>JAESUZ010001232.1:2870000-4322580 GCA_017311185.1 Proteles cristata cristata
TGCTGGATTCCAGGATGCTTGCAGTGAAATTGGTTGTCCTCTAAATGGTTTCCTCTAAAAATGTAATTGCTTTGTTCTGGGTTCAGAAAGGCATGGGAGGGAGAGTACGATTCCATCCCCTACTGCTGCTGCAAATTCCAACTGCAAGTGCACTGGCTGCTAAAACAATAAAGTCATCGTCTTTTAGCTCAATGCCAAGATAGATTCTTTCCTTGGCTTCCAGACAAAATTCACTTATTATAATTATCTTTGGAGTGCTGGCAGTGACCGCCATCTAAAACTCTATAAATGTTCCAGTGAAACCCTGTGGAGTTGGCGCTTGTGTGGAGCTGGGCAGGGGACTCTCCCACTAACTGCTACAGTGTCATTTCCCTCACACAGAGGCGAGGACACATGTGATGCAGAAGCACAGTGGGAAAGTAGCTGCAGGGGAAACTCACATATTACAAAGCACACGTGGAATTCCTCTTTGGCACACTTCATGAAACCTAAGTTGACATTTTACACCGAAAGAAAGTTTTTGTACCGAATACTGTGTTAAAGGAGCCCTGGGTTGTTATGCACATAAGTGCTGTTCACAATATATAATTTTAACTATACTAATGTATTATTAGTCATGTGAAATTCATGTATGCTTAAATGTTTATATCAAGAACCCTCTCAACATCTACAGTACCATCTGTAAGTTTTATTTATGGTTTCTGATAGCATTTGTCCCCTCATTCTGCCTGAACTGATTCCTGTTTCCTTCCTTTTTCTCTTTTTAAAAATCTAATTAAAGAAGAATTTAATCATATGCCCAGATGTATTGAAAAGAATATTGCTTAACATAATTTTATGACAATTTCAGATGGAGAATTTAAGGAAGGCTTGATTATTACACACAATTCTTATATTGAGGCCATTAAAAATGAGTAAATTTTGGCAGCTCAGTCAGTTAGGCATTCGACTTCAGCTCAGGTCTGATCTCACCATTCTAAATTTGAGCCATGAATCGGGCTCTGTGCTGATAGCTCAGAGCCTAGCACCTGCTTCAAATTCTGTGTCTCCCTTCCTCTCCAACTCACCCTCTCCAACTCACATTCTGTGTCTCTCTCAAAAATAAACATTAAAAATTTTTTGTTTAAAGTCCCTGGGTAGCTCATTCAGTTAAGCATCAGACTTCAACTCAGGTCATGATCTCACAGCTCTTGAGTTCAAGTCCACATCAGGCTCTGCTTCAGATTCTGGGTCTGCCTCTCTCTGCCCCTCCCCCACCCACGGGTGCTCTCTCTCTCCAAAATAAATAAACACTAAAAAAATTTTAATGAGCAAATTTTACATGCCTGTTTGAAGCTGTGGAGTTTGTGTATAAACTACCTTAAGGAATAATGGAAATCCAGGTTTTAAAGGTTTTTTTCTCTTAATTTAGGTTTATACCTACACATAATTCTTTAAATGGGAAAAAGATGTCACACATTTATGCTTCACAAATTGACATCAAGTTTATCAAGTTTATCTTAGTCATCCAAGGTCATACGACTGGGAGCTGGAGGGTCCTGAACTGGTCACGGTCTCTTAGCCACAACAACACAGTCCTCCACCACCCTAGGTATCCTGCATTTGCAGTCACTCCCCATTTTTCAGATCCGTTAAGAAAGCAAACCAATTTAAACACCTCCTCTCACACAATTTTCCAGATTTTTAAATTGATGAACCAGTAGCTGAAACAGATGTGCAGATGCATCCATGGGGTTGTCTAGGTCATGCAGTGAAGGGCACAGGTAAAGAAACGGAGAAAGAGAAAGCATCACAGAGGTCTCTGTTCCTGAGGTCAGAAATCTCCAGTCCCCAGGCAGAGGTAGCGGGACCAAATCCCGGTCAGCTGCAACCCATGTAGTATCCACCCTCCCCCACCTCCAGGAACTGTACTGACTGTGAAATAGCTGTGCCAGAATAGCCACTACAGTGAGCCGTGTTCAAGCAGAACACGTCTGACCAAAGAGTGCCCCTTAAGAGCACAGAAGAGAATCCAGATTTTCTATGCTAATGAAAGATCGCGGCAGTTAGCTGAGAAAGAGAAGCTTATGAACATGCTGGCAGACTCAGTAAGTCTGTGGTTGCAAGGAGGGGATGCTGTGTGATTGGAGAAATGGCAGGAACCATGACTTTCCCCTGGATGCCAGCATGGAGCGCTGGCCACACCCCAGGCCCAAATACATCAATGTCCGTGTTAGAGAAACAACATGCACGAGTTCCAGGAACCAGATATCCTGATGCTGTTTTTACACTCCAGAACTAATTCCAGGAGAAGGAGAGAGAAAATTCTGAAATGATGGGATATACCAATAACTGACATTTTGTTTTTCACCATCAGGCAAAATAAAAGTACAAAACAGAGAATAAAGTTGTTATGGATGAATAGGGTTTTATGAACTATCCCCTAAATACACGAAAACGTAACCCCTACATCCGGGAGAAGTATTACATAATTTCTAAAAAAGAAAGAAAGGGGGGTTTCTCCTCCAAATTTTAAATCAGAGCCATTCCATCTCAAATGTGAAGAATTCAAATGCTTAATTCTTAAATGAACACCAACTGAGTCCATTTTGTAAAACATACGGTTTCCATATTCCTTGGACCTAAATCCTAGTTTCTTGTTGTTTTAGGAAACATCCCAGTTTCTAACGGACTTGGTTCTAGGTTATCAAGTTTCAGACAGGACTTCAGGTAAGACTTAGAAGGCAGGTGAAACTCATTTGTTCTTAAAGCTTTCTCTGAAGAAGATCAATGTTCTAGTGTTGGTACATGAAAGCAGGGAGGGCTATTTGCCACCCTAACATTACAATATGCCTCCCTCGGCCTTACAGGATAGTATGTTTAAAAAAAAAAAAAAAACCCTAAGTAGAAACGGAGGTTTGGGGAAATATAACTCATCCATAGATAATATAATACAAAATATGACAGTGAAACATAAGTCACGGTTCTTTATTTTTTCCTGTCAAAGTGTAAACTTTATAGATATTTTTTATCAAAAGAAAACAAAAACTGGAGTCAACCCATGATTGCCATCTTGTGGAGAGATCCAGCACCATCTCGCCAGAATTTTTGTCCCTCAGGTGTCTGAATGAATGAAAATGCCTCCAGAGACTCCTCAGGCACTCCTTCCATTATTTAATAATCCTTGCTGCCAGGAAGCTCTGCCCTCGAGCTGACCCAGATCCCCCAGGTTATCTCTTGCAGGTACACCGAGGAACTGCCACCACTTATTGAGCTGTGATGCTCTCTGTGCTCAGTCAAGTTATTAAATCGTGCCTGTGACTTTACCTTCCAGAGTAAAAAGTTCCATACTATCAGACATTTCCACCAAATTCTCACGTTCCAGGACTGAAGGTGCCAAACTTTTGAAAATTTGGTCTGTGTTTTGTGGTTTGAGTAATTTCTATGCTTGCCGACTCACTTTGTGTCCAGTTTTTAATACATTTGAAGGCACTATCTTTTGAGAATGTCTGCAGGGGCAGTACTGGGTCTGAAGGGATCTAGAGCTTCAACCTCTCCTGAAGGAATACCCAGAGTCCAGAAAAGTCCTTCACGCCAGCACCTCAGGCCAGGTGCCCAGGGAACCAAATCACAGTGTGGATGTTCGAGATTCCTTCTCATGGATGTATATGCACACAGTTAAATATGCCAAATTAATTTATACTAAGTGGATTATAAAATAATTTTGAAACCTCCAAAATACTGGACAATTTCCCCTTTAACCACCACCTTCTATAATCTTTATCACAAACATTATGAAAAACTCATCTCCCCCTTATACCCATCCTCCACAAATGGACAACCAGCTCTAAATCCTGATGACTCTACTTTGAAAATAAACCAAACATGACCATTTCTCTCCAACTCCTACTGCCCAGAACTAAGTCCAAGCCAACACCAACCCTGCTTGAATTTCTGCAGTGGGCTTCAAGCCAATATTCCTTTTTCTATTCCTGCCTGTAGTCTATTCTCAAAACAGAAGCCAGAATGACCCAGCTAAGGCATAAGATCATGGTCCACCCTGCCTTGCTCAAAATACTCTTTTGATTCCTAGAATTCTGAATAAATACCAAAATCTTTGCTAGGACCTATGTGGCCTTCACAAAATAGACCCATTCTCTGTACCTCATCTCCTATACTCTTTCCTGAGTTCACTCCGCCCCAATCACACTAGCCTCCCTGCTACACTTTGCACAATCAATCTGCTCCTGTCTCAGGATATTTACTCTTACTGTGCCTTCTGTATGGAATGCTCTTCACCCCAATATGCTCACTCTCTCAAGACCTTTAGGTCTTTTCTCAAAAGCCACCTTCTTAGCAAGGCCTTCCCTGGAAATTCTAGATAAAATGCTATCCCTTCTCTCATTTAATATCTTCCTTTGTTTTATTTTTACTCCTTAGTATTCAGAGCCTACTAGCAAATATTTTTCTTGTTTATTGTCTTTAATAGTCTTCTATTGCTATCATGACAAATTACCACAGATTTAACAGCTTAAAACAAGATAAACTTATCATCTTACCGTTCCATAGATCACAAGTCCAGGGGGATTCTTTACTCCAGGTCTCCGAGGGCTGAAATCAAGGTGTTGGGAGGCTGGGCTCTTAGGAGACTCTGGGAAGAATCGGCTTCCAAATTTATTCAAGCTGTTGGCAGAATTCAGTTCCATGATGTTATTTAACTGATGTATTTTCGATGTCAGCCCAAAGTCTTCCTCAGCTTCCAAAGGCTGCTTGCAGTCCTTGGCTCATGTCTCCCCCACCCCTTATATTCAAAGCAAAGTGGACGGTCTAGCTCTTCTCAGCCCTCCAATCTCTCTACCTACCACTTCAGCCTCATCCCTCCAGCTTTCTTCTTCTGCCGCAGTGCTGACTCCAGCTAGAGAAAGTTCTCTGCTTCTCAAGCTTCCTGTGATTAGTTTGGGCCCACCTGGAAAATCCAGGCTGTTCTCCCTATTTAAAACCCTCAATCTTAACCACGTGGGCAAAGTCCCTCCACAGCAGGATCTAGTTTCAAGTCTGATTAAATAACCACTTGATGGAAATCTTGGAGAACCGCCTTTAGAATTCTGCCTACCACATTGTCAGACTATCCCAATAGAATATAAATCCCAGGAAGGCAGGAATTTTAATTTAGTGCAGCCCTGTATCTCCAACATAAAAATAATGCCTGAGATGAAGTAGACAAACAAATATTGGATGAATGAGTCTAGTCCAAGAGTTTTTTTTTTTTAATTCAAGTACAGTTAACAGACATGTTAATTTCAGGTGTACAATATAGTGATTCAACAATTCTATATATTACTCAGCATCCAAGAGTTCTTAATGTGAAGATGTGAACTCTACAAAATGATAGGTAAAAAACATGTAGCGTGCATGCATGAGCACTTTTGTTTTTGGAGAAGTGGATCCAATAATTTTCAACAAATTCTTACAATGGCTATACTCCCCAGTTTGCCCATGATGACTCTTATTTATGCCTCTTAAGTTGGAATAATTGATTATTCATTGGACCCCACTTACACTCTCAAAGTGTTCTGGTTCATATGATAAATTTTATGATTATCCTAGAGTCTTAAAAATGTCCATGGTACAACAAAATTTTAAACTCTTCTTATCTCTTTAAGCTTCCATGTAGGGCTGTATTTAAACTTACATAAACGGGAGTCTATTTTTTTCTCATAAAATATACATCGACTCGCTTGAAAACACAGGTGAAGGACTTTTCTAATTAAAGACCAACAAGTAGATCCTGCAAAACCCACCAGTTAACTATCTCACCAAAATTCCACATTGCCTGAGATTATAAATATGAGAAACGGCAATGGGCATAAAAACAAATATGTGACACTGACAATTTGGCCACACTGCCTTAGATGTGATATTGTGTCCCATATGTTCAGTGAGATAACAGCACTTTGTACACCCTAATGTGTCTCAGAAATGTTGCACTGCAGAAATATTGGTCTAAAAGATACTTATAAAACCTCAATCATTTTAACTGTATTCATGCCTTGTATATAATATGACATAAGAAATACAGAATATTTAATAATTATACTTTAAAGGTGGGTACATGGAAAATATTTCAGTCGCCCCAAAGACTTTCCTTTATTTATAGTATAGTTGTGTACTAAGGAAGATCAAATTGATTAGGAAATCTGATGTGTTGTTTTTTTTACTTGTTTTTCTTATCTTCATTTGCTCCTTTCATAAAAATTTTGGGTTTATTCACTTTCTGTGAGAGAAATTTGATTGTGGCCTTACTGCCTGATCATCAATTCCATCTGCAAATTTAAGGGCAAAAGATGGTTTCTGTTGAGAAAATTGACTATCTATCTAAATGATTAAGGAGTTAAGGGACTTTGTATAGCTTTATAAATCTGCCTTCCCTTCACCCGCCCCATAAAGCTTCATTTAGAGACTTTTCTTTAACTTCTGTTAAATGCAAATTGTTTCTAATCAGCCACTCAAAGCAAGGAATCAGTGTGTGTGTTAGCAAAAGATGCATTTGCTGAGATTATAAATTCTATTTCAAGTTACATTAACAGAGCAAGATACCTCAGGAAGAATTCTGAATGAAATAAACATGTCCCTCACATGTTTCCTATATGATTCCTATAACACTCTCTCTTCTTCTTGGTCCTAGTGCCCCTCTGATATGGTTATTTTTTCCTAACTGTTCCTATAGTCACTCTTTTCCCCTTCATGGACAGAATCAATCTATATTCCATATTAGGGACCCCAGAGAGCCACTTGCCCATTTTCAGTGTCCTAAGGGTGCAGCCCTAAATGTCTCAGCTATAAATAATCAACCTATGGAATTGAGAAGACAAACCATTTCAGGGAAGGAAAAGAAAAAAAAAAACCTTCACAGTATAAATCCTAAGATGTAGAATTCTGAGTCAGTTAAGTCCCCAGGTGCCCAAGACAGCTTTGCAGTCCTCTGCTACGTGGTAGTTAGTACCAGCCCTAAAAGTCTCCAAAGGTGACCTGAAATAGCTTTAAAACACAAAGATACTTGACACAAAAACAGACACATAGACCAATGGAATAGAATAGAGAACTCAGAATTGGAACGACAAATGTATGGCCAACTAATCTTTGACAAAGCACGAAAGAGTATCCAATGGAAAAAAAGACAGCCTCTTTAACAGATGATGCTGGGAGAAGTGGACAGCAACATGCAGAAGAATGAAACTAGAGCACTTTCTGACACCATACACAAAAATAAACTCAAAATGGAAAAGGACCTGAACGTGAGACAGGAAACCATCAAAACCCTAGAGGAGAAGATAGGAAACAATCTCCTTGACCTCTACCGAAGCAATTTCTTACTTGACACATCCCCAAAGGCAAGGTAATTAAGAGCGAAAATGAACTACTGGGACCTCATCAAGATAAAAAGCTTCTGCATGGCAAGGGAAACAGTCCATAAAACTAATAGGCAACTGACAGAATGGGAAAAGATAGTTGCAAATGACATATCAGATAAAGGGCTAGTATCCAAAATCTATAAGGAACTCATCAAACTCCACACCTGAAAAACAAAAAATCCAGTGAAGAAATGGGCAGAAGACATGAACAGACACTTCTCCAAAGAGGACATCCAGATGGCCAACAGACAGAAGAAACAATGCTCAGTGTCCCTCATCATCAGGGAAATGCAGATCAAAACCACACTGAGATACCACCTCGCGCCGGTCAGAGTTGCGAAAATGAACAATTCAGGAGACTCTAGATGCTGGCGAGGATGTGGAGAAACGGGCACCCTCCTACACTGTTGGTGGGAATGTAAACTGGTGCAGCCCCTCTGGAAAACAGTGTGAAGGTTCCTCAAAAAATTAACAAAAGAACTTCCCTATGACCCAGCAATAGCACTGCTAAGAATTTACCCAAGGGATACAGGAGTGCTGATGCATAGGGGCACATGCACTCCAATGTTCATAGCAGCGCTCTCAACAATAGCCAAAACATGGAAATAACCTAAGTGTCCATCAACTGATGAATGGATCAAGAAGATGTGGTTTATCTATACAATGGAATACTACATGGCAATGAGAAAGAATGAAATCTGGCCATTTGTAGCAATGTGGATGAACTTGAGGGTGTTATGCTGAGTGAATTAAGTCAGGCAGAGAAGGACAGATACCATATGTTTGCATGTATAGGTGGATTAGGAGGAACTTAATGGAGGATCATGGGGGAGGAGAAGGGGAAAAATAGTTGGGGAGAGGGAGGGGGCAAACCATGAGAGACTCTTGAATGCCGAGAACAAACTGAGGGCAGATGGAGGGGGAAGGAGGGTGATGGGCATGGATGGGGGCACTTGTGGGGATGAGTACTGGGTGTTATATGGAAACCAACTTGACAATAAACTATTTAAGAAAAAGAATCACAAAGATACTAAAAGAGAATAATTCAGGTTTTCATCTGTGCCTCAATACATCTTCATCAAAAGCAACTGCTGAAGGAGTAATCACATCACAGGCAGGGGCAAAATGCTGTTGGTCTTGTAAACTGTGAGTGGTGTCTCTGCTCCAAGACAATATGCTGACCAACAAGCTCATCAGGAATGTATCACCCAAACCTGGCCCAACCCAATTCTTCTTTCCTCTTCTCCACACTGACCTTTTCTTTTTTACTTGTGGTAAAATATACAAAACATTGGGGCGGCTGGGTGGCTTAGTCGGTTAAGCGTCCGACTTTCGCTTAGGTCATGATCTCGCGGTTCGTGGGTTCGAGCCCCGCGTCGGGCTCTGTGCTGACTGCCAGCTCAGAGCCTGGAGCCTGTTTCAGTCTGTGACTCCTCTCTCTGACCCTCCCCTGCTCACGCTGTCTCTCTCTCTCTCTCTCTCCTAGAAATAATAAAATTTAAAAATATATATATATACAAAACATTTATCATTTTACCCATGTTTAAATGTCTGGACTGTGATACTAAGCATATTCATGTTGTTTTGTTACCATCACCACCATGCACCTACAAAACTGTTTTCATCTTGCAAAAGTAAAACGCTGTACCCATTAAAGAACTGTTTCCTAATCCCACACCCATTCACACTTACCTTCTTAAATTAACTTAAAACTTTTGTTTCTAAAACTGGGGAAGAATTAGTAGATGAGAATGTATTCCTAATATGTATATATTTTCCTAGTGAAAATGACCTTTTAAAATAAGCTTAGGGGCACCTGGATGGCTCAGTTGGTTAAGCCTCTGACTTTTGATTTCAGCTCAGGTCACGATCTTGCAGCTGGTGAGTTCCAGCCTCACATTGGGCTCTGTGCTGGCAGTGTAGAGCCTTCTTGGGATTCTCTCTCCCACACTCTCTCTGTCCCTCCCCTGCTTGCTCATTCTTTCTCTCAAAATAAATAAACTAAAAAGTAAAAGTTAAAACAAATTAAAATAAGCTTAAAAATAAAATAAGCTTAATCTACCACAGTCTATTACCATTTCAGTCAGGACTATTTTATTTGCCAATGACAGAACTTCAACTGAACTTTTTTTGTTTTGTGTTTACTTTAGAGAGAGAGAGCATGAGAGAAGAGAGGTGCAGAGGGAGGGAGAGAGTGAGAAAGAGAGAATCTCAAGTAGGCTCCACTCTATGCTTAGTGCAGAGCCTAGTGTGGGGCTCAATCCCAGGACTCTGGAATCATGATCTGAGCTGAAATTAAGAGTCAGATGCTCAACTTACTGAACCACCCAGGCACCCCAAGGGGATAAGGACAGGTTTTTTAAAAAAGAGAAATCTGCTTTGTGTACCTGTGGAAATGGAGGGTTCCATCTGAGGTTTAAAAATAAAAAGAATTCATATATCTCTAAGACAATGGAAGATATTCTCTGCTATTTCAAGTTTTACCCTATTCCAAGTTTGTTACCCTCTACTCTGATGGATGTCAACAGAGGAGTAGGGTAATACTGTTCCTCAGGGGACAGCCTGCATGGCTGGAGACAATTTTGTTTGTCACAATTGGGGAATGCTACTGTAATCTAAGGGGTAGGTGTCCAGGAAGCTGTCAAATATCCTACAATACACAAGGCAGGCCCCATAATAAAAATTTGCTGACTCCAAGTCATCAATATCATCAAACTTGAGAAACCCTGATCTACTTTATACCTATGCCTTCCAAATGGTCAATAACATAAAATTTTCAATTTCCAATCTCATCTAGTGGTCTCACCATCAAAGAACTGAAATTTCTCCCTAGTTTCAATTTTTAAATCTGTCCAGGAAGGACTCTCAGTAGACTTGTTTGAGTCAATTGCCAATCAATCATAGCAGGAAGAGAAGGGGTCACAGGGAGGTTGGGCCCAGGATGGCCTCTCCAAGCCCCTTTCCTTGTATAAGTGCCATTCTCAGAAGAGGAAAATTGCTATGATCTGGGTAAGTATTCCAAACAGCGTATACCGCAAAGTAGAACTTTCTTGTTGTAACTGTATTTTTTTAAAGAAGGTCTTAGTGTTTGCCCTTTCTGTGGCAAATTTTCTAAGATAGAAAGTCTATGATTGAAGTAGTTACCATACTTAGGTGGGGTTTTTTTGTAGTCAGATGAAGTGTTTAATCATCTAGTTTTAAGCAGAAATCATTTGCCCAAAATGTAAATTAATTCAAATAATGAGATATGCAAAACAGAGGGGAAAAGCATAGATATTTATAAGGTTCACTTTTGAAATTGGCAAAAATAATGAATCTTTATGTCTGCAGTGATAAAGTTGGACTCCTCTCCTCTTAGTATCTCCATCTTCTGTTAGATTGCTTGCAGATCCACTGAAATTAGATGTCAGTGTAAATTACGGTGCTGGCGGACTTACTAGCCAAGGCTATGAAGGGTAGACACATGAAAACAAGGTACTATTGAATGTAATTGCTTCTGATCTTAAAATTCTTAAGTGACAAAATTGATGTTGATGTGGTATTTGCATCAGGTAGTCCCTTTAATTGACACTGACTCAGTTGGGGACATTTTTTTTCTGAGTGGTTTTATTTTTTTCTTCCTAATTCTTAAGTTCCAGAACAGGAAAGTCAGCAACTTACAAGTTGGATAGATCTGAAAGGTGAGTAACAGTAGACAGAGGAAGTAAAGATCTCTCAACTTCTTCCATGGCCCATGGTCCTGTAAAGTCTGAAGTGAGAAAATAAATCTGTATAAAGAGCATTTGGAGATAATACTTGGAAGGAAGTTAGCACTTTCTTGAACCTTGCTAAATTAGGAAGAAAGCCCCATTTGCAAACATTTCCATTCTTGTCTATTTCAATAAGGAGAAAGATGAAAAAGCATGACCCACAGGGCTCCTGGAGGAAGGAGATGCATGGTTTTGTCTGCTCATTTAAATACTTAACAAGCCACAGGGAAAAAAGAAGACATCCCATTCCACTGCCCATAGCATATGTCAGTAAGTCATAAAAATAAATCATACAGTGGATGGCTTGTGAACATTGCTCAGCCTCCTGCGAGACATTAGCACTTGTTCTTGAGCCAGAAAAGCACAGTCCAACTGTCTGTCTAATATTTGTTCTTCCCCTGCCATGAGAAACAGTTTCTAGAAAACAGAAGACAATTAGTTCATTCTTACCCTGACTTTATGGCAAAATTATAATGTTCTCTCTAATAATTTTATGTTATACAACTACTTTGAATTAAAGGAGGATATTTCAGTAATATCAGATTTAGCAAAACTATAACATCTGAGGGAACTGATAAGAAGCTGCCTTTATACCTTATATGAATCAAATTAATAAATATTGCCTGAAGATGAAGGTCTCTAGGAATTTAATATTGAGTATTAGGCTATGCATGGAATGAAAAACTAGTGAATGAGATTTTGTCTACTCTATCATGCTTAAATTTGAATAAAACTGCAAAGCAATATGTTTTGAAATATTTACAAAAATCTATCTAACTGGTTATTCAGCAAAATATTTGTTAAAAATGAAGTATAGTATCAAAGGCAGAAAATAGATCCTATGTAAGAAACTGGAAACTTCAAAGCAGTTGTTTTCCTCCCAAATCTTCCTGATAGTGTAATGCAACTGCAAGGAATTTTGTGTCCATTCCCACCCAAGATATGAATAGTGCCAGGTGATCAATTTTGCACATGATACATTTCACTGGGTCTCTCCAGTCTAATGAAGGGTAGAGGTAATAGGGGCAAAAAAAGAGGTAGGCAGGGATGAAATCAAGTTATAATAAAAAACACAATGTTACTTGGTTAGAGGGCTCACTCATTACTGCCTGACAGCAGCACCCTAACTACCACTCCACACCTCTCACCCCCAATTATTCCTGGTAGTCTCCAGGAAAGCTCCCATATGATTTCTTGACCATCAAGGGGCCTCTGATTTTTCCTCCTCCCCTGTTTCCACTCTCCTACTAATATATCTAAACTTTATGTAGCCTCGTCTGGTGCCTGACATTTCTGACACAGAGGCACTCCATGGCATCCAAGCCCCTCAAAGTACTAAGCAGACAATTGGGTGGAGTCTCTAAGGCAATGCTTTACCCCAACTGTTCTCAACTGCTGCTGCATCATGAAACCTCTGTTGACAATGAGGGTTTTGACTTCTGTGTAAAGGTGATACTTTGTGCCCCTTCCAAAGTTACCAGCAGCATCTCTCACAGATGACAGTATCTCCGATGCTCATTCTGCTGGGCCTAGAAACTGGCTTCTCCTATGGTCTGGCCTTGCCAATAGGAAGCCCGCATCACTTCTGGGAGGATGTTACTATGCTGCAGCTTTGCTATGTTCTCTGGAGTGTCTGAATACACAGAACCAAGCTGGGCCTTGCCCACGGGTGTAATGATGTCCTCTCCTCCTCATGTGGTGCTGTTGTATGTATACAGAAACAGAGCTCCTTCATATTTGAAGAAGTAAGGGAAGGCACAGAGCTGACTGACATCTCATCATGCCTCACCACCAAGTCCTGAGCATTATTATTAGAGCACAGTTTGAGACACTGACTCTTCATTAAGAAATCAAGTGTTCTCATGATGGTCCTTTATCCCCAATGGGATAAATGAAAGTTGACTCCTAGTGGTTCCTATGTCAGAACACCAAGTCCAAGACAATGTGGGAAACATGGCTTAATCTTCATCTGCAAAGACCTAAAGCAAATGCTCCTTGCTCCAACTTAAATTCACTATTTAAAAATTTTTAAATATATCCTCTTTACTGTACATGTGCAGAAAAACACTAACAAAAAGTGAAAGGCTCATGAGAAATGAAGAAAGAAAGAAAGAAAGAAAGAAAGAAAGAAAGAAAGAAAAAAAAAGAAAGAAAGAAAAAAGAAAAAGGAAGGAAAGAAGAAAAAGAAAAAACCCTGCTAAAAAAATAAAAACAAAAACAAACAAACAAAAAAAACCCTGAAGAACAAAGTCTCAAAGCAGGAAAAATGGAATCCTGGGCTTCTCGAAACCAAGTATGTTTTAACCAACAATTATCCTCATAATACCTGCCTCCCCCCAACACACACACTTGGCTACATTCATTCCACATCACTTGTAAGCATGCGTGGTATCTATTTTCTTATTTTTCATTCTAGCTCTTCAATGAAAACCAACTATGGTTATTCCCCATTTTCCATCCTCTCTCTTTTTCCACTCAAATAACACCTTTCATCTCATTAGTCTCCTTGTAAGGCAAAAATACCTTACTAAACTACTAGGAAATAAGTTATAAAATGCTTCAAAGTAAACTTCAAAGCCATAAAATAATCACAACAAAGAAATAAAAGTTTTAAACATAAAAGAATTCCACGTGTTTAATCACTAAAACTGAGAAAATGGACTGACATATTTTTTCAGGGGGAGGCAACCTCTCTTTGTGAAAATTCTTCTTCAAGAATAACTGAAGAAAAAGCAATTATGTTTTAAAAGATACAAATGCAAATAGGATGTGTTGTTTGTATTTCTTTCTTAAGGCTAGCTATTTCTTCCCCTATATATATATATATATATATATATATATATATATATACACACACACAATTAAAGTCTTAAGAGCTTGTGCACACCCCCACTTTCATTCTCTAAAAATGCCTGCATCCATTGTAGTTGATTAAATCAGGCGTGCAATTTGCTGCACAGGATGGTTCAAGCACAACTAAAAGACTGAGCATTCCGTGACCTGAAATAGGTGTCCTTTCTGCAAGGTATAATACAGTTTCTTCAAACTGATAATTGTCACCAGAAGGAATTCATATTAGAAACTTAATGTTACTCCAAAATTCTCTTGGTAAAAGCCTATATTTTGTGCAACCTGATGTATCTGACTGTCAGAAACAGATATATTAGCCTCACCTGCTCCCGACACAGAGGACACTAGCCTATCCCAGTGTTTTTGTCTCCTGCTTTAATGATTAGTACTATTTCCATCACCTTTTTTCACTCTGCTTCAAACATCCTACTGTTGTCATTTATCTAAAAGCGGAATACTAACAAGGAAATGCAGTTCGTGCTGCACTTGAGCTTCCTTTGGGATTTTCACCACCAAAACTGCATCTTTCTCTTTTCTCTCTTTCTCTCCTTTTTAAAATCTTAACACCTCCATTATGTTACATTTTCCAAAAGAGTTTGGTGGCCACAGTTAGAAAGCTGATTCCAAAAAATAAATAGGCAAACAAAGCATTCCCGGGAGGTCCCGTTGGCAGAGTACCCTCAAGCTCAACGTCAGCTTAAGTCCAACTGGACCAGTGGCCCCACTATGGAAAATTGAAACAAGTCCACACGGTCAAATTACAAAGTCCACTTCCAATTACCAACCAGTGACTAAACTAACATTTTTCATAGAGCAATTTACTGTCATGGACTTTTGCCAAAAGCTGAACTGAGAAAAACAAAAAAATAAAAACAAACCCTGAAAACATCCCCAATGTTGTTTATATTCAGGTCTGTTTACCCATCAGTAATGGTCATATTGTTGCAGAGGAACCAAGGAATAAGGTTTCAAAAAGGAGAAGAAGGAGGAAAAGAGAATGGCAGGTAAAGGAAGAAAAACTGTCCTTTTTAACCAGCTGCCTGAAGAAAGAAATCAGAGAGCTCTACTAGAAAGAGAGAGAGAGAGATTCCCTGAGACAGGACTGAAAATAAAACTAACCCATGAAAAAAATCAACATTTAAAGAGAAGAAACCTGATTTATTGGACTCTTTAAAACAATTTTTAATTCAATAGAGTAGCCACAATTCCAAAAATACAGCCTAGTGTATTTTTCTTTTGTTTATAACCGCAAAAATTTTAGATCATTTTCTCACTCGCTATCACATTCAAATCCTTTCATAATTCTAGGAAGCAAGTAAGATTAATTTCCAATACAAATGGACAATCAAGACATAAAAATATATTTGTTAATTATCTGTCACAAAATAGGACATAAAGGTGGCTTGACAAAGCATTGTGTTGAACCTTAATAAAAACTGTTCTATATTTAAGATCTGAAACACTATTGAAGGCTGTGCTCTCTCAGGCAGCAAATGTAATGGGAGACAGTCAGTGATGAAGCCAGCAGTGGAGAGAAGTACTGAGTGCCCTCCTTGAAGAGATTAATTCTCCTCACATGGAAATAACTATAGTATCTAAATGTCACTCAATGGTATATAAGCTTCACTGGCCCATAAAAATATCACTTTCCTATGAATGAAAAACAGGATTAAGATCAAAGAATAAAGGCCATATTTTTAGAAGCTAGAGATAAATTATTTAAAAATATGTGAGTTGAATAAGTTAGATAAAAAGAAAGGCATTTTCTTATTCTCTGCTTGATATATGCATGTGTTTTATTGTGCACTGTACATTTTTAAATATTAATTTAATTCCCATACATTTAGCTATTTAGTAATAGTGAAAATTAGATACTTCCTTGATACAATATAAATTTTTGCTGCTTCTCTGGCCTACCTACCACATTTCAAGTAAATAAGGTTAGGACTTCAATAAATAATCTTGGGACTTCTGGTAAATGAATGAAATAAAAAGGAGTTTCAGTTATGTAAGACATTCTTTGATGATATGATTATAGATCATAAAGAAGGCAGCATTGCCTGATGAAAGGCAAAGCTTTTGAAGTCAGACCTGGCTTGACTTCTCTGTGTACCACTAACTATGCGGCATAACCAAGTCAGAGCTTTTTCCTGAGACTATTTTTCCTCACCTGAAAAAGTGCAAGATATTTTAAGGAAAAGGGATAACATGCCAAGTGGCCAACAAAATGCCTGGCCTACCTTAAGGTAGACTCTTAAAGAATAATAAAGAATAATTCTGATTATCATCACCTTCTCTTTTTTTAATATAATTTATTGTCAAGTTAGTTAACATACAGAGTATACAGTGTGCTCTTGGCTTCAAGAGTAGATTCCCATGATTCATCACTTACATACAACATCCAGTGCTCATCACAACAAGTGCCCTCAATGCCCATCACGCACGTTCCTCTCTTCCCCCCTGCCTACCCAATCAGCCCTCAATATGTTCTCTGTATTTAAGACTCTTATGGTTTGACTTCCAGTTTGTAACTATTTTTTTTTCCATCCCTTTCCCCATGGTCTTCTGTTAAGTTTCTCAAATTCCATATATGATATCTATCTTTCTCTAACCTATTTATTCCACTTAGCTTAGTAGGCTCACTTCTATCCACATTGTTGCAACTGACAACCTTTCTTTTTTTTTTTTTATTACCAAGTAGTATCCCATTGTATATACATACCACATCTTCTTTATCCATTCATCAGTTGATGGACTTTCCATAATTTGGCTATTGTTTATAGCAGTGCCAAATTATGAAGTATCATCTTCTGACTTTAAGATTGTATTCTACAGAAGTAAAGCCAAATTCTGGTTGCTTGACTTAGTTGATTGAATGCAAAATTAGACAGAAGGATGTGACTTTTATTAACTCTTAGAAGAACAAAGTTATGTTTGGAACATTGTCATCACCACATCATCAATTCAGAACCATTAAAAATCAGCATTTATCAGCACTTCATATATACAGGTACCACCCTTCCAAATCTGTTTAATCACACAGACTCAAGCAAATTTTAAGATTTAATAAGCCTCAGGATTTACCAATCAATATTGGCATATGCTGGGTAATGCTGACTTCAACTTCACTAAATCAAGGGACTGTGAATTGTTTAGCTATATTCTCAGAGTTTTGTGTACCTTTTGTCACATAGTACATGCTCAATAACTGTTTATTGTTGAATTAACTGGGAGCTAAGAGCAGGAATTGAAAACAATGAGTATTAGAAACATGTACATCACATTGTATTCCTTCATATTAACTCATTTCACTTTTCAAATTTTTAATATTTATTTGATTTTTGAGAGAAAGAGACAGAGCATGAGCAAGGGAGGGGAACAGAGAGAATGAGACAAATAATCTGAAGCTCCAAACTGTCAGCACAGAGCCCTACACGGGGCTTGAACCCACAACCCATGAGATCATGACCTGAGTTTAAGTCAAATGTTTAACTGACTTAGCCACCCAAGCACCCAAACCATTGTTCATTCTTAGTATTTCATGGATTTAACAATCAACAAATATTTACCAAATGCCTACTATGTGTAATGCACTGAGCCAGACACTAGATATATGGAATTGTAGATAGGTGAAGTCTTAAAAGAGATAATGCAGATAAATAGAACAGCACTAAGCAGAGTAAGCTGCCAGTAAGTGACAGAGTAGTACAGAAGTCCATGCCAGCCTCTCTCTCTGCCATGCTCTCCCTCTCTCTCTCATATTTCTATGCACACACACACCTAAAATTGTTTAATATCTGACTCCTTCACCTAGAAATTCACAAGAAAATAAAAGAACTTTTGTTGAAGTATCTTTGGTTTTACTTTTCCCCAAACTGTGGGTTATTCATAAAATAGCCTTCCAGATTAATGAAAAAGCAGTTGCTATCATCAAAGAATCTCCAAGAGTCTTCAAACTTTCTGTAAATTGGCAGCATTCTGCTCAAGCTGTTTAGTTCCCACAGAAGTGAGTCTTTGAAGTTGACAAGGTGTTCATGGAGAAAGCAGTAGCTTGCTAAAAAGCCATTACTTTTGTTTTACTCAAAGCCTAGTTAAGCCTGATTTGGAAAGAACAAAGTCTGAGTTTCCAAAACGGCTGTCGGGCCACTGCAAGACACTCCTTCCTACTGAGAGATGGCCAAAAGCACCCCACGCAGCTGTTGAAGGATATCGATGCACACTATAGATCTCTGCCTCTCATTTGCCCTGCCCTATGTAGTTGAGAAAAGACAAAGCTACTTTGTGGAAAGACCACCAGCCAATACAATGAAAACACAATCCTTTCTCATGAGCATGTCTTGGGAAGCAATACAGGGTTAAGTAAGTGTGTGAGCTCAGGAGGCAGAAAACCTCGCTCAAAAACTGGGCATTGGCTCTGTATCGATAATAATATTAATAGCTACCATTTATTGTGTGCTTCCAAGTGCCAGACATTGTACTAAGTGCTTTATATTCATTATCTTACTGACATACTGGAAAGACTGCCAGTGTATACCAATGAATAGAGCTGCTTCACCACTTAGCAGCTTGTTGGGGAGAACATTTGTCTGCACTCTTGCTGTTTCCTTCCACCTGGAGGGATTACATTAGCTTTGTCCTCCAGGCCTCTTCCCATTGCCCTACTTAACCCTGGGAATGGATGGCATATCTGACTGGTGAATTTAGTTGGAAAAAACGAGAATTCAAGGCCAGATTCCTGCCTTTATTTGCTCTCAGGAATGAGTCCACCAACAGAGAGCACATCTTCTTCTCTGCTCTGTAATGCCATAACTCTTAAAGAACACTACCTCCAATTAGATAGGCCTACCTAGGCCAGCAGGGCTATGCCTGAGGTTTGTTCTTAGCAAGTTCAATTGCCCACAGAAAAAAGCCACATTCTAATATGTCAGCTATAAACACAGTGTTTTGATTTTCCACTAGCTGACATCTTGGCTTCCTTCTCAACTGGTTCAGAATTTGAGAACGAAATGGTGACAATTTAGAGGACATTCTCTATAGCTATGTAATCTTTCAGTGCCTTAATTTTCTTGTCTCTAAAATGAGAATAATAGTACTCATGTCATAGACTCATTGTGACCATAAATGAGATAATATTTACCAAGTGAAAGGCATATAACATGCACATAATAAATATTAGCAAATATAATTAATGTTATTGTTATTATTTTTATCATTTAACTAAACAGTCTGCCAAATTTATTCCCCTTCTGGTATTCTATGGATGTCCATTATTATTAAAGTTACTTTATCTTTGAGCCAGTTACTTTCTGAAACTCAAAAATGGTAATAAAAATAGTACCTGGATCAAAGCATTTACCTGAGAATTACATACAAGAAAACATATGTTTAGTGCTAAGCACAATGTCTGGAATATATGTGCTCAATAAATTAATGGTATTACCACTAGTAATATAATTTTATTTTTTATTGTAAATTACCTCATTCTTCTCCTTCTCATCCCTGACATGCATATTGTGTAACAGCATTTAATTTAATCTGGTTTCTCATAAGTGACACATGTATTTTTGCTTATCCCTGTATGGTTGTTTTCTTTATTTAAATCCCCCAAATCGACTCTCCATCTGTCTAACTTTAATAAAGTATAGCATTGCCCTTTTCTTCCAGTAAAGAAATGAAGAATGCTTGCTTCAAAGAAAAGACAATAGTGAATCATACATCCTGTAGTGATATACTTTGGCAGTGCATCTTACATGCCAACCAGATGCCTTCTATTACATTTTGACCACCAATACCCAACAAATAATGAATAAAGAAAAGTGTATACAGACATCAAGTATAAACAAGGCAAAGTAATTCAGAAAACCAAGTTTCCTCTCTCATTTCATCAATATAACTTCCCTAATGTCTTAATATTTAAAGCTTTTTGAGACTGAGCTTTAACCCAATGCTAAAGACAGCACGGCTTTGTATTTTTGCTGATAAGTAGAAAGGATGATGAATATTTTCAAATAGCAATATGGTCAGTATGAGCTATAGCACGTACACAAACATACAGAAAAGGAAAGCATGTTTTCTCTGAATTGAATTGAACTAAAGGACATGCATATTTAGCAGTTCTGTAGAAAGTGCACTAAATCTTCAAAACATAGACAGGGAAATAAATATCCTATCAATCCTGAAAAATATTTGAATTCAAGATGAAGGTTTTATTAGAATTTCGACACTATAAACTCATGTTGGTCTTCAATAATATACACTCAATTGGAGATCATATCATACAAGTTGACTTCTCCATTTAAAAGTACAAAAATTTTAAGTAAATTGGAAATATTTTATGTTCTCAAGTATAAGAACATTTCCATGGCATCAAATACCATTTGGCATCAAAGTTTCCATTATTATGAATACTTTGTGAGGGTTTCTTCAAAGAGTTTTTTTTAATATATGCATATTACCATCTTTAATAAACTCAAACTCTGTGACAGTATATATTTGAAGAATTCCTTTATCACTGCCTAGTAAGTTTTGCTGGACTGTAATCACAGGAAATTCATTCTATCCTAATTATAAGAAAGTCTTTTGAAGCAAAGTAAAAAATAACATGATATAAAACTTAATACCTTCATGTTCAGACATTTTGAAATATTTGGCTAACTAAATCACCTTTATTTGTTCACTCTTTCCCTGTCATTGCTGTCCCTCAAAGAAAATAGTAGACATAGTTCTAAAAGTCTACAGAAATAAGTTTGTTAAAGAGACACTCATTGAGGGCCAAAGGAAAACTATTTGGAAGTAAGACAAAGGTTGTTTTTTTTTTTCTTTTCCCTCAAGTTGATTCTCAAATGACCATGAAATGACCATCCATGAAATGACCTAAGAACAATTTTTCCATATTAAATATTGAACAATATTCTTTAAATATCTGAGTTGGATTTTTCTTTAATGTTAAAAAAATAATTCTAAAGTACATCTAGGAGAATAACAGGTTAACTGTAACTAACTGAAACATAAATTTTAAAATTTAAGTAACAATGGTAAATCTCTTATAAAGCTACGATAGGTATCAGACCGAAAGGAAGAGTATTGATTCTTTCACTGTGATAAATTAAGGAAAAAATATTTAGATATTTACCTCATCACAGACCCCAAAATTACACATGACTTAAAGGTTTACACATATAAAATCAAGCCATCAAAAAGTAAAAATGAAAAGGGAGATGCATATGAAGCTTTCTATGCCAACTTTCATAGAAATAATTAGTTTTAGACATGCTCTCCTACTATAAGTGGCTTAAAACTTGGGAAAATATATGAGGTAATTATTTTTTAGACACTGTAATACAAGCCTGTGATTCTGAAAGGAAGGGAACATATGATCTGAACCTCATACCTGCTTTAGCTTTCTGCCTGGGGACAATTTTTCTGCAGCTGGAGCCAAGGCAGAATGCACCAGGTCATTGAGAGTTTGTGGGTTCTGCAAAAGCAAAAATTTCAAGGCCCATTACCAAAACGGTAGGAGCTAGCCAAAGGTGTTTCCCAGAATTTTGTGTGGGGTTCTTCAGAGATTCTTAGCCAAGAGCTGGGTTTTGCATGCCCAGATGTTACTCTAGAAAACCCAGAGGTAGGTGGGGCTGAGACCCAGATAGATATACCAGGAGCTACACAACCCTGGAAGTTACAGGAGGTCTGGCCCAGCTAGATTAGAGAGACCTTGCTGATACGATATATCATTCCCAGAATGGCCTTCCCAGAAAGGCCATTACTTAGGGATAAGAATCACTTACAGAGAAAGGGAAATCATATGATTGAGGACAAAATCAAATGACCCACTGTAACAAAGAAAAATAAAAATCTGACAGCATCAAAGGTATTAAACAGCCAGAAGAAAATTGGGTATTCTTTAAAAGAAAAACAGCATAATTCCAGCTTCCTACAACTATCACCAAAAATGTTTAGCAATGATCTGAAATGATTAGATCTGCAAAAGAAGCAGGAAATGTGATCCCTAATTAAGGAAAACAAAAACAGTCAACAGAAACAGAAATAGGCTTTAAGATTACCCAGATGTTAGAATTAGCAGCAAAGATATTAAATCAAATATTATTATGTTCAAAAACATAAGATTGGTATAAAGAGTGAATAATCTCCCATCCAAGTACTAACCCGGCCCGACCCTGCTTAGCTTCCGAGATCAGACGAGATCGGGCGCGTTCAGGGTGGTATGGCCGTAGACTAAAGAGTGAATAATCTCAAAAAGGAAATTTTAACAAGAACTAGATGAAAATTCTAGAACTGGAAAATACAAAGTGTGAAATGAAAAATGCAATGGATGGGCCAAAAGTTAGATTGAAGACTACACAATAAAAAGGGCTAGTAAACATGAAGAGAGATCAATAGAAATTATTCGATCTAAAAAAGAAGAAAAAAATAATGAAAGAAATAAAGGGCACAAATTGATTAGTTGATTATGCATCTTAATTTATATACCCAGTTTTGACAGGAATGTGATGGCATTCATGGTTTTGATTAACGTTTCTCTAATGACTAATGATGTTGAAATCTTTTCATGTGCTTGTCATCAATATGTCATCTTTCAACAGATGTCTCTTCATATCATTCACCTATTTTCTATTTCAGATTGTTTTACTGTTGACTATCGACAGTTCTTGATATATTATATATAGATACAAGTACTTTATCACATATGAGATTTGCAAAGAGTTCTTGATATATTATATATAGATACAAGTACTTTATCACATATGAGATTTGCAAAGATTTTCTCCTATTATGTACCTTGACTTTTTTCCCTGGATGTTGTGCAGAGCAAAATATTTTTCATTATGATGATGCCCCACTTACCAATTTTCCTTTTATAAACTGTGCTTTAGTGTCAAGATAATCTTGACAGAGCTTCATCAATTATATTAACTTGTCAGAGGACCAACTCTTCATTTTGCTGACATTCTCTATTATTTGTCTGTTTCAATAAAAAAATTTATTAATTTCTGCTTTTATATATATTATTCCTTTCCTTCTGCTTGTTTTCAGTTTACTTTGCTCTTTTTTTCTAGGATCTTTAGATATGAAGTATAGATTACTGATTTGAGACAATTCTTCCTTTCTAATATGTACATTTAGTGTCACAGATTTCCTTTTCAGCGTAACTTTAAGCTGTGCCTTTCAAAGTTTGATATGTTACATTTTTATTCAGTTTTTTTATTTCACATTCATTCAATTAAATGTATTTTTATTTTCCTTTAGACTTTCTCCTTAAAGTCCTTAAGATTCTCTCTTCATCTTCAAGCCATGGATTATTTAGAAGTATGTTTGTTTGTGGGGTTTTTTGTTTTGTTTTGTGTTTGTTTGTTCGTTTGATTTTCTTTCTTTTTTTTTTTTTTTTTTTAGTTCCTAGGTGTTGGAGACTGCCTTGTTATCTTTGTTATTGATTTCTAGTTTAAATCCTTTGAGTATGGAGAACACTCTGCATGATTTCAATTCCTTTACGTTTGTTGAGGTTTATTTAATGTTCTAAGATATTTGTCTACTTTGATATATGTTCCACGGACCCTTGAAAAAAATGTGTATTCTGTTGTTGATGGATACAGAGTTCTGTTAATTAGGTCTTGTTGGTTCATGTTGTCGACTTTTTCTATACCTTGGCAGAATTTTTGTCTAGTTCTATTATTTTAAAAGAGGGATATTGAAGTCTCAAACTGTAATTGTGGATTTATCTATTTGTTCAGTTGTTTGTTTTGTTTTGTTTTATTTTGTTTTTTGCTTCATATATCATGAGGCTCTATTATTTGATGTAGAAGCATTAGGATTGCTATGTTTTCTTGGTAGATTGACCCATTTATCATTGTGTAATGTCCCCCCATCTCTAGCATTTTTACATTTTGTTCTAAATTGTACTTTATCTATTATTAACATAGTCAATTCTGCTTTTATTGGTTAATGTTTGCAGGATATATCTTTTTCTATCACATTACTTTCAGCCTCCCTATATTGTTATATTTGAAGTAAGCTTCTTTGAAATAACATACCTGGATGAGAGTTTTTAATTCAACATGCTCATATGTGTCTTTTAATTGATGTGCTTACACAGCTTAAACCTAATGTAATAATTGATATGTTAGAGTTTATACTGTTATTTTATTTTTAGCTTTCTGATGTTCTGTTTTTCATCCCTTTGTTTTCTTTTTCCTGCCTCAGTATATGTTACTTAAACATTTTCAAATTTTATTATTGGTTATCTATAGTGTTTTTAATTGCATCTTTTTATATTCTTTTTTTTTTTTCTAGGAGAGAGAGAGAGAGACACAGCGTGAGCAGGGGAGGATCAGAAGAGAGGGAGTCACAGACTGAAACAGGCTCCAGGCTCTGAGCTGGCAGTCAGCACAGAGCCCGACGCGGGGCTCGAACCCACGAATCGCGAGATCATGACCCAAGCGAAAGTCAGACGCTTAACCAACTACGCCACCCGGGCGCCCCTAATTGCATCTTTTTATATAGCTTTTTTAGTAGTTGCTCTGGTGCTCCATTTTATACACATTACACACACACACACACACACACACACACACGCACACACACACATCAGAGTCCCATTGGTGTTATCATTATACCCTTTTAAGAAGAGTACAGAAATCTTTCCTCCATTTAAATACAATCACTTTAAATAGTTTGTCTACTCACACTTCAAATCATTTGAGACACCGTTATAATTTGTGCTTCAGTGATTTAACATAATTAAGAAAACTGAAGAATAAAGGGAAAATCCATTGTAGTCATCCATATCTTTGCTTACCATGTTTATTCCTCTTTTCTGATGTTCTAAGATTCTCTTTTATTGCTTTCTTTCTCTTTAAAGAACCTCCTTTAGCCATTCTTTTAGGGTATGTCTGCTGGCATCAAGTTCTTTTAGTTTTCCATCACCTAAGAACATCTTGGTTTTTTTCCCTTCATTTGTGAAGGATATTTTGAGTATAGAATTGTGCATTGATAGCTCTTGGTTTTTTTCAGCAATTGAAATATGCCATGCGATGGATAGGAAGAATAAATATAGTTAAGATGTCATTACTACCTAAAGCACTCTACACATTCAATGCAATTCCAATCAAAATTGCACCAGTATATTTCTCAAAACTAGAACAAACTATCCAAAAATTTGTATGGAACCACAAAAGACCCCAAATAGCCAAAGTAATCCTGAAAAATAAAACCAAAACGGGAGGATCACCATCCCAGACTTTAGCCTCTACTACAAAGCTGTCATCATCAAGACAGTATGGTATTGGCACAAAAACAGACACATAGACCAATGGAACAGAATGAGAACTCAGAAGTGGACCCAAAAGTAT
Source organism: Proteles cristata cristata (assembly GCA_017311185.1). NCBI lineage: Eukaryota > Metazoa > Chordata > Mammalia > Carnivora > Hyaenidae > Proteles > Proteles cristata. The sequence continues at coordinate 2,895,354 of JAESUZ010001232.1, forward strand.
ACAGCCAACTAATCTTTGACAAAGCAGGAAAGAATATGCAATGGAAAAAAGACAGCCTTTTTAACAGATGGTGTTGGGAGAACTGGACAGCAACATGCAGAAGAATGAAACTAGATCATTTTCTCACACCATGCACAAAAATGAACTCAAAATAGATAAAGGTCCTGAACGTGAGACAGGAAACTATCAACACCCTAGAGGAGAAAGCAGGAAACAACCTCCTTGACCTCCACCGCAGCAACTTCTTACTCGACACATCCCCAAAAGCAAGGGAATCAAGAGCAAAAATAAAGTGTTGGGACCTCATCAAGATTAAAAGCTTCTGCACAGCCAAGGAAACAACCCAGAAAATTAATAGGCAACCAACGGAATGGGAAAAGATAGTTGCAAGTGACATATCCGATAAAGGGTTAATATCCAGAATCTATAAGGAACTCACCAAACTACACGCCTGAAAAACAAACAACCCAGTGAAGAAATGGGCAGAAGATATGAACAGACACTTCTCCAAAGAGGACATCCAGATGGCCAACAGACACATGAAACGATGCTCAGCATCGCTCCTCATCAGGGAGATACAAATCAAAACCACACTGAGATACCACCTCACGCCAGTCAGAGTGGCTAAAATGAGCAAATCAGAGAACTCTAGATGCTGGCGAGGATATGGAGAAACGGGCACCCTCCTACACTGTTGGTGGGAATGTAAACTGGTACAGCCCCTCTGGAAAACAGTGTGGAGGTTCCTCAGGAAACTAACAATAGAACTCCCCTATGACCCAGCAATAGCACTGCTAGGAATTTACCCAAGGGATACAGAAATGCTGAGGCATAGGAGCACATGTACCCCAATGTTCATAGCAGCACTCTCCACAATAGCTAAAACATGGAAAGAGCCTAAGTGTCCATCAACAGATGAATGGATCAAGAAGAAGTGGTTTATCTATACCATGGAATACTACATGACAATGAGAAACAATGAAATCTGGCCATGTGTAGCAACATGGATGGACCTTGAGGGTGTTATGCTGAGCGAAATAAGTCAGGCAGAGAAGGACAAATATCATATGTGTGCACGTATAGGAGGATTAGGAGGAACTTAACAGAGGACCAAAGGGGAGAAGAAGGGCGGAAATGGTGGGGGAAAGGGAGAGAGGTAAACCATGAGAGACTCTTGAATGCTGACAAAAACTGAGGACTGATGGATGGGGGGCGAGGGGGGTGGGGCATGGAGGAGGGCACTTGTGGGGATGAGCACTGGGTGTTATGTGGAAACTAATTTGACAATAAACTATTTGTAAAAAAAAAAAAAGAAAGAAAGAAATATGCCATGCGACTTCCTTCAGGCCTTCATATTTTCTGATAAGATTTCCAATGTCATTCCAATTATTTACCTTAGTAGGTAAGGTGTCAGTTTTCTCTTGCTGGTTCCAAGATTTTTTCTCTTTCATTAGTTTTCAGAAGTTTGCTCATGATGTGTTCTTGGGTTTATTATACTTGAAATTTACTCACCTTCTTGAATACATAGATCTATGTCTTTTACAACATTTGGAAAATCATCAGCTATTATTTCTTAGAATACTTAGAATGCTTTTTAAACCCTATTTTCATTTACTTTTCCTTCCAGGACTCTAGTAACATGAATAATAAATCTTTTGTAATAGTTCCACAAGTTCCTGTATTTCAAAGTATGTAATTTCTATTGTCCATGTTTTCCAGTTCTCGAATCCTTTTCTCGGTTTCGTCAATTCTGCACTTTAGCCCATACACTGAGGTTTTAAAATTCTTCTTATTGTATTATTAAGTTCTAAAAATTTTATTTGCCTCTTTCTTATGTCTTCTGTTTCTCTGTTGAGGATCCCTATTTTTCCATATGTTTCACACTTGTTTATAATTGTTTATTGAAGCATTTTTATGATGTCCACTTAAAATCCGGGTCAGCTAATTCTAACATATCAATATCTACCATCAGTGTTGGCACCTATTGAATACCATTTCTCATTCTGTTTGAGATCTGATTCTTGGTATAATGAGTGGATTTTTACAATATTCTTGACATTATGGGTATTATGTTATGACACTCTGGATTTTATTTAAATCTTTAATCTTAGCTTCCTCTGTCACCATGCAAGAGAGCAAAGAGGTTTGCCTCTTCATTACTATCAGGTGAATTTAGAGGTCCAGGTTCCTAGACCAGCATCTCTTGACATTACTCTATTACTGCTCCTGGTACTGCTGGGCAGGGATGGGATTTACAGCTCCCCAGATGGCCTCCATAGATAACACAGGAAGACAGCCTCATTAATGCTGGGAAATGAAGAAAGTCTTGACTATCTGCTAAGATTCCTCAGAAAACCTATCCAGGAATTAGGGAGAAGGAGTACCTTATTACTACTGGTGGGGCTCTCCACATGATCTCCATTGACCTAACAAGGGAAAGGGGAAGAGGTTAGCTACTTTCCACCAGTAGCGGATGAAAACCCTGGCCCCTTACTGACCCTTTATAACACCATCCCAGCAGGGCTGGAGAAGGTAGATTAGAATGCCTCATTGCACCCTCTGATGAAGATGGAAGTCAAGGCTCCTTGTTAGGTTTTCATTGGAATGGGTGGGAGTAAGGGCCAGAGATTTTTCTGTGATGTTTTCCTGTATTAGAGCTGTTACTATTTAAAAGCTTTCTGTCTTGATAAGCTGCCCTTTTCCTGGTCTTCTAGCTGGAGAGTGGGCTTGTGTTAAGGCTTCTACTGTCTGTGCCCATATGACTTTCTAGGTATATGAGGCAAAAATAAAACCCCTAGGGAACTCACCAAGATGTTGTTCCCTGGATTTGAGGTTCCTGGTCAGTCTATCTTCTTCTCTCCTCCTTACAAAGTCTTCTTCTATTTGTTTATATATATATATATATATATATATATATATATATATATATATATATATATATATATATGAACAATGCCATGAACAATGCCAAGGTTGTTAGTTGTACTTAGTGCAAGGATTATGACTTACTATAGTCCATTTCTCAGAAGTGAAATTCTCCAAAATCAATCTTTTAAAATAAGAGCAAAATTAGATGATGTACTACCTGATCTCAGGACTGTAAAACTATATTAGTCAGGATTGTATGGTACTTCTATAAAGGTAGACAATGTGTCAGTGGAGCAGATCAGAGAAACTGACCCATACTTACACCAAAAATTGACTTTTGGCAAAGACACCATGGGAATTCAATGGAGGAAAATAGCTTTAAACAAATGATGATGGGCCACCTGGATAAACACATGAACAAGAATGATGCTTGACCTCTGATTCATATCTTGCACAAAATTAATTCAACCTGGATCATAGATCTAAGTGCCAAAGGTAAAACTAAAACTCTTATAGAATAAAGTAAAAGAGAAATTATTAATTACCTTGTGGAAGACAAAGATTTCCCAGAGACAGAATAGTATATTTCCTTAAAGAAAAAATAAATTGATCTTTATAAAAATTAAAAACTGCTCTTCAAGGGGCGCCTGGGTGGCTTAGTTGGTTAAGCGTCCGACTTTCACTTAGGTCATGATCTCACGGTTTGTGGGTTTGAGCCCCGCATCGGGCTCTGTGCTGACTGTCAGCCCAGAGCCTGGAGCCTGTTTCAGAGTCTGTGACTCCCTCTCTCTTTGACTCTCCCCTGCTCATGCTGTCTCTCTCTCTCTCTCCTAGAAATAAATAAAACATTAAAAAAAAATTAAAAAAAAAAACTGCTCTTCAAAAGTCACAAATAGGAAAATGAAAAGGCAAGCCAGAGTCTAAGAGAAAATATTCATAGAACATGTATCTGACAAATGACTTGAGTTCAGAATGCTTTAAGGATTCTTACAATTGACAATAAAAATTAATAACCCAATTAAAAGTGTGCAGAATATTTAAACATCCACTTCATTAAATAAGTGGTGAATAACACATGCATGCCTTTATGCATTATGGAAATGCAAATTAAAACTACAGTGGGAAGCCATTTTCCTAAAATGGAACAGCAAAATGAGAAAAAAAAAAAAAAACACCTGACAACAGATATATGTAGGTGTATGTGACAATAAAGAATATTTGGAATTTTCATACATTGGGTTTTTGGGGTTTGTTTTTAATTTTCATACATTGTCGAAAGTACAAAATGGTTCAACCACATTGGAAAATGACTTGGAAGTTTCTTATTACATTATGCATATACTATGACCCAGTAACTTAACTCTCAGTTATTATTATACAAAAGAACACACAGATTTGCATAACATTGTTTATATTGTTACTCACAATAGTAAAAAAAAAAAAACTGGAAGCAACCCAAATGCTCATCAGCAGAAGGGTTATACAAAAAAGGCATGACGTATTCTTATAGTGGAAGACTATTTGCCAATAAAAAATAATTAACTTCTAACACATTCAACAATGTAACAACTAGGTTAAACATGTTAAGCAAAAAGAAGACACAAAAGTTTGTCATTTCACTGTATGTAAATTTTACCACTATAAGATGATGTCATAAAGTTTTTTAAGTCTGTGTAAACGAAAGAATAAAAAGGAAAAGACTGACATAGTACGTAAACATAGAACTGTGGTTCTTTAAAATAATTACATAAATATAATTCAGAGAAAAAAGAAAAATATTTAAAGCAAATATGACAAATAATTAAAATAATTAATATTTATGGACTTAACATGAAAGCAAGAAAAACACTTAACTTCAATAGATAAACAGCTAAAATTCATTAAAAAATTGCAAAGGAGAAAATACATGTAAGCAAATGTGGCTATAAAGCAGCAAGAACGAGAACAAAAGCCAGGAAGATTAGAATAAGGGAGTGAAATGTAAAAAGATCTTGTATATCCAGGGTTATTTCCGTGCAGCTGAATAATTTTGTTATGTGAGAACTGTCATGTGAGCAAAACAATGCAACTGTTTAAACTCACAATTACTGAGTTTTCTCTTATTTGGGCCAAAGACATTCTTTACCAATAAACTAATCAAGACTTGAGAAGCATTCAATATCAAAGAATAATAAAGCAATGCAACAAAAATATGTCAAAATATTTCATTTCCTGACATATCAAAACTGCAAGGAACTGAAACTATGGGGTGCCTGGGTGGCTCAGTCAGCTAAGCGTCCAATTTCAGCTCAGGTCATGATCTCACAGTCTAAGAGTTCAAGCCCAACATCAGGATCTGTGCATAGCTCAGATCCTGGAGCTAGCTTCAGATTATGTTTTTCTCTCTCTCTTTGCTCCTCCCCCACTCATACTTTGTCTTTCTCTCTCTCAGAAAGAAACATTAATTTTTTTTAAGAAGTAAAACTACTGAATAGAATGAATTGAAATATGAAAAATTTTTAAATTTAGTTCCACAGGGAATGCAAATTTAGACGTCTAATTTTATAGATCACCATGACAATCTTTAAAGACCCACAATGTTAATGTTCATAATCTACTTTTTAATTTATATACTGACATTTTATTACATATTTTTAATTGTTAGTAATTAATGTTTATAACACAGAATCCTATCTACTTGGCAGTTGCCATTCAAGAATAATGGCTTGTGTTTTTCTTCTTTTTTACATTTCTCCAACAGATAGATTTGTTTGTTTGTTTGTTTGTTTGTTTACTTTTATTGATTTTTGGAAGGAATGGATTTTGAGGAGAAAAAACATGAAGCAGAGAAGTGTTGGATAGCAAATAAACACAAATGCAAGTGGTTTTCTAATTGTGGCTAAAACAAGAGACACAACAAATTAATACAGAGAATGCCCTGTACAAAACAATACAGTGAAGACAGAATATCACCTATATCCCTGTGAATCAGAGATTCTAGGAAATGTAGTTCCAAAAAAAGATTCTAGGAAATGTAGTTCCCAGAATCCAGAATAAAGCACTTAATTGAGCAAAACCAATTCAATCCCACTCAGAAACAGTTAATTGAATTGTGGATACAACTGCAATTCAGAAGGGCATGTTTAGACTCCTAATATCCTGAGACACTCTTCAAAATGTGGCTTCCATAGTTGAGGCAGATAGAGTATTATATTATTTCTTAGAAAGATAAGTTATAAAAGATCTTACCACAGAAGAAACCCATTTAATGTTGCCTAAACTCAACTGACACTAAGAATATACATTAGGAAATAGTAATGTATTACATAAATATTAAATTATTTACAGAACTTTTTAACAATATGGGAAATATATTATAAAATATATATACAATAGGAACTTAAAAGGCATGGAATAAAAATGTAAATAGAACATTTCTCCCCCAAGCCCCAGATTATTAATTTCCACATCTCCTGGAATTCTCCCACTCCTCCATGAAAACAATGGCTTTCCAAAAAGTGATCATTTAAGGTATGCAATTCCTCCACTCCCACCACCACCATCAGTACAATGTAAACTTCATAAGAAGAGACATCATCTATCTTATTCACAGCTTAATCTCTGGTGCCTTAGCTAAAAGTTCTTAGCTGATAGTAAATAAACTGTCAGACAAATGAGTGGATTTATGTATGCAAGAGGAAATGAAAGAATGAATGAATGAATGAATGAATGAATGAATGACAGCGCTTCTGTCATTTCATAGGAAAGACACCCAATCAGACAATCAAATCTGCTTTGGAATGTTTCTGGGCTCAGAGTGAATGATAAATAACCATTGACTAGACAAAAGGGAGAATGGGCAAGAGGAAGAGAGAGCTTCCTGGGGAGAAATTTGGGGCGATTGTGGGTTGCAGAGAAATTGGTGTGAATAAAGAATGGGCTGTGTAGTGAAGTCAGCAATCGTGAAGTTGAAGAGATGAAATTTTGATATGAAAAGATCTTATGTACCATGATAAGGAGTTGAGATTTTAAATATTTTTGCAATTTAGAAAAGTTCCTTTGTCAGTGATGTCTAAAATGAGAGACAAAACTGAAGCAAGAACAGCCAATAATTGCATTGAACTGGGTGAGAAATAAACAGGGAAGGACTTGGGTAGTGGCAAGTACAAATAGAAAGAAAAAAAAAAAAAAAGGAGGAGGGCTCCAGAGACAGAATGAGGCAAAATGTTAGCATTTCAGCACAAGTTGAATATAAAGAATTATGAAATGGAAGAAAATATTATAACCAAAAGCCCCAGTAGACAGGGATATCATGTAATAAGAAGATAATAATAACTGAACATCACAACTGAACATACCAATATTGGCTTCTGTTCCTTGAATGTGTATTATAGAAGCAAGTGTAAGGCCTAAGGACTGCCTCTTCCTTTTCTCATGCCTGGGTTAGCTATCAATGACCAATCACAAATCCCTATCCTGATGAGCCTGGACATTGCTTAACAATCCTTCCTAGGAGAGCACTCCAATAATCACTGTCAGACTCAACATGCCTTAGTCCCATTATATTTCCAAGACACAAGGAAAGCTTTTGGGTATATAACCTTTATTAATCCTTGCAATATAGTTTGTGAGTACTATTGTGTTCATTTTACAAATGATGAAACTAACGTTTAGTGTAGTTAAGTAAAGAAGCAAAATATCATCCCAGGTGTCTCAGTCTGTATAGTTTACACATACACAATCCTCCCCTTAAAACCGACTTTGCACAGCTCCACACCTGTTCTTGGAATGAAGCAGATGACAGTCTATACAATAAAGCCTTCCCAATATCTAGGTATCTCTGGGACACCCAGTAAAGATTTCTAGTAGTTTGACATAGAAGTCTGTGATTCAGGAACACTTACATGATCTCCAAAGCTAGACCTGGGAGCCATGAGCATGCAAGTGGTGGCTGAAGCTATAGCTGTAGATGTAATCACCAAGGGACAGCTATAGAGTGGGAAGAGAGGAGAGGACAAGAGAGCAGAGTGAGTACCAGGATGTGCACAAGGATCCACTTAATTGTGGGAATTCCAGGACTTTCCTGAATGCTGCTGGAAGGAGATGCTCTTTTCTGCTGAGTTTGGACCATAGGTCACCATGTAGAGTTTGGGCCTGAGACCAATGCCCTGGAAAGCAGACCTAGGATATGAAGAGATCCAGTGCTGCATTTAGACCTAACCCTGGATTCTTCAAGTATGTGAACCAATAACTTGTGTTTGTTTGTTTGTTTGTTTGATCTAAGCAAATTGTACTGGGATTTTTGATAGGCCTGACCCTTTCTCACTAAGATGGCATAAGTGTCAAACAATAAAACCAATGAAAAAGAAACTTTAAGAATTTCTGTTACATAAGTTGCCATCATACTTAGGGAGCACTTTTTCAGTGACTTTTCAAGTTATGATATCCAGACTTTCTACCCACTGTAAGTCCATCTTAAACTGGCTATGCAAGAACTACTTGGGTACCATTTTTCTTCCCTAGGTGGGTCATGTCCATCTAGCTGGAGGATGTTGAAGATGTTATCAGACCATGAATAGTTCAAGGAAAAGGCTCACAGTTTAAGCATTTCATTCATGTTATTACTTAGTGAGTCTGTTACTGACAGTGTCCAGCACATCAAAGAAATGCCACACATGCTTGTACAGTGAAGATGATATCAGAAGTTATTCTTTATGTGCTGTATATATCATCCACTTAAGATAAAATTCCCAGGCTCCTTTTGCAGACAGATCTCCTAATGCTTCACATGGATGTGACTGATACCAGTATTTTCACACATTATACTCATATTGTTTGACCTAACTGCATAAATAAGCCATTACAGAAGCTAGAATTAGGGACTGAAACATACCTCATATCTCAGTGTCTAAGTTAAAACTGTGATGCATCTTGCTTAGAAAAAAGGGAATTTTTTTTTAATGAAAAAGTTGTTTCACTATGGATGATGGATGTCATGGAGTTTCAATTTTCCAACCTTGCCAGGCCTGGTGATTTCCTTTTACTCTTTCAAGTTGCTGCTGATATGTGTACTAGTCTTCTATGATACACAGCTTGCCAGGTGTAGCTGAGATAATTCTGTTAAGATCTCAGAATCATTCTTTTCTCTCATTGGTATTCATTATAGTGAAGACCTATGCTATGTGTTAATTTTCAATTCCCGAGGTAGAGTTTTTCAGTGTTAAAAGGTGAACCTAATTCCGTGGTTGGCCATTAAACACCTGTGCTTAAATGATGGGCTTCTTGTCTCTTCTCTTTGAAATAATTTCTGGATTAGCAGTGCATTCTGAATATCCTGAATTTTATGTAATATCTAACCTCGTGATCTCAACCTTTTACTGACCAAACAGGCCAACTTTGACACTAAAAATGAATGAGGCAGAGTGATAACAATTTCAACAGATTTTATTCTTTGCAGTGACACAAAACTAAATGCATCCATGCTCTCAAAGACACACTGTTCAATCAGAAAGAAGGCAAAGGCATTCTAATATTTCCTCACAATGCCCTTCAGAAACATTAGTGTGTGTGCATGCATATGCTGTTATCTTTTGAAACTAATAAAAATCAGTCACTGAGGAAATGTAGTAACATCCATTAAAGACAACACTGTTCACAGTCTGTGATGCTCACTACGTGAAAAGGTGTACAGTGAGGAAAAACTTACCAGGTGGAACCCATGGACTATCTCATCTTCTTCACAAAAGCTGGAAAAAACAGTTTTTGTACAATGTGACATTTCATAGAACGCATTCAAATTAGTACTCTCATGAGGGAAAAAGCCCATAAACCAAAAGTGTCAAGCAGAACATGATTTTGGAAAGGACAAAGAATAGTAACTACATTCCACTGGATGAGTTAATGTTTCTTCCAATATGAAATTATAGGCTATATTATTGAATAATCCAAGGGAGAGAAAAATTTTATTAAATAAAGAAAATAGAAATGACTTTACGTGTTCCCAATAAAATATGAATTTTTAAAACTTCCATGAACTTATTAGTTCCGTTATCTGAATATCAGATACTAAGAAAATCAGAGGCAGTTTTATTTTAAAAAATTTTCATTTATCTGGAAAATTCACCTGGTGCAAATGAAGTCTAGGTTTTTATCTTCTTGCCTGTTTCCTACACTGACTGGCACACAATGTGCTGCGTGTAATAAATGTTACATGATTAAAAGACCCAGTTCAAATGTCAATTCTGCCATGAAGATCTGCCTCATTCCACCTTCTTCACTTAAAATATTCTATAGCAGAGCCCTTGCTTCCCCTACTGGTTATGTTCTAGAACTCTGTCTTAGACAAAGATTTCACCTTCTTCATCTTTGCATTACCACAACATTTTATACACCATAGCTGCAGACAGTACATGCAGGCAGAAAGAAATCATTGAACAAATAACCATAGAACTCAACCATTTTTATTTAAGTGTCAGTTTCCACTTTCTCAAGATTAACACTCCCAATCCTTCTGAAAGATATCTCTAGAAGAGGGAAATAACTTCAGAGACAAAAAGTAACAGAATAAGGAAAACACCAGAGCAAGGACCTGCTACAGGCATCCTCGCTGCCTGCTATGCAGCAGTATTATTTTACAGATAAATCTGTAATAAATAAATGATAAATAAATGAAGGTCAGGTTAATTAAGTAGCTGGTCCCAAGCCACTTGATGGCAGCATCAGAACTGAAACCTAGTGCTAACTGTTATGCTGGGGCACTTTTCACTGGAGTCTGCTAATGCTGAAGATGTAAATCTTATTAGGACTTGGAGTATGTATTTTCTTTCATTCATTTCGCATCATTTGCTTGCCGCCCATATTTGATTCCTTGTATGAGCTATCTATGTCTTTCCCCAAACTCCCTACATAGAAAATACCTACAATGGATGCTGTTCTGTAAGGAAGTCTTCTTGCTAGTCCTTTATTTATTTTTAAGTTTGTTTATTTTGAGAGAGAGAGCAGTGGAGGAGCAGAGAGAGAGAAGGAGCGAGAGAATCCCAAGCAGGCTCTGAGCTCCCAGCATGAAGCCCCATGCAGGGCTTGAACTCAGGAACTGTGAGATCATTATCTGAGCTGAAGCATCCAAGAGCTGGACGCTCAAGAGCTGGATGGCTCAACTGAGCCATTGAGGTGCTCCTTCTTGCTAGTCCTTTAAAATGTTTTTTTATTTTTTTATTTTTAAGCTTTCCATAAGAATGTGTATGTATCATCTCCCAAATTAGTTGAAAATACGAGCAATGTCACATGCTTGATTCTATTACCATTCCACCTGGCACTGAAGTGTGTCTCCAGGACTGTTCTGGGCACGGAGGGTCATAAACAAATGCCAGAGAAGACAAATCATGCACACACTGAAGACCTTAGTTAAGGCAGGAATTAAAATATAAGAAAAGCTCAACTGTAAGGAAATTACCTAAAATCTGGCCATATGAGAAATCTGAAAATCTTACAAATGGAAACATTTGATTTCAAAAGTATTAATGGAGGTTTTTGTGCCTTTAGGTTTGTTTTTTTTGTTTTTGTTTTTTAAGGATATATGAGTTGCATATAACAAAGAACAGGAGATAAGACACTGTAATGTTCCTCAGTGCTAAAGGCCTCTGAAGCATTTAACCTTGCTATGTTGAGGCAGAAGAAAGCAAGGATCAAGAAAACCAAACAAGATATTACATAAATGTTCTACAAACAACATCTGGCACAAAGTAATCTCTCAGTTAATATTAACCATAATTAGAAGAATCCAATGATGCACAAGACAGGCACAGTATTAGGCCTCCAAAACCTTAAATGTGCATGTTTAATATTATTTTAACTTGCAAATTCAAGGTTGAACCAAATGTACCATTACTACTTTATGTTTAACTCTAAAAGGAATAAGGAAATAAGAAGATCAAAGCACATGGCTTAAAATTTAATTTAAAATAAGAGAAACAACCAGTATCATTTTCTCATCTAGGGTTAATTCCCAATCTTAAAAAATAGATCCAAACTATTAACCACCTCTAAATTTCATCCAGGGGGAGAAGAACAATCTTGTCAACAATGCAAAGAATAATATTGCTAGCCTTACAAACTCTGCAAATTTTTTAAATATGAAATTCTTGGGGCGCCTGGCTGGCTCAGTCAGTTAAGTGTCCAACTTCGGTTCAGATCATGATCTATCGGTTTGTGGGTTCAAGCCCTGCGTCGGGCTCTGTGCTGACAGCTAGCTCAAAGCCTGGAGCCTGTTTCAGATTCTGTATCTCCCTCTCTCTCTGACTCTCTGCTGCTCACTCTCTCTCTCTCTTTCAGAAATAATAGATAGATAGATAGATAGATAGATAGATAGATGATAGATTATAGATGATAGATAGATAGATAGATAGATAGATAGATAGATAGATAGATAGATAAGAAATTCTTATAATGATATAAACTTAAAACCTTACCCCTCCCACACACAGGAATATATAGAGGACTCTGACTAGGGTTGTTACTATAGGATGTTGAAATGATTAATAATTTTTGTATATTCACTGGCAAAATATATTCTGAAAAAAAGACTTATTTGAAATAAAAGACTTTTAATTATAGAAACTTTTAAATTATAGAAAATGTGTAAAGTTCTTGTAAACATTTGCCATCGTAATTGGTTCTTTTGAAAACTGTATTCAATTTTTAAAAACATGATGTGGGCTAAGGCAGCAAAGAAATAAGGAAATTGTACAGGTTTGGTGGCAGTCATGTAGTTTTCCTTCTTTAATTTCCTTTATAAGGCAGTTTGGCAATCAATAAAGTGAGCAAATAAAAATGTCCCATATGTTTTAATTTCAATTTGCAAATTTACTTTTTGAAAAAACAGAATTTATAGCCAACTCTTCTAAATCAGATCACTCATCTTTCAAAGCAAACCACTTCTTTAGACAATCTAAAACCTAGCAATTTTGCCACTTTCACTGGCAGCAAATGCTTCTACAGAAATGCTGTCAATGTTTGTTAGGACTATTTTTTTTTAAGTTTATCAACTTGTTCAAATGAGAGAGTATTTTATGAGTAAGCAGTCAATAGAATTTAAGTATATAAACCACAGCAGGAAGATCACTATTTAGTATTCTAAACTTCTAACTTCCTCTTTGAGCATCAGTGGGCATGTTTTTCTCCTAAATTAATTAATTTTTAAAGGACCAATATGGCAATTCCAGGTGTTGTGGTTAGCCATAGATAATCACCTCTTAGAGTATGTCTTTAGCTCTCAGGGGTGATGACTGTCAGAACTGTTACGCCTTCCTGCTTACATACATGCTGATGGCCACAACCACAAACATTTGTAAGGCGTGAGCAGCATACAGGATTTATGTGTTTGGCCTGTTTATTAATTATAAAAGCCACTGACACTACTGGGAAGGGTATATACACTTTGACACTGCCATCATAATTACAAAGTCTTAGTATGTGGTTTTGTATTGCAACACCATTGATCAAAGCCCTTTTTTTGACATGTGTAGCAGAGGCAATATGTTCCACATAGGTTACTTCTGAAATTGTATTACTTACTGTAAAAGAGTCCTATAATGTAGCTCTATTGCTCAAACTTTACCTGCCCTACTGATGCCTCAGCCGTGTCCACTTTTATACCCTCTCAAACATGCACAAAATCAGGTGATAGGATGGAAAACAGTATTTTTTAGGAATTATATTTTACAGGTTAATATGCACAAATATAAATTTGGTTTTCTAGATTTGGTTTAAGACTAATATCGTAATCTTCTAAACCTCTTAGTTTAAAGAACATATACATTGCATACCTGGCTTTCAGAAGACCAAAAAAAAAAAAAAAGTGAATTTCCTTTCATGATTTATTTAAAAACAAACTCTGGGCAATATCAAATATTTATCTTTTTAAAAAGAGATGCAATGCCTATTTCCTATTGTTCACTCCTGTATAAAATACATTTTTGGCAGGACACAGTCCTTGTGAAAGGAGAAAAAAAATTCCTTAAACAGGAAAGGACAGAAAGTTGAAACAATTTCTTTCCTTTGCTTAATTCTAATTCCACATTGAATTTGCACAAGTATTTCAAGGACAGAATGAGGGTTGAAAATGGAAACTGACAAAATTATAAAATAACTTGGCTGGAATTTGACAGAAAAATTAGAGTGCCCTTAAGTGAAGATAAAAAAAACATGTGTACACTGCACATAAACATAACAAGAAAGAGAGTATTCTTTAATTGCCAGGATAAAAAAAAAATCCAACTATTGCTAAATTTAATTTCCTTCCCAGAATTTAACTAACCACCTATGATGACATGCTACATCAGTGCATTATGAAAATCAGTCACAATTACTGTCAAAAGCACAATGTTCTCCCCTCCCAAAAAAAAACAACCCTCTGAATTAGATCCATTACAAAATAAAGCAAGGAAACTGACCTAGAACATGTTGATATCAAAGGATATACATTGTTTGAAATAAGTCTTTTACTATCATATTCTTCAAGTTGGGGAATTGAATGAGTAAATTCAGTCATTTCTAATCAGCTTCAACACAAATAGAAATCCTGAAATTAGGAGAAAGGTATCAAGGACAATAGATACAACTAACATGCACTTTTGCCATTTGTAAAATGGTTGAAATTATAATAATCATTTTTCAAACAGAAATGCAATTGAATATTGTCCCTTAAGTGCTTTCAATATTAAGTTTAATATAATAAAATAGTGCATATACACATATATATTCAAAATTATCTATAACATATAGGATAAATGAGATGAAAGAGAGATAGATAGATAGATAGATAGATAGATAGATAGATAAGATAGAGATAGATAGATAGATAGATAGATAGGCAGGCAGATAGATAGAGACAAAAAGATAAACTGTGTTTCTCAAGGCACAAAAGTCTTGCTACTTAATTACACTGATGGAATTGATATCAAGTAAGCAGACCAAGTATCTATTCAGATGTGTAAACTGTAGGTAAGTAAATTTACACATTTTCTTCTAAAATAAAATCAAATTCATCATTGACTTGTGTTCTTTTTCTAAAGTCTAAGTGAAACTAGGTGATTCTTTGACATGTATTCCCACTCTATTATCCCAAATTTTCTGTCTTTAATTAAAAGTTTCTAAAGATACTTGCTGCTTCCTTGGGGAATGAGTCAGAGGTCAATTCCCTAACTAGAACATTTCATCTGCCAGGAGGAGTGTGAAAAGATACAATCACTAAAAACATTATAATGAAAAATTATAACACCCATTATTCATATTAATAGAACCACCAGTTCATAGATGACTTGCAAGTCCATTATAATAGCATCCGAAGAGTTCATGATTCCAGAGAGGAAGCCAAATCTTAAAAATATACATCCTGGAGAGTGCTTGACAGTACAACCTTTGTGAAATGATATAAGAAAGAATTACAATCACTTTTTCAGAATGTCATGGTTCAAAAGAAAGGTGACAGTGGAATAGATTACTCCAGAGACTTGAAAGGTGACATTAACTCTCTCACATGCATATCAGTTCATCAGAGAGCAAAAGGTATTCTTATCTGAAAACAGCTACAGAGACCTTTGTGCAATGAACGAATGATTTTAGCCCATTTCCAATGGTCTCTGTCACATTATAAAAATTTGCACTAATTAGGACCTTTATTTGTAGATTGTTCCAAGAACATAAGGAATACACACACACACACACACACACACACACACACACACACACACCTATCTGCCTTTTATAGATACAACTCCCTGAGCACAGTGATACTGACATAAACATGTCTGTTCTTGTGATGTTTTATATTTTACTTTAAGTCAGTATGTTTATGTTAATTTATGACATCTTAGAGGACTGGAATCTCTTTTATATATGACTGTCTGTAAAGCATCAACATAACATCACAAACTTTAGGTATTTAGTAAATGAATTTTGATGGTGATAGTGATGGTGATGCCGGCTTTTTAAAGAAAGTCTTTAACTCACTCAGTTTGGTTGAGATGCTCCTTCTCTGTGTTCCCACAGTGCACAGTGAATATACCAGTCACCACTGCTATAAAAGTCTTATTTACTAATGCAGCTGCCACTCTTTCTGGGTTTTGACCACCCTGAAGACCCAAATTATGTCTTACTTATTTCAGGATCTCTAACACCCATCATCATTTGTACTTAATGTATGTTGGCTTAACTGGTTGTGTATTCCATCTGCTTCCCCCATGATGTTGCCTCCCATTATATATACTTACTTTCAGCCTTGAATAAGAGAGGTTAAGATGAATTCACATAGACACTTGAATTTTGTGAATCATTCTCTGTGTTAGAAATATAACTTGAAATATGGTTCTCTTGCAAGGTCAGGAGTAGTTAAAAGCAGCAAGGAAAGAAGAAAGTCTTTGGATCACTAGCAAGGTATTCATTTTGTTATCATAACCAGAAAGCTAGCAGATGATTCCGAAAAAAGCCACCCTTCAGATGTAAGCTCTACAGCAAGCCACTAATGACACCTACAGAGTCACAAAGGGTCAGGCACATCATTCTTCTACCTTCTGTTTTCCCTATCTTGAACTTTGGCTCATCTTCTGATCCCCAAACATTGATGGAATAGCAGAGCCGATGATTACATCTATACCTCAAAATCACTAAAGCTTTTTCTAAAGAACACAGGTGAGGACTACCGGTAAAGAGAGAAGGAACATCCACATATAATTTTGACATAGTCACTGACAAGGTTAGTAGTTTTATTGCCCCTTTTCATAAAGGATGATGGAAGAAAGGATTGTGGACTGGATATTAATTTTATTTAGACTTAAGTATACAAATGTGCCCTGGCTAAAATTCTTCATTCTCTATCTAATTAGAGTATAAAAGTTATAGCTTCTTAGAGTAGGCATTATCTTGTGAGGTCTTTATAATTTCCCATATATCTAATACAGTACTCTACCTGCTATCCTGGGTCCCAAATGCCTGTGTCAATAAACACTCCCAGATGTATTTATCCATTATTATTTCCACTGATGCAGACACAGAACTGTCGTTTATAGTTTGGAAACTTTGGCATAGAAATATGAAAGAACTCCTCCCAGGGTGGGTGACCCATTATTACACTACCTAATTGCAGACCATAAAAAACACGGATGGATAGAATTTAGTTTCTTAACCTGGATTGGTTTCAGCAGATGCAGGAAGTTTATGCAAAATCTTGTCCATATGTACAGTTCTCTTTTTTCTAGCTAAAAACTCTCAGTTTTATCAGATCTAAAAAGAAATTATACTAAAAAGCTAAAATAAGAACCAAAAGAAGAAGTACATCGTAAAGGAGATTCTTCATTCAGTCCTACATGCAAAAGTTTTTGAAGGGTTTCTACCATTAAAATATCTCTTTTATGCCAAGGGAAATCCATGATGAATATGACAGCTACAACTTCCCCAGAGGTTTGCATTGTAGTAGGAAGAAAAAGAGCATGCAAAAATGACCACAAACAAGACAACAAACAGGTTTTAGATGAGTGGTAAAATTCCCCATGAAATTTCAGAAAAGGGACATCCCTTTGTTTGGGTACTTCCAAATCCAAAGTGGCATTCAAGCCTGGCCTCAACATTGTGTAAGATTTCTGTAGACAGAGAGCCAAAAATGAGGAAGAGGGAGATGGGTGGCATTCATGCTCTAAGAATGAAATAGTCAAAGCACAGAGGTTGTAAAGAAATAACTTTGAATACTGAAAAGATATTGGAGGAAATTAGTTTGACTACAGCTTTTGTGGCATGGCGGTAGAAGAGAAGCTTAGAAATAGGTATTGTAGCTTTTAATATGAGGGAGAGATTTTGGACTATAATATGCAAAACAAAATAATTTCTGAAAGGTCTCAGGGCCAAAGAGTGGCATTATAAAGGCACTGTTTTAGAAAGAATAACCCTCAGCACGTATGCAGGATGTACTGTGCAAAAGAAGAAGGTCTAGAGAAAAAGAAGACTAGTTCAAGGTTAGAGTGATACCAATATAAACTCTTGCTGTTAATACCACTGATAAAAAGAGAAGAATAAAGGAGGGTTTGTGAGCAAAAAAAATCAACAGGACTGTATGACTGACTGCCATAAAGCGGACATAGCAATGAGTAGCTACTTATATGAGTATGTAAATAAGATGGTCAATATAAAAACTTAGAACACTGTCTACTACATAAAAATAATACAATAAGCATTAATAGTACAGTAAGTGTTAACTGTGGTCATTCAATATAAGAAAGATAGGGAAATCAAATCCTACTGAAATTAGAGCTCCTTTACCTGATATACTTGTAAGAGCATTTAAAAAGTAGGGGAGGTCAAAAGGAAAAGGAGTTTTAGGGCAAAAGGGAGGGATACAGATGTGTGGACTAATAAGATTGCTGCAGAAACATGGAGTTGAGGTGGAAATAATCTGCTAACAAATAGAAGCAAGGCACTTACTGCATGATAGGTCTGGCAGAAGGCTCAAATTTCAGAATCATCCACCTACAAGTATAACAAACTGTGGGAGTAGCTGCGATTTCCAGACAGAAAGAATGGAAAGCAAAGAAATAAAATGAAAGGTCAGGACCTTTCATAGTGTCCAAGTTCAGGGGAAAAAAAATTCAGAGCCTGCAGACAGGTAAAGAGGACGCTTAGAAAGGAACCAGAATAATTTTGCTTTAGGAAAAACTATCGAAGTGGAATTCATTTAATTGAAAGTTAAGGACATACTTCCAAGACTTCTGGGCAGGTGAAAGAAAAAGTTGATGAATGTGATGAGGCAGAGGTGACTGAATATAGTGTTTCTTCAGGATACTGGCAGCGAGGGAAGTAGATGTCAGATTGGATTTGGAGGAAGTGGTGTGGCTTAAAGACTAGAAAATGTGAAGCCAATTGATGTGCGACAGGACTCAGGTACAAACACAGAAAGCCTTACAGACAGACCAGCAAAGACAGCAAGCCTAAGAGGTTAGTCTAACACGGAATTCAAAGAGATATTATATAGAAAAACTGAAGTGAAGTGGAAGAAGGGCTGCTTAATGGTTTAATCACTCAGCTCTAGAGTCAGATATGGTGCCTTATATTTGAGCTCTGTAACTTCAGGGAAGTTCCCTACATCTCTGGGTCTAACTCTCTCCATGGGTAAAGTAGTACAACCTACTGCACAGTGCTGTTGTGATAAGAGATAAAGGAGATAATACATGCAAAGCACTCAGTGCAACAGCTGGCACATAATAAATGTTAAAAAAGTTAGCAATTATGATTAACAATGGGTAAGAAGTTCTCTAATAGGCTAGACAGCAGAATTGTAGATGCCTTTTAGTAGAAACCTGAAGCTAAGACCAAGAGAGTCTACCTAGAAAATTAGATTCAGCAGCTTATTTGACAAAGACATTGTCTATCAAAGTGACACGTGGCCATTGACCCTTAGGAAATGGAAGGCCATTTTTTATGTGGTTTTATATCAATATAATAATAACATGATTAAAATATATTTAAGAGTTAATCTTGAAGTGGTATTCAGGATGGACTGGACATAAGAATGCTTGTTAAATTCATTTCCCATCAGTAATTTAAAAGGAAAGTGGTGTGGTTATTTCAGTTGGACATTTGCTCCTGAGTATTCCCTTCCCGTGGACTCTCCTTCTATTGCTATGTGTCACTGTGACCCTTCCACTGGATATATAGTAAAGGTTTTATTTTTTTATTCTAACGATTTCCAGCCTGAATGTGGAACAGGAAAGTAGAATCTTCAATTCTGCTTATGATAAGAATTTTAAATGGCTAAATTGTTGCATCACAGAAAATGAGAGAATGACTGTGGTTCTTGTAATTATCACAGACATGTCCACTTTACTTAACTCCATCATATTTAAAGCCAGTTTATTGTGCATAAAGGGTTGTAACAAAACATGTGTAAAATATTATTGGTTTCCAGAAATGACAAGTATACCCTATAAATGAAAACCGAGCCTGCGACCCCCTGCTCTCCCTTCTCTGCGTGTCTAGAAGCTCACCACATGCCAGAAATACTGCAAGCCAGTTTCACATTTGCTAAAAATAATTGCTATTTTTCTATGTCTGTTCAGGCTATTACAAAGCACAATAGCCTCAATTAACAACTGCAACTACAATATACTTCAATTCTATATAGATTCATTTTATCCCAAGGATATTAGAACACATCACAAAGTTGAATACTATTCCTACAACATCTGTCATCAAAACCAAAATCACATAACTAGATCCACATAAATCACAGCAAACCTGCCATCCTGCAGAAAGAGTCAAACATCTACCCTATGCTACAGCCTTCAAAATATTGAGATAACTGATGGATTGTCTTCTTTCCTCATCTCATCACCAAGGTTTCACTTCAGAACAATACCTCATGATGAGTCCACTCTTTTTGATGCTACATGTGAATATTGTTTTCATAATTTAGTGTGCAGCGTGCTGGTCTGAATCGACATGTTGGTAAGGGATTCCATCATGTCAAACAGAGGAGAAGGAAAAATCTGACAGCAGGCACTTGTCGGATATGACCAAATTTCTGCTGGATCCTGCTTTCACTGCACAGTCCCTGAAGCATGTAAAGCTCATCCCACTTTTATAAAGCCATGCACGCATGAAACTGAGGGTAGCATTTCAAGCAGGAATTGATGACTTAGTAAAAGTGCATATAATTTCCCCATATAAAAGAGAAATGGAAGACACACAAAGAAAACATTGTTCCTGAGTGAGGGGATTAAAATTTAAGAGCCCTTTTTGAAGTAAAAAACTCACAAAGCTCATCAAATCCGTGTAAAGGTAGACATTTCAATAAGGAAAATTGCACAGAAGAATAAAGCAGCACCATTTTGGAGGTGCTGTGGTTCTTCTATTTATCTACACTGAAAACAGAAAAACCACCAGAACAGAACGAAAACAACAGATTTACTCAGCAGATTAGGAAATACATGTGCTTTTCAAAGTAGGCCAATAGTTCCAAGTAGTTTATAGGGAAATGCTGTCTTTAAAGAAAAATTATTTTTACACCCCAAATTCGATGGTTGGATTACCAGACCTTCTGTGGTTTTGAATCACATTGCTTAATAAGCTATTATTGGACACTGGAAAAATATTGACATGTTTGTAACTGAAGCCAGTGCAGAAAATTTTCAACAAAGGAAATAAGACCAATTTACAATGGAACGAATACACTTCACAAATTTTAGTAAAGAAAGTAGTTCACTTTAAATATGATTTTGCTATTTCAATAATAAATTTATTTGTCAGATCATACAATTTTATTGCCTGCATTTGTCCTGTGTAGTTAAGAGCAAGGACTGTGGGACCAGTCTGCCTGACTCAAATCTCAGCTTTACTATTTAGTAGCTGTGCCCATCATTTATCAAATGAAGTCCTGATTTCTTCATTTGTAAAATGCAATTAATAACAGTGTCTACATCATAGGGTTGTGATGAAGATTAAGTGAGTTAATATATAAAAAGCACTGGGGACCTGGGCAGCAATACATAACTTCAAGTATAACATACCTTCAGAAAAATCCATATACGTGAAGGCTCTGGTCACTATTTTTGTCCTCTCCTTCACCTATGTGTTTTTTCTGCTGTTCCACATTCATTCTTATTCTTTTGCTCAGATCTTACCTCCCTTATCATAACCAGTTCTATATTTTTAGAGAACCACCTTCAATGGTGGCTCATCTTGGAGCAAAGGAAGAGAAATAACTATTTTTATCCTAAAATATCCTATAGAAATGTTTTATAAACGTGTATTATAGCTTGCTGAGGTTAGTAGTAGAGAAATATTTCATGAAACTGATTGTAAATATCATTTTGATAAAGAATACAACTCTAAAGTAGATCATTGGAGACAGAGAGACAAATGGCAGTCCAGTTCTCAAAATATTCACAGTTTAGTGGGAAAGGCAGACTAGTAAATTATTTCTACCCAGGCTGATATATGCCTGTGATGTGGGAGAATACCAAGTGGTAGTACCCATCAAGGACTGAGGCAGGATTGAGGGGGAGGAAAAGCTTCTTAGAGGAGCAAGAGAAAGCCAGAATAATGACTTTCTAAGGGGGATAAACCTGGGGAACAAGTAGAGGCAGATGGAGACTTTGTAAGAGATGTAAGGGTGCTGGAGAGCTGTGAGCTTTCTAGAATGACTGAAACTAGGGAATATGGGAGTGTTAAAACTCAAAACTATGCTAAAGAGAAAAAGCTATAATGACAGAAACATGATAAATCCAGGAAAGAAAAGATTACAGAACAAGCTTCTTGCACAGGAAAGAAAAGATACTAGAAGGAACACAGTTCTCAAATAAAGGTTCTCAAAAATGAAATTCCTTTTTCTCCAAGTCCATGGGAAGGAAGCAGACTGGGGATGAGTCTGGATAGAGCAACCGTGGATGCATGTTTCAGTGTGAGCTAACCTATAAACAGTTCCTGCCTGATGGTCTTCATCTTCTCTGTGAAGAGGGAGGGGATGGCAGGTTGGTGGTTGAGGACAAAAGTAAGGGTTTGACACACTGATAGAGGAGAATGATGGAGGGAACTTCCTTGGTACATAAGAAAGATCAGCTAAAAGTCTTAGAGCCTGACAAGAGCCTGATAGGTGGTGGAGATTGTTTTCTGTGATATGCTAATAGAGAAGTGGTGTTTTTAGCTAGTCATATTCTACAGACATGATGTTTTGAACCAGATAAAGTGGATATTCTCCAGGTTTGGTGTTTCTCTGGGTACAGGCAGGAGAAAGTTAAAAGGCCAATAAAGTATATAGAAGGAAAGAGCAGTTTATGTCATAAGTAAGAAGTGACAATAAGAAATAATCTTATGTTTAGAAATCTAAGTAAAACCAAAAAAGAGATATTTAAAAGAAAAAAATGGTGTAGGCAGCAGGAGAATCAGTCAAGGGAAGAAAAGTAAAAAAAAAAAAAATTCAGAATGCCTTTTTCTTTTCTTTTCTTTTTCTTTCCTTTCTTCTTCTTTTTTAATTGTAGTAAGAACACTTATCATGAGATCCACCCACTCGACAAATTCTTTTTTTTAAATTTTTAAATGTTTGCTTATTTTTGAGAGAGAAGCGGGGGAGGGACAGAGAGAGAGGGAGACAGAGAATCCAAAGCAGGTTCCAGGCTCTGCACTGTCAACACAGAGCTTGAAGCAGGGCTAGAGCTCACCAACCACGAGATCATGACCTGAGCCAAAATCGGACACTTAACCGACTAAGCCACACAGCTGCCCTTCAACAAATTCTTAAGTACACAATTAGTATTGTTAACTATAGACACAACAGATTTCTACAACTAATTCATCTTATTTAACTGAGACTTTATTCCTATTAACAGCCATGTCATTTTCTTAATTGAGGTATAATTGGTATCTATTAGTTTCAGGTGTAAAACAAAATGATTCAACATTTATTTACATTGTGAGATGGCTACCACAGTAAGACATATGTCACCATACAAAGTTACAGTTGTTCCCTTATGATGAGAATTTCTTATAGAGATCTTCACATACACAATACAGTATTATTCACTATAGTTGTCATGTTGTACATTATATCCCCAAGATTTATTTGTTTTGTAATTGGAATTTTGTACCTTTTGACTCTGTTCACCTATTCCACACCCTCAACACACACACTGCCTCTGGAACTCACCAGTCTATTCTCTGTATTTATGGGCTTGGTGGTGTTTTTGGTTTTGTTGTTGTTGTTGTTGTTGTTTTTCGATTCCACATAAGTGAGATCAGATGGTATTTGTCTCTCTCTGAGTTCTTTCACTCAACATAATGTCCCCAAGGAGGTCCATTCATATTATCACAAATGGAGAGATTGCATTCTTTTTTACAGCTGAATAATATTTCAGTACACACACACACACATTTTTTTTAATTCATTCATCTGGTAATAGACACTTAGACTGTTTCGATGCCTTGGCTATTGTAAAAAATGCTGCAAAAATCATGGGAATGCATGTATTTTCTTAATTACTATTTTTATTTTCTTTGAATAAATACCAGGAGGTGGAATTGCCAGACCATATCATAGCTCTATATTTAATTTTTCAGGAACCTCCATAGTGTTTGTCATAGTGGCTGCACCAACTTACATTCCTACAAATTGTGCACAAAGAGTTTCCTTTTCTCCACATCATCACTGCATTTGTTATCTTCTGTCGTTTTGATAGCAGGCATTCTAACAAGTGTGAGTTGATTATCTCATTGTGGTTTTTAGTTGTCTTTCCCTGATGATTAGTTATGTTGAGGGTCTTTCCATGTAGCTGTTGGCTGGCTGTATGTCTTCTTCAAAAAAATGTTTATTCAGATCCTCTGCACATTTTTTAATCAGATTTGTTGTTGCCATTGAGTTATATGGGTCCTTTATATCCATTCTCTTTTAACAATAAAAATGATGGTAGAAAAATTTGGTAACTTGCTGATCACTTTA
Source organism: Proteles cristata cristata (assembly GCA_017311185.1). NCBI lineage: Eukaryota > Metazoa > Chordata > Mammalia > Carnivora > Hyaenidae > Proteles > Proteles cristata. Next base: position 2,919,673 of record JAESUZ010001232.1, read on the forward strand.
TCATCACAACTTTTCTTCATGGTAGAAGTTTCTGTCAAGGCTACTAAAAGCTTTTAAGTGAGGTGGCTATAAACTGAGAGACTTTTGAGAATGAAAGGAGGTGTTATTAGTAATTACACTAGTATAATAGATATATACCCAAAATGTTACACACTTAGAGGTATAGGATCACTCTACACTTAATGACTTAAAAAATAAAACTTTCTGAGGGGCATGAATAGGAGGGTGATAATAAAGGATATGGAGAGATGAGACAGAAAACTCCATGATAAATTTAACCTACTCCACAAGTTTGTTTATAACTGATTCTATGAGTAATTGTCCCTCACAGCAATAATTTTAGCAAATTATTTCTTTTGTAATTAAAATATCCCATAATTATATGAACATTAAGCTTATTAGGTGTAGGTTGAACTAGTTTGGATTCTTTATTTGTTGGCAAAAGACAGACTCTAGTTATCTTTAAAAAATTCTAAAAGGGAAAGACACTGTCGCTCTTGCTTCAAGAAGGGTAAGTATATCAGTGCAGTTTCAGGGACTTCTGTGGCAAGAATTCATGGAAATGTTACCATGGGGTTACCATCACCTCCCATCCTTCCTTACCTTCCTCACACTCAGTTTCTGCATAAGGGAAATTCTGATTATCTCAATTTGGGTCAATGATCTCCAACTATAGTCAAGGGAGCAGGATCATGCATTGAAAGCCTACCAGAGCACTAGCTGAGCAACCTCCCCCCCAATATCCACTACATATGATTTTAAATAGTCCTTAGGGTAACTAGGTGTGTCAGTCAGTTGAACATCCAACTCTTGATTTCGGCTTAGGTCATGATCACAGAGTCTTGAGATCGGGCCCTGCATCCATCTCTGCACCGAGCGTGGTACATACGTACCATTCTCCCTCTCACTCTGCCCCTCTCCCGAGCTCATGCTCTCTTTCTCTCTCTCTAAAGTAAAAATGTAATAGGGATGCCTGGTGGCTCAGTTGGTTAAGCAAGTGATTCTTGATTTCAGGTCAGGTCATGATCTCATGGTTTGTGAGTTCAAGCTTCACACTGGGCTCTGCACTGACAGTGTGGAGCCTGCTTGGGATTCTCTCTCTCCCCTTTATATCAGCCCCTCTCCTGTTGGTGCACACTCTTTCTCTCAAAATAAATAAACTTAAAAATAAATAAAATGAAATAGAATAAAATAAGATTATAATAAATAAACAGTCCTTATTAAATCAGAAAATCTCATAAATGGAATACTAATTTGCACTCCTATCCTACAACTACCAGACAATACTATGTCCCCAATTCAATTTTTGGTGCTCTAAACCTCAAAACGGTTGCACTCAGTTAAGACCCCTTTAATAAATAAGAATTACATCAAAATATAAATAATGCACTTAAAGATTTATGAAGTTAGCAACCATAGAAGCCAGGAAAGCCAGATCAGAAAGTCTTCAAGTGTAACCACAGGTGCTCTGGAAAGCATATTTCCAAATGATCTTTCAGATTGACATGCTCCTTTTTGGGGAAAAAAAATCCCTAGAATCAAAAAGAAAAGAGAAAGGACCAAATAAATAAAATCACAAATAAGAGAGGAGAAATCACAACCAACTCACAGAAATACAAAAAATTATAAGAGAATACTATGAAAAATTATATGCCAATAAATAAGGAAACCTAGAAGAAATATAAAAACTCCTAAAAACATATAAACTACCAAAACTGAAACAGGAAGAAATTCAAAACTTGAACACACTGATAACCAATAACAACAACAACAACAACAACAACAACAAAACCCTAAATCAGTAATCAAAAATCTCCTGAAAAATAGAAGTCAAGGGTCAGATGGCTTCCCAGGAGAATTCTACCAAACATTTAGAGAAGAGTTAACACTTATTCTTCTCAAACTATTCCAAACAATAGAAATAGAAAGAAAACTTTCAAATCCATTCTATGAGGCCAGCATTACCCTGATTACAAAACCAGACAAATATCCCACTAAAAAAGAGAACTCCAGGCCAATATCCCTGATGAATATGGATGCAAAAATTTGAACAAAATACTAGCAAGCTGAATCCAACAGTACATTAAAAGAATCATTCATCAAGATCAAGTGGAATTTATTCCCAGATATGGTTCAATATTCACAAATCAATCAACATGATACACCACTCTGATAAAAGAAAGGCTCAGAACCATGTGATCTTTTCAATAGATGTAGACAAAGCATTCGACAAAGTACAACACCCATTCATGATAAAAACTTCCAACAAAATAGGGAAATAGGGAACATACCTCAACATCATAAAGGCCATATATGAAAAATCTGCAGCTAAATCATCCTCAATAGGGAAAAACTGAGAGCTTTCCCTCCATGGTCAGGAACAAAAAGGAATGTCCACTCTCACCACTGTATTTAACATATTCAATACCTATCAAAATACCACCAGCATTGTTCACAGAACCAGAACAAACAATACTAAAATTTGTATGGAACCACAAAAGACCCAAAATAGCCAAAGCAGTCTTCAAAAGAAAAACAAAGCTGGAAGAATCACAATTCCAGACTTCAAGTTATATTACAAATTTATAATGATCAAGGCAGTATGGTATTGGCACAAAAACATACACATAGATCACTGGAACAGAATAGAAAACCTAGAAATGAGTCCACAACTATATGGTCAATTAATTATTGACAAAGCAGGAAAGAATATCCAATGGAAAAAAGATAGTCTCCCCAACAAATGGTGTTAGGAAACCTGGACAGCAACATGAAGAATGAAATTAGATCACCTGCTTATAACCATACACACACAAAAAAATTCAAAATGGGTGAAAGACCTAAATGTGAGACAGGAAACTATCAAAATCCTAGTGGAGAACACAGGCATCAACTTCTTTGACATTGGCCATAGCAACTCCCGACTAGATATGTCTCCTGAGGCCAGGGAAACAAAAGTAAAAATAAACTATTGGGATCCCATCAAGATAAAAAGTGTCTGCAAAGAAAGGAAACAATAAACAAAGCTAAAAGGCAACCTTCAGAATGAAACAAGATACTTGCCAATGGCACATCTGATAAAGAATTAGTATCCAAAATATATAAATAACTTATCAAACTCAACCCGAGAAACAAATAACCCAGTTAAAAAAATGGGCAGAAGACACAGACATTTTTACAAACAAGACATACTGATGGCTAATAGACACAAAGAAAAAAAAAAGTTGAATATCACTCATTATCAAGGAAATACAAATGAAAACTACAATGAGATATCACATATATTCTGTGTGTCAGAATAGCTAAAATTGCAACACAGGAAACAACAGGTATTGGTGAGAATGTAGAGAAAGGACAACCCTCTTATACTGTTGGTGGGAATACAAATTCCAGAGTGGCAGAGTGTTGCCACTCTGGAAAATAGTGTGGAGATTCCTCAAAAAATTAAAAATAGAACTAGTGTGGGGCACCTGGGTGGCTCAGTTGGTTAAGCATCCCACTTTGGTTAAGGTCATGATCATGGGTTTGAGCCCCATGTCAGGCTCTGTGCTGACAGCTCAGAGCCTGGAGCCTGCTTCTGATTCTGTGTGTATCTCTCTCTTTGTCTCTCTCCCACTTGTACATATTCTATCTCTCTCAAAAATAAACATTAAAAAATTAAAAAAAAAATAGAACTAGTGTATGGCCCAGCAATTGCACTACTAGGTATTCACCCAAAAGACACAAAAATACTGATTCAAAGGGATACAAAGCACCCTGATGTTTCTAGAAGCATTATCAATAATAGCCAAATTATGTAAGGAGCCCAAATGTCCACTGACTGATGAATGGCTAAAGAATATGTGGTAAATATACACACACACACAAAACACGCACAATGGAATATTACTCAACCATCAAAAGGAATGAAATCTTGCTATTTGCAACAACATGGATGGAGTTAGAATGCATCATGCTAAGCAAAGTCAGTCAGAGAAAGATGAATACCATATGATTTCACTCATGTGGAATTTAAGAAATGAAACAATGAACATTGTGGAAAAAAAGGAAAAGAAAGGCAAACCATAAGAGACTCTTAATGATAGAGAATGAACTGAAGGTTATCATTCACATTCGGGAAGATGTGTGTGGCAATGGGTTAAATGAGTGATGGGCATTAAGAAGGACACTTGTGATGAACGTTATATGTAAATTGTGAATCATTAAATTCTATACCTGAAACTAGTATTATACTGTATGTTAATTCACTGGAATTTAAATAAAAACTTGAAAAAGAAAGGGAAAAAGATCCAACTTCTTGTACTGTTAACCGCATGAACTATAGCTACTAGATAAATTCAAGTGGCTATAGGAGTAGCCAATGGGAAGACTTAATTCACCATTAATAGGAGTTAAGCTCATCAGCTATTCATTGTTAAAACTGATAAAAAAAAAAAACCTACTCAATCATGCAGTCATTTGGAAAGAACAGTCAAACATATCTTTTTCAATGTTAGAGGAAACCACTTAAGCTGCTTATATTATAAAGTTGTCCATACGTCCATTTTTACTGTAAAATGATGACTTGCTCACAATTAAAAGCAAAAACTTCAAAATCTGAAATTGGAAACTCAATCATTCATAGTTATCAATTTAGAATCAGCCGTCTACATTTTAAAACATTAAAGTAAGGTCTCTGCACTATTTATTTCAATGTATATACATACACGTGATTTTTATTGACTTATTGCTCACTTCTTGTGATATACTTTCTTTTTACATGGGAAAAAAAAGAACTTTATACACACAGCATAAGTCACTTAGAGACCTGTTCGGAAAAGTGAAATAGTTTTAAAATGTACAATGCCCAGAAGCAGGGTTAAATAAGATTGGGCTGTGTGCTGGGAGATGTTAGTGTTATGACCCGAGGATTTCAGACTCCAGAGAAATACCCAGGTCCAATTTCTAGCTGGCTAAAGAGCAACATTAGCATTGATTGAAGCACTGGCCGCAAGCCTTCTACTCTGCCTTGTGGCTAGAAATTGGGTCCTCGGTGGCAACACCAACCATAAAGAAAAAAATGCAGAAATAACACAGAATGTTGGTTTAACCTTTTGAACAGCTAAAAACACATCAAAGGCTTGAACATTTGTTTAGATGTGAAGCTTGAATAATTTTTAAAGCCTGCAAATCTGTCCTAAAAAAAAAGTCTCATAAGAACAGGATTTCTTATGTGATTTCTGGTGTTCAATTCATTGTTCTAAAATATCACCAGAGTAGCTATCTTCGAGTAACATGCTTTTTGTTCTGTCTAATACAAAATGAAACTTGAGAAAACCAAATTGGGAAAACAACCACAACAAAAACAAAAACAGGGTGAGGAAATTTTAGAATTCCGATGATTTTCAGTGAAGGATAATATTGTGTTCGCAATTTACACTTTAAAAATGCATCCTTTAATATCGAAAATAATTCTCTTCTATGCATTGTCCTTTCTTTCATCTTTTCTCTTCTTTTTTTCCATAAAATCCTTTAAATGAAAACATTATCATATAAAATCGGTATCAGTTTCCTTTCTGCTCTTATACTCTGAGGAAGTACAGGATTTTTCTCTGGAATGTTTATCTCTATAAAACAAAGAAGTAGGTTTTTAAAACAATATAAATAAAATAAATAAAGTGTATGGAGCCAAACAGAAATGCTCTCAAAATGCTTAACAAAGACCCAAACAACTGGGTTCAAATTTCCAGGTTTGTGACTTCTCAAGTGTGTGACCTTGGACAAGTCTGCTTATCCCTCTGTTTCTCAGGAATCTCATTTGTAGAAATGTGATCATGATAATTTGCAAGTTTTCTTCGTCTGACGGGAGTTAAATTTAAAAATGTATCTCAGAGCACCTGGATGGTTCAGTTAAGTGTCTAACTCTTCATATTGGCTCAGGTCAAGATTTCCCAATTTGTAAGATCAAGCCCTATGTTGGGCTCTGCATTGACAGTGCAGAGCCTGCTTAGAATTCTCTCTCTCCTCAGGGCACCTGGGTTGCTCAGTTGGTTAAGCATCCGACTTCAGCTCAGGTCATGATCTCACAGTTTGTGGGTTCAAGCCCCACCTTGGGCTCTGTGCTGACAGCTAGCTCAGAGCTTGGAACCTGCTTCAGATTCTGCGTCTCCCTCTCTTTCTGACCCTCCCCTGCTCACGCTGTCTCTCTCTCTCTCTCTCAGAAATAAATAAAACATTTAAAAATTAAAAAAAAAAAAAGAATTCTCTCTCTCCTCTCTGTCCCAGCCATCCCCCTCCCTTATGTGTTTCTCTCTCTCCTCCTCTCAAGAAAAATAAATAAACTTAAGGGGCACCTGGGTGGCTTAATTGGTTAAACATCTGACTTCAGCTCAGATCATGAACTTGCAGTTTGTGATTTCGAGCCCTGTATCAGGGCTTTTTGAACTGTCAGCATACAAATCCTGGAGGCTGCTTCAGATTCTGTGTCTCCCTCTCTCTCTGTTCCTTCTCTGCTCACACTCTGTTTCTCATGCTTTCCCAAAAATGAACATTTAAAAGACCAAATAAACTTAAAATGTATATGTATCCCTAAGTATGATATCAAATTTGAATACTACAAAAATGACAACTATACTTTGATTATAATAATTATAATCAAAACCAGGGAAGCTCTATGAATGGGACTAGGCCCCAGGTAAGGCAAGTCAGAGGTGAAGTGACAAGCTTTAATCCTCATTATCATCAAATATGCTAAATTGCAGTACACATACAAGAAGATGCTGTTCCACAGAACTCTCATTCAGTCCTTTGTACAATCAACACTCCTGTGCTAGACAGCCATCTACATGCTAAATAAACAAGAGATACAGATACAACCAGCCCTCAGTGATCTTACAGTACAATGCAGCTCAACAGGTAACTTGGCAACTGCTGTGCAGTTCAGTGACACTATTATGGATGTCTGGACAGCCACAATAAGAACACAAGAGACATCACAACTATAGTTACCAGTACTGTATTGTACACTTCAAAATTGCTAAGAAAGTAGATCTTAAAAGCTCTTAACACAGCACAAAGGTAATCATGTGAGGTAATGGATGTGTTCACTAACCTACCTTATAATAGCCATTTCCCAATATATACCTCTATCAAATTATCACGTTGTAAACCTTAAACTTATACAATGTTATATGTCAACTATATATCAGTGAAGTTGTTGGGGGCAATATTTTTATGAGGGATATTTGGACACAGAGACAGAAAATGCCATGAGACAATGGAGACATAGATTGGATGTATCTGCAAGTGAACGAACACCAAGAATCGCCCGTAACCATCAGAAGCCAGGAGAGGGGACATGGGACAATTCTCTCTCAGGCTCTCCAGAAGAAACCAATCCTGCTGATGCCTTGGTTGTGATTTTCTGTCTTGAATTATAAGAATAAATTTCTTTACTTTTTAAAAAATATTTATTTTTGAGAAAGAAGAGAAAAAGAGAGTAGGGGAAGGGAAAAGAAAGAGGGAGAGAGAAGATCCAAAGTGGGCTCCATGATAGCAGAGAGCCCAACATGAGGCTCAAACTCACTAACTGTGAGATTATGACCTGAGCCACAGTAGGATGCTTAACCTACTGAGCCACCCAGGCACCCCAAGAAAAATGTCTATTGTTTGAACCCAAAAACAAAAGCAAAAACACACCAGAGAGCCACCTCAAATTCAGTCTGGATAAGGAAGAAGCAGAACACAGATACTCTTTGAAAGAGACAGATCTTGGCTTGGAAGAAACAGGGGTTACAGAGCAGTCCAGCAAACACTTGCACTTGGGAGTGCAAGGCACAGCTGTATACCTGCAAGTTTCAAGACTGCTAGAAAGGAGAAAGGATGGGAAAAGCAGGGAGGTGGACTTGGGACGGCTAGCAGGAGTCAAATCAAAAAGGACATTTTGTGTCATATTAAGACTTTGAGATTTTATTCTTGAAAACAATAGGGAGTTGTTAAAGGATTCTACATAGGGGAGATGCAGAACAAAATTTGCCTTTTTAAAAGATGTGGCAACAGTGTAGAATACCAAAGGAAAGTATGCTAGAGAGAGACTTAATGAAGTGATGAGAGGAAGAGGCACAAGAAGTATGAGAAACTGATTCAGGGACCATGGTGTTGACATAGGAAGAGAGAGAGAGAGAGAGACTCAAGAGAGATCTAACTGCAAGGAACATCCATATTTGGCAATGGATTCAACATGGGAGAAGGACAAGAGAGAAGATTCAAGGGTGATTCCCACAGAGCTGCTTTATTGCCTTAACTGATGGTGGCACCATCCACAGGCCACTAAATACCGGAGGCACAATGGGATTGCTAGAGGGAGGGGGCTTGGGGTGGTGAGGAGAGGCAAGAGATGAAGTTCACTTTGGAATTTCTTCAATTTGTGGACACCCCAACACAAATGCCTGTAAGACAACTCTGGAGCCCAGAAAAAAAGATCTGGATTAGAGACACAGACTCAGAAGTCATCACAAAAAGAGTGGTAGAAGAAATTACGGTAATGGATACAGGCCCATGGTAAAGTAAGATGAGGAAGGGGCTGAGGCATCAGATGTAGTAAATCAGAGAAAAGTAGAGGGGAGAAATGGGTATTGTTAGTAAGACAAAGACCTAGAGATCATATATATCCATTGTATGTTATGTTCTCATCAGTTTAATAAAAATTTACACTAATGGCTTCTAACTGAACTATAGAGACCTCAATAAAACCATACTATCAGCAGCCAAACAAAGCCCAGCATGATACACACACACACACACACACACACACACACACACACACACACACACACACACACACACTACTAGAATGAGGGTTTCAGGCAAATTAAGCCTATCTCTTCCTCTAGTTAGTTAATCTTGAACTATTTTCCCGAACTTTACAAGTTTTAAGTTCTCAATATTAAAAGTAAGGAAATTCAACTGGATCATATAAGTTGCCCTTCAACAATCTGTGATTCTACTATGCTATACTCTGCTTTCTCAGTAATTCATCATCCCTCGCACTGGCAATTATATAGCCATTCAATGCTTTGTTCATTCACTCATCCTTTAAACATTTATTGAGCATGTGATATGTATTAGGCCCTCTTCAAAGTACACAGCACAGAGCTAAGAACAAAACAGCCAAAGTCCTTTTATCAAGAACTAAGGGGAAAGAGAGATAATAAAGAAAAATAACAAATGCAAGGTGAGGGTGAGGAAAAGTGCTTTGAAGAAAAATAAAGCATGGGGGTAAAAGGGACCAGATTTGATATGGTGTTGGCAGGAAGAGTTTCCTGGTAATAGCATATTTGGACAAAGATCTTAAGTTAAGGAAAAAGTAAACCATATTTTTGTGGGAAAAGATAATCCCAGGGCAGGGAGAAGATAGTCTTTGCTGCAGAGGCATGCCTGGCATCTTCACAGGAAATCTGATGAAGCTTGGGCAGATGGAGAACATGGGAGGTTAGAAAGGTTGAATAAATAGCAGGAGGCCAAGAACCCCCTGGAAGGTGTCAGACAGGCAGTTAAATAAATGACTTGGAGCTGGAAGCACACACGTGTTATGGACTGAGTGTTTGTATACCCCCCAAATTCACATGTTGTAGCCCTAACTTCCAATGTGAAGGGATTAGGAGATAGGGCCCTTGCAGGTAGTTAGGTTCAGATGAGGTCATGAGTGTGGGACTGCCAGGATGATACTAATGTCCTTATAAGAAGAGGAAGACACACCAGAGCTCAAACTCTCTCTCAGCCATGTAAGGACCCAGCAAAAAGGCAGCTATCTACAAACCAGGAATAGGGCTATTACCAGTAACTAAATCTGCTAGCACTTCAATCTTGAACTTCCCAGACTCCAGAACTGTGAGAAATAAACATCTATTGTTTAAGTCACACAGGCTAAGATGGGCACCTTGACTCTGAATAAGGCATCTAGGGAGTAAGTGTTGCTAGAAAAGACAACAATCCAAGGACACAGCCTGAAGTGCTTACAGTAACTAAGGTTGAAGAGAGGATGACCCACTTGGGCGACTGAGTAGGAACAGCCAGTCAGAGCAGGGGAACAGAAAAACTGAAACCCAGAAAGTGCTGAGGGTGTTTTAAGGAGGAAGGATAATCAATCATGAAAAGTGCAACTGGTAGATGGCATATAACGAGGATGCTATTTAGCAGTGAGGAGTAGCTTTGATAAGCTCCTTGAGTGGCATGGTATGGACAGAAACCTAATCTAAATGCAACTAAACAAAAAATGGAAGCAGAAGAGGAGACAACACTTTCTAAGAATAAAAGTTGCACTATTAACAGGGACAAGAAATGATGCAATGCCTTGAAAAGAAGGTGGAGTAAAAGGCTTTTCCTAATGGAAGGTATATTTGTATGTTATTGTAAAGGTTCAGTACCATGAGTAATATTGATGATATACTTTTGGAGTGAAACCCTTAAGAGAGGGGATGAGATCTAGTGCTCAAAATAGGCTGTTGCCCAAGTCCAGCAATTGTAAAAGACGGTAATGCACAATATATGAATGCAGGTAATTTGGCATAGCTTGTGAGCACACATGTGTAAGTTCTTTCTCCTCAATGATTTCTATTTCCTCAGTAAAATAAGAAGCAAGATCATCAGCTAAGAGCGATAGATAGTGGGGGTATTAGAGGTTTGAGAAAAGAGCAAGTATAAAATCCTCTACTCAGTAAATTGCTAAGGAAAGGTGGTAGGATTCTTGAGGAACACAATGTCTCCCTGAGGTTTCTGGTCATGATGTAGGCAGTTACCATGGTTGCGAATTTTTCTCCAGCTCCATTCTGCTACTTGAATGCAACCACGGAGTATGGGAAGATTAGGCCACATGTTGTGCACCTACTATACAAAAAGCTTGAGACTAGGGATAAAAAGTGAATAGGACTTCATGGCCCTCATGATCTTTTGGGAATTGGGGGGAAATAGATATGCAAAAAAAGGGAATACAAAATCAGAATGATAATTAGAAAACATTCAGAGGGAGAAAGTGACTGCACTCATGGGAGGGCAGGGTCAAAGAAGGGTACCTGGAGAAGGTTGCTAAAAAAGCCTCCCTTCTGCCTTTAAATCGTTCATGATTTCACACCTTCTTAGGATTCACAAGTAATTTAAATAATGATTTTGTCATGGTGGTGACTTGTCAAAATGACTGATCCCAATTCAATTCACAAAGGTTGCCAACTGAATTCTTCTCTCTCCCAGTCCAAGACTAAGTGCATGTAGATATCCTAAGATGAGAGAAAAGGAAATGAAGCAACATGAATCTGCTAATGTTTCTTCATTCACACTGAATTACAGCCCGATGAGACGGAGAAATATCAGGTCTGCTAGTTCCCAAATATGTTATATCCCGGGCGTGTATGTACGTATACATATATATGTGGGTACATGTATGTATGTAAAAGTAAATAAGTAAACATCATTTTCTTTGTTTCCTCTTTTCAACTCTACTCAGGTTTCCACTAAGAACTTCCACTGAAGTGGTCAGTGATGACCCTAAGCATCCCAGATTGCTACCTACTGTATTCAGAGTGGGCTTGCACAGCCACCTTGTAGACTGCTACACCATTATGGTATGAGGTATGTCCATACCATCTCATGTTGAGCCCATGATTCCCTCATTCAAAATCTCAATGCTTTGGTTTCATTCAAAGCATAAATAGATGTTAGTGACCTAGATTCTTCGAAGAACCAGAATATTTGCTTCCCACTATATCTTACTGACACTAGCTGATGTTCAATGACTGTTTTTAATTGCTCTCGTATGTAAGATTTGTTTTCACTGCAGGCATGTTTTTTTTCTCTTCAAATGTTTGAGATGATTTCTAAAATGTTATTTAAGCTTGAATGTATCAACTCATGTGAACTTATTCCTTGTTATGATGATTCTTTCAAAAGTAACATCCAAAATGTATATTGAAAAATGAACAAAAGTTTTCCTGGCAGAAAACAGAATAGAATTTCTAGGCAAAAGATTAATGTCTCCAGATGCAGTTGAGTAAGAAATGAGGCAAATCCCACATGAAGATACCATTTTTCTCAAGATACATGCAGAAGAAGAGGAGGGCTCTGACCCCAACTGCAGAGGGAAGGAATGTTTTTCAAACTGGCCCAATCCATTCATAATGATTCCATTTTTCTTTCCAAAGATTAATTAGATATAAATATGTAAAGCAAGCCTGGCCAATGATACATGAGGAAAAGTATGGAGGGGAGGCAATGGTATTGAGTTTTCTTACATATACAAAGAAACATACTGAAAAAGCTACCTCTCTTCTGCTGCTAGACATTGTCATGTTTTCATATTTCCATGCCAGTCCAAAACAAGTCAATATACTGAGGAAAAGAGAGTGCAAATTTGGTAAGAATGTGACTCCCAAATGCTGTCATCACTGAGTGGCTGAATTACCTGTCCAGAAGCTGCTCTCTCCTGAGATTTAGTTTTCTGTGATCTATTAAATCTAATTTTTAGAAAGGAAGAAGGAAGGAGAGAGGAATGGAAAGAGGGAGGATACAGAGAAATAAGGAGAGTAAATAATAAATAATTATAGAATTTAAAAGGCACCTGGGTGGCTCAGTCATTTAAGCATCCAACTCTTGATTTCGACTCACGTCATGGTCTCACAGTTTGTGAGATTGAGCCTGGTGTCCTGCTCTGTACTGAGCATTGAGCCTGCTTGGGATTCTCTCTCTCTCTCTCTCTCTCTCTCCCCTGTGCCCCTCCTCCACTCATGCACACATACCCTCTCTCTAAATAAATGAATATTTTAAAATAATTAGAGAATTTTAAAAACTTTAAAAAGCATTTTAAGTGACAGTTTGGGACCAACTGGCATAATTTGTCATTAGTCAAGACTTTTTTCTCAGGTTATAAACACAAGAGTGCTATGAAAAATACAGTTTTAAACATCTTATATATCAGATAAGCATGCTGAAATCCAGACACAATAAGTGCTCCCCCAAGCTCCCAAATGCTCGATGTGGCAGAGTCAAGACTCTGACTGGAGGTTCTTAATTTGAAGTCCAATGCTTAAAAGTGCCATTATAACTGCTTTAATATCTGTGAATAAAGATGATGACATTTGTCCCAACTATTTCAAATGCTCAAAGGATATCATATTAATGACTCTTTTAAATTCTAAGCAGTGTTTCTTCACTATAGATAAAAGATATTCATGTTAAAAACAGATTCAATAAAAGGTACTGTTATACAGGAATAAATTACAATTTCGAATTCATTATTTAAACCTATATAACCACATGAAAGTTCATGTTGTTTTCTCTTCATGCTATCCTTTAATAGAAGCAAGTCATATTGGGTCATGGGTAATAACTGACTTTCTTAAAATATATAATAATCTGTGTTTAATCAATTCCCATAAAGATAATATCAAGGTCAACATCTACTTGATTTTCTCTATCCTCTAAGATCATGCCAATCATCCTTTTGAAAAGCAATGCCAAGTATATTTTTAAAGACCTTCAGTGCAGTATCGCTCAATATTTTCTGTGGAAAGAATAAATTAATAAATGGCTTCACACTTTAGAATAATTTTAATTACCTCCTACATTTTATCACAACTGAGAATATATAATTTGCATACATTCTGCTTCAACCTATTTCCTTTTAGTCTGTTCTCAGATAAAAATTATGTTAGATAGGGGCGCCTGGGTGGCTTAGTCGGTTAAGCGTCCGACTTTCGCTTAGCTCATGATCTCGCGGTTCGTGGGTTCGAGCCCCGCGTCGGGCTCTGTGCTGACTGCCAGCTCAGAGCCTGGAGCCTGTTTCAGTCTGTGACTCCCTCTCTCTCTGACCCTCCCTTGCTCACGCTGTCTCTCTCTCTCCTAGAAATAAATAAAACATTTAAAAAAAAATTATGTTAGATAGTATTCAGCACATGACATATAGTAGGTATATAATATACATACACACAGAGTTGCACATGCATATGTGCGTATGCACACAGGCACATGCATGTGCACGCATGCCGGCGCGCGCGCGCGCGCGCACACACACACACACACACACACACACACACACACACACAAGTAATCAGTCTCCCAATCAATGAATCTTATCCTCTTCTGTCTAGACAGAGATAAGCCACCTGACAAATAATCTCTGAGTAAAAGGGGGAAAGAGGGACTAAGATTCTCACGCTCAATCCCTTTTTCATAATTGTCCCCAATGTCTCAGCCAGGCCTTATGTCCATGAGTGGAGAGTACCTTTAGTTGTACCACTCCACGAGCAAACTTCCTAGCTCTTGCTGCAGTGGAAGAGAGACACTTGAATAGCTAAATGAGGCCAATGGGGGTGACTTGTAGTTCTGCTTCTTACATAGACTTTGAACCAATTTTCCTGATTTCACAGGTATCTCATACTCCCACTTTATCAGACTTCTTAAGGTTTATCTTCTTAAATTGGCTTGCTTCTTCCTGGATCTTGGATCTTTTTTTTTTCCTTGCAAGTTTTTATTTCTGCTTTTTCAAAGTTGTTATGTCAGTAACCATTCATTCATTTGCTTTTGTGCTTCCAAAATTCAATTTACATCTCTCATCTGGTGTTGTCTCTTCTATCATTAACTGTTTCTACATGGGTATATATATATATATATATATTTTTTTTCTTTTAATGGCATTTTTGTAGGGTTTTTTTCTTGAAGGGAGCGGAGATAAATGTTTTTGTCCAGTTTATCATTTAGAACTGGATTTTCCTTAATGGATGTTCAAACGTTAAACCATCTTTGCATTGCAGAATAAAGACTATTTGATCATGACATGCTATTTTTAGTATATTACTGGATTATTTTTATTAGTATTTGATTTTTGGTGTTCATATCTAGTTTCATAAGTGAAATATGCTTATTTTTTAATCTTCTCTTTCAATTTCAGTGCCAAGGTAAAACTAGTATCATAAAAGGTGTTTGCTGACTTTTCTCTTACAATAATCTGACAGGTTTGTATAAGGTATTTCTAGACTTATATACTAATAATAGTAATAGTAATAAGCACCTAGTCTCCAAAACACTAACTGGGCCTGGTATTTTGGGGTAGACAAGTGGGAGTTTTTAACAACAATTTTTAAATTTTTTTCTTATTCAGGTTATCCTTTCCTCCTTAAATCACTGTTTATATTTTCCCTAAAGGTTTTTACACTTCTTCGGAGCTTTGAAATATACAGGCATAAAGTTTCTCAATGGACAATCTTGTGCTTATTAAATCTCTATACTTATATTTGGATTGAATTAGGAGTTTATAGACAAGTGGGAGAGACTGATGGGTACACTCAGAACAATAAAACCCAAGGCCCAATACAAGTGACATAAGAGAAAGAAACAAAGTGCTGTCTGACAATAAATTGGGTCCATTTCTTTTTTTGGAATCATCTCTAATTTTTTTAAGACCTCTGAAGGATGTGAATCCTCTTCTTTTAAATCTGTGAGTTATTTCCAGGGGAGGTTGTAGAGAGAGTATCATTGCCTCCCTTGCTTTGTGCTTCCTCCCTTCCCTTCCCTGACTAGCTCTGCCCCTTCCTGTATCTCTCCCTTACTCCCTTCAGATCAACTTCTCTTTTTCTCTATTACTCATTCTGTTTTGTTTTAAATTACTTTCATTTTTCTTTTCCTCTTTCTGTCTCCCTCTTTCATAGTTCATAAAGTGAAACTTTAGGATTCTTGCTTATTATTCAAGAAGCAGGATTTTTGTTTATGTATTATTAAATTTTATGTTATTAAAAATAACATTCATTCAATCCAAACCTACATAAATTGTTCGAAGAAAAAAGTGTGTCAGACTTTTCTCCCTACCTTTTAAGATTGTCACTACATTTTTTAAAATATTTATATGCCTACAATTGTCTCCCCTCCTTTGGTTAAGCAATCAATGCTTTTTAAAAAAATTCCTTTTACAACCCCACATTCCTATCCACTCATTTTTAATGGGCAGGAGAATTTACAACGTTATCTCCTTTTACTAAAGGATTTTGTGAAATAAGTATGGCTTTTGAGCTTTGAGCTTTTGTTAGAAGTGTAGAACAGTTAAAGAAGAGCACGTGTGGCTAGTTTTTTTCCCAAAAGTTAAAAAAAATTCAATGACGATAGAAGATTTCATCTGAGAAAGCAAGTGGTCTGATTGGTGCAAGACTAGGCTGCTAAAATGCAATACTTAAATATCACAAAGCCATGACTCAAAAGAAGGTTATCACTAAAATGTAAAATAGCATATTAAATTCAGATAGTATGAGCAACTCCAAGGTTGCCTTGTCTTTGTAGGAGCATGGCTATGATGGATGCTTTGTTAAAGCTATAAATAACTTTGGCATTTATAGCTTTATCAAAGAGTAATTATGATATAAAGAAAAATGAGTATACCTGCCTCTAGAATTTCTGCACTGTTCTTATAATTTAAAAGTTATATTGGCCATACATGCACATTCACACACATACACACTGTCATTTTTCCCCACTATCAAGAAATTACATGAAAAGACTATAGTCGGACACCACAGTAACCCCTACAAGACTGTTTGAAGAGTAGTTTGTGTTGCGTTGTGTGCAGTTTTCTGCCAAGGTGATTTCTATGGTAACCCCTATTTGCATTCTTTCAAATGGTGGTAAAATCTGACATATCCCATTAAATATTGATAGCAGTGTTTCATCCGATCTTAAGCCCATTTGGGAATTCCTCATTTTATCTACTGACTGAGACCATTCTCCTGCAGTATCAAGGTATCAGGCTTTTTACTGTTAAAATGTTAATTAGATTTTTATAACCATTTTTATAGTTCTGCTCTCATCTCGATTGCTACAAACATATTTATTTACAATTCCATAATGTTCTCATTAATATGCTATGGAAATCTGCTACAGTCCACAGAAGTTAGCTTAATAACAAGCTACAGAAATATATCCTTAAAGACATCTGCAAAACATCTGTAGAATTGTAATGACACAAAATAACTTTTTAGCAAATGAGATAATAACCAGATGATATTTAAGGTCAGCATTTTTTATGAACACAGCCTGTCTTCTAGTATGACTATTTCATGCTTTTAATACCACCAGTACCACTAGCTACCAATGGTTATTTGCTAAATCCCATGCTCATTAAAAGTGATACACTTATAGCACAGAATATCTTGATGTCTAAAATAATAGACAAAATCATACCATTTATTTATAAACATTTTCTCCCAGGAGATGTGGCTTTTATAATAGGATGACATAAGGAGCTCTAGCCTTATCTGACTCATCCTTGGGCTATTGGCTGAAACATTAATTTCTCATTTCACAGAAAGCTTAGATACTAAAAGCCTAAATGGCTTGCTTATATTGCTTATATTCATATAACAGCTAGGAAATGACAATAGAATTTCAAGTTACATCAGATTGAATATCTAACTAAATGTAATCCGCTGTTCTTCTATAAGTTTCTAGTGGCAGCAGTCCAAAGTTTGCAGTAAGAAGATTATTTGTACTACCTGAGGCAAGTCACTTAATTTTAGAAACTCACTCCTTTTTTTTTTTGGAAAGGGGGTTAAAAGTAACCACCTCAAAGTGTTCAGTAAGGAATAAATATTATTTTATTTACCTAATTTTCTCAAAGCCTAGAAAAATATCATAGTAGGCAAGATTAAACCTCACTTAGCTAAATGATAGGTGGATGCATACATATGGTGCTTTGCAAACTATAAAGCAGTATGTATGGAGATTACTACTTTATATGTCAGCTTATTTGCAGAAAAACTCCCAGGATGTACACAGGCATAATGTAATAGTTTCCTATTGCTGATGTAACAGACTACCCCAAACTTGGTGGCTTAAAACAACACAAATTTATTATCACACATCTCTGTAGAAGTTCAACATGGGTGTCACTAGGCTGACATAAAGGTTTTAGCCCAGAGCTGTATTCCTTTTTGTAGTGGCCAGCTTTAGAAGTCACTCACATTGTTTGGTTCATTGCCTTCTTCCTTCATGTTCAAAACCAGGAATGTTGCACTCCTTCATGATAACACTCAAGAAACTAGGAATAGAAGAAAACTGACATCCTATTATAAAGGCCACATATAAAAAGCTAACAGCAAACATCATACTTAATGGTGAAAAATTGAAAGCTTTTCCTGTAAGACCAGAAACAAGGCAAGGATGTCCACTCACCACTTTATTTAATTTAGGAATGAAAGTTTGGCCAGGCAAGAATAAATAAAAGGCATCCAGATTGGAAATGAAGAAGCAAAATTATCTGAGGTCATATAGAAGAATGATTTTGTACAAAAAAGAAAAAAAAAACAACCCTGAAGATCGTACACACAAAATAAACCATAAGAATTAATAAACAAGTTCAGCAAAGTCACAGAACACAGAAATCAGCTGCATTTCTATACTCTAACAGCCACAATCCAAAAAGAAAATTAAGAAAACAATGCTACTTACAATAGCATCCAAAAGGATAAAATACTTACAAATAAACTTAACCAAAGAGGAAAAAAACTTGTACATTGAAAAATGCAAAATATTACTGTAAGAAAGGAAGAAGACCAAAAAAAAAAAAATGGAAAGACAACCTTATTCAAGGACTGGAAAACTTAATATCAAACTGTCCGCACTACCAAAGAAATCTACAGATTCAATACAAGCTATATCAAAATGCCACTGGTATTTGTTGCAGAAATAGAAAAAAAAGCATACTAAAATTCATCTGGAATCTCTAAGGACCCTGGATAACCAAAAAAATTTTGAGGGAATAAAAAG
Organism: Proteles cristata cristata; assembly: GCA_017311185.1. Classification (NCBI taxonomy): domain Eukaryota; kingdom Metazoa; phylum Chordata; class Mammalia; order Carnivora; family Hyaenidae; genus Proteles; species Proteles cristata. The sequence goes on from JAESUZ010001232.1 coordinate 2,938,447, forward strand.
CAAAACTGGACGCCTCACATTTTCTGATTCCAAGCGTATCACAAAGCTACTATCTCAGACTGTTCAGGGTCGGAAGAGTATATCTATCTACCTATAGAGATAGAGATAGAGATAGAGATAGAGATAGAGATAGAGATAGAGATATATCAAATAATAAAATATATATTTACTCTAACAAAATACAAGACTGAGTAGTTTATAGAAAGTTAATAGAATAAAGTAGTTAATAGAAAATTATACCTCACAGTTTGGGAGGTTGTGAAACCCCAGACCCCAACTGATTCAGTCCCTGGTGAGAGCTCTCTGTGTTTTGCAGATGGCAGCCATCTCCCTGCATATTCACAAGACCTCTTCTTTGTGCATGTGTGGAGAGTAAAAGTTATGGAGTCTCTTATCATAAAAGCACCAGCTGTTGGCTTGAAACCTGTTCCCCAGGTGAAATTGGAAACTGTTCCCCACATATGGAAAGCAAGGAGAAGCCAGAGGAAAAGCAGAGCGCTGCAGATTAGTAGGTAGCAGGTTTACCAAGCAAGGGAACTTACTTATGAGCCTTGTCTTGAGTGGCCAAATAATGAGTTGATCCCCATACCTACCCACCAGTATCTTTTTTAAAAAGCTTATATAGAGGCTTAACTGAGTATAGCAATCTACCATCTATGATGGGCTCAACTACACTTTACTCTCTTAAGGCTGTGTCCTTGAAAACAGCGCCCCCAGTGGAAATGGTAAGTAGAACTTATATTCCAAGGACAAGGGGGAGTCAGGGTACAGATCTTTGAATTTCCTGGGTCCAGCCCACAGGTCAACTAGATAACTCATTGTCTCCATGACCTCCTCTAACACCTCATGAAGGGCTCTTACAATCTTATATGCCCCTCTCCTCCTCAAAGTGCCCTGAGTAGTCTGCAAGGGCTTTCCTAGTGTGGAGATGGCTTCTTTGGCAGCTAACTGGCTATACTGGAGGCAAATACCAGAGCAACAATATAGACACATTAAAAAGCAAGCAAACAAACAAAAAACAGCCATTAAGATAATGATTCCCAAAACAAGTAACATTCTTTTCCAAGAGCTCCGTAATCCAAACCACTGATTTACTAGGTCCTGTGGGCTGGTGGTCTGATCACTCAAAGCATTCACTTTGTCCTCATATGATTTAATAAAGATGGTACATTATCAGACTCATTAGGTTTGAATACATGACCTTCATTTGGATAATGGCACAGGTCTCCCCTTGCAGGGCAATAATAATGCCCGAGGCCATTTTATTTATTGAAAGAGAGTTTCTCCTTGTAGGCATTTCCAAGTGTTCAGTAAAGACAGCTTTGCTGCTATCATTTTAGGCTGCAGGGTGAATTTATTAAGGGCTTTTAAGTGTGCTGTGGGTCTGGTTTCTGGATCAGTATTGGTAATATCACATGAACTAAGAGCCTTAGTCCTAGCTTTTTCTTCCTAAATGTACTGCTTCTGGGCCTTCCATTCCCCTCCCAGCAGTGGTGGTAACTCACCATGGCAGTCCTGTCAAGCTAGAGAACGGCAGCTGCCCACATACGGTAGTTGTCAGGGATAGGAGTGAGTCTCATGCAGAAAGGTATTTCTAGCAGTCACCCATCCTGTGACAGAACAACACAGTAACAGAAGTCTAAGAGCAAAAAGACAGAAACTTAGTAGGGATTTGTATGGAGAGGTCTTCCCCTTTCATAAGAATTACACTTATGGGGGTGCCTGGGTGGCTCAGTCGGTTGAGCATCCAACTCTTGAGTTCAGCTAAGATCATGATCCCACGGTTTGTGGGATCAAGTCCCATGTCAGGCTGTGTGCTGACAACTCAAAGCCTGTTTTTGGGATTCTCTCTCTCTCCCTCTCTCTGTTCCTTCCTGGCTTGCATGCTCGCTTCGCTCTCTCTCTCTCTCTCTCAATCTCTCTCAAAAAAAAAAAAACACTTAAAAAAAAGAATTACACTTGTGGCCTCATCCTCAATTGTTAATGTGGCTGCAGCTTTAGGAATTTGACCTAGTTGTGCATACGACACACACTGGTAGGGGAGAGGCAGTGCTCTGAGATGTAAGGAAATGGGCTGCATAGGGGAGAATATTCCAGACCCAGGACTCTCATCTGCCTCCACTTCAATGTTGTGCACTCCATTCCATGGGTAGTGCATTGCCACAGGTCTGGTTTGCAGCAAGACAACAGGGTCTCACTGAAGACTGAGTGGTTCTCCCCTCCCATCCTGATGGGACATCGCATGACAGATTCCAGGAACAGTGGGGCTTGGTGTTCTCAGTGGCATAGCATATTGATCCACAGTGAGAGCTGGGGTAATGGCTATTTCCCATGACTTTCATACACTTTCACTGAGTGCCATAGCAAGGATCCCCAGGCCCTACCAGTTAATCAGTCAAATGTAAAAACCTTGGGACAGTACTTTAGTCCATCTGGCCAAGGTGGTTTTTTTGTTAATAATTTAATTTGCTGCCCTAATATTCCATTCTTCCTTTCTGCCACCCTTCCCTACTGCTTGCAGGTTATAGGGAAGATGGAACCTCCATTCGATGTTATGCTCTTTTGCCCACTCTTGCACATCATGACCTTTGCAATGTGACTCTCAATTATGATCTATCTGACAAAGGTATCCAACATGGTACTAAGCTTCTCTAATCCCCTAATGGTAGCAACCTGACTTCTATGGTTATAAGGGAGAGCTTGGGTTAAGCCAAATGCAGTGCCCACACAAACCAAGGAATATTTAGAACCTTTACTGGGAAGAAGAGAGCCAATATAATTAATTTGTCAATCCCTCACTGGGTGGAAATTCTGATGGATGGCCTAGACAGCTTTGGCAGCTGCTTTGAATGCTGTTTAGAACACAAAGAATGGGGGAGCCTGGGTAGCTCAATCAGCTGAACATTCAACTTCGGCTCAGATCATGAACTCATAGCTCATGAGTTCAAGCACAGTTTCAGGCTCTGTGCTGACAGCTTGCAGCTTAGAGCCTGCTTTGGATTCTGCATCTCCCCAAGTCTCTCTGCCCTTTCCCACTTGTGCTCTTGCTCACTCTCTCTCTCAAAAATAAACATTAATAAAAAATAATAATAAACATTACAAAATTTAATAAATATTAATTTTTTTTTATTATTTCTAGGGGAGAGAGAGACAGCGTGAGCAGGGAAGGGTCAGAGAGAAAGGGAGTCACAGACTGAAACAGGCTCCAGGCTCTGAGCTGGCAGTCAGCACAGAGCCCAACGCCGGGCTCGAACCCACGAACCGCGGGATCATGACCTAAGAGAAAGTCGGACGCTTAACCGACTAAGCCACCCAGGTGCCCCAACATTAAAAATTTTTAATAAATACAAAGAACACAAAGGACATGCTGTTACTGCATTAAGTCGTTGTATTTCACAGACAATCCAGCATCTTTGGCAATACGCTATTTCACTGGGCTGCTACAATGACCACACTTTCTACGCACTCAATCTGCTATACCTACTGAAGGGTCAGCTGCTATAGATCATACACATGAGCTATGGCCTCAGCTTCCTGATTGCCAGAGGATATCAACACCTTTTGAGTAAGAAAGTAGGAAACAGTGAGGACTGCCTCAGGCTATCTTTCCACATACCCTAACCCCACAAGGATTTACTCATGATAATCCATCCCTTAGCTTCCCATTCTTCAAGCCACAGGGTTAATATCTTTATAACAACCACAACTATCAGTCCAATGAGCCAGAATTCATAAGTGATCACCAGCCAAACTGCTCTGAGTTTAGCCCACTGAATATTCCTGTTTCCAACTAGATTATGTCAGTTTAGGGCTGAACAGTGACTATAGTCCATGTGGGTAGGCTACCTCAAGTAGACCCATTAGTATAACAGGACTCAGAGGGAATTTCCCCTACACTCTTTAAAGGCTACAGGAGCCAATGCAAAAATAGGTGTGGGGGCATTCAGAGGATCTACATACCTTTACAGGATCTAGTAGCACCCACATTCTTAAAAGCAGTGAGGCTGGCAGACTGGGTGCTCCTCTGCTGCAAATATGCTTGCAAATCAGTCAAAGTGGGAGTTTGAGCTATGGCAGAGATGGGACAACAGAACATTCCCTGATATGAAGAGAAGTTCTTAGGATGATATTCTGTTGCTTCATAGAAGATTCTACCTGGAGGATAAATGTGTACATTGATAGAAGCTGTTGCCACATGCTAGGAGTATATCTAATTTCTGTCCCCTTCCAGAGCCAGGACAAAATTCCTAAGAGTATTCTCTTTTTGTCTTCTTTGCCTCTGCCACAGAGCCCAACCCATGCACAAACCCATCTGACTCAAATGGAAGCCCTGCTTAGGAGATGCCCAGATCTTTAATCTGCTTCACTAGTATTATTTTTCACTTTTTCCCGCCACTAGCATTTTTCCTTTCTCTCTGATTCCCCAAGTTTCACATGTGTCCTTTCTTTATCAGGTAGTTATAAGGAACTGGCACACTGTACCAGGTAGAGAATAAAAGTACTCAAAAACCTCAAAATCAAAGGCTTGCACCTTTTTGGATAGGTTTGCAACTTATCAATCATAGCTTCTGGAACAATGTGCATCAAACCCAACCATAATGATTACCAAAAAATTTACAGTGGTGCCTAGGTCTTGAATTTTGTGTGGGTTCACTGCCCATCTTTTCCTTTATATAAGTTGTACCAAAGTATGCACAGTGTCCTACAGCAGAGGAAAGTCTTCACATGTTAACATTATATCATCAATATAATGGGTCCATTTTACTGAAGTGGGGAAAGAGAACAGGGTCAGATCTTGGGCTACTATCCTGTGACATATTGTGGGGCTGTGCAGGTAGTCTGAGGAAGCATTTGAAAGGTCCACTGTTGTCCTTCCCATGTGAAGGCAAATGGATCTTCTAGCTTAGCCACTAGAGGTGTACTAAAAAAAGGTTTCATTAAGTCCAGTATAGGATGTTACACTTCTAGGACCATGCCATGGTATTTAAATGGTAAAAATGCTAGGAACAGGCACATGGGTGGGGGTGCTACTTTGTTAGTAGTCAACAGTCATCTGTCATGAGCCATTTGATTCTTTTTTTTTTTTTTTACAAACAGTTTATTGTCAAATTAGTTTCCACATAACACCCAGTGCTCATCCCCACAAGTGTCCTCCTCCATGCCCACCCCTCCTCCCCCACATCCATCAGTCCTCAGTTTTTGCCAGCATTCAAGAGTCTCTCATGGTTTGCCTCTCCTCCCTTTCCCCCACCATTTCCGCCCTTCTTCTCCCCCTTGGTCCTCCATCAAGTTCCTCCTAATCCTCCTATATGTGCAAACATATGATATTTGTCCTTCTCTGCCTGACTTATTTCGCTCAGCATAACACCCTCAAGGTCCATCCATGTTGCTACACATGGCCAGATTTCACTGTTTCTCATTGCCATGTAGTAATCCACGGTATAGATAAACCACATCTTCTTGATCCATTCGTCCGTTGATGGACACTTAGGCTCTTTCCATGTTTTGCCTATTGTTGAGAGTGCTGGATGAACACTGGGGTACATGTGCTCCTATGCATCAGCATTTCTGTATCCCTTGGGTAAATTCCTAGCAGTGCTATTGCTGGGTCATAGGGCAGTTCTATTGTTAGTTGCCTGAGGAACCTCCACACTGTTTTCCAGAGGGGCTGTACCAGTTTACATTCCCACCAACAGTGTAGGAGGGTGCCCGTTTCTCCACATCCTCGCCAGCATCTAGAGTTCTCTGATTTGCTCATTTTAGCTACTCTGACTGGCGTGAGGTGGTATCTCAGTGTGGTTTTGATTTGTATTTCCCTGATGAGGAGGGATGCTGAGCATCGTTTCATGTGTCTGTTGGCCATCTGGATGTCCTCTTTGGAGAAGTGTCTGTTCGTATCTTCTGCCCATTTCTTCACTGGGTTGTTTGTTTTTCCGGCATGTAGTTTGGTGAGTTCCTTATAGATTCTGGATATTAACCCTTTATCGGATATGTCATTTGCAACTATCCTTTCCCATTCCGTTGGTTGCCAGTAAATTTTCTGGGTTGTTTCCTTGGCTGTGCAGAAGCTTTTCATCTTGATGAGGTCCCAATCATTTATTTTTGCTCTTGATTCCCTTGCTTTTGGGGATGTGTCAAGTAAGAAGTTGCTGAGGTGGAGGTCAAGGAGGTTGTTTCCTGCTTTCTCCTCTAGGGTGTTGATAGTTTCCTGTCTCACTTTCAGGTCCTTTATCCATTTTGAGTTTATTTTTGAGCATGGTGTGAGAAAATGATCTAGTTTCATTCTTCTGCATGTTCCTGTCCAATTCTCCCAACACCATCTGTTAAAAAGGATGTCTTTTTTTCCATCGGATATTCTTTCCTGCTTTGTCAAAGATTAGTTGGCTGTATACTTTTGGGTCCACTTCTGAGTTCTCAATTCTGTTCCGTTGGTCTATGTGTCTGTTTTCGTGCCAATACCATACTGTCTTGATGATGACAGCTTTGTAGTAGAGCCTAAAGTCTGGGATGGTGATCCCACCCGTTTTGGTTTTATTTTTCAGGATTACTTTGGCTATTCGGGGTCTTTTGTGGTTCCATACGAATTTTTGGATAGTTTGTTCTAGTTTTGAGAAGGATGCTGGTGCAATTTTGATTGGAATTGAATTGAATGTGTAGAGTGCTTTAGGTAGTAATGACATCTTAACTATATTTATTCTTCCTATCCATGAGCATGGAATGTTTTTCCATTTCTTTGTGTCTCCTTCAATTTCCTTCATAAGTTTTCTATAGTTTTCATCATACAGATCTCTTGTATCCTTGGTTAGGTTTATTCCGAGGTATTTTATGGTTTTTGTGCAATTGTGAATGGGATCAGTTTCTTGATTTCTCTTTCTGTTGCTTCATTGTTGGTGTATAAAAATGCAACCGATTTCTGTACGTTGATTTTGTACCCTGCGACTTGGATGAATTCTTGGATCAGTTCTAGTAGGCTTCTGGTGGAGTCTGTCAGGTTTTTAATGTAGAGTACCATGTCATCTGCGAAGAGGGAAAGTTTGACTTCCTCTTTGCCAATTCTGATGCCTTTGATTTCCTTTTGTTGTCTGATGGCTAATGCTAGGACTTCTACCACTATGGTAAACAACAGTGGTGAGAGTGGACTTCCCTGTCGTGTTCCTGATCTCAGGGGGAAAGCTCTGAGTTTTTCCCCGTTGAGGATGATGTTAGCTGAAGGCTTCTCATAGATGGCTTTGATGATGTTTAAGTAGGTTCCTTCTATCCCAACTTTCTCTAGAGTCTTTATTAAGAAGGGATGCTGTATTTTGTCAAATGCTTTTTCTGCATCTATTGACAGGATCATATGGTTTTTATCTTTTCTTTTGTTGATATGATGTATCACATTGATTGATTTGCGAATGTTGAACCAGCCCTGTAACCCAGGAATGAATCCCACTTGATCTTGGTGGATGATTCTTTTTATATGCTGCTGGATTCGACCTTGTTGAGAATTATTGCATCCGTATTCATCAAGGATATTGGCCTGTTGTTCTCTTTTTTTGCTGGATCTCTGTCTGGCTTGGGAATCAGAGTGATGCTGGCTTCATAAAATGAGTCCGGGAATTTTCCTTCGATTTCTATTTTTTGGAATAGCTTGAGAAGAATTGGGATTAATTCTGTTTTAAATGTCTGGTAGAATTCCCCAGGGAAGCCATCAGGTCCAGGGCTCTTATTTGTTGGGAGATTTTGGATCACTGATTCAATTTCTTCACTCGTTATGGGTCTGTTCAGGTTTTCTATTTCTTCCCGTGTGAATTTTGGTAGTGAGTGTGTGTTTAGGAATTTGTCCATTTCTTCTAAGTTGTCCAATTTGTGGGCATATAATTTTTCATAGTATTCCCTGATAATTGCTTGCATTTCTGAGGGGTTGGTTGTAATAAGTTCTTTTTCATTCATAATTTTGTCTATTTGGGTGCTCTCTCTTTTCTTTTTGATAAGTCTGGCTAGAGGTTTGTCAATTTTGTTGACTTTTTCAAAAAACCAACTCTTGGTTTCATGGATCTGTTCAATTGTTTCTTTGGTCTCTATGTTGTTTATTTCTGCTCTAATTTTTACTATTTCTCTTCTTCTACTGGGTTTAGGGCATTCTTGTTGCTCTGCCTCTAGTTCCTTTAGGTGAGCTGTTAGATTTTCGACTTGCGCTTTTTCTAATCTCTTGAAATAGGGCTGGAGAGCAATGTACTTTCCTCTTAGGACTGCCTTTGCCGCAACCCATAGATTTTGAATTGTTGTGTTTTCATTTTCATTTGTTTCCATATATGTTTTAATTTCATCTCTAATGGCCTGATTGGCCCATTCATTCTTTAGAAGGGTGTTCTTTAACCTCCATGTTTTTGGAGGTTTTCCAAACTTCTTCCTGTAATTGATTTCAAGTTTCAAAGCATTATGATCTGACAGTGTGCATGGTAGGATCTCTATTCTTTTATATTTATTGAGGGTTGCTTTATGTCCCAGTATGTGATCTATCTTGGAGAATGTGCCATGCGCACTTGAGAAGAAAGTAAATTCCCTGGCCTCAGGATGTAAAGTTCTAAATATATCCGTCAGGTCCATCTGGTCCAATGTGTCTTTCAAGTCCATTATTTCTTTAATGATTTTCTGTCTGGTTGACCTATCCATTGCTGTAAGTGGAGTATTAAAGTCCCCTGCTATTAGCACATTCTTATCTATAAGCTTGTTTCTGTTTGTGATTAATTGTTTTAGATATTTAGGTGCTCCCATATTCGGTGCATAGACATTTATGATTGTTAGTTCTTCCCGATGGATGGACCCTGTAATTATTATGTAGTGCCCTTCTTCATCTCTTGTGATTGTCTTTAATTTAAAGTCCAGTTTGTCTGATATAAGTATCGCTACTCCGGCTTTCTTTTGATTTCCTGTAGCATGATAGATATTTCTCCATCCTCTTACTTTTAATCTGAAGGTATCTTCCAGTCTAAAATGAGTTTCTTGTAGAAAGCAGATAGATGGATTTTGTTTTTTATCCAGTCTGCTACCCTATGTCTTTTAATTGGAGCATTCAGCCCATTTATATTCAGTGTTATTATTGAAATATGTGGGTTTAGGGTCTTTGTATCTTTTGTAGGGTTCATGTTTGTGGTGGTGTCTCTGGTATCTTTGTTCCTTGCAACCTTTCCTTCAGAGCATCCCCCTCAGGATTTCTTGTAGGGCTGGGTTAGTGGTGACAAAGTCTTTCAATTTCTGTTTGTTTGGAAAGGTTTTTATCTCTTCTTCTATTCTGAATGACTGGCTTGCTGGATAGAGGATTCTTGGCTGCATATTTTTACTGTTCATCACAGTGAAGATCTCCTGCCATTCCTTTTTGGCCTGCCAAGATTTAGTAGATAGGTCTGTCACCACTGTGATAGGTTTCCCTTTGTATGTGAGGGCTCTTTTCTCCCTAGCTGCTTTCAAAATTCTCTCTTTGTCCTTGTATTTTGCCATTTTTACGATGATATGTCATGCAGAAGATCGATTCAAGGTACGTCTGAGGGGAGTCCTCTGAGCCTCTTGTATTTCCACATTGACTTCCTTCCCCAGGTCGGGGAAGTTCTCTGCTATAATTTGTTCCAGGACTCCTTCAGCACCTTTCCCTCTCTCTTCCTCTTCTGGGATTCCTATGATATGGATATTGTTGCGTTTGACCGTATCGCTGAGCTCTTGAATTCTTCTTTCCTGTTCCTGGATCAGTTTGTCTCTTTTTTTGTCAGCTTCTTGTTTTTCTAGAATGGTGTCTTCTAAATCACTTATTCTCCTTTCTGCCTCTTCAGTCCGTGCATTGGAGGCCTCTAATTTATTATGTATCTCATTTTTCACATTTTAAAATTCTTCATGCCTATTTTTATTTTCCATTCTGTCTGTAGCCATAGTTTCTTTGATGTCCCCTATGTTTTTTTTTCAAGCCCAGCTATTAATTTTACCATTATTATTCTAAAATCTTGTTCAGTTATGCTGCTGATATCTGTTTTGTGCAGTTCATTAGCTGTCATTTCTTCTTGGAGTTTCTTTGGAGGAGAGCTCTTTCGTTACATCATTTTAGTTAGCTTTCCGGCTCTTGTTGGTTTTAAAGACCTGTTATGCTCTCTGTTTCTATGAGCGCTGCTATATCCAAGAAGACTCTTTGACTTTTCAGGGCCTATCCTTTCAGAGAGTGTTTTTTGAATGGTATCCCTTGGTCTCTCTTGTTGGGACCTTGGTTATTTTATTTTCCTATTCGTAGTGATATTTGGGACTCTCCACCTTGTGTACTCTAGCTTGTTTCTTGAGATAGCCCTGGAAAAGAAAACAGACAAACACACAGGGAGCAGAGGCACACAAACGGACAGGCTTATTCAACTAACATGCAAAGCGAGAGGGCAAACGAAAAAGTTAAGAGAAAAGACGGAGGAAGGAGGGCGAATAATATGGAGTATAAAATACATAAAAGGGTCAAAAGGGGGAAAAGAAAAGGATAAAAGGAGAAAGCCGATGGACAAAGAACGGTTTAAAGCATATACCTGGATTTCCCAGCTACAGTTAAATAGCCATGTGTATGCAGTGCTGGTTGAAGAGCATAGAGAAAGAGAGAGAAGGCAGGGCGGGATGAGGCACAATTGGAAATAGAATGAACAGGCAGAAGGGATAAGAAGCTTTTTTCAAAGAGGTAAAGGGTAGAATATGGTTGGATGGGTGAGAGAAGGATGCTGGAATTATCCAGAGAAACTATATAGTCTAATTACTCCTGAGAGAAATAGCTGAAAAGGTCGGTAGGTGTAGAATTTACATTTACAGAATGGACTCGTTGTGATTGTTTAAGCAAGCTGGAGACCAGAGTTAATCAGGTCAGTGTTCTGGGGAAAAAAGAGAGAGAAGAGAAAGAGGATGAAAAAGAAGAAAGAAAAAAAGGGGAAAAAAAGAAAAAAGAAAGAAAAAAAAGGAAAAAAAGAAAAAAAAGGGGAGGAGGGCACCTCTCAGGCAGGGATGGGTGTGGCGTGATCCGATGCCTCAGGCGGGAGCTCTGCCTTGGCGGTTGTGGGGAGGAGAGTGAGGGTGCTTCAGTCCCTTATTGAACCAAGCGCTGCACCTCGCTTTTTTGGGCGTGTAATCTCCCCGTACCGGGGGCACAGCCGAAGTTGGTTGTGCTCTTCAACCCTGGCCAGTTCCAGTCTCCAAATCCCAGTCCGCATGCCCCGCTGAAATTGCCTTAGACACAGCTTCCCAGGTAACCCCTTCGGGCAATTCCAGGCCCCCTGTGGAGCTCTGGGGGCGGAGTCAGAATCGCTGCTTCCTTCTCTGGGTCGGGCTGGCGCGCATGCGCGGGGGCTTGCCTGCCGGGTGCGCGTAGCCCGAGCCCGCTGGAGTGAGGAAAACCGGGTCCCTCTATGGCTCGTCACCCGAAACACGAACTCACAGGCAAATTTCCCAGTTTTTAGCTCTTTGCCTTCCCTCTCGAGTTCCAGCCAGCCAGGAGCGCGGACGCCCGGTGTCAGCGCGGCTCTTTCAGGGGCCCCAGCCGCCCTGGAGCTACAATGGCGGCAGGCGCGCCGCCGCTCTGAAATGCAACCTCCAGGAGTGGCACAAAGAAGCAGTTTGTGTGCTCAGCCTCCCCCAGGACCAGTTGTCGCGAGGGGACCTGGTGTGCAGGTATTTGGCAAGTACGGTCTTTCTATGCACCGAGCGGAGGTTTTTCCCCCCAGAGCGGAGGTTTTTCTGTTTCAGACTCTCTCCTTTTCCCCTCTCACTCCCCGTAGAGGGTAGAGGGGGATCGCCTCCCACCCTGGAGTCTCCGATCCTGGCCCGATTTTACCTTCCCCGGTTCACACTCACATTAGAAGGTTCTCTCAGTGGATTCTGCGTCCTTTTTCTCCCAATCTCTCAGGTTTTGTAAGATTTCCAATGGCTTCAGATCTTTTCTGTGTGATGTATGGGTGCGAGTGCAAGTACGGAGCTCCTTACTTCTCCGCCATCTTGCCCTCTCCTCGCCATTTGATTCTTTTATCAGTCATATTAGCGTTCTGAAAGCACTATGGGCAGAATGTACAATACCCACTCATTGCAGTTCTTGGGTAGTTTTTCCTATTTCTTTATGGTCTTCCTCCCAGGAAAATTATGTTGTTTGACAGTTACCATTCTTCATGGGAGCAACAGATTTCCTGGCTCCCAACTGGTACTTCCCTTCAGCATTGGTTTGATTACTCTAACTTGGAGGTGGAACTCACCAATTGCAGATTTTGACCCTATAGGATATCAGGGCTCAATATACTCTTTGGTATTGGGAAAATAAAAATGTTGTATTTTTGATGGGGAAAACCACAAAATCATTTTGTGGAGGAAGGTCCAAAGGGACTTTTATGATACTAATCATTTGCCTTCCATAACCATCAATGGTACTGAGGAGAGCAGAAGACTTCTGATTATATTTATGTATTATGATTACATCAAGCTCCAGTATCAACCAGAGCCATCATCTTTTGTTTATTTCTGGGGGACCAGAGAAAAGTGAGCTCAACATGAGGCCTCCAGTCACCTCCAATAGTCCTCATGTGGAGGCAATCTTGGCCTCCATCCTAAATCTAGGGCATGAGAGGCACTCACCCTGAGTAGAACTGTATCCCCAAGGTCTCTGCTGGAGAAGAAGGGGCATCAAGGATGGTAGAGAAAGGTAGGGCAGGTCTGAACTGTTGTTCAAGTTTTAAAGCTTTCCGTAGGACAACCAATATAGAATTAGGTTGCTGGTCTCTATTTTTATATGGTATCCTGGCAGCAGTGAAGTCAAATCTCATTTGTTTCCAGGTTACTTTTATCAGACTCCTTACAGCTGATTGGAAAATCTTTTGACTTTTTGAGGTCCCTCTCTGTCTTGGGTCTTTCCCACAGACTGTCCCCATCCATGGGCTTCTCAGTTTCCCCCAGTTCATCAATGAATTACCCAAAATCATAACTGTCTTACTCTACAATTGGTCTCAGCATAGATATCAGAGTCTCATAACAGGTGATGGGGGTAGACTAGAGTATCTTGGTTTTCATTCCTATAGTGAATATGGTTCTATCAGGGCCTTCAAAGAGAAGGGCACAGATGGCCTATCTCATTTCCAACTCCTTAAAAATTTATTGTACTTATTTTGCAGATTGCCAGGGTCCCACTTGCCCAGGGAGATCCTGATCATGGAGCCAAACCTCCTTTCAGATTGGAATAATCCAATCTATAAAGAGGAGAGTATCTTGAACCACTCCTTTCCCCTCCCACCATGAATGTCACAAAGGTACTGCCAAAGGGTAGGGTGTATGGTGATGCTGTCCATTTTGTCTGTCTCCTACCCTGTGAGAAAAATACCACTGCTGTCCTCTCCACACGCCGCACCCATCCAGAATCCCAAAGTCACAATAACCATGCTTGGGTATTTTCCCTGGTCTTTTGATGGAACTTGGCAGCTATCTCAATAAACTTAGTGGGAGTATATTCTCTCACTATGAATGTTTCCTGAATTGGGAGCTGCCTTGCTGGCTGGGGCTGCTGTTGCTATGTTTTTGTTTTTCTCTATATTAGGGGTCAGATAACACAGGGTACTTCTGGTTCCTCACTGATTACCACAACATCCTCCTCTTCATTCTCCTTGTTTTCCCAAAGATTCCACTTTTTGGTGTCCCAATTAGGCCTTGTCCCAAGCACTCAAACCTTAATCTGTGCCAGTTTGTGCCCTCCTAGGTTGGCAAAGTAGCATGTTAAAGTCTTTGACTTATTATTCTGCTCTCCCACCTTATCTGCCAGCCCAGAATCTGGCAGAGTAGTGGACAATCACACATCCTCTCTAACCACAGCTCTACTTTCAACTTACTATATTGAGGTTCAGACTCCAGTTAGGCATCAGTGGCCAGCCAGGATCTTCTCCAACACCAGTCCTATCAGATTAGGGGCCTGCTTCTATTTTTATCACTTCCTCACAGGCATTTATCACCTCCTCAGAGGCCCTATATACAAATGCAGTCACATTGAAGGTTAAGGCTTTAATATATGATTTGGAGAAGACACAAGCATTCAGCCCAGAACATCTAAAATAATCAAAATAATATGGTGCTGGCATAAAAACAGACATATAGACCAAATGAACAGAACAGAGAACCCAAAAATAAAGCCTTATGCATAGAGTCAAATGATCTTCAATTAGAGTGCCAATCATAGTTGGGAAAGGATAGGCTTTTTAATAACTGCTGGGAAAATCAGATATCCACTTGCAAAAGAGTGAAGTTGCACCTTTACCTTACACCTTATGCAAAAATTAACTCAAAATGGATTAAAGACATAAGTTTAAAACCTGAAACTGTAAAATTCCTAGAAGAAAACACAGGAGAAAGCTTCATGACATAGGATTGGGAATATTTTCTTGGATATGACCACAAATCACAGGCAATGAAAACACAATTTGACAAAAAGGACTTTATAAAACTTAAAAAAATATATATGTGCAGCAAAAGAAATAATCAACAGAGTGAAAGGCAACCATATAAAAGGAGAAAATATTTACAAACGATACATCTGAAAATAAGTTAAGGTCTAGAATATATAAAGAACAATTACAATTCAACAACAACAAAAAATCATCCAATTTAAAAAAATATACAAAGGATTTAAAATAGACATTTCTCCAAAGAAGATACACAGATGGCCAAAAAGCACATGAAAAGATCATTAATCATTAGGGAAATTCACATTAAAACCACAATGAGCTATTATCTCAAACCATTAGGATGGCCACTATAAAAAAATAAATAAATAAATAAACGTTGGCAAGGATGTGGAAAAACTGGAACCCTCATGAACTATTGCTGGGAATGTAAAACGGTGCCTCCTATGGAAAACAGTTTGGAAGTTCCTCACGATTAAAATAGGCAATTACCATACGATCCAACAATCCCACTTTGGTGTGTACATCTGGAAGAACTGAAAACAGTATCCTAAAGAAATATTAGCACTTCCATATTCACTGCAGCATTATTCACAATACCCAAGAGATGTAAGCAACCTAAATGTTCATCAATGGATGAATGAATAAAAGAAAATGTGCTATATACATGCAACGAAGTATTATTAAGCCTCTGAAAATAAAGAAACCTTGTCATGTGCTACAACGTGATTGAAACTTGAGGACACTATACTGAGATAAACCAGTCACTAAAAAAAACAAAACAAACAAACAAAACACTGCATGATTCCATTTTATGAGGTATCTAAAGGAGTGGAACAGAGAAATAGAAAATGGAATGGTAGTGGCCAAGGAGAGAGGGGGAAAAGGAAAATGTTC
Source organism: Proteles cristata cristata (assembly GCA_017311185.1). Classification (NCBI taxonomy): domain Eukaryota; kingdom Metazoa; phylum Chordata; class Mammalia; order Carnivora; family Hyaenidae; genus Proteles; species Proteles cristata. Next base: position 2,953,761 of record JAESUZ010001232.1, read on the forward strand.
AATGAGTATAAAGTTTTAGTTCTGCAAGATGAAAAACTAGATATCTGTTATATAACAATGCTATATATAGTTAACACTGCTATACTACACACTTAAAAATGGTTATGATTGTAAATGTTATGTTATGTGTCTTTTACTACTTTTTTTAAAGCTACATTGTACCTCTCTGACTATTCTGTAGTCTCATCTGATTCTGACTTTCTTATGCTCCTTCTTCCACTTTCAAAGACACTTGTGAGTACATTGGTCCCACCCAGATAATCAGGGATAATCTCCTTGTTTTAAAGTCAGCTGATTACCCAACTTGAACTCCACTGACAACTATAATTTCTCTTTGCTATATAACCCAAAACATTCACAGTTTCTGAGTATTAAGACATGGACATATTTAAAAGACTATTGTTCTGTCTACCATAATACCTTTCTAGAAATATCAGACTAGCCTTGCCTGAATTCTAACTCAAAGGCAATCTCCTTTTTAAAGATGTGGCTCCCCTTATTTATTTATTATTCAAAAAACTAAAAATGAAGTACTTCTACTCTGATAGGAAAAGATAGGGTTCAGTAGGCACAAAGAGAGAGGCTAGGGCTTGAAGGTCCCTGAGTGGGGAAAAATACATATTTTAAAACATTTCTTCTAGAAATGTCTAAACTCAAACAAATTCCCTCAAGCATAAAGTTCCTCTTAAGAATGACAGACACCACCGGGGCGCCTGGGTGGCTTAGTCGGTTAAGCGTCGAACTTTCACTTAGGTCATGATCTCGCGGTTAGTGGGTTCGAGCCCCGCGTCGGGCTCTGTGCTGACTGCCAGCTCAGAGCCTGGAGCCTGCTTCAGATTCTGTGTCTCCCTCTCTCTCTGACCCTCCCCTGCTCACGCTGTCTCTCACTCTCTCTCTCCTAGAAATAAATAAAACATTAAAAAATTAAAAAAAAAAAAAAAGAATGACAGACACCACCTACTCTCTCTCAGGTTTCCCTCAGGAATTTGATAAGAGACCTAACTAAAAATAACTAGGAGACCAGGAAATGTTTGACCCAAAAGGAAAAGTATAGCCATAGGCCACCCCTCATACAACAGAAATGAGCCAATCAAAAGCGATGATTAGGCATTTAGAGTTTCCTAGCCAATAAAGGGAAGAGGAAAGGGGCTAACCAAAACCTTATAAATCAAAAGTCTCTTGCCTATTGTCTCAGATATTCACTTTCAAATGCCCCTCTCTGCGTGGAGAGCTTTCATACTATTCTTGCTTCCTAATCTTATACTCGAATAAACTTTTCCCTGCTGCTCATTTTATTTTGTGTCAATCTCTTCATTCTTTAAACAGTGAGACAATGAATCCTGGGTACTGAGGTCCAAAATCCTGCAAAACTACCTCTTTACCTTTACTCAAGAATTAATTTAAGTTATAAGAGATGAAATATTCTTAAAATGTTCCATTGCTTAACAAAATTTGTGTTTGCTAGAGATGAATATGAATATATATTAGTATATCCCTGTTTTATTTTCAGTCAATTTCACCCAATATAGAATCAATAAAATCATTGACAATGAAACTACGATAGTTTTGTTTTCTACATTTTCAATCCCCTGTTCTTTTCTCAATAAACAGATCCACAAGTAAGATTCCCAGGTAAACGCACCTAGCCAAAAGTGGGTCTTCAGTCCACCATAACCTGTCCCTTCCTACTCAGGTCATATCATTCTAAACTTGCATTGTTCAATACTGTCATGACTACCCACATGTGATTACTTAAATTTAAATTTATCAAAATTCAATACAATTAAAAAATAACTTTCTCAATCACACAAGCCGCATTTCAAGATTTCAACAGCCTCATGTGACTAGTTGGCTAGTCTATTGGACAGCTCAGATATAGAATATTTTCATCATCTCAAGAAGTTTTGTTGGTGTAAATTAGAAAGCATATGGTACATATTATACAGAAAACATGTAAAGTAAACACTATGCAAATTCACACTAATTACTTTATATAATTAGCTTTAGTTCTTTGGTTCTCCTGGGTTTTTTTATTTGCCATATTTCTCATGTTTAAATAGCATATAATATATATTTGTTCAACTCATTTCAAAACTGTTTAATTTATCTGTGACTGTGAATAGAAACAGGCATGAAGTCAAACTGTTGAGATATGGCAAATCAGTCTGCAGCATTTCTTTTGTTTCTTTAAAAACTGAAAAGAAAAGTATCTATACATGATGATAACAGGACATGAGGATAACTCGGAGTTTTCAACATTTTCTTCCTTCACAAGAACTTTAAGCTATGCAATATAACTATATCACCCACCAGGCTTTGAGAGGCTATCTGACCTACTGAAGGGCAAGCAACCTTGCCCCTCCAGAACACTGTCAAAAGGACAAGATAGAGACTAGGGTTCTTGGAACCCTGCAGTCTGAACTGAAGTTGCCAAAATTAGGTTGGGAACTCACATATCTTCTTAGCACCTCCACAGAGCATCAGAAAATATGACAATATTCCCTTCCTTTCTGTGTCTGAAGCCATTATCACGTATTTCTGTCTTAACTCAAGGGGATCATACTTACATGCCAAGGACTCAGTGATTGAGCTATGAGGTAATGCTCCCCATCTTCGTGTTCTGTTTTGAATTTCTTCATTCTTCCATCTTAATGGGAGACTAAATTTCCAGCTACATGTATATGATTGTCTTAGTTTTTTTATTAGAACGTTTAAGGATAAACTCCATACTCTCCCCCATGAAACTTAGTATTTCTTTTATTAAAAAATATTGGTTCATTTTGGTTCCCTTCTACTACAAAGGCTTCTGAATATTCTCCCAGGGGCTTGGCTGTCATCACTGGAAAGAAGTGAAAGAATGGTGATTATGCCAAGAGAGTAAAATAGCATTACTGAAATAATTCACCTTTATGTCATGTAAGCACACTAGCACAAAAGAAGACACAGAGAAGAAAGACCCAGATGTCACTGTTTCACTAGTTGGTGAGAATTTAATCTCAGATTTCCATAAAGGCCTTTTATTGTCTCCCACTCCCACTTTTCCCCCAACTGACCCAATTTAATGGTACACAATCAGGTTAACTCAGTAGGAGTTACAGAAGGCAGAAAAACAGATTACTATTCCTTCAAATGGAAAGAGAAAGCCAGGAATATAAAAGCTAAAATTGAAAATTTGAAAAAAATGACTTTAAAGTTTGGAGAAAAAAATAAAGGAATATTAGAAATAAATAAAGGTCAGAACATCCATTTTTCTGTTTGGATCAAGGTAGAAAACATTTCTGTTATATTTTTTGTGTATCTACACATACAGCACCTGAATTAATTTTGAGTTACCCATGCTGCACTAATTTTAGCTGCCATAAATTGAGAGTTTACTATTTGCTAGCACTATACTTAGCATTTTAAATGGATTAAGAGATAAAATCCTCACCCAAAATTCCCTTATCTCCACCTTCTTATGTATAAATTAGAAAACTAAGATTAAGCAATAGGCCCATAACTAGAAAAGTTAGGATACCATACCAGGCTATTTAATTTCTGAGCCTTTGTCCTTAACAGCTTTACTATGTACTTCTTCATATTATCACAAGCCATCATTTTCAAAGAATGATCCATAGACTGTGTCCATTAGAATTACTTAGAACTGGGGGCACCTGTGTGGCTTAGTTGGTTAAGCATCTGACTTTCACTAGGTCATGATCTCACGGTTCGTAGACTCGAGCCCCGCATCGGGCTCTGTGCTGACTGCTGCTCAGAGCCTGGAGCCTATTTTAGAGTCTGTATCTCCCTCTCTCTCTGACCCTCCCCTGCTCATGCTGTCTCTCTCTCTCTTTCTCTCCTAGAAATAAATAAAAATAACAAAAAAAAGAATTACTTAGAACTGTTGTTAAAAATATCTTCCTGATACCCACTGTAGGTGAAATGAATCAGAATCCATGGAATGGGACCCAGAAATCAGTTTTTTACAATCTCTCCAGGTGTTTCCAAAACACTCATGAATATATATGTAAAAGTTTACTATGATTAAGAGACAACATATGGTAGACCTCAAAAGCTTAGACACTAAAGCCAGGATACCTGGGTTCAAATCTCCACTTTGCCACTCACTAGTTCTGACTTCAATAAGCTACTTAGTTTCTCTGTGGCTCAATTTCCATGGATGCATTATTTAATGGATTTAATGGGCATCTTCCTGTTTATGGTTATAGTACTACTCAGTGAATTTGTTTTTCATATCTATAGGGAAGGCCAAAAAATGAATGATATAAAGGATAAATCATACATAAATAATTAATGTTACATTTTTTATATTTTGCATTTGAATCTAACTTTGATATTCTGGAGGTGCCTGGGTGGCTCAATCAGTTGAGTCCAATTTCGACTCAGGTCATGATCTCATAGTCTGTGGGCTAGAACCCCACATTGATCTCTGTGCTGACAGCTCAGAGCCTGGAGCTGCTTCGGATTCTGTGTCTCCCTCCTCTGCCCCTCCCCTGCTTGAGCTCTGTCTCTCTCTCTCTCAAAAATAAACATAAAAAAAAAGTTTAACTTTGATATTCTGTTGAGTTAGTCCAAAAAAATAATAACCAAGACATCTTAGTGTCACATCTTGAAAAATTTGATTTTGAAAATACAAGGAAATGATCTGGTTTTTCGTGTTGATTCTCTCTAAAATACATTTCTTCCCCTGCCTTACCACTCAGTTATTTCTTGTAAACCACAATAGACAGGTATATTCTCCTCATTCTTATACTGACACACTTTTACTCTCTCATTTCTGCTACAGAACTTCTGGGGAGATTGAGATGAAAGGCAGAGGTACAGGATGGAAGAGAGAGACAGATAAGAATTCAAAAGAAATATTTGGATAGCAAATAATTTCAATGTATACAAAGAATATTGAGTTTAAAAAACCAACACTTATCTCAAATAGGTTTTAGCTATAATAAAATGGAAGGTAAGATTTGCCACAAAATACAGATAATCACTCTGAAGATAGGATGGAGTTCTGACTGTTAAATAAGTCTGAATCAGATCCTTTTTAGTAGCAGAAAACTCAGCCTGTTTGATGCCCTGAATCTTAAAGGTTGGGGACAGGGGAAGTAATGAAGATATTTAGCGCTTGAAAAATATTTACTACATAATGCCAGATGAATGTTTTCCTCAAATAACTTTTATCCTTGAAAAGACATCCAAATTTAGTAAATTCACAAAGGAGATATCTGGACACTTCAAAGACACTTCAGATTATCCAATTCTGCATGAGCCTTCAACTGAGATGTTCATTTCATAATAATTAAAAGAAAATGGTAGAGTTTTGGGAGGAGTCTAAGCAATGAGCTCTACTTCTACCTCTGCTAAAAAAAATCATCTCACAGCAGAGTCTTGAAGAGAGCTTGACTCAAATTCCTATTTCATCAGAATGATGTGTCATTACTAAAATGTTAAGTTTCACAAGACCAGGAACCTCTTCTCTATTCTTTACTCCCATACCCGTAGTTTCCAGACCAGTGGCTGATGCAGACCACTGGGTGGCTGATCATTGTTACGTTGCATATTGAATTGCTAAATTAATACTCTAGATCAAGTCCTTTTGCAATGTGCTTACATAGCTGAAGTTGTAAAAATGAACTCTTTAGGTGTCAGGATAGATAAACAATATTTTCTCCCTTAACAAACTTTCCACCTGTGGTGTTATAAAAGAAATTTGAAATGATTAAGATTTACTTCAGTCACATTCTCTAAAGACATATCAATAGCCAACAGGTATATGAAAAGGTTATTGACATCACTCATCAACAGGGAAATGAAAAGCAAAACCACAATGAGATATCACTTCATACCTATTAGGATAGCCACTATCAAACAAACAAACAAACAAAAAACAAAAATAACAAGTTTTGGTGAGACAGTGGAGAAAAGGGAACCCTAGCACACACTATTGATGTAAACTGGTGCAGCCATTACAGAAAACACATTAGAGGTTCCTCAAACAATTAAAAACAGAACTACCATATGATCCAACAATCTGGGTGTATATACAAAGGAACTGCAAACAGGATTGCCAAGAGATATTTTAATTTCCTTGTCCACTGCAGCATTATTCATAATAGCCAAGATATGGAAACAACCTAAATGTCCATTGACAAATAAATGGATAAGGAAAATGTAGTATATACATATATACAATGGAATACTATTTAGTCTTAAAAAAAGAAGAAAACTGGGGTTCTTGGGTGGCTCAGTCAGTTACGCATCTGACTTTGGCTCAGGTCATGACCTCATGTCAGCTGTGCTGACAGCTAGCTCAGAGCCTGTTTCAGATTTTGTGTCTCCTTCTCTCTCTGACCCTCCCCTGCTCACACTGTCTCTCTCTCTCAGAAATAAATAAACATTAAAAAAAGAAGAAGAGGGGCACCTGGGTGGCTTAGTCGGTTAAGCAAGCGTCCGACTTTCCCTTGGGTCATGATCTCGCGGTTCGTGGGTTCGAGCCCCGCGTCGGGCTCTGTGCTGACTGCCAGCTCAGAGCCTGGAGCCTGTTTCAGCCTGTGACTCCCTCTCTCTCTGACCCTCCCCTGTTCACGCTCTCTCTCTCTCTCTCCTACAAATAAATAAAACATTGTAAAAAAATTTTTTTTTAAAAAAAAGAAGAAAACTCTGCCATCTGCGCCAATATGGATAGAACTGAAGGACATTATAGATGAACGTCACAGAAAGACAAACACCATATGATTTCATTTGCATGTGAAATCTAAAGTAGTCAAACTCATAGAAGTAGAGAATGATAATTGCCAGAGGCTGCAGGGGGAAGGAGGAAATGGAGAAGTGATAGCCAAAGGGGAAAGAGAGATAGGGAGGAAGAGAGAGGGAGAGAGGGAGAGAGAGGGAGAAAGATGGAGAGAGGGAGAGAGAAGGAGAGAAGGAGAGAGGGAGAGAGAGAGATCGCCATTTGGGAAAATGCTCAACTCAGCACGGAGCCCGACACAGGGTTCAATCCCACAACCCTGGGATCATGACCTGAACCGAAATCAAGAGTTAGACACTCATAAAACTGAGCCACCCAAGTGCTTCAAACTATACTGTATTCTTAAATTTTTCTCAGAGGGTAGATCATGGGTTAAGTGTTCTTATCACACACATTGTCATCATATTAAAGGGGGCAGGAGGAAACTTTGGTTGCTGATGGGTTTGTGTATGGACTTCAGGGTAGTGATGGCTTCACAGTTGTATACTTACAACCAAATTCATTGAGTTGTAAAATTAAATATATACAGTTTTTTATGGGTCAGTCATACTTCAATAATATGGCTTAATTTTTTAAATTAGTTCAGTCACAGTGAACATCCAAATATGTAGTTCAATGTGCTAAATAACTAACTTGAAATTTCTCAAAAAAAAAAAAGAATGAAAGAAAGACCATCTCTATGTCTCCCTTGGGGGGAAAAAATGTCTATTCACATCCCCTGCCTGATTTTTAAATCAGATTATTTGAGTTTTTTTTTAATATCAAGTTGTAAAAGTTCTTTATATATTTTGCGTATTATCCTGTCATTGGATATATCATTTGCAAAAATCTTTTCTCATTCAGTAGGTTGTCTTTTCATTTTGTTGATGGTTTCCTTTGCTATGCAAAAGCTCTTTATTTTGGTGTGGTCCCAATAATTTATTTTTGTTTTTGTTTCTCTTGCCTGAGAAAACATATCCATAAATATGGGTGATGTCCAAGAGCTTACTTCCTTTGTTTCCTTTTAGGAGTTTTAGGGTTCCACGTCTCATATTTAAGTCTTTAATCCATCTTGAGTTTATTTTTGTGTAAGTGGTCCAGTTTCACTCTTCTGTGTGTAGCTGTCCAGTTTTCCCAGCATCGTTTATTGTAGAGACTGTCTTTTCCCCATTGTATATTCTTGCTTCCTTCCTCATATTCTTTTTTTTGAAAAGTCTCCTTGGGTACTGACCACTTTTATTTATATTCACATAAAACTCAGTCTTAAGCAGGTCAGCATTCAAAAATTACATGGTCAAGTAAGTGAAACCAAAGAAACCTGGAAGTTCTAAGGGCCAATAATACATTTCAGGTAGATGGAACCAGGCAGAAAAGAAATAAGCACATGTTCTCCAGCATAGAGATCTCCCGGCAAACTCACCTGGGTCCTCCAAACTGAAGGTAATCCGAGTGCTCTCATCGACAAGGAGGCAATAACCAAATGTTGCCTGCCCGCATTTAATGGCCAGGAACATGGGTTTAGTTCTGGACTCTCTATCCTGTTCCATTGATCTACATGCCTATTTTTGTGCCAAAACCATACTGTTTTGATTACATGAAAACATGCTCAACACATCACTAATCATCAAGGGAATGCAAATAAAATCCATAATGAGATATCACCTCACACCTGTTAGAAAGGCTAATATCAAAAAGACAAGCATTAACAAGGATTGAGGAGTCTGAAGAGAAAAAGGAACACTTGTGCACTGTTGGTGGGAGTGTAAATTGGTGCAACCCCTGTGAAAAACACTATGAAGTTTCCCCAAAACTTAAAAATAGAAATACTGTGTGACCCAGTAATTCTACTACTGTGTATTCACCCAAAGAAAACAAATACACTAATTCCAAAAGATACATGAATCCCTATACTTAATGCAGCATTATTCACAATAGCCAAGATATAGTAGCATCCCAAGCATTCATCAATAGATGAATGGATAAGGAAGACAGATAATAGTAATATTACTCAGCCATAAAAGAGAAAGATCTTGTAATTTTCAAAAACATGGATGGACCTAGAGAGTATTATGCTAAGTGAAATAAGTCAGAGAGAGAAATGTAAATACCATATAATTTCACTTATATGTGAAATCTAAAAAAAACAAAGCCAACAACCAAGAAACCCAATTACACGATACTAACTGGTGAGAAACAAACTTGAAGAGAGGGAGGTGGTGGATGGATGAAATAGATAAGGGCATTAAGAGATAGAAACTTCCAGTTATAAAATAAATTAGTCACAGAGATGAAAAGTCCTACATAGGAAATACAGTCAATAATATCGTAATGACATTGTATGGTGACAGTGACTTTACTCGTGCTGAGCACTGAGTAATGTATGGAATTGTCAAATCACTGAAACTAACATAACATTTCATGTCAATTATATTTCAATAATTATTTTATGCTGTAGCTTTGAAACTTTGGGATAGTTTGGGGCCCCATTTTCTTTGAGGATGAGTAATGCTCTCACTGATGATCTTGTTGGCTATCAATAAACACTCGAAGTTGTTCTCTGAGCTATGTGACTGAAACAAAAAAGACATGAGTGGAGTAACCAAGGACAGAATGTTACTTCTTTTAATCCATCTTTCCCTACCCTAATTTCTTCTCAGCCCTTAGCCAATTTTTGACTCCCTCTGAACAAGAAAATAAACAAGTAACCAAAGAAGCCTTTGGAATTACACCCCTCCTCCCACACCTGAGAGTCCCCAGTAAAGCAACCTGAAATAATAGATGTGCCTCTTCACCACTGACTCCTAGGTCCGGATGCAACACTTTGCAAAGCACTCCACTTTTACCACGCACAAGCCACCTTCCCCTCCGTTTACTCGGGGCTCCATCTCAATGTAATCATAAAACCAGACTATATTGGACCATCAGGAAGTACTACGTTTTTCTAGCAAAACATTATCTATCTCAGGGAGTGTGTCTAAGGAAGCACTGCTGTTATTTGCCTAAAATGCATGCTGATAATACAGCACTTTGGATCTGTGAAGAAAGATTTCATCTAAGTGTGTTTACTCCTGAATAGACAGAACCACTTTGTAGCATGCTTCCTTAGAAGGGCTCTGGAATATAAATGAGAGCTGGGAGAGAGATGGGAGCCAGCCTGAGCAGCACTCCATTGGCCAGTGGCACTGTTGATTTTGCCTCCCAGGCAGAACAAGAGCATGATCTACGCTAATCAAGAAAGGGCCAAGAGGCGTGGTTTGAGCTAACTCTAATATTCTGATTTGATCCAAACACGGTCATTCCAAAGCTGAATTTATGGAATTATGGGAGCATACAGTAGTACGGGTAAGACTGAAGTACTGGGTTAGTCATTTGAAAATTCCCTCCAGACAGAGAACAAAGGAGATGAAAAGCCCTGGACTTGTCACACCAAAGCCCTCCTCCTCTTGGGGTTCATTTCTTTCTTCCTGAGTTTGCCATAGATGTGCCTGAAGGATATGTGAAGAAGATTCTATGTTTGTAGTTTTTTTAAGAATAAAAACCCACAACAATGCAGTCTTTTTCCAAAACCACAAGCTGTTCTGTTTGGCCACTGGAGCACCTTCCGCTCCAGCTTTATCATTGCTGCTGAATAAGTACACAGGCTGCGGCTGAATGAAGAGGAGTCTGGAGCTTGCCTGTTTACGACCGGGTTACAAAGCTTTGAAATAGGACCCAGGCCAGAAGCTGTTATCTTTATTGTGCAGAATGACTGAGTTCAACTTCTGGATCACTGGGTTGGGCAATACTTCTGCAAAGAAGTAAATGGTGCTGTCAGTGTGGAGGAAAGGAAGTCCCAGCAGCTTAGGTGTTAGCTAGGAGGCAATGGAAGGGAGGGGGAAATAGATGTCTGTCAAGTGATGCAGATAATGGAGAAAGATAAGCCTTAGATCATAAATCAGCTTGCCGCCACCACCTATGGCTTTGAAAGGGCACTGTTGCTTCTTACTGTATCACGAGCTCATTAATACAGTCAGCAGTCATTACAGGTGGTAAGAGAGAGAACATAATTTACATATTAAGTAGTTAATCGTGGATTCCTCAGCATTCCCATTCTCAAATGCACGCCTTTCTAAAACACTTCAAGGGCACAGTTCAGGTTCATGTCAATACATTAAAGTTTTCTTCTGTCTATAAAAAGGATGCTTGTTAAAAGTTATGATTTCAGTACAATTGCACAGGCTGTTTCCCAGGGTGAACCTGTGACCTCTAATCTGAAATGGAGGTGGGATATTTTCCAACATGAATGATTATCCCTACTGACATTTTGATGAAGTTAATGGACACAATTTACATGAAGGGCCACATTTGAGAGCCTCAGTAGGGGTGGGTATGAATAATGTTAACCTCTGCAATGCAAAACCATAAAAATCAATTAATTTTATTATCATAATAAATAAAATTATATTAATAAAATTCTCTTATTTTGAAAATATTTATGGCTACCAAGATAGTTGGATGGCTCTTCAAAATTCCTCATCTTTCCACTATTGGTTGTCACAAATAACTAGAGGCTGCCAGCTGGGTAGAAAGTCGCCCAGCTTGTGGGGACAGTTTTTTGACAAACCCAAATAGGGCCTGTGGTTGTATAGTCAGGGTAGAGTTAGTTAGGTCTGGTCTGTAAACCAATGCTTTCCTTAAAAAAGCAAGTTCCAATAATGAACATCTTAGCACATGGCACAGAAGAATGATGTAGAATAGCTAGTGTTCTCTGTGGGTGGAAGCAGTTCCTCTCTTGCAAAAGGAAAGTTCTCTCACCATCCGCAAGACACTCAGTGGTATAACCCATGGATCATACTGTATATCTGTGAGAAATGTGCCATGAAAATAACATTCAGGAGCCCTGATTAGGACCATCTTGGAGGTTTTTTTAAATGCATTTATTTTTCTTATATTAAAATAACATATAATGTATTTTTACATTGCATTGTGAAAATAGAGAGGAAAAATGCCTGTGATTCTAACTCATAATCACCATAGTAGCCTTTCAGTGTTTGCTTTCAAGTATTTTTTTTTCCCACTTATTTTGGAATTATCTCCCACCATAGTTTATTCTGCCAGGAACACTGAGGAAATGATATATGCTATTGTATCCTATTTTCAGTGGAAAGTGTGGAGGATGTAACAATAATTTGTTTTAATAAACAAGATCAAAGAACTTTTTGGGTGTTCCAGGAATTTTCCAAATGTATAACCATTATGTGTCAATCATTATGATCATGAAATTAGTGAATGCTACATGATTATTCAGAGGTCATTAACTACAAGCCATTCATGAAGCAGCAATTTGCAAATACTTGCAACTGTTATCCGGTATCTTACCAGAATCTACTTTTTTCTACACCCCTGAACACCCATGCTTGCCTATTAGTGTAACATCAAGGACTCCCTTTCTGCACTTATCTGGAGAAGGAAAACTTCCTATTCTTTTCTCATTCTATCCTTGTGTTCTGATGTTGGTATATTCCTACCCAAGCTGTCTCTGCTCTGTCTCCACATTCATTCATTTAAATTACTGTATATTGAAAATTGAGTCAAGCCTTATACTAGGAACCAAGACTATCAACCACAATTAGAATCAACACCTCCTTGCTTTCTCCTGCATTTCAGAGGTTTTTAAATTTTTTTACTACCTCACAAATATTACCCCATTTATTTTTTAATATAATTTATTGTCAAATTGGCTAACATACAGTGTGTAAAGTGTGCTCTTGGTTTTTGGGGTAGTTCTTCGCTTACATACAACACTCAGTGCTCATCCCAAGAACAAGTACTGTCCTCAACGCCTATCACCTATTTTCCCCTCTCCCCTACATTATCCCCCCAACAACCCTCAGTTTGTTCTCTGTATGTAAGAGTCTCTTATGGTTTGTCTCCCTCCCTCTCTGTTTGTAACAATTTTTCCCCTTCCCTTCCCCCATGGTCTTCTGTTAAGTTTCTCAAGTTCCACATATGAGTGAAAATATATGATATCTATCTTTCTCTGACTGACTTATTTCACTTAGCATAGTATCTTCCATCCACATTTGCGGCAAATGGCATAATTTCATTCTTTCTCGGGTTTTCAATTTTGATACAGTTAAAAATAAAGGATCTTAGGCTGGTCTAAGAATTGGTGAATTTCTTCATTTTAGGAATTTAACAATCTAAATGTTAATTGACTTAGTACACTACTGATGAGATGTGAAAGCAAGTAAGTTCACACATACAGTCTTATGTTCTCAAGATTGGAAAAAACTTGAACTCTGAAATACTAGTCCTAGCTGTGGACCCTAGAAAGGTATTTGCCTTATTGAGGCTTGGTCCTAGGATGGAGGCTACCTCCCTAGTCAGTCCTCTTGGAAATCACAGCAGATGACATTCTCACTTGAGTCCACCTGCACCAAACATGTATCTCAGTACCTCGAAGAATTCTTCTACTCAGTACATTATTAAAAAAAAACAAAACACGGATTTATTTAGATTAGTGAGAACCATATGTAATAAAAATTCTACCTAAGTGATTATAAAATTAACTTTAGCATTAAAATAAATACTGTAAAATCCAGTATCTCTTCTCTAGGTGATCAAGGTCTTCCTGGCCACTTAGATGCTTCAAATCAGAAAAGTGCTAGGTAACAGTTTATTATATTCTTAGCTCAGTATAAGACCTAAGGAGAACATCAAGTCTACACCCTTGGACTTCGCATAGTCCCATTCCCAAATATAATGGAATATACAGAGACATATGTAAAGTATAACAAATAAAAACTTCTTGCCAGAATATTCTAATAAAATGTTCTAACTTTTTTGTTGTTTGGGTAATTTGCAAACTTCTTAAAAGAGATGGGAAATATATTAATATTTGGTGAGAAATTCTCTATAGTAGGGATAGTTAATGTGACCTTTACAGGCTTATAGAGTTTAAAGAATATTTCTGAAGTCACACAGATGGCAATGGATCCAACTGAATTCAAAATGTAATCTACATGGCACTGATATCCTTACTCTTTCTAACCTATCAAATTGCCTCAGGAAAGGTAGTTCCCTTTCCTTAATCTCACACCATTACCATCCTATAAAGGTCTTATTTCTTTACTCATGCTACAGGTTTTTTTAATTTGGCACCTGTCAACCAAATGTTGTGATAAGCATTCAAATCAATGTTTAACAATAATTGTAGGTAATTATCTTTATGTGTGTGATTATTTAAAATTAATATTTTAATATTTTTATTTGTGAAACATTCTGGTATAATGAATTATACATTAGTTAATATAATAAACAACCTTATCATCACTCAGATTTAACATAAGCAACTATTGTGCTACATCCATTTTCTCTTATTCACTAAGAACTAAAATCCAGAGCTCCCAACCTCCATCCTCAGAGTTAGCCTAGAAGTTGGTAAGTATGATTCGCATGCATGTTCTTATACTTTCATGACATATATGTCTCTAAAGGTCCAGTTGTTGTTGGTTTTTTTCTGTTCTTCATGGAATGGACCTTAGGAAGATCTATTCTTTTTAACCCTGGAACACTTTCTGCAAGACAATGATCACCAGTTCCATTCTTGTGAAGGCATAATGAACATCTATTTGTCTAGTTCTACAAACCCCATTGCCCACTATGAGGGGAGGAACATAGTGAGCATTATGAAATCATAGGTGGATAAAAGATTGGATTTATAGAAATGGTGGGCTGGATATAGGAGAGTGTGTAGGAGAGATTATAGAAGACTAACAGGTCCTAATGTGACTTTGTATTTGTAATGCCATTAGCTAAGACTGAAGAATTGCTAAAATAGGGCAGGATTTGAGAGAGAGGAGGTAGGGTTTGAGATTCCTTAAATGTGAAGTGACACAGATTTCTAGCTAGAAACAATGGAATTATAGAGCATATAACAGAAGAGGTGTGTGTGTGTGTGTGTGTGTGTATCACGATAATAAATTTAACTCATATTACAACTTGAATGAATGTATAAAATGTAGTTTCTTTATTTGGTCTGAGTTCAACTGCTCTTATTTACAAGTCCCATTTACTAAGAAGACACATGGGTGTAACTAAATGGCCCATCTAAGTTTAATTGTTTTCCAATCACTAATTTAATTACCCCTTTAAGATTTATTGTCTAGACTCTTACTTTAAGCTGCCTCCCATACCCCTCTGATATGACATCATGGGTGTGGGAGTGGAGTATTCATGTGATTTCACAGTACCATAGTGAAAAGAGTCCTCAGATCCAAATGGCATTCTCTGAATCTTCATGGTATGGACACCAAAAGGCCAGACAGCTGTCTTCTCAAGTATGGTCGGCCAAATTCTGTATATTTAGATCTTCTGTTGACATCTGTAATTTATGTAACCATTTCTTGTTTGGCTCCTTGGTTGGTTAGTCACAGCCTGGTGGCCCCTCTCTGCCAATGTAGTCTCTCATTGTCAATTCATGGCTATTGATGCTTTTAAATCATGTCCCTGTTCTCCATCTGACCCTTCATGCCCAGAATGATCCACTCCCAGCCTCTGCTATGGATTCACAATAGCAGGCCTCAGGACAGGCCCCCGCTCTCAACTCTACACCAAGGAAGGTTTAGAAGGGCAACAATGAGCCTTCTCCCTGATTGTCAGGCTCTGCCTGCCTATGTTGAGGCTGTTAACCTGTTGTTGGAAGTCTACCTTCCATAGCTGTCTTCTCCTAAAGCTTCAACAGGGATGACATTAGCTTGTCTACCATGTTTGATCAGTTGACCTCTATTATTTAAAGTCTGGGGTGGGGTTACCAGAACACACATCTGACAATCTTGCTTACCCTTTTGCTGTTTTTGCTTAACAAGCCCCCAGGAGTAGAATGGGTACTTTAAAAAAATAAACAAAAAGACTACCTCTTAATCTTCCTTCCTGGTTCAGCCTCTTACTTAAGCCTTAAGAATAGATGTGATGTATCTGCTATAACAGGGTGAGGACACAATTATTTGAGTCTTTTAGGTTTAATATTTTGTGAGTTAAATGGGGAATGTGGAGGTGGGGTGCTAAAGAAATTTAGCAAATCTACTCTTTCTACATATAACTTTACTTTCAAGCCTATTTTCATGCAAACAGACCAAGTACCAGTGTTTTTTTTCCAAAAGACTACAGGAAAGTAAGTTGTCACTCCATTCAAAATTGAAATTGTTTAGAGAAGATTGGTATGTAAAAATGTTCTCTCTCATTATCAAAGAAAAGACTTCAACATAATGGAAATGGCAGAGCAAAGTTCATGACTTAATGGTTAAAATCAAAATGCCTTAGTTTAATGTTGCACAATAGTAGCTCTATTACATGTAGATGTGCAGTCATGACAGAATAAGCAGTAATCAATGTAACTTATAAGAAAAGAGAGATGATAGAGTGTAGAGGTAGAAAAAAATACTGAGGAATACCAACATTTGAGCAGCAAATGATGAGAGAGGCCAAATAAAAGGCAAAAAAGTTGAGGCACAAGAAGGAAGAAAGAGAATGAGAAGTAAATAGTATCATGGATCATTTCTAAAGGTCATAGTGCTACACACTACACAAGGTCAAGTAAGGTAAAAAAATCAGTCCACTGCATCTTAAAATAAAGAGGTCATTGGCAGATTTAGCAAAAATAATTCAGATGATTTGGCGGGCTCAGAAAATATTTAATATGGCTAAGGAATAAAAGAAAAGTGAAAAAGTTAATAAAGTAAGTTTCCTCTAAGAAAATTTGTTTTTGGGGCACCTGGGTGGCTCAGTCAGTTAAGTGCTGGACATCACATCAGCTCAGGTCATGATCTCAGGGTTCGGGCCCTGCATCGAGCTTTGTGCTGACAGCTCAGAGCCTGGAGCCTACTTTGGATTCTGTGTCTCCCTCTCTATCTGCCCTCCCTGCCTCAAAAATAAACAAACTTTAAACAATTAAAAACAGAAAAGAAAATCTGTTAAGGGAAGAATAAATGAAGCATAAGAAAATGTAAGCAGAGGCTCAAGTAAGGTTATTTTTAAGAAAGAAAACTGTGTCTATTAAGGTCAGTTAACCTACACTGTAGTAATTAAAAACTTAAAACTCTGAAGATATATTTCTCCTGTAGATGGCATGTCCCATGAAGGTTGTCAAGAGCCTAATATGTTCATTGTAGTCACTTGGAAGTCCAGAAAAAATGGAGACTCAATCATTTTGGCTCTCAGGAGTTTCTGGTCTCAGTGAAACTCATCACCTATTATTAGCCAAAGCAAGTCACATGGTCATATTTAACTTCCAAAAGAACAGGGAAATGCAACTGCATAGTGTCAATGAATAGAAAATATAACTATTTGTGTATAGGCTTATTGTACACTGTGGGAAAGGGTACCTTGCCCACACCAAAGTAAGTGAATCAGTAGAGAAGGTGAAGAAGTTGAAAACAAACTAGAGACAGGAATTGAGAGAACGTGTTCTTAGAAAGGAGGAGAATGTAGAGCATGAGATGATGGAAGAGCTTTTGTGGAAGGACTGTTTGTCCTTAGAGATAGGCAGGAAGAAGTGAGGATGACCATGGATGGAGATGGGTATGTGCAGGTCATATTTAATGATTTTTTTTTTCCTATGAAATAGGAAGCAAAATCAATGACTGGGTATGAGACCATCAGGGTTAGACTGGGGGCACTGATAAATTTGATGCAAGTTTAGAATTATTATTCTAGCAAATGGAAGATGAAGCTGTTTAAAGACTGCATGAGTAATTCTGGTTCATAGTATGATTCCAGGTGTTTTCAGTAAGAATGTTTAAAACTGCACCACTGTGGGTGGTTGTCTAATTTTCTCCAACAGCGATGGGAAGGAAGGGTGACCTGAGATGGTTGGATTGTTCAGTGTTTGGAGCTCTGCAGCCCACGTGCTACAGACAATTGGGAGGATGAGGGTGTAAGTGTACTGGCAGGAAGGAAGCTGAGGGGTAAACCAGGAAAGTAGCTCATCAACTGGGAGGAAAGAAAATGTTGACCAGGTTCTTTTTTCCTAATGGAAATTATGACTTTTGAGACTCCCTGATAAAGCAAATCCCATGGAAATATAATGACAGCTGTTTACAGGAGTCCAATTAAATCAAGTAAGATTTGCATTCTCTCTTTGGTAAACCTCCCAGAAGAGACTTCTAGCAGAACTACTCTGTCACTGGAAGTTACGACTATGCAGGTAGCTAATAAATCTAGCCCTTTTGATGAACACATGAATGTGTCATGGGAGCCTAATATATTTTATCCAGGAAGAAAAGATGGATTCTAGTAAACTTGGTTTGCAATTCTGAAGACATAAATCACTTTAAGAACAATCATTAGGACTAAAGTCACAAACATAGTAGAAAGCCTGGGAATCATTTAGCAAAAACCTTTATTAGAACCAGGGAACAAACATAAATTCAGAATTTAATTTTTTAGAATCCATATTTTTGAAATAAGTTCTCGATTGGGGGATATTACATTTAGGAAAATTTACTTCCCTGGTTGAAAATTTCCACATAGAGGTAGCAAATGAAAAGCTATCAAATCTAGCACACTGACATCCAAGTGCTTTACATTTACATATCCAAAAATGTGAGGATTATCTCTACAGAGAGGTTGGAAAGCTAAAGTGTTTTTATGCTCTTATTCCCATTTCCCCCCGTGGGTCACAGGTTATTTCTTTCGCTGCTTCAATTCCAAACTCAAACTTGAATTGGACACACTTTTTATTATCTTGTATCTCTTAAATTAGGAAACGAGAAGTATTCTATCTGACGATAAAAATAGACCAGAAAAAGTCCTATAAAAAAGGCCAACTTGGTCTGATCCTGAAAACTTCAACCAAAAATGTAACCTGTGCTTTAGTTATTGCCAGTAAGGACTGGATCAAGTCCAAAAGGAGGTAGTTTTAATCAATTGTTTTTAGGAGGAGAGTCTATAACCTACTGTCTTGAAAATCTTCGAACAGTAAGTCTTGTAGAGATATAGCAGACTTGCCAAAATTGCATTACCGCTTCAAACCATCACAAATTATACTGCACTTTAAGTTTTATTACCAAGTAAGACAGCACACAAATTCATTTCCATGTCTTTTGCCAATTTAAATGAGTGGCTGGCTCCTGCCAGCTCAGGAAGACACCAGAGGAAATGTTGCACAGATCACTGGTGCATGGAATAAATGATAGCAGGCCCCTTGGTCATTTAATATCAGAGTAAAATTTATATTTTCTTTAAAAGTATAATGTGAATTATGCTATGTGAGGGTAATAATTTAAAAAAGCAACCATATTAAATGCCTACTATGTACTCAGAACTATCTAGATGCTGTAGATGATACAGAATTAAAAGACAGATATTCTATTCTTACAGTTTCTTCTATGATTAGTCAAATCAATCTAACAGATGGGAAAATATTTAAGACACTATGTAATTAGGGTTAAATTGTTTGGTGCATCCAATGCTACAGGAATTCAAAGAAAAGAAAGATCAGTAAGAAATGAGAACAGATAGTCATAGAAGACATAGGATCCAAAAGAGAGAAGAAAAATGAATATTTCAAGCAAAGAAACAGTGTGAACAACAGAAGAACTTAGGAATTAGGGGTGTGAATTCATTGGAGTCATGGGATTCTTTTGACTAGAGGAGGTTTGATCAATAGAAGACTTTTGGAGATTCGAACAAGGCCAAAGCATGAAAGAAATTAAAAACCTAGCAGAGGCACTGAATATTGAATAGTAATGGGCTGTAGATTGTTACTTCTTCCCCCCAAACTCCCAGCTAACCCTGAACAGCCCTAATAACAAGAAGGGAGCATACAATCATCTGTGATCTACTGGGCAAAGAGTACTTTTATGGCAGGTTGAGTTGGGTTAGAAATACAACCAGTCAGGAGGCCAAAAAGCAGGTAAAAAGAGAAGGAGCAGTTAATAGCCAACCAGAATTGGAAAGTGAAGACCCTATATCCCTTGGGAAAATGAAGGGATAAGGCCAGGACAGAGGCTGAAATGTGGAGGACAGGAAAGGAAAGAAGACACTGATTATTTTTAGGAAAAAAAAAAGAAAAGAAAAAATTAAAGGTCAAAGAACGAAGACTAGAAAGATTAGGAAGCTGAGAAATAAGATATAAAGTATATAACCTGCTTTTAAAAAATGAAACTCAGAGAAAGTATAAAAAGGAAAGTAAAATAAATTTCAAGGGACGCAACAGAATCAGACATTGCAATAGTAAGAGAAGGAAAAACAGCAGTAGCCTAAGGCAAATACATCACGAGTGACAAGGAGAGATGGTAGGAGGCAAAAAGAGACAAGGGGTAAAGACTGGGTAAATGAACCGAGGCAATATTAAGATATCATAGCTAAGTGTATTTGAGAGGAGAGGGCGGAGAAGGAAGATGAGTAAGCAACTTCTGGGAAACAGAAAACATTCAACATTGCTTTTCCTGCCTTGTCATTCCCTGGGACCAGCACTGGCAACCGCAAACCCAAGTGAGCCCCGGCAGGTAACAGGCTCCTCGGGGCTCCCACCCCCACCCCAAACATCTCAGGAGTGTTACCTAACAGTAAGACTTCACATTCAGACTCCAGAACCTCAGATACGATGCACTACCACTCCGCAAGTTTTTATTCATTTTTATTTAGCTTTCTGTTATCTTTCCCACTATTCAAGTTCCTAAACTTTCCTTCCTCCCAGGGCTTCAAAACCACCCACCCAGTCTGCAATTTCCCTGGACTTCTCTTCTGCAGCCTTCTTTTGACAGAAAGAAAAGGAGGAGGGAAGAAGGGGAGTGGGGAAGGGAGAAGAAAAGGGAGAAAGAAAGAAAAAAAGAAAAGCTTCCCATTCCCTCTAATGTTACTTCTTCCGGGGATTCCGCCTTGGATCCCCCACAGACCTTGTTGGGTCAAACAACCCTGGTCATCAATGGTCAACCTTTCTTTAGCACCCCTCGCCCACACACTTCTAGCTTACTTGAAGCCTCTTTTCTTCAAACCATGTTGTGCTGTGGGGCGCCTGGGTGGCTCACTTGGTTGATCATCCGACTTCAGCTCAGTCATGATTTCATGGTTTGTGCGTTCAAGCCCCGCACCAGATATCAGGTTCTGTGCAGGCAGTTCAGAGCCTGGGGCCTGTTTCATATTCTGTGTCTCCCTCTCTTTCCGCCCCTCTTCTGCTCATGGCCTGTCTCTCTCTGTTTCAAAAAAATTAAACAAGGAACTATTTTAAAAAATTTAAAAAAAAACCATGTTGTGCTGCCAACCTTAGTGGTCTCGACTCTGCCTCTGTAACAGTATTAACATCATTATCCATCCTTCAATAAATAAATAAGTAAATAAACAAACAAACAAACAAACAAACAAATAAATAAATAAATAAGGGACCACATCTCCTTCCTGAAGTCTCTCCCCTTTCTTCTACATCAGGATTCTGAGCCGCAAGCAATGGAAGTTGACTCTGGTGAAATAATACAGAATACACACTTATTAAACTGTTACCAAGTAGTTGACAGAATCTTTGGAAGGACTGAAAAACCAGACTTGAGGGCAAAGTTTTCAGATTCGGACTCCCAAACCAGCCTTTGAGAATAGCCTTTGACAACTGCTGTCCCACCACTGCCTCCTCTGAGCACCATGAGTTACCATCTGGACTCTTGCCAAGAACTTAACTCTACCAGAAACACACTACCGCCAATGCTGATGCCCATTCTGATCAGAGAAGAACTCTTGCAGCCTCCACGGTCTGCAAAACCCCAATGCCTTTTGCTTCCTCCCTTGCCAGAAAAATAGAGGCACACAAACTTCCTTCTCCACACTGCTCACGTCAGAACTGAAGTCTCACACAAGTGTGACTGGTTAGCAGAGCCCAGTCGGTACTCAGTGCATACCAGCTGAATGAAAGAAGGAAAAATATAAATAATAGGAAGCATAAATTAGAATCATAGTCATTAACTCTGGACACCCAGAGTAATTTTTTTCCTTTGCCTCCATTTGTATTACAGTCACACCCTGAGCGCAACATGTCTGTGGCTCTATTACTATTGTATACTTCCAGGATGCGTAAAGAAAATTCTATTAGCTACCAACTGGCACACATAGATTGGAATTTGTTTTTTAAACTGACGCCCAAGTCAGCTTCCTCCATGCTACACCCATATGCTACCCCAGATGTTGTGCCTGTTTCATTTTAGGGGCTATTATGCCTGTCTCATCTTTGCTTCCAGAACATCTATGCCTACACAGTAATAATTCATGCAGTCAGAGACATTTGAAAAGTTGTATAATAGGGAAATGATGCTTTTTAAAATTTGCATAAGTCATATCCATTCATGGTTCATGTTTTCCTTAATATACATTCCATATTAGCATCGAACCAATACAATAAAAACTCATTAATCCAGGCCCCACTCATTTTAAACTCAATCCCCACTGATGACTCCTTGTTTCTACTTCTGTTTCCTTCCTCTCACCTAGAATGCCTTTTTCATTCAACTCAAATTTATGTCTATCGGCTTCTTCCAAACTGAATTCAAGATTACCTATTCCAAAAGCCTTCTTCGATTAAACCCACCTGATTCTGATCTCTCTAAGGTGCTGCACCCTATCAGAACTTATGAACTCTGTCTCTTCTTTGCTTTTGCACTTGTGAATGTGATGTTTTTATTGGTTTTATGCCATTCTTTATGTGAATGGTTTCTCCCCAGCCAGGGAACAGCTCTTAGGGAGAAGGGGCCATATCTTCTGCTTTCTGTTTATAGGATCCCATGCCCCAGGCTACCACTGTACTACCCTGAAGTAGGGATCCAGGACCTTCCCCCAGAGGAAAGGGATATACTCAGGGTGAAGGCAGAAAGTGCAAAATATAACCCATTCCCTTAAAAATAATTTCAAACCTTAATCTTACCAACAGTAAAAGTATGCCACCAGGAACTAACAGTATCTTACAATGTCATCTTTAAAGATAACGAGAAATGATGAAGTCACATATGCAGCAGGCAACAGCTAAATTATTTAAAAAGGAAGAAACTGTGTGGAGGGATTTCAGCACTGAATCTCTGTTGTGATCTATGACAGGTAACTTACTACACATTTTGATGAACTGTCATAACCCAAGTTACTAAGAGAATAAGATGCAGAATAGTTTATTCCACAAGTATAAAGAAATAATATGTTCACTTTGTGGACTGAAATTTTAAAAGAATGAAGGATTTTGTAAATTATCTGTTTGGCAATTTTTCATCATATATAATTTTAACTTTCTTTTCAAAAGAATGAAAATGACATTTTATGAAACAATATGAAATTTGAACTCTGAGAAGATACTGGATGATTTTAAGCTTTTTTTTATTGTTGTTGTTGATTTGGAGGACTGTGATAATGATGTTATGCTTGTAATTTGAGCAAAGGCCTTATACAGAAATACTTGTGAATAAAATAATGTATCTTCAAAATAATTTACTTCAAACTAATAAAAAAAGTTCTTTATATACATTGGCTTAATTATTATAATACCTTATAAAGTAGATGGTGTTTTGCTCACTTTACAGGCCAGGAAACATGTTTAGAAAGGTTAAATTTCCTTCCTAAGATCATATAGCTAATAATTGACAAAGTCAGAATCCAAACTGAGAACTATTTAATAGCAAAATCCACATTCATAACCACAAAGACATACTGCAAATTTTAGCATGTCCCAAACATAAAATATTCCTTTGTTGCAAAAGCAAATATTTATTAATTATTTATAATTATATATTAATTAATATAATAATTAATTAAATAGTAACTGTTTATTAATTAATAATTATGATTTGATTTTGTGGTCTTTCTATTAGAGGACACTCAAGGAAATGTAACTTACTTAAGAAGACAAAATATTCAGCAGATATATAAATCATCTATAACTGATAAGGCATTGACAAGACGAAACAAACTACATATTTATAGTATGCATTATGTTCATATCATCTTACTTAAAAGATTTCTGACTTGGGTTCATCATCTTCTGTCTCCCATACCCATTCAGCTAATGAACATATACTGCTTCAAAAATTAATAATTAAATAGTCTATTCAATTAAGCAAATATTTATTTAATAGCTTTCATATTTCAAGCCCTGTGTGTGTATCTGAAAGTCTAGAAATGAGTTAGATATTGCCTTTCTCTACCCCCATACCTCTCAAAGAGCTTAGACTCTAGTTACTGAGAAAAGCTATAAAAATTACCTTAAAACAAACTATAATAAGTGCTGTGAGAAAAGAGCAAAGTTCTATTGGAGTTCAAAAGATAGAGATTACTTTGAGTTGGAAGAATGACAAAGCTTCATGGATGAAATAATATTTGAGGTTAATAAGACTTCAGCATTGAGTATAGACTGAGCTTCTGTAGCATAAAGACCTCAAAATGCAGGGGCTTGAATAAAATAGCTTATTTCTTCCCTGTCTACGAGGCTATAGGTGAAGGTCCAGGGCTAACAGGGAAACTCCATCATCTTAATTTATGGGGTCCATGGTTGCTCTATAGTCTTTGGCATTTTTCAGCCTGTGAACAGGAATAAAGATAAGTTGACAGCAAACAATTCCCTTTCAGTAATAATATTAAAGGTGTACTATTACTTCCACTCACATCCCAAATCTATAACTTAGACACATGGCTGTCCCTACCTGCAAGGGAAGCTGGAAAAAGTAGTCTTTCTACCTGTGCAACCCTGTACCCAGCAAAAACACAGAGTTTTTTTACAACGGGAAAAAGTGGAGAACGGATACTGAATGCACTCAGTAGCCCCTGTGGCCAACTTAATATCCATGTTCGCCCTTCTTCCCACCTACAAAATGCACTCAGCTCCTGTCCAAAGGAGACAACCCAACACCCATTCTGACATGGCATCCAGTTCAAAGTCCAGGATCTCAGAGTGATGTGCTGTTCTTCTTGTAATGTCTATATACAGCTCCTCAAAGTCTAGTGACCTATGAAACAATTAACGTGTCCTGCACCCCAACACATAGTAAGTAAATGGAAATTGGTAAAGTGATAACCACAGTAGTCACTTCCATACAGAAAAGGGAAGAATGTACAAAATCACCAATCGTGGCAACTATCAAATCTTCCTGAATAGGAACTGTGAATTCTCTCTGCAACAGCAGTGAAGTATTTTTCTGAATCAGTCCATTGAACTGTCCTTGCTTTTGCTCTTTAAGAGTAACTCATCTGGCCATTGTCCAAGATTCTCAGCTTTACTCTCTAGGACACAGATTATCCAACTTTTTTTCCTATGGGCTCATAAAAACATTTCAGGCTTTGTGGTCTATATATGGTGTTACATACTTTCCTTTTCTGTTATCATTGCTGTTTTTTTTTTTTTTAATTTTACAATTCTTTAAAAATGTAGAGCAGTGGGACTATAAATGGGTACAGTCATTGTGGAAAACAGTATGGAGGTTCTTCAAAAAATTAGATTATGATCCAACAATCCCATATCTGGTTATTTATCCACCGGAAATGAAATCACTACGTCACAGAAATATCTGCACTCCCATGTTCACTGCAACATTATTCACAATAGCCAAGGCATGAAAATAACTTAAGGGTTCCTCAGCGGACAAATGGGTAAAGAAACCACCACACACACACACACTCACACACACACACACACACACACACACACACACATACACACACACAGAATTACTATTCAGCTTTAAAAAAAAAAAAAAAAAAGGAAAACTTTCCATTTGCGACAACATGGCTAAAACTGGAGCCAGGTGAAATAAGCCAGACACAGAAAGACAAATACTCTATGATAACACTTACATACAGAATTTAAAAAAAAAAAAAACAAAAAAACACAGTCATAAAAGCAGAAGAGACTGATAGTTGTCAGGGACTGAACGGTGGGAGAAATAAGGAGATGGTGGTCAAAGAGTACAAACTTTTAGTTATAAGGTGAATAAATTCTAAGAATCTAATATATAGCATGGTAACTATAGTTAACAATTCTGTATTGTATGTTTGCAATCTGCTAACTGAACAGACCTTGAACATTCTCGAAAAAACCCCCCAAAAAGTAACTATGTAAAGTGGTAAATGTGTTAATTAACTTGATTATAGTAATTATTTCACAATGTATATATATGTTCACAAAATAATACTTTTGCACACTTTAAATATATTACAGATTTATTCATCAGTTATACCTCAATAAAGTTATAAAAATAAATTAGATTTAAAAATAAAACTTATGGGCACCTGGGTAACTCAGTCAGTTAGATGTCTAACTTTGGCTCAGATCATGATCTCATGGTTGCTGAGTTTGGTCTCTGCATAGGGCTCTGTGCTGACAGCTCAGAGCCTGCAGCCTGCTTCAGATTCTGTGTCTCCATCTCTCTCTGCCCCTCCCCTGCTCATGCTCTGTCTCTCTGTCTCTCTCTCAAAAATAAGTAAACATTTTTTAAAATAAAAGTTAAAAAATATAAAAAGATTAATACCTTATAAACA
Organism: Proteles cristata cristata; assembly: GCA_017311185.1. NCBI lineage: Eukaryota > Metazoa > Chordata > Mammalia > Carnivora > Hyaenidae > Proteles > Proteles cristata. The sequence continues at coordinate 2,979,961 of JAESUZ010001232.1, forward strand.
CAATTTAATTTTTTATTAAAAACTAAATTAATAATAAAAATGTGAAACAATATTTAGGTCACGGGCCATAGAAAATAGGTCACAGACTGAACTTAGCTTGATATCCATGTTCAACCCTTTTTGGCCAACCTCTGCTCTAGAGGTTTTTTTGTCCATCATTATCCATGGCCCTATCTGAATTGCTTGCTCGAGCATATGCTGTGTTTGGGAGCTACAAAGCTTTTAGTGCATTTCCTGGCAGTGCAGTCCAGGAAAGCTGGGAGGTGTGTTACATATCGAAGCACCACAGAATGTCCAAGTCCATGACAGGTTGCTTTGGCAATACAATTTTCTCCCACACATAGTTTTTTCCTCTATTTGGTTCCAGTCAGTACTATGTAATAGTAACCACAGACAGAGCTCTTTCCTGATCATCAGTTTTAAGCCTGACACTCCCCTCTGATATTCACTGGCATCTGTGTTTATCTTCCTCAATTTCATGACAGCTGCCTCGTAGCCATCTGAGACAATATGTGAGGGAGTACTCTTAACCTGATCTTCAAGCTAGACATCCCAGAGCAATAATGTGCATTCTTGCTGTTTGGCGGACAGAAGTATTTGGCTTGGGCAAGTCTCATGAGGCCCCAAATTTCTGAGTTCCCCCTCATTTTAGATTGTGGACCATAGGGAGAGAGAGCTTCCTTTATCAAAGTTCTATTACTTCCCATGTCTACTTGCAAACTAGCCAATCCCTGCCTGAACTCAGCTTTTCTCATGTAGTAGTTTCTAAAAGGACCAAGAAGCACCCAAAACCCACCAACATTCTTCCTTTTCTAACCACTTCCTCTAGAGTCATGGGTTCTATTTTTTTTTTTTTTTACAAATAGTTTATTGTCAAATTAGTTTCCACATAAAACTCAGTGCTCATCCCCCCAAGTGCCCTCCTCCATGCCCATCCCCCGCCCCCCACATCCATCAGTCCTCAGTTTTTGTCAGCATTCAAGAGTCTCTCATAGTTTGCCTCTCTCCCTTTCCCCCACCATTTCCGCCCTTCTTCTCCCCCTTGTTCCTCCGTCAAAGAGTCATGGGTTCTAAAGTCAGCTGTCCCACCTTCCAAGTTACTTACCACAGGAGAGAATTTTGGCTTTCAGGTCAAAATAATTCAGCTAATGTCCAGCAGGGGGCACCTGAAGTTACCAGATCAACTTCCCTGTCCAAGCACATTTGGAGTTATACAGGCTATGGGTCTTTGGGGGTAGGGTTCATATAGAAGTGTGTGTCTCTCACTGCTACAAAACCTGTGGTTGGAAGTTGTTCTGGTTTCTAATCTTCTTGCTTAAGATCATCAGTGCAATCTCATCCCAAAAACTGTCAGAATGGTACTTTTCAAACCTTGCAGTTTGTCAGCTAGTTGAGGTTCATGAAGCAAGGGAGACAAGAGCTTAACAAGAAAAGCAGAGAAGTAAAAAAGGACCATCTAGCATGTCTGCTATAGTCTCTTCATTTACCTAATGTGTTGCCATGGCTCAACAGGAGTTGTAGCCACACCTTATAAATAAAACTTCTGATATGCAGAAGTTACTCAGTCACTGGTACTTATCATTAAGACTTATTCTAGGAGAGAAAGGGAAGGACTAGGATGTTCTCATGCAGGGATAGAAAAATTGTGAGATCTGTGTCTTGGTAAAATAAACATGACAGCTGGGAAGAGAATGGCCAGCAGTGCAGAGAGAGAAGTTTCAAAAACACTTGAAATCAGATGATGCAGGAAAACTGGAAAAGGAAGGGATGGCTATGAAAGGCTGAAAAAACAGAACATGTAGAGCTTAAAAGTCAAGTTAATGTAACAGGCAAAGAAAATGTACTTTGCTTAGGTTATAATAAAGAAAAGTTACCATTAACTGAAATAGAGACATCAGACAGAAGTCTGTTTTGGAAATTATAAGATTAAATTGTTACTAAACAACCCAGAGATGGCTATCAAGCACAGAGCTTTAAATGAAATTCTGAAATCTATGATGTAGGCAAAGGCTATCAGTGGAGATTCAGAAGCCATACAAAAGGAGATGACATTTACTACCATAAAAATGAGTAAATATTCTGAAAGAAAGGGAATTGAAAGAAGGACCTGAAAAAATTGCTTATACTTGGATTTAAAGAAAATACATTGTGCCATATGCATAGAAAAATTTCACTCAGCTATAAAAAGGAATGAAGTACTGATACACATAGTAACTTGGATAAATTGTAAAATAAGTATACCAACTGACAGAATCCAAACTAACAAAGAGTAAATACATATGATTCCATTTATATAAAATTCCAGACAAGAAGACTAATGTATACTGACTGAAGGCAGATCAGTAGTTGCTTGGGGTGGAGAAAAATAGACTACAAAGGGCCAAAAGAACTTTTTTAGGGTAATGAAAATATTCTCTAACCTGATTGTGATGGTAGTAGTTACCTGGATATATACATTATCAAAACTCATAGAACTGTACAATTAAAACAGGCACATTTTATTATATGTAACTATATCTCAAGAAAATTAATTGTAAAGCTTATATTTAGTGGTTAGAAGGAAGAAGAGACAGAAGAGGGATCAGAAAAGAAGTGTTTTGAGAAGCAAAAGGAAAATAAACAAAAGAGGGAGGTTGAGGGTTCACAGATGCACAAGAAGAAGAGTTATAATGAGAAAAGTGTAGTCAGGGAAACCTGGGTGGCTCAGTCAGTTAAGCGTCCAACTTCAGCTCAGGTCATGATCTCGCAGTTCGTGATTTGAGCCCCGCGTTGGGGTCTGTGCTGACAGCTCAGAGCCTGGAGTCTGCTTCAGATTCTATGTCTCCTCTCTCTGTGCCCCTCCCCAGCTCATACTCTATCTCTGTCCCTTTCTCAAAAATAAATATTTAAAAATTTTTAATTAAAAAAAAAGTGTAGTAAGCATAACGAATGTTAGCACATATGAGAAAGAGGGGTATGAGAATAGAGACGAGGGTGGGGCAATCATATGGTCACTTCTGACATCCAGATTTGTTTCAAAGAGAAGGCAGAAGTAGAATCCAGATTTCAAGGGATTAAAACTTATTAAGAGGTGAAAATTTTAAGAAAATGAGTCTAAGCTTGTCCCATAGTAAAGATCAAGGTAGATATGGAATTACACCCTAAGAAGTAAAAAGGAAGATTTTTTAGTATATAAGAGAAAGATGCCCCATACTAGAAGACAGAGCAGCAGTCTTGAAGAAATGGAGAAATATTTTTTTTCTACAGAAATGGGAAATGTAACTAAAGGAAAAGGTAATTAATAGGTAATTTCATAACCAAGGAAGGAAGAAATAAGATCAAGGGTTCTAAGAGAAACACCTGCCCATGCAAAAAGAAGGATGTCTTAAGAGAAGACAAATGTAAAAATAGAGCTAGAGCTCTAGGTAGACAGAAGGAAATACCACATGGTTTCAATCATCTAGTCAACAGAAAAAGGAAAACTCCTGCATTAAAAGTAAGGAAGAGTACATGTAAAATCCAAAGACTCCATCAAAAGGCTGCTAGAACTGATATATGAATTCAGCAAAGTTGTAGGGTACAAAATCAATGTACAGAAATAGGTTGCATTTCTATACACCAATAATGAAGCAACATAAAGAGAAATCAAGAAATTGACGCAATTACAATTGCACCAATAGCCATAAAACACCTAGGAATAAGCCTAACCAAAGATATAAAAGATCTGTATGCTGAAAATATAGAAAATTTATGAAGGAAATTGAAGAAGACGCAACGAAATGGAAAAACATTCCATGCTCATGGATTGGAAGAATAAATATTGTTAAAATGTCAATAGTACCCAAAGCAATCTACACATTCAATGCAATCCCAATCAAAATTCCACTGGCATTCTTCTCAAAGCTAGAACAAACAATCCTAAAATTTGTATGGAACCACAAAAGACCCCAAATAGCCAAAGTAATATTGAAAAAGTAAACCAAAGCAGGAGGCATTGCAATTCCAGACATTAGCCTCTACTACAAAGCTGTAATCATCAAGACAGTATGGTATTGGCACAGAAACAGACACAGAGACCAATGGAATAGAATTGGTCCAGGATTGGACCCACAAATCTATGGCCAACTAATCTTCGACAAAGCAGGAAAGAGTATCCAATGGAAAAAAGACAATCTCTTTAGCAAAAGGAGCTGGGAAAACTGTACAGCAACATGGAGAAGAATGAAACTAGACCTCTTTCTTATACCATACACAAAAATAAACTCAAAATTTAAGTAAAGACTTAAATGTGAGACAGGAAACCATCAAAATCCTAAAGGAGAAATCAGGCAACAATCTCTTTGACCTCATCCACAGCAATTTCTTGCTCAACACATACCCACAGGCGAGGGAATTAAAAGCAAAAATGAACTAGTAGGATTTCATCAAGATAAAAACTTTTGCACTACATACGGAACAATCAACAAAACTAAAAGGCAACTGATGGAATTGGAAAAGATATTTGCAAATGACATAACAGATGAAGGGTTTGTATCCAAAATCTATACAGAACTTATGAAACTCAACACCTGGAAAACAAATATTCCAGGGAAGAAATGGGTAGAAGACATGAATAGACACCTTTCCAAAGAAGACATCCAGATGGCCAACAGACACATGAAAAGATGTTCAATGTCACTCAGCATCAGGGAAATACAAATCAAAACCACACTGAGATACCACCTCACATTGGTCAGTGTGGCTAAAATTAACAACTCAGGAAACAACAGATGCTGGCAAGGATGTGGAAAAATGGGAACCCTATTGCACTATTGGTAGGAATGCAAACTAGTGCAGCTGCTCTGGAAAACAGTATGGATGTTCCTCAAAAAGTTAAAAATAGAACTACCCTACAACCCAGCAATAGCACTACTAGGAATTTATCCAAAAGATACAAGAGTGCTGATTCATAGGTGGCACATGTACCCCAATGTTTATAGCAGTGCTTTCAACAATGGCCAAATTATGGAAAGAGCCTAAATGTCCATCAACTAATGAATGGATAAAGTAGATGTGGTTTATATATACAATGGAATACTACTTGGCAATGAGAAAGAATGAAATCATGCCATTTGCAGCAACATGGATGGAACAGGAAGGTATCATGCTAAGTGAAATAAGTCAGTTAGAGAAAGACAGATATCATATGTTTTCACTCATATGTGGATCTTGAGAAACTTAACAGAAGACCATGGGGGAAGAGAAGGGAAAATTTGAAAAAAAAGTTACGGGGGCGCCTGGGTGGCTTAGTCGGTTAAGCGTCCGACTTTCACTTAGGTCATGATCTCGTTCGGTTCGTGGGTTCGAGCCCCGCGTCGGGCTCTGTGCTGACTGCCAGCTCAGAGCCTGGAGCCTGTTTCAGTCTGTGACTCCCTCTCTCTCTGACCCTCCCCTGCTCACGCTGTCTCTCTCTCTCTCCTAGAAATAAATAAAAAATATTAAAAAAAAAAAGTTACAAACAGAGGGCGGGGGGGGGATCCATAAGAGACTCTTAAATACAGAGAACAATCTGACAGTTGATTGGGGGTGCGGGAGGGGAAAATGGGTGATGGGCATTGAGGAGGGAACTTGTTAGAATGAGCACTGGGTGTTGTATGTAAGCAATGAACCACAGGAATCTACTTCAAAAACCAAGAGCACACTTTACACACTGTATGTAAGCCAATTTGACAATAAATTGTATTTTTAAAAAATAAGTTAAATATATACATACACACATACATACATAAATACATAAAAAGTAAGGAAGAGTGTCTGAGCAGGGGCCTGAAGGGGTGGGGGAGGAATAAAGAAAGCCGATATGGGATTTCAACAGAAAGTGCTTCTCTAGCTTCAGTGTGCCCACAGACCACCATGAATTCTTGTTAAAACTCATATTCTCATTCAGTATTAGGCCTAACACTCTGCATTTCTATCAAACTCCCTAGGAAAGCTGATGACCAAACTTACTTCAGTAGTGAGACCAGAGGGAACCTGTTGGCAACGAGCAAAAGGATTGTGGAAAGGGCATACAGGTCCAAAGTTGGAGTAGTCATACAAATACATAGTAATCTCTCAACTAAATGCATACATCAAGGATACAGAAACTATTTGCTATGTTCTGACATTTGACATCATGAGTGGCATGTAGGAGGACTTGTATGAATATGTACTAGATGAATGTAAGAGCAGCACCTGGGTGGCTCAGTCGAGTCGATAGAGGATCCAACTTCTTTATTTTGGCTCAGGTCATGATTCCCATGGTTGTGGGACTGAGTCCCATGCTGGGTGTGGAGTCTGCTTAAGATTCTCTCTCTCTCTCCCTCTGTCCTACTTGTATATACTCTCTCTTCTTAAAGTTAAAAAAAGAATAGATGAACAAAATAATAAGAAATTCTCCCTCAGGGAGAGTTGGCAGTGGCAACAGACCACTGTTGGAGAATCAAAGGCAGAGATGGCAGAAAAGGAGAAAGGGAGGGACATGGAAGAATGAATGCATGAAAAACAGCTGTTCATGGAGTCAAGGTAGAGAGGAGAGGTGAGTGGTGGCAACATAGGGCAACTGACTGGCAGCAGGAAGAGGAGATGAGAGATCACAAAATAATAAATAAAATGTAGACTGAGGGGGGAATTGAAAGAGAGAAATATTTAGAAGAAAAGACTTTGTAACCCAAAGGAGCTTTATTTCTTTGATAACAAAGACATTTTAACTGAAAACAGTGCAATGGCCTGGCTGAAACATAGCTTATCATGAACTCATGAAACTAAGGAAATTTTTAATAAATTTACTTATTTTACCATGTCAAAAAGTTCATGAAGGTTCAGCAAAGCAGCCAGCACCTTTAGTAACTAAACTCTGAGCAACAAATAATACCTGTTCCCATTCAGCATAACTGCAATGCCAAAAACAGAACATAAAAACCTTATTCCACTTATAAGCACTGAGTTGGCCTAACTTGGATAATATGTTCCTAGGTTTCACCAAAAATAATTTACATGCTTAGGTGATAGGGACATATAGAAAAAGATCCAGTAATATTTTATGTTATCTTGAGGTAAATTTATATAGCTCCATTAAAAATCTTCAAGGTTGAAAATTAGATTGCATATGAAAATGCTTAAATGAACAATGCCTCATTGGCAGGAGCATTATGACAATGTGTTCCATAAGAAAGGCACATGTAAGTTAAATATTCAAGAAGCCAGATGTTCAAAATAATTACTGATGATCAAAATATCATTTTGTGTCACAAACTGAATTAAAATTATTGATCTTTCCAGGAAGTTCATGTTGAAAACCTCTTCTAAATGTTATTAAAAGGATCCAAGGTAGAAATAGTCTGTATAGTAAAGAGTATATGGAAAATCACCTCAATGTACATATGTATGTGTGCATGCACCCGCAAGGAAGCACATCAAACATGTGCTTATTCCTCATCCTTACACAGACACACTCATGTTAATGGGAAAAAATGTGATTTTACGCCTTTCTGAAGTTGAGAAGGAAGAGGGAAGGAAGGAGAAGTGAACGTCCACTGTGTGCCAGAAACTTCAATGTTTCATATCTGCTCTCTCATTTAATTCCTACATTTTGTTTCTATGATTTAAATGGCCAGGAATTATTACCTTCATTTTGAATATCTGGAAACTGATGCCCAAAGAAGTTAAATGATTTCCCAGGTCACACAACTACCAACAGATGCATCCAGTCTGTCTCATCATTTCAAGGTTCTTTCTGCTCTGCCATACCGCCTCCCTATTTGATTGTAATTATTCTCGCCCGTTCTATAAATATGCATTAATTTATTCTCAGACTTCGGGAACTGGAAAAAAAGTGTCTGTATTTGAGTAACAGACAGTTCAATAACATCACAGGGCTCAGACCAACGGTCATGTATGTGAATAATGACAACAATATGTGGAGAGGCCAGGTGGTGAGCACTGTGGAGTGTGCAGGAGGAGTACCCGGCTCCAGGCAGAGGGTCTCTGAAAGGCTGGAGACATATATTGAGTATTTAAACATACTGATAAAGGATTAGTTTATCTCATGGGCAATAGAAGTAAAGGATCGATAAGCAGAGGGAACACATGGGAGATGCACACAGTTGAGACAGTTCAGGAAAGAAGGCAAGAAGTCAACGCACATATTGTGAGTACAAGTTCGCTGCCTCTATCTACTATTCTGGGATTGACGTGTCCCAGGTACATCTATTTCCCTGGATATGCTGACCACGAAGTTGTTCCTCTTCTGGAATATTTCACAAGCCAATCTGTATCATTCCCATGCTTTATTTTGAGAATTTACAGGACTCAGCTCCTATTTCACAAGGTTTCTTGGTGGATGGCAAATTATGAATCTTCTTAACAGCATCTGAGCCCAGTAACTCGGGAAAAATTAACTATCTAACCCTCAACTTTTGGATTTCTGAAAACTTAGAGAAAGCTCACAACTTTAATGAAATATAAAATGATATTTATCTTTCTAATAGAAGTATTAACACTCTTAGCTGTGCCTAATTAAGAAATGCAACGAGAAACAAAATATTAAATCGTAATGACCTTAAAGAGTTTAATGTAGTTAGACTCCAAAGTACAGATTGTACTTTGTTTCTGAAAAATGCATTTCTCTAAATTCTTTAAAATATGGGAGATATAAACATATTGCCCTTTTGGGGTGCCTGGGTGGCTAAGTCAGTTAAGTGGACAACTTTGGCTCCAGTCATCATCTTGGCAGTCCTGGGTCAGGCCCCTTGCTGACAGCTCACAGCCTAGAGCTTGCTTTGGATTCTGTGTGTGTGTCTCTCTCTGCCTTTCCCCAGCTCGCACTCTGTCTCTCTCAAAAATAAATAAATGTTTTTTTTTAAATACTCCCCTTTTAATAACATTTAATAATAAAAATCTCTCAATTGTCTCTGATAACTTTTAAATTTTTTTATTATTATTTATTTCTAGGAGAGAGAGAGACAGCGTGAGCAGGGGAGGGTCAGAGAGGGAGATACAGACTCTGAAACAGGCTCCAGGCTCTGAGTTGGCAGTCAGCACAGAGCCCAACGCAGGGCTCGAACCCACGAACCACACGATCATGACCTAAGCCAAAATTGGATGCTTAACCGACTAAGCCACCCAGGTGCCCCTCTAATAACTTTTAACATAAAAATTTTTGGGGGTGCCTGAGTGGCTCAGTCAGTTGAGCGTCCAACTTTGGCTCAGGTCATGATCTCATAGTTCATGAGTTCAAGCTCCACATTAGGCTCACTGCTCCACTTTAGATCTTTCACCCTCCTCTCTCTCTGCCCTTAACCTCCTCATGCTTTCTCTCTCAACAATAAATAAAAAACATTAAAATATATTAAAAAGTAATAATAACAATTTAAAATAATATTATCTTACTCTAATTTAAAGTGCTTTAAGTTTTAATTAGTGTTAATATCTTTTTCATCTGTTTATTGATCCTTGAATTCCCTCTTTTGTGGAATTTCACTTTTTGCCCTTTTCTAAATTCAGTTTGGGGGTATTAATCATACATCTTATTAGTTTTTATTACCTATTTAAATTAAATTATATAAAGTCTTTCTCCTATAATTTGGAAATATTCTGGGCTATGCCTATTCATTTTACTATTAAACTTTTTGTAGAGTTAGGGGGTTTCGGTGACAGGAAGAAACTAAGCAAGAAATGGGAAAGTTGGTAATTGCCTATTCAGATCAACTAATTCATTTTACAACACTTTAAACATTATGTCTTTAAAAGCATTTCCCTCTCCTTTTTTTTTTCTTTTTTTTTGATTGAGGTGTGACATATGTAAAGTATACAACTATTAAGTGAATTTTAATCCATGGTACATCATGTTCCCACCACCTAGATCAAGACATAGAAAATCTCCAGCAACCAGAAAGGTCACTTGTGCCTCCTCCCACTGCATACTCTCTCTCAAAGGGAGCCACTATTCTGGTGTCACCATCGTGGGTTAGTTTTGCCATTATAAAAAATACTTTACTAATATCTCATTTCAAAGATTAATAAAAAACTTTAGTGCAAGTAGCCCTTTTATCATTCTAAAGTTAACTGAGGTATGTTAACAGATATCATAATAAAGATTTTCAAAAAACCTGGAAACATATATCCTGCTATAAGGTGGAAATTACGGTTTGCCACAGTTTTTACATGATACATCTAGATGAATATTTCTTAATCCAGATCTTCTAAAGCAGATCTTTGTTCTTACCTCTGAACAAAATGTAAAACAAGAATCATGTGTTATATACAAATCCAATCTTAAAATAGTAATTACTATGTGCCATTCCTATGACTCTTTTTCTAATTGAATTTACATTTTCCTTTCTATATTACACTTTCTTCTGTTATGAATGAGATACAATTTTTCTTTTATAGACAGGAAAAATTACAAAGCAAATAACCGATTAAGCCAAAGCTAAAGCCAGTTTTTCCCCAAAATAAAGGTACTATAACATGTTCAAAAAGACACTGGTTTTCAAACACCAACATATTGCTTCAAGGAGTCCATACATAGGTAAGAACTAGGGTTTTCCTACCAATTACTTGGAATCCTGCATGCATAGCTAAATTTCCATTTAGAATAAGAGTGCTTATTATTTGTTTGTTTCTTACCACTATGGGGCCAATTTCCTTTGATAACGTTCAGGGTAAGAAAAGATACTCATGTTGAAAGGGAGCACTAGGTTCTAACATTTCAGTTTGTAGTTCTCAGTATTTGAAAATAGGATTTTATATTACCTTCCTCTTTATTTTCATTTAGAGTATGCTAGCAAGCAAGTGGCTCAGAAAGTCAAGTCCAGTGCTGGGAGAGCGAGCACACACACAAAACAAACAAATGAACCAGTGACTTTACTTGAGGCCAAAATCTGGCAGGAAATGAGGGTTCTGGAAGGGTGCACACTCGCCTGATCCCAGGAAAAAGCAAAATGTAGAATAAAAGGTAACCAAGCATTAAAAGGACACCTGATCACAAGGAGTTTAGTTGTAAACAGTATCTATTGCTCTTTTATTTTACTAGTTATTTCTGAAAATTGTGATTTCCCTAAACTCTTTAAAACGTATGGAATATAAATAAGATTGCCTATTTTTAACAACATGAAAACACAGAAAATCCTCGCATCAAGAGAGTTTTGATAAAAAGGTCAGCAATCAAAGGTCGAAGCTGTGGGCCCACTTCCTAGTCTAGGCCAGCCTCGCACCAGCCTAGGGGTGGACCGGCCCTACCTGTGGATGTCAGAAATCTAAGGCAGTACCTTGAGGAGAGAGACAGTCAAGGTGAGAGACAAACTAACATTCTCAAAACTCTCCTTAAAAAAAAAATCTATCTACTGGTTTCCACCAGATTCAAGCTAGGGTTTCAAGTAAAGAGAGTAAACACAATAAAAATAATCTACAGATCTGAATAACTTGTAAAAGTTATAGTAAAGCAGAGAATCCAGGAATAAGGAAACACAACATCCTCAGCAAGGTGATGATTCCCTATATGATAGCTATGGGGTCTCTGTCTTTCTTATTATCTTTGCAAATACTATTTTTACATATTTTACGATTTTAGTCAATCCACAGGGGATTCATACTTACCAATGCCACCCTCTAGAAACTCTAGATATTGTTGAAAATCATCTATGAAGATCCTCAAGGACTCTGGAAGATATGATCATTCCTCCTCCCCCAGAAAGGAGACAGGATTCCTTCCAGCCCTGTAAGAGGAAGTCCAGATGTGAGCATCCCAAGGATATTAACATAGATGCAGGGAGGGAAGGATTTTGAATTCTCCTAGAGCAGATTTCAGAATTAAACTTAACACCATCTAAGTTGTGAGAATTCATTTTTGGAACAAGGAGATATACATATAATAATTTTTAATGGACAGTTTTATTGCTTTGTGGAATGAATGCATTCCACTAAGTTTGGCTCAAAAAAGGCTACGGAGCACAGTGAGAAATGCTTGGAATTCAGAGTTTACAGTTTTTCTATTGTGGAAGTAAATAAATTAATATCTCTGAGGCTTAATTTCTTCATTTGTAGAATAGAGATCCATATTCCTATCATAAAGGAATGCTATCAGAATCAAATGCAGCATTATACTTAATGGTGATGCATGCATTGAAAAGCACTAAATGGTAGTTCCTATTATTATGTCTAAAAAACACAACCCGTTCTTCTTGTTTCCCCTGCTGTGTCATAAGAATCTGACCCATTCACTTTTCTAATGTAGCACTTGTCAGGCTTCTGGATCTCCTCTCAGTCATGGCCAACTTTTCCTTCCAAACTCAATGCATGAAGCTCAGCAATTTATTCTGTTTGTGCTTTTCCCCTGACTCCGTAAGAACAGAGCATATAACTTTGCTCGTGCTGCTTCTCCTCGACTCCAATTTGTAATACCTACTGAAGCGGGGTTACAGGTCACATTTCCCTAAACCCGACAGCCCTCTGTCTAAAATATTGTCTACAAATTATTCTTTTCTCATCTCTATAAGTTCTCTCCTACCTTTACATTTACTAACAAGGAAATTCTGTTGCAGCTTCTAAGAAGAAAAATTCCCTAACTAGAATTTGAGAGTCGTTAGCCACAAAGAAGCAGAGGCAAAGTTGCAAAATTATCATCCTCATCCTCATCATCTAAAACCTGCAAAGACATCTAACCAACTGGAAATTAATATTTCACTTCAGAGCAAAAATCAAAACTCATTTGTTAGATCTGAAGAGGAATTTAAAGAGCTATCAGCTCCACCCTCTTCAAACTGAAGATAAGGAAAAGAATTCCCAGTTGGGCAAAATCCTACTAAGTGTCCTGAATTAGACATGTTTTCACTCTGTGGTATGAGCCAGATGCAGCAAACTCCCTATTTGCATGGATCTTTTCCTACCTGCAAGTATCGAATGAGATGGGGCCAGAAATAATTTTTGTAAGCCACTATGCCTATTCTTGACATGAAATAGAGAATGAGTGTTTGGGGGAGAGGAGGAAACAAAAACATCACATCACCTTCAAAATGGAGAAAAGGGGCCCTGGGTGGCTCAGTCAGTTGAATGCCCGACTCCTGATTTTGGTTCTGGTCATGATCTCATGGATCTCATGGATCTCATGGATCTCATGGATCGAGCCCCACATCAGGCTCTGTGCTGACAGTGCAGAGCCTGCTTAGAATTCTCTCTCGTGCTCTCTCTCTAACCCTTCCCCACTAGGGGGAGTACATGGTTTTCTCTCTCTCTCTCACAAAATGATTAAGTGTATATATTTTTTTAATGGCGGAAAGAGCACAGCAGGTAATATCACCAATTTCAAATGAGGTAATTGGAGTTACAGGATTTTCTCAGGGTCAAGCAGGTGGTAAATGGGAGACTCAGGCTTCAAATCCAAATGGGAAGTTCATGCTCTCCATCTCTTAATTTTGTTTAAGTTGTTTTTAATTACTATCCTATAGTTTATAATTGAATAGTGATTAACAACACAGCTTTCAGAGGCAAACAACCAAAATCTGAATTCAGCTCCTACCACTTGATTAGCTGTGTGGCCTCATGAAGTTATGTAACCATTGCTTTGTGCCTTGGTTTACTTATTTATAAATATAAATGATAATTTAGATCTGTCATGGAGAATGTGAGAACGAAATGATGTAGTATGTACAAAATTCTTAGTACAGTGCCCAGCATGGACTAAGTCAGGAGTTGTAGCTGCTATTATTCATTTTGTCTTCTGTATATATATAAATACTAGTATAAATACTTATTATAGTGTAATCCTTCCATAAAAAAAAAAAACTAAATGTTTCTATTTATATGGGCCCAGTATTTGTGAATATAGACCATGTTTTCCATGTAGACTCTCAAAAATGTTACATTTTCAGAGATCAAAATTTCTACAGCCTTTGGGGCATCTGGGTGGCTCTATCAGTTAAGTGTCCTGACTCTAGATTTTGGCTCAGGTCATGTTCTCATGGTTCATGGGTTCAAGCCCTGTATTGGGCTCTGCACTGATGGTGTGGAGTCTCCTTGGGATTCTCTCTCTCTCTCTCTCTCTCTCTCTCTCGTCCCTCCCCTGCTCACTCTGTCTCTCTGTCTCTCTAATAAATAAATAAATTTTAAAAAATAATTTCTACAGCCTTGCTACTCAGAATGCGGACATAGAGATCAGCACAGTCAGCATCACCTAGGAGCTGATTAGAAATGCATAATCTTTGGGGCGCCTGAATGGCTCAGTCGGTTAAGCGTTCAACTTCAGCTCAGGTCATGATCTCACGGTTCGTGGGTTCAAGCCCTATGTCGGGCTCTGTGCTGACAGCTAGCTCACAGCCTGGAGCCTGTTTCAGATTCTGTGTCTCCCTCTCTCTCTGACCTTCCCCTGCTCATGCTATCTCTCTCTCAGAAATAAATAAAAGAAATTTAAAATTTTTAAAAAATAAAAAGAATGCATACTCTTGAGCCCCACCCCAGGCTTGATGAATCATATCTGCTTTTTAACAAGACTCCAAGGTCATCTAAACACACATAAAAATTGGAAAACCATTGATCTACAGCATGATGCTAGAGAGCTGAGTGAGTGAAGGTGTTGTGCACAGGCACTAATATCCATCAACTTCAAAGCAAAAGGCATGAGTTTCATTCAGCAACAGCCTCTAAAATCATTTGTTTCCAACTTGAGAACTCCTCCATAACTGGATACTCTTTTTAGTGTTTGATTTTATTAACTTATCATTGATTTATTATTCTCCCTCAACCCTATCATTCTACTCTCTACCCAGGATAATACATTATACACATTCTGGAAGCCCGTGGTAGTAAAAGTTAAATAAAGAAAAGACATGATCTAAAAGCTTTCTTTTCATATCTCCATTTTCTCCTTCCTTATCCCAACTCAACTCAAAAGGGCAGCAGCTGCTGAGAGTAAATGTGGAGGCTTCTAAAATTAAATCAGCAAAAAAAAAAAAAAAAAAAAATTACATTTATTACTGAGGTTGGGAGGGAAGGTGACATTTTTAAAGGTTAAATTAGGTAAATTAATTGAAAACAGAACAAGTAAAAATCAATCCTCCTTGCTGAGAGTAAACACATGTTATTTTTCAGTTACTTGATAGAGTAGGTCCCTTTGCAGCTCTCCCTAAGATTCCTTTGTGACAGACGGAGACAGGGACTTCATTATATTTCTTTAGTTCCCTCAGTATCAAGGCTATATGGCCCATGGCCTAGCAGAGCTCTCATGGTTAGAACAGACCAGAATAGTACAAAGAGTTAACCCAGGCCAATCAGCACATATCAGCCCAAAGGACTTCAATACTGAGGACTTTGTACTAAGCAATAAGCTTTATAAGGCAAAAAAATGTCATTTCTCAGCAACAATGAGAATGTTGTTATCAAAAAGGGATTTAGAGATTTACAGAGTAGAGTCATTCCCAGATTTCACTAGTGGGCTTTAGAAGCGTAATTACTGTGTTTGATACCTGGCTCCTCTGTTTTCTAGGTGTGTGACTGTGAGCAAGATCTTCTCTCTCGGAACCTCACTTTCCTTCACTACAGAAATAGGATACTAATACTTAACCACTAGATAAATGGGAAGCTAAACTGAATTAGGATAAATGTAAAATATCAAATTCTGTACTACCATTTACCAGAAGCTTAATAACTATTAGTTCCTTTTACTGCATGACATTATGTCTAGGTATGAAGATTTGATTATCATCAAACATGTTAGAGGAAAATGTTTTCTTTTAGATGCAAGCTTCAGGGAATTGATAACATCTAATTTACGTACACTGTGGTTATAAGCCAGAGGTGGAGTTTAGCAGTCTGTCACAGAGCTTCCTTATTCTAATGCCCTCTTGGGTAAAAAATAGTTCCATACCTCTGATCACTTCACCTGATAGGCTCAACTGATAAAATTATACAAAATGTTTCTTTTTCTAGAAATTCTGCTGCAATAAATTGTTATCCCAAGGGGTGCCTGGGTGGCTCAATCAGTCCAGTGCCCAACTCTTGGTTTCGTCTCAGGTCATCATCTCAGTTTCATGAGTTCAAGCCCTGCATCTGGCTTTGCTGCTGTCAGCACAGGGATTCTTTCTCTCTCCTTCTGTCCCTCCCCTGCTCACACTGTCTCTGTCTCTCTCAAAATAAATAAACTTAAAAAAACAGTTATCTTAAAAAATACAAAATCTTATTGGAAGGCAATACACAATAGAAAATTCTGCTTCTATGATATAAAAATAATAATTTACTGGGGATTGATGGCCAGTGTGTTTGACCTATTTAACTTCCAATGTGAGGTGGCTAAAATATGTAAATTTTCCTTTTTTACTCTTGCCCAAAGAGTCAAATTCCATAAGGTAGTAGAAACACTCATGTTTATCTTCTTGTCTCAAACACACATGAACACACACACACACAAATAGTCTTTAGAACAATTAGATATATATCTATATGCAAAAAAGATCTCAGTCTATACTTCATCTTACATAAAATATTCAAAATATATCAGCTCTCTCTATGAAATGTAAAATATACAGCATTTAAAAGAAACATAGGACAAAATCTTTTCAACACTGAGTTAGCCAAAGTTAGATATGACCTCAAAAGCAAGCACGAGACAAAGAAAAAATATTAATAAGTTAGACTTTATAAGAATTTTAGGTGTTTTGCTCTGCAAAAGACACCACTGAGAAAGAAAAGCCTTGAATTGGGAAAACATAACTGCACATTATGTATCTGACAGAACACTTGTATCAAGAGTATGTTAAACTCTCAGAATTCAAGAATAAGGAAATAAATTTAAAAGCTGAGAATACAGTGCTAATGAAGATTGAGCATAACTGGAACACTCGTGAGAATGCCAGTGGTTCAGACACTTTGGAAGACAGCTTGCCTGCTCCTTATAAAGTTAAACATACACTTACAGGTATTTTCCTAACAAAAACATAACTTGTATTCACATGCAATGAGACTCCATTTGTGTAACATTCTATAAAAAGTAAAACTTAGGGATAAAGAACAGATCAGTCGTTTCCAGGGTTTATGGGAGAAAGAAGGACATGATCACAGATCCGTGGCAGAGGGGGTTGCAGGAAAAGTTGCCAAAAGTCATAAAACTGTGTACTATAAGAAGTAAATTTTATCATACATAATTTTAAAATTAATTTTTAAAAAAACATAAGCACTGAAGATGAGGAAACAAAACTGTTATTCTCACAAATTATGTAATCCCATATATAAAAGAATCTCAAGAAAAATTATGAGAGATGAGAGTTTGACAAGTTAGATAGAAGAGCCATAAACAAAAATCAATTTCATCTCTCTACAAGCTATGTTACTGCTATAAAATGTAAATTTGAAAACAGAATCATTTAGAGAAAATTAGTTTGTAAAAGGAATTAAGGGCACCTGGGTGGCTCAATTGGTTGCGCCATTGACTCATGTCATGATCTCACTGTTCATGAGATAAAGCTCTGAGCCTGCAGCCTACTTTGCATTCGGTGTCTCCCTCTCTCTCTGCCCGTCCTCTGCCCATGTTCTCTCTCTCTCTCTCTCTCAAAAATGAACAAAAATTTAAAAAGTAAAAATAATAAAAAGAATTATATATGGAAAAAAGAATATAAAAAAATGGAGAAGCCTACCATGTTCATGACAAGTGTGATGATCAATTTTATATAGTCAAAATAGACCACAGTCTTCAGTTATCCAATCAAACATTAATCTAGGTGTTGCCATAAAGTCCATAATCAGTTAACTTTTTAAAATGTTTTTTTAAATTAATTTTTGAGAGACCGTAAGCAGGGGAAAGGCAGAAGGGGGGACAAAGGATCCAAAGTAGGTTCCAGACTGACAGCAGTGACCCCAGTGTGGGCCTCAAACTCACAAACCACAGGATCATGACCTGACGTGAAGTCAAATGCTCAACTGACTGAGGCACCCAGACACCCCTATAATCAGTTAATTTTCAAGGAAAGGAGAATATCCAAAAATAGTCTGAGTAGACTGATTCAATTAACTGAAAGACTGTTAGAATAAAGTTAAGACTTCCCTGAAAAAGAAGATATTCCATCTGTGTCTTCAGCTTCAGTGTATCCTAAGAGTGCTCATTCCTTGTAGCCTGTCCTGTGGATTTGGACTTGCCTAGCCAGCCCCACAATAATGTAAGTCTATTCCTTGCAATAAGTTTTTAAATAAACATTCCCTGTCTGTTTTGTTTCTCTGAATGCTGACTGGTACAAAGAAGACTGAATTTTATAAAGCATCAATTTTTCCCCAAATTATTTTGTATGGAGTATAGTTTTAATCAAATTCCAACTTTTTTTTCCAACTGACTTGAAAAACTGATCCTACAAACTCTATGGAAGAATGATAGCTCAAGAATTGTCAAAATACTCTAGAGGATTAAATACAAAATGGAAGCTTCGCCCTACTAAGTATAAGCATTTATTTTAAAGGACAATTACAACAATGTGGTATTGGAAAGGGGAATTTCAAAAGAAAATCTGACCCAATGGAACAGAATAGACAGCCCAGAAACAGAATCTCAGATGCATGAAAATGTGATTTATGAAGTGGCATTGCAGAGCACTGTGGAAAAGAATGAGCTACTTTGGAGGATCATACCAGTGAATCTCATTAGGACACAAATAGGACACTGAGTGAAAAATGGCAAAATCAGAGACAAATGTATACAGTATTACACTATTTTTGTAAAACTCACAGAAACAAAACTAAAGAATATCTTGTTGAGAGATATATACATATGTAGAAAAACTTTTTTTAAATAGCAAAGTAATGATATACACACAACTCCGGAGAATAGTTATCTATGAGAGGGAAGTAAGGGAGTTGGAATGGGAAGGGAGCAAAAAGATATATTCAAGAGAATTAATAATGACCTTGTTCAAAAGTTGGGTGGTGATGAGGAGAGATCCAAAATGTTTACCAAGTGGTAGAATACAATCCCAAGACAATTAGAATAGAAACAGCCAGAAATAGAACAGCAGTAAAGGTCAAATCCACTGACCATTAGCCCCAGCAGTGCACTTATATATAATGTATCATGCTTCCTACTGTACATAACAGTTACACATTTTTATGGATCTTAACTAGTATAGAATAAAAATTATACTAGCCACCAAGTACATGAAAAAGTGCTCAAAGCAACTAATCATCAGGGAAATGCAAATTAAAACCATAGTGAGCTACTGCCTCATACCTGTGAGAACGGCTATCGCCAAGAAGATAAAAGTACAAGCGGTGGCAAGGAAGTGGAGGAAAGAGAAACCTATGACGTGAGGGTGAGAATGTAAATCGCTACAGTCACTGTGGAAAACAGTATAAATGTTCCTCAAAAAATTAAAAATAGAACTACCAAATGATCCAGCAATTCTACTTTTGGGTATATATCCCAAGGAAATAATATCCCAAGGACATCAAAGAGGTATCTGCACACTCATGTTCACTGCAACATTATTCACAATAAGCAAGATATGGAGACAACCTCAGTGTTTTGGCAATGGATGAATAAACAAAAAAAATGTGGTATATATATATTATATACTTGAAAGTTTCTAAAATAGTAGGTCTTAAGTGTTGTCTACACAAAAAAGAAATGGTAATTATGTGATATGATGGTTAATGCTATAGTGGTAATTATATTGCAATATATAAGTGTATCAAATTAACATATTGCACAGTTTAAATTTACAAAATTTTATTCATCAATTATATCTCCAGTGTCAGAAAAAAAAATGTTATTAGATAAATGAATTAGTAATTCACAGAGAAATACTTTACAAATTATTAAAATGCAACCTTATAGAGGATTGTAAATGCATCAAAAAATTAAAAAAAACAGTTTCCTTTTATACGTTGCCAGAAAATATTTGTCATTATTGTTTGCAACCTTCTCATGGCAATGAAAAACAAGTGATTCTCCCTAAAGTGAACAGAACAGAAA
Organism: Proteles cristata cristata; assembly: GCA_017311185.1. Lineage (NCBI taxonomy): Eukaryota > Metazoa > Chordata > Mammalia > Carnivora > Hyaenidae > Proteles > Proteles cristata. Next base: position 2,999,900 of record JAESUZ010001232.1, read on the forward strand.
TAATCTATGTGATTCCATATAACAAACTAAAATTTCAAACTTTAGTGTTTGATGCTCCAGAATTATGTGACTCATGATATGATAAAATAAGAAAAAAAGTATAAATTTAATATCTTAATTCCCAAAATTGATGGGAGTAAATAAAATATACTATGGGTATTTCCATAGGACTCTGTCGTAGTTTTGGATAAAAATTACCACCTGCAATTAATATTCCCATCATCTCCCTAACCCCCATGACCTATACCCAAAGGAACAAGAATAATGATAGTCCTGTCAGAATGTAACCATGCCTCCCTTTTTACGACTATTTTCCTAGCACCTTGAACAATGAACCTTGAACCTTATTTGTAGTAAGTCCACAATAAATATTTTTACTTAATTAAAAATTAGAAGAACACATGAAGGAATGTCTCTAGAACAGTTCTTCACAAATAAAACTGCTAAGTTTACTTAGGACAGCCACAATTTTAGCTAAGAGCTGACATGAAGATAAATCCCTGTTTTAATTTCCCTGTTGCCCCTTATTGCCTCTCCTCCTACATGGGTCTGGCAGCACACTCAGCTTTAATTTTTTTATGGAATAGATCAAAGACCAAGCCTAAAGGAGGGAGAGACACAGTAAGTACTGACTAAGCAGAGCCACTGTAACTACTAGTAGCTCATGGGTTACAAAAGAACCAGAGCCTCTGGATTTACCTGTGACCTGTACATCTTCCAGAGCACCATAATTTCACAACCTTATTAAATATCAGTTTTCCTCCATGAACTCTAAAATGCATTAAACTCATAATGTCTATTATAATTTTGAGATGTTCAAATTCATGGAAAAAAAAAAAAGAAAAAGAAAACTCCTTTTCCCCAAATACACCCATACACTTGGTTGGATTTGATGGATATCTACAAAGGATTCAAATGCATAGTATATAATGATATTTTAAAGGTAAAATTTTAAGTTAAAATACACCAACATCCATCAAGAGGTTAAAAATCATTCTGGGGTGCCTGCATGGATCAGTTGGTTAAGTGTCTGACTCTTGATTTTTGGCTCACGTCATGGCCTTGTGGTTCGTGGGATCAAGCCCTGCTTCAGGCTCTGCAGACAGCATGGAGCCTGTTTGGGATTCTCTCTCCCTTTGCCTCTACTCCTCCCCCACTCACACGCACATGCACACTTTCACTCTCTCTCCCTCTGTCTTTCTCTCTCTCTAAAAATAAGTAAATAAACAAAGAAAGCTCATCTTTAAGGATACTGGTGATTATCCTTAGTTGTTGAAAAGAACAAAAGCCACAGAGGCAGTAGAACATTCATGGAGAATGAATCCTCATAGCTTCAAAGGGTAAAAATAATGTAAAAGACAGGAAGCAAAGTGGATGAAAAAAAATAAGAAAATATGGGCATTACAAAGAAGCATTATTACAGTGTACCCTGAAGCCAAAAAAATAATTAGAAAAACAATGTTCTGAAACGAAATCTAATTCAGATAATATATAGTGCCAACAGATTAAATGTATTTGACCTTTTAAATTTCAAAACCTTTTCCATGTATACTATTTTATCTTCGTAACTGACTCTTTTACTTTACAGAGAGAAAACTGGAGGTATTAGAAATTTAGCCAAGATGTCTCAGAAAAATAGAGAAAGTGTCAGAAACAGAACCCAAATATTCAGCCTGACATTTCTTCCACTCAACACCATTCTGACCCTTTCTAAAGAAACCCAAAACCTGAGTAAAAGTGATACAAAATCAATTGAAACAATAAAATGTTCAATCATTTAATCACTAATTTGTACATGACCCATCTATTTAATGGGTTTTGGTTTTTACTGAATCCCAATGATAGCTATTATTACACCTAAAGAAAATACAGAACAGCCAACTGCTTTAGTCAACTGAAATGAATAAGATAAAAAACAGCAAACCTGTTAAATTGTTCAGTAGGCAAAGATTTCAAAGCACTTAATCTCACTAAAAAGAAAATAGTATCTTGTTGACATTTAAAAAATATGACTACTCCATTCTCTTAAAGTTTTAAAATATTTTTAAAAATTATTCTTGAATCCATTCACTCTGTGATTATTTTTTCATAATAATCACCTTTCATTTTCATCTCTTTTCATGCTACATACTTAATGCCCTAGGTGGCCTATAGTATCAATTAAGGATGTGGTATGTGTTACAGGAATCGTTCTCTTTCCTATGTATATAAAATTAAAGCTGTTCACTAGTCACTTTAAATAAGAGAAGGCAGAAGCCTATTTTATTCTTTTTCTGCTTTTAATTCAACCAAGGGGAAAAAATTCCGCAATTAAAAAAGAAGCAAAGAAGGTCATTCTGGTCGTATAACAGATGGACAGGCTGAAGAGGGAATGCATCCTAGAATGATGTTTGACGTTATTAACGTATGTAGAAATTGAACCTGCTCAAAAACCTTAAAAGGTAGTCCATTGTGTTTCTTAGCCTTGTTTTTAATTGTAAAAGAAAAAAACCATTAAACTATAAGTGCACACATTGATAAGTGACATTTAATTTTTCATTTTCTTTTATACTTTCAAGATCTCTACAATGCCATGAGAACAACTCATTCTACACTTCAGCTGTGGGTGGATGCCATGGGGCCACTAGACCCGAGGAGGTCACTGGGCATTTCATCTCTATGCATTTATGAATGATTTGGACCTCCTTTTTTATCAGTGTGGGTTGGGGGAGCTTATTAATCATTTTCTAAAACGTTAATGGACAGACAAGCACTCTGCCAGCTGGCGAAAAATGGCAGCTGCCGCAGCACGTAGAGCACCCTTGACCCGATCATGGAACACGGCCAGCGGCCAGGGCCAGGAGCCATACAGGAAAGAACATACCTTCGGTACTTTGCCAATCAGTGAGGTTAAAAGGTCAATGTGTATCAATAAAGAAAATCTAAAACTCATTTTTCTTTGCTCTGATGACAGCCTTCAGACTGTTTGACTAAGATCGTCACTAACAACCCAGAAAATTTTCACCCCGGAGCAATTTCAATGGATCAAATACGTGAACAGCCATGATGAGCAATTGCTTGCAATTTCATCAAATTCTTTTTCCAAGGATTGTAACCATGAACCTTCACTTATGTTCAAACATTATCAAACAAGTCCTTAAAAACAGGTGAAAGTTGTCTTTTCAATTTATTCAAGAAAGGCCAGCAGGATTTAGCAGAAAGAACACCAGCCTAGATTAGGAGATCTGGCTTTTGGTCCTTAGCCTAGGACTAACAAAGTGAGTGGCCACCATCAACTAATAATCTAAGACCAATATGTAAAATGAGGAGTTGACTCATAGTATTTAAAGTCATTTCCAATTTTGAAACAATAAGCCCAGGAGTTGCTTCATTTAAACTTCAACATCAATAAACATTCATGTTTGTTAACTAGACAATGTGTTGATTTCCAAAGAAACAAATGAAAAATTTTCATAATTAAGAACTCTGTCTACAATAGGTTGGAACCAATGCAAACATTTTACACTCTTGCTTTTACTCACTTCTCTCCCCACCTTGCATCTCTTGCCAAAACGTTCTCTTGTCACTTTGCTCTCTCCAAATCTTGATTATTTTGCAAAGTCAAGCAATTCTTCATAGTCTCCTTGAAGCTCCCTCTAACAAATCACAATTCAATTGTTCTTATAATCACAACATACAGCTATAGTTAACTATTTTTTTTTAACTATTTAATGCCTGTTATGTTGGTGTTCCATGACAATCCTGCAAGCTACTTCTTACAACAGGAACTGCTAAGTATTTTCTGGATCTCATACAACAGCTGGCAAAGTACCAGTGTATTAGGCTTCCATAAATGCGCTATTGACTAATAAAGCAGGTTCAGCTTATGAATGTTAGAAACAATTACCATACATTAATCTCATAAAAACTTTACATCACTCAACAGTGCCAATTCACTTGACCCTTTTCCAACCTTAAACAATGGAATTCTTCTAAAAACCTACTCTTCTTTGTCTGGAAAACTTTAAAAAGCACAAGAAACAAGATGTAGGAACATCATATCCTAATAACTCTCTGACTAATGTTGAAAAAGATTTTTTTTTTCTGGCTCTCTCTTTTCACATCTATTCTTCACATAACCTAGAAACGTCCTGGCATTTTTTTTTCTGACAACAGCACCACACTAATGACTATAAATTATAATCATATTCATTGGGGTGCCTGGGTGGCTTAGTCGGTTAAGCGTCCGACTTTTGCTTAGGTCATGATCTCCCGGTTCGTGGGTTCGGGCCCTGTGTCGGGCTCTGTGCTGACTGCCAGCTCAGAACCTGGAGCCTGTTTCAGTCTGTGACTCCCTCTCTCTCTGACCCTCCCCTGCTCATGCTGTCTCTCTCTCTCTCTCTCTCCTAGAAATAAATAAAAATATTAAAAAAAATTATAATCATATTCACAAATGCATTTAATTATTTGACTTAATAATCAGGTCAGTCCACAAGGAGTCAGACATATTTATACATCTCAACATATTTTTTGTCAACGTTAATACCCAATTCTTCTTCTGTAATGCTCATTCTTAGCCAAGCATCCTGAATTTTTATTATGCATTTTTTTCCTTGAGTTGCTTACCTTTCTTTTTTTTAAGCAAATGTAATTCAGTCTTTGTAGGGACATTTTTCCAATATCAATGTCACCTGAAGTGCAATTTTTTTCTTTCCTTCCTTACAAATCTTATCTTTACAAACAACTTACTACCATGTTATCATTCACTTCATAATTGAGGATGTCTATTGTGGTTAGACACTCTGCAACTGGCTTCAAGGAAATTTACATATGAATACACCCAAATTTCAACTCCACATTAGAAATTCCTTTCAAGTTAAATTTCTTCTCTATGTCAGAATCTCATTCTAATCAATTTTGTTTTTTGCAATATTCTTCCCCAAAGAGAGGAAAAAGTTTCATTCTTATATTTGTGATACAGTTTGAAAATACTTGCATAACAACTTGTCTGTATTTCATATTTAACTAGGATGCGGTATCTGAACAATGCAAAAACATCACTTTACTGAACGCAAAACTGTTCATTAAACTAGCCATTTATTTATGACAATCTAGGCCAAGAAGTGTGTCTGTTTTGTGGCCGAGTTGACATCTTTGGTCAACACCTAAACTATCTCTTCTCCCTTTCTTGTTCTGTTTTTCATAATTACATATGAAATAGGAGATGATTTTCAGAAAGGGAATGAACTCAGTGAAGTTACTTTGTTTTACTACACTGATGGTTCTCCATTCAAGACTGTACCTACTTTTATATTAATTGTACATTCTCCTTCTTCTATTCTCTGCCTTAGTTATCACGATTTTCTTTTCAAGCAAATGAAAGTGATTTAAGTGGTGTTCACAGTCTACACTCACAAGTTGGTCTCCAAATTCCATATGCATGTCTTCTAATGCATACCCATTCACATTTTTCTTGCAAGAAACCTAAAGTCATCTATATACAATTTCCCTGCTTCCATAAGAGAACATAATGGCAAAAGAAATTCATTTTAATCTACAAGCTAAACATTCATTGAAAGCAATGTCCTGACAACTACAAGGCTGGACACAGGTATAATTATGACGAAATAAATCATTTGCCAAAAACTGCTTATGAAGTAGTAGGGATATCTTCCATTCAATAGTTATTCATTTAACAGATGTGGTATGAAATATGAACTATCTAATTATTCCAAAGACTTTTCTTAATGTTTTGAAGAATTTAAAAATCTAGTGTATGTTACTTAAATATAGTTCTTTTCCTGATAATTCCCCTATTTACATTTCACAGACAGAGGTGCTCATTCACAATATCCTCAAGAGGGTAAATTCAGTCAGTCTAGAGAAACTTAGCAATCAGAAAAGGATACAATGCAATTAACAATTTTCTGATGGCCTGATGTTCTCATAGGCTTAGATATTAAGCAACTTCAGCATTTACCCAGAAGAGACTAGAAAAGTCATAGAATCAGTTACTGTATATACACTGCTTGAGTGACTGGCATAGGGCAGCCCTAACGTCTATTTCTTTAAAAGAATTATTAGTTTTCATACATGCTACCTACATTAAAATTAGAGCAACATCATATTTGACTAAGTGTGCAAAATACACATTTTAAAAAAGAAGAAATATCCATAAAATAGGTAAAATAAGCAAGAACTTCTTCCCCTGTGTGCCTTTTAAAGAACCTTGAACTAGACCATCTGTATGTACTTCACAATGAAACTCAACAGGCAGCCGCTGAACCTCTTCTCCATAGGTATGAAATGAGAAACTCGGAAAGTGTTGAACATTGAATTTTCTCAGTGGAACAGCACACACACATTTAGCAAAAGGGGTTCTGCCACTGAGATACACTGGGGAAGTTCAGTGTTCAATGGCCTCAGCTTCGCACCAACAGCAAGTGTCACGCAGGCTGCTGAGCTCAACTTGGTGTGTTCCAAAATACAAGGACAAGTACTTTTAAAAACCAGCAAAATGATAATGATTGGAGCTGAGCTGCTTCATTCTCAGATATGCAAAAAAGACAAACACAAACACAAACCACAATTCTTAGATGCTTCTCTACCTGTCTGTTCTCTGCTCTGAGTACCTAAAACTAGAGGGAGAAACACACAAAAAATCTATCCATATAATGTGAGTTGTAAATATGTTTGCCTTCACATTGGTTGTTTTATAGCACTGAATATTTCTGTTGGCAGTTATATTAAACATTCCCTTTATGCCAAGTTACCATTTATTTATCTGTTTATTTTACCAAGAGCAAGTTCAGGTCTATATAACAGCATGCTCAGCATTCTGGCTCTACATTATTTATGAACTCACATGCAAACCTGGTTGCTTAAGGGTCGACATTCTGCATATATGCAACTGTGTCTCATGACAGCTATCATACTTCTGACATGATCTTATATTTATACTGATCTGAGCCTCTAAACAGGAGGGGGAAACCCAAGAAGCAGAAAAGAGGAGCACAACACAAGAAGACAACTTGGAAGGCATCTTGTTCTATCGTCACCATGGGAGTTAATTGTAAAGAAACATTTTTCTAAAGGGTGCCATCAGTAGGTTTGTAACTGCACCAACAAATTACACAGTAGAGTATTCTGCAAGCATTGTTTAGAAATAACTGTTCAGCATAGCAGTCATAATCACTAGCATATCATCTGACACTTATAAGAATGTATTGCTGCAACACTGCTGTAGGTACAAATGTTCTCAAATTGTTTCACGTGGAAACCTAGCTATTCCACTGCTAAAAAGAAGAGAACAATTCTATGTGAAAGGAAAAAGTCAAAGGCCACTGTAACTTCAAGTTCAATCGATATAATTAAGGTATCTCTCCCTTGTTTGGCACAACTCTGTTTTCTGCGGTCACTGAAATTTTTGCCCTGATATTTCCATTGTTCCTTATTATACAGTGTGTTTATGCTTGTAAACAATATGCAGCTATAGCAAAATCCAAAATCGTTTAGTCCATATGATTTCCACGGTCCATTTTCTAGCACCATTTGAATAAGAGTCCAAATGTGGAGGCTTTCGGGCATATGTTTGTGTTCCTATGCAAGATTCCTATGGCCTAGCTGTTGAGAGCATTGTTCTTTATGGGTCCAGGTAACAGAATATCAGGATTGTAGGTCTGAACTCCAGGTAAATCACACAGCTTAGAGCTGTTTCATGGCCCGTGTTTTAATCTTAAGCTCAATTAGCTACAAAACAAATACTAGATACTGATTAGATTACATGAAAAACACTGCAAAAAAAAAAAGTGTATATGCTATCAATGGTGTACTCATGGCAGAAACCATGCTTGCTATATTTCATGTCTACAATTTTATGCCTCTAAGCACCTTATTTTTGTAGCACTGAAGCCAACCATAAATTACTGAGATGTTCATCACAGGAAACATTCAAGTACTAGCCTAAATCACTGTTGTTAAGGCTATTTTTGCCCTGGGTAGTGGGTAAGATTATGTCGCCTGTATGGTACTGTCATCTCTTTATAGTCTAAGGTTCTAGTGATTTCTAATTTCATACATATGTCTCTACATTGAAATATTCACTTTAACAGGCATCAATGTGATCAGGAAAAGTAGATTATGTACAGCAATCTATTTATTATACTTCAAGTACATTTTGGAGAACTAAAGAAAGAATATTTTAAAAATAATTAAATCATTCTTTATATAGCTTTATTTACTTTTAAAATCAGGCTCAATTACATTCTGCTATCTCTGAGTTGTTCACTCCAATCTGTTCAGTCTCACTTTTCTCTCTGTATCTTGGGAGTCAGAACTACAAGCTTCAGAAGTCAGTTCAGATGCTTATCTGCAATTTCTCTTTGTAGTGCTCTACGAGGTCAAATCCATTACAGCATATGTTCAGACTGACTTTGCACACTTAACTCTACTGGGCTTTCAGTGACATACTCAGTGCTTCACCTGAGAACCTGTTATCCATATATACAGAAGATGCTAAAAATGATACATACAAAAAAAAAAAAAGAAATTAAAAAAAAAGGTTCATGCCTACCTAGTACATTTGTGGCTGACTAATCTACAACTCCTAAAATCATCTAATAAAAGATCATGCCACCTTTTTTAAAGATTAAAATCTTTTTTTACCACTGTATCATGTAACTCTGTTCCCAAGGCACCTAGGCTCCAGACAGAGAGACATGAAGTGTTGCCTCCACAGACCTCCTGGGAAGGACAGCAACATAATTGTGTCATTGCATAATTTGCCGCTCACTAAGGGAATGTGTGGCAGTAGATAAAGTTCACCAAACTCTGTTGTCAGTGTTTGGTGAACTTTATCTGAAATTCAGAAATAGAAAACACTGAGCAATTTTATTTTCCCAAAAGGAATATGATACACTGAGCATCGCATCAATGATGCTCAGGTTCTACCAACGTGGATTCTTCTTGGAGGATTTTTTCTTACTTTAAAAATACAACCTGGCATGACTTTCTGAACTATTAGTTAAGACAGAGGGACCAGGAGATAATAATGTATAAAAAGATGGAGTTTGTTTGCCTTTCTTCTAACCTGTCATTGCTTCTTTAAAAAAATTATTATATAGGCAAGAAAGGAAGAAAGTATTTAAATTTTTACCACCATATATGACATTGCAGGAGCAAAGGATAACTATTTGAGCTTGTTTTTTTTTTGTTTGTTTGTTTTGTTTTGTTTTTTGTTTTTTTTTTGTTTGTTTATTTTTTGTCATGTTAGCTAACAGTGTATACAGTGTGCTGTTGGCTTTGGGAGTAGATTCTCATGATTCATCACTTGCATACAATACCCAGTGCTCATCCCAACAAGTGCCCCCCTCAATGTCCATTATCCATTTTCCCCTCTCCTTTGCTGCCTCATCAAACTTAAGTTTGTTCTCTATATTTAAGAGTGTCTTATGGTTTGCCTTCCTCTCAGTTTGAAACTATTTTTTTCCTTTCCCTTTCTCCATGGTCTTCTGTTAAATTTCTCAAACTCCACATATGAGTGAAAACATATGATATATGTCTTTTTCTGCCTGACTTATTTCACTTAGCATAATACCCTCCAGTTCTATCCATGTTGTTGCAAATGGCAAGATTTCATTCTTTCTCATTGCCAAGTAGTATCCCATTGTATATATAAACCACGTCTTTATCCATTCATCAGTTGATAGACATTTGGGTTCTTTCCATAATTTGGTGATTGTTGAAAGCACTACTATAAGCATTGGGGTACATATTCCCTTGTGAATTAGCACTCCTGTATCCTTTGGATAAATTTCTAGTAGTGCTATTGCTGAGTTGTCGGATAATTCATTTTTAATCTTTTGGGGAGCCCCCACACTGTCTTCCAGAGCAGCTGCACCAGTTTGCATTTCCACCAACAGTGCAAGAGGGATCCTGTTTCTCCACATCCTTGCCAACATCTGTTGTTTCCTGAGTTGTTAATTTTAGCCATTCTGACTGGTGTGAGGTGGCATCTCAATGTGGTGTTGATTTGTGTTTCCCTGATGATGAGTGACACTGAACATCTTTTCATGTGTCTGTTGCCATCTGGATGTTAAGCTTTTATTATTAAAAAGTCCAACTAGGAAAAGAATAAGAGGGCAAAGCAATCACCTAGGATAACTGCAATGGTATCTTTACAAAATAATAATGGTTAGGAGCTAAGCTTTACTCAGAGAGACACAGCCTCCAGCCAGCCTAAGAAAGTCTGAAATAGCTTCAATGGTAACTGGACCATTGCTCCAGCCACTACGTCGTCTTCCCCAAAGACCCTCACACATAAGGATGCCAGCAGTAATCAGCTACCTTCCAGGTCCTCTCAACAGCTCCATCCTCCCAAATTGAAAGAAGGTGAGAAGAGGGGACATCTAGCTGGTATGGTTTCTGTATCCTTCCTCTATTAGATCCTGTGCAGAGAATTTTTAAATATCTAGCTCTTAACTTCAGAGAAGAAAATCTTTAAAAGCAGAAAACAACCCACCCCTGTTCCTACAATGAAAAAGTTCCTCATCACTTTATTAATTTTGTATTCATCTGCTCACACTCAGAATTTTAATATCTCTTTTTAACTTTTATACTTTCTGACCCCACTTCTTTTATACCACTTTTGACCCCACACTCCATCCCAAAATATTCTTAACACTCTTGTTTCTTCCTTTCTGTTTTTGGCATCTATTTCTTCCTTTCAAACCACTCTAGCACAAGTCCTTACAACCAAAGAGTAGGTTGACTTCTAAAGTCATTCTACTATTTACTAGATGTTTAAGTCAACACTTGTAAATGTTCTGAGAATTTCCTCTATTTGTAAGCTAACAAATTGGTCTGCCACAGTTTCAGAGATCCTAGAAGAAGACACAAAATTTCTGGGTCAGAGACAAGAAAATCAAATAAGTAATAAATATAATGAAAAATAAGTAAGTGTATTTAATTAAAAACAAACTGCTCACAGAAATAGCACTAAGTATCCAAAGTGTCACCACTCACTCCAACTCCTTGAGCCTCAGTTCCCACAGGTTAATGTGAAAGGACCAAGTGACTCCTACACATGGCAGTCTACAAAAGGAACATTGAGATTAAGGTACCAAAATCTTTAATAATGGGCAGTAAACTTCCTCAATCTTTGCCCCAGAGGGAGATGTTGTTTTTACTGCACAGACAACAAATAAACCTGCCTTCTGCTCCAGAAGTAGACACTGGCTCCACCTTTCAAAGCGATTAGCTATCCAAGCATCCATGAAAAGTTAGTCCAGAATAGAGGCAGCCAGTGGCCCTGATCTAAAGACGCACAGAGGTGCAAAAGATCCATGGAGGGTTGTTTCCTAATACTTTGGGAAGACTACTTAATGTTTCTAAATGAAGTTGCCTCATCTGTAAAATGTGAGTAATAATAATACCCACCTCACTGAACTGTTAGAAAGCCTAAATTAAATAATGTATGTCAAAAATATTTCAGCTCATTGTCTGACTCAAAAGTGTGCAGTAAACAAGCTTACCTAATTATTGCTATATTAATCAAGGTCTGTCCCTTGTCACCCTTACTTCTCATTTATTTCTCATCCATGTCATGCATATGTGTTAGGTCAGAATGATCTGTTCACTTCCCACTAAAGAAGACAACTTCACACATCTTCTCTGTCTGAAATCCCTCCAAATTTCACACCATAATCCCAACTACCTCTCATGGCCAGCTGTACCTCTGACAATTCTTCAAAATTCCCCCAAGTCATTGTAGGCCCCAGAGAGTGTCCCTTCTAGCAACTCACTGTATTTGCATATACCCCTCAATAAATACCAAATTCCTTTCACCTTATTATATTTGCACACTGATGGATTTAATTTCTCCTAGCTGGTCTCTCTCTTGATTTCTTTTTAACATTTCCACATGGGCTTTCTTGCCTCTCAAGTAAAAGTCAATTATGTGTACAAAATAAATTATGTGATAATATAGCAGGATGATACAATTGTCAGAAAGAACCTGTTTCTCCCAAGGTGATTAAGGAAAGCTTTAACTAATTTTTTTAATTGACTAAGTTTTATATATTCTGTTCTCTCAATAGCCCTTCAATTTTTTTTAATCCTGAAAATAATTGCTCCATGTGAGAAAAAGACCTGTGCCTATAACTTCAGCTAATTCTCTGGGCAAAGCCAAAGTTAAGTAGAAACTGGAAGTTAATACACTCTTTCTGGGCAAGTAGCTTAAGCTGAAGTGAATTGAGAGTTCAATGCAGGTGTCTACCTGTCAGCAGAAATGGCCATCATCCATGATGTTCTGGGCTATGAAACCTTAGTAAAGGGAACAGGATGAATTAAGCTGTTATTTGAAATGGCATGAGTCACTCCTATAGGCAATCCCATAGAGAATGCTGTTTAGAGCTTAAGGGAAGTCCCCAGGGAAACTTGTGCCCAGCTCCAGAGCAGTTTGCTTGTCACTGTGGCCATTTCCAAGAGAACTAAGTATAAATCCAAGCCTAGAGGGAAGGCAAGCAGAATGGCTGCAAGAGAGATCTGGGGGCCACAGCTACGTGTCAGCACAGGCCTGTGTGCAAGCTCCTGACTAACATCTCAGAGAGAAACTCAATCTTGATCTAAGCACATTTCCAAATTTTATTTTAAAGAAAAATGTTTTTTCATATTACTATCAACACATTAACTATATCAGTTGGGAGTCTGATACTTCCCGAAAGGCAAAGGAAACTATGGAGGAGCACTGCCCAATAGAATATTTTGTAATGTTGGAAATGCCCTATATTCAGGGTTTTCCAATATGATAGCCACTAGCTACATATGGCACTGTACACTTGTAAGGTGGCTAGTGCATCTCAAAAATAAGTCTTTTTCTTTCATTTTATTTGAGTAATTGGATGGCATAGCTCTGGAATCTACCATCTGGATGCCCTTACTTTCATAGACATTGTCTCATTTAGCCCTCAAATTAACCCTGCAAGGTAGGTATTATTATGTTTATTTTACTATCATGTTTTTAATTTTTTTAACATTTATTCATTTATGAGAGAGAAAGAGAGAGAGAGAGAGAGAGAGAGAGAGAATGGGGGGGGGAGTGGCAGACACATACACACACACACACACACACACACACACACACACACACACACACACAGAATCCAAAGCTGGTTCCAGGCTCTGAGCTGTCAGCAACAGAGCCTGATGCAGGGCTCAAATCCATGAATCACAAGATCATGACTTGAGCCAAAGCCAGGACACTTAACCAACTGAGCCACCCAGGTGTCCCAAATTATGTTTTTAGATGAGGAAATAGAGACGAAACTAATTTCCAATCACTGGCACAATATTATGTAACTAGTAAGTAGCAGAGTCAGAATTTAATCAGGTTTTTCTGATTACAAAGGTTAAGTATATATTTCTCTCACTCTCTCTCTCTCTTTTTTTCCATTTGTACCACCTTGCCTTTTCAGGATCAAGTCCAAATTCCCTTGATATGCAAATACTTTACAAACTGTTTCCAGTCTATGCCTCCAGCCCCACCTCCACCACTATCCCTTCCACTCCCTCTACTTCAGTAATACATTTGTTCACTAAACCCTAATGCTTTTTCCTAATTCCTTACCTTTCATGACACCCATATCCTATAAGACCCTCCCTCTATCTCCTATTTTTCCTCCATGCCTGATGAGCTCCTGTCTTAAGTTCTAATCTTCTGTTTCTATGTCTACTTCCTTGTCTAGAATGTGAGCTGAAGGAAGAATATCATACCTACCCTGTGCTACCAGAATGTAACACAGTATCCAGAAAATACTCCAAGAGTTTTTAGTGATACACAAATAAAGGAAAAAATGAAGACACAAAAGAATTAAATTCATCACATATTCACAGAGCCCGCGGAGCATGCCCTTGCTTTGGTACTAAGAATTGTCTGAACAATAAGTACATTAAGAAGGCAAGATCTTTTCCCAAACATGTCAAAAATTCAGCTTTAACATTTTATAAAGAGGAAATGTATACATGACCACGGTGTGCAGTAGACACCATCAATGCTCACATGTGCTGCTGATGACCAGCTACCCCTGAGTAGCTGGCATTTGACCTCCAAGTTCAAGGTGATTGGATAATGCATAGGGTGCCTATATTGAGAGCCATAGTCATGCTTTCACACCCTTCAGCTTAGAATGTGCTAAACCATGATGGAACAGTATTCAATCTGTGGTGATAACTACGTTGGGAAACAAGGTCATTTCATTTGTCCATGAGGACAAAGCAGCACCACTGCTTCCCAGAATACAAATTGACCTTGACAGGACTATATATGTGTTCTTCTGAGAGAAGATCCTGGAACTGGCTCCTGACTGAGCTTCTGTAAGCATCCCAAGAAAGCTGATTAATATATAAATAGGTTGGTTATCCTAGAGAACATACAACCTTCCTCAAGCTCTCCCCTCTCACCATCACACATGCACCCGTACAAATGTGCAGATGTAATAAGATATCCTGGAGCTTTCACCATGATGCAAAAGCCATGCCTCTACCAAGAATTGATTACTTGGGGGAACTGACCAAAATTTTATATTCCCTTTGTTGTACCTCAAATATTCATAAAGAATGTGGGCCACCTCTGAAACTTTTAGAACAGCTCCAGATCAATACATCTCTACTCTGGCTGGACATCAGGATCATCTGGGAGCTTTTAAAATATACCGACACCTAAGCCCCACCCTCAGAACTTCTGGTACAACTGCTCTGTGATGAGACACCATATTTATAAAGGCTCCCCAGGGATTCCAATGTGCATCTGAGGTTCAGATGCAGAGCCCTAGCTTGTGAGACCAGTAGCTTATCCACCAGAGGTTCCCTAGAGAGATACTGTCAGCTTCAGCATTGCAACTGATTTTTTGGAAGCAGCCTTTAGAAAGTGTGGTGAGAAAACTTCACACAAGCAAAAACAAAACAAAACAAAACACCAGAGGACTTTAGGAGAAAAGCACTAGCCTACAGCTGAGAAGTGTATGATGCATTCTTAGACCAACTTGTTTACCCCAGAAATTATCTGCGATCTGTGTTCCTTTTACAGTATCATGTGATCACTGCCCCTGTGATTTGTTCATTGTCATAATTCAGATCAACACACAATAATGGAACATTTATAATGTGCATTCATTCTTCTGGTCCAGATACAGAGAAGAATGAGGTTTAAAAACTGCAAGAACCTGAGAGCCTAGCAAGGGAGAAAGACAAACAGTTTAACATGACATGTTACTTGCTGAAACAGATACAAGTACAAATGGGAAATGGGAGTTCCAAGTACAAAGGAGGGAGTAAATGAGATTAACCCTGTCACTCAGAGTAAAGGCCAAAGGCTTTACAATGGTCTACCAATCCTTGATCAGGTGTTCTGTTACCTCCCTGACCTCATCTCCTATTACATTCCTGTCGTTTATTCTAATCCACCTCTCTGTCCTCCTTACAGAGCACTCCAGGCATGCTTCCAACCTAGGGCCTTTGCTCAAGCGATTCCTATACCTTGAGTGCTCCTCTCCTAATGGCTACATGGTAACTCCTACACTAACCTCCAGTCTTTTCTGAAATGCTGTCATGCCAGTGAGGCTTACCCTGCTGACCCTATTTAAAATTGAGAACCACCCATGCCTAACACCTGCCCCTACCACCTCAACCTCATTTACCCTGCTTCACTGTTTTCACTGTATAGGTCACATTCCAGAACAATACATGATTTACTTATTATGCTTAGTATAATACGTCTAACTTCCTACACCAGAATATAAACTCCATTGTTACATCAATCATTTTTCCCACCGATAAATCTCAGGTGCCTAAAACAGTACCTGGCATAGGGTAGCCACTCAACACATTAGGTCGAATTAATAAATAAGGGTTTTAGCAAAACTTTCACCTAAGACTCACTGGCTTCTTTTTCCTTTTAACAGAATCTAATTTGATCTTCTGTGGCCAGGGTGCTTCTTGGTTGGGACAGTTAACGACAGCCCACTGGGTCCACGGTGGGGTGTGAATACTGTCAATCACTCATCTTTCAGTCTGTCAGTCAACAGATATTTGTTCAGCAGTTCTTTTATGTCTCGTGCTATGGACTGTGACCGTTCAAAACTCTACCTCAAAGGGCTTAATGCCTGATAAAAGAGAGGAAGTCAACACACAAATTGGTGCAGGATGTGCTGAGCCAGGGAGAGAGTACAAGAGCATTGTGACTTTCGAGTCCTTAGAAGGTGCTTAAAGTGTGACACCCAGGACAGAAGCTCTACCCGTTCTAGCCGTAGGCAGCTCAGACATAGGATGACACTAATCAGTTCATTTACAAAGATGGGGTTTCTAATTTTGGCCTCTAATAACCTGCTCCCCTTCATGAGACACCTGCCAAGGGAGTTGAGAGGTGCCGTTAAGGTTTCTAAGCACACTTGAACTTTTCTGATAACATTTACCTACCAAATCAGGCAAGAAAACCACTGAACAATGGCTAAGACACTTCCTGCCTTCCTCTTGATCCCCTGACTGTAAGGAATTTGATTATTTGTTCCAAGCCATCACAGTTCAATATATACGAGAGGACCACTAAACAACGGTTTAGCAGTTGGGCTACTCTTAAAGCTCATGCGTGTCCTCACTGTAAATGTACACCAGCTTGGATCAAGACGCATAGTTGGTTCCACATGGAGGTGAGTGAATGGTGTGTTCCTAGGAATAGAAGCCCTCAGACAAACAGTGTTAATCGGTCTCACCACCGAGCAGTTGGTGACAATAACAGAGTTAATTTTAAAGAAGGGGGAATTAAATAGTGGTTGCAATCGTGTTAGCCACTCTTAATTATTGCGATGGCAAATTATGAACAATTTCCTGTCACTTTCTCTTTTAAAGCAATTATTGATGTTTGCCTTATGGCTGAACTGTGCTGAAAACTCTCTAAGCAGGAGGCTGTCTCATTCAATGCTTTGTGGGCTCATATTCAGAAAACCATTTGGCCTGCAAAGTTGCAGGATTATCTGTAAACACAGTGAAAGGAGACAGTGATTGCATGAAGCAGAGGGAATGCTCCTGAATGCCAATAAGGTAAATGTCATGACAGGAACACAAAGCCAACATTCCATGTGACCTTTTAGATAGCAACCACTTTACTTTGGTACCATCTCAAACAGGAAATTATGGTGTAATTCCTCATGTCAATACATAATGTATTTTGTAATAAATAACTAACCGCATATTTATGGAGCGCCTCTCGCCTGGTTTTTATGATGTTCTCAGGCACTCTCTCCAGCACACTGCCTGGAATCACTGTGAAGTGAAGCTTTGTTTTTAAGGCTGTTCTCTTCAGTAAGCATGGTGATGACTGAGGAAAACATTACAGGATTAAAACCCACTTTCTAGCCCTGCAAAGAAACCGAAGTTATTTATTTTCTTATTTGCAAATTAGCTAACATCAGGTTGAAGGATTCGTGAGAACGAGTTTAAAAAAAAAAAAATCTGCGAGATGCAGCATTAAGCCTAGTCTAAAACACATTTCCTAATAAAGGAAAGCCTCTGCATTTAAAGCGGCATAAAAATCAGGCAGTGAATCAACAAAGAAGGAAAATTCCATCTTGCCCCATGCTTCTAGCCTTTTGAATGCCTCTGCTTCTTTGTGGGAGGTTTAGGGATGAGGGCTGCCTCCCAAAGTCACCTCCTTCTCGGTCTTTACAATGCAAATGGAGTGAGTTCTTGAGAAATCTGCCCTTTCCCCTCTGGGTCAGCACTTTGAATCTCCCCCAGGCTGGCACTGACAGGAGACTCTCCCCAGCTGACAGCTGGTCACTGACCTAGCTGAAAGCAGTTGGTGGTCTTCCCTGAGCCTTGAGCCACAGGTCACCTCATCACTGGCCGAGCTATCACAGCAAGCAGTTAGCGTTCTCCCTACATGGCCTCTGTCAAGGGCGAGGGAGGCACAGGGAGTGGGGAGCAGCCTGCGGACACGGCCAGCACACCCCCTCATTGATTACCCTGAATCACATTCCTGGATAACTTTGTCACATGAATGGTTAAGTTCTAACATCTTTAACAGATTTCAGAAAAAATGGGAAATGAGGGCAACTCGCAAGACAGAAAATAAAGAACAGTGTACCTGCTGCCTAAAAACAGACCGCTTTCATATTTTGGGCTTCTAAATATCTGTTTTTAGACCATTTTTATATTAATGATTATGAACATTTGTTTACAATGTGGGTTGCCTCCCTGGCTAACTTCTATAGCTTAATAACACAATGCAGTGGCAAAGTTAACAGGAGACACCATGATCATTTCTCCGCAAATTTTCCACCGTGCCATACAATAAATACTCCTGCTAAAACACACATGTCCCAAACCAAACACACACATTTCTTTGGCTTCAAAGGAGAGGCAGAACCCACAATGTGCAGGAAATAAGGGCTCAGATTCAAATATAACATATTGAGAAACAGAAATCAATACCCAGTGAAGGTTTTACATAGCACTCGTATTATTTTTAATGAGTTGCTGTATAGAATTACCACAAATGAATGGAATTCAGGATTCTCTGAGGGCTAACTGGCCTAATTCTGCCAACATGCCAACAGAGTAGCTTCTATTCTTTTGGGAAAACATACGCTAAAACCTAGATCAATGAATCAATAACAACATATTGGCCATCTATTAGGTGCCCAGCAAAAAGACTTCTGTTACATGTTTAGAGAAAATATTTTTGAATACATAGTCATCTCCACATCAAAAATGCCTTATCCAAATAGATACTGAAAACACATTTCAGATACAATCTTCAGGATTGTCAATTTACTCAGGGTAAAAAGTCTGAGTCTTTGTGATTGTTTTGTCAAATAAGAACCAATCATGACATTTACTTCATGGAAATTAAAGCTTTTGAAAACTCCTGTCGAGTTATATAGACAAAAATGTATCTATGCATCCTTTCTTGTAGCATGTTATAAAGAACAAGATTTAGGTGATATACCACTTAAGAAGTATAGTGCTATTGTTTAAAGAAAGAAATAAATTTAGTAGTAGAGATTAATAAGATAAAACTAAATCCTAAAACATCAAAGATTTCATATTATTTTCACATGTTGGATTGGAAGGGAGGCTAAAGGCTTTCCTGTAGTCTTCATATTTAAAGGGTTACTTCTAGAAAATTATGGCTGACTATTCTTCATCACTACTGAAGATACAATTAGATAGAACTGGCTTATGCTAACACATGAGGGATTCAGGTAGCTAACGGCAATCTGTACATACATGACCTCAAAGATCACTTGGTTCAATTGTTGAATATATACAAGTGAAAAAACGGCCCCAAAAGCCTAGGACTAGCACAAAAATATGCTACGAAAATAAACATTTATTATCCCAGTTTCTGTGAGTCAGGAATAGGGTCACAATTTGTCTAGGTACCTCTGGGTCAAGGTATCTCATGAGGCTGCAGTTTAGCCAAACTACCAGCCAAGGCCACAACTTCATTTGAAGACTCAATTGAACAAGGGGCCTGTGAGGTGGAAGAGAAAAGGGTCATCCATTTCCAAATCCATTCAAGTGGTTGTTGGCAAGCCTCGATTCATTGTCACATGGGCACAAAATGGCAGGTTGCTTTCTCCAGATAAAGTGATTCAAGAGAGAGCAAAGAGAGTTCCAAATATCAGAACCATGTTTTGTTTTGTTTTTATGACCTAATATTATAAGTGATACTCCTCCACTCTCACTATATCCTCTTCATTAGAAGCAAGTCACTAGGTTCAGCCCATGCTCAAGGGAAATGAGTTACACAAACACATGAACATGGCAAAGTAAAGGTAGTTGGGGGACATCTTAGAGGCTGCCTACCACAGCTATGGCCACAATCCATGTCTTATTTCTAAACAAGAGTTCTTTCCATTACCCTATGCTGAATCATAATAGGATAATTTCCTGTTATTTAAGGTTACTAAACATTGTACAGAGTATTTTAGAAGATTGTAGGATCTCCATTTCTGAATGACTTTTATAATAGGACATTCTTCCACCGATTTGAGAAGGTTCAATTTTAAAGTCTCTGGAAGACAAGAAGTACAATGTATACAGTGCAATACAGAATAGGGTTTGAGTAGCTATCCAGTTGACTAATTAAGTAGGTGAGGCAACTAATTTTGTTTTCTAGGCCTACTTTCTTTACCTCCAAAAGTTAGAAGTGGGACTAAGTTTCTAGGTTCACTTCAAACTGCTGCAAGTAATTGTCCTCAAATTTTGTTACAGCTTTGAAAAAAGACTCTCATAGCTGGTCGTCTTCTGGATTAACCCCACATATAAGTAAATTAAGTGACTATCCCAAGGATTTTACATAGAGGCAAAAAAAAAAAAAAGTATTCTGCACCAAAATATTTTTCTCTTTATCAATATTACTCTTTTCTATTTGTTATTAAAAGCTTCTGCTAAAATGCAAATGTGTTATCTGAAATAACAAATTAAACTATCATCTCAAATTAATTTTAACTGAATTTGCTTTTATTGTTAAATAACATATCAGTTGGCAAGGACACAGAGAATAGACCAGAGAAACAAGTAACTTTTAATGAAGCAGGATTTTTTTTTCTCCAAAAGGGTCTTAAGGTTCAGAAAGACAGACTCAAAAGAAACTGTGTATTAAGGTGTGAGGAGTGCCCAATATCAACAGGAAATGAATGGGCACATAAAATGATGAACAAAAATCTACAGATAATAAAACTAACAATATAGGCAGACTTATGAGGACACCACAGCACTTCAATCCTTCTAAGTAGAAGGTCTTTATCTTAAACCCTCCCCCATGTTCACAATTTACCATTACTAAAATGCCCCTCCTCTTGGCCTTGATACCTATTCTCACTGTTACCCCTTGGATGTTGTCTTTACCTCTCTAGCTATAGACTATCAACTCATTTTCCCCACTGCTTACTCTCCAGGCATACAATCCCTCCTGACTTACTTCCATTCTTCTTCATTTTCAATCCTAAAATTGGTTTGCATAATAGTCCCTTACACTTCTTTGCACTTCTCTCGTCTCCTCCAATCATCACACTTGCAAAAAAGAAAAAGAAAAAAAAAAAAACAACAACTCCAAAGAACACAATTGTCTAACTCGTCCACTAGTTGAATGATGCTAGAGAAAAAAATACTGGCCATATTAGCTTCACTATAAATTCATCATGACCAAAATGAACAGTCAGTTCTGCCAAGCCACCCAGCTTGCTGTACCTCTGGACACTCGAAATACCCTTAGTCTTTTGACAGGTCTCTCTGCCTAGAACTTTCTCACCATTGGCAACAACTTTTCACCCGTCAAATTTTAGTTTGAACATCACTATCTGAAAGAGGGTTTCCCTGACTATATGTATATACCATTTATAGCACTGTTTATGTCTTTCTCATTCTTAATCACAATTAGCAATTACATATTTGTTTGGTTGTTATCTACTTATCATTTGTGTTCCATTTTAGACTACAAACTTCCTAGAAGGCTAGGACGATGATTTGTTAACCATGTGTACATTGGCTAGGACATAGTAGATGTTCAGTAAATACTTGTTGAATGAACAAATTAATGCACAAGCTTTCTCAAAGGCCAAAAGTAGCCCTATCTACATGTCTTCAGAATTCATGAAGCTTCTCTCCTTCCATTTGTTTCTTTACTCAATCAGTATTCTTTAAACACAGAGATCACTAATGGAAATGCTGGCACACACTTAGCTTCAGTAGCATAAATGGCATCAGCAGGTGACATGAATCCCACTGTTGCCAGTGGCAACAATTAAATTAGGTATATAAAACCTGACACAAGAGCTGCAGCATCCATTCAGTAAAATAACCATTCAGCCTTTCAGCAAACATAATACTGACCTGAGTGACTGTGCTTTTAGTACATGAGCAAGTACAGAGCATTGTCCTGTCCAACACCAGACATTAACACAGTTCCTGACTCCTTTTTCCATTGTTGCTTAAAAGGGTTGCCTGATTAATTGATTTTATTGAATCTCTACCAATGTACATTTGTTCCTTGGTTAGCTAATGAAAAAAGCAGAGGGGTACTTTTGTGAAAAGCAAGAAAGAGGTTATGGAGGTTCTGTTGTATGCTACATATCATGTAAATAAAAGTATAGTTGACATGGTTGACTGCATAATGTCAAGGAACAGACATGAGCACATACATATGTAGATCTGTGTTAAAAGAATGACATTTTATCTGAACCAGCAGACTATTCTCACCCCCTTATATCTGTATATGCCCTCACTCTCTCCTGACCACAATGGCAGCATGCACTTTATAAAAGCAAAAACCCAGTATAGTAAGTACACTTTTAAAAAGGTAGGTCAGTCTCAGTAATACAGCAACCAGTATAGGTATAATCCTCCCTATGTACATATTATTAATCCTGTTTTTCAGATGAGGAACTTAAGTCTCAAGGAATGATGACCCCACTTGATTTTACAAAGCTAGAGATACCAAGTCAACACCTCTGAGTACAAAATCTGTAATAAAGTTAAGTGACCCAGGCAAGAAAATAAACAGGCCTAAGCTAAAGCAACAGACACAGAAATGTCAATAAAGATAAAAGGATAGACTTGAGAGAAATTCACAGAATTATAGGAATTAACTGATTTAAGGTAGAGTGTGGGAAAAGTGGTTTCTGACCCAGGTAAATAGCAATGTCATTCCCCAAAATAGAGATGAAGCAAGAGCATATTTAGGCAGGTCAGGAGTAGAGAAGAAGGGGAGGGATAAAGTGACATATTTAGGTTCGAAAAGTTGAATTGGGGATGTTTCTGGTATTGGTATGTGGAAGCAGGGTTACATGTTACATGCAGGAGTCTGGCTAACAAGAAAGGTATCAACAATGTACACTGCTGTCAAAGAATGAAGTGAAATTTGATTGAGTTTTTGTTGGAATTTGCAACTAGGAGACTACTGATCACCAAAAGAAAGGAATTTCACTAATTTAGAGGTACAATCCAGTTGTGGTAAAACAAAGAGGAGTACCAGGAGGGCAGACTAATTTCCCAGTACTTTTGGCTTTAAAGAGAAAATGTATTGAATGTGTAACATCTAGAAAGAAATGTAGGGCTGAACACAATGATGGTTTGTTTGTTTTTTTTAACTCTTTATTCCAAAATATATCGGGACTTCCACAAAAGCTATAAAATAGCACAAAACGGGGTGTCTGAGTGGCTCAGTAGGTTAAGTGTCCGACTTTGGCTCTGGTCATGATCTCACAGTTCGTGGGTTCATGCCCCACATCAGGCTCTGTGCTGACAGCTAGGTCAGAGCTTGGAGCCTGTTTCAGATTCTGTATCTCTTTCTCTCTAACCCTCCTTTGCTCACACTCTCTCTCTCTCTAACTCTCAAAAATAAATAAAAAAACATAAAAAATAAAATAAAATAGCACAAAGTATTCCCATACATTCTTCACCCAGATTCTCCCAATGTTAACTTCTTAGTTTGCTTTATTGTGTTTGTGTGTGTGTGTGTGTGTATTTAAGATTTCTGAACCATATAAGAGAAGGTTGCAGACATGATTCCCCTTTAATCCTAACATCCTAAGAGTCTCAGTATATGCTTACTAAAGAACAATAACATTCTATTGCATAACCACAGTACAACCATCAAAATTGAGGTGTTAACACTAATACAGCTCTGAAGAATGTGACATCAGCAAAATGGTGGCATAAGGATTCTTGCATTTGTAGCCCCCAGAAACATCAATTTGAAAACCTATCTGAATGCAAAAATACTTTCCCAAGGTCCAAAGACTCCAGGTGAGGGATTACAATACCTGCTTCAAGCATAGAAACAAGAAAAGGTACATTGAAGAAAGTAAGGAAACATATATTCACATTACCCCAATAACCCTGCCCAAGCACAGGCACCCAGTGCAGAGAGAGACACTCTCCTTGTGAGAGGAGAATGAAGTGAGTGTCCAACTTCAACATGACCTCAGAGCCACCCCACCCCTGCACCACTCTGACTCATATGGCCCCAGGTAGCTCCTGTGGCCCAAAGTACACAGTCAGCCTAGGCTCAGAGAAAACACTCATGGACCCAGGCCCCATGCCAGGCTGACTACTATAGACCCAGGCTTATGACACACTCCAGTACCGGCTGGATCTGCTGGCCCCAGATTCCCAACCCACCTCAACACCAGGCCAGCCCTGCAGCCCAGCCTCCAGGATGGCTCCCACAGATCTAGGCAACTGGCCTGCCCCCATGCCAGAACGGCTCCCCTAGACCCTATCTCCAGGTGAGCCCCTGAGACCTCACATTACAGCCCAACTCCCAAAGCCCCAGGTGCTAGTATCACCCTAGTTCCAGAACTGTTTCCATGGCTCCAGCTTCTAGACAGGCTCCACAAAAACAAGCCCATCCCAGAATCTCTGGACTATCTTAGTAATGAAGGCCTTTGCCTGCCAAAGCCAATCTGTAAAGACTACAAGAGGTACCTAGTTTCTCAAACACACACACATACCAATGCAAAACCACAATGATCATGAACAGTCAAGGAATCATAAAATTATCAAAAATACTAATAAAACTCCAATAACTGACCATAAAGAAGTAAAAATCTATGAATTATCTGACCAAGGTTCTAGAATAACCCCCTTAAAGAAATTCAAAGTGGGGCACCTGGGTGGCTCAGTTGGTTAAGTGCCTGACTTCAGCTCAGGTCATGATCTCATGGTTCCTGAGTTCAAGCCCCATGGTGTCGGGCTCTGTGCTGACAGAGCAGAGCCTGGAGCCTGATTAGAAGTGATATCCCTCTCCCTGTCCCTCCCCAACTCACGGTCTCTCTCTCTCTCTCTCGCTTTCTCTCTCTCTCTCTCTCTCTCAAAAATAAAGATTTAAAAAAAAATTTAAATAGCTTATACTTTAAAAAAAAATTCAATGTCTACAAGAAAACACAGATAGATGAATAGATGAAAAAAATAGAAAAACAATTCATGCAAAAAAGGATACATTCAACAGAGAAACAGAAATCATTAAAAACAAAACAAAACAAAAAACCAGAAATCCTAGAGTTGAATAATACAAGAACTGCATTGAAGAATGAAATAAAGGTCTTCAATAACAAACTCGACCAGGCAGAAGAAAGGATTAGTGAACTACAAGATTGGTCATTTGAAGTCATCAAAGGAGTGTGTCAAAAGCCTAGATCTGTAGTAGTCATCATGGCTCTGGGGCCTGGATCCACGAGTGTTTTTTTACCAAAATGAGAAAAAAAGGGAGGATTCAAAAACAGTAATGAAAGCCTGCATAAAGTATAGGATACCAGTAAAAGAAACAATCTACATATTACTGGAGTTCCAGAAGAAAAATAGAGGGAGAAAGCAGCAGAAAACTTATTTAAAGAAATAACGGCTGAGACTCTCAAATATGAGGAGAGATTTGGATACCCAAGTCCATAAAGCTCATAGGTCACCAAACAGTAATCACCTTATAGAGAATATCTCAGGAACATATCCAAATTCATGAAGTTAATAAGTTACCCCAAAATCTCAACTCAAAGTGATCTCAAGACACATTATATTAAGTGTCCAGGAGTGCCTGGGTGGCACAGTCAGTTGAGCATCCAACTCATTTATTTTTTATTGTTTTAATTTTTTTTTAATTTATTTTTGAGAGAGAGACAGAACACAAGCTGGGGAGGGGCAGAGACAGAGGGAGACACAGAATCCAAAGCAGACTCCAGGCCCTGAGCTGTCAACAAAGAGTCTGATGTGGGGCTCAAACTTACAAGCTGTGAGATCATGACCTGAGCCGAAGTTGGAACTTTACCACCTGAGCCATCCAGGTGCCCCAGGCATCCAACTCTTTATTTGGCCTCAGACCATGATCCCAGGGTCCTGAAATCGAGCCCCACATTGGGCTGCATGTTGAACATGGATCCTGCTTAAGATTCTCTCTTTCCCTCTGTCCGTCTCCGCCACTTGTTTGCTCTCTTTCTCTCTCACTCACTCTCTAGAACAAACAAACAAGAGAACAAAAACAAAACAAAACTGTCTAAAATCAAAACACTCAAAAATAGCAAAAGAAAAAAAAATTCTCGCAAGCAAGGAAACCCCCATAAGGCTATCAGCAGATTTTTCAGTAGAAACCTTGAAGGCAGCAAAGAGTCAGATGATATAGTCAAAAGTGCTGGCAGTAAAAGAAACTACCAACCAAGAACACTGTACCCATCAAACCTGTCATTCAGAATGACAGAGACAGATAAAGACTTTCTTAAACAAATAAAAGCTGAAGGAATTCATCACCCCTAGACATGCTTTACAAGAAATGCTGAAAGGAGTTATTTAAGCTGAAATGAAAGGATGCTAATTAATAACATAAAAATAATAAAAATATAAAATATAATGGTACAGGTAAGCATATAGTCAAATTCAGAATACTCTCATCCTATAAAATAGTGGTTAATCACTTAACTCTAGTAGAACAGTTTAAAGGGTAAAAGTATTAAAAATAACTAGAGCTACAATAATTCACTAACGGATACACAACATAAGTAGTGGTAAACTTTAACATTAAGAACATGAAATATGGGGAAGATGGAGTAAAAAGGTAGAGTTTTGTATGTAATCAAAGTTAAGTTGTTATCAGCTTAAAACATGCTGTTAAATCTGGTATCTGTTTTATGTAAGCCTCATGGTAACCACAAAGCAAAAACCTATAGTAGGTACACAGAAAATAAAAAGAAGGAAATCGAAGTATGCCACTATGGAAAATAATCAATTCAGAAGTAAAGAGAGCAGCAGAAGAAGAAAGGAACAAGGGAAATATAAAACAGAAAACAATACAATGGCATTAGTAGGTCTTTACCTATCAACAATTTAAAATTTGTAAATGGTTTAAATTCTCCAGTCAAAAGGCATGGAAACTCTGAATAGGCAAAGAAATCTCCTTAAAGAAAAAACAGGAGTCATCATACTTCTACAACTATACGAGATAAAGCTGAAATCATTAAAACAATATGTCACTCACATAAAAACAGACACACAGACCAACAGAACAAAATTGAGAGGCCAGAAATAAAGCCATGTGCATATGTTCAACTAATACCTGACAGGGGAGCAAAGAATACTAAATGAGGAAGACTAGTCTCTTCCATAAATGGTGCAGGAAAAACTGTATATTCACATGCAAATGAATAAAACTGGGCCCCTATCTTACACTACTCACGAAAAATAACTCAAAATTTAAAACTTAAATATAAACACAAAATTTAAAACCTTAGAAGAAAAAAATAGGGGAAAAACTCCTTTAATTGGTCTTGGCAATGATTTTTTGGATACGACACCTAAAGCATAAGAAACAAACATAAAAATAAGCAAGAGAATACATCAAACTAAAAAGCTTCCGCACAGCAAAGGAAATAATCAACAAAACACAAAGGTAACCAATGAAATGGGATAAAATATTTGTAAACGATATATATAATATGGGGTTAATACCCTAAATATATAATGGACTCACACAACTCAATAACAATCAACATCATCATCATCATCACCATCCAACCTAAAAATGGGCAAAGGACCTAAACAGACATTTCTGCAAAGAAGACATAGAAATTCCCACCATGTACATGAAAATATGCTCAATATCACTAATTATCAGGGAATGCAAATCAAAACCACAATAAGATATTACCTCATGCCTGCTAGAATGGCCACTATCAAAAACAAGAGATGACAAGTATTAACAAGGATATGGAGAAAAGAAACCCTTGTGCACTGTAGGGGGGAATTTCAATTGGTTCAGCCACTGTAGAAAACAGTATGGAGGTTCCTTTAAAATTTTAAATAGAACTACAATTTTACATAGAACTACATATATCATACAGCCATTTTACTTCTTACATCCAAATAAAATGAAATCAGTATCTCAAAGAGATGTCTGCACCTCTGTGTTCAGCGCAGCATCATTCACAATAGCCAAGACATGGAAACAACCTAAGTATCTTTCAGAAGATGAATGGATAAAGAATATATCATTTTTTCTTTATTATCACTTTTTACTTATCCATTCATTACATGCATATGTACACACATAAACACATAATGGAATATTATTCAGCCTTAAAAAAGAAGGAAATCCTGCCATTTGTGACAACATGGATAATCGTAGAGCATTATGCTAAGTTAAATAAGTCAGACAGAGATAGAAAGATACTGTGTGTTCTCACCTATATGTATAATGTTTTAAAAAAATAAAATAAAAAAATTAAACGCTGAGCTTACAAATACAGAGAACAGATTGGTGGTTGCCAGAGTCAGGGGATAAGTGAAATGACTGAAGGTGGTCAAGCAGTACAAACTTCCAGTTATAAAATAAATAAGTTAGGGCACGTGGGTGGCTAGTCAGTTAGGTGTCCGACTTCAGTTCAGGTCATGATCTCACGGTTTGTGAGTCTGATCCCCGCGTCGGGCTCTGTGCTGACAGCTCAGACTCTGGAGCCTGCTTCAGATTCTGTGTCTCCCTCCCTCTCTGCCCCTCCCTTGTCTCATGCTCTCTCTCTCTCAATCTCTCTCAAAAACAAATATAAAAATTAAAATAAATAAATAAGTCATGAGAATAGAATGTACAGCATGGTGATTGTAGCTAGTAATTCTATATTGTTATTTAGAAGTTGCTAAGAGAGCATATCTGAAAAGTTCTCATCACAAGAAAAAATTCTATAACTTGGTGATATATGTCAACTAGATGCATTGTGATGATCATTTCTCGAACTATACAAATATTGAATCATTAACATCTGAATGTTTAAATGTCAATTATATCCCAATCTGAAAAAAACGAAATCCTGATATTTGTGATAATATGGATGAATATAGGGGTATTATGTTAAGTGAAGTTAGAGAAAGACAAATAGTGTATGTTTTCACTTATATGTGATACCTAAACAGATTCCACAGAAACAGAGGGTGGAATGGTGGTTGCCAGGCACTGGGGGTGGAGAAAGGATATAGATGTTGGTAAAAGGTTATAAACATCCCTTTATAAGATGATTAAATTCTGGAGATCTAATGTACAACATGGTGACTATAATCAATAATATATTTTGTACTTGAAAGTTAAGAGAACAACTTAAATCTTAAGTGTTAATACCACAAAAAAAGTTAATAATGTGAAAGGATGGAACTGTTAATTAGTCTTATTGTGGTAATCATTTTGCAATACACACATGTATCAAATCATCACACTGTATACCTTAAACTTACATAAATTATGTGTCAATAATATCTCAATAAAACTGGGGGGGAAACGCAAATACAATGATATTATCTAATCAACAGGCCTCAAGTACATTTTTCTCAGTTTTCCCACTTAATGAACTTTTAGCAAAAGAAATCGAGTTTAGTCGAGGCTCCAATCTAAAGTCACATGCTGCTTTTTGTTAGTTGCCATGTGTCCTTATTGTCCTTTAATCTGGGAGCTTCACATACTTTCTCTTTTATGACCTTGCTATGTAGAAGGGGGGAATCATTTATTTTTGTAGACTGTCATTTATTTAGGTTTGCCTAAGGTTTCCTCACAATTAGATTCAGGTTATGTATTTTTATAGAAAGACCACAATGAGGTTGTGTCCCTTTCATGGCATCCTATTAGAGAGGGCACACATCTATCTGTCCCACTGCTGGAGATGTTAACCGCGATCATTTAATTAAGGTGGTATCTGCCAGTTACCTTCTCTGTAAAGTTACTAATTATCTTTTTGTAATTAATAAGTATCTTCTGGGAAAGTTCTCCGAGACTATGTAAATACCCTGTTACTTATAAAAACATCTGCCCACTGGTTTTTGCATCCATAGATGATTCTTGTCTGAAACAACAGAGGAGCTGCCAAATTGTGATTTTCTAATTCAGTTTTTCTCCTATTTGTCAGCATGTAAGAGCCTTTTCTTCACTATTGATCCTTTTTTTTTTCAGATATTTTTTTAAATTAGTCTGAAATCCTGGCTTTCTTATTTTATTCTATACATTACTCTCACTGTTTATTTTGATATTCAAATTTACCCAGATTTTGACCAGTGGAAGCCAAAAGAAAGAAATGTATCTTAAGAGACCCAGTAGGAATGAAGGATTGAGAGGAGAGTTGAGACAATATATCATCACTGATGAACCGAGATGCTTGAGAGCAAAAGGTAGTAGTATGCAGAGCTTATGTGAAGGGTAGTTGCAGATGGGAAAAGAGATTACTCATCCACTAAACTCACAGAAAAGACAAACAAGGAAAACAGAAGACAGTACCCAAGAAGTTAAGAAGTTTATGATAATCTCTACATCGTCTGGGAAGTAGGAAGGGAAATGTTTGCTGGAAGTGAAGAGAATGTGGGAACACATGATGCCTAATGATAGCACTGACTGTGTGATAGTGTTTTGGGAAATGGAGATGTAGATGGCTAGCAACATACAGGGGAATTGGGGATCCTTGCAAATGTCTTACTGTCCATATTGTCCCCAATCTATAGAGTTGTCTAGACCCATTAGAACTGTTCCCTGCACCTCTGTCCCCCACCTCCATACTGCTCAATAGCCAAGATGCAAAAACCATTGCATTCTACACAGTTAAAATATTTCAGGTGAGTGAAATAGAAGTATGAAGGGGAGGGGCAGCTGGGTGGCTCAGTCAGTTAAGCATCTGACTTAGGTTCAGGTCATGATCTCACGGTTGCTGAGTTACAGTCACCTATCGGACTCTATGCTGACAGCTCAGAGAGTGGGACTTGCTTAAAGTTCTGTTTCTCCCTCTCTCTGTCCCTTCCTCCCTCATACTCTGTCTGTCTTGTTTCTCTCTCTCTCTCAAAAATAAATAAATATGAAAAAAATTTTTTTTAAAGGTATGAAGGAGAAAAGTGAGAGTTAAATTTTTAATAATACAATTACAACAATGGGATTGTGTCATCTGCTCTGGCTAGAAAGGGTAACAAAAACAAAAGAAGCTGATGAAGAAGTAAAATTAGAGGATCAGAGTCCTGGGAGATCAGTGAGGTTTGCAAAGGGGCATTTTTTCCTCATGATTCCCTGAGTGTTCCTGACACATATTATCTTGTTTGGAGAGTATTCTAGCAAAATGAGGTTTCTGGCATCCTGGCAAACTAGAAGGAAGCAGGGAGGTGAGCTGAGAGAGGAAAGTGCCACAGACAGTCAAATTTTATCACCCTGATAGCAAAATGAATTGACAACTGAGTGTTGACACCTATCTCCACATCACCCATGGTGACTCAAGAGACATGCATCATGTAGCTACATTTCGTGTAAGAGGCTGTCAGGACTTGGCATCAACATATACTGAGCTGTACATGGGAACTCTGTGGAAGCCCAAAGCTATCTCTCCCTTCTCCAGCCCACAAGAGTATGAAACTCTGGACCTGCCTGTGATGAGACCTTGCCAGAGCACAGAAGAAGCCAGGAAGGGACAGTAAGTCCTGGCTCCATGAGCCCCCTTCACCAGATCTGCTTCTGCCTCCCAAACAAAGGAACGGTTCCCTGAAGGCTTTATTATGTGCTATACACATTGTCTCATTGCTCTTCTCAGTCTCTGATCTTCAATTATAATTTATATATCCGCTTAAGAGAAAAGATAAAAAAAACTATTGCAAAGCATACCAACATGGTATAGCCTAATGAAAAGGCAAAGATCATTCACTGTGTATTGATGCCTGAAAGATAATCTTACTAAACCAAGAATAGGGTCGTTTGTTTCCATGGTTGGTCCTGAGCTATCTAGAAATGGTTAAACCATGCTGAGTGTACTCTGTCAGTGTACTCTGTTAGTACTCTTCTTGAAAATATGCACAATATTTTTTCAAGTTTCCATATTAAGGAATGAAATACAATGATATTTGGTGCTTTAAAAAAGATATATTGTAGTTATTTGTAATAGTCACCTCTGGGAAACACTGTGAATCTCCTTGGGACCAAATATAAAAGTAGATAAAAAGAGTTCAATGTAATGTTTATTAGACACTTTCCATCATACAAGCACTAAACCAGGGTCTTAATATGTTTTCTTTCTCTTGTAATTCTTACAACAACAGTACCATGAGTGCTATAATGTTCCCAACTTAAGAGCTGAAAAACTAAAGCTTTAATGAGGTAAATCTTCTTGAAAATGATAAAGACAGGATTTGAACCCAAGCTCTCTAGCACTAGAAGTTGTTTCCTTAATGACTCCGTCACTACAACAAATTTCCCTTTTTTAAAAAATGTATTCATCACAAGCAAATTCCCCCAAGATAAACAAGAACCTAAACATGCTTTTTAAGGTTTTTCACCCCAAATATATTAATAAGTTTGGTACATACAAATTCAATCTAAATATTTTACTCAGAGTAACTGTATATACAAGATAGCCAAAAGAATATGACATTCTTTATAGCTGTGACATATTTCCACTTACAAACTATTTTATAAAATTCTTTAGGAAAACTGTATTAGTGGACAATGTCACAATTATTGATGATATAAAAGGTATTAGATCAACAAACCTATTTCCTTGGCAAGAACCAGATTAGGTCCTTGATACTTGATTCAGCCAAAGATGCAGAATCAAAAATGGTGTAGAGAAGACCTTTTTACCTCTTCTTTTGGAAAATAACCTTTCAAGGCCATTGTAAAAAATGGAAGCAAAATTCTAACTCACTCTGGTTAAGTTTTTTATATGCCTTCATATAATGAAAAGATAAGAAACCATGAATGTTTGGGGCTCAAAGAGACAGTTACGGGTCATTTTTTAAATGTTAGATCCATATTCTGTTTACCAGAATAGCATTTCTATCCTTTTCTCCCTCATAAAACTATAGAGCCCTATAAAATGTAGAGCCACAGAAACTTTTGTGGAGAAAACTGGTATTATTCAGTATCTTTCTCCCAAATTCTTCTAGTTCATCTCATTTTTGTATGGCAACATTTCTAATATTCTAGTCCTGGCTTTTGTAATTATCAGTATAAATTTGCCAAGTTAGACACAGAGTAGTTTTCAGCTATGGAGAAATATCACTGAACCAAAGAAACTCATTTCACACGTGTGTCAAATGTCACAGAATACCAGGTAGATTACCCGATTATAGATTGGGGTAGAGTGTGTCATATTACCCAGATCCACAAATCCTTTTGAGAAAGCTGCTTGATAAGGTAAAAAGCCTTGGCTAAAACAAAGACCTCATTTTCCTGATGCCAGAACACTTCTACAGTTCAGAAATGTCAGTAACTAACAACCAAATCAACTGTGGGAACAGCTGAAGTACACAAAAAGATAGTTGTGATGGTCACACTTAAACTGATTATTCAGGTACTAAACGAATGGTACCTCTGGTCTTACATAGGCTTTTCTATTTGATTTTAATTTACAAGGCGTTTTAGAAGGGTGGGGGAGGTGCACATGTGCGTATGCACTCCATATTTTAATAGCTGATCATGATACTATTTAAAGCTAATTTTCTAAGCCTCAGATTTAGTCTTAGCATTTTTAAGGAAATTATAATGACTGATGAAATCTCGAGCCCATAAAGCAGTTTGCTGGTTGGCCCTAGGAAGCTGTCTTAGAGCAACACCTAGTGGCTCCTTGGCCTCTTCAAACGAACACTCTGGGATCAGGAAGGAGCAGCTTAAAAAAAAAAAAAAAAAAAGACTTCTTTTTAAGAAATTTTAAATAAGATGCAGATATTTAGGATAATGTACACTCTTTGCTTTTTTGTGCCTATTTAGAGTTCTGTTTAATTTCCATTTGATACAAGTTTCACCCAAAATTCTGACTTCTGCTAATCTGCTGATTCTACTACATGGTTAAAGAGAGTCCACTTGGTTGCAATAACCAAAAAAGCATAGATATTTGGCATAAAGACATTATCCTATAACCAAAAATAACTCCATGAAAAGCTGTTAGTAAAAAAGAGGCTAACTATGAATTTCAAATAACATATGTCACTGCTACAGAAAGATTTCGTCAGGCTTTTTCTTCAAATCATTGAAAACCAGGAGGTTAATTTGAGCCTACATATTTTTATACATGGATCTTTGGAAATTATTGTGCTCGTTTTATGTATTTTGCAAGAGGATTCAGAAACAAGCCTTACAATTCTGTGAAAATCTTTTACCCTTCAGAATGTGGTGGTGAGTTTATGATTCTTTTTTTGTCAGGTGTGATATTGAAATCTCTTCACCTCTTCCAATAATATAATCACAAATGGGGAAATTCTGCCGTAATCATTTGCAGTGTCTGTGGAGGTCTGCAAGATCACAATCTTCAAATTGATTCAAGAAAATGTTGACATTTATACCATTCCCTGGTCATGTTATAATCATTGTCAGCAGCATGAATTTGTGAGGTTTTTATTTTATGTTCTTGTCAAAATCTCTGTCACAGAAATGAGGCTGAAAAAGTTTAATGCTTTATGTGCTCGCTGAGAGATGATAATAACCCCAGCTTCTCTGACCTCCGCGGTGTTTCAAAATTTAGTGGCTGGTTAGTTCTCCTCACTCCTTTTGCAGCCTCAGCAGCCCAAGAAGCCAAATCATCAACCAATCAAAATGCAGAGTATAAAAATGGTTCAGAGTATTCTTTCCTGCTAGAAACCAGGCTTGCAGCACATCCCTGATCTCTCCATAGAAAGAAGGGTTATGTGAGGCATATGATTTAAACCTCCCCTAATGACACTTTAAATAAATGGATGGCAAGCAATGCTAGCACTTCCAACAGAAACATTAAAATGTTCAAGGGGCTTCACTATCAAGATAACTGATGTTAAAACCAGAGGTGTTCAAAAACAAGTACCGTTACAAATTATGCATCCCCAAAATTCACTACAGTACCTTCCAAAGTGTGGCCCCACCAGAAGTGTTTTCTGTCTCTCTGCATTGATCTCAGTTGTTGTTTGTGTTTTTTTTCCCCAACTATTGTTTACCTAAAACATCAATGCCAGGATACCAGAGTTAGCATCTGAACAAAGAGAGTAACTGTAGAGACTCAGCTTTACGTTAGCATGTGCTGTTGGAAGGCACTACCTACACCATTAAGGAATTCCTACTGGAATATTTTATACTTTCCAACATTGTCCTGTTATCTTTAAATACAGAAAAGGGAAGTTGCCATTTCCAGGATTCTTCCATCCAGGACTGCAGGTCAATGCCCTCTGCTGCCTACCCAAATCCATCTCATTACACTGATTCAGGGGAGCCCTTTTAACACTGTAATAGCCCCAATTTCAGGTTCAAAACAGATGAGTGTGTTCTATTAGTCTACAAAAAAATCAATTAAAAACAATTTTAGGAAGTATAAAGAAAAATAAAATTTTTCCACTAATTCTTTTGTTCATTAGGACCAGTCATTAGTTTAACTACATAAAGACAAAAATCAAGATTTTGCTCACAGTCGATTACACTGTAGGTGTCACTGATGCTGTTAGTTTGCCTTCTACTTTCTGTAGAAGCTATATCTGCCTCTATATCAACATATTTTTGAATATAATTACTTTTGACTCAAATATGAAATCATTTTGATTGTAATGTAAGTCTAACTGGTAAATAATGTGAGTCTCCACCACACTCGCGATAGCCTAGAAATAGTACATTTCACCCTAGCATTTTCATTTATGCCAACTTCAGCATATGATTTATAAGTTTAAAAAATAAGGTGTCAGTACAACTGGAATGTTAATATCCTTATTCTATACAAACTACTTAAAATCAGTGTCAGTACTTGGTTACAATCGAAGATGATGTTCTAAGATTAATTCCCTATACTCCGGAACAATATGTATATATTGAGAGAACTAAGCCTATTTAAAAGATCCAAATGAGGTTAGTATTCTGCATTTAGAGAAGCCCTAGTAAAACAGCTGAAAGAAACACCAAATGGTCCTAAAAAAACATCTATTGAATTCATACTCTCCAGGCAATGCTTACTAAAATGTAGAATTTCATCAGTTCTGAATTGAAAAGATTGATCTGCTTGTCATGTTGAATAGACTCTAAAAGTAGTTTAAGCAACAATTGACCCTGAGCACAGAACCAGCCGAGTCTTCTGGGCTTCGGGCTGAAGGCAGCTCCAGATTTCTAAGATAGCTGAAATTGTCTCTGTCGTGAAAAACAGCAAAGCAGCTCACAACAGACTGAAATGCTCAAGAGGATTTTCATAATTACAGCTAAGAGAAATGAGATTTACTGGAAGCTGCATTTACATCAGTATGGTATGGCTGTGTCCTTCCTCACAATTCCTTGTGCTTAAAAAAAATCAATTCCATCCACTTTTCAGAATTCCATTTGCTTCCTTTTTCTTCTGAATATCAGCTCACTAAATTTAAGCCATATTACAAAAGGCAACTGTGAAATTTTTATTAGTAAAATTTTTATTAGTGATTAATCTGTTTCCACTACTGATCGGTAATTTTTGTCAGAGATTTCACACTTCACTCATCACAAAGACCTAGGAATGTGCCAGAACTCACAAGCTTTAGCTACTAAGAAAATATGCAGGTGAGATTCTAAGTAGAACAACAGGATAACAATAATGATATGATAATGCAAAAAATGTATTCTCTAAATGAAGACTATTCCACATAAGCTATGCAAAAGATATGAATACTAAATGTACCATCATGATATGCCAATAAATATTATGTTAAGAACTTAATATACTGTTACGTTCTTTTATAGTAATAACTCACATTCTTCTTTGTCTGGTCAAAGGTCAATTTCCTCCTTCTGCTCTTTTGGCTCCTTATAAAAGGACTTACTTGTTCTCTAATTGGGCTTCGGGGTGCAGGGAGGGAGAGAAGGAACCATGCGGCCATTGTGAGCTGAACAACATCACTGCTGACTTGCTGTCTCACCTGGCTAGTGTGAAGCAACACCCAGGCTTGCAGTTGATCGCCTTCCCTGGACCCTCCTTCAACTTAATGCCATGACAAAGACCCAGCTTGTTGAGGATTCATCACTAAGGTCAGAGGCTACAAGAGCAAATAAGGGATTACATCTCATGTTTGTGGGTTCCAGCCTGTTTGTGACTTTCCCTTCCTAGCTGTCCACCCTATGGACTTCAAGCCCAGCATCAGATATAGAGACAACAGCCTTACAAGAGACTGTCTAACCTGTCCCACAATCCTGCCAGCGGGTTCCCAGTAACAAACATATAAAATTATATATTATTTTACATATGTATACATATGTATGCACACATGCATATTTAATTTATGTACACCTATTGTATGTACATGTACAGATTTATATATTCAGCTTCTGTGGTTAAATCCTGACAAATACAGATTCTGGTTTTAAAAAATATAGTCTGTTTGAAAAACCTTGTCTAGATAATAAGTATTTGTTGTTGAATATTTTAGTGACATTTTAATCTTGGAATAATTTCATGTTCATACTCAACAGGATTCCTGAGGTTTTCACGACTGGCTCTTTTCACATTAACTGAGACCCCAGGAGTCATGTAACAGCCATGATCCACAGACTAGAGGACTCATGTTTTGAACATATGTGATTTTTAAGGGAAAAAGAGGCTTTAGAGAATATCTGAGCACATAATGGAAGTAACATCTCCAAGGACAGAAACACATCAGGAGTGAAGTATTGGCCCACCCGTGTGGTACTGGAGATCAGTTAAGCAAGAAAAATTGCAGCTGACTGACTATCATTCTGAGCTCTTTTCATTCCTTATACAGTAATTAGGTGGTAAATATTAGAAGATAAGGCAAATGCCACCCTCTAGTAAAAAGTTACAGAAAACATACGAGAAGATAAACCTACATTTTCAACACCCTGCTTTGGATAAGAATAATTGTTATTTTCCCTTCAGAGCAGAACAGACTGGTTAATTTTTATAAGTATCAGTTAGGGACTTTGGCTTGATTTCTACCAAAAGGCAATAATTTTCCACTAAATCACAATGATGTTTCAGATCCCAACAGCAGCAACCATAGACTTTACTATACCTGTCATTTTTGTGGGAGTTTATAATATGGCAGTAATACTTCCAGCATTCTTTTTTTTTAAACTCAATAGCAATTGTTCTCCAACTGTTTTGTAATTTATTTTCAAAAATTAAATTTGCTGAATTTTAGTTTTACAAAAGTTAAACAGAAAGCAATTTTATTCAATATGGCTCCAGCCCAGAAAAATTCTGTGTAAACAATGTTTTGAGAATTTTACTGCTCTGATTAAACCATTCCATAAACTAAAATGAGTCAGACATATTTCAGAGAAAAAAATGTCCTCCTCCCCCAAATTTAATTTTCCTTTTTTTGTTTGGAACACATCTTATTGCATCATAGATAAATTTCATTTTAGACTGCATCTAATTTTTAGGCATGAAGCTAGCTGTCCTTTCAAACATCTTTCCATCTTATTCCTTATTAGATTATTATACTATCACAAACTCTTGGTCATACCACTATAAAATGGCTCCTACAATCCACAAAGCTCCTGTTATCCTGACTAAAAAGAAAATATGAGGAATCGAAGTTTACTTGTGACTCTAATGCACTCACAATCAATCAAGCTTATCTCATTTTTGACCAATTTTATTAGAATTCTAAACCAATATGACTACACTGAAGCTGAGTTTACTTTCCACTAGTCAATTTTATTGTAAATATATCTTTCTGGCATTTCTGTAATAAAGAATGCTTTACCTGGAGAGGCAGTTTATCCAAATTCAAACTAGACCACTGTTCATCTTGCATTGTTGGGCACAGCCTCTGCCTTATTAAATTGCAGCATATTTTTCTAACATACTTAGTGATTATGCTCCAAGGGCTCAGATTGTTCCTTTTAAGAAAAAGAAATTATTCTTCAGTGTCAGACAACAACAAAGTAAAACTACAAAAATCTATTAAAAGAAAAAAAAACAAGTAGTGATATTAAAGATAAAGAGGAAATGTGAGTCATTATTTAGTCATTTTGATATGAGGACACTGGTATCCAAATATCATTAAACCACTAGGAAACACAGCAAATATTAATTCTCAGCATTCTCTAGTGTCTTACCTACTACTTTATTTTTAATAATCATTGGGAAACAATCTGATATTTTAAAAGCCTAAATTAGAAGAACTCAATTTTTCTATTAATGGTTTAATGGCCATCTCG
The DNA here is from genome assembly GCA_017311185.1 of Proteles cristata cristata. Taxonomy (NCBI): domain Eukaryota; kingdom Metazoa; phylum Chordata; class Mammalia; order Carnivora; family Hyaenidae; genus Proteles; species Proteles cristata. Next base: position 3,039,015 of record JAESUZ010001232.1, read on the forward strand.
ACCTAAGGAGAAAAAATATGTATCTTCAGTATTAGGGGCACATGGATGGCTCAGACAGTTGGGTGTCTGATTCTTGATTTCAGCCCAGGTCATAATCTTACAATCTGGTTTGTGAAATCCAAGTCTAGCTCTGTACTGACAGTGTGGAGCCTGCTTGGGATTTTCTCTTTCCTCTCTCTCTGACCCTCCCCAGCTCACTTTTTCTCTCTTCAAATAAATAAATAAGCATTAAAAAAAAAAAAGAAGAAGAAGTGGAATCATTTTCATGAGGTTGGGAAGTGCCTATCTTCACTATTTCCTAGCCATATTGGCTTTAAGTAAAATCCACCAATAACTCAATCAAAAAATGGAATTCTGGTTACTTACTAAGTCAGCTCCACCAAAGAGATCTAAATAAGCCTTTCTCCTCTTCAATTTGAGAGTCAGTACCTTCACTGATTTTGAATACCACAGCCTTAAAGTCACTGCAGACGCTCATTAAGGTGTTCAATACACTTGACTGAATTAGCACACCTATTTTAAAAATAACAACAACAACTCTGAGAAATAGAAACCCACACAATATCAAATAATATCCTGAAGGCACCTGGGTGGCTTAGTGAATAGAGCGTCCAACTCTTGATTTCGGCTTAGATCATGATCCCAGGGTTGTGGGGCTGAAAAGGCTGAGCATGAAGCCTGCTTAAGATTCCCTCTGTGTCTCTGCCTCTGTCTCCCTCCCCAGTTTCTCTCACTCTCTCTCTCACTGAGTCTCTCACCCTCTCTAAAAAAATATACATCTATATCCATATGTATATGTATATCTGTATCTATATCTATATTTATCTCCTGCATGCCAGGTACTTTGAAGAATGCAGTAATACAGAAGCCATAGGCATTGCCTTCATGCTAAATTTAAGGAAATGGGACATATATATGTTACCACATTGGCTGTACCAGCAATTGGAAACATGGTAGACTTTACTCCCATAATTGTTAAAGAATAAAGGAAAAGATAATTACCATAGAAGAACCATATAGTAATGTGGAACATAAGCAGTGAAGAAATTCAAAGACAAAAAAAAGCAAATTGATTTGGGATGATTAAGAAAACCTTAATAGCAGTGACACTTGAATTTGTGAATGTAGTAAAACAGATTAGTAAAAAGGGATGAACAGGGTTTTCTAGGAAAATGGAAAGACACAGTAATAGGGAACCCAAAATTTCAGTCATATTAAACCATTGCATTTATTTCTTGCTCTTGTAACAATTTATTGACTAAATTCCTGGTTGATGTCTTTCCTCCACACACATTTCATCTCTCTAGGGTTATTCTGTCTTGGAGTCTCACTGTTCCCCAAGGCCTCAGAGTCTTTTCATCCAGTCAACAAAAGGGCAGGGAGAGTCTGGAGAAGATACACCCACTTCTCAAGCATGTTGGCATGAAACAGACATACACCACTCCCGCTCACGCCGCACTGGCAAGTACTAGATAATGGCCGTATGTGGATTTAGGCAGACGCTGGAAAATGTAGTTCCTGCCTAGACTGTCACTTCTCTGTGACAACTCAAGGCTTTAAAAGAAGAAAATGCATTTTGATGGACTGCTCTCTATCTCTGTCACACCAAGCCTGCCAAGAAGGTACAGAAGGTGAAATGTTCATTTTTTGCAGTCACCCAAACATGAGAGTTTCTTAAAGGTACTACAACAAACAGGCTGGAATGTACAGAGCTGGGGAAGATTCTAAGTCAGAGGATGAAATAATCAAAGCAGCATTCTAAAAGAGAACACAGGCAGTGGTATCCAGAAGAATTACAAGGAGAATAAATATTTTCTGGAACAGACAACAAAGCTAGCAAAGGGTGTAGAAAATCCTGGTAAGAATTTGAGATATATTCCTAAGTAAGAAACGAAAGCAACGCATGATTATAATAGGGGATGGAGGATGGAAAGAAGGAAAAGGAGAGAAGGAAATGAAAGAAAATGTTGAGCATTCAAGCTCATATGATAGTACCCCTAACAACAAGTAGGAAGCAATTTTTGAGAGATGAGTCCAGGAGCATGTTCAAATGCTCCAGGGGGGCATCTACATGGAGCTGTCTAGGTGATGGTCACACAGGGCAAGATGAAGATAAGAAAGGACCAGGAGAAGAGGCCTCATCTCCTGACTCCCATCACTGCAATTTTTCCTAGACTACTATAGTATCTACAAGAGGCAAATGAACTATTCTGTGACATGGCAAATCCATTCTTTTTGCCCGTCTACACAATCGATACCAATCGCCACAGTCAAATTGATCTGGCTGCAACTCACATCAATTCTTAGGAGACTGAAAGGAATGGATTGGCTGTGCCATAGGCCAGCCATTTTACATCCTCAGACATGCCCTATTCTGCCTCAGGAGTTATTAGGCCAATGGAGGAAGAATCCAAGGTCCCCATTCTGTTCATTTTTTCAAGATCTGATATCACATTTATTTTTTTTAGGCTTCACAGCTGCCTTGCTAATTTTTATGCAAAAATTAAGAATCAATTTGTTTCTTTTTTTTCCTAAGTCAAACCAATAATATATGAACATCCTCTACATGCTAAGCTCTGTCACGGATAAAATTTCTTAAGTGGAAGATACTCTGATAGTAAGAGAAAAGAAGCGTACCAACACACAGTTAATTTGCAACCCCATTCAAGCCCCTTTCAATCCTGTTAGAGAGAAGAAAGAGATGTAATGAGCATGTCCTATGCACTAGGCTCTGCTCTAATGCAGTTATGCAGTGTGCATGTCATATTAGCTCAACATAAGCATTATATCTCCATTTTAAAGGAGCTTAATAATTTACCCAAAGTGATATACCTAGTAAGTGACCAAGGTGCCCATTAAAGCTTTGGTGTGACCCGAAGCTGAATGCATTTTGACACTATAAAGCCTCTCCTATGGTTCTAATTAGACCCAGTAAAACTGCCAAATAAAGAGCCAATTCCTGTTGCCACACTGACCAAAATACTCAAGCCAGCATCCTGCACTCCTTTAAATCTGACAGAGAATCGATTCAGTGGTTAAGAACAGCAAACATCTCCCTAGACATGTGTTCACGCTAAGGTGGAACTGAATGATTATTTTGAACCCTGACTATAGCAAAGGATGAGAACGTAAACTCCAGCCTACTCCTGGTTCATCAGTTTTGTGTGTGAAGCAGCCTTGAATTTGCCAGTGTCGTAAGATGTGTCCTTGACAAGGCGGAAAAATATACGGTCATCTACTTAAGAAAGCAAATCTGCTATGAGGTCCAGGTCAGTCTGTTTTCCATAAAAACATTTCTCTATGCCCCTCCGTGGACAAGCTGAATCCAAAGAGCAGAGCAGACCCCAGCAGGGTAGGATTCCAAAGGCCTGGACAGGACACTACAGCATTTCCAAGGTTCCCTCCAGTAAGTGTGGTTATATGTCCTCCAAATGCACTTACTTGAAGAAAGTGCTAAGTCAGCACTGGCTAGCCAGTGTGGAATATGACTGCCCATCCTAATTGGGTGAGGTAAAGGGGTTCCTTGACTAAAGTCAAAGTAGACAGAGCTTAAGGAAAAGCTAAAGGGAGAGGAAGTGTGAAGCAGAGCTGAAGGGCAACAAAGACTGTGTTGTTTTTATCTAGTGTCACAGCAGAGCCAAAGAGGATTTTAAAAGCTGGCCATGGAGCAAAAACATATTTTACCTTGCAAGCTGAAATATCCACAGGCTGTGAAAGATCAAGGAAAATAAAAAGAATATTGTTATTGCAAGGGCATCACAGAGAGAAGCACCATTTCAGAATCACCCTTGAAACAAATAACAGAATGAGCTCAATCAGCTTTTTTTCTAAGCCTTTGCTGTGCTCCCTCCCCCAACACATACTCCAGGTCAAGTTGCAGACCGTTTGTTTCCTAAAACTCACTAGAATGTATGCCCTTTCTTTGTACTACATTTCCTCAATGCTATAAAATAAACTGTACTATGGAGTGTTTTAATTTCCTATCGTCTTCAGAAAATCATGCTAATAAGACATTTAGTGAAAAGAGTAGTTGCCCAGTAAGTGGCAATAATCTTTTATGAGTGCCGCTGTGAAAACTATGAACAAATATGTTGACCTTGAAAGTTCCAATCTTACCACGAGTGCAAGAACAATGACACAAATATTCATTTAGATGAATGCTTACCATGCTTGGCCTTATCATTCCGAGCTACCCACATTTCAATTTCCTAGTTATACTCAGAAACTATGGTTTGTGATGGAAAGCAAAAGGATACTGTTGCCATGGTAGCAAAAACATTTTTTTTTCTCCCTCAAAAAATAGTATATCAGAGACCAGTGGGGAAAAAAATAATACTAACTGCACTTGCAGAAAAAATTAAATTTAAATATGAGTTCTTGCAATTTTATCAACTGCTGTTTATATATTGTTCCATCTGAACATGTAAGTATGCCTTACAATGGGCTTACCCGTTAAAGTACAGACTACCTTTTTTTCCTCTTTGCACAGGTTGCCTGACATAACAGAATACATCATTTAAAATCCATGAATGAATAAAAGGATCTAGATTTGCAATTGTATAAAATTATATTCAAAGTTTTAAAAAAAACTGCCTTAGATTAATACAGCTAATAAAAAAATGACAAAGAAGCAACTAGACAATAACAACAGAAACAATGACTCTTATCCTTTTGAATTCCTCTGCTTGCCATTCAAATGGGATATTACCCTTTTAAGGACTGGCTGAATAACTCAAACTAATGTACCAACCTGTGCTGCTCATATTCCCTAATGCATATCATTTTCATGATATTACTTTTGCAGATACTACACTGGCTTGCTGCAAAATAAAATCCCTGAAATTTTCCTGTATTCAATGAGCTGTTGACATTTTTTAATAAGAGAACACAACACTAATGCAGCTGTCTTAATTCTGTGAATTACTTTCCCGCCAAATTCACTGGAGTACTGATGTCACATACGAGCAATCCGTTAGAATCAGTCACCTCTCCAGCTGTTGTTATAGCTCCCGCATTTCCCATCCTCAGCGTATTTTCTCTTTTATGTACGAAGATGAATGTCAGTGTCAGGTCTTTAGAGGAGCGGGTGATCTTTTTACTGCATATTTGAAAACATGTTCTTACTTCTTATTTCTACTCCATGATGGAAATTCTAATTCAAAACTGTTCGTTTTTTACACAGATGCCCTTGAGAAAATCAACCCAGGACATGTTCCAACATAATTATTACTTGTAAATTATCATATATAAATGTACTTATTTAAGGTACTACTAATTGTATGGTTTATTCCTCCTGTGTTTCTTTTATCAATGAATTTACCCACATTTATTTAGAAATTAATCTATTCTCAGATTTTATCCCAAAGCCAGTTTATTCTGTGAGACATATTTCCCAAATAAACATCTACTGAACAAAGAATGAACAAACTGGTTACTGTATTACAGGGACCAATTATATTACTCTTTCCTGGGAGAAATGAAAAGCACGATCATTATAGCTCAGTTTGACTGTGGGTAAAATTTTCTGTCTGGTCAATGTTTCTCTTCAGTGCCAACACAGTGTATCACTGTCTTTTCCTCTGTGGTTTAGAATACAGAGTTTAGAAGTACACAGAAACCAGAAGTACAGAGAAATAGTCTTTGGAGAATAGACTTATTAGGTCTACACCAAACCCCTTCACACCAACCCAACAAAAAAATAAATAAATAAAGCAATATTTTGGCTCTCTGAGGAATCATCACAGTAAAAGGAGATGTGTTTACTTGAGCTAAGTTGAAACTGGAGGCAATGAGGTGAAATCAAGGGTGGCAGCTCTGTATAGCAGAGGGCTTTCACAAGATGGTACTAATCAGGGCTTCCTGGGGTAGCATAGACTAGGTCTCTAAGGTTGCAGCTATCTTTTGAAAGCCATTTTCTGCTTTCCCCCATCTTTATAATGTATAAATTCACTGTTGGTAATTGCACTTTGGAGCATGATTTAAAGACTGTGCTTTAGCCAGAGCCTAAAAGCAGCGTAGGCTCCAAGCCATTCCATCTTTGGCCTCATCTGTGAATGCTGTCAATAGACATGCCAAAAATGACGCAAATGGTTTGAAACAGTGGGCTACACTATCCTTCTTCTATTAGTCTCTACCCAGCACTCACATTGATTATTTTTAATGTCTTATAGAGGATACATTAGACTGAACAGGCTACCAGTTGCTGTTAAGACATCTTAAATAGGAAGAATTATTTCTACTGGAATTCTAGGGCATGAAAATAAATTATCAACAATAAAACATGCCCAGAAAATTGGCCGTGTAGAAAGTAATTACACAATATTTTCTGAAACTAAAATAGTATGTATCATGACAAAGATCAACTTGCCAAATCTCACCATAGCAAACCATACCTGCTTGTAATCTAAACTATGACAGTGGCGAATCAATTTAGTTTAGAAAATAACCATTTTTCCTAAGTGGCTCATAATGAGTTAAAAATTCATGTCATGAACAACACAGATGAAACGAGCAGAACTAAGGGTGAAGAAAAGGCCTCATCAGGTGCCTCTTTCCGCAATGCCTTCACATACTACATCTCAGTTTTGGCTTTCAGTGAAAATAATGAAGATGATATGACACAAGCTAATCAGTTAGCAGTCATATTGATAACAATAATTCAACGGGTGAAAATGTTGCCATCTACAAACCAACTTGGAGCCCTAGTACCACCATTTACGTTCCAAGGATGACCTAGGTACCTGTGATTCTCGCTGTCTCCTCTGCTGTTCATCACGTGAGGTGTCAAATGCCCTGCTCCCCCCACCACCCCCTTTTTTTTTTTTTTTTTTTTTTTGGTCCTCTCTTCTGTTGCTTCTCCTTTGAATAACTTTGCCTTTCCTCAAGTGCCAGAGGCCGGCTTGGGCCTGGTCCAGGGGTCCCTGAAGGATGGACGGTGTCTGCGAGGGAGGCAGTGAGAGAGCCCTGAGATTCTTTCTGGTCACCAGGCAGGTATCTCTGCTCTCACTGGGGCTCAACTTTATTTTATCATGAAGTGTTTGGGGGACGGCACAGAAGTGGCATTTGCCTTAGACAATGATTTCTGATGACAAACTTCTTTGATATGTAAGAATTTACCAGAACATAGATTTGTAGAAGACTCCTGCATAACCTCTATCAATAGTGATTGAGATAGGGGATTTAGATGCTTATCCTATGGGGAAGGAAGGTATCTTTAGCATACAAGACAATGTTTTCAGCATCCAAAGGGTGAAGTTAGTTCTCTGTGAGCAGGGGTCAACAGCTTGTTTGTTTAAGGAGAAGTATTAAGAAAAATAGGTCTTTCAGGAAACACAATGTTTGCTCCCATAATTACAAAAGAAGAAGTTCCTACAACAGGTTCCTTCACAGGGTGCATCAGCATATTCAAGGCCATAATAAGTCACTCCAAATACTGATCCACAAAGATACCTTGGGGGTCAGTACTCCAAGCAGAAACGATTGGGTGGGGGTGGATATCTGTCCTTAACTCTAAATTAGGCTCTTTGTCTCAGGGCCAGGCTCAATTGTAACTCTTGTGTTCTTAACCCCCTTTATTATCTCAGTGTTGGATCTGCAAGGCCCTTAGGAAGAGCCTTTTGCAACCATCCACAGTGCTTTCATCTAAAATCTCTTTTGAAAAGGCAAGAATATGCTTTTCCTTATGAGGTATCTGTGTGGGGAATATTGGTCTGATTTGGAATATTGTGAGGCCTGGTCAATACCAGCAGGCTCATTTCCAACATGAGTCCATAGTAGCAGAAAGAGATACCAGTTTTCGTTTCTCATGGCAGGAGCTGTGCAAACGCTGCATTTCCTCGCTGTGACTGTCATCCAATGAGGTGGGTATGGCTCCCAGCACTCAAAAAATCATCATGTTTTCTCGGGGCGCCTGGGTGGCTTAGTCGGTTAAGCGTCCGACTTTCGCTTGGGTCATGATCTCGCGGTTCGTGGGTTTGAGCCCCGCGTCGGGCTCTGTGCTGACTGCCAGCTCAGAGCCTGGAGCATGTTTCAGCCTGTGACTCCCTCTCTCTCTGACCCTCCCCTGCTCACGCTGTCTCTCTCTCTCCTAAAAATAAATAAAACATTTAAAAAAAATCATCATGTTTTCTTTCTTCCTTTTCCTACCTACATTGTACAAAAACACTTAACTTTCTGGAAAAGAGTTTGTTTTGTTTTGTTTTTTACCCCAATTCCATTTGCTCACCTCCTACTTACTCGTCAAATTTCTGTATTTGGTTTCTTCCTTGCCCCTAACACCTCCCCAAAACTGCTATAAGTGTATCAATATCTAAATCCAGTGGCCTCTTTTTGGATATATTACCAGACGTTTATGTAGAATCTTATATTTCTTCTCTGGAAACTGTATTCTTTGATTTCTGCAATATTCCAAAAGTTGTTCTCCTACTTCTCTAAGCTTCTTCATTTCATTTCCAGGTAATCCTTTCTCTGCCAATTCCTTAAATACTGATATTCCATGGGCACCACTCTTAATCTTCTTTTATCCTCACTTTATATCATTTCCTAATGTAATACCTTCTGCTTCCATGGCTTCAATCATTACTGATGACCTTGAGGTCAGCATCTCTATCAATAGCCTGAGTTTCCAGCACATGTGCAAAAATTACTGGAACTGTGGTAATATCCACATGAGTGTCATGCAGAAATCTAAACTTAGTGTATCCCAACTAAATTCATTATTCTGCTACCCAAACTTGCTTCTTTTGCATACCATATCTTCTCATCACCGTCTATTGAGCAGCCAAAGCTTGAACTCTCAGAGTAATCCTTCAGTCCTTCCTCCTTCAATTTATATATTAAATTAATCACCAGTTACAGAAACTGAGAGTAGGCATTTAGAAACATACAGCACTGCAATGCTGCTGTAGCATCGAGCATTTCATTTTTCTAGTCATTTATTTTTATCATATTTTTAACAGTAATGTACTTAAGTTACAACTTTTTTTAAAAAAGAAAAAAAAAAACAACAACACCAGCATAGGTCATTTGAAAAGCACTGATATAAACCATTTAGACTATCTTAACTGGATGTCCTTGAGGAGGCCAACTGAAACAATGAACTCTCCAGAAAATAATTTCCATATACATTACAGTATAAAATTATGCATATAATAAAGATGGATCATGGATCATTTCAAACTCCTTTATAGCCCCTTTAGAGTTTTAGGGGTCCCAAATTCAGAACCCTTAATCCAAATTGACAAGGTCTGGAACTGCCTTGTCAATAGCTTCCTCTGCTTATTTATTGTGATCAACATTCCACATAAGCATTAAAATCCTGGCTCTCAGAGCAAGAACTCATATAATTACTGAGCTCAGAACCAAAGACTGGGCCTATTGAACAAGTGCTGTAAAGATCTTATGTGATTTTTAGTAGTTTCTTCAGAACAAATGCAACAGTTAACTCCTGAATGATAAGAGTTGTTAGCAGTTATAACTAACATAGTTATAAACTAACTATGTGGGATATAAAGTTTTAAGGCTCAGACGCACAACTTACAGAAGGGCCAGACAGAGATATAGATCTATAATTCTAGGGAACTAGGTGATCAACCTCTGCAAATCCCATTCTATGACATCTGTCTGTTTGTTGTTATACGCCGGACCTGACTCCAAATGAGGATGCAGCTCATAAAAACATATAGAATCCAATATGATTTTTAAAATAAATGTTATTTAAATCAGAGAGAATGGAAAATTAAGTTAGAAAGAATATGTAATCTATGAGGGTAGAGGCTACAGCTGCTTAGCCCTTCACTGTCTGCCAGCACCTATCTCATTGCACATAGTAGATTCTCAAGACAAAGGTAAGAGTGGCATCAGTACACAGACGGCACATGTGATTGAGGGAACATTGCACCTCCTTCAGCTTCTTTGCTGTCAAAGCAGAAAGATAATCATGTTTGACTAAGATTTACTTTGCCCATAGGTAGGAATTTCCAGGGCCTCAGGGGAGTCACTGCTTTTCTCCTGTAGAGCACCCTAAAGGAGGCACTGCATCCTATGGTAAACTCCCTACAGTCAAGGTCAAGAAACATGATATCCAGTCCAGACAATGGCTTCTTACAGTGTCCCCCAGGGCAAGTTGAGTATATAATATCAAAGCAAAATTCAGTAAACCTGATTCCAAAGGAACCCAAGAAATACCCTCTGATACAGACTCCTTAATGGTTTGGCTTAATCCAGATATAAAATTTGGACATCTAGTATAGGTGCTCACAAATGAAAGCCCATCACCTATTTTCAGAAAGAAAAATTCCTAGAACACAGTCATGCCCATTTGTTTTCATATTGTCTGTGGCTGTTTTCAAGAGCTAAGCAGAGTTGGGTAGTTGTAACAGAGATTGGCCCTAAAGTATTTACTATCTGGCTGTTTACAGAAAAAGTTTGCCAGTTCTTGGTATAGCAGAATATATGGACCTCTATCATTAGTTCTCTAAAACTGAGTTAGGGATGCCTGGAGTTCCATATTTTGAAGAAGTATTTGCAAAACTTATACTGCCAGATATATGTTAGGGCAGATATGTATGATTTGATGACAGCCATGTGGAAAAGTAGTGTTGATAACCTATGTCTCAGCCCAGCCACTGGGCATTTATCCTTTTGCTCTATGTATATCCCCTAAATAAACTTGTAGTTAAAAAGCCTTATGGTTAACTCTCCCAATTAATAGTCTAGTCCATATTTTTCTCTTCTATGCCAGAATTGAACCCAAATAACCAAATGAACCTGAAGATGCAGAATAAAAAACAAGTCAGAGAAGAAGGTAAACAGTTCTGACAAAAACTGGAGGTGGTTAATTAGATGTGTCACTAGAGCTCTGTGATTCCCTAAATATGGGCTGAACTTCACACAGTGAAGGTAAACACAAAACCTGAAATTGTTCATATTTTTCTAATAGTCTGCATTGGTTAGGGTAATGCACAAATCCAAACATCTCCACAGCTCAACACAAGTATCTATTTCTACCCCACTGCCCGATACAGATGTTCTTGGTGTGCCAACAGAGTTCCTTCCTATAGTGATTTAGGGAGCAGGATCCCTCCAAGGAACAATACAGAGGTACATGCATGAGAGGTGGATCACATACTTGTATACATAGTCACACTTGCTGAAAGGGGGTCTGGAAAATATAATCTAGCTCTGAACCTAGACTTTAGGTAGTTAGCCAAACTCTCCCATACCCACCTCAAAATGTAAAACCTAATTCATCAAACTCACTCTCCTGATCTGAAAGGTGCAAGCAGTTTTTTAGGGTTTGAATCAAGAAACATCTCTGGAAAGCATACAAATATTAGAATATGCAGGCGAGAGGCTTTAAGCTACTGACTCTAGACATTTCACCCAAAAATGTTGCCATGTGTATGCTAACCCTGTCTCCCAACTGGACAACTCAGAATGTGCTCTTAGCAGCCCTCTTTCATATTTTACACCTGGCATTATATTTAGATGCAGAATTTATCTCTTAGCAAATTCTAGCAATGCTGTTAGATAGGCCACTAGTGAATCAAAGTGAAAAACCATGATCTCCAACAATTAAGCCCTAAGGTCACTGCAACTATCTCTTTTTTGCTGTCCAAGACTTCCAGACTCTGCCAGCTTAATAGAGATGCTCTTTGCTCTGGCTCTTGTGCTCTTCATAATTAATCGATGTTTAATGCCTCAACAAGGTCCTAAGCTGATTACCACAACCTTATCTCCTAGGGTCAGGATATCTGTTTACTTCAGCTGAACAAAATGTTTAGACTGCTCTGATGGACCAAGGCCAGGCCTGCCGTAGGTCCAAAGATGTAGTTAAGAAATAGGACATGAAAGTATATCACCGTGGCATGGTCAGGGTTGTTTTGTTCAGTGGCGGGTAGACCACAGCGCACTGGTATGAGACTTCCACCACCTTAACAGCATTAAAAACTAAATACACTGGCATGCCCTCTGACCTGGAAGACTTCTCTTTCCACAAGGACTCCACTGACCACTGAATTATGAGCTCACTGCCAAAAGGAAATAAGGAGGCAACTGGCTTGAGCCCACTCATTTACCTCTATCTACTGATAGATAGATAGATAGATAGATAGATAGATAGATAGACAGATAGATATACATGGATATGTATATCCTTTGTTTATTTACTATTTCAAAAAAACTCAAAATGGAGGTCATTAAAACCTAAGTCCAGTCATTCTCACCAACCTTCTAATCCAGCCCAAACTTTAAGGAGCTGGTCGAGCTCAAATCTCTTATATACTTAGCTCTGTCTTTTCTCACAAGCTCTTGACACTTATCACCATCAATCTAATAGATTCTTTTCCACTGGGGATGTCCCACAACATGTCATACTCAGCTTAACAACTTCTGCCCCATGTTAGTCACTATTAGAACTTAATTATCACATGATTATTTTTCTAGTTACCTGTTCTTAAAACAAGAGTCATGGTTTACTTCTCCTTATCCTTGGTCCTCTGAAATTCTAGCAGCCACCAAACTATAAATCTTTTCCAAGAGTGCTAAATTTCATACAGTTGAATCAACTTAGATTCATTTAAGCAGAATATAAGTTCATTCAGTAATGTTAGGTGACCCAGAGAATGCTCAGAAGACCAGGTAATGGGACCAGGGTACAAATCATTCCTGTCACCATCGCCTTTAACGAATGGATTCCACACCATCTTAATCTCTTTGTATCAGTAATATTCAGTTTAATATCTTATGTGTATGGATCTAATTGGTGGAGCTCAGATCCCATGTATGAGCCACAAAGAACATTGGAAATACAAGAAAGAGGTTCAGATGCCGGATGCTTGAGGCAGGCACTTGATATTCAGCACTCATTCTAACCCACTTTCATTTTCTAAACCTCACTTTCTTAGAACCCCTTTTCAATTCTGACTGATGCAGTGGAAGCAGTGCTCTCTCTTCTTCTTTATTGTCCTTTTTACCTGCTTATGAGGCTGCTTCCTTGTAGAGCCTTGGTCTCGTGTGTGTCACTCACAGCCATCTCAATTCTGAATAACACAAAATCTGGTAACTGAAAGCGAGAATTATGAAATTGGCTCACTGAGAACTGGGAAGCTGCTGGCTTTTAAAACGTGCTGGTGAGACATTTGGTCACACAAGTCACCTGCTGGATGCAGGATGCAGAACACAGAGCAGGCAGCACCCACGCAGTGTTAGAAGTGATGGAGGAAGTTCTCCATCAACTCAGCATCTTCTGACTCCTTACTATTTGCAGCATGTCCTAAAAGAAAGGATGAACTAAAGGAGGGCCACCAGTCTGTAAAGGAGGGGCTTTCCTCCATTAAGAGTTCCACAATGCCAAGTCCTGCATGTTTGAAAAAGCCAAATCTTCTACACTCTGAACTGTAATTATTACAAGCAATGGCTGGAAGAGGTGGGTCTTAGTAGCAAAATCTGTGGCACCAAAGCTTTCTCAAGCATTATGAAAGGTGGTGTAACTGGACAAGAGAAGAACCTTGTTCCCTTGACTGCATTGAAGAACCTTGTTCCCTTGACTGCATTGTTAAAGTACTATACTGCCTTGCACTCTAGACTTTCAGGCTTCCTATTGCATGAGGTAAGAAAGCCCTATTGGCTGATGTTGCTCTTTTATAGCTAATAATCCTACTGACATAGGGCCAATAAGAATGACAAATGTACCATAGGCCAGCCCATGAACTATCCCTCACATACTATATTCCATTCTATTCCAGGTACTTTGCCCTGGATCCTGGATCTCTGCAACAGGCATGGCACTAACCTACCAATTCTCTTGCCCTCTCCTTCAGCCCCATAAACTATACTGTTATTTGTAGCTGTGGCAGATCTGCAGCCCAGGACACACAGTAGTTAATGTTTGTTGCAGAAAGAACATAAATAAGCAGAAATAGTACTGGCCAAAAAATCGGAAAAAATGCATCAGCCCCCAGCCAGCAGGTCCAGCTGCATGAACTTAAACAACTCTGGTTGTATTTCTGGACTTTAGGGGGTTTTAGGCTGGAAGAATAATCTGTTTACTCCCACTTACAGGAGGTCTGTGTGAAAGCCCTTACAAAATTATAAAACATTATAAAGAGTACTATTTTAGATATTGGGGGGGTTTGCATTGAGAACCACATTAGGTTGACATATAAAATAACAGTAATTTAGAAAATATTACCATCTTTATAACTCCACTAACAGGATATTCATAAAGAGTATTGAAAGACATTAGAAATATAATCATCATTTAATTTTCAGTGTTCGGACATGACCAGAAGACAGTAGTTCAGGAGGCAGAAATAACTATCTACTACTTATTGTGTCACAAAATAATATTTACTCTATAATTACATGGTCAATATTTGCTTAGTGATTACATAGCTTTTCACATGGTTGCTTGAACCCAATAAAATAAAGGAAAAGCAGTTATCTTGATTTTCCTGGGGGATATATTGGACAAAGATAAATTTTCTTGAAGGTCTTCTTTATTGGCTTATTTAACTCTAAAAATTGTTAATATTTTGAAACCAGAAGTAGTTTTTGTGGCACAAGGCTTCATTTGTGAACTTCAAATTTCAACATCAATCCCCAGCAGCAAAGGGCTACCCCTTTGTCTGAAATCCCCTCTTCCCTTCTGTACTCCCAATATACAGGGCAGTATTTTTCAAGACAAATAATACTGCTTGCATTTTTAAACTTGCCATATAATGCAATTGAAGATAAAGATCAAATGTTTGAGGCTGCCTCCTTCAGAATCTTAAAATTCTGGGAAGATTGCTAATATATATTTGTGGTTCTCTAAAACTATATGTCTTACAGATTGTAAAGAAAGATGCTTTAAAATCTTGTGTTTTTGTTTTTCAGCTTTGCATTATAAAACATCCCCTGTGAATTCCCTGGAGGTTTATTAAGGTATGCTAGGACTGTCATGTACTTTCAAAAATGAAAGTGTCTGCCTAGTGCGAAAACCAAGTTGTTTCCGAAAAGCACCTCAGGATCCAAAATGTTTCCAATCTCAAATGTGCCACCATGCCTGACTTACAGCAGATTTATTGTTTCACAGGTACAGTGAAATTTACTAGTCTTGTATTTAGGAAGCCATCTGCTCAACTTAAGGCACTTGTAGAATATTCTAGAAGTGAGGCAACTAAATTTGAATAAACAAAACTGAAATAAAACTATGTTCAAATGAGAGAAGTTCGACAGGAAGGAAGAGGAATACTATAAAGCATCTACGCCCATAAAAGCTCAACGTCTATGCTCGGTAGACTTGAATATGAAGGGAAAAAAGATTTAATTGCTTAAGTTTAATTTGGAATACTATTGGATATTGCTATACTTAATGAATCTACATATTTCATGGTTATCCTGTTCTATTTATGAGATAGGTAAGGTAAAATAATTAAGTATTGGTTGAGAAATACAATCTAATGGCATGTATGATGCCATTTTTATTGTTGAAATAAGAGCAATAATAGCAATACTCATGGCCAGTAACAGTGTTTATTTATATTTAAAAAAAAGAGTAAATTAGCATTGGTTTCAGAGCTATTTATATGTTTCAATGATACTTATTGAAGCTATGTGCTTCCTAAACCAATCCCTTACCACATTAAATAGAGCAGAATGAAAGGTGCAGCAATGCACAACCTGAATCTCTCTAGTCCATTACTAATTATACTCCATGTATTTCCAAAAAATAAACAAATCTAAAGTAGAAAAGCTCTCTATGTGTGTGCATATCCATGTGCGCTATAAGGTGCACATACACGTGTGCCAATGTGTGGTAGGGGAGGAAAGAAAAGAAATGTTGAAAGAGGGTAGTTGTGCCTGTAAACTGCTCATGAGGAAACAATTATATTTTTCAGAAAGGTAAAAAAAAAAAAAGGAAGCATACTGATTTTCAGAGCTTTATTTTATTAACAGCTTTTACAACATCTAACTTTGTTATCAAAGGAATCAATAAGATAACGTGCCACGTACCTAGTAGAGAGTCTGGCACATGGTATACTCAATATTCAAGGGTTCATTCATTCACTCTTTCAACAAGAACTTAGTTGGTGTCTACTATAAGCCAAGCACTGTCCTGTTAGATAGGAATCTGAAATCTGAATAAATGTGTCACAGGAATTTTTAGGAAAAATAAATGTTAATGGTTAGACCTCAAATATACATTTATGAAAGATCCAGAGGCTTATGTATGTTTTTCTTGCCTGTTTTGGATAAGAGTCAAAGACCTAATGTTACCTTTTGATTCTGTAAAAGCATTTCTATGTAGAGCTGAAGTATTACAACACAGACATGAAGATTACCAGGGTTTGAAGCTGACCTAGTAGTGGAGCTGAGAGAGTCTCTTCTGGAAGAATGGAAGTTTAGCATGAAACCACTGAAGACACTTCTAAAGATTGATATCCATGGCCTTTTTCTGAAGTTTAGGTATTTTGGATTGCTGATTAAAGTATCAATTTGCTTTAGATAATAGACAACAGAAATGGACGTGTGACTTGAAGGCTTCCTTACCCAAAACATCTTTCCCACCTTTTTAAGCGGCACCTGAAACCTGAAGTTCTACTATAAGAGATTTAGTGGATCTGGATGGAAACCATGTTCTTCAAGCATCCTTTGTGAAGTTTCTATTATGGTGCTTCCCATACACAGCTTATCTTTCTTTAATTGATATGAGCATACTTTGCTTCCTATTCTATCACCCCAACACCTAGTACAATGCCAAGCATATAAAAAGCACCCACGTGTTTATATAGCAAATGAATAAATATGCAATTCTCACCCAATTCTCAAGGGTGCAACCCTTTACCAAATGGCAAGGATCTGCCCACAGATTGCTCAGACAATATGAACACTATTTAGGCTGGCACATCCTTGTTCTCATGAACAGCTTTGAATGTACCTGCCAGCAGCATCTAACTGCCTTCAGGAAGGAGCATTAGATCTGTTCAGGCACTCACACAAATTTGTCATTAAAGCCCCAGAGTCTGACAATACAAAGCACGAAAAATATTACCTTTTCCTAGAGAAGTTGAGGGCAGGTATTATCAATCATCTACTTCCACTATAAAACAATCATCATACAACTCACTGTGAACTTTCATGGGCCCCAGGAAGTTCAGCTACCAAAGGCACCCCTGACCACTAAATCAATTCACATGTGAAATGAAATAGTGTGTTCAGATGGCCTTTATCTTGGACAAGACAAAGAAGTAAAGGGCTAAAGAGTCTAAACAGTATCATCAATCTCCTTGTTTAGTGAAAATTACAGCATCTAATTAAAAGGAAAATTTTACTCTAGATCCTAAAGCCAATTAAAAATAAATTTGTTATTCGATTAAATTTAACAGTCAGAAAATCTGAGTGCCTACTAGATACCACAGTGATTAAAACAACAACAACAGCTAAGATGCTCCATTATAAATGCCATTAAAAGAGCTATTTTCCACTATTGTGAGTGGCAGTTTAGGAAAAGAGAAGTTTGAGAACTCCTGGTCTCATAGAGAAAATAAGACACATCTACAAGAAACAGTTAAGTGAGGTAAAAAATATATTATATGTCATAAAAGAATTATCAACCAAATATTGTATCAATTCTATGTATTTAGTCTACTTCCTGAAAATCTTTAAAGACATTTAAAGAGAGGGGCACCTGGGTGGCTCAGTCAGTGAAGCATGCGACTTTGGCTCAGGTCATGATCTTGAGGCTTGTGGGTTCAGCGCCCATATAAGGCTCTGTGCTGACAGTTCAGAGCCTAGAACCTGCTTCAGATTCTATGTCTCCCTCTCTCCATGCCCCTCCTCCCCACCCGTGCTCTGTCTCTCTCCCTCTCAAAAATAAATAAACATTTAAAAAATTAAAAATAAAAAGACATTTAAGGAAAAGGGTAAGAATTATTATTTTATTTTTTATAAAATACAAAGATGAAGCCAAGATGGTGGAACAGTATGGAAGTTCTCAGGTTCTCTCAACCCTGAAATGCAGATAGATCACCATGAAACCTTTTTGCACACCTAGGAAATTGATCTGAGGATTAATATAACTACCTGTATAACCTGAGCCACAGAACTCTATAGGCACACAGTGTAGAGAGGTGAACTGGAGTAAAAAGAAGCTGCAGAGGGTAGGGAGCTGATTTTGTGGAGAGAGGACAGAGAAAGAGCAAAGGGTAGAGTGTGGTGCATCAGGAGAGTTGCAGGAAAAACACTCCCCCAAAAGTAGCTGGAGGGAAAGAGAGAGAGTGAAAACGTTATCTCTTCAGCAAATGGTACTAGGGAAACTGGATGGCGACATGCAGAAGAATGAACCTGAACCACTTTCTCACACCGTGCACAAAAAAAAACTCAAAATGGATGAAAGACCTAAACATAAAACAGGGAGCCATCAAAATCCTAGAGGAGAAAACAAGCAAAAGCCTCTTTGTCCTCGGCCACAGCAACTTCTTACTAGACATGTCTCCAGAGGCAAGGGAAACCAAAGCAAACATGATTAGGACCTCATCAAGATAAAAAGCTTCTGCAGAGTGAAGGAAACAATCAACAAAACTAAAAACAACTGATAGAATGGGAGAAGATTTTTGCACATGACATATCAGATAAACAGTCAGTATCCATAATCTATAAAGAACTTATCAAACTCAACACACACAAAAAAAACCAAATAATCCAATGAAGAAGTGGATAAAAGACATAAATAGACATTTTTCCAAAGAAGACATCCAGATGGCTAACAGACACATGAAAAAATGCTCAATATCACTCATCATTAGGGAAATACAAATCAAAACCACAATGGAATACCCCCTCACACCTGTCAGAATGGCTAAAATGAACAACTCTGGCAACAACAGAAGTTGGCAAGCATGCAGAGAAAGGGGAACCCTTTTGCACAGCTGGTAGAATGCAAACTGGTGCAGCCACTCTGAAAAATAGTATGGTAGTTCCTCAAAAAATTAAAAATAGAACTACCCTATGACCCAGAAACTGCACTACTAGGGATTTATCCAAAGGATACAAAAAGGCTGAATCAAAGGGGCACATGTACCCCAATGTTTATAGCACCACTATCAACAATAGCCAAAGTATGGAAAGAACCCAAGTGTGCATCAACTGATGAATGGATGAAGAAGACATATATATACATACATATATACATATATATACACACATATATGCATACATATATCCATATATACATACACACAAACACACACACACACACACACACACACACGGAACATTACTTGGCAGTCAAAAATAATGAAGTCTTGCCATTTCCAACAATGTGGATGGGACTAGAATGTATTATGCTAGGTGAAATAAGTCAGAGAAAGACAAATATTATATGGTGTCACTCATAGCTGGAATTTCAGATATAAAAAAGATGAACATAAGGGAAGAGAAGCAAAAATAATATAAATACAGGGAGGGAGAGAAAACATAAGAGACTCTTGAATACAGAGAACAAACTGAGGGTTGCTGGAGGGGTTTTGTGTGGGGAGGATGGGCTAAATGGGGAAGGGGCACTGGGGATAACACTTGTTGGGATGAGCACTGGGTGTTAATACGTAGGGGATAAATCACTGGATTCTACTCCTGAAATCTTATTGCACCATATGCTAACTAACTTGGATGTAAAATGAATGAATGAATGAATGAATGAATAGAAAAACACATGCAAATGGTAAAGGCTTAGAACATAAGACAGCCCTGGCTGACCCACTCCATGGTCTCACACCATTGGGTAGCAATTTTTAATTCTTTGGGTACATTACAATAGTGACCTCCTTTACTTCTAAATAATAATATTAAATTGTGCCCTGGTTTAGACAACATGTATTAATTCCCTTTGTGGTAAATGAGGATTGAGCTCTTTAACCCACTGCCACAATTTCCTTTTCAAATTATGCCGGCATAATTCTTCCATAACATTTTGTTAAGCTGATCATCAGCGTTCATTGCTGAGCAATATTAGAGATAGGTATCATGTTTATATATCTTGTCCTCTACAACTCTATGTTTTTTTAAGCACAAAATTACCTTGTTTTTCATTTACTTAGTTTTCACTGTGTCTCTCTGTAATCATTCCCAAAGATTCCATTTATCTGCAAAAATATCTCTTAATTTTGGTTTCCATATGGTTCGTTGCATAGTTCATTTGGTCTTTCATATTAGACTGCATATTCCTTCTATTCTTCTATCCTTTCTCCTACCCAAATATTGTCATTCTGCTTCTTTGACCCCTCTATCTTTCTGCTCCAGTGTGTTGTAGCCACTCTCAAGGACTGCTTACAGCTGTCCTAGGATGCTCTTTTGTATATGTCTATGTTCTTTCCATTGTTTCCTGGATCTTATGTGTTCTTTTCGGGTATGTGCCCTCATTTTGATGAAGAAATATCTTCTAATAGCCTTCTGAGACCAGGTGTCTCAAAGGTACAGTTTAGGAGTGCTGGCATGTATGAGAAGATCTTCACTCTACCTTCACACATAATTGCTGGTTTGTTTCCACATAGAGTTCAAGGTTGGAAATAATTTTTCCTTGTAATTTTGGAAGCTTTCTCCCATTGTCTTCTGGTTTTCAGTTATTAGTTAAGATACCAATGCCACTCTAATCCAGAATGCTTCTTTCCACTATAAAATTGGATGCCATAGTTGTTCAAAATCACTACTTCTATTTCTTCACCTTTTCTCCACTTGTTTGAGCCTCCTTTGTCACCATTCTATTGAATCAGGTTTCATAATTATCAGAAAGGCCCTTCCCTGCCCATAACCAATTCTCTGACATCTTAACAAAGCTCTCAGTGGCATGTGACATTGATGGGTGCTCCAGCTTATAAAGCTTTAGCTCTCTACGACAAAGCTATCCCTATGTTTACCTCCTACCTCACCACCTCTCTTCTCAATATCCTTCACCAGACCCTGTCTGCCTCTGATTTTTAATAACTGATTTACTCTGGGGTTTACTCCTCAGTCTTCTTTTCTCTGGCCTTCCTCCTCAGGTGATCAATCTCAGTTCAACGGCTGAGACTGATAAACAACCCTCATATGTCGAAGGCTCTGACTTCTCACATGAGCTCCAAACTCATATCTTCAACCTGCTCAATATTTTCACTTGAAAGTCTAAGGAGGATCTCGAATTTATCATGTTTAAAACTGAACTCTTGGGGTGCCTGGGTGGCTCAGTTGGTTGAGCGTCCAGCTTCAGCTCAGGTCACAATCTCACAGTCTGTGGGTTCGAGCCCCATGTCGGACTCTGTGCTGACAGCTTAGAGCCTGGAGTCTGCTTCAGATTCTGTGCCTCCCTCTCTCTCTCTCCCTCCCTTGCTTGTGCTCAGTCTCTCTCTGCTTCTCAAAAATAAATAAACATTTAAACTTTAAAAAAAAAAACCTGAACTCTTGATTTCTGTCCCACACCTGCCCCTTCCACCAGGCTTCACCATCTCAGTGAATGGCAACTCCATCCACCCCAAACCTAGGAGCCAATTTTGACTCCATTCTTTTCCTTACCCTCCACTTCTAGTAAATTAGTAAGTCCTGATTATTCTGTTCCCAAACTATATTCTAAATCTCTAGTGAAGCTGCCATCTCTCACTTGGATACTCCAACAGCCTCCTACAGGTCTTGGGCTTTCTTATCCTTTGGCTCC
This sequence comes from Proteles cristata cristata, assembly GCA_017311185.1. Classification (NCBI taxonomy): domain Eukaryota; kingdom Metazoa; phylum Chordata; class Mammalia; order Carnivora; family Hyaenidae; genus Proteles; species Proteles cristata. Next base: position 3,060,679 of record JAESUZ010001232.1, read on the forward strand.
TGAGCAGGATTGCTCAATGGAAGCACTGGCAGAAGACTAGAGGGCTGCCCCACTGGAAAGCCTCATCTTCCAGCTATGGAAGCTCAACATCCTCACATGTCCTTCCAGACAGACCACAGGATGAGGATTCTTACTGTTGCTCATCTTTGGGTTTCCTCAACATCCTATTTGGCTTCTTGGGTCTTGCAGCAGCAATGCAACAATCCTCTGGTGTTAAATTCTCCACATTCGAAAGTCCTGGATTTGTTTCCATTTTCCAGGTTGGATTTCAACTAAAACCAATTCTATTTACTTATTGTTGGCTTTTCACCACTGAAGTGTAATCATTACTACACAACAGTATGAAATTTGGTGCCCAGAACACTGACCACCCTATATTGGGTACTTAATAAGCATATTTTAAATGAAAGAAGTATTGGTGCCTTTATCCTTAGCCACAAGCTATTTAGGCTATATACAGTTTAAAACATCATAATTATGATAAAACTTACAATTTTAGGCTTGTCAGAAATTAAGTTTTACAGAGGATCCAGAGGAACTAGGATAAAGTCATCAAAACCAAAATTTAAAAATCAAATTAAAAATAGATAAATAAAAACAGGCAAAGGGCTCAAATGACCTGATTGTAAAGAAATTACTTTCTGAAGGTCATTTCATTCCATTAATTTGGATACCAGCTTCAAGTTATTTTTTAAAGTTTATTTTATCTATAAAATACATGCTTTCATTAAACGCATCATTACTTTTATGACCCCTGTAATCAATCTCCTTTTTCCCCTTCTAAACATGAGAAACAAATAAGACAGACACAAACATTTATATTGATGAGCTTTAAAAACTATGTGGGAGATGGCTTACAGGAAAAGGTATTTAAGATAGCTTTATCATAAAATCTACATTCAGGGCAGAACTTAAGTGACTGAGGATTCTGAGAGTATTTTGCAGCTCAGAAAATACTCAATCCAAAGTAAAATGGACCCAGAACAGGGCTTGTGTAAAATAAGAACAGATGAGTAATTAAGGCCTACTTTAAGACAATAAACTCTTTTCAAAAAGAAAATTGTGATCATGGGGCTTTTCTTTCTATTTAAATACAGGGATTTTTCCAAAAAGTAAAACAGAGATGGCAATTCGAAGGCTAGCTGGTTGCACCTGTCTCACAGAGTGGTTTTGTTTGACACACACAAAGGATTTTTTATTTCATTTTGTTCTTTTTTTAAAATATGAATATGGTGCCAATACTTAAAAATCAGGCAATTTCATGTAAACATCTGGAATCATGATATCTCTAAATAATTCCTGCAGTGTCACACTCGGTTCTACCTGAGTGGTGGCTGCACCTTAGGCAGAGGCTCTCTGGGTAGCCCCATCACCTCTTCTGGGGACTTCTATACACCCACCTTCTCTCATTTAAGCCTCCTGCTTGGCCCACTAAAGGTTTGCATTTGTGTGCACCACAGGACAATATCTCATTTCATTTCCTGTTAATGTGAAATGTGTTGTATTTTCAAATCAGGATTGCTTCATTTTTTACTTTACACCAAAGCAGATCCTAAGATGGTTGGTATGTGCAAGCTCAGGTTAGAAGCCAGGTGAATGAAGGAACTTTCCATTTTTAACTCTTTCCCCAAACATAAAGCTTCTTCTGACCACTGCGTCAGCTCCAAGCCTCAGGCTGCAGTGTAAACCCTTACTCTGTCCTACCCAGATGCATGCTCTGGACGGCCAGGGTCTTAGCTGTCTACTGTGGGTCTCTGCCAGACACTACCCCATTAGCTTCTAGAGAAACACTGTTTTATCAGTGGTGTGGATTTCATCCAATTTTCAAAGCAAATATTGAAAATATTAAGTGCTTCTAACTCTCTTTATCACATACAACTGCTTAAAAAAAAAAAAGACTATGTGATTCTTCTCATATTCACAAATTTCCTTTTCTGCTGGGAAACATTCACTGATTCCAGTATTCATTAGGACAAATCCTTGACATTTGAAACAAACCTTCTTCAAAACTAAAGACTAATTCTCATAACAGCTCCATTTATTTTTGCATTAATTGGTAGGTAGTTGACTTTAAAAACTGGCTTTTAAACCACACAGAAATTGAATTTTTTTAATGGCTTAATGACATTAAAGCATGTAATTTACAATCCTCACAAAAGCTTTTGTCTCTTGTGATCCTATTTTTACCTCCCTTGATTCTGCAGTTTTATAATGATAAGCATTATAAAAATGCCCAGGCAGCTAAAGAGATACTTCCTGAATCCATATTTGGATCTATGAAGGGAAAGACGGTGCCAATTAAAAATGCAGTAGAGCCCACTCTTGTTGATTTACGGCCATGGAGGACATAACTTTTTCTTATTTTGCTTATTTGATTTGGATAACAACCCAGTTGCTATGTGAAATAACTTGATTTTCCCTGTTGATGTGCAATTCTTCTAACACCATCATTTGGCATACTGACTGATGATTGGATAAATCTGCTCGACTTTTACTATGAATCACTTAAATTACTCCTTTGCATAAAGGTTTAAATTTGCTTTGGAGAAGCCATTAGAGAATTATTTTTGCACTGTTTTGTTTTTCATGATGTTGTTTTACTTTCTGCATTGGATTTTTCTCCCCTCTCAAGGTTATCATTATTAATTATGCTTCCCCCTTTTACTTCACTAGTGCAACAAAACACACCTGCCAAACTAAAAAGATGGAAGTTAGGAAAAGGGGAGTGGATAGAAATAGAACTCTCCCATCTACTTCCCCTGCAAACTTAAGCTATAACATCTCCATCCGTATAAAACCACCTCCCTCCAGGATCTGGACTATTCCACCTTTGAGGTTTTTTTCTCAACAGACAGGATCAAAAATCAATTGAAATTTTTATTAAATTGTAGCCCCAACAATACCCAAAGTTTAGAAATCCATATACTAAGCACCAGAGGAAAACCTAACAATCTATTTCTAATTTACCAAGAAAAACCTTGGTCATAGTATTAGATCAAAAAGGGTAGCGGAAAGATTCATCCTCAAGAAAATCTAAAACCCACAGGCCCAGGTGCTCAATAGATACAGAGCTACAGCAGAGATCCTTCTCTGTAATCCTGTCTGCCAGAAAGGCTTCACCAGTTGTCACTTCTTTTGATTAAAAAACAGAAGAACATGGGGTGCATGGGTCGCTCAGTCGGTTAAGCATCTGAGTTCAGCTCAGGTAATGATCTCACAGTTTGTGAGTTCGAGCTCCACATCAGGCTCTGTTCTCACAGCCAGCTCAGAGCCTGGAGACTATTTCAGATTCTGTGTCTCCCTCTCTCTCTGACCCTCCCCTGCTCACACTGTCTCTCTCTCTCTCTCTCTCTCTTTCTCTCTCTCTCTCTCTCAGAGATAAATAAAACATTTAAAAAACCCCAGAAGAACATCTATCACCTCCAGGAAACTCCTACAAAATAATCCTATACTGTAAGGGTAAGAAGAATGGCATCCTGTTAACTGCCTATGAGTAGATTAAATGTTAAAGAGCTGTGCTGTCCAATACTGTGGTCACTGGGCACATATGGCTATTAAATACTGAAACTGTGGCTTATCTGATTCAAGATGTAGTATAAGTGTAAAAAACACATCAGATGTTGAAGACTTATTATGAAAAAAGTGAAAAAAATATTGTTGTGCCCGAATCGCAAGTCCCAGAGACCTCCAAGGAGCCAGCACCGATGCAAGTACAAAAGGGTCTTTATTACAAGCTCGAGCAGGGGCTCACCAGCCTGCTGGTGTTGTGGCAGCAAGGTGAAGTGAAAAACAATAGCGAACAGGGTTTTTAAGGCATAAGGGATGGGGGTGTTACAGTACATGTAGCATCATCACATAAGCACCAATTATAATTACAGCTTTGACCATTCAGTATCTGTGAGGTGTTCATTACTTTTGGTGGGACCCAATCATGACTTCTGAGAATCCTTTGAAAATGACCAATTATGAAGTGAGTTCAAAAGGCCCACGTGGGGTTCAGACAAGGGGTGAGAAATTGGCTAGTTTGTATCTGCAGTTCCCAGCCTTGACTCAGACCATAGGAATGTTTCTTTTTACTTTTTGATTAGCTGAACTGAGGGTGGTCTGAGGATGGCTTTAGCCTTGAACAGTCTGAGGCTTTTCCTGGGACTGGGACTGGGGCTACGTGCAGCCCGAGGTTTCTCTTAATGGAGGACTTAACTTTTTTTGCTCTTCAATATCAGTGATATTTATATTGATTACATACAGAAATTATATTCTAGATATGTTTGGTTTAATAAAATACATTATTGAAGTTCATTTTACATGTGTCTTGTTAGTCTTTTAATGTGACTTTTTAAAATATAAGTCTTTTTTAAAAATTTTTTAATGTTTTATTTATTTTTGAGACACAGAGAGAGAGAGACAGAGAGGAAGGTCAGAGAAAGAGAGAGACACAGAATCCAAAGACAGGCTCCAGGCTCTGAGCTGTCAGCACAGAGCCCAATGTGGGGCTTGAACCCATAAACTGAGATTATGACCTGAGCCGAAGTCGGACATTCAACCGACTGAGCCACCCAGGCTCCCCTAAATATAAAAATCTTAACTACATTGCTGGAGGCCGGCTCCAGCATGTCCAGGGGTCCCTGAAGGATGGACAGTGTCGGCGAGAGAGTGAGAGAGCCCCGGAGATTCTTTCTGTTCACCAGGCAGGCATCTCTGCTCCGACTGGGGCTCCACTTTATTTTAAGAGTTTTGGAGACCACAGAAGCGGCATTTGCCTTAGACAATGATTTCTGACAACAAACTTCTTTGAAATGTAAGAAATTCCCAGAACATAGATTTGTAGAAGACTCCTTCATAACCTTTATCAATAGCCATTGAGGTAGGGATTTAGATGCTTATCTTATGGGGAAGGAAGGCTTCTTTAGCATACCAGAAAATGTTTTTAGCATAAGAGGGTGAAGTTACTTCTCTGTGAGCAGGGGTCAAAAACAGGTCTTTCAGGAGGTACCTTTGCTCTCATAATCACAAAAAGTTCCTCAATAGGTTCCTTCACAGGGAGTAACCAGCATATACAAGGCCAGAAAATGCTCCAGGCAGAAACAAATGAGTGGGGGTAGATATCTGCCCTTAACTCTAAATTAGGCTCTCTGCCTCAGGGCCAGACTCAAGCCCCCTTTATTGTGTAAGTCTTGGATCGGCAAGGCCCATAGGAAGAGCCTCTTGACAATCATCTTTGGAAATGCCTTTCCTTATGATCAATCTGTGTGGGGAATATCGGTCTGATCCGGAATATTGTGAGACCTGGTCAATACCAGCAGCCTCATTTACAACATGACCCAGTAGTAGCAGAAGGAGATACCAGTTTCCTTGCTGTGACTGCCATCCAGAGAGGCTGGTGAGGCTCCCCGCACTACATAATGTAACGTGGCAAGCATTTTATTTCTACTGGGCAATGCTATAATAAAAATATGAGTGAACTACTGCTTTATTGTGATTGTCAATTCAATGTGTCAACTTGACCAGGCCAAGGGAGACCCAAATAGCTGGTAAACATTATTTCTGGGTGTATTTGTTAGAGTGTTTCTAGAAGAAATTTGCATTTGATTCACAAAGTAGATCCACCTGCACCTTAGGAATCATCTAATCCACTGGTAAAATGGACCAAAAAGGGTAAAGAAAGGGTGAATTCTCTGTCTCTTCTTGAAATGGGACATCAGTCTTTTCCTGCCCTTGGACATCAGAATCCCTGGCTTTCAGGCTTTTGGCCTTGAAGTGAATTCCACCACTGCCTTTTCTAGCTCTCCAGCTTGCAGATGGCAGATTGTGGCTTCTAGGCTTCCATAACCACATGAGCCAGCTCTTACAATAAATTTCTCCTAGATTTGTCTTTTTGGTTCTGTTTCTCTGGAGAACCCTGACTAATATTCTTAGAATATCTTGAATCTGGGGCTGAGGTTAGACAGTACACATGAGGGTTAATGTGGAGAGATGAACATGCGATGGCATTCTGGTAGCAAGGAATGGTGAGACCCAGAGGTCTAGGGCAGTCTGGATGTGTCCTCTCAAATGCTGAAGGTCCCTGTACAAAGGGAGCACAGTGGTTGGGGAAGAAGCACTAATAGGAACTAAATAACCATTTTTCCAGCTTTATCATTTTGCCTAGGATTGGGCCTTGGTAGTAGTTGCCAACTAGATATTCCCATGTGGTGTAATTAGATTACGTGTTCACTAACAGCTATACTTCAGTGGGATTATCAAGTAAGAGTATATCTTTTTCCCATTTCTGCCTGCTTTTTATATGATTTTTATGATTTAGGCTGACATATTCATTTCAGTCAGGATAAACTATGAAAGTAAACTGCTCTAAACTCTCAGTGGCTTACAATAACAAAAGTTCATTTCAAGCTTACCTGCCCATCATGGGTACAGGCAGCTCTGCCCCACTGCATCTTTACTCCTTCTGTCTAGGACTTTACCAATCAAGCATAATGACAGAGGAAGGAGAGGCATGGAGAACCACGGGCGGGCTCTTAAATCTTCTCCTCAGGAGTGACACATGGTACTCCTACTAACATTCCATTGGCCAAAGCAAGTCACATGACCCTGAGTTCAATAGAGCAGGTATGTATAATTTTCCTATAGAAAAAGTTCTGAGAGATAGAAATGGGACTACTTGAGAAAGAGTAATACCACTGTCTACAATGCTTAAGCAGTGGGACCTAATGGAAAGATTGCTGCCCTGAAAAGCTTGAACATGCTCCTCTGTAGTAGATTTTTGGTTTGTTTGTTTCCTTCCAATTAGAGCACTTTGTCTAAGAACTGCATCTTCCCTGACATTCATATCTTTCATCTTCTTTTTAGATGACTAGACCAGAGATAACCCCAGAAGCACAGTTTAGACAGTGGAGAATTCTTGAATTCTAGTGTAGAGTTTGGGTGGAGGTAACCATTTTTATCTACATGCACCACAGAGAAAACACTGGCAGGTAAAGCAGATACAGCATGACAACAGACTTAAGACCATGAAAGAGACAGAGGAATAAATGAGGTGTGGCCATCCGTGGTCTTTGAAGGTGTCCATTTATCATCTCCAGCTCTATCTGAAGCCTCCTCTATATTATTGAGATATGCCTCTTACTATTACTGAAGTATACCCCATACCATACACTTTCTATAGCTTGCTTCATTTGAGCTACTTTCTCTTTGAGTAGATTACAGCAACACAGCATGGTGGTCACATACAGACTTTATAGCCTGACTTGTTAGAAGCATGACTGCATAGTTATGTGCAGCCTTGAGCAAACCACTTTGTCTGGGCCTCCGGTATACAACAGGGATAATATCCATACATAATCTCATTGAATGTCATGAGGATGGAATGAGTCAATATGTATCAAAGAAGCAATACTAAAAAGTCAGCTATTATTGCCATATTACTATTACAGCCAAAAAGTTCAGAATACTTTTTCTGAGATGCTTCATAATTCTCAGCATCTACCTCACATGGTATCTCCTTCAGGACAGTTGATGTGGATAAAGTTCTGTGACATTTTCAAATTATTACATTATGAAGCACTCTCATTTCTCCAAATTGACCATCTACAAGTGATCCAGATTCACAAAACACCTAATCGCCCCAAATGTTCTTAGCACTGCTACATCTGGACAAAGGAGGGAAGATCTATACCAACAATGCTGGGCCAAAGTGTTCTTCACAGTGTTCTGCTGTTCTTCAGATGGAAGGTGAAAGATTTAAACAGCCATTTCAAACTCACAAATACATTCTTATTTATTAGCATTCTTCAAAATTATCCTAAGATTTATCAGTCATATATAAGAATTCTTTGGGTTTTCTGCCTTTTTAGAATGGCCTCTAAGTTGAATTTATTCCAGGCATCCACATGCTCAAAACATATGGAAGAGAGAAAAAAAGGAACATTTTTCCAAGAGTCTTAAGTTTTATTTCTAAAAGAAGTATTTTCTTGTTACAGGATGTTTCTCAATATCTTCTCCTCTTGAATGAAAGAAAACAATTAATTAACGGAATTTTTACTCTGCTGATATTGGTGATAGAGTTTGATTTTAACTAGTTACTATGAAGAATAAACACCCCAATTTTTTTCTTGGACATATGGACTTAAATATTAAGAATCTATCCTTGGAGAATGTGGATTCTTGCTGGAAAAATAGGACAAGTCAAGAGACGTTGTTTGAAATAACTCTAACTAGCCATTGATAATGCTACAAAGTAAGAGAAATTGTCCCCAAAGACATTTAACTCCCTTCAATTAATGCTTTTGAAAATATTTTTTCTCCTTTCCCCATTCTGCTTTCCAAAGGCTCAGAGATCTCCTCCCGGCCCATCCCAGCATGTGTTATAGAAATGAAGTCTGCCAAACTTCTTTCAAGGAGGAGGTCTAGAACCCTTATGCAAGAGAAATATTTTTGGAAAAAGAAGTGTCAAGTAGTCAGTTGGATATAAGAAGAGCTCTCTAGATGTGTGTCCTATCTCTCCTTATCTGTAATCATCCAATCTGTCTCCAGATGATGCAAATCATTCCATGAACACAAATACTCCAAGACGCAGTCCCAGTTCCTTCGGATCATATTCACGAAGGTGACAGATTACAAGCATGATCACAATGCTAGAAGAGGATGCAAGTATTTACGAATTTGGATTAAACAGCACTCTGAAGTCAGACCCAAAGGATACAACCATGAGAGCTGTACATAATCATGTCAAGAAACACTGGGGTTTAAGGCTGTTTACAGAAGTCAGGAGAAAGTCTACTATCACTGCTGAAAAGCTGTATTCTATGCAGGATATAAACCCATGATTTTTGCTTTCACCTAAATCTTAAGAAGTACCTACCATGTTCCTGATGGGAAATGTTCATTCTGCCCTCAGGTTAACTTGGGACTTAAATGTGAATGTCACTGGTACCACACTGTATCCTTCAAATATGATCATTTATTTACTTGTCCAATAATTTTTTAGACGTTAAAATATCTTGGAATGAGAAGCAGAAATGAAGGCTGGGCTTGAGTAGTGTTCATATATGTAGACAGTTTAGGCTGAAAAATACATTCACACATACAACAATCAAATAAACTTTCACAGGGGCACCTGGGTGGCTCAGTCGGTTAAGTGTCGAACTCTTGGTTTCAGCTCAGGTCATGATCTCACAGTCTGTGAGTTTAAGCCATACATCGGGCTCTGTGCTGCAGGTTCAGAGCCTGCTTGGGATTCTTTCCCTGTCTCCTTCTCTCTGTGTCCCTCCTTGGCTTGTTCTCTCTCTCTCTCAAATAAATAGATAAATTTAAAACAAATGAACTTTTACCTACCTGAGCTAGTGCACATTACACGTCACCTGTGAAGTGAACACTTCCCAAATAATGGACATTCACAGCAAGTATTATTCTTCTTTTGACATAAAGATAAAACCAGATAGTTTTAAATCCATGTAAGAGCCCAAATATTATGGTAGTGTATGGTTAGGATATGTAATCCTAATGCTTCTGAATATAAATTCTATGTTATTGGTGTCATTGATAACTGAATGATAACAAAGTTATCTTCATAATTCTTATTTGCCAAAAGCACATTATCTATAAGGAAATCAATCAAGGAGGAGACTCTAAGTGAAAACTTTAGGTGCTACACAACAAGCAGAGTAGTGAGGCAAAGACAGCTAAGATAGAAAAAGCAACAGCAACAGAATAGCTTTGGAAGTCCATGAGATACACTGAAAGTCATAGCCAGAAATTCCTTGCATTCTAATTTGACTTTCAAGAACAGCAATACTAGTGAGACTACTAGTGCTCTAGTTGAAAGGGCAAAGTCAAGTTCTAACCCAATCCCAGATCATTAAGCCTCAGTAATGATATCTCTAAAGATCTCTCTCTCTCTCTCTCTCTGTCTCTTTCTCTCTCTCTCTAAATCTGTCTCTCTCTCTGTCTCTCTCTCTGTCTCTCTCTCTCTCATACACACACACACACACACACACACACACACACACACACAATAAAGCTACACAGTGGAAACAGACATGCACATAAATATATATGTTCACCAGAAAAGAAATCATATTATCTCCTTTGTTCTTTCTTGCTATACACCTTTCATAGTATCACTTACTTAATTATTTTAAGAAGACTTTCATACATTTTGTAAACAAAGGTCATATAACAAAAAGACTAGTATAATAACTCTTGAATCTGAAAAGGGTGAAATTCTAGGCTATTTTCTCACAGGAGTGTTGTTTCTTAGACACTGCTTCTCAGTTATTCAATTAAACTAGAAGGCAGAAAAGCACCCCATGCAGCACTTAGTCTTGCCCTCCTCCTGTATCCAAGTGAGCCTGGATATGCCAAGTTTCTGAGCAATTGATTCAGAACCAATTTGTGGCAAACAAATGCTCTCCCGCTACTGAAAGTGGAAAGATCTCTCCATGCACTTTTGTCTAGACAGTCTTGACTACAGGAATATAATGTGTTTGCTGGCCCTCCAGTGATTTATTAAATGCCAAATCCATACAGCACAGGCACTAAAGCTTAAGAAATGGAAAAATAGCTTACCCAGTGGACTTGTAATGACTTATTAAGATTATGTTGGCAGCAAGACTTATAACAGTATTAATAAATAATAGCGATCTATCAAATAACTTTGGTTGAAATGGTAATGTTTAGAAATATCCCATTTAAGGTGGGTGAAATGCACCCACTGGGGATTAGTGGCATGGAAAATATTCCATGCAGTGATGTGAAAGAAACTCAGGCCCACTACAGCAATTCTGTTTGGAATTTCAGTTGCTTTTAAAAAATAAAAAGTGAAGCTAAATCCTCAATGAAAACTCAAGTTAAAAAAAAAAAAAGGCGGGGGTGGGGGGCGGCACTGGCTAAACTCTGCAAGAAAACACAGTGGCTTTTGACTATGAGAAAACTCGTACATTCTCTTGATTTTTATTTCACAAATGAAAAATGAGATACTTATCCTTTTTCATATAATTCACATTTTTAATATTTTCCTTTGATAATCCAATTAAAAATACTCTTCTGAATTCCCTAACCAAATCTTCAATGCCAGTAGATATCAAAGAATTATGACAGAAGGAGAAAAAGAAAGATAGAAAAAACTTGTTTCATGTTGAAAAGAAAAATCTCATTCAGTAATAGAAATATCTCTTGATGGATGTTTGCTAAATAAAATTTTTCCATATCATCGGAGTCAAGGTATCGTGTTATCAGATATTTATCATGTAAACTTAGCAGTACAACAATGAGAAATTATTTAACTATTTCTTTGCAAACCATAAGATATACTTTCAAAAGGCCGCATATTATATGTAAAACATTACGATCCTTTCAGCAATAGAGATTATTCATGAAAAAGTAACTATTACTAATCTCTAATTTATAACGCCATGAAAAGCTCTACAGCTAGGAAAATAGATGTTTATTCATTTTCTTTGGGAGATATTATTCAGCAATAATCTAAAACTCCATTAATCTTTAGAAAAAAAAAACGTTCTTTTTGATCAAGTTGGTGCAGCTAATGTGATTTTCTCAAAAATAATGTATGATTGATTTTCCCAAATTGTTCTTTTTAATATTTAAACATTCATTATACCCAAAAATTGTAATGAGATATCTGACAGCTCTGAGATGTATGCTATTTCTCTGAAGTTCCTCAACTTTTTCTCACACAAGGAAAGGAGCAAGCTGTTGGAGTGCCCTCCCTACTGTCATTTCCTGGTCCCTGTCCTCCAGCACAGCCACACTGGGCGCCCACGACGTGAGGACCTGGCCCCAGCTGTGCTTAGTGAGTACGTACTAGGTGACAGGCATAGGGCACTTTGGAAATTGTTATTTATTTTATTTGCTATTCCCAAAAAAGAGCATTTAAGAGATGACACTCAATGAGGTTAAGTATGCTTTCTAAGTTCATATTATTGGGTGAACCAAAATTAACAATCACACCAGGCTTCGGAGTGTGGCTTCCAGTGTTCCTTCCCCACAAAGTTAAATCTGACCAACTTCAGGGCTTTGAAAACAGGAAAATGAACAGTGTGTTCATTCAGGTATGTCATTTTTTTTTAGTGTTTTATTTATCTGTTTTGAGAGAGAAAGTGCGTGACCAGAATAGGGGCAGAGAGAGAGGGAGAGGGAAAATCCCAAGCAGGTTCCATGCTGTCAGTGCAGAGCCCAACATGGGGCTCAAAGCCACAAGTCATGAGATCATGACCTGAGCCGAAATCAAGAGTCAGTCGTGTAACCGAATGAACCACCTAGTGCCCCACAGGTATTTTAAATATAGGTGATCATAACTAATATTTTGCTGGGATTTTTTTCCCCTGCTTTTGACAAAGGTTAACATTAGGCAACCATTTTAGTTTAATTTTTAGAACTTTTTATTTTAAATTTAAATTGGGTTGAGATTTCAAATGAGGAGTGGTATGTGCATTAGCAGGCAAAAATATAACTTGTGTTCCCAAGTATTTTTGCCTTTTATTAGAGATGAGTTCAGTACACTATTTTTAAAGTGAAGTCTTCTGCTAAATGTTGAATAAGAAGAAAATAATAGGTAATTTGATTATTTAAAGGTAACAGCAGAGAAATTGACATTCCTCATGGAAACTGGTTCTGAATGTTATTTCCTGTTTGACTAAGTTTGAACTTGTTTTCGTGGTTTTGTCTGGAGGCTGAGATATCCACCAAGAATCCAGAGCAAAGGAACACACACCCATGTGAGGGCAAACACATCGTGTAAAATTTCAGAACACCTGGGGCAGAAAGAAGCAGATTTCAAGATATCAATTAGCTCTCAACAGCAACATTGCTAGAAAATAATATAATGATACTTCCAAATTATTTTGGATAGTATCTTAGCATAGGATCCAGCATAGGATCTTATTCTTGGCCAAAAGGTGTGAGTGTAGAATAAATCCATTTTCACATGGTGCAAATTCTCAATCTATTGATCTTCCAGGCAAGTTTTCTCATGGAATTCCCACTCAAATGAGAGAATAAACAAAGAGAAAGATAAGGGGTCCAAAACCAGAAGATTCCTCCCCAGCAGGTAATTGCAAGTGTCCCCAGGCAAAGGTTCCCCAGTGTGCCAGCTGTACAGCATGTCTGGAGAACAATCTGCTGAGACTAGAACAGACGTCACCAGTAGAAATTTCCTTAAGAAGTGGAATTAATTGAACACATTGAAATGACAATTACACAACGGGGGAAGTTTGAGGGTAAATTAGTGGTAGATATGAAAAAAGTAAGCAAACATACAACCAATTTTCAATCCAAGAAAACAAAAAATGGAAAGGAAAATGAGTAATGTTTTATATACTCTCTGGGTCAGCTTTGATTAGTATTTGTATATTCCTCAGAATGTAAACATTAAAAAAATCAACAAGCTAAAATTAAAATGTAACTACACTTCGAGCTTGGGGCAGGAAGGATTCATGTGTGTTAGGAAGTTAAGGTTGCAACATTTAGCAAATAAAAATACAGGTACAGGACACCCAGCTAAATTTCAATTTCAGATAAATAGCTAATAATTTTTTGCATAAGTATGTCCCCAAAATTGCATGGATAGGGGAAGAAAAGATGCAAAACAGCTGTATCTTCATCTTCTACAGTGGAGAATCAAAACCAAAAAATTAGTAAGTAGCATTATAAGCCAAATAAGTAAGTACTAAAATATCTGAAAGCTGTTGCCTCTGGAGAACAGGAAATTATGAAAAGGAAATTAGAGCAGTACCGTTTTTTACACCAACTATTTCTTTTCACAATTTTACTCTTTCTGTACACAAAGAATTTGATTAAAAGGTAAACTGAATTGTTTAAATAGATCTGAAGCAAATAAGACAAATGTTATAATTTGAAAAAACAGAGTACATAGGAGCTTGTTATATTATTCTGAATCATTTTTCTTCTTGAAAACAATCAGAACTATCTAAGGAAATTTCAACAAATACTTAAAGACTATTGCTTTGCAGGGTTTCTATATTATTGCACTATTTGGGATCATGGTGGTGAATATTATGGAGGAGTCTGGAATCATATCTTTTTATTAATTCATTCATTTGACAAATATTCATTGTGTACCTATTATGTTGGGGAAGCAGATTGATTATGTTACAGGAAATCAATTTGTTAATTACAAATACAGAAAGACCAACTCAACAACTATTATCAAAATTTTAGTCAATTCAGGTCAATTGACTACAGAGTAAATGATTCCTCCCTGTCTGTATCCTCAGACACCTCAGGCTTGTCAGTTCTTGAGCACAGGACTGGCATTGGAAACTCCTTCCGGGTAGGAACCCAATGTTCATGGATCGTTGAGGAATCCTTCCTAGTCTAAAATAGTATCTAGAAGAATATCTGAGGAAGAGCTCAGGAAATACTTGTAGAAGGAGTAACTAAAAATGAATCAGTGAATAAATAAGTGGCTATGATTAAACTATATTTTACAATAAGAAGAGGCTTTATTGAAGGAGAACTAACTTATATTTTACAAACTCTGACAGTAAGAAGAGTTCTTCTTGAAGGGGGAAAGAATAGAGTAACTAGACCAAGTAAGAGGCTCTTGGATTAATCTTTATTTATGTAATTACCATTTAAATGATGCAGAGGTGACCACAGTGAAAAGGAAGGACACATAGAAAGCCCAGAAGATAGTCTGAAGAAACGAGGTTAATGATGGAATAGGGGAGAGGAAACCCAAAGAATCCAAGATGAAATTCAGAGATCACTTAGACTGGGAGCCTGGAAAACAGGGGGTCGCAGGAAGAGAAACAAAAATGCAGGAAAGAGCCTGCTTTGGAGGAATTTAAAAATTCAGTTTTATGCATATTAATTTATCTACCATACCTATGGCCCAGTGACAGTCTTGCCTGAGGCATCTCACATTTTTAAAAATGTAAATGTGAAAAGCAGACAGGCAGTTCCAGCTTTTTGTCACCTCAAATATCATCAATTTGATTTCTTGAAAGTCTCTTTTACACAACTGCATTTGACTTTCTGCTCATTTATCAGATGCAGCCCTCACTTTCAGGGGTTGTGAGAGATCAGTTTAGCCCAGCCCCATCTTGGGGAAATCAGGGTTCTCGTCTATGCAGGAGTGCCATCTAGTGGTCAGAGAGTGTCACCTCAGGCTAGGCTTCACAAGTAATAAAGGGGAAGGAGGGGACTGAGGGGGGAAATCATTCTGCTTTCAGTTCCAGCTCCCAGGCACGCTGTGGCCAAAACCCATACCTCTTATCGTCTAAATAGATTGAGAGCATATCCAGTCACGGTACTATGAAGTACAGTGTCTTTTTAATGTATTCTTATCAAATGATGCGGATGTGGTCCAATGGAGAGAAAAATAAAAATCAGTATAGCTCCCTTTTTTGTCTAAATTTTCATACACTTTATCATATATGATGAAAAAATGGTATTTATAGTCATATATATAATTTGGTTATCTTCATATCATTAAGAAAAAGATTTACAAATACCTAGTATGTAAACGGTTCATAGATAAATGGGTCCCTTTCCTTAACTCTCTTAAAGTGGCTCTCTTCACTTGCTCTTCTATAATACCATTGATACACTCTGAAGAAACATTAAGCTGTTTAATGCCTGCAGCCCAAAGTCATCTCTTTTCCTGAGAGCATCCAGAACACTTTGTCACACCTTTACAGAAGTTTGTAGCCATGTCTTATCTCCCTGGCGAGGCTGTAAGCTTCATTTCTGACGTACGCATAAAGAGCACCAAACAGCCGATTCCCAAACAGTGTTTCTAACATCTGGGAGTCAAAGCATCCCTTTCAGAATCCTATGCCAACAGTGGGCTTTCTGGAAAGAAAATACGTGATCTGCATGTACATGCAAAACCTTGCTCCTACACTAGCATGCTGGTCCAGTTAAGACATCCTGATCTAAAAGGAACTTTTGGAACACAGCCTGTTTATCAGTTGGAGCATCCTGTACGCACATGCAGAGATAGAGTCAAGCTTGTAAATACTGACTTCTTCTACACTGTCAAATATTTACCCAGGAAAAAAAAAATCTGTTTCTGCCTATAGAGATTAGTAAAATTGATTTAAAATTCCTCAAACCTGGGGAGATAAACTTGGGTTCCTGCCAGGAACCTAAGGAGGGGCTTGCTGCCACACTCAGCCCCACCCTTTGGTGCCTTCTAATATCCTAGCTTTTTGACCAAAGTGTGAAAAGAAAATCTTTCCCTGTGTAGTTGGCAATATTAGAATTTTTCCACAGTTAACACTTTCTCTCCCTTTCTCTCTCCTCTCTTTCCCTCCCTCATACTCCCACTCTCTCTCTCTCTCTAAGTGGGGAAAAATGCCCAAAACACAAAAACAGATGTCTTACTCTAAATCTGACGGTGGGTTGGTTTGGATGGCAAACCTGATATCTTTCTTTTCCACTTTTACCTTCCCTAAAACCACCTTTCTCATCTAAGAGCACTGAGCAGCAATGGAGCCCTCCTTCCTTTGAAGGAATAGACCAGAAAAGAAATAGACCAGAAAACTCAGTGATATCTTGACCATATGCACAGGAGATTGCTATGGATTGAGAGGCCCACCCAGGAGCGGTGAGAAAGTGTCAATAACCGCAGATGCCTCGCTACCCACTCTGCATGATGCTTCCTTCCTTGCTCATGGAAATAAAAGTGTCTTCTCTCCACAAGAAAGTTTGATCTTCCACAGTGATTTTTCAATAAGGCTTTTAAAATATATATCTATTTTCACAGCACAGTCCAAATACAAGCATTTCATCAGAAGTTAGGCAAATAAAGTTTTGAGAGTTTACAGCAAGAAGAAATTAGCGACAAAACTTACTTAGCAGTTCTGCATGTGGAGGAGAGAGCAGATACTGAGGAAACATGAAATTCAGAGCCGAGTTCTGAAATAACTAAAGCACATGGTAGGAGAGATGATTCAACCCTGGGCAAGTATACTGCAGAGGGATCTCAATTTCCACCTCTGTTGAGCAGGTTGGACAGGATCAGTGTCAGCGCTGAAGCTGTGTGATAGATGGTCATCTCAAAAACAGATAAAGCAAAGATCGGAAGGTTGTAATGGTAGGGGCTGCTGGGTGGCTCTGTTGGTTAAGCATCTGACTCTGTTTCAGCTCAGGTCATGATCTCACAATTTGCGAGTTTGAGCTCTGCCTGCATCAGGCTCTGTGCTGACAATGTGGAGCCTGCTTGGTATTCTCTCTCTCCCTCTCTGTCTCTCTACCCCTCTCCTGCTCGTGCTCCCTGTCTCCCTCTCTCAAAAAATAAATTTAAAATTAAAAAAAAAAAAGAAGGTTGTAAAGGTAGCCAAGAGGAGAGCCAGTGGCCTACTGATGAAGGCTGGATGGATCAGTCATACAGGTTAACCAGAAAGTAAACTGAGGCAGTCCCCAAATCACCTCAAGCAGGGATGATAGTCAAGATCATCTCTGGCCAGGATGACAATGACACCAATGTCTTGGAACAATGCCTAGCCCATCCTAACAGTTCAACTCAGAAAAGATGATCAGCATGAGGCCTCAAAGAAAACAAAGTATCAAAATATACATTCTTCCTACCTTAAAAAACAAACAAACAAACAAAAAAACACTGCAGGATGGCATACTGAGTCCTTGAAGACAAGGATTCTCAAGTCAGGACTGACACCTTGGGTTGGAAAATGCCTTGTTTGGGGGCTGCCCAGTGCTTTAGAGGATAAGGAGTAGCATCCCTGGCCTCTACCCACTAGATGCCAATTGCACTCCCCCACCTCAGCTGTGACAACCAAAAATGTCTCCCAACATTTCCAAATGTCCTTGGAGACAAACTGCCCCTGTTGAGAACCACTGTTTTAAGAATACTTTTCTTAACCACCTGATCAACTGAAACAACACCCTAATTTTTCATGACATCTTTCCCTGTTATGCCTCCTGAACTCAACTGCATGGGCATCTCCCAGTTCTCTTAACCCTGACCTTAATTTGTCTTCACTCTGACCTCAATTTGCTCTCTGCCTGATACTTTGGCCTTGGCATTTCAAACCATCCTTTGCCTAGCTTCACCTTTATGTAGGATTTAATGCACTGTGGGAAAGCTCTATATCAACGCCTTCTGCTCTGTGCCTCAGGCTCCTCCTTTCCTTCCCCCAAAGCTCCACAGCCGAGATCCAGTCCTTTCTTTTCCTGCACAGCACTGTCTCCTGAGACCCCAGAAGCCCACTGTTCAGGACCCCTTCCCAAGACAGGGAATCCAACAAAGCCAGTTATAGGGATAGAGCTGTTCTGTTTTAATTCCTGAAAATACCAGAGGCTGACAAAATTGTTCTTCCCTTTCCTATACTACCTGCTAGGAAAGATGAGGGCAAAGAGATAGCCCCTCTTCTCTTGCCTGTGCAAGGTCTTAGAGCAAGATACCCAGGGAGAGTGCCTCCTTCCCCTCCCAAACTCCCAAACACCCACCCACCTTGTCCTCTACTCAGCAGGGCTCTATCCAGCTTTAAATCTGTAGTTTTCCTACTTGTGGGTTCACTTTGTCAATCACACTCTCAGAAACCTCTCTGTACCATGGGGACAAGGATTCTGCCTTCAAAGGAGCTCCAAATACCTTATACCCTGTTTTTTTTTTTTTTTTTTTTAAGGAATTCCTACCCATGGTGCAATGTTATTTATTCAAAGAGTCTTTCTTATGAGGCAATTTTCCTGATGCTCCAAGTAAACACATTCTACATTACCAAAATGAAGCCACACTGTGATTTGCTTAACCAGATTCTTGAAGACATATTTCCCTAGTCTCCCATCTTAGCTCCCACTCCACTGAAAATGTTCTCTCCCACCTTCTCCCAAATGTGCCATTGATTGTGTACGACTCAGAGAGTTACTTAACTTCTTTCTGCTTCAGTTTCCATATCAATTGAAAAGGCATTAATAATTTTTGCTTCTTTTCAGGTAGATCTTTAAATGTTAATAAGGCAGCATATCAAAACTGCAATGAATTCACCAAAATACCTAATAAAATCTCCCTTCCTCTGGATGGCTAACAAAGAGGGCTTTCAATTCAATAATGCATTATATGTTATTCCATACAAAAAATACACAGGATGGGGCACCAGGGTGGCACAGTTGGTTAGCATCCAGCTCTTGATCTTGGCCCAGGTCATGACCTCATGGTTCATGAGTTAGAGCCCCACATCAGGCTCTGTACAGATGGTGCCTGCTTGGGATTCTGTCTCTTTTTCTTTCTGTCCCTTCCCCATTTGTGCTCTCTCCCTCCCTCCTTCTCTGTCTGTCTGTCTGTCTCTCTCAAAATAAATAATCTTAAAAAATTTTTAAATATACAGGACGTACACTGGTAGTGAACCTTAAATAGAGTGACAATCTTCTTAGCAACCAGAGGTGTCAATAATAAAAAAGACTGGCATATGAATTAGGAGTCCTCCATAAGTGAAGCTATTCCAGGAAAGAGTAAATGACACCTGTCAGGTATGGGAGAGCCAGGATAGATAGTGTGGGGTAAAATGTGGAAGAAAATGAACTCTGAAGTTCTTTGCGGGTCTATGATTCTAATATGACTTCTCTTTAGCCACTACCGATGTTCATCATAATCAAAGGTGGGCAATTCATTTATGGTGGAAAGTTGTTCTCCTAAATGGGTTGTTTTCATAATTATGTTATGATGTCTGCTTTAATCAGTGGAAGTTAGAATTATTCTTGGAATTGATTTTTTTAAATGTTTTATTTATTTCTAGTAGACAGAAAGAGAGACAGACAGCGTGAGCAGGGGAGGGTCAGAGAGAGAGGGAGTCACAGACTGAAACAGGCTCCAGGCTCTGAGCTGGCAGTCAGCAAAGACCCCGACGCGGGGCTCGAACCCACGAACTGTGCGATCATGACCTAAGCAAAAGTCGGATGCTTAACCAACTAAGCCACCCAGGCGCCCCTTGATTTTTTTTTTTTTTTTTTTTTTTTTTGCCCTACTCTTAGAAAGTTAAGGAAAAGGCAGGTGTCAGTACTTAAATAAAGTGAGTAAATTTTCTCTATGTCCAATTCCTTCCCAAGAACAAGTGCTAAAGACTTTTTGTTCCATGACCATTGCTGTCTTTCTGTGGGCCAAGGAAGTTACTCTCTGTGTCAGGATTCTTCTGAGGCTTCAGGGACCTTAATAAAGAGGTAACTCCGAGAGCATCTCACATAGAGCTCCATGAATCTCAGGGCACTGGAGACCAGCAATTGTGTTTCAGAATTTTTAATTTTCAATATCCTTTTCTTTTTCCAAACAAAACCTCTAGTAAATCAGAAGACTCGGCTATCAAAAATATTGTTACTCCTATAAATATTCTCTTTCTGTCTCTGAGATGAATCTATTTTTCTTCAAGGTAATGGGAATACCTACAACAGAGTACAGAAAGGGTCATGTGCAAGAAAGTACACAGGTTAACCTTGCAAGAGATCTTGCTATACATAATTATATTATATAAGACAATTATCCTAATAGCAAAGGATTGTCATTCATGGAATAGTTTGGCACTTTGGGGGTGGTACAGACATATCTTTAAATAACTTTGTGAAAAGATTCAGCAAGGAAAAAAAGCATCCACCCTATTAGAAAGAGTGACTTCACTTAACAATATAGGTCATGCTGAAAACCACCAGAAAAACTGAGAGTGGCTGTCTCCAAGACTTAGAAACTATTGGTGCATTTTTAAAAGCATGAACTACATTTTGAACATAAAAATGCTACTTCCATAATTAATAAGATGTTTATTCAGTTATACGCAGTATTTCGCCAGACCTTTAAGTACTAGATTTTTTGTTCATCTTATTATCAGTCTACAGAGAAACTAGTGGTAGGCTGATAAAATGCTCTGTGGAATTTAGTATTCTTTTATCTGTCCTTCCTTGGCCTTCAGTTTACTCATTTTTTTTTTCGTCTCTCAATAGTTTAATTACATGTGAAAAGACTCCCAATAACATACTTGTGTTATATAGCATATTAGAATTAAATGAAGAGAAAAACTTTTAATTATGTGGTTTTATTGTTATTCATTTGTACATTCATTTGACAATACTGACTCAAGCTGCTGTGTGTTCTCTTAAGATCCAAATATTTTATATCCCAGAGCCCCATCTAAGAAGCTACATAATTAAAAGAAAGGAAAAACTTATTTGCCTAATACTATATAGAGATAGCAGCATTTCAACAGGTTCTATTTTCATCCATTATGAAACCATCTTAAAAAAAGCTGCACTTTTCTTTGTGAATGAACCATTTCAGTACTCAATCTGACATATGCATTAACAAAAGTCAAAATTAAATAAAAATCACTAGTCAGATAAACCATTATATATGAAACTAACCATTATTAATGAAAACAAAAACGCAACCTAACTGCTGGTTTAAGAAATTATTCTCACTTGAGTAAATCTCTCTCTCTCTCTCTCTCTCTCTCTTTCTCTCTCTCTCTCTCTCTCTTTCTCTCTCTCTCTCTCTCACACACACACACACACACACACACACACACACACACACACACACCAAATTCCTGGAAGAGCTTAGCTAAAAATATAATACATTTCAAACAGCCATTTTTCTCGTCATAAACTGCAAACCTTATTCTGAGTAAGATTGTAAGAGGAACTAAGTTTAAAAGGTGGAACATCAGAAAGTTCCTTTGACACTGGAAATAGTTCATCCCTATTCTGAAATAGTTTTGCCCTTATGACTCTGCTCCCAAGGTAGGCTTTTCTGGTATAAGTAAATTTAGCTTTATTTCTGGAACAAGTAGTCTTTCTTCATAAGTGTCACACTGAGCTGGGCTGATTTAGCTTTCTGTCTTCTTTATACCAGCCTTAGCAAGTTTCAAAATATATGGCCATTCAAAGCAAGTTGTATTGCAAGCTTTTCTCATTTGTTCTCACTTATCAAAAAGTTAGAGGAACTATGTGACACCACAGTTCTTCAGGCAATACTAAGTCAAGGTCAGAATTCACTGGTTAACATGAATGTTTCTTACAAAAAAAACATGTGCAAATCCCCAAACAAGGAATAAGGCCAGAACTTGTAGACTGAGAAATTTTCATGGATATGAAAAAGGATGAATCCCAAAGCTCTCTGAGGAAGGAATTAAGAGGATAAGAACCATATAGACCCAAGGTTTCCATATCACTGCATTCCTCCAAAATTTTAAATAAGCTACTTTTGCAAAGAGATTTCAATTTATGCTAGCAATATTTACCCATAAAGAAAATGGGTTAATATCCAGGTCATCACAAAGCAAATGCTTTTATTTCATGAGTATTTTAAGTTTTCCTTCTTGACATGATTGTTATAGATGGATATGTCTAGGCTTTATGTCTGCCTTTGGATATCTGTGTGATGCCAGCAAGTTTTTTCACAAAGGCGCTGGCTGATGTTGCTCATTACATTCTGTGGTGGAGATTTATTCTCTGACCTTATACTTTGGAAAGGACAGCTTGAAATACTCAAGAAATTGTGGGACTTAGTAGATTATACTATGAGTTATTTCTCTTTCCCAGAGGAAGTATTACCAACCAAAAGCAGAGGCCAAAAAAGGATCCCTCCCAATTGCCAATATCCTTGCAGAAAAGCCATCTGAGCAGGGTACTGGTTTAGAATTCAATTTGAGGCTAAGATGGTGGTCATGATACAGAGATGG
Organism: Proteles cristata cristata; assembly: GCA_017311185.1. Lineage (NCBI taxonomy): Eukaryota > Metazoa > Chordata > Mammalia > Carnivora > Hyaenidae > Proteles > Proteles cristata. The sequence goes on from JAESUZ010001232.1 coordinate 3,083,343, forward strand.
TGTGACAGGGTTTTAGCAAGTTTCCATTCATGTTTGAAACTCTGTGATACACCAGACAAAGCTGAATCTAAAAAGGCATCAGCACATGAAATTAACAACTGGTACCAAATACCACCTTGTCTGATTTTTAACTATACAAGCAAAGAAAATTACCTAAAAGATGTTTTTCCGAATTACATTCAAACTGAATTTTTAAGAACTATTTCATGTTTGAAATGTTTTGACATTCTGATTACATATTTATTTATATACAGCATAAGTTGGATTAAAGAACAAAACCCACACTTAGCACTAGCTAATTAACTAAGGCTCATAGGAATTGTATTTATATTTAATTATTTACAATGTTCTTCTTTGTAATGACTTTTTAACATCAACATAAAAATTGTGCCATTTAACTTTTCTGGTGCTGTTTCTTCTTTAACATTTTTATCCAACAGCCAGTTATTCAGCACCTGCTATTAGCCATGCACTGGCTACTACTCCTGGTACCACAGTCACAGGGCTTTGCAAAGTAAGTGTCTTCAAACTCTCTGGCAAACATAATCAGTGCCTGAAGTTAAAATGGATAAAGTAGAAATTTAACCCTAAATCAATGTGACTTTGTGTCATTCACCTCCTCTGCCTTCACTTCTCACAAGTCTCTACGTTTTCATGCTCTGAGAAGGATGATCACAAGGAAAAAACAGCAACCACTCTTTTGTGATATGGGTCCCTCAGCACTCCTCACATTGCTCCAGAAGTCCTCATCCACTGAGACCAAAGTGCAGCTTTAACTGGTCCCTAAAACACTGAAAATACTCAAATCTGTCTCTGTCCCAGCTCCTCTCCTGGGCTGTGGACCTACACATCCACTGCCTCCTGTGGCTCTATAGAAAGCTCACCCTGCACAGTGACATAAAACTGGACTGCCCATCTGCCCAACACACCTAATTCCTCTCCATAAGAGCTCGACTCTGGCGAGTGACAATACCAGTCACACAGTATGCCTAGAATGTGTCATACTCCCTCCTTCCCTCTTTTCCTCCCTCCCTTTCTCTCTCACACACATGCACACACACACACACACACACACACACAGACACACACACACACACACACAAACACACAATTAGTCCGTTACCATGCCATCACTTCTGATGAAGGGAATTTAATTTAAAACAGAATAAGCTGTTATTCTGGACTCTTCATTTCAGTGGTGGGGATCTGGAGTCAAAGCTGTTGGGCTTATTGTCTTTCTTTAATTCTATGATGCAAGCAAATGTAAAATCCATGTCTAATGTCCACTCAGAAACACCTAACGGCAGGGAGGACATGACTAATTAGAACTAAGAACACAGTGCATTTCTTCTCTTTTGTTTTCCACTAGGATGTCCTGCAATAGCTTTGTGTCTTCTTCACCCTCCATACACATCAAACATAGAGAGGAGTAGAGCTCCCTTTTGTTTCAGAATGTTTGGTTTCCCGTTTTTGCTAACAGAATGTAGGACCAGCATGACTGGTCTAGTGTTGGCAAACATGGGTGAGGACCCAAATAATACTGTTAGAGTCAAGATATTGAGTAAAGCCTAGCTATATCTAGGGAAATCTGTAATATTATATGCTGAGAGCTAACAAAATGAGTCATCCAAAATTGAATCTGGAAAATAGATCTCCCTTCTTGGCTTTATAATAAAGACTACTTACCAAAGATACAGGTTATTCTAATGATGAAAAGAGTATGTGAAACAAAGTGAGTAAAAGAAGCCACATACAAAGCAATAAAACCTGGAATGTAGTTAAGCCTTGATCAAAATATAGTCCATCTGAGCGAGGCTAGAGATAAAACCTTTCTCTCATGACACAGCTGATACCATAGTGGAATGAAAATAGGAACCAGACGAGGCTCTGTCTTATCTTCCTCCCACCTCTGCCCCTGAGGATTCCAGAGGACCAGAGGAAGAGCCTAACACCATCAGCAAATTTTATTTCTCGAATCTGCATCAAACCTTCCTTGCTCACCCATGCCTCCTCTTACTACCTTATGCCATGGTCTAAATTACAGTAGCTGATTGTCCTCTATACTTCTGCTATAGTCTTGTAACTGGTCTCTTTGCCTCTGATCCCTCCTTTCAAATCAATTCTCTATATTTTGCATTTTTCATCACAAATTATAAACATACATATATATCTGCTTACTTTCCTATTATCTCTATTTCTAATGTTTGGTCTTACCATGAGGTCTTATATATAACTCAGTACTGTTACAAAGCTTGAGATTATGTGTACTGAATGAATAAATGAATGTTAGGGTCAACAATAGCCTTTCTTAGATTCAAACTTGGTCCTTGGGTCAGGTTATCACGCAAAGTTCTATAGCTCAGTTTCATTATCTGTAAAACATGATCATAATACTATTAACCTGAAAAGTTATTAAGAATACTCACAAAACAAAATGAATACATGTAAACCAGTTAAAATGGGCTGCTATGTTGGAAGAACCAATAAATTATAGCTGTTATTATTTATTATAATTATAATTATGGCATTGCTGTTACCATTATCATTATTTAACTCCCTTTACAACATATCCCTCTTGCTTAAAGTTCAAAATTCTTGACAAAGTATATCAAATCCAACAGGATTGGTGTTATGAACTGAGTTCTATCCCCCAAGAGTCAAATGATGAAGCCCTCCCTCCCGATGTGATTATATTTGGAGACAGGCCGTTTAGAAGGTAGTTAAGGTTAAATGAGGTTATAAAGACAAGGTCCTAGTCTGACAGGATTAGGGCATTATAAAAAGAATAACAGACACACACCACACACCTGTCCCCACCACCCCCTCTCTCTACAGGCACACACAGAGGAAAGGCCACACAAGGACATATCCAACAGCCTGAGTTAATACAATCAGGGTCATGAATGATTCAGTACACCCTAACCCCCTGCTTTATGGTACAACCTACTTTCTCTCACATCCATGCCTCTATGAGAACATCCCTTCCCTTCATACTAGCTATCTAATTCATTGTCATTCTTCAGGAATACATTATTCAGGCATTCCCTATTCCAGAAAGACTAATGAGCTACCACTGCCCTCCTAAGAGCCCATCCTCTGTGTCGCAAAAGTGCACTGTGTAACAGTTCATCAGAGTACTGGTGACCATCAGCACTGCTAGACATACTGCAGATGCTCGTCAAATATATATATATATTTTTAAATGTTTTTTTTAATTTATTTCTAGGAGAGAGAGAGAGAGAGTGTGAGCAGGGGAGGGTCAGAGAGAGAGGGAGTCACAGACTTTGAAACAGGCTCCAGGCTCTGAGCTGGCAGTCAGCACAGAGCCCGATGAGGGGCTCGAACCCACGAACATCAAGATCATGACCTAAGCGAAAGTCGGACTCTTAACCGACTAAGCCACCCAGGTGCCCCTCGTCAAATATATATTTAATAAATATGTCACTCAGGTGTCATCTAAGATATTCTAGATCTTCCGTTGATAGACTGACATCACAGCAGTGCAAAAAAAGTTTCAAATAGAATATTAGATGCACCTATTATTGTGGCCATTTTTTTTTCATCTGGTCATTTTCTTTCAAGCTGTTCACCTACTGCTTCCTTTTCATGTGTCTCCCTCTTTTTTACTTGCCCGTCCCTACCACCAATAGCTCCACCATCACCACCACAAAATTTCTATTCTTGCTAACTCAAAGCATCAGCTATCTCTTCTTTTTTTTTTTTTTTTTTTTTTTTTATGGCTTATAACCCATGCCTTTAAGATTTCACATTCCACTCAAATGTAATTTCTCCCAAAACAGTTCCTTCACTACTATGAATTCTTATGCATTCTGCCTAAAAAAATATTGTTTAGGCCTCACTGTAAATGAGACAGTGAAGAGACTGGCAGCTAAATGCAACCTAGCAGTGTCAGATAAAGTGACTCTGTCTCCAGTGAAAGCAAAGCCCAGGGGACTAACTCCTACTAGGTGTCAAGAAAATGGGACAGGAACTTTCAAGGCTCTGGCAACTGCTGTAATAGTATGAGAGAAAGAGAAAGAAAGAATGTGTAACCGACTGGAGAAGAAAGACAGCATGCAGAGCAAGAGGGGTCCAAGGGGTTCCCACTATTGCTAACACAGCTTCAAGGATGAAACCAGACAAACCATCTTCCTCTTTCACAACCCACTCCTCCACTTGAGGCAATACAGGACATAAAATGGAAAACGTTATGTTATCAACACAACTGTCACATTTTATTTTATAGATATAGCTGAAGTATGTCTCTAAGTCGAGTGATATAGAGAGAAAAAGTAACAAATAATTTTGGGGAACCAGAAAGATGTATTTAAAATGTTTACATTATGGGGCACCTGGGTGGCTCAGTCAGATGTCTGACTTCGGCTCAAGTCATGATATCATAGTTTGTAGGTTCAAGCCCCACATCAGTCTCTGTGCTGACAGCTCAGAGCTTGGAGTCTAATTCAGATTCTGTGTCTCCCTCTCTCTCTGCCCCACCCCTCCGCTCATGCTCTCTTTCTTGCTCTCAGAACTAAATAAACATTTAAAAAATAGATAAAATAAAATAATGTGTTTACATTTCGAACTCTATTTATCCACACAATCAGATGAAGAACAACCTTGATGTCCATCTTTTCCTTCCAGATCTGTCTTTTGTAAGATCATTTTAAACACCCTTTGGCTTCTTCACTCTCTTCATGATCTCAATCACAATATAAGAATAATAAAGATTTAGTGTCATTATAAGAATCATGAAATGTTTTCTAGCATTTTAATACTAAATGCAACAGTAACTCAAAGCAGCATCTATTGCTTGAACTGGAACTAAGATTTCAAATATGGATACACACATCATTGTGCAACGCATCTTATTTTTCCGAACCTTGATTCTCATAATAAAGGGAGTGTACTGTTTTCTTTACTTCAATTTTAAAATAAACAGCCCCCCACCTCGGGCAATCTTTTTAAATATGTGAGTCAATACATTCTTAAAGAAGGAATTAACAGCTATGACTCAGGGCCATGGAAGAAGTTTCCCATAATAAATTACAATGATTAGTGCTACTAGACAAAGTGCTTCAGCTCCTGTAGCAAATTCTTCCCAGCTCCTTTCATTAATCAGACTGCTTACCTGGTTTTATCATTAATGCCAGGCCTTTCAACTTGGTGCCTGAACCAATTAATACATAATTTAAATCAGAAGCATGTTTAAAATTCTATCAGAGTACCCTGTAGTGACTGGAGTACATCATCCTGCATTAATTCCATAAGTTTGTTTGCAAAAGTAATTAATTATTTCTGACAATAATAAGTTTTCTAAAGCAAAAGCTACCTTTTTCTTATTCAGTATTCCTTTCTGCATGCAACTGATAGTATTATCTGCAAAGTTTAATGACAGGGATCCATGGGATGAAAAATATCATACTAAATCCACATCCACACTGCTTGGAAGATTTTTCTTGAGGTTTTCAATCTATCATACCAACCTCTCAATAGTAGTGGTAACAGAGGACACAACTTGCAAAGATTACAAAACTTGTGAAATAATAAGTTAAACCAGGTGGAACTGTTAGTACCTCCCTATTCACTGATTTCAAGAATGGAGAGGTGAATGGCAATGACAAAGACCGCCCCCCTCATCATTTTTCCCCATGACCTGCAGGTAGTGTGTGGAAGATTATGCATATAGACTCCAGTGACAAGCTACTTGCCAGGAATGAAAGTGAAAACAAAGGACTTTGTTTAAAATGAATCAGGCACTGTCAACTGCTGATAATACAATCTTTTATCATTCTTATTCTGGTTCTCATTGTAACCAAATTGCCACTAATAGCTACCTAGAACCTTACAGCCATCATTATATGGTTGCCCCAGAGTGGGTATTAGACTTCACAGTGTATGTGCCAATTTTGCCTTAGAATAAAATTTTCACTTGATTCTTCCTTCTCAGAGAAAATTATTTTAAGCATTATTTGTTGTTACTCAAAAGCCATATACACCGCAACCTCCAATACACATATACATGCACCACACTCACTCACACACACATACGTACATACAAACACACACACAAAGTGCTTCTTTGTGAAGAACCCTGATTCTTTTCACTTTCTGGTGATCATGCACCCTAAGAGACCCTAGACCCATTCCCAGACTTGAGGGTAATGGGGGTAAATAAAGCTTAATTAATATAAAGCAGTCACACGGGGTGCCTGAGTGGCTCAGTTGGTTAAGTGTCTGACTCTTGGCTTCAGCTCAGGTCATGATCTCATTATTCGAGAGATCAAGTACTACATCAGGCTCTGTGCTGATAGCGAGGAGCCTGCTTGGGATTCTGTCTCTCTCCCTCTCTCTGACCCTCCCCAACTAATGCCCAGGTACACACACACTTTCTCTCAAAATATATAAATAAACATTTAATATACATATATATGTATATTTATTTAATATTTATATGTATATTTAACATATATATATATATATATGGCAGTCATGATAATTCCTTTCTCCCTGCTACTGACTGACTTTGACGTGGTCTGTTTTAAGTTCATTAAAATTCTAGCAAAAGTGGTATGAAGAGACTGGGAGACTCCTGGCGATATTTTTCTCTTTAGAAACATGATGTATCAAAGAAAACAATTCTTCTTTCTGCCTTTAGAGTTTGTAGTAACACTAGGAGCTGCTGCAGCCATCTTAAAACAATGAGGGTCATCTGAGGGCCAAGTGCCAATGTACTGAGAATGACAGGGCAGAAAGATGGAAAAATATGGATTCTTGATGACATTACTGAGCTATTCAGTTGTCCAACATTAGAACCACTTTACCTCAAGGCTTTCACTTATGGGAGATAGTAAATATATATATTCTTTATGTCATTTTGTTATAACAAATGTTATCTGCAGTCAAATGCATTTCATCTGATAAATAGCCATGGTTCTTTGCTCAGTATCTTCCAAAAACACTGTATTTCTAGACAAACAGACCCATACAAATGTAAAAATAAGTAAATAAATCAAAGTACAAACTGAATTGAACAATTAAGACAATCTCATACTCTTTCACTAAACTTAATAATTCTAATTATCCATGTAATTTTATATTAAGACATCAGAATCCTCTCCTGTGCTTATATTGTAACTATCAGAATTAATTTACAGTACACAGCTCAACTTGGAAATTAAGACCTAATGCTCTAGAATTGGGTACACAGTGATTTGGTCTTTGATCTGTCCCTCCCGAAGTAAATCAGGCAAACAACATAATCTCCCTAAGCATCAGGTCCTTCACCAGTAGGGTGGAAATAATGAAAGTACTTATTTCTCTGCATAAATGTTGGCATGATAAGCTAATTCTTATACTGCCTCAGCACTTGGCATGTAATAATCATTCAACAAATGTTGGCTACAAAAAAACTAATAAGTATGCAAACACCAATATTAGAAAGAAATAAGAGGTTAGGTCTTTCACATATTAAAAATATCAACCTGCAAAGCACAGTGAGATAATTTTACACTGCTAACGCTATTCAATGGTAAGAAAAGTCAAAGAAACTCAGCAGGACTTGTGATGGAAATCAAAATCTTAGTGCTCCTCTCAAAAGAAAATGATCAGACTTAGTTAAATGAGGATTATTCAGATAACAGTATGCTAGCTTTATTTCCAGGTAATAGTCTCCAACATAAAAACAATTATATTGTATCTAAAATCTATTACATAACATAATTTAGTACAGGGTAAAAAAGACATACTCTGCAGCTTTATTTAAATATATGAACGAAAGAGGTTAAGTATTAGAAATACTCAAAGGTTCAAAGGATCTTTCTTTTAACTCTGAGGATAACCCTAGGTTGCCTATTAGAAACAAAGGCAAAAACTGTCTTCAGGTTCTGTGTCTTCTCTCTTTCTGAAGGCAAAAATTACGGTAACATAAAAACAAAGGAAGGAGAAATAGAAATACATTTCTAATTTTTTTTTTTACAAATAGTTTATTGTCAAGTTGGTTTCCATATAACACCCAGTGCTCATCCCCACAAGTACTCTCCATGTCCATCTCCCCCTCCCCCCCCACATCCATCAGTCCTCAGTTTGTTCTCAGTATTCAAGAGTCTCTCATGGTTTGCCTCGCTCCCTTTCCCCCACTATTTCCCCCTTTCTTCTCCCCCATGGTCCTCAGTTAAGTTCCTCCTAATCCTCCTATACATGCAAACATATGATATTTGTCCTTCTCTGCCTGACTTATTTCGCCCTCAAGGTCCATCCATGTTGCTACACATGGCCACATTAATGCAATATACTTCCCAAAATCTATTAAACTGTCGAGTCAGGGGTAAAATAGTCTTCTCAATTATTAAAAACCCTGTACAGGGGCGCCTTGGTGGCTTAGTCGGTTAAGCGTCCGACTTTCGCTTAGGTCGTGATCTCGCGGTTCGTGGGTTCAATCCGCGCGTGGGGCTCTGTGCTGACTGCCAGCTCAGAGCCTGAAGCCAATTTCAGAGTCTGTATCTCCCTCTCTATCTGACCCTCCGCTGCTCATGCTGTCTCTCTCTCTCTCCCAGAAAGAAATAAAAAATATTAAAAAAAACAAAAACAAAAACAAAAACCTTGGGGCGCCCGGGTGGCTTAGTCGGTTAAGTGTCCGACTTTCGCTCAGGTCATGATCTCGCGGTTCGTGGGTTCGAGCCCCGCGTCGGGCTCTGTGCTGACTGCCAGCTCAGAGCCTGGAGCCAGTTTCAGTCTGTGACTCCCTCTCTCTCTGACCCTCCCCTGCTCACTCTGTCTCACTCTCTCTCCTAGAAATAAATAAAAAACATTAAAAATAAACCTGCACAATGATGACAGCTTGTTGACAAAGTGTGTGTGTGTGTGTGTGTGTGTGTATCAGCTAACATCTAAGCAGATAAAAGCAATTAACAAGTTTTAAGTTGTAATTTAATCTAGACATATTTTTTTTTAAATGTTTTATTTATTTCGGGAGAGAGAGAGACAGCGTGAGCTGGGGAGGGTCAGAGAGAGAGGGAGTCACAGACTGAAACAGCCTCCAGGCTCTGAGCTGGCAGTCAGCACAGAGCCCGACGCGGGGCTCGAACCCACAAACCGCGAGATCATGACCCAAGCGAAAGTCGGACGCTCAACCGACTAAGCCACCCAGGCGCCCCAATCTAGACCTATTGTTAAGGCTATTTGTTTATTGGGGTGCCTGGGTGGCTCAGTCAGTTAAGCATCTGACTTCAGCTCAGGTCATGATCACATGGTTTGTGAGTTCTGGCCCCACAGGGGGCTCTGTGCCGACATCTCAGAGCCTGGAGCCTGCTTTGGATTCTATGTCTCCCTCTCTCTTGGCCCCTCCCCTGTTTCTGTGCTCTCTCACTCTCGTAAAAATAAACATAAAAAATTTAAAGTAAAAGACTATTTTTTAACGGCTTTCCCAACAATACCTTGAATCATCCAACAAATATTATTGGGCGCTTCTCAGATGTCGGGCCATGGACTAGTAGGCATCAATGGATGAATGAAACATGATCCTACCTCAAGTACCTCACAGTCCACTTAGGAAGACATCTGATATGTGCTATAACACAGACATAGCCACAATTCTATAGATGATATTTATGACAATGAAATTTGAAGACTTAAGATTATTTCATGGATGCCTGGGTGGTTCAGTCAGTTAATCATCCAACCTCAGCTCAGGTCATGATCTCACGGTTCATGGGTTCAAGCCCCACATTGGGCTCTCTGCTGTCATCACAGAGCCTCCCTTCAGATCCTCTGTTCCACCCCTCCTCTCTCCTCTCTCCCGCTTATGCTCTTTCTTTCTCTCAAAAATAAATTAACATTTTTAAAATTTTAAGATTATTTCAATTTCACCAATAATGATATCTACAATCAAGGCCAAAATAATTGCTCTAACTAATGATTATATCAACAAACAGAAATGGACAGTAATGGATAAACTAAGCAATTAGTTACTGAGGCATCAACTACCCCTAGAAGTCTGTGTATATGCCTCTTTCATCAAACCTCTGAGGTAGTTCCATACATCTATTTTCTTTTTCCCAATGCCTGATTTGGAGCCTTACTTGTAAGAGGCACTCAATATCCCTTGAATGAATTCAGCATAACATTCTAAAAAGCTCTTCTATTTCCATACCTAGGCAATATACAATAGCCTTGCCTTCTTGGTTCCCCATTAATTAACGGCTTTGTTATGCAAACTCATCAACTTTGAATTTTCTCATTTTCAAAACAAGATGACTCCACCAACCTCCTGGAGTGGTTGTGAAAACAAAACAAGAGGGCATATATGAATTTTCCTGGCAAGTAGTAGGCATTCAACAAACATCATTGCCTTTTTCTTTCCTTTACTGTACTCCCCTCATCTGTTCTATATAAGCAAACATGACAAAATTTCCTTCAGTTAATATATACAAAAGACAATCAACAATAACTAAGTACTTTTGAGCCAGCTTTGGTTACTTTTAATATTTTTACTTCAAACATATTAAATGTACATAGAATTATCTTACACTGTATATTTACTGTATTAAATTATGGTTTACAAATTACTTTACAAATAATGGAAAACTATTTTGTTGAAGGAAATTATTGTACATGCAAATAGGACTAAAATTCTGTTGAGGGAATAAATATATTTTATAGGGCTTAAGCTGATTGTTCCACGTCTGTGAATCTAAGAATGAATATAATGAGAGAAAAAAATCTGAGTTTGAAACCATTATATACCAGCCATAGAAAACAGATTCAGACTCTGAGGTCTAAGAGAAATGAATGTGCACCCCCGACTGACAAGTTACACCTTTTGGGGTCTATTTTGGTTGTCAGTGTTTGGACTCAGTATTGGCATTCAATACCTGCTCAGTGAAGCTAACTCCAAACTAACAGGGGGAGGCAGGCATAATTATATCTATGACTTCAGAGAGGGGCAATAAAACACACACACACACACACACACACACACACACACGCACGCACGCACACACACACTGAATAAGTGCTCTTGGCCAATACTGGGCTTAGAGGTCTACAAACACTTTCTTACATAATTCTCACACAAATTGATAAAGTAAGCACTACTACCTCACTTATGAGGTTATGAGGCTAACTTTCTCCAGGCAACAAACCTGATGGTAAAGGTGATGTTTCTAGTGAACCCTCATTTTTTCCCCTTGTTTACCTTTGAGGCTTTTCTAGAACACAATCATTGTATTTCCTGTCGGCAAACTACTTATTACCCATGTGCCCAGAGTAATGGAGCTTCCAGCTGAATGTAAATTGGTTACATCACTACACACAATGCTTAAGTCCACTGACACTTTCGGTGGCAAGATTTTGTAGAAAGAGGAAACAGTGCACTGATTTGCATTATGGCAAGTCCTTATTTTCAGAAACTGCATTGAGTAGCTGCTCTAGAATTTGGACTTTTCCCTATCTTTTTCTCTATCTTGTGTTCTATAACATAACTGCTTACTTGTATCTCTCCACAGTTAGCCTATGGACTCTTTAAGGACAGGGATTTGGGTTCACCGTGTTTCACTAATGTTACTACCATTCAGGTGGGATTCACGTGTGGGGTGAAACTTACTTACCATCCCCATGCCTGAGCATTTCTCAAGAGCATCTCCTGGGCACCTTTAGGGCTTTGTTCAAAAAGTAGATGGTGGAAAGGGGGAGAGGCAAACCATGAGAGACTCTTGAATGCTGACAAAAACTGAGGACTGGTGGATGTGGGGGGGAGGAGGGGTGGGCATGGAGGAGGGCACTTGTGGGGATGAGCACTGGGTGTTATGTGGAAACTAATTTGACAATAAACTATTTGTAAAAAAAAAAAGAAATTATGAAAGCTGAAAAAAAAAAAAAGTAGATGGTGAGTGGGGACAATGGGATTAACAGATACTAGCATCTTGGAGAGTCTATTTGTAATGCCCTCAGGGATCCTTGGCAGGTTACTCCAAGAAAAAGAGGGTTCTTGGTAGGTTACCCCAAGGAAAAGGTTAAAAATTAGAAATGCTCTCTCTGGACGCTACTGAAAGTCACAACACAGCAGCGCTCAAGGAAATACTTAACTAGGTATCTTTCAGGTCCTACTTGAGAGTCAGGAGAAAAAGCAGCATATCAGCTAGGGAGGGACTTTTTTTTTTTTTTTTTAACTGAAGCTGATAACATTTTCTCAACCCACCAACCAATTGCCTGGTCCTTACAGATTAATCCTCCAGGAACGTGAGCATGTGAGTGTGTAAGTGTGCATGTGTGGCCAGCAGGCTGACAGCGGGTGACAGTGACCACACTTTCTCAACAGTTGTATTTCCCTAGCACCGCGATGAACATGCTGATCCACCAAACGACACTGTGTGTTGTTCCCCCACAAAGTTCCCGGGATCACTCGGTTCATTTCAGTTCTACAAGTATCATTTGCTTGCCTTCCTTTGGCCAGGAATGCTGCTAGAAACTGGAAAATTCAAGACAACAATGTGTGCTTTCTGCCCTTTAGAATGTTCCCACTTAGAAAATGAACAGCTCATTTTATTATGATGCGATAACTGATGTGAAACAAGCCTGTACAGAGCCTGGGAGAAAGCCTCTATTAAGTGTAAGCAGGGATTGGAAGAACAGGTGAGAATGAGTCACACACACAAAAAAGGAACAGAGAATTCTAGAAAGAGGGAACAGCATAGGCAAAGCACAGTCGTTAAAGAGCATAAAATGTGCAAAAGGACAAGACTTTTATATTGACAGGATGCTAGATAGGGGATACTGAGGCATGGGCCTGGAGAGACAGGCAAGGTCAGAACTGCATTTTCAGTAGGCCATTCTGGCAGCCAGAAGACTATTAGGAGGCTAGTATAGCAATCATAGAGACAGATGGTATGCAGAACCTGAGGTTGGACAAAGAACAGAATCAAGAAATACTTAGGAGGACCTCAGAGGATCTAACAGCTGATGGGTGGAGGAGTGAACAAGATGGCAGCAATCAAACATGCCACGGTCGTGTCACTGATTGAACACACCTCTGTGGAGGGGTGGCAGTTTGGGGAGTAGAGTAGGCTTGGCCAAGAGCAGGGGAGTCCCTGAACATATTAATTCATAGGTGAAAGCGAAAACATCAGTCAGCCGATTTCTTTAGAAGGCCATAGCTCAGGGACAGGAAAAATAGTTTTGAGAATAACCAGCACATACACCAGAGGTTGCAAACTGCCAGACCTAGGCCAAGTCTGGCCTGGAGTCTATTTTTATATTGCCATTATGTAAATATTGTATATTTTATATAAAAATCCAAATTTATGACACCTACTAAAATTGGGAGTCTGGCCACATTAAGCCACATTCCTTGGTGGCACCAATTACAGACCTGAGCAGCCCCTTTCTCCATAAGCTGGGTCCTGTCTATTGTCTGCCCTCTGCTAAATTCAGGATCAGCTGTATCACTATTTTAGAGCAGAATTAGGAGAAAAGGAAAATTATTGCACTGCTATTACTGTAAAATATTGGAATTAATATATTTACACTATTTCCTTGGTTCCTAAGGCTTGGACATTTACAATTCCTCTTTTAGACTTTTTCTTAAGAATATGATGTTTAGAAATGCATTCTGTTTTTTTAAATGAACTAATATTATCATCCTATCTGCTGCCTCTGAATGTCAATTACTAAGTGCTGTTCTCACAGAGTTAGTGAATCCTTAGGGATGGACAGGCATAAGAGATTTCTTGAAAGTATGCACAGGTAGAATTTAATAAAACCTATCACAAATATATATATTCATATATATATATTTATCGCCTACTTCAAACTATTTGGGGGTTAATATTAAGATGCAGATCAGATATTTTGGTCAAATAATACAAATTAAAATATTAAGACTTCATCCTACAGAATATAATAGATGAAGAAAAACACAGCATAAGCTAATGATTGATAACAAATGCAAAATATTTAGATTTTGGAATATCTGATGTATCCAATGTTCCCTGTTGTCTTCACCTTGGAAAAATGAAAGCATGAATGTAACTTGATGAGATTCAATTTTATATTTAACTAGGAGAATCATCCTATAACTTGAGCTCAACTGCATACTACTCGAACTTCATTACTATTTGACTTAGGACCAAAAAAATCTGGAAACATTACAATCTATGTTGTTTAAAAACCTTTTTTCATTCAAATAGACCAATACACATTTTCACTTTTCATCGCTTTTGTCTTTTCTTCCAGAGCAGATAAGTATAAATGATATGTGAAGGGATCAAAAGACAATCCACAGGATTGGAAGGGAAGAGGCGTGGGGCCAAGAGGTGGCTAGACCTTCTGCTATTCCATGCCCTGGCTGCCTAAATTCCAGTTTCCAAATCTGGTAGTAGAGAAATGGTTCAAATAGCTTTCAAGGAACAAGCAGGCTAGCTCCTAGTATAGTTAAATTTCAATCAAGCTTTTTTCTTCAATGGAGTCATCCTGGCATGTTTTGACCTTACTTTGGTATTAATACAATGTAGCAATTTAAAACACTTTTCCATAATTTTCAGCAAAGGAATGTATTTGCGAAGCTCTCTAAGATAAGTTCATGATGTTTAAGTTACACATTTAATTTTTTTTTTCCCAAAAGAAAGATAACCAAATGATGATCTTGTTCCTTACCATGTTTGGTATGGAAGTTATTGAAAGAAAAGAGAGTCTAATTTAGAAATGAAATGAATATATATATATACATATGTAATCCACATAAGAAGTTTCATTTCCTGAATATCCCCCAAGAAATCTCTAGAACATTGCCAGGTGATCATATCACACATTCCTAATCATGTCAGATGTGCTGGACAAAGTCTCTTGTACATTATAAAGTGAGTTGTCTAATTAATGGAAAATATTACTCAGCCCTGCACCTAACAGTTAGAAGGCAGATCATAAAGAGAGGTCCGAAACAATAAAAGAATTCAGCCAGAAAATTCATTCAACTAACTTGAAAATGCTCATGCTTTTATTCCTCCTTTAAAGTAGGGCTCATAGGTAACAACTGCTCTTTCCTGCTCTCTGGTCCTCAAAAGTACTAATTACTCTGGACTGGTTCACTTCAGCTTTCGAAGAAAATATTTCCCCACCCCCACAGCTGTTGATATCAAAAGCTCTTGAGACAAATGAATCACCAATGGATAGGCAAGGTCCTGTTTCATTAAATTAAGGGGACTCTTCTATAGTCAGTGGACTTCTTTGATCTTTCCTACAAATTTTTTTACTGTCCTGTCCAAAGTCACTTTCTGCCCTCCCTTAAATAGCCTCTGTGCTCCTCTGCCTTCCAACATCTCTCTATACAGTCTATACAGTACATCCCTCTTTCATAATTTATTGCATATAGAGGGAGATCACTTCAAGTGATGATTAACATTTTTGTAAATAAACAAAGATACCAACAAAAACAGACACTGAGACCAATGGAATAGAATAGAGAACCCAGAAATGGACCCACAAATGTATGGCCAATTAATCTTTGACAAAGCAGAAAATAATATCTAATGGAAAAAAGACAGTCTCTTTACCAAATGCTACTGGGAAACTGGACAGCAACATGCAGAAGAATGAAACGACCATTTTCTTACACCGTACACAAAAATAAACTCAAAATGGATGAAAGACCTAAATGTGAGACAAGAAACCATCAGAGGAGAAAACCCTAGAGGAGAAAACAGGCAACAACCTTTTTGACCTCAGCCACAGCTATGTGTTACTCAACATATATGTTGCTGAAGGCAAGGGAAATAAAAGAAAAAATGAACTATTGAGACCTCATCAAGATAAAAGCTTCTGCACTGCAAAGGAAATAATCAACAAAACTAAAAGGCAACTGATGGAATAGAAGAAGATATTTACAAATGACACATTGAATAAAGGGTTCGTATCCATAATCAATCTATAAAGAACTTACCAAACTCAACACCAAAAAAAACCAAATAATCCAGTGAAGAAATGGGCAGAAGACATGAATAGTCATTTTTCCAAAGAAGACATCCAGATGGCCAATAGACACATAAAAAGATGCTCAACATCACTCATCATCAGGGAAATACAAATCAAAACCACACAGAGATACCACCCCACACCTGTCAGAGTAGCTAAAATTAACTCAGGAAACAACAGATGTTGGCAAGGATGTGGAGAAATGGGAACCGTCTTGCACTGTTGGTGGGAATGCAAACTGTTGCAGCCACTCTGGAAAACAGCATGGAGGTTCTTCAAAAAATTAAAAATAAAATTACCCTACAACCCAGCAATAGTACTACTAGAAATTTATTGAAAAGATACAGGAATACTGATTCATAGGGGCACATGTACCCCCAATGTTTATAGCAGTGCTTTCAACAATAGCCAAATTATGGAAATAGTCCAGATGTCCATAAACAGATGAATGGATAAAGAAGATGTGGTTTACATATACAACGGGGTACTACTTGGCAATGAGAAAGAATGATATCTTGCCACTTGCAACAACTGGCAAGTTGTTCCTTCATTTGTGGAAGGTACTGGAGGGTATTATGCTAAGCGAAATAAGTCAGTCAGAGAAAGTCAGATATCGTATGTTTTCACTCATATATGGAATTTGAAAAACATAACAGAAGACTATGGGAGAGAGGAAGGAGAAAAAATAGTTTCAAAGGGAGGCAACCCATAAGAGACTCTTAAACATAGAGAACAAACTGAGGGTTGATTGAGGGAGCAGAAGCGAGGGGAAAATGGGAAAAATTGAGGAGGGCAATGGTTGGGCTGAACATTGGGTGTTGTGTGTAAGCGATGAAACATGGGAATCTACTCCCAAAGCCAGGAGCACACTGCATACACTGTATGTTAGCTAACTTGACAATAAATTATATTTAAATAAATAAATAAATAAAATCATGAAGTCATTACAAATAAGTAAATAAACAGAGATGCCAAAACATCTTTGACAACCTAGGGACTTCCTTCACTATCAGTTTAAACTAAAAATGTAAATTCAAATTCTCTCAAATAGAAAAAATGAAATCTGGCCATGTGTAGCAACATGGATGGACCTTGAGGGTGTTATGCTGAGCGAAATAAGTCAGGCAGAGAAGGACAGATACCATATGTTTGCACGTATAGGAGGATTAGGAGGAACTTAACTGAGGACCATGGAGGAGAAGAAGGGGGGAAATGGTGGGAGAGAAGGAGAGAGGCAAACCATGAAAGACTCTTGAATGATGAAAACAAACTGAGGACTGATGGGTATGGGGGGGAAAGGGGGAGATGGGCATGGAAGGGGGCACTTGTAGAAAAAACAAAAACAAACCAAAAAACCCCACAAATTCTCTCAAATAATGCTAACATCAAAGACAGCTTAAATGTCCCTGCTGAGTTCTCAGAACATTGACTTTAACATATATTATTAACTGCAGTTAGATTAACCCATAACTTTCTTTAAAAAAGAGAAATCACTAATCTCAAATCTCTATTAGCTCCATCAGCTTCATTCCTTCTTCAGTTTCTTGTGTAGAAACGAAACAAACAAACAACAAGAGAACACTTCTAATGGCATTTAACAGAGAGGGTATAAGCATGGCACCACAGATGGCCTAAGGACAATGGAAAGAAACAGCTATGCCTTTGTGACTCAGTCAGCCTTGTCCCTGGAATGAAGAGTTCTATTGCAATAAAAAAAAAAAAAAAAATGGATGTGGTGATTCATCTGGAATTCTTCTCAACAAAGCAGCTTCCTTTTCACACACTACTCTCTACTTATCTGTGTGAATGATTAATAAAATATAAATCATATTATATTCATTCTAAAAAAAAAACTAAAAGGCACCAAATACATTTTAGGACACTTTGGAGCACTTACTCTGTGGTTCCTTTCCTTCTAAAATATATTGGCAGCTGCAATGCTAGCAATCTTGTCACTCAAGTCCATAATTATAAGGAAGAAAATAACTTAAAACATAAATTGTCACTGCATTAGCCATCACATTTACATGCCAGTTCAATCCTGCAATTTTCATAAAAGCCAAACTCATTTTTAAAAGCCAAAATGTAAAATAATTAAATTGTTGTTAACTCTTTTATATGAACAGCTTTATTTTATTGCAAATTTGAAAGAAAAAAAAAACAGTCTGCATCATTCAGTCTTGAACGACAGCCTATTAACAAGGCAGGCAAGGAACAGGTGAGTGTTTAGTTTAAAGATTTCTGTAAGTGAAATGAGCATCTTGCCAACCATATTGGCAACCTGAAGGAATAGCATCTGAGAAAACAATCCAAAGCTGCCTTAGTATGATACAACTGCCCTGGTTTATTTTGGTAAGAAAAACTCCTGCTTCATTTTTCCTTGACTCAAAAATTAGTTCCTTCCTTTAATTTTTTTTTTTTTTGATTATAAACTAGGACAAGCTGTTTTAACTGCAATAATAACTACTGTAACTCACAACAAATCCAAAGTAAGCTTACTTTGTTCACCTTAAATTCCATGAATTTCTTAACTTCCCTTCTGGCTGTTTTTGAAACAAGAAAAGAAGAAATATAATAAAACTCATTCTCTTCTAAATTCTAAAATTCACTCCCTGATGTGAGACCAAAGCCTGGCTTGCAGAATTCTGTAGTGGCCCAGATAGCACATGGGGATGATGTGTGGACAGGCACACCCCTCTCTTCCTCACACTTAACTGGCTCTTCCTGAAGGAGTTACATGGAAAGGACAATACTACGTTCTCCTGAAATCCCTTCATCAGCATTTCCTTCCACAACTGAGACCATAGTCAATATATGTAAGAGGACCACATAAGCAAGTTGACACTTAACACTGATGCCAAAAAGAACATTCAAAGGAATATAATACCAAGAGAATAAGAAGACAAGCCACAGACTGAGAGAAATCATTTGCATATGATACACCTGATAAAGGACTGTGACTCAAAACATACAAAGAATTCTTATAAACGAAACAATAAGAAAACAACTCTATTTAAAAATGGGCCAAAGCACCTTAATAGACATTTCATCAAAGAAGATACACAGATGGCAAATAATCATGTGAAATAATCTCCATATCAAATGCCACAAGAGAAATGCAAATTTTAAAAGTAATAATAAGGGGTGCTTGGGTGACTCAGTTGGGTAAGCATCTGACTCTGAATTTTGGTTCAGGTCTTGATCCTAGGGTTAATGGGTTCAAGGTCTGTTTGGAATTCTTTCTCTCTCCCTCTTTCTCTGCCCCTCCCCTGCTTGTGCTATTAATTAATTAATTAATTTGTTTAAAAGATACCACTATACACCTATTAAAATGGCCAAAATCTGGAAAACTAGCACCACCAAATGCTGATGAGGCTGTGTAGCAACAGGAACTCCTATTCATTGCTGGTAGGAATGCAAATGGTACAGTCACTTTGGAAGAGAGTTTGGCAGTCTCTTATAAAACTAAACATACTCTTGCCACGTGATCCAGCGATCACACTGCATGGTATTTATCCAAATGCTTGACAACTTATATTCACAGAAAAACCCATACAGAGATGTTTACCATAGCTGTCTTCATAATTGCCAAAATTTGGAAAGAACTCAAAATATCCTTCAGCAGGTTAGTGGCTATGCTATGGTACATCCAAACAATAAAAGATAATTCCTTGCTAAAATGAAATAAGTCATCGCGCCATGAAAAGACATAGAGGAAACTTAAATGCATATTACTAAGCAAAAGAAGCCAATCTAAAAACGCCATATAGTGAGTGTATCACTTAGGCTATCTGATTGTGGGGAAGGAGAAACTATGACTTTCAAAACATCACTAGTTTCCAGGGCTTTCAAAGGGTGAGGAAGGGATGAATAAGAGGAACACAGATGATTTTTAGGGCAGTGAAAATACTATATATGATAGTATAAAAATGGATACATGTCATTATACATTTGTCCAAATCCATAGAATGTACAACACCGGAGTGAATCCTATTGTGAAACTATAAATGCGGATTATGATATATCAGTGTAGTGTGTCACTAGTAACAAATGTACCACCCTGATGGGAGATGTTGACAGTGGGGAGATTATGCATATGTGGAGGCAGGGAGTATATGAGAAATTTTTACACCTTCCTCTTAATTTTGCTATGCATCTAAAAACTGCTCCAAAAATAAATAAATAAAACAAAGTCTTTTTAAACATCACACAAAAGTAAAGAAAATCTGTTACTCTATTTTTGAGGCTATTATTGCTGTGAATAATTATAGCATAGGAAATATCTATCTAGCACTCTGTCTTGATCATTTTTCTCCCTGCATTAAATTATTTAAATGAATACTGTCTCTGGCATAATTTTTTAAACTTTGACTTAAAGTGCAATGCATTTGACAGCTCTTAACCTTCATATGCCATTACTGCACAATCGAGACCTTAGGTGGCCAAGATACCTCCTGTTTACTTATTTTCTTTACTGTGATCATACTGCTGCTCTGTAGGAAAATGTCACCTTCCATTGTATTAGCACAGCAATAACCTTTCCATGCATTCCATATGAAGGTAAGTCATGATAAATAATGTCAACCTTAATTTTCTGGTATTTTACACTAAATCACAGAGAAACCAAGTGTAAAAAGGCTTTGCCTAACCTTCTTCCATTCTCATTAATAGGCATAGAAATTTTGAGAGCTCAAGCAAATTGTACAAACCATCTAGAGTCTACCCTTTCATTTGAAAAAAAAAAATAGGGGCGCCTGGGTGTCTCAGTTGGTTAAATGTCCGACTTTGGCTCAGGTCATGATCTCATGGTTCATGAGTTCAAGCTCCATATTGGGCTCTAGGCTGACAGCTGGGAGCCGGGAGCCTGCTTCTGATTCTGTGTCACCCTCTCTCTTTGCCCCTCCCCCATCATGCTCTGTCTGTCTCTCTCAAAAAATAAATAAACATTAAAACAATTTTTAAAGAAAAAAATAAAATAAAAACAGGGGCACAAAGAGAATAAATGATTTGTCATACGGCGTTAATATCATTAGTGGCAGAAGCAAGCATAGATGCTAGCTCCAAGAGGCTAAAATGCCTTTTACTTCTCACCACCCTTCTTTACTTGGCTTATGATTTAATGGGCTAAATGTGATCTTACGGTTGAAGAAAGCCCAGAGCATAACTAACTTTAGATTCTTGGTACCTTCTGTGTTGAAAGAGACACTGTAAAAAAAAGTCCATGTGAGAGGAAGGGAAGGTATAGTTCAGCCTGAAGGCTGATACTAAATAGACCTGTATTCCAATGCAAGAAGGCTCTAGTCATTTGCCATCTCCTCACTCCAGGACATTTTGCTTACTCCAAGGAACCTTGGTGGCAAATGTCAGAAAATCCATCCAAGGTGGTTGAACAAATGAAAGAGGAATTTATTAGCTTTTGTAACTGAAAAATCCAGTGTTATCTTCAGGCATGGATGAATCCAGGGAGTAAAACAATGTCATCTGGCACTTCCCTTTATTCCTTTATTCTCTTTATTCCACCATAGTATGGCTAAAAACTCTGATCATTGTATATGTAACAAAGATAAGAAGATTCTGGAAGGGGGAAAGGAGAAGGCAGATTGGCTAGGGACCTTATGACCCAAGGAACGATACAATGGTGAGTTCCCTGTGTTTTTTGCTTTTGTTTTTATTTTAGTTTGTTGTATTTTGCTTTGTATATCCCAAACGTAGAACTGGAGAAACTAGAAACTCATAAATACTGATAGTGCAGACAAAAAATAACCTATGTGGCCCCTCCCCCCACCAAAAACAAAACAAAACAAAACAAAAAAAACCTGCCCTCAGCCAAAGGATCAGGAGATGGAAGACTAGCAAGACAATGAAGACAACAGCCCTATTCCAGCCAAAGAACATGGGAAAAAGAGCAACCCACCTACACCCCGTCAGTAAGACTAAGGGGCCTTGCCTTCCACCCTCGCCAAGCTATATTGACAGGTCAAACACCCCCACCAGCGTGATGTCAGAGAAAACTGAGCAGGGTGCTAGGATTTTCATTCCCATTGGGCAGTAACAAGGTCCCTCCTCCATGGTGTCACAGGAGGCCACATAGGGAGCTTGGACTTACATTCCCACCAGATGATAAGGAAGTGACTTTCTAGGAGTATTAAGGCCCCACCTCATGGTGTCAATGGAAACAAAGTGTAGAAAGGTAATGAGGCACCTCTCTCCGCTAGGGTGATGTAGGTGTTAGCCTATGCAGAACCTGAACTCCCATACCCACAAAACAGTAATGAGGAATGTCTAATTCCTAACCCCTCCCCAACCCCCAGGATGCCAAGGAAGATCAAGTGGGGAAGCTACACTTCCAGTTTACCTGGAGGTAATGAGCCAGTGACCCCATCCCCTGCTGGCATGATTTCAGAGGAGGCCTTCTAAAATAGGAGATTTAAATAAGATACAGAGTTTCACAACATAATATTCAAAATGTCCAGAGTACAATAAAAAATCACCCATCATACCAAGAACCAGGAAAACCACAATTTGAATAAGAAAAAGCAATCAACAATGCCAATACTTAAAGAGCACAGATATTGGAACTGTTTCACAAGGATTTAAGTAACCATCATCATAAGAATGTTTCAGTGAGCAATTATAAACATACTTGAAACAAAAAATACAGGCTTTCGGTAAGGAAAAGCAAATTTTCAACAAAGAAATATATATATAATCTAAACAGAAATTTTAGAACTGAAAAATACAGTAACTAAAACTTCAAACTCAATCGGTGGGCTCAAAAATAGAAAGGAGATGACGGAGAAAAGAACCAGTAAACTTGAAAATGGAACAAGAGAAATTATCCATTCTAAACAAGAAGAGACTGCAACAAAATAATAATAATAATAATAATAATAATAATAATAATAAGCAGAGCCTCAGGAAATTGTGGTGCTAAAACAAACAAACAAACAAACAAATCTAGCATTCATGTTACTGGAGCTCCAGAAGGAGAGGACAAAGAGATCCCTCCGCTCACATTCTTTAGACCTGTCATCATAGGGTGCTGTGCCTGCTGCTCTTTCGGTCTTTCTCTTTTCTAGACTCTAGGCTCTAAAAGGGAACAGATTATGGTTTCCATCCCCTCATTCTCCTGCCCTCAATGTAGTACCATGCACATGGTAAGCAATCAATAAACGTCAAGTGAATGCATGGATTCCATTCTGTATTTTACTATGTATTATGTACAACATTAATTAATCTCTAAATAAAGATTCTGATTTTGGAAATTTTTATTTTATTTTTGCATAAAAAGTCAGTGTCAAATTCTTTTGAAAAGCCACCCTCAACTAAATAAAGGGAGGGAAAACAATTTTGTCTCTGAGGAAATCCTTCATTTGAGTCAAATTCAATATTGAGAGTGATACTTTGAAATGAATACTTCAGTTGAAGGACACTGAGGGTCTTCTGAACTTTTAATATACAATGATGTCATTAAAACAGAATACAAGGTTATAAAATCATTTTTATGAAGAAATGGGCCTTTTGTTCAATTTCTCATTTAGAGCACACTAATAAAAGTCAATTCATATTCTGAATTTTCAGAGTCACATTGGAAAATCTATGAAGTAATTTCATGTTTTATGCATTCAGGAAACTATAGTTCAAAGATAGATCATTTATTACCTTTTTTTGCACTTGCTTTATTAACCACCTAGATTGAAGAATACTAAAAATTCTAAAATAGAATGAGGTTCAATGTGAGATGTTTTAAGTAAAAATATGAAGCAAGTTCTACCAAGTTGATCCAATTATATTTTGGAAGAGATCCATGTTAAAATATGAATGTCCCCAAAAGGAGATCCGAGAGAGCTCAGGAAACTTAGTAAATTTACTGTGATCTAACCTCAGCTTTATCAGATCTGTAGAAATGACAAGATTCATCCAGATGACTAATGCTTCTCAAACTTACAAGTAAAATATACCACCTTCTTACAAGTATTCAAGGAGGCATTTCTTTCCATTGACCAGAATGCCAACCCATAACATCCTGTTCCTGGTATCAGCAAAACTGGAGAGAAAACAGTTGGCAAAATTTCGTGTACATGCATAGAACCACAATACTGTGTTTCTACTAAATATCTTTCCCTTTGTTTCCCTGATACAAGCAAATCCCCATGGATTAGATCAATAGATCCTGGATCTTTATTCTTCTGATTAGAATAAATCAGAGGAAAGAAGGAAAACAAAACAAGGTTATTTATTCCCTTGCTCCCTTTCCTGAGGTTTCCTCTATCTGGCTATGACCCTTGACCAGAAGATCACAGCATTTCTCAAGCCAGCTTGATCCATATAACTCTCCTTTTGGGTTCTGATAACCTCTACTTCCTCTCCATGCTTCAAGCCAATGGGTGGTGAAAATCTCACTGTAACTCTAGGCACTTGTACAATCTCTTGTAATTCCCTGACATTCTACCTACACCTTTATAATAATTTCTTAGAAAATACACCCTCCTTGAATCATCCAGATTTGAGGGTGCTATCTCATTTCTGTTGGAACTCTGTCTGATACACATAACAAAAGATAGCTAATCTCAAAAGCCATTAGAAATCACCACAGCCCCACAACAGAATACCATTCTTATATGTGTGCCCACCTTATAACTCTGTCCCTCTGTCTCTGTTCTGTTGAGGATACTGCTGAACAGACACTGGTTCTTAGGATTTCCCACTTCTATGAGTTTTGCTGACCTTCCTCTTCTAACCTGGATTGTTCACATTATCTTCCTCCAGAAAAGGTGCAGTAGAGATGATTCACCATTATGATGCTGAATTGTCATCATTTTCCCCCAGGCTGCCTCTCTGATATTTCCCACACTTTATTATATGGAATATGAGGTACTTCTAAACTCTTCAGTCAATTAACTTTCTTGGTTTATTATCATAAGCAACTAATTATTTTCATATTTTGTGTGGACATTACCAGTTTAACATTAAATTATTAATCTTATTTTCCTTATTTTAAAATTACAAGGGTGTTATTACCCCATAGACTACAAATGAGAACTTAAAACCTAAAAAATTCATATTCTAACTAAAAGCCAATGAAATAAATCTTCTCCTAATGAGAAAAAAGATTAAAGCCAAAAAGAATCTGAAAATTAAGATAGCAAGATTAGAAATGGCTTTCCTTTACAATTATGGCTTTTCACAAAAGTGAAAGGTCTAAGGTCTTCTACCTAATTGGAAGGAGAATTCCACCTATGCCTGAATTTTCAATAGTTGTCACTCAGTGAATTATAATGTCTGTTCACAAAAGCTTAGACCCAGTACATAGAGCTTCTTCAGGCATGCACACAGAAGAACTAGGGATATAATTTAGAATTCATATTGTTGAGGTTTTCTGACAGAGACATAATTCCTTGTTAAGAATGTAAAACATATTTCTAATTAAAAACCATGTAATTTAGATCAAGGGCCAACTGAAATATTGACTTCTAACTATATATCAAGAACCCACCACCTCTTTAATAAATTCTGTTTGTTTAAGTTTTGCTTTTCTTTATACCATGAGAAGAACTATTTCTTTATGTTCACCTCTGAGACTTTCTGGGTCATAACTGTTTGAAACGTTTTCTTTCAGAGCTTCAGAAGAACCAGTCTCTTAGTATCTGCCAGTAAACAGTGACCTCAAGATCCTCCTCATTTTCCTTCAACTTTGACTTTCTTCCAAGAATGCTGAGCCTTTTTCTGGTCTGTCTCTTGTACCTAGCTCGTTCTGAAGTTCCTTTAAAATATAAAAATGTAACCTCTAAACATTTTTAATTAGCCATCTGGCAATTAAGGGACCTAAATAGCAGAACTGGTCTTTTACATTTAGCCTGACTTAATTATATATCATAATTCTGCAAAAATGTAATGCAAAAACAAAAATAGAAAAGCTTCTTTCCATATGTCATTCTCCAATAGTAAAAATATTTACCACTTCAACAAAGTGGAACGGGTATTTCTTTTCCTTTTTTTCTTTTTTTAAGCCACAGGAAGATATTAGTGACATTTAGGGGAAAAATGATCCCTACTGAAGAAGGTAGTTATGTTACCATACAGTTTACAACATTAAGATTTATTTTTGCCTGAGGCAAAGTTAAGATTAAAGAGATGGTGTCACTAACACCATACAGGCTCATAAAACACTAAGCCATTACTATGACCTTAATATAGAACTTAGGATTCAAGATATCAGTATTGCTTTCTAATAGTTTCATACTCATTTATAATTCAGTTGTAGTTTGTCACAGTTCTATTTCTCACTTTCATCTAAACTACACTGAACTTTGATTGCATAAAATAATTTTTTATTTCTTTACTGTGTACTTTAAAAATCACAGGATCCAAAGGTGAAAGACAATAAAGTGTTTAAAATAACAAGAATCATCCACCTCATATTGTTTTGTGAACTTGTTCAGTATCTTTGCAGTGATGAAAGGGATTGCTATGTGTACTAATATCAGACAATGTGATAACAAGAGGACATCAGAAAAAACTACTTGGTAATTGTTAAAAATTGTATTTTCCTCAAAGCTTTATAATTTCGCATATCCAAGTATTTATCCAGAAATCACAGCTTTGCCATATATTTATTGTATAACCTAAGGATAATTTCTTAACCATTCTAGGTTTCTGCTTCTCATCTATAAAATGGATCTAATGACATTCCACAAGGTCTTTGTGATACCTAAATAAATGAAATAATGTATGTAAGATGCTTACCGCATAATTTAGCTCATTTCTGCTCCTTTCGTTTCATTCTAAATCCAGATATCTAGACACTGAGCCAATATTAAGTAATAAAAGTTACAACATCATAATGGGATAAAGAACAGAGTCACATCTACTCTGAACCAGCATGATACTACAAAAAAATTACAGTTTTTATCCTTCATACTTGAAGACATTTTGCATATTCTTAGGCAATAACTTATATATACAGAATTGTTTTCATATTAACTGTTTTATTAATGTGAAAAATTTCAACTTTACTATCTCTTGGACTCAAGAGCTCATCTATAAAAAGTTGAACTAGATAATCTCCAAGATGTATTTCAATGCAAAGTTATATTCAGTTTTTGAACAAGCTATAAGGGAGATAGCCATGTACTCCTTGATATAAACCATTTAGAGAATTTCTGAACTAGTTAAGGTGAAGGCTAGACTGCTATAACAAAGAGATCACAAAATAAAATAGCTTAAATAAGACTTAAGTCCTTTCCCTCTCAAGTCACTATCCAGCCACTCAAGGCTTCAAGGCAGCTTTGCTCCCCATGATCATTTGGGAGCTCTTGTTATGTATTCTTCTACCATCCTCTAGATTGGTTTTTCCAAGGGGAATTTCTTCCTCATATGCCCTGGGGAATGTAAATGTATTTTGAAATGCTGCATGCTGAGAAAAGTAAGTTGGGAAGTCAGGAAAATAGGAAAAAGTATCATAATTTTCCCAAGAGAATTAAAAGTTTTCAACACATAGAATTGTTGACTCACAGGACCCCAAGGAAAAGTGGTTGCTACAGTCAATTGTGGGTAATGGTTGTCCTGTACTAAGTGTGTGATCCTGGCCCTGCCTGGTACTAACGGTGAGTCATCCCCACAAATAAAATAAATATTGATTAATTTATATGCATAGTATACTTTATACAAATCTTATGAACGGTATTATAACAAGTGTTGAAAGTAAAATAAGTCCTCAAATTGTCAATTTCAACACACGATTTAATGTGGAATTGTTAGCCTTGCTGGGGGCATTAAATGTTACATTATTTGAATCCACTCAAATAATGTTCATTGGCATTTTCCAATGTTTGAATATTCCCTTATAGGCCAATTTCTTCAAAAATATATAATGGAAGAAATCCAAAAAGAAGATATGAATTTTGTGTACCAATCCAACATTAAATCAGAAACCGATCTAAAATCTGAATTAGAAAAACAATTTGGAAAACAAAACCAAAACCAAGCAAGCAACCCAAATCCTTTCATCATTGAAAAACAATATATAGGTTTATGTGAAGAAACATGTACTGTAACAACAAATGCAAAGATGCTTTTGGACCTACTTTTGACAATCTGAGCAATGTTGACACAAAATGAAAGAAAATGTTTGTAACTGCATTATTTGTTATAAAACAAAGAGCAAGACTATCAGATAGGTTAATTAATGCTTTGTGTGTTTTAAAATGTCACTTTTTCATTGATCTCAATTTCCTGGTCCTCCTAGCCAAAGAAATGGTGAAAACCATATTTTAAGCATGGAGACAACAAAAATCTTTTTTCAAATTGGGCATGAATTAATTTTTTAAGCTTTTGTCTTTGGGAAGCCACCTCTGTGTTCACACACTATGTTTCTCCCTTGCTGATCTAGGCTGACACTGACTTCTTCTCTGTGTATGGTCCAAATTACCGTGAATGCCAGGTCTCTGCCACAGCATTACTAAGGGTCAGAGAGCTCACTAAGATGCCATCTGCTTTATGGTTTTACCCAGGGATAGCCTGGAATGACCACATTAACATGTTATCTGACTCTGTTCTATGTATTCTATATTCTCAACAACTAGAATTTTTTTGAGAAAGAGAGAGCACATGAGCTGGAGGGATGGGTGGGAGGGGGGGTGAGGGAGAGTGTGTGTCTTAACCAGTCTCCACACTAAGGCTCGATCACACAGGGCTTGATCATACAACCCTGGGATTATGACCTGATCTGAAATCAAGAGTTGGATGTTCAAATGGCTGAACCACACAGGTGCCCCAAAAATGTTTTCTTCTTAATTAGAGTCAAAACAAAATTTAAAAAATGTCTGTATGGGACAGAAATATGATGATAGTGATACTTCCTAGGAAAGTTATTTATAAATATCCTCATTAGTTATCTTTTTTTATTAGTTCCTGCATTAACTCCATCTTTAGAACATTTTTAGCAATAGCATTTTACCAACAGCCCCACCTGCCCCACCTGACATAAAAGGACATTAAGTCAGTATCTACACAAAATATTACTTAAATGTTTGTTCAACATTTTGTTTTGGTTTTGCATCTCTGCACAGCTATGAGAGCAGCCTGAGGTGAGGCACCTGGCTGGCTCAGTCAGTGGAGCATGCAACTCTTGATCTCAAAGCTGTGAATTCAAGCCCCACATTGGGCATAGAGCTTACTTTAAAACAAAACAAAACAAAACAAAAAGAAAGGAAGGAAGGAGGAAAGGGAGGGAGGGAAGGGGAAGGGAAGGAGGGAGAAAGAGAGAAAGAAAGAAGGAAAGAAAGAAAGAAGAAAGAGAAAGAAAGAAAGAAAGAAAGAAAGAAAGAAAGAAAGAAAGAAAGAAAGAAAGAAAGAAAGAAAGAAAGAAAGAGGGAGGAAAGGAAGGAAGGAAGGAAAGACAAGAAAAGAAAGAAAGAAATGAAATAAAGCCTAAAATAATGAGAGTGAATGCCTGCAAGTGTACAGTACTTCCTATATCTTTGTAGCCACTAATTCCCTTTACAAAACTCTGCTTCAGTGAGTTGATCACTCTTGTCAATAAGGGCCATTCAGGAGTAAAATTAACAACTCAGGAAACAACAAATGTGGACAAGGATATGGAGAAAGGGGAAGCCTATTTTAATGTTGGTGGGAATGCAAACTGGTGCAACCACTCTGGAAAACAATATGGAGATTCCTTAAAAAATTAAAAATATAGGGACACCTAGGTGGATCAGTCAGTTGAGCATCCGACTTCAGCTCAGGGGATGACCTCGCAGTTCGTGGGTTCGAGCTTCGTGTCAGGCTCTGTGCTGACAGCCAGCTCAGAGCCTAGAGCCTTTTTCAGATTCTATGTCTCCTTCTCTTTCTGACCTTCCCCTGCTCACAATGTCTGTCTGTCTGTCTTTCTGTCTGTCTGTCTCTCTCTCAGATTTTTTTTTTAATGTTTTTATTTATTTCTAGGAGACAGAGAGAGACAGCGTGAACAGGGGAGGGTCAGAGAGAGAGGGAGTCACAGACTGAAACAGGCTCCAGGCTCTGAGCTGGCAGTCAGCACAGAGCCCAACGCGGGGCTCGAACCCACGAACCGCGAGATCATGACCTAAGGGAAAGTCGGACGCTTAACCGACTAAGCCACCCAGGCGCCCCTGTCTCTCTCTCAGAATTAAATAAAAAAACATTAAAACATTTTTTTAATTAGGGGCGCCTAAGCCACCCAGGCGCCCCTGTCTCTCAGAATTAAATAAAAAAACATTAAAACATTTTTTAAATTAGGGGCGCCTGGGTGGCTTAGTCGGTTAAGCGTCCGACTTTCCCTTAGGTCATGATCTCGCGGTTCGTGGGTTCGGGAACCCGCGTCGGGCTCTGTGCTGACTGCCAGCTCAGAGCCTGGAGCCTGTTTCAGTCTGTGACTCCCTCTCTCTCTGACCCTCCCCTGCTCACGCTGTCTCTCTCTCTCTCTCTCTCTCCTAGAAATAAATAAAAAAAAATTTTTTTTAAATTTTTTTAATTAAAAATATAACTACCTTATAGCCAGTAATCGAACTATGGGGAATTTATCCAAAGTATACCAAAATGCTGATTCAAAGGGGCACATGCACCCCAATGTTTATAGCAGCACTATCAACAATAGACAAATTATGGAAAGAGCCCAAATGGCCATCAATTGATG
The DNA here is from genome assembly GCA_017311185.1 of Proteles cristata cristata. Taxonomy (NCBI): domain Eukaryota; kingdom Metazoa; phylum Chordata; class Mammalia; order Carnivora; family Hyaenidae; genus Proteles; species Proteles cristata. The sequence continues at coordinate 3,113,959 of JAESUZ010001232.1, forward strand.
AATGGATAAAGAAGATGTAGTTTATATATACAATGGAATACTAATCAGTGATGTCAACGAATGAAATCTTGCCATTTGCAACAACGTGGGTGGAATGGGAAGGTATTATACTAAGTGAAATAAGTCAAAGAAAGGCAGATATTATAATATTTCACTCATGAGAATTTTGAGAAACTTAACAGATGAACACAGAGGAAGGGAAGGAAAAAGAGTTTCAAACAGAGATGCAAGCAAACCATAAGAGACTCTTAAATACATAGAACAAACTGAGGGTTGCTGGATGGGAAGGTAGTGGGGGGATGGGTTAAATGGGTGACAGGCATTAAGGAGGTTACTTTTCGGGATAAGCACTGGGTGTCATATGTAAGAGATGAATCTCTGGGTTCTACTTCTGAAGCCAAGACTATGCTGTATGTTAACTAACTTGAGAATGAAGAAAATAAATAAATACATAAACAAACAAACAAATAGATAAAAAGAAAAATAAGGGTCATTCAGTAGTTGCTTAATTTGGAAGCAAGTGCTAATGCCTCAATGGGAAGCAGTCCAGGAATTAGAAACACTACAGAACTAGTCCCTTACCATATCTTCAAAACTCAGTGAAAATATTGTACATATTTTCTAATGTTGATGATTTTCTTGCACTTTCTACCCTTTGGCAACTGCTGCAGAGACCGTGCCCTGAGATTGACCGCCTAGCCTTCAGCTGTAGGTTGAATCTAGGCCTCTGTGATTGGGATGCAGAATTAAGGCATGTTGACTCCATTTAACGGTTTTCAAATAATGCTTATAGCTAGACATTTTACTTATGATTACTTATGATTTGTCATTCCAAAAAAAAAAAAAAGATAATACTACGCATTTCATTTATCCCACCTAATTTAAAAGCATCAGTAAAACAGTGTAGAGACTGAAGAAATCAGGACATGAAGTGAAGAAACCTCCGTTTCATCCTGAGAACTGTCTCCAGGTGACATTTGGCCAGTCGTTTAACCTCTCCAGACTGCTCTTTTTTCATCCATTACACGAAGGTCTTTCAGTAGATGATGACTCAGCTGCCATTATGAGATTTCAGACAGAAAGAACCTTTAGGAAACAAATCAAGTGGAACAACAGCTATGATGGAAGGCAATCTATCCTAGTACTCAGAGTGTGAATCTGAAGTTGGAGAGGTTTTGGGGCCCTGCTGGATAAACTTAAGAGAATCACTTGTCTTTATCACACAGATTGTTGGGAGGATTCTATAGATAGTTTATATCAGGCAGTTAGAATGATGCATGGCACACATAACTAAATCAATGAAAATAGTTATTAATATTTTACATTTATAGCTTACAGTTTGGAATCTGAATAGTGCATCAAATTCTTATATTCTAATGTTACAATAATTTAAGAGGTGTTTACATGACCCAGAGTTTATCCCAATATGAAGGGAGAGGAGAGGAGAGGCCCAAAGACTAAGGCCTAGATATTGCCTTGAATAGCTGCAATGAGGATTGCATATGATGTATTCAAAGCCCTCATATAGAGCTACTTATTAAATGGTAATTCTTAGTCCACTAATGAAGACAGGAAAATGTTAAATAATCAAAAGTCTATTGTCTTTGTTCACTGTAAATAATTATATTTATAATGCATACACTATACTGCTCTACGATTTTATTTCTTGGTTTGGATTTTATACCCACTCACTGGGCTAAAAAGAAATGCAATATAAAAAGGGAATAATACAAAACTATAAGTGGGCAAAACAGTACACTGCCAAAAAGCAGTTATATTTGATTCCTTTTCTCAAATCATCCTCCAGAGAAACCTAATTCAAATAGTTTTGGATTTATGCATGAATTGAAAACTCGCAAAGGGAAGTCGATGTGAAAAAAAAATGTCTTAAAGAGAAGCTAAAGATTTATTAAAATTGGGAAAAGGGTAAAAAAAACAGTTATATTTTTCATTACAAATATCAAAAGATAGTCACTTTCTGTTTCCTGGATTTAATACTTGTGGTTTTCCCAACACAGCTATTTCACATTTGTTATAGAAGAAATTTTTTCAGTTTCTTACAGTATACCAGGATTGAAATAATAACCTAACTTTGCAATACAGGTTAATGTCACCCTTACATATAAAAAAACATACTTTCAATGATGGTAATTGCAATTTCCTCCCTCACGTTTAAATTACCTACAAAGTAATCCTCTGCTGTAATGACTTTACATATCTACAGTTCTCCCTTGACTTTGTACTGCCTTCAAAATAAAAATTAAATCCCTTGCCTAGACTGTCAACATTCTCTATCCTAATGCTTCTAGAAATCACTCTTCCATTGTTTCCCTCATGCCAAGTTTCACTAAGAATCCACCCTTTTTTCCTGCTCTCCCTTCTTCTCCTTACACTCTCCCCTTCTCTCTATATATCTGAATGTGCGTATCTAGTCATCTCAAACATTTCTTCCTTCCAAATCTTTGTTCTTCTCATCTTTCATCTAATGCAAATATATCCAAGCTCTAAGCTTGCCTTTCATAAACACATTTCATCAAAAAGAATCTTTTCTAAAAGCTTTCTTGAGTGCACTCCCAGAGTTCACCATGAATTTTCTATTTTAAATAGGGCATGAGTGTATGGCTTTTAAGTTATCCCTGTGCTCTCTCTGTACTCGGGTGATGCCTACCCCACTCTAGCATGCAGTAAAAATATGTAATTACCCCTAGTAGCTGTCAGTTGATAAATACTTATTGAACTAGGCCCTATCTAGGGCACTAGCAATCCAACAGTAAATTAAAGTCTCTGTGCTCTTGGAGTTTATATTCTAATGGAGAGAAAGAGACAAACACATAAGCAAAAACACCGAAAGTATTAACTAAAAGGATAATTTTAGATTGTGGTAGGTACAGTACATTCTTCAAAACACTCACAAAAATGGTTTTGATCATCTCCGTTTCACTAAGGCCCTTAAAATATTTTGTAAGAAAAACATCCATAAATGTGATCATAGATATTTCATTTACACATAGTACATTCGGACATCTTATAAAAGACCTTAACCAGCTACAACAGCATAATTATAGAATTTTGGTAACCAGAAAAATCCTTTGAAAAATATTGTTTCATTGCCTCCTAGTAATATTCCTTTGTTTGTTTGTTTGTTTGTTTGTTTTTATTTTTCTTTCCTCTGCATTCAACCAAAGATCTACTTTATCTCTTGCCTAAAACTGGACAGGTAATGGTGAGACTTCAGCCACTCTTACTAGCCTTGAGTGACGGCCAAGGCAAGTGCAGCGTCACACACAGTCAGAGATGATATTGTAGGAGCACCCACTGAGACAAACAGCAGAACTTCCACGACTACTGTGGTTCCTTGGCTTCCACTTCTAGCAACAGGAAACTGAAGCCTGAAAGAAGGGTGCCATCTGTACATTTGCATTTAGTTTCTTGGAGTGTTGTACTTCAGTACAAAAACATGAGAACTAGCGCAGGAATACCAACAATATTACAAATAAAGGAAGAATTTTAATTTAAATATAAACTTAAGACAGATCTTATGTAAGGAATTTTATATGGATAGGTTTTTTTTACCACATATAAAATTAAAAGGTCAGCATTCAAAAGTAATGGAGTTTTGTATTTTCTCCATACAACATGAAGTAAAGGATATGGTAGTCAAAATTTACCAATTATGTACTAATTGAATAAGATTTTGCCTTCTATTAACAGGCAAACAGTTAAACTAAATTATTTTAATGTTTGTTTATTTTTGAGAAAGAGAGAGAGAGAGAGAGATAGAGCATGAGCGGGGGAGGGGCAGAGAAAGAGAGAAACAGAATCCAAAGCAGGCTCCAGCCTCTGAGCTGTCAGCACAGAGCCCAACAAAGGGTTTGAACCCACAAACTGTGAGATCATGACCTGAGCCAAAGTCAGAAACTTAATCAACTGAGCCACCTACGCATTCCAGATGAACTACATTCAACAAAAATAACCAGACCTCAAATTTGAATAACATTGATGAAAAGGCAATAAATACTTTCAATTAAATATTTATAGTTTTTAGCTCGTCTCCCACCTATCTTTATTAATTTCCTATGATTTCAGTAAGAAACTCGTTTCTAGAAGACCAACATTCTACCAGGGTCCTCTAGCAAAATTCAATTTTAATTATGATTCATAATTATTAATAACATAATTCATCCTTCTTACGAGTGCAGGTAATCATCTAATCTGGGCCAAACCATGTGTGCCTCAGGGATCTATAATTTATTTCCTCTCAGCAAGATAACTAACTTATAAGGTTGCCCTTATTTCCTTAAAACTACAGGAAATTATCATAGTTTTTTTTTCTCAATAGTAAATCTATGTCCCATGTGAAGGTTTTATTAAGCATGTTTTGATGTGAGAATCTAGCCCCCCTCTTTCTGGCTTTTATCTTAGTTATATCATTATGCCCTACAGCAACCATGTCAAGTTGTCATTACTATACCAAATTTTAAGATAAGAAACCTGAAAACAGAGGTTGGGTGACATACCCAATGTCACAAAATGTTTTAATAGGGTTGGGACCCTCATTTCTTGCCTCAGCCTCAGGTCCTTACACTTGTCTCTGAGAAAATCTTCAGTGGTATCATGGGCTGAGCTGGAGAGCAAAGCCATGGAAATGATACAAAGCAGAGACATAATAGCAGGGCACAAGAAAAAGTAATTCCCTGGTGGTCACAATTAATAGCCAGAGTCACAAATAATAGCTAAAATCCACATGCAAGCCTGTGGTCACAAGCCAACGAATTGATCACAGCCCAGAAGCTTCACTACCCATGACTCTTGCTGCAGTCAGCAGGCTCCCTAGTCAGTAGCAGAAGCACTGGGCATGGTCTGTTTATGCAGGAGCAGAGAGGTAGAGGGGGAGCACTAGACCAAAGGGCTTTACATCTACCTCCTGTGGGAAGGCCATGGGAAGCTTAATGGAAGCCATGTCTCCCCAACAGAAGATTTACTCTCAACTGCCCCCACAAAGTACAATTCCTCAAGTTTATTTCCTTTATTCAAGTAATACTGAATATGACTTAAAATTCCCAATACTTTTTCTGATGTACTTTTAGACATCACTGTAAGAAATGTATAGTTTCATCAACTAGTTCAATTTAAAAAAAAAGTATTACAAGAATGATGCCAAACATGGTGTTATTTTTGTTAAAATTTTTAATATTTGAAAATAGCATGTTATTTCCCAGAAACTTGATAGCAGTAAGATTTATCAAAAGTTCTAGCCGGAGTCCTTAAAATAATTATCAATAAATGGAAATAACATTGAAATGTTTTGAATCAATCTCCCTCTTTTTCATTTCATTCTCCCCCTTTTTTCTGGTTATTTGTATGTTTATTTTTTATTATGGAAAGTTTATGCAAAACATATACCAAAGAACAGTATAATAAACTTCTGTGTAAGAACCACTCTGTTGCACTAATTAACTCCTGGTTTTATCTATAACATAGTCAGTGCTTCAAACTCCAGAATATTGAAGTAAATCCCAGGTATGTCATTTTATCTATAAATAATGCAATTGTATTTCTAAAATGGTTTACCCAATACCATTATCACTTTTAAAAAATCACAGTAATTATTAAATATCCTAAAACACGTGAGGACTCTTAAAATTTCACCAACTGACTCATCTTTCTAAATGTGTTTTAATTAAGATCCTAGTAAATTCTGGGTGCACCTGGGTGACTCAGTAGGTTGAGCATCTGACTTCAGCTCAGGTCATGATCTCACAGTTTGTGAGTTTGAGCCCTGCCTCATGCTCTGTACTGATAGCTCAGAGCCTGGAGCCTGCTTCAGATTCTGTGTGTATGTGTCTCTCTCTCTGCCTCTTTCCTGCTTGTGCTGTGTCTCTCTCTCAAAAATAAAAAAAAAAAAACATTAAAATTTTTTAATAAAAAATATTACAGTAAACTCTAGACAAGGTGACTCGTAGTCAACAGGTTTCTTATGTCACTTAATCAATGTTCCTACTCTTTTTTTTTTCCTTTTCCTTCCTCAGATTTATTTCTTAAACAAACCACAGAGCTCTCTATAGTTTGTATCTTGCTGCTTGCTTTCCTATGGTGCTGCTTCACATGTTCCTCTGTCCCCCCTGTATTTCTTGCAAAAAGGTAGATGAATAGGACTTTCTTATTGTTTCATGTACTCTGTGGTTATTGCTAAGAAATTCCATCTCTCTGTACATAAGCTTTCCCACTTGCTCATATGAATGACTCACCCTTCTCAAAGAACTTGCTCATTCATTGATGGAGCAACATTGAGTACCTGCTGTACACGACCCATTGTGGAGTTGGAAAGATTACTGTGGCACTAAAGGGAAGTGCTCATAAGCTAGAATTGTGCTTACAAAGAACATTAACAGTTGATGAAACTTCCTTTTCCTTCCTTCCTTTTGGCCTCAAGTGAAATCAGAAGTAAAGGAGAAGAAATAAAAACTGACATCACAGGAATACAGAGGATTATAAAAGAATGTAATGAAAAATTATAAACCAACAAACTGGACAGCCTAGAAAAAGTTGATAAATTCCCAGAAACATATAACTTCCCAAAACTAAATCAGAAAGAAATAAAAAATTGAGTGAACTGATTACTAGCAATGAAATTGACTTAGTAATCAAAGAATTCCCACAAACAGGTGTGCTTGGGTGGCTCAGTTGGTTGTGTCTGACCTCAACTCAGGTCATGATCTCACACTTCATAAGTTCAAGCCCCATGTCAGGCTCTCTGTGCTGAGCTCAGAGCCTGGAGCCTGCTTCAGATTCTGGATCTCCCTTTCTCTGCCTCCCACCTCTGTTCATTCTCTCTCTCTCTCTCTCTCTCTCTCTCTCTAAGAATAAATAAACATTAAAAAAGAATTTTTTTTTTTTTAAATCGCACAAACAAAAGTTCTGGACCAGATGTCTTCAGAGGTGAATTCTATCAAACATTTAAAGAGTTAATACCATTCTTCTCAAACTATTCCAAAAAAAATTGAAGGAAAGGTTCAAAATTCATTCTATAAGGCCAGCATTACCCTCATACCAAAACCAGATAAAGACACTACAAAAAAAAAAAAAAAAAGAACTATAGGCCAGTATCTCTGATGAACATAGATGCAAAAATTCTCAGCAAAATATTAGCAAACCAAATCCAACAATACGCTGAAAAAAATCACTCACAACAATTAAGTGGGATTTATTCTAGGAATACAAGGTGGCTCAATATTTACAAATCAATCAACATGATACAGCAGATTGACAAGAGAAAGGAAAAAAGAGCATATGATCATCTCAACAGATGCAGAGAAACAATTTGACAAAGTACAACATCCATTCGTAAAAGGGAAAAGATTTATACAATCTGAAGAGAAACCAGAGTATAGTACAACATCCATTCATGGTAAAAAACTCTCAACAAAGTAGCCTTAGAAGGAACATACCTCAACATTATAAAGGCTGTGTATGAAAATCCTATGGCTAACACTATATTCAATGGTGAAAAACTGAGAGCTTTTCCTACAAGATCAGGAATAAGACAAGAACGCCCACTCTCCCCACTTTTATTCAACATAGTAGCGGAAGTCTTGTCATAGCAATCAGACAACAGAAAGAAATAAAGCCCTCCAAATTAGCAGGGAATAAGTTAAACTTTCACTTTTTACAGATGAAATGATACTATATATAAAAAACCCTAGGCTCCGCCAAAAAACTACTACAACTGATAAATGAATTCAGTAAGGCACAGTATACAAAATCAATATATAGCAATCATTGCATTTCTATATACTAACAATGAAGCATCAGAAAGAGAAATTAAGAAAAGAATCCCATTTACAATTGCACAAAAAACAATAAAGTACCTAGGAATAAACTTAACAAAGGAGGTGAAAGATCTATATTCCAAAAACTTAAAAATGTTAATGAAAATCACTGAAGATGAGACAAACAAATGGAAAGGTATTCCACGCTCATGAATTAGAAGAACGAATATTGTTAAAATGTCCATACTACCTAAAGCAATCTACAGATTTAGTGCAATCCCTATCAAAATACTTTATTTTCACAGAACAAATAAGCCTAAAATCTGTATGGAACCACAAAATACCGCCAAACAGTCAAAGTAATTTTGAGAAGGAACAAGCTGGATGTATCACAATCCCAGATTTCAAGATATACTAAAAAGTTGTAGTAATCAAAACAGTATAGTACTGACACAAAAATGACACATAGACCAGTAGAACAAATTAGAGAGCTCAGCAAAATAAACCCACATTTACATGGTCAATTAATCTCCAATACAATGGAGAAAAGACAGTCTCTTCAATAAATGATGCTAGGAACAGCTACACAACAAAAAAAATGAAACAGAATACCTTTATTCTATTATTTACAAAACAAACTCAAGATGGAACACAACATGGAATAAAAACCTAGAGGTAAGATCTGAAACTATAAAACTCCTAGAAGAAAACATTGGCAGTAATTTCTCTGAAGTTGGCCATAGAAACATTCTTCTAGATATGTCTCCTCAGCAAAATTAAACTATTGGGACCACACGAAAATAAAAAGGTTTTGCACAGCGAAGGAAAGTATCAACAAACCAAAAGGTCAAACTACTAAATGGGAGAATATAATCACAAATGATATATCCAATGAGGTTAATATCCCACATACATAAAAATTCAATACCCTTCCAAAGGGTAATAATCTTAATAAAAATGGACAGAAGACCTGAATAGACATTCTTTCAAAGTAGACATATAGATGACCAATAGACACATGAAAAGATGTTCAACATCATCAAGGAAATGATCATTAAGGAAATGAAATTAAAGCCACAGTGAAATATCACTTAACACCTGTCAGAATGGCTAAAATCAAGACAATAAATAATAAACGTTGGCAAGAATATGGAGAAAAAGGAACACTGATGAGTTGTTGGTTTATTTAACTTTTTTTTTTTTCTTTAAACCTGTAGGCATTAAATCTGAGACTGGAACTATATTTAACTTTTTTTTCTTTAAACATGTAGGCATTAAATCTGAGACTGGAACCACCGTGGTTGAAAGAGGTGACAGCAAGGAGAAGAGGCTAGAACGTGCCCTGTGTGGCCCCCTTCCTGCATGCTCCAGCCTCCCCTTATCTACAGAACCCCAGAAGGCCTCAAAACAGCACCCTAAATGACCAGCTTATACAAGTGATAGATATCTTGATTATCTAAAAATTTTCCTCCTGTGTCAGCTTGGAACAAAAAAAGTATTTCCCCACAGAAACAGTAAGTAATCCTAGAAACAAACAAACAAAAAGTATCTCTGGAAAATTTTGTTGTGAGCAAAATTAGTTGAGAAGTGTTTCAACAAGAAAGTATTGAGGCTACTAGAACAATTTCCAATCTCCTCCTGGGAGCTAAGTCGTGAATGGCCCTCACTTCTACCAAAGACACAACTAAACATGTGGTATTGTTTTTGCAGAAGAAAAGAAAAGAGATAATAGGTTCCTTTTATCCTAACCCTCTATCTTATTTTTCCTCCTATATTTACCGTAGCTCACACACAACCTGATCTGAATTATAATGACCAAAAAAAAAAAAAAAAAAAAAGGCACAGATGCAAAAATGCTTTTATTATTGTTGTTAACAGTAGTATAGTGGTATTAATATTTTTATATTAGCCTCCAAAAGCATTTTCTTGACCTTATCAGTGTTTTGGATATTACTGAATATATCTCAAAAGAGGCTTCAAATGTTTTTTTTTTTTCCTAAATAGTTTATTGTCAGGTTGGTTTCCATATAACACCCAGTGCTCATCCCAACAAGTGCCCTCCTCCATGTCCACCACCCCCTTCCCCTCTCCCCCTCCCCATCAGCCCTCAGTTTGTTCTCAGCATTCAAGAGTCTCTCATGGTTTGAGGCTTCAGATGTTTAAAAAACATTTGAGTTTTTGTCCTTCTATATAGCAAAATATCAATTTTTTTTATTTTTTTCTAATAGTTTATTGTCAAATTAGTTTCCACATAACACTCAGTGCTCATTCCCACAAGTGCCCTCCTCCATGCCCATCTCCCCTCCCCCCCACATCTATCAGTCCTCAGTTTCTGTCATCATTCTAGAGTCTCTCATGGTTTGCCTCTCTCCCTTTCCCCCACCATTTCCCCCCTTCTTCTCCCCCTTGTTCCTCCATAAGTTCCTCCTAATCCTCCTATACGTGCAAACATATGATATTTGTCCTTCTCTGCCTGACTTATTTCGCTCAGCATAACACCCTCAAGGTCCATCCATGTTGCTACACATGGCCAGATTTCATTCTTTCTCACTGCCATGTAGTATTCCATCATATAGATAAACCACATCTTCTTGATCCATTCATTCTGTTGATGGACACTTAGGCTCTTTCCATGTTTTAGCTATTGTGGAGAGTGCTGCTATGAACATTGGGGTACATGTGCTCCTATGCATCAGCATTTCTCTATCCCTTGGGAAAATTCGTAGCAGTGCTATTGCTGGGTCATAGGGGAGTTCTATTGTTAGTTTCCTTAGGAACCTCCACACTGTTTTCTAGAGGGGCTGTACCAGTTTACATTCCCACCAACAGTGTAGGAGGGTGCCTGTTTCTCCACATCCTTGCCAGCATCTAGAGTTCTATGATTTGCTCATTTTAGCCACTCTGACTGGCATGAGGTGGTATCTCAGTGTGCTTTTGATTTGTATTTCCCTGATGAGGAGGGATGCTGAGCATCATTTCAGGTGTCTGTTGGCCATCTGGATGTTCTCTTTGGAGAAGTGTCTGTTCATATCTTCTGCCCATTTCTTCACTGGGTTGTTTGTTTTTTGCGTGTGAAGTTTGGTGAGTTCCTTATAGATTCTGGATATTAACCCTTTATCTGATATGTCATTTGCAACTATCTTTTCCCATTCCGTTGGTTGCCTATTAGTTTTCTGGGTTGTTTCCTTGGCTGTGCAGAAGCTTTTAATCTTGATGGGTACCAATCATTTATTTTTGCTCTTGATTCCCTTGCTTTTGGGGATGTGTCAAGTAAGAAGTTGCTGCAGTGGAGGACAAGGGGGTTGTTTCCTGCTTTCTCCTCTAGGGTGTTGATAGTTTCCTGTCTCACGTTCAGGTCCTTTATCCATTTTGAGTTTATTTTTGTGCATGGTGTGAGAAAATGATATAGTTTCATTCTTCTGCATGTTGCTGTCCAGTTCTCCCAACACCATCTGTTAAAAAGGCTTTTTTTCCATTGCATATTCTTTCCTGCTTTGTCAAAGATGAGTTGGCTGTATACTTTTGGGTCCACTTCTGAGTTCTCAATTCTGTTCCATTGGTCTATGTGTCTGTTTTTGTGCCAATACCATACTGTCTTGATGATGACAGCTTTGTAGTACAGGCTAAAGTCTGGGATGGTGATACCCCCCCCAATTTGGTTTTAGCAAAATGTCAATTTCAAATCTTTATTCCTATTGAGGATACAAGTCTAACCAAAGTGAAGGTTTTGCAGAGAAACAAAAAGAATAATAATGTTAACAACAATAGCAAAAGTGCTTTCACATTATAACCTTTTATAGTCATCTTGAAATCAGATGAGAGTAGATCAATTATATTCTGTTATCCATAATTTCTAGTCAAAGGAAGAGCTGTAGTTAAACTGATCATCTACCAGCCTATGTCAAATAATCCCTGTTATCAGTCAGGATCCCAATAGGAAATAGAATTACAGATCCTCCTCAACTATACAATGCGGATTTTAATACCTGCTTCTAAGGACTCCTGTAAAGATTTAATGAGCCAATATAGGATACATGTCTTACTGATATGAGGCACTAAAACGAATGCTAAAAGTTATTAAAAATATTTTTATGTGCCTATTTAATAACTACACATTGGGCTTTCTCAGGCTTACACCCCCAGAAACCCATGTAAAATCGAAATTTTCCAAGTCACGGCTTGCTAGCTTACTTTACACAAGCTCAGAACACTTTCATTTAGCCTACATTTGGGCAAAATCATCTAACACAAAGCCTACTTTATAATAAAGTGTTGAATGTCTAACATAATTTGTTGGATACCGTACTGAAAGTGAAAAACTGAAATGCTGAGTGAGTACAGAATGTCTGTAAGTTACATGCTAACCCTCATGGCCGTGATCACGTGGGTGACGGCGACCTGCAGCTGCTGCTGCTGCCCAGAACCACAAGGGTATCTACTGCATATCATCAGCCTGGAAAAAGACCCAAATTCAAAATTCGAAGTAAGGTTTCTACTGAATGCATATTGAACTTCCACCATCATAAAATAAAAAATCATAAGTCAAAGTCAAATGATCCTAAGTCAGAGACCGGCATGAGAAAAAATTCCAAGAAGGATTACTTACAAAAATTCTAATTGTGAAATTAGTAGAGTGGGTAGGATTTGAGGGAACTACCAGGTATAATGCAGAACCTGAGAATTTGCAGCAGGAGAAGCTGTAACCACACCCAGGCCTTCAGGGATAATGGAAACATGAGATTATAAATGCCCAGGAGAAAGAATTTGAAAGACTCGTGCTGTGTGATAGAAATAGAATGAGACTCACGCATTAAATTTCATTTATTCTGGTGGTGACATTAAAAAAAATTATACAAGGAAAATTAATAATATACTTTATTTAGTCCAATATGTCTCTTCAATGTTTAATCAACAGAAAAATTATTAATGAGGTATTTTACATTCTTTTTTTCATAAGTCTTTGAAATCCAGTGTGTATTTTACAATTATAGCATATCTCAGTTTCAACCTGCCAGGTATCAAGTGGTCGGTAGCCACATGTGGTTAATGGCTACTATTCTGGAAAGCACAAGTGCAGAGCACAGGCTGCCTTGATCTCATGCTGCAGTAAGGGTAGAAGGAGGAGTGACGTTCGACAGACCTAACCAGAAGCCAGTGGCCCACTAATATAGTCCATATGAGTCGAGAAGTCTCCCTGGAATAACTTTCATTATCATTAGCCATTACATTGAATAACAGGTATTCTCAAGATCTGAAATACAGAGGTATGGATGGAGAGGTTTATTGATTGACTATATTAAGTATTGTATTAAGTGTACCTACCCTGTTTGATAAGTGTTCTTGGAAGTGCTAGGAATGAGAGAGAGCGTGGCAACATTCCGTGAAAAGAATCACTGTGTATGATCTGGGCAAGAATATACTGATACCAGAAAGCACTCAACATATTAAGTATCCTCCATGAATGGGCCAGGCACTATAACTTGTTAATGACATACTTGAACATCATACTAAAAGAAAGAGACTTTTAGCCTATTAAAATGTTGTCTAAAAAGAGACACAAAAGAAAAGAAAAAAAAACAAAAAGTATGTTCCCTAAGCAGAGTTCTTATTTTGTTTTATTAGATCAGTCCCGTGATTATGTGAAGTACATTTATTAGCCTCTTAAATTAAAAAAAAAAAAGTTATCACTTTAGCATCAAAGGTAGTACAAAAGTATATGGAAGGGGTGCACTTGGATTCAAAATATCTAAATCTTCTTTACTGATAATAGACTAGGTACAGTCAGAGAAAGACAACACTGTATTATTTCACTCATGTGGAATTTAAGAAACAAAACAAACGAGCAAAGGGAGGTGGGAGAGAGAATGAGAGAGACAAAAGAAACAGATTCTTAACTATAGAGAAAAATACTGATGATTACCAGAGTCAGGATGGGTGGGGGGAGGGGTGAGATAGGTGATAGGGATAATTGGAGTGCACTTGCTGGGATAAGCACTGGGTGATGTATCAAAGTGCTGTATGACTATATAGTACAGCACCTGTACTGTACCTGTAATAGTACACCTGCATGTTAACTAAATGGAACTTAAATAAAAACTTAAAAAAATAATAGACTATGTTAAGTTGGCTGTCACAGTCTCTCTGAGTCTCAGTCTCCTCATCTATAAATTGAAAGTACAGCAACATTTTATATAAACTATGTATCCAATACTTTCATCTGTTCAACAATTTAATAAGCATCTACTATGTGCCAGACACTGTGCTAAGTACTAGGTATACCCAGATGAGTAAGACAGAATCCTTTTCCTAACTTTATTAGGAAATACAGACATATTAACCCCCAAGTATCCTCATAAACTTGGTTCACTTGCTGAACATTCTTACTTATTTTTTTTTAGTCTGTGGATAGATTAACCTTGAATTTTTTCCCTTTAATCTTTTTTTTTTTTTCAGTTCTTACACCTCAAATTGCTTTTTCCTGTCTTGCTTCATGGTCTAAGAGCTCCAATACAAGCTGAATAGAAGTAATGATAGCAGAATTGATCCTAACTTAAATAGAAATCATTCTAAAATCTCACCATTAAATATGCTTATTGTATGTATTTGAGATCTATGCTTTAAGGTTAAGGTCATTCCTTTTGATTCCTAGTTTGTTAATTTTTTTTTCATGAATGAATTTTAGATTTTGCTAAATGCTGTTTCTGCAGCTATAGTCAAGAACTGACGGGTGTGAGATTTTACCTTTCTTGCAGGTTAAGTTAGCCTGTCACAATTCTATGGTTCCTGGCAGAAGACATGAGACTCCAGGACCAGAGTCCACAGACTTTTACCCATGGCACAACAAGCAGCACAAATATCAGCATATTTGTGTCAGGTCCTCTTGACCCAAAGCCCCATGGTAAAAAAACAGATGGACCATGAGGAACCTGCACAGGCATTAGGCTGCGTTATAAGAAATTGAAACCTGAGTTTAGGGAACTCAAGTCTTAAAATGTGTGCCCTCAGCTCCAGAGGGAGACATCTTTATTACACTGGACAGTAAGCATCCCTGGCTTTTGCTTCATGGGGAAGCACTGTCTCTATTTTACAAAGCTCTTCACTTTACACACATACTTAGAAGACAGTCCTGAACAAAAAATAATCAATGTCTCGACTTGCAAGATGTGCAGAAACATGAGAATTGTGATCCAACAATTTTTCCAATATAGTGCATAGTAACATCAATACATTTTCTAGAGTTGAAAATCCTTGCATTCCTTGGATAAATTCTGCTTCATCACGGTGCAATTATACATACCTGTAGTGTTGATTTTCTCATTTCTTTTTAATTTTTGTGTTTTGCATCTACAGTTAAAAAGTAATTGTTACTACAAGTTACATTTCTTTTATTGTTCTTGACCAGTTTGGGTATCAAAGATATACTAGCCTTACAAAAATGAGTAAGGTAAGTTTTTCTCTTTATCTAGTCACTGAGTGAGTACATATAAAAAAATATATATCTTCTGTTATTTGAAGATAAGGTAAAATTAGCCTAGAGAATCATCTACACTTTGACTCTTTAGAGGAAAGAAAACTGGATTATTAATTCCATTTATTTAGTAGTAGTTATCCATTTAATTCTTGCCTTGATTTTAGTAAAATATCTTTTCTTAGAAATTATGCATTTCCCTACATAAAATTGTTCATAGTATTCATTTATGATTTTCAACATCTTCACTCGTTTGTACCTATATCCTTTTAAGTATATCCATATAAAATCTATATATCTCTTATGTATTCTCTAAAAAAAATTCAAAAAAATTTTTGTACATTTTCCAAAATGCCTTTTTTCCATTTTCTTGATCAGTCCTGCCACGAGTTTGCTATAGAATTAATTCTCTCAAATTACTAGTTTTGGATTATGTTAATCTTCTCCTTACTGCATTTTTTTAACTTCAGTAATATTTCTCTCATCTTTATTATCTCTTTCTATAGTTTTGTGTTCATTTACTCTTACTTTCATCCTTTTGGTTTCTAAGATGAACCATGAATCATTTATCTTCAGACTTTCTTCTTTATAGTAAGGTTCCCTCCAAATTTTGCTTTAACTGTATCTCACAAGTTTTGATACACAGTGATTTTATTTTTGTAAAAGTTCTGAATTGTGTATTCTTCCTTAACCTATATTATTTAGAAATAAAACTTAATATTACCAAGTACATGGCACTTTTTCAACTAGCTTTTTTACTGACTTACGGTCAGAGAGCCAAAATTGTGTGTGTGTGTGTGTGTGTGTGTGTGTGTGTGTGTGTGTGTGTGTATTCTCCATATTCTCCGCTACTGGAAATGATGTAGATATAGAGGTACATATGGTTAAAGCTATGCAGAGAGTTAAAGATACACAAAGAGATTATTATTTTTCAATGTTTCTATAATCTTATGTGTTTTTATATTCTTGATCTATCAGCTTAATTATTTGTATATTTATGTATGTGTATATATATATAGAATATATAGAATAGTTTAAATTCTATTTCAGTTGAAGACCTCAGGTTGGTTTTTTTTCTTCTTTGTTGTATTTGCACATTAGATCTTTTGGCATTCTTGCAATTTCAACTTTTCAACATCATTTTGGTTCTGCTATTTCACTTGGATGCAGAGTAAGGATCCTTGAGTTTTATAACCAGCCTGATAATCTGACTTGTAACAGATGAGTTTAATCAATGTACATTCATTGTGATTATGGCATCACTGGTGAATTTGGACTTATTTCCATTATCTGATTTATTTTTCGCTTTTTGTTTTCTTTTTATCATATAATTTCTTGATCCTTTCTTAACTGACTCACTTCCTGTTGGGCTGGTTATTTTTATACCTGGATTTTTCCACCTATTCATTTAAAAATCAGACTGCATTGTTATTATTTTGGTGATTCATAAAATCTTGAATTATGTAGTATGTTTATGTATAATTAAAACAATGAGTACAGCACCCTGAGAACCCTTGAAAGCTGCACATCTTATTTTTACACAGAGCCCCACTTTTACCCTTTTAAACAAATAAAGCATTTTTTTGGTAATCAATAGTTAATTAAATTTGTCAACATATTTCATTAAATGCTGTGTTCATTCTTGTTTCTTATGCTCCACATCTTCCCTCTGTGGTCACTTTTTTTTTTCTTACCAAAGAAAAATTCTTTTAGTGGATGTGAATGAGAAATTCTCTTACACTTTATGTCTCAGATTCTCTTCATTTTGCCCCTACTTTTGGATGATTTTTTCGGGTATACAATTTGACATTTACCTATATTTTTTCTCAGCACTTCTAAAATACCACTCCATTCTCTGTGGCATCAACTGTCACACTAAAAGGTTGCTGTTTGTCTAGTTGTTGTTTATTTGCAGATAATTTTTATACCTTCTCTGTTAACTTTTAAGATTTTCTTTTATTCCCAATGACTCATTTCATATAATAGGTCATAAAGTGAATTTATTATGACTTTATACTCAGTATGTGAGGGATAATCTTAAATTCTAGAAATTTTATTAAAAATTATTTTTCACATACCGAGTATTTAATATTTCATTCTCACTTTCTTTGTAACTCATACTAAATACATACTGGAGCTTCTCAATGTCATATTTCTTAGCTGCTTTTCCACACATTTTTGTCTATGCTGCATGATGAATGAGCACTTCAGTTCTCCAAGTTCACTTTTCTCTTTGTGACTGTGTCATTTCAAGGGTCTGTCCAATATACTGTATTATTTCTTTGAATGCATTTTCATTTCCAAGATATGTGATTCAATCTACAAGTACATTATTTTATTCCTCTCATTTTGTCTCACACTTTTCTGTTCTTTTAACAACCATTTCAGGGGTGCCTGGGTGGCTCAGTTGGTTAAGCCGTCTGACTTCAGCTCAGGTCATGATCACACGGTTTGTGGATTCAAGCCCTACATTAGGTTCTATGCTGATGGCTCAGCTGGAGCCTGTTTCAGATTCTGTGTCTCCCTCTCTCTCTACTCCTCCCCACTCGTGCTCTGTCTCTCTCTGTCTCAAAAATAAATAACAAACAAAACAAAACAAAACAAAAAACCCAACCATTTCAAAGTCTTTCTCAGGCTTCTCTACAATTAATCAGTGGTTTATGTTGTGATCATTTGTGTTCTGTTCATTTGGTTGTCTTTCTTAGCATAACATTTTTTTCATGAGTTGAAATTTTGGTTCATAAGCTAATTTCTAGTAGAGATTTTTAAAATTTTATTTCCTATTCTTCTTTCCATTCTTTTTTTTTTTTTCTAGGAGAGAGAGAGAGAGACAGCGTGAGCAGGCGAGGGTCAGAGAGAGAGGGAGTCACAGACTGAAACAGGCTCCAGGCTCTGAGCTGGCAGTCAGCACAGAGCCCGACGCGGGGCTCGAACCCACGAACCTCGAGATCATGACCCAAGCGAAAGTCAGACGCTTAACTGACTAAGCCACCCAGGCGCCCCTCTTCTTTCCATTCTTATTCCTGCATGTCTAATGGACTGAACTGCAATAGCCTCCATCCAGCCTATACAGAACTAGCTTTTCTGATAGGAGAGACTGCCATGTATGACATTAATACTACTTCCTTCGGAACATCTTTTGTGAAGTCCACATCTAGCTTAGGTGTCACTTCAATGCTCTTCCTCTTGGATACTATAATATAATTGCTATTTCTCTTGATTTCTGCCCCCAGCAAGACTGCATGCTTTATAAGGGCAAGGACCTCACCATCTGTTCACTGTTATATAACCAGCACAGCAGACAATGCTTGAAACAAAGTAACACTCATTAAATAGTTGCTGAAAGAAAGAAACAAATGTTTGCACCACTGAGTAATGTGTCTGATGGTACTGCCTCTGCACCATTTTCTCAGGACCCATGTGGTTAATTTTGGAACTCTATGGGTCATGACTTTTCTAGGTGGCAGATGCTTACTTCTAAATAGTGATTTAGTAAGCACTTGGCTTCTAATTCAATCATTACTTCTTTCTGAGTTTTCACACTGGATGGATCTGATGGGCCAGCAGCTATGAAACCTGGTAAGTGAAAAGGATAATATCTGTACCCTACATTTTGTTCCACTGGTATAATTACTACGAAGGTTACAGATTAATTAAACCTGCTCCTGGTTATCATAATACACACTTCGAAACCCAAAGCTCCTGGTTTCATTCTACACAGTCTTGTCATTTCTTTCTGAATAGAAACCAACTAAAATTAGCTCCAAATCATTACTGGGCTGTCAAAATGGGAGTGTCCTCAGCATATTCACTTTCTGTCAATACTACCTGAACATCCTAGAATCATTTAAACCTCACAAGCAGCTATCATTTCCTTGTTAACTCTATAGTTTACTGAAGGTCACTAGAAGATAGTCTGTAAAAACACAAAACAATGTCTCTTGATTTTTACAAAGTATTCTAAATGATTCTATAAGTACTCTAAGGTATTATATATTTATTTATACATACTGTTTTGTTTTCAAGACCTCCGATAATTACTATAATGACAAACATACGTGTTTCCTTCTTACCCATAAGAAAATTGTTTTTGTTTTCCTTTGTTCTCTTTCAGATTCAGTAGTAATCTTTATCCCAATATTTATGATAATATTTCTTTTCTAAAGAAAGCTTAGTTTTTATTAAACATGCGCCTTTAATGAAGACAAGTCATCATTTTTTTAATCCTTTAGAACAGACACAGAAACACTATCTACTAATAGGCCTTAAAATCTATATTCACCCTATTTCTGTTTTTTTTTTATACAGTGGGGAAAATATTTTTTTTATTTTTTTTATTTATTTCTGAGAGTGAGAGAGAGAGAGAGAGAGAGAGAGAGAGAGAGCAGGGAGGGTCAGAGAGAGGGAGACACAGAATCTGAAGCAGGCTCCAGGCTCTGAGCTAGCTGTCAGCACAGAGCCCGACACGGGGCTCAAACCCACAAACTATGAGATCATGACCTGAGCTGAAGTTGGAAGCTTAACCAACTGAGCACCCAGACACCCCAAAAATATTTTTAAAAATTTAGTTTTAGATTTTTTTAATCTCTGAGGTATTTGAATATTTTCCTAAATTTATCATATTTCTGATAAATTTTCAAATTCATCATAATCATACACAGAAAGATCACAGCCATGGTTTCTTTCAACTATTACAGCATATTTATAGTACATCCTTCATGGCCTATAGAAACCAGCTTAGTATATAATTTATGTTTTCAAACCTCAATTTACTTGAAGCTTTCAGAAGTCATTCATTCCATATTCCAACCTCTCAGATATTTTCCTAGTTGCACATCTTTTTATACTAAAAGCCATTTAGTCTTTAGTGGGCTACAGATTAGATTTCTTTTTTAGTTTTATTTTAACTCCAATATGGTTACCATACAGTGTTGTATTAGTTTCAGATATACAAGGTAGTGATTCAACACTTCCATACATCACCTGGGGCTCCTCCCAACAAGTGCACACCTTCATCCCCACTACCTATTTCACTCATGCTCCCAAACAACTCCCCTCTGGTCACCATCACTTCTCTAAAGTAAAAAGTCTGTTTCTTGGTTTGCCTTTCTCTCTCTGTCCCCCTTTGTTCATTTGTTTTGTTTCTTAAATTCCACATAAGAGTGAAATCATATGGTATTTGTCTTTCTCTGGGTGACTTATTTCACTTAGTATATACTCTCCAGCTCCACTCATGTCATTACAAATGGCAAGATTTCATTCTTTTTATGGCTGAGTACTATTCCATTCCATTCATCAGTCCATCGACACCTGGGCTAGTTCCATATCTTGGCTATTGTAAATAATGCTGCTATAAACATAGGGCTGCATGTACCCCTTTGAATTAGTGTTTTTGTGTTCTTTGGGTAAATACCTAGTAGTGCAATTACTAGATCATAAAGTAGCTCTATTTTTAACTTTTTGAGGAAACTCCATACGATTTTCCAGTGGCTGCACCAGTTTACATTCCCAACAAAAGTTCATGAGTGTATCTTTTTCCCCACAGCCTCACCAACACTTGTTTCCTGTATTGTTGATTTTAGCCATTCTAACAGAGGTGAAGTGATAGCTCATTGTATTTTATTTTTTAAGTTTTAATTTAAATTCCAGTTAATTAATATACAGTGTAACATTCATTTCAAGAGTATATTTTAGTGATTCAACGCTTCCATATAATATCTGGTGCTCATCACAAGTGCCCTCCTTAATCCCCTCATTGTAGTTTTGATATGTATTTCTCTGATTGTTAGTGATGAGATGCATCTCTTCATGTGTCATTTGGCCAGGTTACAAGATTAGATTGATGGAAGAAAATTATGATCAAGAAAAGATGATTGATACACCTATTAACTTCTTCCAGAACCTGTTCCTTTCAGAAGGTGCACATAGAGAGTCACTGAAGTTCACATGATCAGTATAATCACATTAGAAATCACAATGACATGAATAAAGTTTACTGCAACCATGGATTATGAAACACTCAAAATTCTCAAAAGTTATAAATTTAAATCTGAAGACTATCAAAAACAAAGTATATTTAAGTAAAGTATATTGTTGATTAAAGTATATTTGATGCTTAAGTGTTGAAAGATAAAA
This sequence comes from Proteles cristata cristata, assembly GCA_017311185.1. Lineage (NCBI taxonomy): Eukaryota > Metazoa > Chordata > Mammalia > Carnivora > Hyaenidae > Proteles > Proteles cristata. The sequence continues at coordinate 3,135,331 of JAESUZ010001232.1, forward strand.
GGGAAAGTCAGAAGCAAAGAAAACAAAGAAACCATAAATTCATATCCTATAATATTACACAACCACCTAGGGAACAACAGATTAGGCTACAAACTATGTGAAGAATTTGAATGTCAGTTCTTAGACTCCTGTGTGTGTTTCTATGATGATAAACACATCATTGTAACTTAAAATAATTTCTTTCTACACAAACTGTTAAATGCCTAAAATCCACATAGTGAAAAAAGACATACACTTAGCCTCAGAGAATTCACAGACTAATAGAAAATGAAGACGAATTCTGATGATGGATACATTTTTCTGAATAAATCCCCAGTTCTTCACATTACTGAATGATGCATACACTTCTGTACTTTATAGTTACAAATAAGTGATCTCTTTATACTAATCAATAAAAACCTCCATCCCAATCAGGCATTAATATAAAGCCTGTCATTCCCATTTGCTGATGCACACAAGAAAAGGACACTTAATTGTTGAGTGTCACAAACTGGATATTCAGTTTGAAAAATAAGTACTACAAAATGCTTATAAAATATTTGGTTAGAATAAATAATCAGGTGATGAAGCTTCATTTATTCTTTATTAACATAAGAAATATTAACTGGCTTCATAATGGACAAATTACAGAGAATCTTGTGTGTCTGCTATTTTCTTATCCCAAGCAGGTCTCCTATATTATGTCTCCCCTGTTTCAAAAATTTAAATAATGAATCATCACCCACTCCAAAAAGGTTCATCAAAGACAGTAACAGCAGGGGTGCCTGGGTGGCTCAGTCAGTTGGGTGGGTTTTTCCTCTTCCGTAACCTGTTTTGTGTTCTCTTGCTGTCAGACAGCACCTCTCAGGACCATGGTCTACTGGGATAAGCCAACCTTCCCTCCCAATGTAACTGAGCCCTTGGTGGCTACTTCAGGTTGCAGTTCCTTTTTTTTTTTTTTCCCTTGGCAAATAGCAGGAAGAACTCTCTCTTTAGTATGATTAAATAAACTGACCAATATAGTCCTTATCTCTATGTAGTTCTCTAATGGCACAGAGAGCCCCTGAACACCCAGGTAGCCATGTCAAAGTTCAAGTTTAGTGGGGTTGTTATAAAGTTCTAATTGAGGTTTACAGTGTGAATCCATCCTCTCCTCTAGATTCATAGAGCTAACTAGGTATAAAGTAATTGTCCATTTGTCCAATCTGTAAACCAGTCCTGACAATGCTGCCTCTTCACACTCTCTCTCTCTCAAGAACCCATCCCCTTGTCCTACCTTCACTTGTCACAGCATTGGTTCAGCTCTTCATCACTTCTCACTGGGGCCATGCACTTAGCACACAGTTCTGTGTGGGACAATTTGCCCATATTTCTATAAGGGGATATTTTATAAGCCCCCTGTGGGAAAGCATCACATCCAACATGACTTTTTCTGTCACATTATAAACTTCCAGGCATATACTCAATAGTATGAACAAATGTTTATAGAAAGAGCACATCTCTCAGCATTTCTTCCTCTCCTAGGTCTCGTCCCCCCAATCTAGCTTTTACAACGCTACCCAAATTATCTTCCCAAAATATAAATCTGATCAAGGTATGCCCCTGGCTAAAATCCCTTTACTATGCCTAAAAGCCTTCAGGTTAACATGCCAACCACCTGCCTGTGCTGCCCCAAGGGAAATCTCATTAAACTCCATCCCTACCAAAGCAGTGCCCTACACACCATAGTCTCTCACACACACCTTCAAGACTTTATCCAAGCAGTTCCCTCTGTCTAGGATGCCCTTGCCACCTTGACTCCCCAAACTAATATCTACATTGTTCAGAGCTCAAAGCAAGTGTCAATCTCTCCAGAATGCATGCCCTGACTTTTCCGTCTGGATCAGATGCTTCTCTGGGCTTCCAGAAAACTCCAAGCATAGTTTTAGCACAGCATTTATCACATTGAATGATAACTATCTGTTGACTCATACATCTCGCCCACTTTGAAAACTCCTTAAAGGCTTGGGTATATCTCATTCACGTTTGAATTTCTGCTGCCTGGCACAGTGTTTGAAAATATATTAGCTGTTAAATAAATTGACAAATGAATATAGGAATGAATGAATCATGCTTTGCATGATTTGTCATTTCCACACCCACTGTTCCATTTGATTCTCTCTTTAGTCCCATGAAATTAAATATGCAGATACCTGAGTCCCTATTATGTTGATAAGAAGACAAAAGGGTATCTACCGCAAGATCATGCCACCAGTAAATCAAGGATTGAAGTTTCTTTTTATCTAAGATTTTATTTTTCTTTCAGTACTCTGTACACCCAGTGTGGGGCTCAAACTCACAACCTGGAGATCAAGAATGTCATGTTCTACCCACTGTGCTAGCCAGGTGCTCCCCAAGGATCTAAGTTTCAAATCCAAGTCTCTCTGGCTTCAAATGCAGTGTTTATAATGTCAGTATTTGAGGATGCCTTAGCAGTTCCTCAGCACAGAAATTTAGCCACCTCATGGGCCAGATTGCCCAAAACTTATTCTGTACTCTATGAAGTACATGGTTATTCACCTCAACCTACCTGAATTATCTGAATTTCTTCTTCATTCATCTGCAATCAGCACTATGCTGGTTCTGTCTGTAAGTGGCTAACTCAGATAATCAGAGCACTATGCCAAGGATAGCAGAAATCTAAAGTCAGAACATATCTATGAAACGAGGTTGGATTCATTCATCCAACACTCTACACATCTTCTTAACTCACACCAACTTCCTAGCAAACAAAGTCTCCTAGGCAGACAGAGACTAGTTGAGATAATGTGGATTGATCCTTGCAGATCCAGAAATCTGTTCACTGAACCTTACATTTTAAAGTAAATAAGAAAATGAAACAATTCCAGAAGCCAATTACTCTGCATATCCAGGAAGACAGTTACAGAGGCAAAAAGAGAGAGAATTTCCTCCAGTTTTTGAAAGTATTTTCTTAAATTTTAACATCTGTTCATTACTGCTGTAAAGAAAATTAGTAATATCTTTATCCTTTTAAATCCTCAGTATTACCTACTGACACCATTTTTTTTCCTCTTTGCTTAAGTCTTTTGTAAACTGGTAGGAGTCTACACACTGCATTTACTAACTGATTCAAAGGAAATTCTAGAACATTTTCAAAATAAAAGCTACAGTTACAGTAACTCCTATTTATAGAGTCTATTCTGTACCAAGAACTGTGGTAGAGGCTAAATATTTGTTGACTCATTTATGAACTCAAAAAACACATAAAGAAGTATTATTTATCCCTTTTTAAATATGTGATAACTAATTTGCTGAGAGGTTATAGGGTTTTCTCAATATCCTAAGTCTACTAACTAAAAGAATTTGACTTTGAACAAATATATCAGTATGGTACACAGTAAGTACTCAATATTTTTATGTAAATAAGCCAGCTGTGGTTAAACCTGTTTTTACCCTAAGACGTTGAAGCTATTCATAAAATGATGCTTACTGACACTGCATTAGATTTGATTGTCTAAAATACGTAGTTAAGGAATGTACTGCAAGGGTTTTGGTGGTTTTTTTTTTTTTTTTTTGGAATGTACTTTGGGGTTTAATCACATTACTTTCACCTCAGTGGCCAGTGTACCCTGAATGTTTAATTATGCTACTGGTTTTATACTTAATCAATCTTTTTCATTAAAATCCAGTGAAGCAGACAACTGAGATAATTACTGCAGAATCATCTTAATTAAAAATTTTAGCTTCTAATTAAGAGTCATTGTTTATCTCATCAGGAAACAGGACTCATGACAGGGTTGCCCTATTCGTTAATTTTTTTAGCCTTTTTTGAAGTTGGACATAGCATATGATACTCCTACATACATGAGCATCTATGTTCACACGTGCACATATGCTCAAATATATTTAGGAGTGTTTTAACTGTATCAGGGGAAAATAATTAATAAAAAGCATGAACTCCAATAGAAATTCTGTCAGTGAAACCCTTGATCCAGTATTTATGTCTCAGCTAATTACAAAATGTTCAAAAGTGAATTATTTATACTTCCATTGCTAGTTTGAATACATAATTATATTCACAACTGAACAAAAGCTGCCTTAAAACTTCTTCTCACAAGTTATGAATTTAAACAAGGATTGTGACCATCCACTCAAGTCTCAGCAGCATAAAGAAATAATTATTATTTCCCTAGACTCCCATTTCTGGAAAATTTCTTTGCGCCATGAGAATCATACAGATAGGACTTCAGAAGTAAGTCACAGTCTCCTTGGGGCGTAGGAAGCTCCATCCATCCAGATGGTAAATATAGCCATGATGCCTTGTCCCTGGAGAAATGCAGCTTCATTTCTTCCTGCAGCTGCACACAGCCTACAAGTGCATGTGTACTGTGATGTAAGTCATAACCATACACTGGCAAATGTTTTAAGTAACTATCTTTTGCTTTGACAGTATGAGACCATTCTTAAAATTTCACAATGATAATTCATGAATCCAGTGCTCTATTAAGGGTAAAATTAATCACTGGAATTGGCTTAAGGATAATTTAAATGTGATACATAAAAACCACACTAAAAATTCCTATGTGGAACTATTTGTAAGCCAAATGGATTTCATCAGCTATGACAATGACAAGCATGGCCTCTCACAAAATCAAAGTTGACAACAGGCAGGCAAATATTTTGAGCTTACATGGAAAAATTACTCGATTTTTCATGCCAGCAGTTAGCTGACATAAAAGGTATGGAGAAGGGGAGTGGGGAGTTAGAGGCAAGAAATAAAGTTCAATTCATCTACAATAAAAGTTATAAAACTGTCCCCTGAGGAGGAAAGATGGAGGAATTTGGGGAATGACAACCTACCCACCCTGCAAAAATCAAGTGCTTTCTTTCTCTCTCAACAACTTATATTGCTCTCCACTCCCTTCCCCCAAGAGCAGTGAACACTACAGCTTTCTAATGAAGTAAGCAAATACTTGCTCTGCAACTACTCTTGGACAAGGGACATAGGATGATCTTTGAGTGCTTAGCATCCTCCTAAATGACTTCAAAAATCCTTTCAAATTGGAAAGGGGATTAGGGTAGAAATATAAAACTGAAACTTTCCTTGAAGAAATCTTGGAAGTAATTAATGCTCTCAGTAAATGGGGGAGGGGGAGAGATGGAGGTAGAAGAGAATTATAGTCTAGGGTGGGATTTTTTTCCCCAAAGTTACTAAACACACCTGATTATATTATACCAGACTCCCTTGCTATGAAGCTTTATTTCTCGGACATAAAACAAATAAAAAGCATAAGCTTAAATATGCACATAACGCAGACTTCCAAATAAATGCCAGCATTCAGAGTTTTACACACATTCAAAGGTGCATTTTCTTCTGGGAGCAATTTGTACATAGTTCTAGATGCTTTCTCTTCCAGAAAATAACAAACACTACTTAGCATCCATTTTGCCAGTGTAAGCAATGGGCATGTTAAATCCTGTCTGCTGCACCATGGCTCACTGTTATTACAGCCAACACCTCACCTGGACTTGTACTGTATATTGATGCTGAAAGAATCCATTCAGAGAAATTATTGACTGGCAGTAGATAGCTGATAAGGAGAGAGCATCATTATTTTGCAAAATGGTCATTGCAGGGTGCTGTAAATTAAAAATATAACCAAGCAATGTTTCACAAATGTAGCACATTTTATAGCAAAGGGGTGGATGAATAATGTGCCTCTGGAGACCACGTACTTTTCTTTCCCTGCACTGTCTGTGACATACAGGACAGTGTTATGTTGCTGGAAGTGTCCAGCTACCAGGGTTAATTGGCTTATAAATTCTTTTGGCAGCAGAATACTGATGGCTTGATAATGGATTATTAAAATAAAGGAGCAAAAGGGCATAAGAAGAAAGATTTTCAGAAAGGTGTTGAGGCTTCTAATTCCCAACTCAGCTGTTATGGAAAATAAGAATAACTAACATTAGAGTTACAATTTCTTGAGTACTTACTATGTTCCAAACACTGGATTTACATACCATACAGTTAATTTTATGTGTCAACTTGACTGGATCACAATGTCTGCAGGTATTTAGCTAAGCTTTATTTCTGAATGTGTCTTTAAGAGTGCTTCCAGAAGAAAATAAACATTTGAATCAGTGGACTCAGTAAAGCAGATGCACCTCCCCAATACAGGTGGGCATCATCTAACCTACTGAGGACCTCAATAGATCAAGAAGGTGCAACACCCAAAAAACAAATTTAAAAATGGGCAGAAGAGATGAACAGACATTTCTCCAAAGAAGACATACAGATGGTCAACAGATACATGAAAAGATGATCAACATCACTCATCATCAGGGAAATGCAAATTAAAACTATAATGAGATATCATCTCCCATCTGTCAGAATGCCTAAAATCAACAACACCAGAAACAACAGATGTTGGTGAAGATGTAGACAAAAAGGAACTCGCATGCCCTGTTGGTGGGAATGAAAACTGGTATAGCCACTGTTGAAAGTATTGTGGGGTTTCCCTAAAAAGTTAAAAATAAAACTACCCTATGATCTAGTAATCACACCACTGGGTATTTACTCAAAGAATACAAAAACACTAATTCGAAGGGGTACAGGCAGCCCTATGCTTATAGCAACATTATTTACAATAGTAGGATATGGATATGAAAGCAGCCCAAGTGTTCATGTATTGATGAATGGATAAAGAGCATATGATACATTGGGACCCTTGGTTGGCTCAGTCAGTTAAGCATCTGACTCTTGATTTCAGCTTAGGTCATGATCTCACAGGTCATGAGTTTGAGACCTGAGTTGAGATTTTGTCTCGGCTCAGGATGCTCTCTCTCTCTCCCCCTCTCTCTGCCTTTCTCTCTGTCTCTCTGACTCTCTCTGTCTCTGTCTCTTTCTCTCTCAAAATAAATAAAGTTAAAAAACAAAGGTGTGGTATATACATAGAATAGAATATAATGTCATAAAAAAGAATGAAATCTTGCCATTTGTAATGACGTGGATGGGGCTAAAGAGCATAACGCTAAGCAAAATAAGTCAGTCTGAGAAAGACAAACATCATATGATTTCACTCACAAATAAGCAAGGGAAAATGGAGGAGAGACAGACAGACAGACAGACAGAAACCAAGAAACAGACTCTTAACTACAAAGAAGAAAATGATGGCTACGGGGTGGGGGGGGGTGTATGTGATGGATGATATAGGTGACAGGGATTAAGAGTACACTTATGATGACCACTGAGTAATGTACAGAATTATTGAAGCACTACATTATACACCTAGAACTAATATAAAGGGGTTTTAACTATACTGGAATTAAAATTAAAAACTTCTTGAAGAAATAGATGAAGAAGGCGGAAAAGGAAAGAATTTGGCCCTTCCTGCCTGGTTGTTTGAGCTGGAACATGGATCTTCTCCTGCCTTCGATGTTCCTGGCTCTCAGTCCTTCAGACTTGGGCTGAGTTAGAGTGAATTATGCCTGAATTATACCACTGGTTTTCCTGCATCTCCAGCTTGCAGGTGGCAGATCATTGGACTTTGTAAACTGTATGAGCCAATTCCTTACGAGAAATTTCTTCCTATATATACTATTGGTTCTGTATTTCTAGAAAGCTCTAACAGACATACATCCCCTTATTTAATTTATGAAGAATACTACTGTGAATAAGATATTATTATTCCCATTTTATAGATAAGCTCCATATTCTTAATCACTCTGCTCCACTGAGTCTGATCTTCAGAATATCTTAGAATATAAAAATTCCAGTTTTCTTAGAAGGCAAGGATTGTAATTATCAATATAGGTGCTTAAAGAAACTAAAAAACAGGGGCACTTAATTCATTTTTTAAAATAACCCAATAGCAAACAAACAAACAAACAAAAAACTATAGGACAAATTTAACTAACTTACACTGAAATGCAAAGTAAAATAATTATTGTGAATTTCACATTATACTTTTAGCAGTATTGATGTTGGCAAGCATGAGCTGATAAGATATCTTTCAAAGCCTTTCATAAATAATATAAAAACACCACAAAGCACATCTAATGGAAACACAAAGTAAGTTGCTATTATTTTGTTTGTAATATTATACTTACCTGCACCTTCAATTGTGAAACACAATTTATCTCAAAAGGAGTGGAGACCTTCAGCTAACATAAGTTTCATGTTCACAAAATGGTAAAATTTCCCTAGAAAACTCAGCAATTTGTAACAATTTTGTAACTTTTAATTTACCAGAAAGAGAAAAGATGGATAGTTAGATGGATGGATAAATAGATGAGAAATAAAACAATTAAAGAAATTTTCATTTACAAGCAAACGTTAGAATTTAGACCCTTAAAAGTTACCTATTCCTAATTCCCCAAACACAATTTAGCCTCTACAGGGCAAAGTAGACAATATTTAGCTTAATAATTTCCTATTGCTCCTGTAACAAATTACAACATAACAACAACACAAATGTATTATCTTACAGCTCTGAAGATGAGAAGTCCAAAACGGGTTTTATGAGCCAAATTCAAAGTTTTTGCTGACCTGCATTCTTTCTGGAGGCTCTGGGAGAGAGTCTACTTCCTTGCCTTTTTCAGCTTACAGAGGCTGCCTGCTTTCCTTGCCTGTGGTCCTGTCCTCCATTTTCAGAGAACATCACTTCAACTTTTGCTTGCAACATCACATCTCTGTTTCCAATTCTGTGTCTCTTGTCTTCTTCTTATAAGAACCCATATGATCATGTTGGGTAATCTGGGCTACTCTTCCCATCTGAAGATCCTTACCACCATCAACATGGCAGTTTTGCCATGGAAGTTAACATACTCACAAAGTATGCGGATTGGGACGTGGACATCTCTGGGAGGCCATGATTCTGTCTACCACAAACTTTCTGTTAGACAACTATGACAGCTCTCTGGGGAAAGGAGGGAAGCCACGACCTCATTTATCTAAGGAAGTAACTTATTACTAATCATAAATGTAGCAAAACGAAGCTAGACCTAAGGGATCTCCCCTAGAGATATTTACTCATTTGGTGAGCTCATCCAGTTTAAGTCTTAAATACCATGTACATGCCAAGGATTCAAAAATTACCTCTCCTGATCAGATTCTATAACCAACTACCTACTCAACACACCCACTTGGATGTCTAGTAGGCACTCTGACTCAGTATATCTAAAACTGAGCTCCCCACTCCCTCTTTCCCAAGCCCGCTTCTCTTGCAGTCTTCCCTACCTCCATTAAGAGCAAACTTCTCCTTCTAGTTATTCAGGACAAAAACTTTAAAATTATCCTTGCCTCCTTTATTACTTTCACAGCTTATATCCAATCCATCAGCAAATCCTGTCAGCATTCCATTCAAAATGTATCCCGAGTCCCATATCTTCTCATGTCCCCACCCAGATCCAAGCCAGGGCCATCCCTCTCCTGTGTTCTTTCAATAATCTACTAACTGGTCACTTTCCCTTTCCTCTTTCCCCCTATGGCTTATTCTCAACATAGCAGCCAGCATGGCCTTGATAAAACCTGAGTGTGGTCGATGTTATGGGGTACCACTGAGATGCCCCCCTCAGAACTGAACTACTTCCTATGAGCAGCCAGAAGCATTGGCTGCCAATGGCTTACAGCTGAATCTTCTCTTAGACTTGCCCTCATCCAACAGGAGCTGCCTCATTGATGTTTTGACCTTCCCTTAAGGTGTAAACAATGACTCATCAATGTGGAGATGCAAAAGCTCCACCCCTTTTCCTCAATGTGAAACACATCTAAATGGCCATGCCAATCGCAGGACCCTCTGTGGATCAGCTGAGTTCTCTCCTGCAATTATTTCCCATTTCAGCTCTTCCCTCTGCCAGTCCTGCTCCCCAGCTCCCTCAGAGGTGTTGCTTCTGAGAACATTTGCAAAATAAATCTCCTAAACACAACTATGCATCTCAGAGTCTGTTTCCAGGAGAATTAGACTTAAGACATTAAATCAGATCACATCACTTCTCTGGTCAAAAACCTCCAACTACTCTCCATTTCATATAAAAGCTAATGTCCTAAGAATGGCCTAAAGGTCTTAAGTAAAATGGCCCCTGTTGCTTCATCCCCTACTACTCTTGTCTGTGCTACAGTAACCAACCACACTCCTTCCACTGGCTGTTCCCTTTTCTGGAAAGTTCTTCCTGCACAAATCCACACTGTTTGCTCACATCCATCTTTACTGAAATGATACTTTCCTAGAGAGGCCTTTCCTGACCATCCTATGACAATAGAATTGCCCTGCACTCCCACACTCCACACCCTGCTTTGTTTTCCTCCACAGCACTCACCCTAACATATGCGGTAAGACACTATTTACTATATGTATTATCTAGCTCATCTCACTATGAAGCATTTTGTCTTTGATTTGCTGCTATATCCTCTATGCTTCAAACAGTGCCTAGTACATAAGAGGTCCTCAAAATACTTGTTGAATGAATGAATGAATGAGGGCCAATTGTGTGCCAGACACCTCTCTGGGTTTATTTGCATATATTATCTCATTTCATACCTACAACGACCCTGAGAGAAAAGTAATAGGATATCCATTTTCCAACTGAGAAAACAGTCTCAGATAATCACACTGGAATATCACATACAGAAGTGATAAAGCCCAGATGTGAATCCCTGTTGGTCTAAACACAAAGCCATCTCCTTTCCACTATACTAGGCATTCAAGTACACACTTCAAGCACATAAGAATGACTACCTGATTGACTCGGAGAACCTGTCCCACTGCAGCTACATTACTCTCTTCCCAAACAAATGCAATCTCCACTGAGAAGACAAGTTTAAGAAAAAGGTAAAGAAACTGAATGAGACTGAAAGCATGATTTTACAAAATGTCCATGTGTTTACTGTTACTGTAGATGTTGTATACAATATTTAAAATTCCTAGCTTTCAACGAGAAACAATGAAATCTGGCCATGTGTAGCAACATGGATGGACCTTGAGGGTGTTATGTTTAGCGAAATAAGTCAGGCAGAGAAGGACAAATATCACATGTTTGCACGTATAGAAGGATTAGGAGGAACTTAACTGAGGACCATGGGGGAGAAGAAGGGAGGAAATGGTGGGGGAGAGGGAGGGAGGCAAACCATGAGAGACTCTTGAATGCTGAGAAACAAAGTGAGGACTGATGGATGTGGGGCGGAGGGAGGAGATGGGCATGGAGGAGGGCACTTGTGGGGATGAGCACTGGGTATTATATGGAAACCAACTTGACAATAAACTATTTGTAAAAAAAAAAAAAATTCCTAGCTTTGTAGTAATTGCTGTTGGATGTTCCCACAAAAGACTAATTAACATGCAGATAGCTTCTTACACACACCAGACCCTTCCTCAAAGCTAATTACATGGTTAGTGGCACTTGGACCAGTAGGGGGCGGGCAAGAGGCACATGTGTTGATAGAAAACAAAAGCATGGGTTTTGTATCTGAGTTAATGGGAAAGAATAACTCTCTTTCTCACACTTAGCAAAAGAAAGCTTTCTAAAGGAAGTGGGATTACAAGAGATTTCTGAACTCCAGAGAGAAGGAAGTTTAGCAAGTTGACACTATGGTCTTATTCAGTGCTCAACACCCATTAACTTCAGAGAAAGCTTCTAGCCTGGATCAGTTGGGCAGGATGCAATGCAAATGGGAAACGAGCCTGACCCCACCACAAAAACCTTTAGCTCCATATACATGTGGGTCTGATGGAATCCACTGACATAAAAGGAAGGTGAGAAAGCTCTAAATTGGCTTTTACCATCTAAGGATGTTCACACACAAAGCATGCATTGTACTCACTAATGAAAGACATGTGCTAGAGTGGTTACACATTGCAACTGAATGAAAACTAATGACATGAAACAGCCGCAGTGCCTCTAGACTGACCCCTGTAAAACCTCAGGCCTGACTTGTAACAGGCAGCGCTAAACCAATTTATCACTGAATTATGCATCATTTAATAAAGACTGGTGTGACTCAACCTGACACAAACGCTAAAAGCTTGAGGAAATGGCATCCAAAGTTCCCTTGTCCTTTTCCCAAGCTCATCTTTAACCCGTCAGTGACGGATGGACTGACTGAAGTAAAAGTTGAAACTTTATAAACTATACTAAATAACCTTAGGGTAGTCTGACCTTGTGGTTCCTGGGGTCACTTACTTGAAAAGTACTACCCTGGCAGAATTAACTCCTGTTTCTGTAGTTCAATGGAGTGTGAATTAACTGCCCATAGTTTAGGCTCTGCCCATAGTTTTACATTTTAAAAAAGAACCGTGTTAGTGTTAACTCCATCATTGTCACAGAAACAAACAAACAAACAAGCAAATCAATGCATCACAGGAAGATGTTTCAATGGGAGTGAATAATGCAGGGATGAGACTAAGGACACCCACATTAATTTTAGACCACTGGAGATAAATGATTTTAGCAAAACTGCAGTGGAAGTCAAGGAAATCATAGTAATTTCTACCATCAGTCCCATACAGAAGGTTTTTAGTAATACTCAAAGAATATAGTTAGATATGCTCTAGAAATTTCCCCAAATCTTTCCTTATTTTATTTTTCTTTTCAGGTATACAATCATTTTTTATAAGAAAAAATTTGTACCACTTTAGGAATGTTTAGGTGCCTTGAAGTCTTAGAAAGCTTCTTTTTTTCTTGACAATGCACCAAAGATCATGTTTCTCTTTAAGTAAAGAAAAAAAGTGAATGAAGCCAAAATGCATTTATTATTAAGTTCAGCAGCCATAGGTTATGTTGAAAACTGTAGTACTTGCAATGCTCCTTCATCTGGGAAGACACTCTATTAAAAATCTTCCCATTGTGCTTTTGCATTTCATCCCTTCTTTTTCTTCCACCAAGGTAATGAAAGCATCAAGAGTCTCTGCAATATTGGATAAAGAAAATCGAAAGGAGCATTCACAGTCCAGAAAACTGTTACTAATCATTAAGAGTTTGTTATTAACTTTTGTTTTTCTTGAAGTACTTTATTATTTTAGATGTTTCAGACCAGAAAAAATATCTGGGATGAGAGACAGAAACTATTCTAAGCACTTTACATGTATTAACTCCATATGTACTCAGAACAATAATAAAGATCCTATTATTATCGCCATCTCACAGCTGAAGAAACCAAGGCACAGAGAGGTAATTTACCCAAGGTCAATAGCTATAAGTGGTGGAGACCAGATTCAAATCAAGGCAACCATACTCCAGAGCCCATGCACTTATTCACATCATACTATCTTCAGAAAGGCAGTGAGAATAGCCTGAAGCTTTCATTTTAATATCAACAACAACAAAATTATTCAGTCTCTGTGTATTCTTATTAAGGTCCCTACAGGTGAGATTATATATCTCAGTGAATTTCTCTCAAGTAAAATAAAGTGGATCCTAAATGCATTTCAAAATTTTATACAAAATGTGAAGTATTCTTTTACTAGGGTAAAGGTGGTTAATTTCAGTTAAAATAACAAAGCATCATAATGAGAAGAGCCAGGATGAGCTGTTCAATCTTTTAGCTTCATTATTTTCCGGGTTTAGTAATTTCATGTTTCAAAATCACCACATCAGAGATTCTCAAAGCAGGTGGCACCAAAGCAGGTTTTGACTATCTCCATTCCAATAGTATTTGGGAGATAAGCAACATACAAATTAGAAGTCTAGCAAACAGAAAATAGAAAACAAGGCATGTTCTTCTGCAAAAACTGAGTGAATCCTAAGCTAATCATTTCAAAATCAAATGTCTACCTTTTTTAATTTTTTTTAAAGTTTATTTATTTTTGAGACAGAGAGAGACAGAGGATGAGTGGGGGAGGGCCAGAGAGAGAGGGAGACACAGAATCTGAAGCAGGCTCCAGCCTCTGAGCGGTCAACACGGAGCCCCATGCGGGGCTTGAACCCATGGGGGGGTTCACGACCTGAGATCATGACCTGCGAGATCATGACCTGAGCTGAAGTCGGACACTTAATCGACTGAGCCACCCAGTTGCCCCGAATGTCTACCTTTAAAAAACAGCAAAATGGAAACAAAATTTGGCAGGAATATGGATCCTCTCTTTCCAATCTGCTCTGTGATTCAGCCTCAGCTTTCCCCTCCCATTTTTGGATGTTTGACCTCCTAGCAGCTTTGATTTGCATTTGCCATGATTTGAAAGGGCCTTACACATCTTTTAAGCATTTTGATTGTTTACATGGAAAATTTGAAATCAGTACCTCCAGAGACTCTTGAGAAATCTGAAGAAGAAAAAGCTTAAAATCAATTTCTAAAAACCAAATTCCAGAGTAAAATAATAAAGTCACATCCAATAAACAAGCAGAGAGATGATCATCCTCTACAGTAAATATTATTTTCTTTGAACACTTTGCCCTCTGTTATTGCAAACCATAAAACAAATGCACATGCATGTGTGTGTCTGTGTGTGTGTGCATACACCCACATTCTTTTCTTTTCAAAGGATTTGCTCTTGGCAGAAAAGAGTAAGGATCCTACTGAAGACCTTGGGTCATGAAGGAAGTAGGTGAGGGGCCACTCTCTTGGCTTCTGTTTGGTGTCTGAAGATGATCTAGAAGTAATACCGAAGGGTCTTTCTCTCTTCAAGGTTCTGGAGGCCTGTACCAGTCTGTAATTTATTTTACCTTCTTCTGATCCAGTATGATGCTCTGTACTTCACAGGAGATTGATTACTGTTGACTGGTTTATATTGTCTGGCAGAGTTAGGGGGAAATTTGAAAGTTAATGAACAATTTAATACTCCAGAGGGTATCTGAATCATCTGGAGAATTTCAGTAATATAGGCATGACAGCTTTGATATACGTAATTTTAAGAAACACTGGGGGTACCGGAAAGCCATTTCTTATCACCCAAATCACTTTAGAATGAATCTTGACAATGATCAGCAATGATACATTATGGGTGGCATGCCAACAGAGCCCAAATGTGAGATGTCAACCATGAGCTAATGTTTCTCTGATAGGTATGATTTAAAGATAGACCATTATGGTCTTCAACTATGCACAAAGATCCATTTTATAAAATATTATTATTAATTATGAATGTGGCAGTAGGCTCCAGGCTTTTATGTATGCCCTGAAGCTATCACTAAAATATTTCAGATAATATAAAAGCATGTATCTGTGTAAATGCTAATAATAACAACACCATGGCAGAGCAGAGCAGAAAGTTAAAAAAATAGATAGAGCAGAACTGTGTGTGGGGGCTCTGGTAATTGGAAGAGTCAATGGCCATATGATTCAAGAAAATAGTCTCCCTCGAGAAGGAGACTGATTGTCCTGCATTTATACAGCAGCTAACCAACACTAAGCACACTTTCTTTTGCATATTATTGGTGCCAGCCCGATGAGGCAGAAAATTGCATCGTGTCATTTAATTTCCCAATCTTTGTTTTCATTGTATTAATCTTTTGGCTTTGCTTCACTTTATAATTTGAAGGCTCAGCAAGAAGCAAACCAAATGGAAATTCAGCTTACTTTCATGTCTAGCTGAATGTGTTTGGTGCAGTTTCCAAAAGTTTAATTCTACGTAATACTGTCCATGAATAATAATAGGCTTCTTCTGTATGCAGACCTATTAGTGTTTATTAAGGGTTGCCTTAAAGTTTCTGGGAAATGTGCCCAAAAGTCAGTCACCAAAACATGATTAACAAATTGGTTACAGAAGGAGAACAGATAATTTTTAAAAACAGAAGTATATCATCCTGTCAAGAAATAAGAACTAAAACCCTCAAAAATGGATTTAACCTAAGTGAATTTATCTTTTTCTTTCTTCCTTCTTTCCTTTCTTTATCTTCCTTCCTTTTTCCCTTTCTGTTATTCCAATAAATAAAATAAAAGGAAATAAATACAAAACAATGTAGATAATTCAGATGCCAGTGAGGTGCACAAGAAATAAGTATCTTAGAATATAAATAAAAGCCACTCATAGTTTTTAATGGGTGACAGTGGTATGTAGAACTTTGAATTGCCTGGACTTTGGAGTGAGACCAACCTGGCTTCATCTCCTGCCATCTCTACTTGCCAGCTATGTGTGCTTTGATGAGTTGTTTAACTTCCCCAAGCCTCATTCCCGTGTCTATAAAATAGGGACTCTATAAGGAGTATCTGACAGGGTTGTTATGAAAAGTGAATATAAAATGTGTATAAACACCTAGCGCTGTACCTGGCACCTAAGACACCCTTGATGGGGCCTATGTGACATTGCTGCAGAGGCTGCTCACTGTTGCTACCACTGTCATCAATGTGTACTCAATAAAAGTGAATGAAAGGGTGTAAAAATCAGCCAGGTCAGGTTGCTTACCTCTACCACAATAACTCCAATGTCACAAATATTGCATTTGAGAATGCTGGGCTTTTAAGATGGAGTTTCCTTTTCCTCCTGACTTGTGTTATCTGTGATGACACTCGAATATACCTTCTATATAACTTTTTCATTGTTATGAATGTTATTATTCAACCTATCCACTTCACCAAAGATGCTGAACTATTGATTCCTTTATGTTTGTGGGTCAATCAAAAACATGGTTTATAATGAGGCATAAATAACAAAGAAATACCAGAGAACCAAGGAGGAATGCATGAAATCACATCTGGAGTAGACACTGGGGTCACTAAGCTTCTCAGATCTCATAATCATTAAGTCCCTCTTTAAGGCAATATTCTAAGAAGTCCAATGGATCTTACAAACATGAGTAAGAAGAAAAGAAATAAAGAGGGAAATCTACTACACTTCCTCAAATAAAAGGAAGGTTCATCTGAAAATCCCTTTCTAATTAAAATTGTCTAGTTCTTTACTGGTCACCAATTCCTTTGATAGATCTCGACTCATGTGGCACACCAGCCAAAGCAGGTGTCATTGAGTCCATTTTATTTTTATTAAAAAAATGTTTTTTAGTGTTTTATTTATTTCTGAGAGAGAGAGAGAGAGAGGCAGCGTGAGCAGTGGAGGGTCAGAGAGAGAGGGAGACACAGAATCTGAAACAGGTTCCAGGCTCTGAGCTAGCTGTCAGCACAGAGCCCAACGTGGGGCTTGAACCCATGAACCATGAGATCATGACCTAAGCCGAAGTTGGATGCTTAACCGACTGAGCCACCCAGGTGCCCCATTTTAAAGATGAGAAAAACTAAGGATGGGGAAGGTTATGTGACATGTCCAAAGTTATATAACTACTAAATGGCAGATTTGAGGCTTGAATCAAGGTCATCTGACTCCAAATACAGTGTTCACACATCACACTGGTGCTTAACCCTTTACAACTTAAAACCTTTGCAATCTCTATTCAGAGGAAAATACAGTGATTAAAGAAACAGCCTGAATATCCATAGAAATGGACCAGTAAAGGTTACTTTCTTAAGAAGAACATTGACTGTGACGTAATTGTTTTTAAAGAATTTGATAAGAGATGGAGGTAGAATTTTTTGGTATTTATTTTTGTTACCTTCCCTTTGAGAAGAGATAGAGGTAGAATTTTTTGGTATTTATTTTTGTTACCTTCCCTTTAAGTAAAAAAAAGTGCCACATCGTATCTTTTTCTTTTTAGCTCAAAAGATGGGAAACACTGTTTTCTCATTTTCCTCAGATTCCTATCATGCTATTTGTGCCAACCAACCCATTACAAACTGTAGAAATGACATCCTTCCCTGAGCTGAACTCCCCAGGCATCCACAAGTAGCAACTGAAAGACCCTTGGCTTCCTGTGACTTAAACTTCACTTTTTCAAGAGTCCCTGTAAATAATGCCAAATTACAAGAATTTGCACTCCTAGTCAGCTCAAAATACCTGCTAAGTTTGTTACTATACATTCTTCTCAAAGTGAGTCATCACTGTTATAAAATGAATTGGTCTTATATAAATGTCAATTCTGGGTTATATTTGTCAAGAAACCCAACCTGTTTCTAATACCTTGTTTGAAATCAGAGGATGGATGAGCTTCTGTCATACAGTATGACATGGTATAAATTTATGTAGCCTATTTTTGCCCAATGGTGAAGGTGCCTTAGGAACTTAATTACCAGCACTTTGTGCTACCTGACAAGCAACTTCTTAGCTCCATGAATGCTATCCCAAATAGTTAATCATGAAGCTATCACAGATAAGGTAGAAGTATGCATGCATCATCAGGACAAGTAAGTTATATATGTAGAAAAAAAAAAAAGACCATTATGAGTTCTGTAGTTAATGTTTAAGATTGTTCTTTAATGCTATTACCAACTGCCTTTTCAATTTTTCCCCAAGATTTTTTTTACCTGTTAAGGTATCTTTTATTAGCTCAATTCATTTCCTATTAGTCTTGGAATTTAACAAGGCTTCATGGCAAAGCAGGTCTGGAAGAAATCTTATTAACTTTCCCTGAAGATAATAAGTCCCATATGGAATAAAGAAAGAAATCCAACTCCCAAAAGGCAGCAGTCATTAGAGTCAATGGAGGGTTAATGTGATTTTTAATAGGAGACCCATTACAATTCTCAGGACCCATAAAGTTGGTACCACACTGGGCATCTATTTAAATATAATCAGAGTGGTTCCATTATTATCCTCCCTTAAGGAAAAAGTAACATCTTTCTCCCTACAGTCTCAGATTTTTCTCAGGGAATTATATAAGGTCTGTCATCTCTTTTCTTATAAATAAACATGACACTCATGTTTGTCTTTCCTGAAAATCTTTCACTAATTAAAAAAAAAAAAACTTTGTTCCACTGCACATCAGAAAATGAATTTGAATTGAGAATTAAAATAAGTGGCTCTAGTGTGAAAATTAGTAACATAAAATTTATATTTTATATAATTTTATATAAGGTATGCATGCATGTAATATATAAAAATATGTTTTCTACCATAAGGATTGCTGAATATTCCATACTTCATCTAGAGCCTCCTCTGGAAAGCATCAAACCTAGAAAGAAAAGATTGATGATACAATGCAAATAACTAATTCAGAAAACTAAGAATAATTTCTATCATTGAACTTGCTTGAAAAAATAAAGACTGCCATTTGGAAAAGCCTCTGGAGAGTAAAAGTATAGTCAAAGAGAAGTTATATTAGAGATGATAGGGCAAATGTTAGCTTTGGGTTTGTTTTTAATTTTTTTAATGTTTATTTACTTTTTGAGAGAGAGAGAGACAGAGTGCGAGTGGAGGAGGGGCAGAGAGAGAAGGAAACACAGAATCTGAAGCAGGCTCCAGGCTCTGAGCTGTCAGCACAGAGCCTGACACAGGGCTTGCACCCACAGACTGTGAGATCATGACCTGAGCTGAAGTCAGATGCTCAACTGACTGAGCCACCCAGGCACTCCAACAAATGTTAGTTCTGGATTCAGAAAACCTGGGATTGGATACCCTAACTGGATGAGTGACTTTGACCAAATCATTTCACTTCTATAAGCTTTTATTTCCTTGTCTGTAAAATGAATCGGTAGACATGATCAGGGACAACAAATAGATATCTGAAGTCCCATAAATAGTAAACTAGTAGGGGCAGACTGGAGGACAGAGTGAACCCACGCTCAGCAGGAAAGACTATTTATTGTTCAATCAGTAATATCTGCCAAGGAAGAGGAAAGAGGGGGCATGTGAGCACGAATTTATCATCACCAGATTAAAGGATTCCTAAAATTCTCTTTCAAATTCTCACTTTACTTGATTCTATTAAACTATTACCTAGAAGAAATTTATTTTCTGGTCCAGTATTTTTACTTGCTACAAATGAATGTTCATCTCAGCTCAGAGCAGAAAGATGTGAGCCACTAACTTTGGAAATATTGAACAGTATGATGCCCAAATTGACAAAAGAGAGACTCAAAATAAAGAAAATGTGGAAGAAAAGTTGGGCACAGTGGGTCTGAAGATTCCCTATGAGTCTGAGAAGTTTCTAAATGGAAAAAACACTGTTACTCCATCTTGCCCTCCCTCACAGACAAACAAGCAAACACCAAATTAACTCCATAAAACAAGAAAATTGTTTAAGTTGGTAAAGATTTCCCTGGAAATGATCCATTTCCCCCAATCCAATGACATAGCAATATTCATTGCTTATAATGAAGTATAAAGACTGGATAATGCAGATTAAAGTATTGCCAACGTCAAGGTTTACCAATAAGCTGATTTGTAAGAGAACAATATTTCATATCATGTGCTGTAATGTTATATATCAATGTTTAATAAGCATTTCATAAGTTTTGGCAAACAAATGAGAAATGGATTACCACAGAGAAGTGATGAAATATTTATAATGTACAATAGCTACTATTACATTGTAGCTGTTCAAGAAATCTTAATAGTAAATTGAATGGGAATATAATACTGTAATGGATGTGGAAGTGTTCAATCGGCCATTTATAATGAAATATGAAAGTGTTTAAAGAGAGTAAATACATTTGTAATGGTTTTTGATTAGCTATAACTATATATGATTCAACCATCCATTATGAATAGTGTACAGATATTATGATGGTGTATAATATTAGAATAAAGTGGCAGCCTTGGAGAAATTTTTTAGGAATCTTTAGTAACTGTCAAAAATTAAATCTTTTTCCAAAGTATCATTACTTTGGAAAAAATTCTTACACTTACCATACTTTCCTAAGAATTTTAAGTTGCATTTCTTTAATAAGTGGTCCATATTTATGGCTAGTGGGACTGTTTTTCATTTTTTATAAATCATATATTTGACCTCTGTTTTTGTTCATATAAGACTTTCTACTTATAGTGATGGGCCAAAAACAACAAAGAATTATATCATGCGTGCTCACTCATACACACACACACACACACACCACACGCACACACACATAAACACACTCTACCAGGAAAGAAAATATTCTCTAAAATTAAGACAATTGTATAGAATCATCAAAATATTTCAGTCTCTGTACTGTTTAGTACAATTACTATACCTCAAATGACCCTTCATTCCTTCAACAAATACTTCACACCTCTGTTTAACACCCGTAAATAGTTTTCTGTTTCCACAGGAAACAGACAACAGTCCCTACTAGGCCTACAGACTGTGTCAAAGCTCTTGTACAACCTGCAGCTTCATAACTCCATTCTGGTTCTCTAAGCTCCAGCTGCACCTGCCTTCTTTTGAGACCTCAAAATAAGTCCATCTAGTTCTTTTGTCAGATGCTTCACATATATTCCTTCTGCCTGAAACACCTCTCCTGTCCCCCAGCCCCATTCTTGCTTCAGAGCTCAGTTCCTTCATTACTTTCCACATGTTGGGTCAGGCTCTCCTACAAGGCTCTTTCAGCACTCTCTACTTCTCTACTTAACCCCTTGTCACAATCATAATTAAATAATTAATGGCGTCTGTAAGTTGTTTCACATCTAATTCTTCTACTAGAATGTAAACTCCATGAGCGAAGGGACTGTGAAATGTCTTATGTCTCAATTGTCTCCAGCCTGGGGAACGTATATTGCATATAACAATCTTCAATGAATATTAATTTATTCAAAGGTTAAATTGATGGGTATATAAACAAAAAGCCCACTCACAG
This sequence comes from Proteles cristata cristata, assembly GCA_017311185.1. Lineage (NCBI taxonomy): Eukaryota > Metazoa > Chordata > Mammalia > Carnivora > Hyaenidae > Proteles > Proteles cristata. The sequence continues at coordinate 3,156,839 of JAESUZ010001232.1, forward strand.
ACATTGTGCCAGTTACTAAGAAGAGAGAAACAAGGTAGAACCCAAAATTACTTCTGGGGCACCTTGGCGGCTCAGTTGATTAAGCATCTGACTCTTGGTTTAAGCTCAGGTCATGATATCTTGGTTCATGAGATGGATTCCCCTATTAGGCTCTGTGCTGTCAGCATGGAGCCTGCTTGGGATTCTCTCTCCCCTCTCTCTCCCCTCCCCCCCCTTAAAAATAAATAAATAAACCTTAAAAAAAAAAAGAACTCAAAATTACTTCATTAAATCTGAGTTTGGTCTCCTAGAAGCCAACTGCTGTAATCAGATCAGAATATTATTCATAAGTTCAATTTTTTTTTTTTAGGCTTGTAAAGTGTTCCTGCCAGCATACTGCAAGTCAGAACCTATGATATTTTTACCTAACTCATTCAATTGCTTATTAAGATAGATCCTGGTTCAGGATCTGGCCTATTTTATCTATCTTTGATTCTATTAATAGCTAAAATTTCACTCTCTAAAGGTAAATCTTAATTGTACAAAAAAAATATTCTTGTATACGTCACCTCTCCTTTATTCTGGGCAAAGCAACAAACAAGAAAACAGCATAATAAGAATAATGGGATTGTGCTAGTCAGAGATTTCCAGAGAAACAAAACCAAAAAATCTATTTATGTAGCTATCTGTCTATCAAGAAAGAGAAAAAGAAGAGATTTAAAGGAATTGGCTCATTTATTTTAAAAGGTCACTTGGCCTCTCAGTTGTAGGGGCTGACAAGTCCAAAATTCAAAGGGCATAGTGGCAAGCAGGAAAATCCAGCAGGATTTCTACATTATGATCTTGAGACAAATTTCCCTTCCCTCCAAAAACCCCCATTTTTCACTCTAAAAGTTTCCCATTGATTGGATGCATCACACTCATATTATGGAAGGCACTCTCTTTCACTTAAAATCAACTGATTGTAAAAGTAAATCATATCTACAAAATACCTTCATAGTAACATCTAGACTATTGTTTGATGAATTGGGTAGCACACCCTAGCCAAGTTGACACATCAAATTAATCATCACAAGGACTCAGACAGATTGGATTCTTAACTACAAACATTCATTCCTTCCTATCCCCAATGAGAGGAATATACTTTCCTGCTCAATGAATTGACAACATTTGCTGTGGCAAACAGGATGCATGCTCATTCTGAGACAACTTTTTCTGTGTGATTTGATGGCCTGACTGTTCCCTAGTGTCCTGAGAATGGGTTTGTTACACAAAGGGACTTTCTTTTATTTTAGACCCCAGAATTAAGTAGAGCAGACCAAAATCTAGGCACCAACCTGGATCAGAGATGAAGTATAAGCAAAGCCACTATCACTGAGGCACCACCACTGACATGTAACATGAAGAAAAATAAAACCTTATTTATTACATAAACTACGGAGATTTGAGGACTGTTTGTTTTACAGAAATATCACCAGCAAAAGCTAAACTAATACAAACACTTTTGTGAAGCCTGCCACATTTGATAGTACAGCTGATCCTGGAACAATGCAGGGATTAGGGGTAACTGACCCCTGTACAGTCAAAACTCCATGTATAATTTTTGATTCACTAATAGCCTATTGTTGAACAGAAGCCTTACTGATAACATAAACAATCAATACATATTTTGTATGCTTTATATAACATATACTTATATACGCTATATAAATGTGTGTGTAATATATACTGTATTCTTAAAACAAAATAAGCCAAAGAAAAGAAAATGTTAAGAAAATCATAAGAGAAAACACATTTGCAGTACTGTATTTATTTATTTTTTTTAATTTTTTTAATGTTTTTATTTATTTCTAGGAGAGAGAGAGTGACAGTGTGAGCAGGGGAGGGTCAGAGAGAGAGGGAGTCACAGACTGAAACAGGCTCCAGGCTCTGAGCTGGCAGTCAGCACAGAGCCCGACGCGGGGCTCGAACCCACGAACCGCGAGATCATGACCTAAGAGAAAGTCCGACGCTTAACCGACTAAGCCACCCAGGCGCCCCTGCAGTACTGTATTTATTGAAAAAATTCTGTGTATAGTAGATCCATGCAATTCAAACCTGTGCTGTTCAAGGGTCAATTGTGTAAGGCATTGTATTCAATCCACTTATGGTTTCCAATAAACCATTTATGTTACCAATGATAAATATTCATTAGCTTTATGAAGCTCATTATTACCTGGATAGATGCACAGTATGGTGTCTATGTTAGAGATTTTATGTTTTACACAACATAATGTAAGCAGAGCTATTTAAAATTTCCTTAGGATTCACTATGTTTCAGACAATCCTCTGAGTCTAGCATCTACAAAGGTGTGTATGACAGTTTCTCCCTCTAGAAGTCAATAGACTAGGGGCACCTGGGTGGCCCCCGACTTCGGCTCAGTCATGATGTTGTGGTTCGTGGGTTCAAGCCCCGCGTCGGGCTCTGTGCTGACAGCCAGCTTAGAGCCTGGAGCCTGTTTCAGATTCTGTGTCTCCCTCCCTCTATCTCTGACCCTCCCCTACTCATGCTGTCTCTCTCTCTCTCTCTCTCTCTCTCAGAAATAAATAAAACATTTTTTTAAAAAGAAGCCAATATACTAGTGAGGAAAACTGTACATGACAATGTGTAGAATTACAGGAGTGTTACATTAAAGTATACCTTATGAATTATGGCTATGCCTCTCTGCTGCAGCCTTCTGACCAAAGCCTTCCTCCCATGCCTTAAGACTTGACTTGTTCTACTTTCTTCTATTGGCTTCTGAGAAAGATCCATTGCCTTAAAACCAACATCCATACACTCATCTTTTCATCTAGACATATATCTTTTCTCTTTGTTAAGAGAACACAACTGAATGACAGACACAGTCATGACTCAGAATCCCATCTTTCCTCCTAGTCTATGAGTTCCTTTTGAAATTCAAATAGAAAGAGCTCTTCCCAACATTCAAAGTGTCTGTCCCCTGTCCCAGCCAACTCTACAACCTTACCTCCTACACACCCAACATGAGTATTCTACTCCAGTCAATTTCCTCACTGCTGCCCCAATGTGCCCACCATGCTGAGTACAAAGAAACTTTTGTCTGTCAGCTTCACACTCAGACTTCTCAACTTAGCTTTGTGGTGTTGGCACTGGGCTCTACAAATCACATCTCTGTTTTGCCAGGTAGGGGTATTCAGGGAAAGGACTGGGAAAAGAAAAGGCTCTTGCTATTGCCTATTTCCTCCCTGCTTTGGTCAGACTGAGGAAGAGTCCCTTGGCCTAGAAGGTTGCAGTGGCAGTTCTAGTTTGCTGCTTTTTTTAATTCCCAGACTTCCAGAGCCAATAGATAACAGCATAGTCCCTCTTCTGTGGCCTGAGTCTTACCTTCTTGAGATCACTCCTCAAACTTATAAATTCTAATAATCCCAAATTCTTCTCTTTGTTCTACCAACCCTACAGATGACTGCTTCCTGCAGTCAGTGCTTCTTGTCACACCTCTTCATCTTCTTTCACCTTTTCAGCTTTCCAACATCTGGTCAGTAATTCTTTACAAGAAATTCTCCCTGATAAATAAGTGGTATGGTTTATGCTACCTGATTGGATCCCTAGTGATACACTCTAATATAGCATACTTACTCTTAATTCTTGATTTTTGTTTTGGTTTTGCTTTTATTCCATGTTTTCTCCTCAAATCAAACAAATGGCTGCCCTTCTTTTAACCTCCAGTACTTGACTCTAGTCATGGGTCCTTGTTGAAGGCTTCTGCCCCAACCATTCTCTCCCTCTGAACTCCAACAGTATGGTGCTTACAGGAAGATACACTCTCCGTGGAATGCAACATTGAGGACTGGAAAGGAACCTTTCCAGGTCTCAGAAAGCTGGTTCAGGGCACTTGGGTGGCTCAGTCAATTAAGCCTCTGACTTCAGCTCAGGTCACGATCTCATGGCTCATGAGTTCAAACCCCATGTCAGGCTCCGTGCTGACAACTCACTGCCTGAAGCCTGCTTCAGATTCTGTCTCTCTCTCTTTCTCTCTCTGCCCCTCCCACATTCACACTTTGTCTCTTTCTCTCAAAAAAATGAATAAACATTTAAAAAAATTTTAAAGAAAGCCTGGTTCAAGAACCAGCTCTGCTACTCACTAGTCCTATGAATTTGGGTCTTTCTGGGATTCAGATTTTTCTCGTATAAAAGGGGGAAAATTGGATTAACTATTCTCTCAACCTCCTTATAACTGTACTCTTTCAGAACTCTTTGTTGCATTTCTTTTTGGTGAATATTGTCTTTCCAAGAAGATTATATCTGCATTAGGCCAAAAGCTTTGTTTGAACTAGCTGTAGTATGCCTCCCATCCCACCCCATCCTTAGGATGCCTGGCACAGCTCTATGGATTAAGCACACAGAAAGGGATCTCTAAACCTCTTCCAACTAAAATCTCAGAATTGCATGGAAAATCTGTGTAAACCAGAAGTTGCAAATTAGTGGTATGGAAACCAAATTCTGGCCATAAACATTATGGTCCACAGTGAACTTTTGTTAACTAGCTGCCATGATTTTAAAAGTAGATTTCATATACAAATTTAAAATTCATTCTTTAGATTTCACAAATGAGAAAATTTATGATGAGGAGGTAAGGGAAATTGTCCAATGTCAAGAACTCCATTAAGATGAAAATGGTCATTGAACTATGAATGTCTCTTTTGATTTTGGGGTTCCTGAACTTTCTTGCTTCTGTAAAATGATACCATGAAGTGGCGATGGAGGAAAGAGTGCTATAACAAAGTAAAGTTTAAATCTTGAACTATATTTGTCTTTGTCATTTGCCAAATTCTCTCATTTATCATCGATGTACAGCAGGTTTTAATACTCTACATAAGACTACCTTTAAACATTTTCAATGCAATTTTATTTTCAAGTAATTATAAGTGATCGACATTTCATTTCATTTGTATTGGCATTCATAATTCACAGAATTCACTATGATTGATTTTGAAGAAAACTGATACCAAGGTACTTATTCTCTGTAATGTAAAATTAATAGCAGATGCATGACTGAGGAAAATTTTTTCCTGCTGTTTTCATATCTTTCAAAACTCCTGGACTCTACTCTGTGTATCTCCCGGATGCTATGTTGTCCCTCTTCCCTATTGAACTCACTGCAGCATTTAAAAGTGGTAGCTACTCTCTGCTAAAACTCTTTTGTTGCCTTCTGCTTCAAACTAACAATAGCAGCCACCATTTCCCCAGTCCGAGCCCTATGTGCCACATAGCAGATTAAGTGCTTGATAAATGCTATCTTGATTAAATACAAGAGAAACTTTCAAAGTAATACTATCCCCATTTTGCAGAAAAAAACAGATGAAGTTCAGAGACAATATATAGATTGCCATCAATGACACTGTTAGCATGAGGTGGCACCAGTGTTCTTGACATGGTGCCACTTCTCTGTGTTCTTTCTTCTTCTGTCTCCTCTACTTCTTAGCCTCTTTCACAGGCCCCTCTTCTTCTGCTGGACCCTAATATGTTGGTATTTCCCAGGCTTCCATCTTCATCTATGTAACTGGCAAATTTAATACACCAGCTGTATATGGCCATCCTGCTTCAAAGAAGTATATACTTGTAGTTAAAAGGGGATTCGGTGCCCACTGATACTCACTCTATCTCTTTCCAGCTATATGATCTTAGACAAGGTACTTAATCTTTCCAGGCTTTATTTTCTTATTTAGAAATAGGATAATAGAGATATCCCAAGGATTAAATGAGATAATACACTTAAAGCAACTAGCATTTAATACATATTCAATAAATATTATTAATATTAATATTATTATCATTTTATTACTATTATCATTATTATTATTTTAGACTTCCTGGTTCATGTCACCATAAGTATCCCAATAGCCCTTCAAACTCAACCTGTCTAAAAAAGGTTTCATATGCTCTTGCAAGCCTGCTCCTCCTCCACATTCTCATTTATGGTGAATGGTACACTGATTCATTCAAATCAGAAATATAAGTAACATCCTGCTCCTAATACAGGCACTCTCCTAGGGATTGAAGAAAAATTCCCCCAATCATTAGCTAACCTCTGGAATTTATCATCCATACTTGCATAAGAGGGGTCTCTTTCAAAATTTCAAATCTGTTCACATCCGCCCACCTCCTTTAAACTCTCTCAGTAGATCATCATGATCTTTAAAAGGAAATTCAAGTGCTTCAGCAGAGCACACAGCCCTTCAACATCCAGTCTCTGCTGATTTTCCAGTCTAACCTTCTACCCCTCCATTCCCCAAAGGCACAAAATTACTACTGATGCCCTGAAGAGAAACTAGTAATTTGTGTCTTAGAATGCTGGCAAATGCAGTTTCCAAGAGTCAATAGAGGCCTCCTGGCTAACCTTTCCTGCCCTTCTAAATGCTGCTCATGCTCTCTTCTTTCCACATCTCTGACAGCTCCCAAAGTTTGTTAGGCCCCTCCTGGGTAATGATCACAGCCTGCCCTTACCTGTTCCTTAGCTGGTTCACAGAGCACCCTTGTTGCTGGTCATGCTGCTCAATCTTACTTACTAGACTCTGGGATTCCTGAGTCATTCAGCAGCTCCATAACCTAGATCCAAACAGTATCCAAGAGAAGCCTGCCAAGGAAAACTCTGCTAGGAACTCCAGCTAAGTTCTAACATAAAAAGCAGGCCTGTTGATGGTACAATTACAAATCTGTATGTGCAAATATAAAACTTTAGTTCTGAGAACAACTTTCAAAGTCTACTCAAATCCTTTTAACTTATATACAAGAATCAGAGAACTTAGGTAAGTGACTTATTCAAGTTCATATAGCTGTTCATACAATCTAGGCTCATCCTAGAACACCCGTGTAGAAAAAGTAAGTGATCTGAACCTATGTCTCAAAGTAGAACACAATCACCCTCCAAGCTCACATAACTAATGTCTTCACTTATAATCTGTCATGTCACAGAAGAGGTCTTGGACAGTGTGGAGAAATACTTAGAAAATAAGACTTTACAGCTAATGGAAAAATCCTACGATGGTGGAAAATGGAGATTGTGAAGTAGACAGAAGTATCAAAGCTGAAAACAGGTAGGCTAAAATCCCTAGTGAGATTAAAATTTAAAGCACTGCTATAGGAGCTGGTGCATTTTCTGAAAGTAGATTACAAATCTGCCTGCAAGCTACTGGGCAGCCAACACAGAGAGGCAGGTCGAATCTATTCTTGAATCATAGTCTAAGATAAAAACAAGCCAGTGGCTCAGAAGAAATCTGAAAGGAATATCTCCCATGGGTCTTTGTGAAGGAAAAAATGTGAAATAGAGTAAATGATGTCTTTAAAATAATTCTGAGTTTCACAATATTATTTGTATAATATTATTCGATAAAGGCCCAAAGCCTTAAAAAAGCGCAGTTCAGGAAAATTGAAAGGAAAATTGGGTGGAGGGCTAAATAAGATAGAATGTATCTATTTTTCCACACAAAACAGGCTGTGCACTCCATAAGGGCAAACAGCCCCTGTCTTGTCCATCACTGTGCTCCTAAATGCACCATCTCCCATAGCAGAGAGTCTCAATAGTTCAAAATGCTCAACCAAAAAACCAAATAAATTAATCTCCACCTCAGTCAATCAAATGAGGAAAGTAAAATGTGAGAAGTACAGCTTTTCAAGGAAGGACCACATTATTGACTATGATCCCAGCAGACATCAGTTCCAGGCCTTACATTGGTATGCAAAGAATTTGAACAACAGTTTCAGAAGAAACATTTCAAGTTTGCACTTAATATTAAATTGGAAGAGACAGCAAATAATGAGAAACAAAGGAGGCAGATAAAAGGGTTTTAGATATTTCAAGTACCTACCCAGCTAATAAATGCAAATGAAGTTCAGTGCAGATAAGCACAGAATTATGAGTCTGGAAGCAAAGAAGAAAAAGGGGGACTATCTGCTTAATGGAAATGAGCTGCACGGTGCTGACCAGGAATGAGATCTGGGGAATTATTGCAGAAGAAATCCCTCAAGCTTTCAACTCACTTTGCTACAATGGAAAAGAAACATGATGATGAGCTGTATTAAACCACAATACACAACTATCAAGTCACGCTCCATATTGGGTGAAAATGAAACCACAGCAAGGAAAGAATAGGATTTTTTCTTTAATTTAAACTCTCATTCCATTCAGGGCAAACCATCCTCAATGATTTTTTTTTTTACATCTCAACCTTAAATAATTGTCTTCTCTCAATTTATTTGGAATTTGGTTTCTTATGATTTGCTTGTATTCTCTGCCATTTTCTATATCATTCCACAATTATTCAAGGATCGGCAGAACATAGCCATCATACCTGATAGCAGGAGCCATCAATCTAAAAACTAGAAGACACTTGGGTTACAAAGGTTGAGTATTTCTTCTGACAAAGCCTTACATTTTCTTTATTGGTCAAAAAAAGAAACATAGGTTCATAGCTTTTAAAGCAAGAAGACATTCTAAGTACCAAGTAGCTAATATTAATACCATGTTACAGCTGAGTTTCTCAGACTCAGAAGGGCAGTGATGTCACCTGACCACATTGCAGTTTACTCTAGAACTATCTGAGTCAAATTCAATACACAGTTGAAGGAGATAGGCATGGTAGAAGGAATACTTAAAGTCTCCCCTGGCCAAAAAGAGGTCTCCCTTTTCTGGCTTTGGTTCCTGAAATCCTATATTCATTCACTCAACAAATTAGTTCTTGAGTCCTTGCTAAGGATTAGGTACTCTTCTAAGTATTGATGATATAATAGTAAACAAAAGGAATAATACCTTTACCTTCATTAAGCTTAAGTACTAGTAAGGGGAGAAAAACAATAAACAAATATACACAAGAATGAGGCAGACCCTCTCAAGTAATGGGAAGTACCAGAAAAATAATGGAGAAAAACCAGAGGGTGCAGAGATGACTTAAGGAAAATGATCAAGAAAGACTATTCTGATAAGGTGACATTTAAAGACTTAAAGAATGAGGAGTCCATAGGGAAATACAATTATGACCTGGACAAGTTAAAACATTAAAAAGAATAATCATTTACTAAAATCTCATTCTAAATTAATTTCTCAGATTTTTAATCTAATCACTTTGTAGACTTTGGAAAAGAAAAGAACAGAGAATAGATTATATTTCATATGAAGGAAGGATACAATGGTTAGGAACACAGGATTCAGATTAATGAGCAGACCCTCAATCTTGATCAAGAAGAAAACAAGAGATATGCTTCCTGGGAAGCACTGTAAACTGAAGGGATAGAAGGATTTGAAACACAATTATCAGAGTACGGTCCACTAGATTTAGTCCCATTTTCCCCAATAATAACCTTACTATAGACATGGCATTTTCTTCACCTAATCAGTGACTTCCACATAGATAACTTATATAAGCTAACAGTGGTTCAGTTTTCTTTTGAAATAGGAAAAGCTGTAAGATGCTGTGGGGGGAGCCTCTAAATGATCCTCAATGGCCTCTGCCTGCTGGTATTCATGCCCTGTGTAGTCTTTCCTCCTGAGTGGGAGTTCGACCTTGACATTCACTTCTATAAACAAAATTCAGGAAAAGTGATGAGATGTCCCTTCTGAGATTAAGTTGCAGAAACCATGGCTTCTCCCTTATGCACTTACTCACTGAGACAAGTCAGATGCCGTGCTGTGGGCTGCCATGGATAGGCCCATACGGTAAGAAACTGTGGAATCCTGCCAACAACCACATAAGTGAGTTTGGAAACTCCCAGATAAGCTTTCACATGAGCCTGCATCCCCAGCCAGCACTTTAATTGCAGCCTTGTGAGAGAAACTGAGGCAGAGGCTTCTACCTAAGCCATGTCTGGATTCCTGACCCATAAAACTTTTGAACTAATAGATGTTTGTTGTTTTAGTTTGCTAAGTTTTTGGAGTCATGTGTTACAAAGCAATAGATAACTAACATATACACCAAGAAAGCACTTTCAGTTTGTGTCCTTCCTCTCTTTGACATCGTGTACTTTCACCCAACACTGCTTATATAGTAAAATTCTGTCTCCCCAGCCTTCTTGAGCAAAAGAGAAGCTGAACGTTGGGACTAAAATGAGGCTAACTACAAAGGTAGCAAGTTAAAGGACAACAATAACAGATAGTCATTAAATTCCTTTTCATTCTGAATATAATCTCATAACAACATCACATGGGATATTAACAAACTCTTGCAAAGTGTTTGTTGTCTATAAATTTAATTGTTTGCTCAATCAGTCAGAAAGTGATGATTTTCTTTCCTGTGGTTAGTCTGGGGCATCCTTAAGCTCAAGTAACCAAGGAATACCTCACCCTCTCCATCAGAAGAAAAGAAGCACATTTCCAACCCCATGTCAATTGTACATATTACAGCCATTCTCTACTTCAGCCACTCTTTCCTGGTAGCCCCCTGAGGTTCCAAGTTTGACTTCGCCATTCACAGAAGTAAAGAAAATGTGGCAAACTTCCCACTAACACCAACAAAGAAAATTAAATCAATTAAGATCATTAAGAGTTTGTAAATCAAATTGAATTACTTTGGGATTAAATACCATCATTTCTCTAATTTATTTACCATACCATACCATAATTTCTCATTTATTTAGCTGAACCAAAGAGAAGCTCTTATTATGTCTAAATTAATAATACACTCCTTGCTTATCTTTGAAAAGTTAAGGAATTTCTCCAGAACAGTGTACAAGGTTGCTCCAATCATCCCAAAATAAATATAATACTAATCAAAACAGACAGCCCCTATAGATCACTGCCACTGGCTATTAGCTCTAAGGCACTACACAGTAGGTCTTCTTGAGCACAGTAACTATGGTGATATTAGACTTTTCAAATTCAAGGAGGCAATTCTGGACTATAGAGAACTTCCAAAAATAAAGACAAAAATTCATTTTAAAAACCTTGGAAAGTATCGCTCCCTTGCCTCGTGGCCTCACCATAAGGGAAACCAGTCCAACAGAGACAATCCAAAGGAGGAAAGCCTAGGGGAATTCCCCTACTTCCACCTCTTTGTTTAAATCTTTCCACAGCATTGGCCTACATAAAAATCAATACATACATCAACTTTTCATCATCAAAAGTCTTTCAAATAAGCTATTCCGGAAATAGCCATAGATTCAAGGCCAAACTCTCTGCTGTGGCCCCGCTGAGTGCCAAGTAGGAACACCTAAAATAGAATTTGGCCCTAACAACACTCATCCTCTCCAATATCATTTAAAATTTGCTTTATGGGGTAGGGGGAGGACACCTGGGTGGTTCAGTCGGTTAAGTATCCGACTTCAGCTCAGGTCATGATCTCACGGTTCGTGGGTTCGAGCCCCACGTCGGGCTCTGTGCAGACAGCCAGCTCAGAGCGTGGATCCTGTTTCGGATTCTAGATCTCCCTCTCTCTCTGACCCTCCCTGCTCACGTTGTCTCTCTCTCTCTCTCTCAGAAATAAATAAAACATTAAAAATTTTTAAATAAAATTTTGCTTTATGGGAAGCAATAGAAAAACATGCTTTTCTTGTAAACCATTCTTGATGTAGCTCATCTACAAAGAAATCTAATTTCAATTTTAAGGTTTCCAGGGGTGCCTGGGTGGCTCAGTAGGTTAAGTGTCCAACTTCAGCTCAGGTCATGATCTCACGGTTCGTGGGTTCGAGCCCCACATCGAGCTCTGTGCTGACAGCCAGCTCAGAGCCTGGAGCTTGTTTCAGATTCTGTATCTCCATCTCTCTCTGAAACCTCTCCTGCTCACGCTGTCTTTCTCTCAGAAATAAATAAAACATTAAAAACATTTCAATTTTAAGGTTTCCATTGCCAGATCCAATAAAAGTGCAAGTCGATACTTTTTTAATGTATATTTTCCCCAGTCTTATTGAGAAATAATTGACATCATCAGTGTATAAGTTTAAGGCATGTAGCATGATAGCTTGATTTACATACATTGTGAAATGAATACCACAAGAGGTTCAGCTACCATCCCTCTTCTCATTTAGAAACAATAAAAATAAAAGAAGATAAAAGGAACAAATTCTCCTTGTGATGAGAACTCATAAGATTTACTCTTAAGAACTTTCCTATATATCACACAGCAGCAATGCTAACTATAGTCATCCTGCTGTACATTGCATCCCTAGTACTTATTTATCTTATAAGTGGAAGTTTATACCTTTTGACTATCTTCCTCCAACTCCTCCTCCTCCTGTCCCCTGCCATTCTCTGTTTCTGATAACCACAAGCCTGACCTCTTTTCTATGAGTTTGGTTGTGTTTGTTTGTTTGTTTTAGATTCCACATATAAGTGGGCTCATACAGTACTTCATTTCCTCTGACTTATTTCAGCCAGCATAATTGTGTGTGTGTGTGTGTGTGTGTGTGTGTACCACAGCTTCTTCGCTTCTTCGTCCAGTCATCCACCTATGGACACTTAGGTTGTTTCCATGTCTTTGTCCATTGTAGATAATGCTGCTATGAACACGGGGGTGCAGATATCTTTTCAAATTAGTGTTTTTGTTTCCTTTGGATATACTCCCAGAAGTAAAATTTCTAGATCACTGGTAGTCTTATTTTTACTTTTTTGAGGATGCTCCTTATTACATTCCATAGTGGCTGTGTCCAATTTACAACCCCACCAACAGTGCACAAGGGGTTCCCTTTCCTTTACATCCACAGCAACATTTGTTATCTTTCATCTTTTTAAATGATAACCATTCTAAAAGGCATGGAGTGATATCTCATTATGGTTTTAATTTCCATTTCCCTAATGACTAGGGATGTTGAATATCTTTCTGTAGACATATTGGCCTTTTATATATCTTTTTTGGATAAATGTCTGTTCAGGTCCTTTGCCTATTTTTTAATTGGAATATTTGGAGGTTTTCCTACTGAGTTGTATGAGTTCTCTATATATTTTGGATATTAACCCTTATCAGATATATGATTTATCAGATATATGATTTGCATATATTTTTCCCATTCTGTATACTGTGTTTACTAATGGCTTATTTTGCTGTGCAAAAGCTTTTTAATTTATTATAGCTCCATTTGTTTATTTTTTATTTTGTTTGTGCTTCAGGCATCACATCCTAAAAAATCATTACCAAGACCCATGTCAAGGAGTCTTATTCCTATGTTTTCTTCTAGTTCATGGTTTGAACTCTTACATTTAAGTCTTTAATCCATTTTGGGTTAATTCTTGTGAGTGGAGTAAGACATGGGTCTAATTTTACTCTTTTACATGCAAATACCCAATTTATCCAATTATACCAGCACTATTTATTGAAAAGATTATCTTTTCTCTATTGAGTATTCTTGGCTCCCTTGTCAAATATTAGCTGACTGTATATACTTGGGTTTATTTCTGGGCTCTCAACTCTGCTCTACTGGTCTACTGGTCTATTTTTATGCCAGTACCATACTGTTTTGATCATCATAGCTTTATGATATAGCTTAAATCAGGACATGTGATGCCTCCTGTTTTGTTCTTTCTCAGGATTTCTTTGGCTATTCATGGTCTTTTGTAGTTCTATGTAAATTTTAGGATTTTTTTTTCTACTTCTGTAAAAAATGACATTGAAACCTCAATAAAAGCTGAATTGAATTTATAAATGGTCTTTGGTAATACTGGCATTTTATCAATGTTATTTATTCTATGCCATGAACACAGGATATCTTCCCATTTGCTTCTTCTTTGATTTTATCAGTGTCTTAAAGTTTTCAGAGTAAAGACCTTAACCTCCTTAGTTAAATTCATTCCTAAGTATTGTATCATTTTTGATGCCTTTGTAAGGGATTGATTTATCATTTTCAGAAACTTCACTGTTACTGTATTAAAATGCCACTGATTTTTGTATGTTAATTTTGTATCTTGCAACTTTACTGTATCCATTGATTAAATCTAAGAGTTTTTTGGTTGAGTTTTTAGGATTTTCTATATATAAAATCATGGGATTTGCGAATAGGGCCAATTTTACTTCTATATTTTCAATTCTGAACCTTTTAGTTCTTTTTCCTGACTGATTGCTTTAGCTGAGATATCTAGCACTATGTTGAAAAGGAGTGATGAGAGTGACCATCCATGTCTTATCACAGATCTTAAATAAAGGTTCAAACTCTCACCATTCAATATGATGTTAGCCATGGACTTGCCATATACAGCCTTTATTATGTTGAGATATGTTTCTTCTATGCCTATTAAGAATTTTTATCATGAATGGATGCTGAATTATGTCAATTTTTTCCTGAATATATTGAGATAATCACATGATTCATTTCTTTCATGCTATTAATATGATATTTCACATTAGTTGATCTACATATGTTAAACTATCCTTGCTTCCCAGGCATAAATCCCACTTGATCATACTATATGATTCTTTAAAGGTGCTGTGGCATTAGTCTATATTTTATTTTGATGCAAATGTTGGCATCTATATACATCAGGGATATATAATTTTTTTTCTAGTAGTGTCCTTTTTCTGGTTTTGGTATCAGGATAATGTTGCCCTCATAAAAAGAGTTTGGGAGTACTTCAATGTTTTGGAATAGTGGTGTTAATTTTTCTTTGAATTTTTGGTAAAATTCACCAATGAAGCCACCTGGTTCTGAGCTTTTTCTTCATCGGGAGTTTTTTTTTTTTTTTTTACTTATTTAATCTCCTTAGTGGTAACTGGTTTATTTGGATTTTTTAATTTCTTCCTGAATTAGTCTTGTTAAGTTGTTTATTTCTAAGAATTTCCCCATTTCTTCTAGATTGTAACATCAGGTTCTTCTTTCTATCAGTTTTAATGTTTCATTTTCCATTTATAATTTTATTGATTTGATCTTCTGTTTTTTTCCTTGTTTACTCTAGCTAAGGTTTTGCTGATTTTGTTTATCAACTCAAAAACCCAACTCAGTTTGCTTAATCTTTTCTATTGCTTTTCTGTTCTCTATTTCATTTATTTCTGCTCTAATTTTTATTATTACCTTTCTTCTGCTGACTTTGGACTCAGTTTATTCTTCATTTTCTACTTCTTTAAGATATGGAGTTAGGTTGTTTATTTGAAATCTGTCTTGCTTCTTAATGTAGGCATTTGCTGCTATAAACTTCCCTCTTAGAACTCTTTTTGCTGCACCCCACAAGTATTTCCTTTTTTGTTTCTCTTAAGAAACTTTTAACTTCCCCTTTAATTTCTTCTTTGATCCATTGGTTATTTTCATGTGTTCATGAATTTTCCAGTTTTCTTCTTGTTACCGATTTCTAGTTCCATGACATTGGGCTCAGAAAAGACACTTAATATGAATCCACTCTTCTTGAATTTGCTAAGACTTGTAACCCTACATGTAGTCTTTCCTAGAAAATGTTCCATTCGCATGTGAGAAAAATAGTATATTCTGTTGTTGTTGGATAGAATGTTCTATATATGTCTGTAAGGTCTATTTGATCTATAGCATTGTTCAAATCCACCATTTCTTTATTGATTCTCTGTCTGGATGATCTACCAATTATTGAGAGTGGCGTATTAAAGCTCCTAGCTATTACTATATTACTTTTTATTTCTCCCTTCAGATCTGCTACTTTTTGCTCTATGTATTTAGGTGCTTTCATGTTGGGTGCACAAATTGTTATAACTTCTTAATGTATTGATCCCTTTATCATTATATAATGACCTTCTTTGTCTCTTTTTGCCATTTTTAGTTTAAACTCTATTTTGTTGTCTTCTCAAATCAAAGTTGCTGATTGTCCTATAACACAACAAGGCTGGAGTGGAATGAAAACTGGAATGAAAGGTCTCCAAGAGGCATATTTTAGACAAATTTATAATCATGGACTTCTTCAAAGTAAAATAAGTGAACTTACAACAGAAATTAATAAACTTCAAAAAGAAACAGAAATGTACAATCAAGAGAATTCAGTATATTTGTCATATGAAAAGAGAGCTGAGACTTTAACTGTTGAAATCAAAGAGTTTCAAGGACAACTAGCAGACTACAATATATTGGTAGAAAAACAATACCAATACTGAAATGGAAGAAGTAATGAATGATTACAACACGCTTAAAGCTCAAAATGATTGAGAAACACAATATAGGGATATCATATTTACAGAAAGCAAGAGAAGGAAAAACATATTAGAAGTGTAGAAGAAGTTGAACTGGAAAAGCAAGCAGCATATGGCATTATCAAAAAGCCTGTCTCCTGAAAAACAAGTCAAGTACATAGAAATGAAAACCACAAATGAGAAATTGTTACAGGAATTAGATATACTTCAGCCACAACTGGATTCACTGAACATGAAAAAAGAGAGCTTGGAAGCTAAAATAGCACAGTCTCAGGTTAAACAGGAGGCTGTATTGCTGCACAAAGAACTTTATGAGTTGGAGTCCCATTGAGACCAAATGGCTGCTAAAGACAAAAGCATGGGATCTCCAATGGGAGAGAGAGAGAGATTACTTAAGCAGGTTAAAGAAGATAATCAGGAAACAGCCAGCATGAAGTGACAGTTAACAGATATAAAAGAAAAAATGAAGCAATGTAATGAAGAAATTAGACAACTCGATATGGATTTAGAAGAAGACCAAGGTAAAATGAATCAGAAGAACAAGGAATTGAAAAAGCAAGAGGAAAATATGGACACCTTTATTGAGACTTTTGAAGAACTAAGAATAAGGAACTGGAGCAGAAGGCAAAGATAGAAGCCAACATTGTTATACTTTTGGAGCACTATAGTAGAAATATAAATTGTATGAAATAGATATCCTCTATCACCAATCAAGAGCTGAGGATGATGTAGGATGATCTCAATTTTAAATCTACTAAAATTCAGAAATCACAAAGTACAGCTAGAAATTTGACTTCAGAGAGCCAATGTCTACAACTGGATCTACATAAAATTGAACTTTGGAAAGTAAGATGACTGAGGAAAAGCATTCTCTGAGAAGCAAAATTAAGCAAATGATAGCTGATCTGGAAATATATAATGATTTGCCAGTTTTAAAATCATCAGGTAAAGAAAAGAAAAAGAAATTGCATCAGGAGAGAAGAGTATTAACAACCGTAGAAATGTCTTTAAGAAAAGAACAGAGAATGGGCACCTGGGTGGCTTAATCGGTTAACCCTCTGACTTCGGCTCAGGTCATGATCTCACAGTTCATGAGTTTGAGCCCCACATTGGGATCTGTGCTGTCAGAGTCTGCTTCAGATTCTGTGTCTTTCTCTCTCTCTCTCTCTCTCTCTCTGCCCCTCCCCTTCTCATGCTGTCTCTATCAAAAATAAATAAAACCTAAAAAACAAAAAAGAAAATAAAACAGAAGCTAAATATAGAGTATGAGATGCTAAAAACACAACTGCAAGGAAATGAGGCACATTCTCAGCTTACAGATTGGGATAGGAAGTGGCAACACCATGAGCAAAATAATTTTGTGATGAAAGAATTCATAGCAACCAAGAGTCAAGAGAGTGATTACCAGTCAATTATGAAGAATGTGACCAAGCAGATTGCAGAGTACAATAAAAGCATCATGGACACCCTACATATCATGAGTGAAAATTGAGTCTCAACCAGTGCAAGTCTCTGTAGTAGTGTCCTCTACTGCTAAACTCTGGACAAGCTGACTGAAAAGAAATAGCTTACCTTGAAGAGTTTTACCTAAAATTTTTGAGTGCTATAATTTTTGTGACCTTCTTGAAGAGAGACATTTTAAATAAAATAAGAGTTCAGTACAATAAACTATTTGTAAAAAAACAAAAACAAAAAAAACAAAAAAACAAGAGTTCAGTAAAAAGTCTGCATATTAAGTAAATAAATAAATAAATAAATAAAACTGATAGCAACTTAACTTCAATAGCATTCATAAACCCTACATTTTAATTTCTCCTCCTTTCACACTTTAGGTTATTGCTGTTAAAACTTATATGCTTTTTACAGTAACTAATAACATATTACTGTATAGTTATTTTTAATACATTTTTAACTCTAAAATTAGCATTGTAAATGAATTATGCACCACTATTACCATACTGCAGAATCTAATTATGACTGTATATTTACCATTACCAATGAGACTTACACTACCTTTTTATATTTTTATGATGTTAACTAGCATTCTTTTAACTTCAACTCAAAGAACTCCCTTTGGCACCTCTTGTAAGGTAGGTCTGGTGGTAACAAACTCACCCAACTTTTGTTTGTGTGAGACACAAATGACAAGCTCATTACTAACATCATACTCAGTGGTGAGAGTTTGTGTCCTGCTCAAACAAAAACTGTCCTTCATTTCTGAAAGACAACTTTGATGGTATAGAATTCTTGACTGACAGTTTTTTTCTTTCAATATTTTGAATATATCATCTCATTTACTTCTGGCCTGAAAGGTTTCTTTTGAGAAATCTGTCGATAATCTTATGGGGGCTCCCTTCTATGTAAGTTCTTTTCTCTTGCTGCTCTTAAATTCTTTGCCTTTGACTTTTGACAATTTAATTATAATATATCTCCGTGTAGCCCTATTTGGATTCACCGTATTTAGGATCTTTTGGACCTCATGGATCTGGATGTCCATTTCTCTCCGAAGATTTAGAACATTATCAGTCACTTTGCTTTAAATATATTTTGGTCTCTTTCTCTTCTCCTTTTGGATTTCCCATAATGTGAATACCATTTCTTTTCATTGTGATCCATAATTCCCATAATTCCATTCACTTTTTTTCATTCGTTTTTCTTCTTTGCTCCTCT
The DNA here is from genome assembly GCA_017311185.1 of Proteles cristata cristata. Classification (NCBI taxonomy): domain Eukaryota; kingdom Metazoa; phylum Chordata; class Mammalia; order Carnivora; family Hyaenidae; genus Proteles; species Proteles cristata. Next base: position 3,175,547 of record JAESUZ010001232.1, read on the forward strand.
GACTGGGTAATTTCAAATGTTCTATCCTCCCAGACACTGATTCTTTCTTCTACATGGTCTAGTCTACTTTTTAAACTCCACTGAACTCTTCAGTTACTGTGTTTTTCAAGTATAAGATTTCTTAGGTTTTTATGGTTACCATTTCCTTGTCACATTTATCATTTTGTTCATGACTTGTTTTCCTAATTTCATTTACTTGCCTGTCTGTGTTTTCTTGTAGTTCACTAAACTTCCTTATGAAGATTATTCTGAATTCTTTATCTGATATAGATCTCCATTTCTTTAGAGTCAGTTATTGGAGCTTTATTAATTCCCTTGGTAGTATCTTTACCCGATTTTTTATGATTCTTGACTCCTTATCTTGAGTGATTTAGCAATAAGGCTCTTCTTCAAAACTTTACAGGTTTGCTTTAGCAGTGGCAACTCTTCACCAATATATTTGGGTTTCTAGGTTATGTCTTTGGGCAGGTAGAGCCTACTACCATGATCTATTTTGGGTCAAGCCAACTGTTCAAGCTCTGAGGACAAGGATGGGGATGTGATAATGCCTGGTAAAAGTTAGACAGGGCATGCTGGTTTGATTCCCTACCCAAGTGAGGCTGTAGAATGGAGTCCATAGTTGCCTGGATTCTCTGGTAGTCTCAAGAGATAGTTGGGTATTAGTTAATTCAGTAATAGATGGTACTATGAATTAGCTTCCCTGTCCTGGTAGGACAGTAGGATGGGACCCAGGGCCAATGCAGGTTATTGTTTGTGTACTTGAAACAGGTCAGTGTACACTGAATTTCCTGGTCCAGTGAAGTCATCAATTTTGTTCTTCAGAGAAAGCCATGCTATGCTATGTACATGGCTATGTACAAGTTCCACTGTACATAGGACCATTGGATGGGCTACAGAGCTTCCCATGTGTTCTGGTTATGTTCTTTGGTCAGACAATCTAAAGGCTATATGCAGCCCATTGCTGAATACATATTAAGTTAGCTACCTGGCACAGTGGGAGAAGCAGCCCTAATGATGGTAAAGCTCTTTGTTGATTTAACTTATACCAACCTGCACCCTAAGTTCCCTGACAAAATAGGGCTGCTGGCTTTCTCTGAAAACTACTGACTCACTCACCCACTTCTCAGCTCAAGTGCTGCTGGACCACACATCTTCCAGCAGCTGTCTCCAGCCCTTTTGGTCTGAGAGGGCTAGAAGACACTCCACAGCAGGTGGGGCTATGATTTAACTCAATGCCTGGTTGTGAGTAAACAGGGCTCTAGGGACCTCAAAATTCATTTAAGCTTCCACATCACACAGATCTGCACCCTGCTGAGTTCCCTAGTCAGAGAGCAAAACCACAGGTGAGATTACCACTTAGATACCACAGGTATGAACTCGACCTGCCAAGATCCATGTACTGATTTTTGCAAGCTCCTCCTCACTTTCCCATCACAGTCAGATTCCCATTGCTTGAGCATCACAGATTTCCCTTTAGTCTTTGTGGTGTGAGATCAGAGTAGGGGCTCCCACAAAACAACCTTGGGGTAGCCAGTGGTCCCCACTGTGTTCTCTTTTTCCACTGAAGGACGGAGGCTCAGCAGAGACCTGTTGGTGTGATGCTGCACTGGCCTGGAAAAGGGGCAATGCAGTCAATTCTCCTACCCTTCTACTGCAGTCTCTCTTGATCTGTGTCATACAGGGGATGCTTTAGCTTCACCTATGTATTTTAGGATGCTCTCAGTGGTGTCTTGCTTTTGATCATTGTTAGTTGTTTTTTTCTTGTGAAGAGAACTAAGTCAGGAAGAGTCTGGTCACCATTGTGGTAAAATCACCCCCCACCATCACCCAGGCATTTGCTTTTTAATCTATGTCCCTTACACTTACACTAGTGCTCAGGTATTAATGAAAACAAACGTTTGAAAAGTCAGTGATCCTTAATATCCTGCACCAAGTACAAGGAGCACAAAAGGGCAAAGTGGGACAAAGACAATGCTTCTTTTTTTAATGTGTTAATTTGCTAAGCTATCAAATAAAATGAAAAAAATAGAAAGGTTGATGTAACATCTTTTCATGAAAACAAAATTGGGGTGCCTGGGTGGCTCAGGCTGATTAAGCATCCAATTTCAGCTCAGGTTATGATCTCGTGGTTCATGGGTTCAAGCCCCACATCAGGCTCCGTGCTGACAGCTCAGAGCTTGGGGCCTGCATCAGATTCTGTGTCTCCCTCTTCCTCTGCCTCTTCCCCCCTGCTATATTCTCTCTCTCTCTCTCTCTCTCTCCCCCCTCTCTGTCTCAAAAATAAACATTAAACAAATTTTAAAAAAGAAAACAAAATTAATTACACTGCTTCCCTACACTTTTTTTTTCTTATCTTTTTATTCATCAGACTATGTGTTGTGCTTTTTTTTGCACTCTTTTAAAAATAATGGGGCTCCTGGGTGGCTCAGTTGGTTAAGCCTCTGGCTTCAGCTCAGGTCATGATCTAACAGTCTGTGAGTTCGAGCCCTGCATCAGGCTCTGAGCTGTCAACACAGAAGCAGGCTCCAGGCTTCAGATTCTGTGTCTCCCTCTCCCTTTTCCCTCCCTCGCTCACACTGTCTCTCTCTCTCTCTCTCTTCCTCAAAAATAAGAGATAAACATGGGGTGCCTGGGTGGCTTAGTTGGTTAAGCGTCCGACTTTCACTTAGGTCATGATCTCGTGGTTCATGGGCTCGAGCCCCGCGTCGGGCTCTGTGCTAACTGCCAGCTCAGAGCCTGGAGCCTGTTTCAGTCTGTGACTCTCTCTCTCTCTGACCCTCCCCTGCTCATGCTGTCTCTCTCTCTCTCCTAGAAATGAATAAAACATTAAAAAAAATTTTTTTAAATAAGAGATAAACATTAAAATTTTTTTAATAAAAATTGTTCTAGACTTCATAAAAATTGGCAGTATTTTCCATAATATGCAAAATTCATCATGTTTACAGAGGAAACCTGTGAAAGACTCAATGACTTTAAAGACTACAGGATGAAACAAAGAGATGGTTGTAGAAGTTTCCTTACATCCACATTCCTTACCTTTAGAAAAAGCAAAACTGCATTCATTTGAAAAAAAGTATTCATATAAATGATACTATATTCATTATATAGAATAATAAATATATATTGGTTAAAGTGATTAATTCTGTAAATCAAAATTAAAATACTGGATGTTTTAATGTTTTCATCTTATAATATTATTTAACGTCCTTTATTAACTTTCTAGAGAAGTTCCCAAAAATATATCTACATTGGACTCCCCAATCCCTTAAAGGTATAATTTTATTAAGCTTTTTTATTAAAATTATTCTGCACTCTAAAAATAAAATGATTTAAAAATCCATCCTTTACAGGAGGAAAAACTTGTGAAATCCAAATAAAGTCCGCCGTTTAATAGTATTAAACCAATGTGAGTTTCTTACCTTAATAAATGTACCATGCTTTTGTAAGATGTTAGCATTAGGGGGAGCAGGGTGAAGGATATACAGAAACTCTCTACTATCTTTGTAAGTCTTCTGTAAATTTTAAATTATTTAAGAATAATTTTTAAATCATATTTTGAAATTCAATATGGTTCACATTTGGAGAAGAAAAACTTCTAACATTTTATTTGGAACCTATTCATAAACGTGCAATTAGCAGACAACATGTGTTCTTAATTGACTTCTGACATGAAGCCTATTTTATAGGTCTAAAGACCACACTAAGGCAACAGGATTATGAGCAACATGAGCACAATTTATCTGTATTCTCACTCAGACCCCAGCCTTTCAAAGTCTTTGTAAATCAACATCTATTTGCAGTCACAGAAAAGTAAAGGAAGCAGTTCTTTCTAGGCTAAAATTCTCCCAGATGAGTAAAGTATTTTAATAAGTAGATATTATAAAAAGAAAAGCATATTCATGAACAAAGCAGAATACTGAGTTTACCTGTCTATGTTCATTATTTTCATGGAAATATTACATATAGAACTAATATCAACCTTGAATTATGAGAATATTGAAGACTTTGCGACTGGTAGAAGCATTATATAATCCCTTAATAAGCAGTGAAATCCCATTTACACCAAAGTTTAATGGTGTCTACATAACTGCCCAATGAAAAATCCCACTGTCAGCTCAAATGCAACATGGAAATGATTTTTCCCAGCAAAAAGCCTAAGCACTCATAACCTTCCTCTCCACAGACCTAACCACAGACCTAAACAAGAAAATTACTCAGATTGAAATGGATAAAATGTATAGCTGAGAAAACAGAAAAGTTATATTCAAATAATAGTGGACATAAATATTTTACAGTATATCAGAGAAAACAACTCATGGAATCTATAGATGATGGAGGCAAAAGAGATAAAATCTTTACTCAAATTTTCAAGTAATAAAAAGCATTGTTACCAGGAGTGTTTGGATTTCAGCATGAATGAATGGGACAAGGCAGAACAGCATGGAGAAGAGGGTATAGAAAAGCCTGAATAGGGGCGCCTGGGTGGCTTAGTCGGTTAAGCGTCCACCTTTCGCTTAGGTCATGATCTCGCGGTCCGTGGGTTCGAGCCCCGCGTCGGGCTCTGTGCTGACTGCCAGCTCAGAGCCTGGAGCCTGTTTCAGTCTGTGACTCCCTCTCTCTCTGACCCTCCCCTGTTCACGCTGTCTCTCTCTCTCTCTTGGAAATAAATAAAACATTAAAAAAAAAAAAAAGAAAAGAAAAGCCTGAATAACTAACAAGCAGGAGAAATGGGAACCAGATCAGAGCAGAAACAGGTTCCACAGTGATCAGATACAAAACTACAGGTCATCAATTCCTAGAGAAGAAGGGCCAGAAATAAATAGCTGAGTCCCTTGATATAAATACCTTTGGATATTTTTGTTTAATATAATTGTACTTAAACCAATAGTATAATAATACATAAAATATATATAATAAGTAATATAATAATAAGGTACAACTCACATTCCACAACATGGGTTCTTTCACTCTCAATACCTTTATTGTTTTAAACCTGAGTGAAAGAAACTCTCCAGGTCTTCATAATCCTGCCTGGGCCCCAGACTAAGTGACCACCCTGATAATGGTGTTCACTCTGTGCCTAGAGGGGCCCAGGAGGGCAGGAGGTTATAGGCTGACCCACCACTCACCCTCCAATGCAGAATGCTACTCTACCAAGCCTTGTTTCTGGGTGCTCCAAACTAAACATCACTCATTTGACTATGTTTTACATTTAAAACGAAGTAGCAATTGCCAGAGGGCTCAAAGGAGCATAATGAAATATTTGTTTTCAAACAGAACATATGAGATTTATCCATGCTAAGAACTGCTTGTTCACTATTATGCTTAATCACATTGAATATATGTTACAGATGTTACTTTGTATATTTCATAATTCAAAAGAAAAAAGACTGCTGAAAGTTCTAAAATGATATTTGCATACATACTTACATACGTATGTGTACATAAACATTTATACAGATACAAAACATATATATTAGCCTTTATATCTGCTCTTGCAAAACCATCTTTCAGGAAATATTTTATTTTCACTCTGTAGTCCTCCAGAGGCAGCAAAAAGTACTGCATATTATCTTAGTTTCAGATACTCAAATATAAAAGTCACAAAGCTCTCTGCAGTATCATGCACTGAATCAGTGGAAGACAGAATAAGGAACAACTTTCAAAACATTACAGTAATTCCACAGTTCATAAAAGTTGTATACCTTATTAAGATTTTACTGTAAATAATTTAATATTAGTAAAGATGATTATTTTTAAGTCCATTAAATTAGAAATGTACTATATTTATAATCCATTACACAGGTCTCCAGAAGTTCTGAGTATACACTGAAATAAATGTTATCATTTTCTTCTTACTTTCATGACTTGAGGTTAATTGTAAGCTTCTAAAAACAATCTCCACTTCACTTGAACTAGCTTCAAATGAGAGATCAGCAGTGAAATAAGCAAATGTTTTCAGCCAGAGGTCTGGTTTCAATTAACAAGTATACAAACACTTATTCTTTAATTCCTTGAAGCGTTGTTTTTTTTTTTTAATCAAATGATTTAGTAAAGGCATTTGGCCTGCTTTTCTAAAAAGGATTCTAGGTGCAAAGAAAATCAAAGTATAATGAAAATGGGGGATATTTTAATAAAATGTAAAATCATTAGACTACTCCAGACTAAAACTCATACTTGCCCAAAATATCTCCACATCTTCACATTCCCTGGGGAAGGGTAGCCCTAGAGTAAGGGGCAAGCAGATGAATAAAATAGGTCCAAACAGTGGACTCAGGAACCTTCTAAGCGCTCTTCATTGTTCTTCAGCTAATACCTGCTAAATGCACCCATGCTTGTCACTGGGCCACAAGGAAACACTGATGAGCCAAACAACATAGCACCTTTCTCCTGGAGCTGATACCTCGTAGAAAGGCAGACAGCAAATCAAGTATCTGATGTACCCTTCTAATAATGGCTAGGAAGAAGAATTTGAGAAGGAAGCTTTCCAAGCTAGATAGGAGACAAATATATTTAGGGAGATGGGGCAAGTAAGGAGAGGAACATCCATCTCCTTAAATAAAAACAACAATGACTATGAAACCAAAAACAGCTTCAATATGGAGAGATCGTTCTATGTTACAAAGTATTTCACATGCATCCCCATTTAATTTTCACAGCCCTGTGGGGGAGAAGTGAGGGTAGGTTTAATTGTCTCAATTACTCAGACCAGGAAATTGAAGCTCAGAGAGTAAGTGCATTCACTTAGAGCGCCACTACCTAGGCAATTAACCCTTCTGTGGGTAGTCTTCATTGGGGTGAGCCCGGTGGGGATCACACACCCTAACCACACAAGAGGAGTCTGCTGCACTGCCTGGACAACAGAGGCCATTCCTGAGGATCAAGACTTTCCTCCTTAAGTAGCCTTCAATAAGCGTGTGAGTAGGGAGGCCTGGGTGGCTCAGTCACTTAAGTGTCTGACTCTTGGTTTCAGCTCAGGTCATGATCACATAGTTTGTGAGACTGAGCCCCACATCAGGCTCTCCGCACATTTTTTGTCTCTCTCTATCTCTTTCCCTGTCTCTCTCAAAATAAATAAAAAACATTAAAAAACAGTAAGTGTGATAGTAGGCATGTCTTTCTTCTGGGGCCCAAAGAGGAAATAGTCCATCCCACAGCTTGAGAGGCCCCAGAAAAACAGAAGAATCTCTTACAAATGCACTTTCTCAAAAGAGACCAAGTAAAATTGTTTCAAAATATGATACTATTTCAAATTACATTAAAAAGTTTAGAGGGGAAAAAGGACAGTGAGTACATTATCTCCTTTTAGTTTTTTTCAAGGAGAAATAACAAAATTAATCAGTCCAAAACAGGTTCCTATATCTATTGTCACATAGTTAAGGAAGACCTTTTCTTTTCCCCACCAGCTCTTCCAAAACTGCAGCACTAGATGGGATGGGTAGGTAACTGTATAACCTTTGGGGTTTTCTTTTCTTCTTATAAAACTGTCATGCTGCACACATCTCAGCAATGCGTCTGTCTTCTCTTTATCGAAAGCAGCTCTATAAAACCGAAATACAATGTAAAAGATGACCTCAAGCGAGGCTCTGTGGTTTGGCTGTAAACGAGGTGGTGGTGCCTGGCATGCAGTCCCACCCCCAGCCCCTGGTTCTGGCTCCCTGAGAGCTTTGCAGGACCGCAATGCAGTAAAGGGTGTCCATAAATGAAAGGAGATGGGAGAGGGGGAGGGTGAGAGGGAGGCTGCAATTTCCTTGTGTGCATTGAGCCTGAGCATTTTCTATTTCAACTAAATATGAAGAATCATGGCCTTGTTTTAAGGATTTCAGCAAAAGAAGACAGTTTAAAGCCAAATGCCTGCTCTCTGCTATGGCAGTTCTACTGGCAGGTTGTAATTTGTCAGAGAGAGATAATGGAAATGCAGCTATGTTTGTATAATCCATGGGCTGTTTATCAGCTAGGTAAAGCCCAAAGATACAGTAGCAGCAAATCTTTCTGTCTGGAAAAAAAAAAAAAACAAAAACAAAAAAAACTTTCAATTCTATTGAGGAAGAAAAAGAAATTTCCACCATTTTAATAAACAATGCAGCTCCATTTCATTTCTTTGTAGGTAATTCTGAAGCAAAGAGAAGAGGTTAATGGAGGAAAAGAATCTGTGGGACAATAGGTATGCTTCATATCACATAGGGAACATGAATGTGCATTTGTCAGAAAGAGAGATGTCCATTCATTACCTGATATATCTTTGGTCCATAATTTTGAAGCAAGTAATATAAATGACAGTTCTAAACATATCACTCCTTTGATATTAGGATTGCAACAACCAGAACCTTCCTTTGGGGGCAAACGGTGTTGTAATTAACGGAGCTAATAATTTGTTACATTTGCTTTGTTTTTGTTAATTCTGGTTTTCCTAAAAGAATCGAGTCATCAGTAAAACCTCACCCTTATCTGAAAGTATTAAACAAGCCATTTACTAGTTTTGTAGTGAGAAATAACATACACAGATATAAATGTGATTGGCTCCTTAAGAACCATGTAAAGTAAACCCTGAAAATTGCTTCTTTATTCAGATATTGGTATTTACTTCTGAGTTTCCATTTTCTAGGCTGCATATTTTACTATGAGATACAATCTTGCTTCATCTTTTCAATGTCAGCATGTCAGTCTTCGACTGAATCAACAATGATGAATATAGAGCTTATTTAGTAATAAACAGCAGGTACATGCACAGACTATAAAAACACCGTGTAAATACATCTCAGAATACAGTAGGACTAAATTTCCATTCCATCTTGCAACCAAGCTTCATAACACTAAAGAGACTAGAGTGAAATGACATTTCAGACCAGGGCTTCCCTGCATGGTTTCTATCCTGATCAGTGTCTGCACTGTTTAAATGCAAAGAGTACAACACATAAATCATATGCTTTTTCTTCTGCTTAAACATCCCTTACTGGAATTTCATTCTCTGTAACCTCAGGTGAGCTTCAAAAATGAATCCAGCATTCAGCATCCAGCCACACAAATTGCAAACCGTTCTTGCTTTTTATCTTCTTTAGGGGAATACTTGCTCCCTGGACTCACACAGTCCAATTTTACCAAGTCCTTGAAAGGACTGGGGTGCTTCTCCAATTCACAGAGTCCTTGTCAGGATTCAATGCAGCAATCTCCATAAAGAACATCACACAGCACCTCATACATAGCAAGTACTCATTAAATAATGAGTCTTATTTGGTATTATCATAAGTAGTGATTTTCTAGCTATTTTCTCTACATCAGAATATCTCACTCGAAATGTTATAACACACCGAGAGAAGGATTGTTACAAATGAAACTGCATGATTTTTAGGGGACCTGTATTCAAATTTTGGCTTTGCCAATTAACAAGGTCATGACCTTGAGTAAGTTACTTTAATTCACTTACCTTCAGTTTACTCATCTGTGCAATGTAGATAGTTATACTTACTTCACAGGTTTGGTGTCTGGATGAAATAATAAAGCTTCTCACCCTAAAAGGCAGTACGGCAGACAGTTACAGAGCATGGAAACAGGGTACACATGTCTGTGCTGCCAATTGCTGTGTAACCTTGAGTTCTTTATCTGTGCCTCAGTTTCTTCATCTGTAAATTCAGCATAATAATAGTGAATATCCCTAAGATGGCATTGTGAGGATAGAATGGGTTATAAATGACTTCCAGAAGAGTGTCGTGAAGGTAGCAAATATTAGTTATGGTGATAACTGTCCTTTTTTTCATTTAGTAATAAGATATTTATTGAGTAACTACTATGCATCTGTCATTGTGCTAGTAACTGATAATACTAAAACAGTATAATTCCTCCACTAATGAAATTTAGAATCTGATGGGAAGATAAACATTAATCCAATAACCACATAGCTAAACGTGCACTTGCCAATAGAGATACGTGCTTTAAAACAAAAAAAAGGAAAGATTTTATGAAAACATAATTAAATAGGGATGTTCACTTGGGGAAAGAAGAATTGGAACTGAGAGCTGAAACATAACAAACTAAGTAGGTAAAGAGAACTGGGCAGATTGACCCAGGGGAAAGGAACCATGCACGCAAAGTCCTTGTGGTAAGCAAGCATGTTGTACCAGAGCAAGTGACTGGAGACTGGAGAAAAAGAGAGCATAAGAGGAGCCGAGCTGGCAAGGTATGCAAGTGCCACACCATTCAGCGCTTGGAGGCCAGCGTGAGCACTGGAGATTTCATCCTAGGAGAATAGGAAACTTTGTAAGAATTTAAGCATTGGAAGGCAAGGGATGTTGGTGGCAACACAATCAGATTTGCACCTTAAGATCTTCTTGACTGATATGGCCTGGATACAGAGTAGTTTAGTGTATGCCTGGGAGACCAGTTAGGGTCTCCTAACTGGGGAAGGCTGCAGGTGCCTTCTGCTACCACTGCTGCCTCTTTGCTACCTGGCGAAGGAAATCATCCCCGATCCAAGATCCACTCTTAGGTCTATGTCAATGATCAATTCAAACAGCATCCATCACTCTTCTTTGTTACTTATACCCTCTTTTTGCCAAAAACATTGCATAACACAACTTGTACACACTGTCTTTTTAAATAGTTTATTGTCAAGTTGGTTTCCATATAACACCCAATGCTCATCCCAACAAGTGCCCTCCTCCATGCCCATCTCCCCTCTTCCCCTTTCCCCCATCCCCATCAGCCCTCAGTTTGTCCTCAGCATTCAAGAGTCTCTCATGGTTTGCCTCCCTCCCTCTCCCCAACTGTTTTCTCCTTCTTTTCCCTCATGGTCCTCCATTAGCTTCCTCCTAATCCTCCTATACGTGCAAACATATGATATTTGTCCTTCTCTGCCTCACTTATTTCGCTCAGCATAACACCTTCAAGGTCCATCCATGTTGCTACACATGGCCAGATTTCATTTTTTCCCATTGCCATATAGTATTCCATGGTATAGATAAACCACATCTTCTTGATCCATTCGTCCGTTGATGGACACTTAGGCTCTTTCCATGTTTTGGCTGTTGTGGAGAGTGTTGCTATGAACATTGGGGTACATGTGCTCCTATGCATCAGCATTTCTACATCCCTTGGGTAAATTACTAGCAGTGCTACTGCTGGGTGATAGAGGAGTTCTGTTGTTAATTTTTTGAGGAAACTCCACACTGTTTTCCAGAGGGGTTTATGCACATTATCTTGTTAGATCCCATTCTTGGTCAGAGGCAAGAAATCAAGGGTCAGGTTCAGCCCCTGGCATTACTGACACGTCCCTGTGGAATACCGTTACTAACCCTGGCTCTCTGTAATGAAATTGGTTTTCTTTCAAACTGCCATTGATTGTGGCAATCATCTATTACTTCATACGGACTTCTATAAACAGATTCTCACTCAACAAGAATCCAGTATTTCTTGACCATGTACTGTGTGGCATGCCCATCTCAGCTGCAGGACACCAGAAGATAAGTGGCCTGTCCCCAGTGTCAAGTATCAGAAGTCTCGTGGGGAAGACAGATATAAACTGATTAACTGCAATACAATATGGAACTGCAAACATGAGGGGCATGAACAAACTGTAGAAATCCAGAGATGGATATAATTAATTTCTGTCTGGAGTGGTACATAAAATCTCCACAGAATTTGTTGCAAAACACAATAAAAATTAGATAGCCTTTCGATGAACAACTTCCTTCTGGCATTTTGTTCTTACCCTTTAACCTCATTGCAATTGCCTTGTAGCTCTTGCACTATATTATTAATGTAAATGTTTCCCCTCATTATCCAGCAACTTTGTTACATAGACAATTATGTTCTGGAAGATGCTTGAGAACTTCTTTAGGTGATAAAAGAATTAACCTTTTAGACTAAGGCACCACTTACTGCTGGGCACAACTCTCAAGGATTCTGATTACTTAGAAAATACACAGCATCTGTTTTGCATGTGTACGTAGTATAACCTAGCAAATAACTATTCCTAAGAATAAAATCTTATCACAGCTAAGAGATGAAAAAATAATAATCTTCAAATCATGCTTTTAAAACAGTCCAGTCTTAATTTTTTGAGCTTACAAAGAAGAGAAATGTCACAAAAAATCTCTGGGGCCCAGGGCTAACTCTACAGAAGCAGCAGCCATCTGCATACAGTGACTTCAGGACTGTAGAAAAACTACCTGCCCAAAAAATATCTTCCTCAATGATGAGGCTACTTGGACATTAGCGGGGATGTGAACACAATGCCCTCTTACATTCTCTGAGAAGGACACAAGAATTAGGGGGAATGTGGTATAAACAGACAGGTGACTCCTACTCCAGGCTCTCTGGAAAATGTCCTTCTTCCATCCCATTAATCTCCATAAAACAAAAAACAGAGTCCAATGGCTTTACCCAGGCACTCAGGGTTCTCTACGATCTAATGCCAACCTCCATTTGCCAACTTGTATCCCACCTTCCCAACAAGTCCTTTAATCCATAATCATTATCCTCAGTTCATGCTTTCCTCTTTCCCTCCAAGCAGAGATTGGGGCAGGTGGAGTTGACGGTAACTGCAGAAGTAGTTCCACTCCTTGAGGGATGTCTTAGCACCATTCTGTGAGTTCCAAAGTCCTAAATTATATTATTGATAATCAAATTAGCAACTAAACCAAAGACTCATCTCAGAAATAAACATCTAGAAATAGACACCTGACCAAGGCAATGAACTAAAAGCACAGGTAGCCTTCCTGAGGAATCTAGATTCTGTATCCTTAAAGGCGTTACAGAACAGATCAGGCTTTAATCTGAAAATGACATGTTAACCAAAGCTCTAGTTAATGAAATCTTTGTCACCAAATGAAAGATAAGAGCATAATTACAAAAATAATAGCTGACATTTATTGAGAACTCGCAGTGTACTAGAACATTCTAAATGCTTTGCATATATTGAGTCATCTAATCCTCACAGGTGTCCCCTAAGCTAGATAATGTTTATTACGCTCACACTACAGGTGAGAAAACTGAGGTTGGAGGTTGAGTCACCTGATCAAATTCACACAGTGCTTAAGTGGAGAATCAGAATTTTACTCAGGCTATCTAATTCTGGAATCTATGCTCTTAACTCAGTAGCCAGGTAAAAAGAAAGAAAAAAAAAAATCAGTCAATAGACCTATATACAAAGTGGTTCTTCATGTTTCAGGTTTTCTGAGATAAAATACTGATTAAAAGTAAAAAAAAAAAAAAAAAAGGATATGCTTGTTATTTCCTATAATTGCTGAATTCTTTGCTTTATCCAACTAAAATCCAAAAGAATAAAAAGCCTTTATATGCAGGAAAGATGAGCAATGTCCTGTCCCAAATTACAGTTAAGTTTAAGGAACTAGACTGAAAATTTTCTCCAAAAGTCTAGATGAAAGAAACCCTGACCTACCAGGTTTACTATGACTTTATCCCATTTGGCAGATGTCTTAATCTAAAGAGAGTTCATTATTTTTTTAAAGACTTTTCACTGAAAGGAAAGATTTAATTTTAACTTTATATTTACCTGAATACTTCTAACCAGGAGTCATAATAATTGCTGTATAAAGTGAATATCTTGCTTGACTTGTTTCTAAGTTACACAATGAAATAATATGCATCTATTAAAATTAGTTTTAGTAGTAGTTTTTAGCAAGGGATAAAAGTCTTATAGTGACAAATGAAAATGACAAAATTTTATACTAGTAATATATATTTATAAGAAATAGGCTAACAGACAATGTTGATGTTAATAAAATGGTTGTCTTTGGGTGGTAGCATATTGTGATTTTTTTCTTTATGCACTTTTATATTTCTGCTTTTCTAGAGTAAACATCTTTACACTTGTAATGAAAAAAAGTAAAACTTTAAAGTAAATATGAACAAGAAAGTCATTAGCAATCCAAGTTCTGTTTCTCCACTCAGCTCTTCTAAGAAACATTTTACCATCTAGTTAAGAAAATTCCCTTTGAACCACACACCAGATGTAAGTTTACCTTTATGAGACCTCTCAACATTTTATAGACAACCACTAATCCAGAATAATAAGGAAAATCAGGCATTCTTTCTCTAGAGGGGAACAAAAACATTTTTTTTCTCTAATTTAGAAGAAATAAAATGGGCTTTGTACTACATCTGAATCCTGGTTCAAATACTTCAGCAAATTAGTTAAGCTTTCTGAGCCTGAGTTTTCCCACGTGTAAAAAAAAGTTGCTATTAGAATTAAATTCAATAGCATAAGTCAAGTCTTTAGCTCAGATGACTGCAGCCCCATGCCACATCCGTTGGCAACTGCAATGCTAATTCCTCTTTCTCTCTCGGCCCTTAAACCTGGCACTGCATCCATAATTGGGAGGAAACACAAGTAAAGTTCACGTAAGAACTGTATTTTAGATTCACCTAAAATACCAGTGGCTCCAAACTGAGGGATACAGAAAATTCTATAGTATTTTCCTGTCAACATGTTTATTGTTCTGGTCAATATAGAATAATTCTGGGTCTTAATGATCATTTAAATCTCTGAGCAAAAATAAAAATGATGTTACTTGATTTTAAATACATTTTTCACAGCATAACTTGTGTTAAATTTAATTGTCTTGATTATTTTCTTTCTGTCTGTCTCATTTTCCCTCTTAATGTCTTTCTTATTTTGGACATATGGACCACATAATGGTTACCTTATTAAACACTGAACATGTTAAGTATAATCTGGGAGCTGGGTAATATACCAGGTACAATTGGACTGATAATGCTAAAATATATTATAATCTCCATATGTTGAGAAATACATCAAAGAAAAATTTTCTTCTGTTTAGAAGGGTCAGAACTCTCATGTGATGTATATGGTGGGCATTTTCTCCATGTAAACATTACAATCTCTGTCTCATCTCCTGACCTTCAAAGTTTCCTTAAAAGCATTCTAGTCCTTTCTAATATAGTTATTTTAATCAGGTTTTACAGATCATACAGTCCTTCTCACCTAATATCAGTGACAGAACAAATATAAAATAGGATTAGATAAGCATAATTGAGATTTTATCAGAAGTATGTCATTTCTATTAGCATTCATCATTCTTAGATTTGTGGTGCTGGCAACTGCTCTCGCTGCCCTGCTAATTCCCACTTATTTTTTCAGTACTTATATGAAATAAGCCCCATTCTGGGAAGCCTTTTCTGATTCTTACTCTTACCCCTTCCCCCAACTCACCACCTCAGATGAGACTGGGGGCTCTAATTACATTTTCTCCTTATACGCTAGATTTTTACTTTATATCATCATCACAACAGTAATGAAGTCATTACTAATAAAATGCTCTGCTTAATGTCTATCTAACTGAATAAACTGTGACTTCCATGGGAAAAGGTGTACCTATCTTGTTCATCTTTGTACCCCAGGTCCTTCAGCCATATCTGACCTAGAAAAGATGCTCAATAAATAATTGCTGAAAAAAAATGAATGAAGCCAAAATTTGCTGCCAGTAAAAATATCCAGGGTTACGCTTTCAGCTCTGCGTAAAACAGCCTAAATCTCAAGAGTCAATTTAGAATTATACTGTATTCCTTGTGTAGTTTAGTAAGATATGTCAAGGAACCATTTTTCAGCTTCTAACACATATCTACACCAAAATAAGCAAACGCTGGCTGCCATTCACACAGCCATTTGTGTTACCAAAGAATATTTACAACTGCAGGTTTGACAGCAAAAGATGCTTTCTAAATTCAGAAACAAAGGCTACTGCTTTACCAAGTACCTATTTTCTTGAAGATTTACTATGACAGTCTATGAAATATCTACTTTCAGATATAACAACGGCTATTTCTGACAGTTATCGGAAAGATGATATCCAATGAAGAGAGAATACATATGAGGCATGAACAAAATTAAAATCAGAAGAATTTAAGTTAGTTTGCTTGGAAAGAATATAAAACAGAAATTTCTCTAGTGAACCAAGGTCAGATTCTCATAGTTGCCCTAAACCCTGTAATAATAAAGAAGCCCAGAGAGCCAATAAGATCAGTTATATGAAGCACAGTGAGTTTTTTGAGCTGATGGAATGTTTGCTGTAGAGTAGCCTCTAGGTTTGTATATTACTTTAATAACACGGTAATTCAGGTTACTCTAGTTGCCTTCTGAAGAATGATAAACAGCTTCATTCTGGGACAGGAACTAGGCATGGTGTGAAGTGGGCAGCTTAAACTCCCACCGTGTGCTAAAAAAGAAATAATGAGAACACAAGAGTGAAAAGCAAAGTTTCAAACCCTCATTATAGCAAGCAGCAAACAATTAACAAAAAGCAACACCAAAGGTCTTGAGACAAAATAGGCTTTTTCCTAACTTTGTTCAACAAATCATTCATATGCCAGACACTGAGCATGATTTTAGTGATTAAAACAGGTACAATGTGTGCCTTCACTGTATTTACACGATGTCTTTGGAAATACAAAATTCAACCACTGCTTTCTAAAGAATATTGACAAATGTCTTTTACTTGTTTATCATTAGTGAAATGCTATAAATGGCATGTCATGTGTGCCCAGTCACTTAGAAACCTTTCCAAGAACTGAACTAGACTTTGTGCTCACAAAGGACTACAAGTGACAAATGAGTGACCCAAATCATAAAGACTAAGAGAGGCCAGAAAGGGAAGTTCTCAGGTCCCAGATGGTATTAGAGCTGGGCTTTGAAAAAAATGAAGTCCTGGAGAAAAGGGAAGAAGACCATGAGGAACTGAGGAAAGGCACAAAGAAGACATGCATGCAGGAGTGTTGATGGCATCCAAGGAGAAGTCAGTAGGTAGCTGACTGAAGCATAAAATACCAGTAATGAAGCATCGAGATGGAGCTGGAAAGGTGGGAAGACTCCAAAAATTTCTTATACCTTATACCATAAAGTCCTGAGCACTGAAGAAATTCTTTCATTAGAAAGACTAACCTGGTAATAGTTTCTAAAATCTGATTTGAAAAATGGTGCCAGCTGGCTTAATTAGAATCACCTGGAGCACTTTGTGAATGATACATAGCCCAAGACCTTCATTCCTTCATTCCTAGTAACTTGGAATATATCTAAGAGAATGAATATATCTTTCTTTTTATTTTATATATAACATATAATATATATATATATACATATATATATATATATATTACATACATGTATATTTTTAACTAGTACTTTGATTTCTTACATGAATCTGAGACACAGCCAGGCATGTAAAGCACTGATATAGAAGATAAAATGACTGAACTGGCTTAGGAAAAGTGACAAGGACCAGGCCTAGGGAGAGTGTGGACTAGCCTGACTTGAAAGACAGAATGTTCAGTCTAAGTCAAAACTCTAAGGTCTAATTGACATCTGGAAATATTTGTAGGAACTTTTGACCTCCAAAGGTACATTACTCTCACATCACTGTGCTCAATGTTTAGAATAAAAGCTTTATTATGCAACGACTCTAAATGAATCAAAAACCTACATCTGCACATCTTGACTCCATCTGTTTTCTCCTACCCCCATCCCATGAGGAGGAGAAGGCAAGCTCTGCAAATTAGAGAAGTTATTCCCTGCTCTATCCCAGCCCCAACAATGGCATGAATCGATGCTTAAGTAAATGAAGAAAAACCAGTCTTTTCAATCACTAGAAAAAAAGCAGATGCCATTCATTCACAGATCTTTGGAACTATATCTAAAATACCCATCCCATACACTTGTGGGCCTGATTCTGATTTCTCTATTCTATTCCATTGGTCTATGTGTCTGTTTTTGTGCCAATACCATACTGTCTTGATGATTACAGCTTTGTAGTAGAGGCTAAAGTCTGGGATGGTGATACCTCCCATTTTGGTTTTCTTCTTCAACAATACTTGGGCTATTTGGGGTCTTTTGTGGTTTCATACAAATTTTAGGATAGTTTGTTCTAGCTTTGAGAAGAATGCTGGTGCAATTTTGATTAGGATTGCATTTAATGTGTACATTGCTTTGGGTAGTAATGACATTTTAACAATATTTATTCTTCTGATCCATGAGCGTGGAATGTTTTCCCATTTCTTTGTGTCTTCTTCAATTACTTTCATAAGTTTTCTATAGTTTTCATCATACAGATCTCCTATAGGCTTATTCCTACGTATTTTATGGTGTTTTGTGCAATTGTGAATGGGATCAGTTTCTTGATTTCTCTTTCTGTTGTTTCATTGTTGGTATATAAAAATGCAACTGATTTCTGTACGTTGATTTTGTATCCTGCAATTTTGCTGAATTCGTGTATCAGTTCTAGTAGGCTTTTGGTGGAGTCTGTCGGGTTTTCTATGTAGAGCATCATGTCTGCCAAAAGTGAAAGTTTGACTTCTCCTTTGCCAATTCTGATGCCTTTTATTTCCTTTTGTTGTCTGATGTCTGATGCTAGGACTTCCAGCACTATGTTAAACAACAGTGGTGAGAGTGGGCATCCCTGTCATGTTCCTGATCTCAGGGAGAAAGCTCTCAGTTTTTCCCCATTGAGGACGATGTTAGCTGAGGGTTTCTCAGAGATGGCTTTTATGATGTTTAAGTAAGTTCCTTCTATCCCGACTGTCTCGAGTGTCTGTATTAAGAAGGGATACTGTATTTTGTCAAAAGATTTTTTTCTGCATCCATCGACAGGATCATATTGTTTTTATCTTTTCTTTTGTTAATGTGATGTATCACATTGATTGATTTGTGAATATTGAACCAGCCCTGTAACCCAGGAATGAATCCCACTTGATTATGGTGGATAATTCTTTTTATGTGGATTGAATTCTATTTGTAAGTATCTTGTTGAGGATTTTTGCATCCGTATTCATCAAGGATATTGGCCTGTAGTTCTCTTTGACAAAGTGGGAAACAGTATCCAATTGAAAAAAGACAGCCTCTTTAACAGATGGTGCTGGGAGAACTGGAGAGCAACATGCAGAAGAATGAAACTAGATCATTTTCTCACACCATATACAAAAATAAACTCAAAATGGATAAAGAACCTGAATGTGAGACAAGAAACCATCAAAAGCCAAGAGGAGAAAGCAGGAAACGACCTCCTTGACCTCAACCACAGAAATTTCTTTCTTGATACATCCCCAAAGGCAAGGAAATCAAGAGCAAAAATGAACTATTGGGACCTCATCAAGATAATAAGCTTCTGCAAGGCAAAGGAAACAACCCATAAAACTAATAGGCAACTGACGGAATGGGAAAAGATAGTTGCAAATGACATATCAGATAGAGGGCTAGTATCCAAAATCTCTAAGGAACTCACCAAACTCCACACCCGAAAAACAAATAATCCATCAAAAAAATGAGCAGAAGACATGAACAGACACTTCAAAAAGGACATCCGGATGGCCAACAGACACATGAAATGATGCTCAGCGCCCCTCCTCATCAGGGAAATACAAATCAAAAGCACACTGAGATACCACCTCACGCCAGTCAGAGTGGCTAAAATGAGCAAATCAGAGAACTCTAGATGCTGGCAAGGATGTAGAGAAACGGACACCCTCCTACACTGTTGGTGGGAATGTAAACTGGTGTAGCCCCTCTGGGAAACAGTGTGGAATTTCCTCAAAAAATTAACAACAGAACTCCTCTATCACCCAGCAATAGCACTGCTAGGAATTTACCCAAGGGATACAGGAGTGCTGATGCATAGGGGCACATATACCCCAATGTTCATAGCAGCACTCTCAACAATAGCCAAATCATGGAAAGAGCCTAAGTGTCCATCAAGAGACGAATGGATCAAGAAGATGTGGTTTATCTATACGATGGAATACTACATGGCAATGAGAAAGAATGAAATCTGGCCAAGGGTAGCAACATGGATGGACCTTGAGGGTGTTATGCTGAGTGAAATAAGCCAGGCAGAGAAAGACAGATACCATGTGTTTTCACTTACAGGTGGATTAGGAAGAACTTAATGGAGGACCACGGGGGAGGAGAAGGGTGAAAATAGTTGGGGAGAGGGAGGGAGGTAAACCATGAAAGCCTCCTGAATGCTGAGAACAAACTGAGGGCTGATAGAGGTGGGGGAGAGAGGAAGGGGGATGATGGGCATTGAGGAGGGCACTTGTTGGGATGAGCACTGGGTGCTATATGGAAATCAACTTGACAATAAATTATGAAAGAAAATAAATACATAGATGATAGATAGACAGATAGATAAGTAAATAAAAATAAAATACACATCCCGCACGTGAAAAACAGAAAAATTCAATTATGTCCACCATGGATATTGAGTGCTTTTGCATGCTTTGGAGGGTCCCAACATAGGGAAGAGACCTGGGAGAAACTTTTAAAAAACAATGAGATAAGGTACAGAGGCAGAGTAACAAAATCCTCACAGTGGGGTAATTTCAGCCTGATTATAAAGCGCCTGCCATCTGCGAACATCATGCCTTTCTGAATATGTTGTTGCTGTTGTTGTTGTTGTTGTTGTTGTTATTGTTTTACCTCCTAAAGTCTGCAGGAGAAGTTCTGGTTCATGAAGGAATTCCTTCTCTTCCCATCTGAATTCTAGAAATTTGAGAGTTCCAGAAATTCAGAGTTTAGTATTTAGGAGTTAGTAGATCTTCCATATTTTTTTTCTAAAAATGAACAAGGCTGTAATGGTTTATATAATCAATTATTATTCCTTTAATACAGATTTTTAAAAATCATTTTAATTTTGTATAATTAGTTAAAATTACCATGCTGTTATATAACCTAGTTTCTTCATTAATGATCTTTGATAGCATCAGGCTGATCTTAAAAAGGGAAACTGAGGCTCAGAGACTTGATGCCAGGCCTGAGGTCTCAATGGTTTATCAGCATCAGAGCCACCACTACAACAAGGTCTTTGCATTCAAGAGTAAATTGGAGGGGCGCCTGGGTGGCTCAGTCCATTAAGTGTCATGTTCTAGGTTTCAGCTTGGATCATGATCTCATGGTTTGGCGGAGTCAAGCCCCCACTTGGAGCCCCCCGTCAGGATCCACACGCTGATTGCACAGAGCCTACTTGGGACTCTCTGTCTCCCTCTCTCTGCCCTTCCCCCCACTCATGCTGTCTCTATTTCAAAATAAATAATAAAAACTTAAAAAAAATAAATTCTGCAATACAATGCTGCTTGTCTTAAAGAAAAGCCTCAGATTTCATGTATTTTAAGTCTATTGCTTTTTATTACATAGGCATTTGTCCTTCAGTAATCAAGAAGCAACTCAATGAGAAGCCAGTTTTAAATTTTTGTGGGTCAGATTCCTGATTTCAAATAACTGTTTTACCAAATAAAAGAAATTAAATTGTCCTTGAGACAGATTGGGATGGGAAAGCATAAGATATATAAAGCATGCTGGGTTTCTCCAACAAAGGTTTTCAATAGAGAACATTGTTGGGGGTGGGGATGGGTATCTGCCCCTGAAGGTATGACTATTCCTATTACTGGCATTCTTTAACATCACTGAAGCATGATAACAATAGAAAGCATACCTACCTGGTTTTACTACTGTTCTCAAATTCTCTACTGACTGCCCTTGGTAGACACCTTGCAGAGGGCCAAGCAGGAGTTGTGCTTAGAGATAAGCCAATGACACAAACCACTACCACAAATATCTCTACCAGCAGTAGAAATAATATTAGAGACACACTGGAAAACATTTTAAGATCTTAGTAAAGATTATAACAACGGGCAGCAAAAAGCAGTTCAAGGTATATGTAGGTGATATGCTGGGTGAAAGAGCTCTGGAATATAGCACAAGAAAGCTCCACAGACTGAATGAAAGACTGTTTCTAGATTGTTCAACCTCCTCAGACCAAATGAATTGGCCCCAGTTCCTCCATTCGCATCGAGCCTGGTTTGCTCTCACCATCCATTCACTGATGTATTAATCATTAACTGATAAGCAAATGTAAAAAAAAGAAAAATAGACAGATAATGTAAATACTTTGCAATAATTTCAATGAAGCTGAAAGAATAGCTCAAAACGTGACATGGAGAAAGGGTCCTCATGCACCTCACCCAGCCTCTTCTATTCCTGATTTTGTGCTGCTCAGGATAACTAACCAGGTCATCCATTCCTTCTAAAGTCTATCCTGTGTGATAGAGAAAACAATTGAGATTCATGGGTGGGTGTCCTATGACCTGGCCTACTTTTTCACTCACAGTTCAGATTCTAACCCTCATCAGAGGTATATGATGACCTTCACAAATAGGGAAACTGACTTTAAGTAATAGATGCCTCCATCCTACAGTGAAGGATTCTGCTGCACAGGGTTTCATGGCCAAAACATGAAGGTCCATGCCAAGAACCATGTCTGCCTCTCAGAGTGTTACAGTGCACTTTAGTCATACCATATATTCTAAATAGTCACATGCAGAAGAAACATGTTTTACTTTGTTTAATCAGGTATTTCTGCAGAATTAGTAGAGCATAGAACTCTTTTTCTGCAGAGTACCTATAGTATGAATATATGTGTGGACTGGCATTCTGCATTTAGAGCCAAGTGAAACCCCTCCACTTGAACCTATATCTAGATGTTCAAAAGTCCTATACTTAACATTTGATTTTACAAATAAAGGAATGACTTGAGTTACAGAATTCCAAAACATAAAGGCAAGGCCAAATGGTAGCTAATCTTAAACACAGAAACCCTCTGTTGCATGCATTACTAGTGTTCATGTAGGTGTAAAAGTTAATGATAGTAGAACAATGTTGAATATCTCACTGCTCGTATATACTGCACAGGCACCTGGATATACAAAGCCCATGAGCACTCAATTGTTTGCCTCAACTTCTCCCACACCCCAAGAAATCTCTCTGTAGTTATGAGGTATCAAAAGGTTAAAAATTTGAGTTTTACTTTCTTTAAAATTTTCAACTTAAGTCAATGACCATTTTCTATTGTTTTTGGATGTATGGTATCTCCACTTCACAAAAACAGCTACACAATTCTTCAAATGTATGCCATCATTTAATAGGAAGTTTTTTAAAGTCTTAAAAACTCATGAGTATCAATTTAATTAATGTGCTATTTAACACATTTCTAACCACCTGTTATTTTGACAGTACATTTAGCAGATGTTATCTCTGAGGCCAATTAGGTTTTTTCATCTGAGAAAGATGTGGGAGGTGACAAATTATTGTTGCCATGTAAGAGGAAAACTTCACATTCATTACTATCAACTCACAGCCTATTTTTTCTGGCACTTCTATTTTTTTGTCACATTCTTTCCTTTACCTTTAAAACAACCTCCAGTAGTGGACTTTATCTCTTTGGGAGCTGTTAGTTATAAGATGCCCTGAATCAGATGTCATTAGCTGATACAACATTCATCTTCCTTCAGAATTAGAAAAATCACCAAATAATGATTAGAGACAGAGTGCTTTTAAAATATTCTAACCATATATCTCAATTCAATATTGATTTAAATGATTAATTTTTCTATGATGATACAGCATCATGACCAATCAAATATAGTGTTTATAAGGTACATTAATCATAGTTTACAATTTTTTAGGGGTATGATGGATAGTGAATTTTTTTTGAATCAATAAATGCAAAAAAATTTGCATTAGAAATATGGAAGCAGATACATGACCTGCTCAATTTTCATATGTCTTCAAAATTTCAGTAGCCTCTTAATTATAAATTATATTTATACTTATTTAAGGGTTTATATTTAAGAGTTTATTTGATCAGCTTGTTTTTATCAATGGAAAACAAGTGCAAAACATGGAGCTATTTCTGCACTTTATACAATGTCAGACTGCAAATAACAACTACTAGTGTGATCTGTTCAGAGAAAAAATATCTTAAGTAGAACTGTATGAAACAATCTGTGTGTGTTTCTTTTCCTTGGAGAACAGTCAAGAAATTCAAGATTATACCTAAAGTAGACCTGAAAGAAATAGATCAAGATTTTGCTAAGCATAATTGAGATCTTGTGACAAAGGTTTCCTCTCTAAATACTGAATTATAATATTTCTTTCTATTGTTTTTTACTCTTAATACAAATTCACACGTTCACACTTTTGTATTATGGATAATTGATTGATTTTTTTATTTATTTCTATGTGATTTTGTTTATTGCTGATTTCATCTTGTTCACTTTTGCTCCAGTTTTTGTCCTTTTTGTTGAAATCCAGTAATATATATTCCGTTTCAGACAGCGTTTCAGACTCTCAGCTTACCCCTGTTTCTAATGCTAGGCAACTGCCTACATTGTTTCAGTGGCTGCACCTTCCATGGCGCAAGTATTTCTCAAAGGTCCTTTCATCTTGACATGTGCCAGAACAGGGCTTCTAAATACATGGAACTGGGCAGGGGATCTCAAAGTAAGCATAGGATCACATCATGTGTTTTCCGGCATTCCCTGGACCGCACCGCTACAGAAGAGCATAATGATGTGAGAACAAAAATCATGACAAAGGTGATATATGACTGATTTCACATCCCTGTCACATGTAGCTCTGGAGTTGAGGCTGATCTGCCCAGTAGGCAAGGTGGGACACAGTGTTCACTGCTTGTCACCAACACCAACAATCCCAGGATCAACCCCTAGACAATGTGCTTGATCTTAGGAAACAGACTGAATTGGTCTAGAAATTTATCTGAATTCAAAACGTTGTTTCTCTAAGTTTTGCATTTAGTTGTTCCCTCTGAGAGTTTTAACCAAGAGATGTTTTCACTGTACTCAGAAAACACCCCAGTACTTGAGGAAAAGAGAATCTGAAAGGTCTCTGATGCCACCCAATGATATCTCAAATATGGGGTTCATTTATGAAAACACCCTTTGGGGATACAAGGTTAGTATTAGAGAGGGCAGTTTGAAAACACTATTTTATGACACCAGCTTTTCCGTGTGTTTCATTTGACACTTATCGAGGACCTATTACATAACAGGCTTTCGCTCTACACTGAACACTGAAGAAAAAGATAAGACTACCCCTACTCTTAAGGAGCCAAGCATCTAGTGGGGTTAGAAGACAAGAAAATAAATACTTTGGACTAGAAGCAATGGTGCTGTGACTCAAAAACCAATAAAGAACTATAAATGTTTAAGGCCTGAGCAACTACTCTGCCTGAGGATGTCAGAGCCAATCCCAGGCAGGATGTGAATGTGAACTGTATTAAAGAATTGGTTAAAGTTTTCCAGGAGAAGAAAAAATAAGTTCTAACAAAAAAGAAGACCACAGGCAAAAAAGCACAGTCATGCAGGAGCCTGGTATGTCCCAGAAATGATAAAAAGTTCCTGACACAACAGTGTGGGTGTTTGAGGATTAAAGCCCTAGCAGGAGATGAAAGTGAAGCAGACAGATGTAAAGTCCCTCACAGTAAATATACGTAGTCCGCCCATTATTGGATCTTTTGATGAGGAGCTCCTCTACTCCTCCTAGTTGAGGAGGCTGACAACACCTTGTTTTTTGGCTTTAGCTGTGGACAGGTGAGTGAAGCCTGACCCATTGGAATGCTCCATACACTTGACCAAGTGATAAGTTCAAGAATAGATGCATAACCCAAACTAGGCCAATTAGAATCCCTGTCAGGCCTACCAGCAGATCTGGTTTGATGTGTATAACTTGTTCAGCCACAAAAATCTCTTCAGTCAACTCAAAAGCATCCTGTGCTTGGCTTAATGTTATGCTGTTGCCATTTTTAAATTCTCAATAATTTTATCTTTGAACTTGTGCTTTGTAAGTCCTACAGGACAACGAGGCATGCACATGGACATAGAAACTACACACCCTGCTTGCAGAATAACATTTATCATGCTCCATAAACATAGGCTTCCAGTGGACCCACAATGTGTAGTGGCTCTGTGAGACTCAAAGGACAAGGTAAGTATGTTACATTTAAAACAGAATCTGAAGCAGGCTCCAGGCTCCAAGTTGTCAGCACAGAGCCCAATGTGGGGCTCGAACTCACAAACTATGAGATCATGACCTGAGCTAAAGTCAGATGCTTAAGTGACTGAGCCACCCAGGAGCCCCTGAAGTCACTTGTAATAAGAGAAACTGAAGCCAAAATGCAAAGAGTAACATAAATGAGAACGGATGCTGACAGACCCAAGAGACCACACTTCCCATTTGAACCAGAATTTGCTTCCAGTGCAGAAAAAAGGCAATGGCACTTTCCATAACAAGACCAAATAACTTCATCATATCCTTTCTCACTGTGTCCATAACAAGACCAAATAACTTCATCATATCCTTTCTCACTGTGTCACTTCCCTATATTAAACAAATTCACTAACAATGATGACACAGAAGGAAAGGAAAGATAGGGAAATGCATAGTTCCTTTTCCGTTGAGTTATTCTTCACTCATTGCTAAGTTGAAGGGGAAGAGTAGAAAGTGAGTATATCAAGAAGTAAAATAAAAGCAGTTCAAGCCAAGTTTATTTTATACAATTCCATTAGTCTGGTAAGAACAAAATATGTATGAATAACATGTATGAATTATAAATTGTATAATTTCAGTGCTTCCAGGTCTGAATTAAATGCTCTTATATTTGCATTGAAAACTGGCATTGTACGATATAAAGATAAATGGTTCATTCTTAATATTTTAGTTTTTCGTTACTTGATAAAATATAAGAAAGTTTTAAAAACACAATAACAAGCTTAAAGACAAGAAAGAATTTTTAAAAACTTTATATTTTAGTACCTTGAATGATACTTTTTCTTTGGCATTTGAACAAGATACCCCACTTAGTACATAGCAAGCTCTGGTTATCAAGAAAGATGTTTATTTTCCCCTAGGATCTCAAGTTAGAAGCCCAGTATGAGCTGAAGTCTCATGACCATCGTCCCTGGTTAGGTGTATGAAGTCACTGTTTTTAAATTTTTTTTTTGCAATGTTTCTTTATTGTGGAGACAGAAAGAGAGAGAAATGAGCATGAGTGGAGGAGGGGCAGAAAGAGAGGGAGACACAGAATCTGAAGCAGGCTCCAGGCTCCAAGCTGTCAGCACAGAGCCCAATGTGGGGCTCGAACTCACAAACTATGAGATCATGACCTGAGCTAAAGTCAGATGCTTAAGTGACTGAGCCACCCAGGAGCCCCTGAAGTCACTTGTAATAAGAGAAACTGAAGCCAAAATGCAAAGAGTAACATAAATGAGAACGACAAAAGAGAGAACCCATACTATTCTCTGAACCCATACTGGTTTTAACTTCTGGATGTGGCCAGATCATAGTTGAGGGCAAATTTGTCCTTCCTTGTTATGTAAGTCAACAAATTATTTTTCTTTTTGGGGGAGTGGGTGCTTAAATCCTTTGAACTGGATTTCCATCACTTGCAACCAGAATATTAACTAATTTAGCCTCATATTCTAAGCATATATAGAGTTCTTAAATGCATATTCCTAGAAGCTGAACAGAGGCTTTAGAGAGATAAGAAGACAGATGATTTGGTTCTTTTTAAAACTGGTTTTATAATTCCAAACAATGAAATATTTATAAAATATATAAATAATATTTGTGAAAGGTAGAAAAATATCAACAAAAATTAATATCCATGTACTTACTACCCAATTTAAAAATATCTACCAGTGCTTTTGATGGCGCATAAGACCTTCCCCAATTACTCCTCTGACAATTTCCACCCACTCACCCAAAGGTAACCACTGTGAACTTTGTAATTAGCCTTCTCTTACTTTTTCCGTATAATTTGAGTGTTTTTGTTCTAGTGAACTGTGGAAAAAGTAATTGGAGGAGGCTAATCTGAAGACTAGCAGACCAGGTAGAAGACAGTATAAGTCTGAGCTCACATGATCATCATTTGTGTTTGCTTTGGGTAGCCACCAGGTCATGTTTCAGGAAATAAAATTTACGAACAGATAAATATATAAAATTACGTTGCTTTTTTTTTTTTTTGAAAGAGAGAGAGAGAGCAAATGACTGAGAGCAGTGGAGAAGGGTAGAGGGTGAGGGTGAGATAATATTAAGAAGGCTTGACACTCACCACAGACCCCAACATGGAGCTTGACTTGGGGTTTGATCCCATGTTCTTGGGATCATGACCTGAGCATAAATCAAAAGTTGGATGCTCAACCAACTGAGCCACCCAGCTGCCCCTAAAATTACATATTTTGAAAGTAGAAATAGCATCTTGCCTTTCTTTAAAACCATGGGCAACTGTTTAATCAAAGCAAGTAAACACCTTTTTATATGATCACCCAGTTATTCAAGCACAGAAATGGTTTGGGGTAGGGACACAGAATGTAGTGGATTTGCTATCTCCCTCACCAGTGACATCCAGAAAAGGAAGTAGAAAAGAAACACAAGAGAAAGAAAGGAAAGGACAAACAATTATGTTTCATGCTATGTTGTCTTCTCCTAACACATAAAAAATACTATCTGACACATAGTATGGTGTTTCTCATGACTTTATATAGGACTGTCCTTCTCCTTCCATAAAATTCATTTTAAATGAATCATAAGAATTAAAGAAGGAACAGTCCAGAGAAGTGATCCCTAATTGTAATATTTTGTGCAGTATGGCACTGAGTTGTAGGTCCACAGGAACAGAGTTTCCCAGTGTTAGTTGAGTCTTCCTTTCACATCCTCACATTCTTGCTGGTTCACAAAATGAGAATTTCTGCTCTAGCTGTAGACACTGTAGCTACCTGGATACTACTCACTGGCTTCTAGTAGGAAGGACATTTTCCTTCTGTGTTTTGTGATGAGAACGTGATGTTCAGTAGTCTACTTTTCACCATTGGATTGATCAACGGGTTCAAGGCTGTGATATATGAGTGGCCTCTCACTCGGGTTCTCTGAGCCCAATAGGTCTGAGTTGGGCCATAGTACTTCAAGGAGATAGCAGGGGAAATACCTCTCTACAGGCCCAATCCATTCTTCATGTAAGTCCTAAACTTGTTGGGGAGGGAGTAGGAAGCCCATTTTGGCCCCACATTCTCCAGTATTATCCATAATAAAATTCCTATGTCTATTTCTGTGTTTTATTCTCATTGTCTATTTCCTGTGTCTATTTCTCAGTTGGTTCAGAGCTCAGAGGGGAGACGGAATTGACTGGCGCCTTGAAGCCCCAACATACATCTCTCAAATTACATAATTTAATTAATTATTTCTGAGACTGTCTAATAAATCATAGAAAATTTTCCCTCCTCATAAAGAAAATTAAATGGTACAAATGAATATGTAACATGATTCTGAAGAGAAGGAAAAAGACAGACATGTAAACCCTAACTATGAAAATCAATCTTAGCCCTACTCATAAAGCCTTCAATGAAACAATATGATTTTTTTTTTACCTTTCTGTTATTCTATAAGCCATAGCCTCCTCAAATACAGATTCAGGATTTGCAATGCTCTCCAGACTCCATCCAACTATCTCCAAATACTTAAATCAGCAAAACAAATTTACCCATGAGCAGCCTAGGAGCTGCCAGCATCAATTAAAAATAAGTGGTGTATAACAAATTGATGAAGGATAATTTTGATGCAACACCATTTCAGTTTATACAATGCCTTCCATCTCTAAAAATAAGCAGACCTGAATAACAAAAATTTTAAAAATCCCTAAGAAACAAACAAACATTTGTTCCATTCAATAAGAACAAATTGCTTTTATGTTATCTGAAAGGGTTTAGTCAAACAGAAATATTGGCAGTGAACCACAACATTTGAATATTTTGGCAGAAGTGCTTTTAAACCATTCCTCTACATAATTTAATAAAAATGGCACTACCGTTGGAAAAATAATGGAACAGAAAACTTTGCAACACACAACCAAGTCACCATAAAATGTGAACATTATAAGAGCAGTTAAGCTTTATTATGTTACTCATGGTTTATATGGGACTTATTCTTTAATGCCCTAGAAAACATATTTTTTAAAAGATGAGTTTTAAAATAACATAACTTCAAATGCTACAAAATACAAGTTTCTATTTTAAAACTATTGTCTCCAAATAAATAAGGAAAAGCTGTTTCTAAATAAGCCCAGAAATCTTTATGTAGTCAGTAGTTTTCAGGGCCAGTTTCTCACCTTCCACTCCGAGTTTGGACATCTTTTCATTAGTTCCTATTATGATTGCTCCAAATCTTTCCCGAATTGCCCAGGTTCTAGTGCTGTGTTTTCCACCAGACTCCTAGTGATGAACCTGTGATACTGAGACAGCTTTCATCTTCTCTCCCCTCTTACCCCAAATGTCTTTCAGCAAACATCCTTCTTTCTCTCCCTACTTTTGTGGTTCTTCCCATTCCAGACTCACCTGAAACAGCTCTTCCTTTATTCCACTTTGCCCTCTACCTGTTCCAATTCCCTGCCCACCCACAATAGCGTCAACACAGACTTCTCCCTGCCCTCTTCCAGTGATGCTCAGTGCTCCTCTTTTCCCTTTCTCTGACAAATCATGTGACAGGTTTGGATCAAATTCAAATCCCAAATTCACTCGCCTACAGCAGCCAGCAAGGTCATGCAAATGAAAGAAATAGGCTGGTATAAAGGATAACTATCAGGGATGGGGGCTCAAGAAAACACATACATTTCTAAAATGTGTGACAGCCAATTGTTGCCAAGAGGAAGCAAAGGCCACTGCTGTCGGATGTCCCAGTTTTTTCAAGAGAAGGAAAAAAAATTTTTTTATGTTTTATATGAAACCTCCCAATTTTTAATTATTAAAAATGTGGTTTTTTTTTTTTAGTCTCTGAACACTATGGAGCACAACAATGTGGTCAGCTAAAGCATATCATGGAACACGTGTGTAACTAGTCTGTTGCCTCTGCCTGTACTTGCTACCTCCATGTCTCCAGTGTCCTTACCTGTTTTTTTGCAGTTTGGCTTCTAACCACATCACTATACTGAAACTGGATGAAATACTCTTTGGCTTCTTCTCAGTCCCTACCATTCCTAAATTGACACAGCATTAGACATCAGTGATTGGCACTGATGGCCAACTCATGCTCCTAGAAGTTCCCTCTCTAGATGTCTATGACATAGTGTTTTCTTGGCTCTCTTCTTCCCTCTCTGACTTTCTCAGGTCCAATGTCTCCTTTTCACCTCCCACATCTTTCTATACTACCTTGTAGTGCAGTATAAGGAAGTTCATATGGAGAGAATGCCTACACAACAAATTCCACAGGGCAATTTTTGAGAGGACAGTATTACTTAAGGTAAGCAGCAATCATGCTTCTCACACAGAGGAGATATTTGGCAGTGTTTCTTACCCTTAGAGGCACATTAAAATCACCTGGAGTGGAGGGCCTTAATTGGTCTGGGTTGTAGCCTTGCCTCAGGATGCTTTAAAAGCTCCCCCAGATGATTCTAATATGCAGCAAAGTAGAGCATCTCTGGTATACTTGGTGACTAAGTAAGTGGGTGACTATTCAAAATTGATGAATCTCACCTTGTACAAACTGCTGCTTTTGGGGTCTGTCAGACAGTATGGCTCCATATACGCATTCAAAAAGGATTTCTGAGTACTAACATGTGCCCTGCACCATGGCCCTAAAGGAAGGCAACAGAATTGGATGAGCCAGCACTAGTTGCTAAAAGCATCCTCCCTCTGAGTAGATCCTGTATAATCTGAATAAACTTTTCTTTGAAAGTAACCTGTTTGTTTCAATGAAATATAATTTATAGAACCTTCTCTTCTACCGAAGTTTTTCCCTGACTTATAAATAGGAACTTTCCCAATCTATTTTCTCTCTCTACAATTCTGAACAGCCTTATCAACTTTAGTTCTGCATTTCCAACTACTTGGTGGACATTGCTGTTTTTCTTCTCCCTACTACCCAAATCTTCTCCTCCTCCCAAAATGTATTATGGTGTTTCCATTCCCACTGGAGAGTGAAATCTTGACACAACCCCTGACTCCTCCTTCTAGCTCCTGCTTTCTATCGAATACTGTTTCTTTTCTCATTGTATTACTGCCATCTCTCTGTGTCTCCCCATTCCCACTATACCTTCCACCTTAAGACACTGCTACTTCATGCTTGACCTGTGGAAAAGGTCCTTAGTACTCTCACTGTTCCCAGCCTATTCCTCAGTCCACTGGGCTCCATGACTGTGTTTCCCCCTTCTTACAAACCTTTGTTGCATCTTGGAGGAATAGACAGCCTGGGTCTGCTGAGCTATTGTACCCACTCCCTTGAGTAGACTCAGAGATGTGCTGACCCATTCTGGAACAGTTTCTTATACCTGGTGAACAGGCAAACCCAAGCTAGCCTCTACTGCACAGTAAGAAAGATGGCTATAAAATCCCCCCAAGACTGCAAAGGTGAGCCTCTCGCTCCTGGTCAAATCCTCACCCTCAGAAACAGATTAAGCAGCAGCAGTAACTTCTATAGGAACTTTGAGAGAATGTTGCCTCTACTTGGGAACATGCCAAACAGTCTCTTGTTTTGTGTAGTTACTTCCAAATGAGTATATTTCTGGATCCTTCACCACTGAAGAACTTTCACCCTTTTGCTGCATCTATTGCCATCTTTCTGTACTCCATATCATCCTCCCAAAGGGACAGCCCCACAGATCTCCAATACAAAATAATTAAGATCCATTTTCCTTAGAACTGGCATCCTAGGTCCTTCCCAATCTCACTTCACCCATCCTTCTGGCCTTGTCTCCCACAACACCTTTCTTTTTACCCTGTGCTCTGGTCCCAATAGGCTGCTTGCAACATTCATTAAGGCCAATAAGAGTCTGAATCACTAAGATGTCCCATCCTAAAAAGGGTATGGTCTTTCATAGTTTCCATTTACTAAACTATAAAAGCACATCATTTCTGAAGCTAAAACTACAGCATAATGAGAAATGTTGGAGATTATCATGAAAATTATTCTCGATGATTTTAATAAAAATTCTATCCATTTCCTCACTTTAACATTATGACTATAATTTTGATAACATTTAACAAAGTGTTTTGCATATATTATCTCTCTAGGACACACAATAATCCTGTGAACACCTACAGATGAGAAAGTGAACACAAAAATATTATTTTGATTTTTCCAAGGTCACATGGTATATAGGTGGCACGGCTGGTTCCCAATCCCATTTGCCATAATTTTAAAATCCTATGAATACTGTACTATCCAGTCTTGCTTTATTTACTAATATAACCCTCCATACTGTTCACCAAAACTTATAAGGAAAATTAATAATATAAATTACTTATCTTTGAGAATTTCAATGCTAATCTTTCTTGATACTATTCTGACTCTTTTAGATCTGTCATAAGGAGAATATGTCTCTCTGTAGATCAGTGTCATTAGAAACTTCATATACTCAACCAAGACTGTCTACAGATGGAGGAATTAAAACTTGTAAAAGGCACTAGAATTGAACAAAAAAGATAGCAATGAAGATAAGAAGACAAATAGCATTTCAGTGATTATGTTGTTCAGCATAGAAAGCTGTCCATCATTAAATATTAGCCTCTTTATGTTGTTGTGCAAAAATCTAATTGCACCATTTACCTCCTATTATGCTGTAGAGAAAACAAAAGAGCCAAGCATCATTCCTTTATTACTGTCATTTGCCATGGATTCTAACACTAGAAGGAAGGAATAGAGATTATGTAGAACTATAAGAATCTACTCTGTTCTCAAACTGGTGAAGATAAATGTGTGTCCCCAGGAAAACCCTTGGCATACAAATGGGATAGGGGCTGGAAATAGCTGAAGTGAGCGAAGGAGGCATGAGATGAACTCTCAAGGCCTGTCTCATGGCACACTGTTTGGAGGGCTCAAGTGACTCAAGTTAAAAGTAGTCAAATATGAATATTTTTCACAGAAACAAATTATACTCACTTGTAAGAAGATACTTCTCAAATCTTTGACTTAGCTATCCCACTTCTATGAATGGAAATAAGAAGAAATACACAGCAGCACCTGGGTGGCTCAGTCAGTTGAGCATATGACTTCGGCTCAGGTCATGATCTTGCAGTTCATGAGTTCAAGTCCCAAGTCAGGCTCTGTGCTGACAGCTCAGAGCCTGGACTCTGCTTCAAATTCTGGGTGTGTGTGTCTCTCTCTCTGCCCCTTCTCTGCTCACTCTCTGTCTTTCCTTCATAAATAAATAAACAGTAAAAAATATTTTTAAGAAGAAATACACACACACACACAACCACACACATATGTGATAACAGTAGTTGAGTACGACGAAGGTGGCAGAGGGAAGACAAGGAAAGGCTAAAAGAGATTTAATTTTTACTGTGTCCTTTGGTACTACTGCATTTTTGTCAAATAAACACCTATTAAATTGATATGAAATTAACTAACCTGACAGGATTATTCTTAATTCATGCCTCAAATACACACAGTCTATAACCCAGAAATGTCTCTTTAAACCCATTTACAAATAACCACCAAGAAATCTGTATAAGGGTATTTGGTACAGTAGTATTTATTATACAAAAGATCAGATTGAATCTAACTTCTTGTCAGCAGAAGAATGGTTTGATGAAATCCAGCACATCCATTCAATGGAAAACTCTGCAGCCATGAAAAAAAAATATATAACCACATACAAAATACTCTGCAAAATGCAGAAAACCTATGTCACCTATGCATATTAATCAGCCTTGTTCTTTATTTGTAAATCTGAACAATCTAGCATTAACAGTATATAAGGAAC
This sequence comes from Proteles cristata cristata, assembly GCA_017311185.1. Lineage (NCBI taxonomy): Eukaryota > Metazoa > Chordata > Mammalia > Carnivora > Hyaenidae > Proteles > Proteles cristata. The sequence continues at coordinate 3,210,112 of JAESUZ010001232.1, forward strand.
AGCAAGAATCTAAAAGAGAAGGACCAGTAGGAGCAAAGAAAACAACGGACCTGACATGGAAGAAAGTCACTTAATATCCCCAGAGATATTTGAGATAATATTACAAACTCCACCCCCTAAAAATAATGTAAATCAAATTGTTCTTAGAAACCAAAACTATGATTCATAAGTATAAAAAATAGCATATGTGATATACAATCAAAACAAAATGAGGGGCACCTGGGTGGCTCAGGTGGTTAAGCCTCAGACTTCAGCTCAGGTCACCATCTCACAGTTCACAAGTTTGAGCCCCGCATCAGGCTCTGTGCTGACAGCTCAGAGCCTAGAGCCTGCTTGAGATTCTGTGTCTCCCTCTCTTTCTGCCCCTCCTCTACTCATGCTCTGCCCTTCTCTCTCTTAAAAATATATAAACATCAAAACATTTTTAAAAAGAGAGAAATATGAAAAGAAAACCTGACACACAGAGGATAAACCTTTAAGAACACACATTTACCTAAAAAAACTTCCAGAAGAACAAAAAGGAAATAAATATATGATAATCAAATAAATGGTTGCAGAAAATCCCCAAGAGCTGAGGAAAGATATGACTTCATTATTTGGAGTCCCAGTGAGAGCTAAGCAGAAGAAATAAACAAACTCTTATGAAATTAAGAACTCTGGGGGTGCCTGGGTGGCTCAGTTGGTTAAGTGTCTGACCTCAGCTCAGGTCATGATCTCCCATTTTGTGGGTTCAAGCCCCACATCAGGCTCTGTGCTAATAGCTAGCTCAGAGCCTGAAGTCTGTTTCAGATTCTGTGTCTCCCTCTCTCTCTGATCTTCCCCTGCTCATACTGTCTCTCTCATAAATAAATAAAAACTCCAAAGATAAAGGGAAAATCCAAAAACACCTTCCTGAGGATGAAACAAACCAACAAAAATTGTTTCTTATTTAGGAATGAGACACAGAATGGCATGGAATTTATTATCAGTTACACTAAATGCTAGAAGACAGATAACTGATGGCCTCAAATTCAGTGAAAATAATTTTGAATCTGAAATTCAGTACCCAGGAATCTAATCAAATGTAAAGGTACCATAGATATATTTTTTTAAAAAATGAAGCAATTAAGCAATCTCTATCAAAAAACACAAGTATTCTTCACAGAGCTAGAACAATCCTAAAATTTATATGGAACCAGAAAAGACCCCGAATAGCCAAAGCAATCCTGAGGAAAAAAAAAAAAAAAAAAAAAAACCTGGAGGCATCAAAATTCCAGACTTCAGGCTGTATTACAAAGCTGTAATCATCAGGACAGTGTGGTACTGGCACAAAAACAAACACATAGATCAATGGAACAGAATAGAGAACCCAGGAATGGACCCACAAACACACGGCCAACTAATCTTTGACAAAGCAGGAAAGAATATCCAATGGAATAAAGACAGTCTCTTTAGCAAAAAAGAGTGCAGAGAAAACTGGACAGGGACATGCAGAAGAATGAACCTAGACCACTTTCTTACACCATATACAAAAATTAACTCAAAATGGACGAAGGACCTAAATTAAATGTAAGACAGGAAGCCATCAAAATCCTAGAGGAGAAAACAGGCAACAACTTCTTTGACCTCAGGTGCAGCAACTTCTTACTTAACATGTCTCCAGAGGCAAGGGAAACAAAAGCAAAAATGAACTATTGGAACCTCATCCATATAAAAATCTTCTACACAGTGAAGGAAACAATCAGCAAAACTAAAAGGCAACCAATGGAATGGGAGAAGATATTTACAAATGACCTATCAGACAAAGGGTTAGTATCCAAAATCTATAAAGAACTTGTCAAACTCAACACTTAAAATAAACACAATCCAGTGAAGAAATGGGCAAAAGACATAAACAGATGCTTTTCCAAAGAAGACATTCAGATAGTGAACAGACACATGAAAAATTGCTCAACATCACTCATCATCAGGGAAATACAAATTAAAACCACAATGAGATACCACCTCATACTTGCCAGAATGGCTAATTTAACAACTCAGGCAACAACGGATGTTGGTGAGAATGTGGAGAAAGAGGAACCTTTCTGCAGTGCTGGTGGGAATGCAAATTGATGCAGCCACTCTGGAAAACAGTATGCAGGTTCCTCAAAAAATTAAAAATATAACTACCCTACAACCCTGTAACTGCACTACTAGGTATTTAACCCAAGGACACAGGAGTACTGATTCGAAGGGGCACATGCACCCTAATGTTTATAGCAGTGTTATCGACAATATCAAAAGTATGGAAAGTGCCCAAATTTCCATCAACTGATGAATGGGTAAAGAAGATGCGGTACACACACACACACACACACACACAATGGAACACTACTCAGGTATCAAAAAGAATGAAATTTTGCCATTTGCAACTATGTGGATGGAACTTGAGTGTATTAATGCTAAGTAAAATAAGTCAGTCAGAGAAAGACAAATATCATATGACTTTACTAATATGTGGAATTTATGAAACAAAATATATGAAAAAAAAAGAAAAAATATATGACCATAGAGGAAGGGAAGCAAAAATAATATAAAAATAGAGAGGGAGACAAACCTTAAGAGAAGTTAAATACAGAGAACAAACTGAGAGTTGCTGGTGGGGTGTTGGGTGAGGGGGATGGGCTAAATGGGCATCGGGCATTAAGGAGAGCACTTGTTTGGATGAGCACTGGGTGATATATATAAATTATGAATCACTAAATTCTATTACTGAAATCATTATTACACTATACATTAACTAACTTGAATTTAAATTAAAAAATAATAATTAAAATTTAAATTTCAAAAAATAATCCTAAGAGACAAAGCTAAATTAGTTTTAATTGAGCCTTTTATATGACCACTTAAGCACTTAGTTCTTCTAAACTGTTTTTTACAACTAAAATATGCAACCTGTTGTCTTCTAATTTCTTTAATTCCCTTTTCTTTTCTCGGGAGAGAAATCTGTATCATTGAGTATGCTATACCTGGGTGAACCTGATCTAATGACTTAGACTTTGGTGTAGGAAGGTAAATATCAGTGAGATTCTGTAGGGAAAGATAATATCAAAGATACATTTAGTTTTATGAAATCAATGCATTTATGTATTTTTTCCTAATGAATGTTTTACATGTTAAAATTTTCACAAATACTGAGTTTTCGGACATTATACAATAATATATAATTTGCAAAATTATGTTTAATTTCTTTACATTTTTTTGTTATTGTAATATTCACAGTGTACCTATTCCTAAAGAAATTGTATGTGTCTTTATATGAAATAAAATCTTTTGGTATCCTTAAAAAAAAAAACTGAAGCAATTAAAAAAAAAAAACGGAGGCAGTTTATTTTCCCTTTAGTCTAATATGGTTCCTTTTTACCTACTATGGTGGAGTAGCATTATTATTAAGCAGCAAAACAATCTTAAGATATGACGTTTCTTATATAGAAAAGAAAACCAATTAGAAGTACCAAGAGAAAGAAAGAAATAAAGAAAAGAATATGGTACAAATAGTGTCATGGTTTTGAATAATTCACAGTGTTAAGAAAAATTAAAAGTCTGTTTGATCTTTTGCTTAGAATATTTTTTTTATGAACAACACAAGTTTTATGACATTAAGATGATATCTTCTCCACAGGTCCAATCATACTATTTGGCTACACAAAGAAAATCTTTTTTATTTTATACTATTATAACAACTATTGATTTTCAATTTTCAGAATCAACCTACTGACCAACATGGAAGACATAAATATAATTACCAAACAGAACATAAACATAACTTGACAACACAAAATAATAACATATCTGAATATAGCTGGAGTTAGTTATACGGGTAGAGGGTTGGAAAGGATAAGAGTGCTAATTTCCTCATGATAATAGTGGGGATCCAGAATATTGTCTAACGTTTGATAGACCAATAAACAGGGCTATGTAAATAATTCAAAGTTATAAAAGGAATGAATAGAAAAACCAAAATATAATTAACTCAAATGGGGCTAATGGGTGGAGATAGAAAATGGCATGGAGTCAACTGACAGTGTCTAAAGTTGATAAATCATCTTATGAGTATTTGAGATATATTTCACATAAAAATTAACTTTCAAGCATTTCTCAATGGTTTCCTCTGGAAACTGAGGTCAGGCTATAGGGCAACAAAGTCTTTTTATTTTGGTTTTATTTACAATTATGCTGTTTGAATTTTTACCTCAATGTTCCAAGCTTTTTTATAAGTTTTTTTAATGTACTTATATAAATCAGCTCATAAATTATAATCAAGACATTTACATAAGTTTTATTATTAATGATAACAGTATTAATCATTAATAGTTAAATTTTATTGAAGGCTTTTGCATGCTAAAGGTTTTTTTGGGTTTTTTTTAATGTTTATTTGAGAAACAGACAGACAGAGACAAAGCATGAGCAGGGAAGGGGCAGAGAAAGAGAGGGAAACACAGAATCCAAAGCAGGCTCCTGGTTCTGAGCTGTCAGCACAGAGCCTGACACAGGGCTCGAACCCACAGAACACAGGATCATTACCTGCACCAAAGTCAGATGCTTAACTGACTTAGCCACCCAGGTGCCCCACATGCTGAAGGTTTAAAGAGCACTCTCACTGAACTATCATAATTATGATACAGATACTATTATCTCCTACATTTCATGCATAAGGAATCTAAGACTTAGAGGTTGAGTAATTTCTCAAGGTACAACAGCAAAGACTCAAGGGGAAGTAGGACTCAAACCAGGTCTGCTGACTCCAAAGATAATGCTTCTTTTGTTTAATGTTTGTTTATTTTTGAGAGAGAGAGAGAAAGAGAGAGAGATCATGAGCAGGGGAGGGACAGAGAAAGAGATACACACAGAATCTGAAGCAGGTTCCAGGCTCTGAGCTGTTAGCACAGAGACTGACACGGGGCTCAAACTCACGAACTGTAAGGTCATGACCTGAGCCAAAGTCGGACGCTCAATTGACTGAGCCACCCAGGCGTCCCCCAAAGATAATGCTTCTAAACACTAAACTCTACTGCCTGCACTTACCCTGTGATTTTTGAACTTGCAGGCCCTGTTATTTCTACCAGCTACCTCAGCTCTGACAGATCTTTACTTGAATTCAGGGTGGCTCCTTTGAAGACAATTCCCAAGACCAACTTCTTATATATCAGCTGCACTCAGTACTAGAAGATGACTACAGACTCACAGAAGAGATAATTCAATACCCAAGGATCTCATCAAATGTGAGTCTGAGGGGCGCCTGGCTGGCTCAGTTGGTAGGACATGTGACTCTTGATCTCTCAGTAAGTTCAAGCCCCTGCTGGGGTATAGAGATTGCTTAAAAATAAAATCTTTTTTTAAAAAAACACAAGGTTGGGGCGCCAGGGTGGCTTAGTCGGTTAAGCATCCTACTTTCGCTTAGGTCATGATCTCGTGGTTCGTGGGTTTGAGGCCCACGTCGGGCTCTGTGCTGTCAGCTCAGAGCCTGGAGTCTATTTCAGAGTCTGTGTCTCCCTCTCTCTCTGACCCTCCCCTGCTCACGCTCTCTCTCTCTCTCCTAGAAATAAATAAAAATATTTTAAATAAATAAATAAATAATAAAAAATACAAGGTTAAAAGAAAGGTATTTTCGGACATAAGTAAGACTGAGTTTATTTCTTTTGTACCCTTTCACAAAAAAAAAAAAAATTGCATGAAGATTTATGCCACATGGGGAATGAGTCTCTGCACAACTGGACCAATTGAGTTAAGAAAAAATAAAATTCAGTCCTTCCTCTTTCTAGAAGGTTTATAATTAGGAAAACAAAAAAGTAAGCACTCCTAACTTCATATGGAAGTTAGTTACTACTTTTGGCAAACAGGATGGTAATTCCATCATTTAGTAAGTGTTTAGAATCACATAGCTCAATGCTGGGGGGTATGGGAGTGAACTACAGACATCATTTTGAGGAGCTAACCATAAACCAAGGAGTCCCTTGAGGGGTGCTTGTGGCCCCCTCATCTCAACCAACTCTCCATGTCTACCTACCCTCACCACCATTCTTTTTACTTCTCATTATGATTTTAGCTCTGGGAAAACAAATCTTCAGGCCCTCCACATAATCCTCCCCTTTAAAGAGACTACAGCCTCAGGTCCATCCTACATAAAAGTTCAGAAACTATTATTATAGCTTAGGATCTAGTGGAGATACACAAACAATTAACCAGAATTATATAATTCATTATACATACATGGGTGATGAAGTAAAGGATTCTAAGATTTTTAGTATTTATAATATTTTACTGTTATATTAAGTGACAGATCAAGAAGAAATGGGCCAAGCCATGCAACACAGTTTCAAGGTAAAGGGTAAGTGTAATCAATCACAGGGGTGCCTGGATGGCTCCGTCTGTTAAGCATCTAACTCTTGATTGCAGCTCAGGTCATGATCTTATGAGATTGAGCCCTGGGTCAGGCTCTGTGCTGACAGTGTGGAGCCTGCCTGGGATTCTCTCTCTCCCTCTCTCTAAGCTCCTTCCCCTATTAATTTCCTCACTCCTCCCTGCACCTCTCTCTCTCTTTCTCTCTCTCTCTCATAATAAATAGATAAACTTTGGGGAAAAAATTGTTAATGAATAATCACATTTCTCTTTTTCAACATACTTATTAAGTTATGAATTGTATTTTTACATTCTAAAAGTACTTAAAATCTCCACATTTCTCAAATAAGTATATATACCAAAAATCTTTTTGGGAAGTACATGTTTCCATTTACCAATTTCAAACAAGCCCCAGGATAGCACCTATTATTAAGATAATATGTAATGCATTATATTTTCTGAATTATTTTCATAAACTCCATGGCCAGATATTTTGCAAGAGGCTCTTCAGCTTAAAGTAGAAATTCTCTTCTAGAAATAGCTAAAGAAAATTTGAGATGTTTAAGCACTCTTTTGTGGGTCACATACTGATGTGCTTTAGCCCTCACAGCACAGCTAAACTTTTAGTCACTGACTGCCTTAGTTCCCATATTCTTCTTTCCCTCAATACCTTTACACTGAGTTCAGTTACCACATTGGTTTACAGTAAATTCATTTGATGGTTCCCCCCAATCCTTTCATACCAAATAGTGAAGTTTGATTAGAGATGTGGAAAATTATGCTACCCATAGTAGAAGTGACCCTAATCCAGCCCTGTCTTCCCTCTTGCTAAAAGGATGTCTGTGTTGTTGGGGTGTTCCCTCTCCTCTATTTATGGTACTCAGGAAAGGAAAAGAGAACCACTCCACACCCCTGATTTCTTTTTCCTATTGCCAAGGATTACTTTGAACAAGAGCATGTAGTATAATTGTGAATTACTATGTGTAGGAAATCTGGGAAAGGATCTCCTTATTAACAATAAAAAAGGTTGGGGATAAACATCCCCTGCTACTGGAGGTCACTATGTTTATGAGGATTCCCAGAGCTTTGGAAGCCATCTTACAACCATGTGGGGAACTAAGTCAACAGGTAGGTCCTCCTGAACAGAACAGAATGTGCAAAGAACTCAGGTTCCTGCTTTTGTCAAACAACTGAATCAATCAACCTGGAGCCGTCCCTCCCATATTCATACTTCCTGCTATGTGAGATAATAAATGTTCCTCACTGTTTAAGTCATTTTAGTCAGGTTTCCGTTACTTAGCAGATAAATGCATCCAGATTGGTACATATGAATTTGTTCTCTCTTCCTCCACTGAGCCAACATTTTAAATATTCTTAACATAATTTAATTGGTATTAACATTTTTATGTAGGTAGATTTTGGCTTTCTTCAGTGATAAATTTAAATTTATCCTCATGTTTTATACTTTAACTTAGCAATCTACTTTAAGAAACTGAATCTCATCAAAGATATCTGGTTACCATACTCATGGAGTACTAATTATATTTTTAAGGTCATTCAAATAGCAGTATGAGACAACAGTGTTTTTTGGTAACCAAACATATCCATTTTGACCAAAGACTCTTTCCTCTATTAAAAAAATAATAATAAAAGAAAGAAAATAAAAAACTCAGTCATATGTGGAAGTTTTCTAATTCTTATCTCAAACTTTTTTTGGTTAGACTTTCATTACAGCAGTTCCTTGAAGCCTGACTATTTGGCATTCACAGTTTAATTTCTTAGCTTTGAGTTAATATTATTCCCCTAATCTTACTAATCCCCTGAGGAAGGTGAACATAATGGTGAACTTCATATGAGGAGTATTCTATTAAATTTTGAAAAGATTAAATTGTATACACGAAAATAAAGTATGAATATACTTTGAATTTACATAACTTCCTGCCCAAATTTCTAGATTTAAGCCATCTTTTCACCAATTCCATTTCCAAACGTCCCTCTATATAAGCTTTTTTTTTTTTAATTTTTTTTTTTAATGCTTTATTTCTAGGAGAGAGAGAGAGACAGCATGAGCAGGGGAGGGTCAGAGAGAGAGGAAGTCACAGACTGAAAAAGGCTTCAGGCTCCGAGCTGGCAGTCAGCAGAGAGCCCTACGCGGGGCTCGAACCCACGAACCGCGAGATCATGACCCAAGCGAAAGTCGGACGCTTAACCGACTAAGCCACCCAGGCGCCCCTATATAAGCTTTATCAAGACAAGTGTCAGAATTCATAAAATCAACCAAAGCAACTGAAAGGCCTATGTTAATTATAAATCATAACACAAGTCAAGGTTAATTACATTTAGATTTTAAATGTTTTGCTTGATGATGCTAAGCTTAGTCTAGAACATATTTTTTTAATGAAATTCTTATGTAAGAAAGATGTAACTTTATTACAGCTGTGGGTGGAGGGAAAGCACTACCCAGTACTATTTAAACACTACATATTCACCTCAAAACTAACAAAAATAAGTAGTTTGAATGTAAATTATTCTCAAGGCTTTTTAGCTCTTAAAAGAAAATGTAAAGGTCATAATCTCTTAAGCACTTCTGAGCAATAACAATTTTTAAAAATTCCAACAGGGATCAAACTAAGATGCCAACATTTATTTATGGAATTTGCAGCAATTATGTCAAATGTGACTAACATTTTTTCACTCCTGTGCGTTGATCTAAGAAGAGTTTTCCAGAATAAAGCCTTAAGTTTAAATCAAAGTCAAATTAAAATCCACCCTCCCATATTTTTAGTGGCTCTCTGACTCCTTAAAAGGAAAAATACTGGAGATGGAATTAGAACTTTTAGGTAACTATAAGAATGTGAGAGGGAGCAACTGGATGGCTCATTCAGTTGAGTATCCGACTCTTGATTTCAGTGCAGGTCATGATCTCATGGTTCATGGGATCAAGCCAGCATCAGTCTCTGTGATGACATCATGGAGCCTGCTTGGGATTCTCTTTCCCTCTCTCTTTTTCTGTCTATCCCCCACTCATGCACTCGCTCTCTCTCTCTCTCTCTCTCTCTCTCTCTTGCTCTCTCTCTCAAAATAAATAAATAAACATTAAAAAAAAAAAAAAAAGAATGTGAAAGATAACAATCTTACCCAGTCTGGACAGTGGGCATGGGATTTCTAAAGTACAAGCATACTGGGAAGTCTAATATGAAATTGAATGGAGATATTCTACAAGTAAAAATATAAACCATTTTCCTTAAGGGAAATTCAAAGTAATTTTAAGAATTGTACTTTAGCTATGCAGCATATAAACTAATCCAAGGGATCTAGTGGAATGTATACAGAATTCTCATTTTTGTAATTTTTTGAAAAATCTAAAGTTATTACAAATGAAAGTGTAAAAAATGCTTTAAAATGCTTAGAATTATTATTTTGGCATAAGAAATTAATTCAATTGTCTAAAATTTTATTTTCTGACCAGGGTCAAACTAGGTAAGAACATTATTGTGTTGGAAAAAGCTTCAATATATAGTCCATGGCCTCAAATCTTATCTCAGTTGACAGTGGTATTTAAAGGCATCAATCTCCATAGACAGAAATTTATTTTCATACAGTGGAGTTCTACATAGAAGAAATACTGTAAACTCCATGGACATACACCTAAATGGGATAGTATTTGAAATGTGATTGCATTTCTACAGCCTAAATGGGAAACATAGGCTAGCTGGCAGTTGAGATCGTGACCTAAGCGAAAGTCGGACGCTTAACCGACTAAGCCACCCAGGCGCCCCCATACATTGCTTTTTTATTTGGTAGTTTATCAATTCCTGTCAAATTGCTTCATAACATTTCTACTTTTATGTTCCTTAAAAATAAATCACAAAATTACAGACCTAAAATGACCTATAATTATAGTCATACACTCAGAGCTCAAAACGATATTACAAATTATCCTAAATGGCCCAGGGATGTGAAGGGACTTACCAGAGGCAACACACTATAACCTAACATATCACATCACACAATATAACATACCAATTAACTTCAATATGGGAACATAGATTGGCTCATATAAAAGACATTCTTGTAACAATTAGAGAAATTTAAACATGGTATGGATACTAAAGAGTGTTATGTAATTATTGTTAATTTCCTTAAGTATAAAAACATAATAAGCTGTTATATCATGATACATAGTAATTATATTAAAATTATATAAATAAGTATATTTTATATATTCTATAAATAAGTATATTTAATATAACATACTTATATTTAACATACCTATAAATACATATAACAATATATAGTTACATAATAATAAGTTACAAAAATAAGTATATTTTCTTTATTCTTAGATGATGCATGATTTATTTATGACTTTGGAATTCATTATTAATTTTTAAATGGTACAGCATATGCCTCTGTGTGTGTTAATATGTGTGTGCATGTGTTACCGTATTGAGAGGGCAAGATAAAGAAACTATGAAAACATGTTAACAATTATTTTATTTACATGGAGAAGACAGGGGAATTCAAATTTCCTGTATGTTTGAAAATACAGAATATCACTGTACTTCACCAAAAACCACAATAGCTCTGACAATAGTACTGTCTCTCTCACAGTACTAGCACTGGTACTAGTGACTTTGTAGAGTATCACTGATTCTTTTTAAGCAGACAGCTCTTAACGAAGTTGATTTTTCTCTTTTTCTTAAGTACCATGATTAAAAGCCAAAATTTAAGAGACAGAAATGGATGTCAGAGATAGTCATGATCCATTTGACAATCATCTATAAAGAATCTACCTGACTTGTGAAACAGCAACAACCAAGAATTGATTTTGGTCCTAAAGGAGCCCATGATTCAGCTGGAAACAGAGACATACAAATAACCATAATGACAACCAAGGTACCTAATACAAAGAGAGAAAAATAAATATTAGATACAACTGTATTAATATCCAATGAGAAATGAAACTCACAATGATGACCCTAAGTCAGAAGCAAAAGGTCAAATTTCATTTCATATATGTTTAAAAAGTTAGAGAAATTAATATTATATTTTATAAATATTGTGAAAATATTTTAATACCTAAAGATTTAAAGTATACAGAAAAAATGTTTTTACGTATTAAAAACTTTATTTCTCTGGATAGTGTTGGGGAGGAAAATATTTTCCTTCTATCATTCTAGGTTCTTTGGCTAGTCTAATAATTAAATTAACATAAAACAGTTTAATGAGAGAAAAACAAATTTAATTACATTACATTAAGAATATTAGACCTATAGGCAGTCAGGCAACTGGGATTTATATGTTATCCCGAGCTAAGAAGAAGAGAGCAGAGGTTTGGGACTTCAAAGGGGAAGAAGACAATTCATAAAGAGATGGAAAAAGCAAATGTCTGGTAATCAAATATTTGTCATGCTGTGTAGAGAAGTCTTTCTTATGTAAAACAAAGTTATCTTTGGTGACAACTCTCTTCCTGATGCACACTCCTTATCTATTTAAATTATTCTGAGCAATTAAGGCACAGATAAGAAGAAAAACATCTTGAGCCTTCTGTGTCTTAAAAATAATCTACCTAAAATAATCCAAATGCCAAAGAGACAAATTTTGGAGTGGTAATTTTGCTCTCCTACAGCAGGAAGTCTCAATATTCTTAAGATGTCAATTCTCCCTAACTTGACCTATTGATTCAGTGCAATCCCAATCAAAATTCTAAAAAATGATTTTGTATATCAACAAATATATAAACTAAAATTTATTTGAAAAGACAAAAGACCCAGAAAAACCAACACAATACTGAAGAATAGTGTCTGAGAACTGATACTACCTAACTGAAAGACATACTATAAAGCTAAAATAATTATCAAAACAGTGTGGTATTGTTGGAAGAATAGACAAATCAATGGGACAGAATTGAGAGCCCCAAAATAGACTTATACAAATATAGTTGGCTAATCTTTGACAAAGGAACAAAGTCAATTCAATGGAGAAAGTTCAGTCTTTCTAACAAATGGTATTGTAACAACTAGACATCCACCTGTGAAAGAAAGACAGAGAGAGAGAGATAGGGAGGGAAGGAGGAAGGAAGAAAAGAAGGGAGAGAGAGGGAAGGAGAAAAAGTAAAATCTAGACACTGGCCTTACACCTTTTACAAAAATTAACTCAAAATTAAAATGGATCATAGACCTAAGTGTAAAAAGCATAACTATAAAATTTCTACAACATAGAAGAAAAATCCAGGTGACCTTGGGTTTGGCAATGAATTTTTAAATAGAACAATTAAAGCACAAGCAACAAAGGAATAATAAGTGGGACATTATGAAAATCAAAAACTTCTGCTCTACAAAAGAGAATGTTAGAAGAATGAAAAAACAAGTCACAGACTGGGAGAAAATTTTGCAAAGCATCTAATCAAAGATTTTGTATCCAAAATATACAAAGAATTCTTAAAATTCAACAATAAGAAAACAAACAACCCAATTACAAAATGGGCAAAAGACCCAATCAGATACCTCACCAAAGAAGATATACAGATGGCAAATAAACATGTAAAAAGATATTCAATATCATATGTCAGAGAATGGCAAATTAAAACATCAAGGAGCTACCACTATATTCCTATCAGAATGGCGCGCGCGCACACACACACACACACACACACAGGAAAACTACCAATATCAAATGTTGCCACAGATGTAGAATAAGAACTCTCATTCAGTGCTAGTAGTAACAAAAAGATTCAGCAACTTTGGAAGAGTTAGGCAGTTTCTTACAAAACTAAACAGTTTTATCATATAATTCAGCAATCATATTCCTAGGTATTTACCCAAATGAGTTAAAAACTTACTTCCACACAAAAATCTGCACATAAATGTTTATAGCAACTTTATTTATAATTGCCCCAAACTAGAAGCAACCAATATGTCCTTCAAAAAAAAATGAATGAATAACCTGCTGGGTGGCTCAGCAGGTTAAGCATCCAACTTCAGCTCAGGTCATGATCTTGCAGTTTGTGAGTTCCAGCCCCATGACAGGCTTGGAACCTGCTTTGGATTCTGTGTCTCCCTCTGTCTCTGACCTTTCCCTGATAGCTTGCTCTCTCTCTGTCTCTCTCTCTCTCAGAATAAATGAACACTACCAAAAAAAAAAAAAAAAAAAAGACCAAAAAGTGAATGGATAAACAAACTGTGGGACATTCATACAATGGAATATTAGTCAGTAATAAAAAAAAAAAAAAGAGCTATCAAGCCACTAAAAGGCATAAAGAAATCCCAAATGCATATTGCTTAGTGAAAGGAACCAATCTTATAAAGCTACGTATGTTATGATTACAACTATATGACACTCCGGAGAAGCCAAAATTTAGTGACAATAATAACATCAGTGGTTGCCGAATAGTTCAGGACAGGGAATAGAAGAGGGATGAAGAGGCAGAACATAAGGGATTTCTTAGGCCAGGAAAACTATTCTGTAGGATACTGTAATGAAACATATAGAACATTATGCATTTGTCATAACCCATAGAACTCTACAAAACAGAGAGTGAACCCTAATGTAAACTAATTTTTTTAGATAATAATATGTATCAGCTATAGAGTTCAGTTAATGATACTGTATCAATACTGGTTCAATTATAACAAAGGTACCACAATAATACAAGATGTTAATTAAAGGGGAAACTGATTAGGGGACAGAGGGAGTATATGGAATGTACTGCTCAATTTTCTGTAAACTAAATTGCTTTAAAAAATTAAAGTTTACTAATTTTTTAAAAATTTTTTATGTAATATCCAGTTTTCCCCTAATGCCAAATAACAAAGCTCCTTTGGAATAAGCATGTGTTGCTCACAGGTAAGTCTTTATCTACACTAAACTGGCTTTTTATGAATTGTCAATCACTTTTAGATATGCTAAAATAATGAGCACATAAATTATGGGTAGGCCCTGGGCCGAGTTTGGAAAAGTGTGGTCTTCAAACCACCTGCACCAAAATAATTTAGCTGCTTGTTAAAAATCATATCCCTACTAAATCAGAGCCTCAAGGGGTGGGCAATCTGCATTTTTAACAAGTCCCCTGGGGATTGTGATGCACAGTAAGTGTGGGAAGTACTGCACTAATAGTGTATAAGGATACTTAAGGAATACTTCTTTTATTTTATTGCTTATAAAAAGCAAACAATTAAAACATACCAGCTGCCCAGTAATTGAGAACAGGTTTGCCTTCATCTCCCTGGCACAAGATGACAATCAGTGACTTATTTTGCAATTTCAGGAATTCTAGCCATAAGGACTAAATTCTCCAGAAGCACTTTATCATATAACACCTTGTTTTTTAAAATACTGGTTTTTCAAGAAAGAAATAACTAGATGGTGAAGACTAGACTGATGCTTATGGTCCTTTTGTAGGTTTTTTAATTGAAGCCTTATAAATCATAGTTTTAATAAAGGATTAAAGAAAAAGCTGATGCTTTATCATTTATTATTTTCCAAACTGAATAAATATGTTTTAATAAAAATTTCAGATGACACCGCCAATTCCTTTTTTCCCCAAGAAAATTAATTTCTATGAAATAATTCTGGTCTTGCCCTTTGCAGGAAGATATAATTTTACTCTCTCTATATCAAAGAAGGTCACAGAGTCAGAGCACAGGGCAATGCTTCATAGCAAAGTCCCAGAACAATGATAGAGTGAGGCTGATCAATCCTGGCTGTCATCATTTCTTTCAGACTCTCCACCTTGCCCTTTTGTGATTTTAGCAATCCACCTTTAAGCTGTATTGTATTGTTATTACCCAGACTTATCCAGTGGTCAAACTTCAAGCAACCTTAGCCATTCATAACACAGCAGAAACATTAAATTTTTCAAGTCTTTGTCTTACCTTTCTGTATCCTTTCCCTGTTACTCTAACATATCATTTACAGTCTTTCCTTAGTAGAAATGATCTGATGGGAGCCATTTACACTTATAATCTAAGGCAGTGCTATTCAAATTTGAGTGTGTGCCACAGTTATCTGGAAGGCTTGTTAAAATGCAGATTGCTGGGCCCCACCCCAGAGTTTCTGATTCAGTGGGTATGAGATAGGGTCTGAGAATTTGCATTTCTAATCAGTGATACTGATGCTACTAGTCCAGGGAACACACTTTGAGAACCACTAATATAAGGTAATTTGCCACTTTTCTTTGCTATTTGTTCCAGATACTATTGTAACCAGTGTTGTGATGTATGTAAACTGCTCCAAGACTCATCAGAGTGAGCACCCTAACAACCCCTCGATGGTATATTAGAAATGATGCAAATAAGGGGTTCCTGGCTGTCTCAGTTGGTAGAGAATGCCACTCTTGATCTCAGGGTTGTAAGTTCGAGACCCATGTTGGGTATAGAGATTACTTAAAAATAAAAATCTTTTTTAAAAAAGAAATGATGCAAATCGATGACTCCTTTTTACAGTACAGTGGTCAGAGCACCATACATAATTATTTTTCATTTTTCCCAAAGAAGATCATGCAACAAAATCTCAAGTTAGCACATGAGAACTCTGGCCTTTTACTTGTTAACCAAGTCCTAACTAGCCAAATTGCGCATCTACCTCCACCTTGGAAGCACTTTCACTCCATTTCCACTTGCCTGCCTGCAGTCTTGCCTAATCTGTTGGACATAGACACACTACATGAAGACCTGTCTTTTCCTACCATGAACCCACATCCCCCACTGCCACCCTACAGAACCCAATCCGGGTTTCTGATCTTATCCTGGATCTTCTCCATCTTGGTTCCCTGAGGACCTGAGGAGTTCTGGCCCAACTCTTTCCGGGGCTCCTAGGACTCAGGTGTGTGACAAATCTCTGGCATCAGTCCTCTTGGCTGCCTCTCCCTGACATGATTTGGAGAAGGATATTTACTCTCTTTTAAAGAGAATTAGAAGCCTGCCAAAGCTGAGGTGAGGGAAAAGCCACACTGAGAACTGGGGAAGTGAAAGTACCCTCTCAGTGGATGGAAGGAGAAAAGGGAGCTTTCACACGTAAGAGTGTGTTGTTGAAGGAATATCATGTCCTGCTTTTTTGTTTGATATTCTCTGATATTTTCCTTGCATGAAGTGCCAACCAGAATATTCTCTCACCTTCCAAGAAGACTGGCATACCCTGGCAAAAGATGTTGTACTAGGAAGATTAAGGCCAGAGAAAACCAAGCAAGAAAAGTGGGCAACTTTGCCAGCAGAGGGCGGCAGACCACATTACAAGAGGGACCCCATCCACGATCTGCAATTCACAGGAAGTCCAGATCTGTAACCACTGCTAATTATGGGGAGGTTGCAGAGAACACATTGGACTATTACTGTTGCTTCCCTGTTGTTATGTCTCATGGCTGGAATACTAACAGGGGAATGTCAGCATTGCATAGGAAAAGAACACAGGACTTGTGGTGAAAGCTGGACTCCAGCATTTTCTAGCTATTTGACTTGGTCAACAACCCAGAGCCTCCATTTTCTTTTCAGTGAAATGGAGGGGAAAAAATAATAAAACCAAGAGCAATCTCATGTAGCTCATCAACTTCACAGGTTTGCCCTTGGGGTGATGAGTAAAAGGGAAAAAAATATGACAAACATTAGTTATTTCTCAGAGAAGATCTGGGCTGTGAACTCAAGACAAAAAGAAGTGTGTTAACCCCAAAAGGCTGTCTCAGCTCTTCACAGACTCCAATGCTCAATAATTCTTTAACCTTATTGCTATTGCACAAGGCTCTTTGGGGCATCACACTGCTGAGATAGAGGGGATTTCTGGAATAGAAGTCCGTTTAGGGAGATACTAAACTCCATTCAGTAAGTAATGGCACAGACCAATCCACCCCAATCACAGGTACTGTAAATGACATCGGCAAAAGAGGAGCCAGGAGCCACAGTGCAGAGAATTGATGTGGGGGAGGATTAAGAGAAGACAAAATCTAGGACTGTCTTTCCCAAACAATTACTGGGAAGTTGTGCAACCAATCCTCCCCAGGATACCTCTGCAAAAATATTACTTTGATTGTGTGATTGCATCTTTCACAGAGCACACAAGAGCACTGCCAGGCCTTACAAGGTAGAAGCTAAGAGCTCCGGGAGTTATAGTATGCCTTTTGTGGGGTTGGCTGGGCTTAGTTAATGTAGAAAGAAGCACAAAATTTAAATGACAAAGTTAAAATCACAAATTATGGACTAAACTACAAGACAGAGTTCCAGATGATTTCATTCTATTTTTATGTGACAGGCTATTAATTGCAATCACTGCACAGAATTTTTATTTTAGGACAGCCAAGGTTTCTCCTGCCTTCAAGTCCCAAGCAACATAATCCCCTCTGCTAGAGAGATTACTCTAACCAATTTTCCTGTCATCTGCCTCACAGTCTTGTTCAAACTGACACTTGAGAGTTAATTTGTACTTTCTACTTTACAAAAACAATCCCAGAAGAAGGTACCAAATTATCTTTCCCAATAGAATTAAAAGTCTAAATTCTGATTTTCAGTCTCTGCTATATATTATACAAAAGGGAACAGTTGAGGAGGACACTCAGATGAATTAGGAAAAATTTTCTATCCTTTAAATTATTTTCTCAACATACACAAGCTAGTTACTTTCAAATCTATCTCTATCTCTTCTTTAATATCCACCCTTATGAAATTAGGCAGGGCCAAGCGAGTTGTTTTGGCCAATGAAATGAGAGAGTAAGCATTCTTATCACTTCCAGCAGAACGTCAGAAGAGCCAATGCCTAATTGGTCTGTTCCCTCACCCGGCCACAGTGTCCTGCTATGTAGCCTGAGCTCCGAGTGAGAAAATCCTGAATAAGAGACTCCTCGAAGGCAAAAGAGACACATGGTACCTATGACTGATGGGCAATAAATACTTGCTGTTTTAAACCACTGAGATTTGGGGGTTGTTTATACCACAGCATATTCCAGCATAACCTTACTGATGCCACATCAGAAAATCAAGACACGGGCTTCGTAGAGGCAGAGGTCAGGGAAGGTATCACACTGGGCAAGGTTGCAGAGAGATGTAGTTCTCAAAAAGTGGTAGGAAACTGTGGAAAGAGCTAAGCTTACAACACTGAGACAGGCCAGCTTCAAAATCTGGCTCTGATACTAACTACCTTTGGTTACAGAGGCAAGTTTGTTCACATCTCTGAGCCTCAGTTTCCTCCACCACAAATATGAGGATAATAATACCTTCCTTAAGTGAGAACCTACATGTTGTAAAACACCTTTCACCCAGCAAAACTTCAATGCAGTTTAAAATTAGCTGCTAGGGCACTCTCCACAATAGCTAAAACATGGAAAGAGCCTAAGTGTCCATCAACAGATGAATGGATCAAGAAGATGTGGTTTATCTATACCATGGAATACTACATGGCAATGAGAAACAATGAAATCTGGCCATGTGTAGCAACATGGATGGACCTTGAGGGTGTTATGCTGAGCGAAATAAGTCAGGCAGAGAAGGACAAATATCATATGTGTGCACGTATAGGAGGATTAGGAGGAACTTAACAGAGGACCAAGGGGGAGAAGAAGGGCGGAAATGGTGGGGGAAAGGGAGAGCAAACCATGAGAGACTCTGAATGCTGGCAAAAACTGAGGACTGATGGATGTGGGGGGGAGGAGGGATGGGCATGGAGGAGGACACTTGTGGAGATGAGCACTGGGTGTTATGTGGAAACTAATTTGACAATAAACTATTTGTAAAAAAAATAATAATAATAATAAAATAAAATAAATAAATAAATAAATAAAATAAAATAAAATAAAATTAGCTGCTAGGCGCCTGGGTGGCTTAGTCGGTTAAGCGTCCGACTTTCGCTTAGGTCATGATCTCGCGGTTCGTGGTTTCGA
Organism: Proteles cristata cristata; assembly: GCA_017311185.1. NCBI lineage: Eukaryota > Metazoa > Chordata > Mammalia > Carnivora > Hyaenidae > Proteles > Proteles cristata. The sequence goes on from JAESUZ010001232.1 coordinate 3,229,331, forward strand.
GCCCTGCGTCGGGCTCTGTGCTGACTGCCAGCTCAGAACCTGGAGCCTGTTTCAGTCTGTGACTCCCTCTCTCTCTGACCCTCCCCTGCTCACGCTGTCTCTCTCTCTCTCTCTCCTAGAAATAAAACATTAAAAAAAAATTTAAAAATAGCTGCTATTATTATCACTTGTTCTTAAAGAAGAGAATCTGAACATGAAAAGTGCAAGAGCAGAATAAACATTTCTACTTGTTCATCCTTAAAAATATGTTATGTTACGCACTGACACTTATATTTTCTAGTTAAACAAGCCCAGGAAATACAAATTTTACTAATAGCAGTTCTGGCATCTTATGAATGTAGAAAATAATGAATATATAGATGTAAACTACACACCAAGTCAATGATAGAGAGGGATTTATTTATTTACTCAATTTATGAATTTGTGACCTTGAAACCCTTATGCAAAAAAAGCCATTAATCCCAATTTGTAAAGCACATGAAACTAGCAACATGAGCAGTAATATAGATAAAGGACAACACAAGAAGAATTAGAATGGCTTTTAAAGCAACATTTGTCTGCTCCCTTCTCATTAAGCCTGTTTTAAAAGGTGAGGTATATTCCTGACCCTAAAAATTAAAATCCTTCACCCCGATCAATCTGGTTCTGTACATTGAGATATACTGCCTTCCTCCACAAGCTCTAAAAGATTTTATAAACCATGGGGTAGCCAGAGATGAATTTCTTAATAAAAATTCAATTTGCATGGTTTAGATATCATTTACCTCTTGATTGGAGAGCAATGTGTAAACCTTACCCAACATGGGCTACATAACTTTTTCCTCTGGCAATGGGAGTAAAATTGATTGGATCTTTTTACAAAATAACACATGGGTTGATCCAAATTTTTTTTCTCTAACGTCTCACATATGGCCTTGTTATTTACTTTCTGTCAAAATAATCCTAGCATGCTAGCCACCAGGCAAAACATAGATTGTTATCTAAGAATTTTCATCTTTGTTTACTAAATGATTCTGTCTGTAACAGATTCTTTCTGCTCACTAAATCCACACAGGGCAGGGAAAAAAGGATAATTCAGGTTTACTCATTTGTTTCACCTTCATTGAAAAGCTGCTGACACCCGTTTTTGCTTCTCATTTGTACTAAGGACTCCTTTCCTTATTTTGCACTTCTAGAGCTATTAGTTCTCTTCAGTAATCATTCAAGACTTAATTATACCTTCAAAGCCAGAAAAGACACATCTACTAGCCACAATCACATGCCTGCCTCTCAGTCACACAGGCCAGTTGATGGCCCTGTCTCTTTGGATTTGGCCATGTTTCATGGTTCACTGGCAAGACAAGACAGTCCATATGGACATGGCAATACAGGTCTTTCAGAGCCTAAAGGAAAATCCATCCTATTACATTCTCCCTGAATTTATCAGTTCAGGTCATAAATACTTGGAAAGAACCCCTCCTTTTTATAAGGGGGTCATTGCTGGGAATGGGAAGCATGAACACATGTGGTCTTGCAATGGCATTCCCAGTAAGATGTGCCCCCTGAAAGACCTCTCTGACCGATGGTTGATCATTCAGCTAACCTTAAATTCAGGGAAAAGTAACAATAATAAAAGTAAAAAACTCAAATATCATAGCATGCTGTAGGATAATTTCATACAGCACCCATAAGCCCAGTAACATGGAGAAGGTATTTCAAAGTTAAAATCTGCCTTGCATTCTCCCTTGGGTGAGGACAGAAGACACAGTAAAGGTCACACCTAATTGAAACTGCCCAGGAGCCTCCAAGTGCTTCAGACTGAAAGTTACCAAGCACGATGTGAAAACTGGCTAGGTAGTCTGCATTTCCTTTGCACTACATCCTGCGGATCTGGTTATAACCATGGCTGTTACTGAGCAGAACTGGGCTTTGGTTGATGGTGTGTGAAGTGGTATAAGGATGTACGCTCTTACGTGCATACATACACAGCTCATTGACTTTACTTTCAAACTCCTACACAGTGCTCATCAAAACATTACAGGAGCTGCTCCTGAGAGGACTATCCATCCAAAACAGCCAGTTGAAAGATAAGCCAAGGACACTGTAGCCAGGGGAAGGAATTCTGACATGACAGATGTTTGACTGTTGTTAAATTCAAAAAAGCAAAGAAAATGAAAAACAGAAGCATGAAGCTGAGGTTAGAAAGGCTTCTCTCTTGAAAGCCTTGCCCAAGAGCAGCTGCTGAGAACAAACCGCCATATAGGCACCTCTAAGAAGACAGTCAACAAGAAGGCTTTACCCAAAATGCTAAAGATCGGAAAGCTGCAGACATCTTGGTTCCAGTCTAGAACATTACGGGTCAGAAAGAGCTGGCTTAGAAGCCTCTGGTAAGAAATAGTAACAGCTTATTTCGATAACATACAATCCAAATACACTTGTGCTTGTTCCTGCTTTAGGACCAACATATTTTTAAAAACAAAATCCTGCGGTACCAGGGTGGCTCAGTTGGTTGAGAGTCTGACTCTTGATGTCGGCTCAGATTGTGATCAAGCCCCCGTGTCAAGCCTCATGTCACTGAGTGCAGAGCCTACTTGGGATTCTATGTCTCCCTCTCTCTCTGACCCTCCCCGGCTTGTGCTTGTGCACACACACACATGCTCACTCACTCTCTCAAAATAAATAAATAAGTCTTTAAAAATTAAAATTAAGTATAAAAACAAAATCCTAACTCTGGATCACAACTGAAGATTTTTATTAAGGAAAGCTGGTTGGGAAGCAAAAGAGGTATACATTACAATACATAACACAAACACACTTTCTTTTTTTAAAATGTTTTATTTATTTCTTTTTTCAATTTTTTTTTACAAACAGTTTATTGTCAAGTTGGTTTCTATATAACACTCAGTGCTCATCCCCACAAGTGCCCTCCTCCATGCCCATCTCCCCCCTCCCCCCCACACCCTTCAGTCCTCAGTTTGTTCTCAGCATTCAAGAGTCTCTCATGGTTTGCCTCTCTCCCTTTCCCCCACCACTTCTCCCCTTCTTCTCCCCCATGGTCCTCCATTAAGTTCCTCCTAATCCTCCTAAACGTGCAAATATATGGTATTTGTCCTTTTCTGCCTGACTTATTTCGCTCAGCATAACGCCCTCAAGGTCCATCCATGTTGCTACAAATGGCCAGATTTCATTGTTTCTCATTGCCATGTAGTATTCCATCGTATAGATAAACCACATCTTCTTGATCCATTCATCTGTTGATGGACACTTAGGCTCTTTTCATGTTTTAGCTATTGTGGAGAGTGCTGCTATGAACATTGGGGTACATGTGCTCCTATGCATCAGCATTTCTGTATCCCTTGGGTAAATTCCTAGCAGTGCTATTGCTGGGTCATAGGGGAGTTCTATTGTTAATTTCCTGAGGAACCTCCACACGGTTTTCCAGAGGGGCTGCACCAGTTTACATTCCCACCAACAGTGTAGGAAGGCACACACACACCTTCTAAAAATCTCTTTTCTCATCTCTGTTCCTGAAAGTCCTACTTCTTGGCACAGCTGCCCCATTCTCATTCTCTATTTCTTAAAATGTTCCAGACTCAGTAGACTCTACTTCTCACTAGCCTATCAGTATCTCTCCTTTATTCCTCAGATAGTTTTAGGCTCTTTCTTATGTTCGGTCTTCAGTGTTCCTCAGTGTCCTCAGTTTTTATTTCTGACCGTTTCCCCAACTAGATACAATAGCTTCACAAGGAAGAATCTCAGCTCCCAACAAGACAGAAGAAGGAAAAAAAGGAAAAGAATTATCTAAATTGCTCTTTGAATATCATTTTTCATTGCACATGCACACACACATACACACACGCACGCACATACTCAAGTACACATACAGACACTCATGCAGCACAGTGATGGGCTATATGGAGAAGTTAAAGTCATTCAAATATTCACTAATGAACTAACTGTTTACCCCACTCTTCACAACAGCATCCATCCACTCCCATACTCTCTGAGCTCATCACTTTAGTTAGCATCTGGCTATATTAGTCTCATATTACTATAACCAAGTGCCTTAAAACAACACAAATTTGTCCTTCTACAGTTCTGGAAGTCAGAAGTCTGAAATGAGTCTTGAGGGGTTAATATCAAGGTGTTGGCAGGGCTTGAGCCTTCTGGAGGCTCCAAGGCAGAATCTGTTCCTTGCCTCTTCTAACTTCTAGAGGCAGCAGGCTTTTGTTGGCTGTGGCTGCATTACTCTGCTCTCTTGTTTCCAGTCTCAATCTACCACTTAGTCTGATCTTCTGCTTTCCTCTTATAATGACCTTTGAAATTACATCAGACCCACCTGAATAATCCAGAATAAGATCTTTATGATCCTGGGGCACCTGAGTGGCTCAGTCAGTTAAGCATCTGACTCTTGGTTTTGGCCCAGGTCATGATCTCCCAGTTCATGAGTTTGATCCCCACATCAGGCTCAGCACTAGCAGTGTGGAGATTACTTGGTATTCTCTCTCTCCTCTCTCCACCCCTCCCCCACTATCACGCTCGCCCTCTCTCTCTCAAAAATAAATAAATAAACTTAACCAAAATATCCTTATGATCTTAAGAGCCTTAACATAATCATATCCACAAAGTCCCTTTCACCACATAAGCTAACATTCACAAATTCAACAGATTAGAATATGGACATGACTGGGAAGGCCATTATTCAGCCTATCACACTATTAGATATCACAACCTTTATTTTAAAAAATCAGTACAAATTTAATGCAAGACAATCACAAAGAAAAACTGTCAGACTTGCCAAAGATGAATGAATTCATAGTCAACAAAAGTTATGGTTGAGAACTGCTAGAATTATGAGCAAAGCCATTGACAAATGATGATTCATCAAGATAGAACCTTTTACAATTGAAAAAAATAGGAAATCAGCAGGAAGAGTAACAGCTGGGTACAGCAAAGAAAAAATTATGTATATACTACCTGATTAAGAGAGAATCTTGGAAAACTGATGAAGCTCCTCAAATTTCTTGCTTATGATGGAAAATGTGAAATGGTGTCATATATGATCATACAATTGTCTTAAGAGATTTTTTTTACCAAAAACAAATCAATCTTCACTCATTCTTAACTCTAAGATCATTATTATAATTACTGTTAATTTTATTCCAATAAGAAAACTTATTTTCATAAGTTTTTGTTTTAGTCAAGAAGTCAATTTATGCCTTTTTCATTATTTACTAGAAAGTTTCGTTCCTTATTTTAAATGGATTCATTTTAAATGGGTATTTTCTTATAAAAATTACTCTTAGTAAAAAACAGGGGTTCGGGGGAACTCTCCAAAGAAGCCAAAGGGACTCTAAAGTGGCAAGGAAGAGGCCCAAAGCCGTAGCACAGCTGAACAGGGGAAGCTGTAGAGACCAAGGCGCTAGGGCACCTTAAAAAGAGCCCATTTCTTTATCTGGGCCAAAGATTTTTTCCCCTCATCACAGCCTGAAACTTCAGCTATGGGGGGAAAAAATCAGCAGTCTGGTAAACTTCATACTACAAAGCGATCACAAAATCACAATGCCATATGAGAAAGTATTTCATATTTCTGAAGGGGAAAATATCTACCATTTATTGAATGCCTCCAAAATGCCAAGCAGGGTAGAGAACATTGTCACTAATCCTATACAAATTAAGTACCATCCACCATTTCCTGAGGTAGAAGCTGAGATTCTACAAAAGTTGAATAATTTTCCCAAGATCTCACAGATAGCAAGCAGCAAAGTCAGGAAGCAACTAGAATATTCCCCATCCTACAGCATCTTTTACTACATCATGTTTCTTAGCATGGTTGCATGTCATGACAAGTGTGCCCTTGGTCTAAAGGACCTGCCTTTCCCTGACATAAAAGGACAGATGAGACTGGATGTGTAGGCCATGGAACAACAGAAAGATCAGGAGCATAAAAGGAGAACACTTGGTCTTAGGTCATCTTCAAGATTTGTCATTTTTGTGACTTTGAGCAATAATGATGTTTAAAACCTCTAAAAAGAGCTCTGCTTCCTGTATAAAATGAGAATATTATTAACACTCATCCTCACACATTTGCTGACTTCAAGAAAACTCGCCTTACAATTCAGATGAGTAGCTAATAAAACTCAGTATTAAAATAAAGATGGCCATTTAATGCTACCCCAGTAAAGATACCAATAGGAATATTTGAAATGAAGCAAGTTAATTCTAAAGTTAAATATGAAAAAATAGGGGTGCCTGGGTGGCTCAGCGGTTGGGTTTCTGACTTCAGCTTAGGTCACAGTCTCACGGTTCGTGAGTTTGAGCCCTGCATCGGGCTCTGTGCCGATGTCTCAGAGCCTGGAGCCTACTTCGAATACTGTGCCTCCCTTTCTCTCTGCTTCTTCCCCACTTGTGTTCTTTCTCTCTATCAAAAGTAAATAAACAAACAAAAAATGTTTTTAAATATGGAAAAATAATCTTGTAAGAATAGTCAAGGATGATTTTGAACCTACTTTATAACTTTTACTTTTTATAAAAAAATAATGAATTTGACTCCATAACAATTTTTAATTTATGCTTGAAAAGAAATCACACAAACTGGAGAAAAACAGCCCCACTATTCTTTCTATTCTTCTTTCATTTGCTATTCAATCTTCCTGAAAATACTTTCTCCAGCTTGCAAATGTCAAACAGAAGCACCTATTTGCAACACATATAAAGATTCCAACATATCAGTCAGAAAATATCAACAACTCAAAGGAAAAAATGGGCAAAAACAGTAAGTCACAAAAAAATGAAATATAGGGCGCCTGGGTGGCTCAGTCAGTTAAGCATCTGACTCCTGATTTCAGCTCAGGTCATGACCTCACACAGCTCATGGATTCAAGCCCTGCTGACAGCACACACAGAGCCTCCTTGGGATTTTCTCTCTCTCTCTCTCTCTCTGTCTCTCATTCTCTGCCCCTCCCATGCTGGCTCTCTCTCTCTCTCTCTCTCTCTCCCAATAAATAAAACAAACTTAAAAAAAAGAAAGAAAGATGGGGCGCCTGGGTGGCTCAGTCGGTTAAATGGCCAGCTTCAGCTCAGGGTCTGTGCGTTCGAGCTCCGTGTTGGGCTCTGTGCTGGCATCTCAGAGCCTGGAGTCTGCTTCCGATTCTGTGTCTCCCTCTCTCTCTGCATCTCCCCTGCTTGCTCTCTGTCTCTCTTTTTCCCTCAAAAATCATAAACATTAAAAAATGCTTTTTAAAAAATGAAATAAAATGAAATACAGTGGCTTTCCTACATATTAAATAGTCAACCTTTCTCAAAATAAATGAAACTCCAATAACACTGTGATTCCACTTTTTAGCAATCAGATTAGATGAAAACAAAACTTTGATTGCATATTATACTGGAGAGATGAAACAAATACTCTTATAACAATATTGGTGGTAAGTTAAGTAGAACATACCTTCTATTGGTTTACAACCTTGGGAGTGTCCCAAGTGAAATCTAAAATTACCTTCCAAACACAAAGGTCAAGGAGAGACCCAAGAAGGAAGCAGATCACTCACTCCAGACTGGTTGGTGGCAGGTCTAATAAGTAAGGGAACCTACATAAAGGCTTGACTTAAGTGCCTATAAGACAAGTGGATCTCCATACACACCTCTCAGAACTGTAAAATTTTATACAGAGCACTTAAGTTCAGTCATGTATACCATCCAAATGGTCTCAAGAACACATTATTCTTTCAAGGCATCCTTGAAAACAGCTCGAACTACAGGCAGGGTGGGTAGAACATATATTCTAAGGACAAGGGAGGGGGTGATAAGCCTCCAATTGCCCAGGTCCAGCTCGAAGATCAACTGGTGGTCATGTCCACATCTCCTCCAACAACAACCTCTTTAAAGAGAAATTTGGGAACATCTACCAAAATGCAAATATACAAAATTTTTTAAAGTGTATTTATTTATTTATTTTGAGAGGAAGAGTGAGTGGTGGAGGGGCAGAGAGAGCGGGAGAGAGAGAAAATCCAAAGCAGGCTCTACACTTTCAATGCAGCATCCAATGCAGGGCTTGAACTCACAAAATATGAGATCATGACCTAAGCCGAAACCAAGAGTCTGACCCTTAACCAACTGGGCCACCCAGGTGCCCCTAAATGTACAAATTTTTGACACATAAATTCTACTTATATAAGAATTAAATATCTATGAAAAGTTTATATATCTTCTAACCCTACTATATCCTGTAAAAATACTCTCACATATATACAAACATGGAAAAGGGACTTAAATGTAACTTTTTTATTTTTAGTAATAGAAAACAATCAGATAAAAACCAAACACCCTTCACTGAGGAATGGTTAAATAAGTGACTGAACACACACATTCTGCAGTTGATGATGGTGGAGAACTAGCTCCAAGTGATATACTATATGAAACGAATCAAGGCGCAGAACAGAACATACGGTATGCTACCATCTGTGAGTGTTTTAAGCGATATATGTATACAGTTACATCTGCACATTGTAGGGTCAAGGATAGATGAAGAATTTTGATCATGTTCATAAATTATGTATTCAAAAAATTACAGAAAAAAATGTTCAAGCAAGGCCTTGGGCAATTTTCTGTGATTTACTGCTGCCAGCACCACTGAGACTTGTACATGTAGATAAGGAAAAACTAAATGTATATAATCTTTCACTGTTCACCAACCACTGAATTCAGCAAAGTCTGGAACTCAACAGGAAATACATGATGCAGTGCAAATACACAGTAAGTACAGAAGCTGAAAGATCTGGGTTCAGTTTTCAGCTCCACATCGTCAAAGCTGTGTAATCTAGAAAAAGGTACTTACATTTCAAACCTCGGTTTTCTCAGCTATCAGTAGGAACAAATCTATAGAGGTTTCCTGTGAGGTTCCAACTGGGTAATGATAAAACTGAAGATGCCATGTAAGCTTAATGTGACACAAACATGCTAGTTAATCTCTAATTCATATCTAAGAATTTAGTGTCATATAAACTGAAAGTAACATAAACAAGCTCATTAATAGGTAATTGATTTTTAAGAATTAAGAAATTCAGTGGCCATAGAAGTAGAAGACCACAATATGGAACATTTTAATGAAGGTCACATGATAATGAGGATTAAATTTAAAAACCCTCAGCTGCATCAGGCAAAGATGATGTTCAATGTGTCCAAGTAGAGAGCACCATCACACATATGTCCAAGGAGTGGTGTGTGTGTGTGTGTGTGTGTGTGTGTGTGTGTGTTATGTTTGGGGAAACACAGTATTTTTACCTTTCAGCTTGAACCACAATCAAGATGTCTGTCTTTCCCTTCAAGGAATCTCATGAATTCAATGCTCCCCTCTGCTCTGACAGATGCTGAACACAAAGCAACACAACAAGAAGGGAGCTGGCTACAGAGCACAGAGCTCAATGAAAGGCAAAAAATTATGACAAGCCATTTCCAGGTGCACCAGAAGCATTTGGTCAAGTATATGTGAAAGTAAAATTTCCATACAATTGTTAAAAACATGTAATTTAAGGGGCATGTGGGAGGCTCAGTCAGTTGAGTGGCAACTTCGGCTCAGGTCATGATCTCACTGCTTGTGAGTTCAGGCACCGCGTTGGGCTCTGTGCTGATAGCTCAGAGCCTGGAGCCTGCTTCAGGTTCTGTGTCTCCCTCTCTCTCTCTGCTCCTCTCCTACTCGCTCTCTCTCTCCCTCTCCCTCTATTTCTCTCAAAAATAAACCTTAAAAAACATGTAATTTAAAATCTAAATTTGACTAACCTCAAATGAAAACTGAAAAAAATCCTGCAAATATTACTAAGGACCCTAATATAAGGAAAGGATAATACACATGAAATAAGAATGAACAGAAGGACCAGCAGAGAACATAAAAGTCAAAAAAAAAAAAAAAAAGAGGTATCAGACAAATCTAGATATTAGGATTTTAATGCATACCTGCAAATTCTTTGGCACTTCTATCATCAGAAGTTATGTTTCTCAGTTCTCTGCCATTGAATCTGGGTTGGCCTTAGTGACCAGTACACCAATAGTATATGGTGAAGGTGACTTTCCTAGTCATGAGACCTATGAAGTTATAAAGGGCCTTGTGTTCAGAAGGGCTCCTTACTGCAATCCTGAGATTCTTAGCAATAAAGGACTCACACTTTCATTTGCACTAGTCCCCTCTCCCCCCAATTATGTAGTGACTCCTGCTTCTGAGCCTGGGTCACAAAAGGCTATGTAGTTTGTACTTGGTTCTCTGGGACACTTATGCTGAAACCTTAAGCCACCACATGAGCACTCTAAATAAGCGTGAGGCCACCATGCTGTGAGGAAACTAAACTATCCTACCCAAGGAGACCACAAGTGCTGAGTCTACATGAAGAAAGAGGTCCCCATCCAGCACCCAGTTGCCCTAGGTCCCTGATCTAGAAAGCACAAGACTGTAAATACACGAAACTCAGAGCCAGAACTGCCCAGTTGAGCCCTCCAAATTCCCAATCAGAAACTGGCAAACATAATATAGTAGCTGTCAGTGTTCTATGACTTTAAATTTTAGGCTCATTTTTTTTTTTTTTTTACAAAACAACAGTTAACCGGAGCACTAGAATATGCCACACTAGATTTTATTCCTTAAACCATATGTTCTTAAATCTTTTTTATGACTAAAGGAGAAAAGAGCAGGTAAGAAAGAAAAAGAAAAGAGACACTTTCTTTAGCTCCTTCTCTAACCATAGCCATTAAACAAGGAAGGAAGACAGTTTTGGAGAGCAACTAGGCTTGGAACTCAAGAAACAATGTACATCTGGACCAGTCAGGGCCTGGAGTGGAGCCTCATCCTGGAGCCCGGTGAGCCAGGGGTGCATCAACTCCAAGAGCCTTAACTGAATGAGATAAAAAGAGTGAAAAGAGACCATATCTTATTAACCTAAGTAATCTGCATTCGCTTTGTGTGTCTCCTGGGATCGACCCTCACACCGCTGAGTCCTTCTGAAACTCCAACCTCTGATGTGGTTGTCAGGACTAAGGGATAATGGCAACCATTCATCAAGAACTCATCGTGAGCCAGACTCTCCACCTACACTAGCTCTCATTCCACAAACAACACCATGGAGAGGGTTTTACTGTCCCCATTCCAGAAGTTAGAGAAGGAAGGTTAAAGTAATGAAGTAACTTTATAAAGCTGATGTCTACTGAGTGCTGAGTTCATGCAGGCTCCGTTGTGTGTTCTATATAGGCATTATCCCACCGAATGCTCCGAGATGCTCCCTCAAGTAGGGAATAACATTATCCTTGTTTTACAACAGATGATACATATTTCAGAGGTTAGATAACTTGCCCAGAATCAGAGTGGCCTTGAGAAACCAAGGTTTCACTCATTTGCAATCCTGCTCAGACCCTCTCTTCTACGGCAACTCTAAAGGCCAGGCTTTGCCCACAGCATACTTTGTTGCCTCTTTGTAAAGCTCTCTCTTTAGAAGAAGGAAGGAGAAGCAATGAACCATGAGAATCTACTCCCAAAACCAAAAGTACACTGTACACATTGTATGTTAGCCAATTTGACAATAAATTATTTTTATTTATATATTTATTTTGTACCTATTTATATAAATATACAATACATATATTTTTTTAATTAGAAGAGGGAAGGAGAGACAGTGCCCCTAACATCAAGCCTATGATCTTTGTAGGGGGAAAGGGGACATCTCCCTCAACTCTCTGGCCATGTTATAAGAGTATTGAAATGCATGAATTTTACAGGTAGGGAGATGCATAAGACATATCTTATAAAACTTCACTGAGTTCATTTTGTACCCCACAAGGGCTCCTGTCAATGGGATGTGCCATTCAGTTTAACAATAGCAAATAGTACAGTCTAAGATCTGGCAGTGGCCTGGGGAAAGCTCTCTGAAAACATGGGAGCTCAACTTGCCTCTACTTGCCTGAAATGCTGTGTGGTTCCACTTCTCTATGACAAGACAGCTGTACTATCCTGGTTGGGCCCTATCACCATTATGTAAGTGATGTGAAGCAAAAAGGAATCTAAGCTTTTTGTCTTTTTGGCTTATATTCACAGGTTTTTATAACCTTCAGAGCCAATTTTGTTGGCAGTTCCTAAGGTTAGCAACATCATCCACATCAAACACCTCTTTTCTATCTCGTAGATGAGATCTTACACCATCTATTCCCAATCATTGCCTCTTGCTTATTGTGTAAATTGCATTTATCACTCTAAAAGGACTTGAGACATCGTGACTGTTTTCTTCTATGCGGAGCTTGAAATGCATCAATTTCAGCTGCTACCTATATGTTTATTATCTGTCACTTCTAGTTTACTTAGAAGTTGCCTCTATAGAACCTAACATTCTAAAACTAGTTCACAAAAGAAAGAGAATCAACAGCCATATTTCGTCCACATGTTGACACTTGTCATCCATCCTCCTAGTTCTACTCAACATGTTTCCACTGGAAAGACCCCTGGCATCATAGGCCTCTCCCTGCTTCAATGGCCATCAGAAAAGCCTTCTACGTGCCTCCAATTGCTAGAAGAGAATCAAGTTGTCAAGTTCAGATCACAAATTCAAATCTGGGACCAAATTCAGAAATTCCTGGTACTGCTTGTCACCATGATGAAAATATGTTATACAGCAAAGTCATGTGAAACTCGCTTTCCAGGACCCCCCGCCCCCTAAAGTCATGAATATCCTTATCCCAGCTAGGTCCTCAGAGAAGTAAAAGCAGGTCAAGAGAAGGAAGGGTAGGCTTTGAAGCCAGATGGATGTGGTGTTGGAAAAGTCATTTACCTTCTTTTGAGGGGTGGTTTTTCTTCTCTGTAAATGGTAATAACGGATCATTTGCAAGGTTCTATAAAAATTAGCAATAATATCTGAATAAACTTCTTTTCATGCTTAACAGATAGAAGGTCCTCAGTAAACAGTAGCTATTATTGCTATGAAAAGACACTAGTATAATAGCTTTCTTTAAATGTTAGTTTTCTTTTTAACAAAGTCACACAGGCACGTCTTTTAAGTGATCAAATAGGGCTTTCAATCTTGTTATAAAAATGCTATTCCTTATATTATACCTGCTTTCTATTTGAAATTCGATAACAAACAGTTTTCTAAATTGGTTGGATCCATTTACACTCCCACGTGTCCATAGGCTCTTTGATTCTGGGAACTCCTGTCCTTCAATACTGAGATATTTTAGGGGTGCCTGGGTGGCTTAGTCGGTTAAGCGTTCAACTTTCGCTTAGGTCATGATCTCGCGGTTAGTGGGTTTGAGCCCCGCATCAGGCTCTGTGTTGACTGCCAGCTCAGAGCCTGGAGCCTATTTCAGAGTCTGTATCTCCCTCTCTCTCTGATCCTCCCCTGCTCACGCTGTCTCTCTCTCTCTCTCTCCTAGAAATAAATAAAAATATTTTTAAAGAAATACTGCGATATTTTAAAAATTATTTTTGGGCACCTGGATGGCTCGGTTGGTTGAGCATCCAACTTTAGCTCAGGTCATGATCCCACAGCTTGTGGGTTCAAGCTCTGCTGTGTGCTGACAGTTAAGAGCCTGGAGCCAGCTTCAGATTATGTGTCTCCTTCTGCCCCTCTCCCACTCATTCATATTCTCTCTCTCTCTCTCAAAATAAACATTTTTAAAAAATGAAATAATATTAATAATTTCCCTTGGTCATATTTTCCTCTTCCTATTGCTCTCCTAGTGCCTATTGCCTCCAAGATTCTTTCTCAGGTTGTTTCTGTCTCTGTCAGCTTTACTGGCACTTTCCTAAGAGGTTTGAAGATGGCTGGTTGTCTGCCTCTAAAAGTATCGCACCAACAAGTTTATTAAAGCTCTGGGTGCATGGGTGAGGCTTGGCAACTTTGTTCTGTCTAGCCATCTGCCTAGGTGTTTCACTGGCAAACACTCAATGTCAGGAGATAAAGGTCTTTCTCTTGGGCTGGTAAGATTTTTCACATAAGACTCTTCCAGTCTCCTATATATAGGAGAAGTCTGACTCCATATTCTGGGAATGAGTAGGAGAAGGAATGGACAGGGAATGGATCAGTATGTGAGCATTCACTTAATCTCCCGGTTTTTAGTACAGTCCTGCATAAATAAACCTAGTTTCCTGCCAGGTTAGGTGAGAGGCAGTCATTTGGTTGTGCAAAGTGGGAAAGAAGGTCTTAAGATCTGTTTCTATGTTAATTTGGAAGACAGTTTATTTCTTCCAAAAACAGTTGAAAAGAAGGTAGCTGCTCCTGGTTGAGTGGACTTTGCTCCATGAGAAGGGGAAAAAAAAAAGTCCAAATATGTTCTATCTGTTGCTCTACTTTCTTCTAGGTGGTCCTTTTCACCTGGTCCAAGTTAACTCAACATATGATATCTATATTCCAGCTCACAGGAAGGGAGGAGAAAGGAATTGAATGGAAATTAACTTCTTTTCCAAAAGCCTGACTCCTCACATCCTATTAGGTAGAATTTATTCATGTAGCTGTCTCTCCCCACAAGAAAGATTGGGAAATGTCATTGCCAGCTGGGGTGTACATGCTTAGCTAAAACTTGGTGATGAGGGGGTTCCAAAAGGTAGAAAGGAAGACTGGATTTGGGGACAGGAGCTTTCTCAGCTGTAGCTTCTCAAGCAGATTTTCAATCATCCTTCTGTTCTTAGCCCTACGTCTACTTCCACTTCTAGAAGAACCTGTGATGCTAATTCAGGAGAGTTCTTGGGGTTTTGTAGTGTTAATAAGATTGCTTTTTTAACTTTTCCAACTGTGGGTCAGGGTTCAGAATTCTCAAATCTGCTTTACCATTTGCAGATGATCCACCTTTTCTCTAGTTTTCCAAATTTCATGGCTGTTGTCTTCTTCTGATCTCCTTTTTCTTGAAGATGTATTCCTTGTTAAAAATAATATCTTACTCTTATTTTAGTGGGACTGGGGAGCGAGTGGTGGTTAAATATGTGTGTTCCATCTGCCTATTTTAAACAATTATGATTTTACCAATACTGATTTTTATCAGTATTAAAGGTGATAGACATCTACTTTAGATCCTTTCACTGGTTGTCTTTCATTTACTCATTTATTCATTCCACAAGTACCTATTAAATGTCTGTTAGATGACAGTCATTGTGATAAACACTGGAGAGACAGTTGCTTTTACCAACTTCATAGCCCAAAGAAATAAATAGACAATAAATATTTTTTAAGAGGTAAACATGCAATAAAAACTTAAGAAGCATGCATTAAATAAAACAGTACACTGGGACAGAAAAATAAAGAGGTAAGAGAAGGCCTCGTTGATGTGGTAACACTTGAGGTGAGATTTGAAAAAGACCTAGAGGCCACCAAAGCAAAGCACATGTGCTAAACGTGTTTTGTTTCAGAAATTGAAAATATGCTACTATGATCTTGTGGCTTCCTACTTTTCCAAGTTCCTACTTTCTGACTGCTAAATAGTACCACAAAGTTTTTTTCTGTGTTACCTTCTCAATTTATAGTTGTTGGTGGTATAATGACATTACCCTCTGACTCAAAAGACAAGAGTTTTAATTTCGGTTCTGCCATTTTCCAGCTGTGTGACTCAGTCAAGAGTCATAGAATTTAATGTCCTCAGTTAAAAAGTGAAAAATTATAAAAGTCTTATTGCAAGAGTCAAAAAAGATGATTCATGTGGAAATGCCTGGCAGAGAGCAGGTACTCAGAAATTGTTGAAACTAAATCTGAATATTGAACACATTCTCAGGTACATTAACTTGGATTCCCCCATGAACTGGCAAAGACCCACAAATTAGTTTTCTATTCAAATAATGAGAAAAAGAAGAAAAAAATCTGTGAATGTTATGAACAAGTATTTTAGGGTAATGAAATCAGAATGAATGGGTCAGATCCTTGGCTTTCCCTGCTTAACTACATCTGATGCTGATATGCAGGAGCATGTTATGTAAGGCAGTAGCTATGCCCCCCTGACATCTGTTTCAAGGGCAGGGATGTAACTTGCCTCAACATCCTACCCTCCCATAACCTATTACAGAAATACAGTTAATGGACTTATCTAATGTGCTCTGAGTAACTCTCTTTTTGCAGCATGTATAAACTTTTGCAAAGTGTAAGCTCCATAAGTTTGAATGTGAAGTACTACAGTTTATTTTTCTAAAACTTAATGTCCTGAATACTGTGTAATGCCCCTAGTGGTATTATTTAGACTTAATTCAAGAAACCTTGATCATTCACTTCCTAGACATACAGTACTGTGTTAATGTGCTGAAAGGTATACAAGGATGAACTTAATATTTATAGTCTAAAATTACAGACAATTCCAAAGTCCTTTTTCAGTGATTCAGAGGCCACTTTATAATCTTACAACATTCCAGAGTAATCACTGTGAATATCAGTTACTATGTTATATGATCATGCTTGTACGTAAAGGCTGAATAAGGTCTGTAAGATCCAAATAGTAGCAAAAGAGTGAGTTCTCTTCTTCCTGCTCCCACAGAGAGCACTCAGTTCAATGTGGAACTTGGCAGCTTGGTATTGCAGTAATCCAAACAAATGCTGAGAGAACTGCCGTCCAGATTCTGAAGTACCCAGGGGCCACGCCTGTCCATTTTTGCATTCTAGTATTTAAAATCAGGTGTGGCATACAGTGTATACTTAAAAAATGTGGAAGGTTGAACAGATAGATGAATGTCTAGGGCTTTCTTTTTCTATTTATTGCCCTAGAAAACACAGAGTGGTAAACACTGATATTAAAGACACTCCACCATCATATCGAAACTTAGCATTAGCATTGCACACAGTGATGCTACCATTTCCACAGCAGCATGTATGAATGTGAATAAAGGGTTAATATCAGGCCTGGCTGAGGCAGGCCTGCCTGAGAATGACCTCCTGTCTCCCATGGCCTTGTTTCCTTGGCAACAGTAGAGTTAAGATAAATAGGGACCAGTTGTCTCTCCCTCCGTATTGTGTGAAACAAAAACCTGGGCTGAGGGATCTGTGAGCTTGCATGCAGACCTTAAGCTTGATGAAAACCATATACAAGACTGGTGGGGGAAGTGGCCTCTTTGTGACAAGGTGACCCTACGCACCCTGACTCTCACACCTTGGACCTGTGTGAGTGAAGGGGCAAACAAAAAGCTGCTACTAAGGTAGCTGCTAGGCCCCCCAGGAGCTGATGACACTATCTTCTTGCTGGTTTCTGGCTGTTTCCTTCCAGGAAGTTCAGTAAGAGTTGTATTGATTAAAGCCTGTCTGTGTCTCCTGAGTCTGATTTGCCAACTCAGATTCATAATGGCAACTGAGCTGTCACAGTCAGTAATCTTCACACCTGGGCTCTCCTCCTCCCAGATGTCACTTTTAGCACAGAGAAGGGGGAGTTAAAAAAGAAAAACAAAAGAGAAGAAAAATCTCCAATACAATGTTCCCCAAGATGGAAAATAAAATGCTCGCAAATACTTGGGGA
Organism: Proteles cristata cristata; assembly: GCA_017311185.1. Lineage (NCBI taxonomy): Eukaryota > Metazoa > Chordata > Mammalia > Carnivora > Hyaenidae > Proteles > Proteles cristata. The sequence goes on from JAESUZ010001232.1 coordinate 3,246,758, forward strand.
TGCCATGTACCCCAGGCAAAACCCAGACCGGCTCCCAAGAGGTCAGCACACTTGATGGTCACGTCCCAGCAAATGAGAATGAAGGGGATTAAAATTAATCCAAGTGCCAATGTCTGGTGTAGGCACTGCACAATTTAAACTGCATTACCAAAGAAAGGCCATTTGGGAAAGGAAGTGCAAAAGAGAAAAAGCAGGATAAGGGTAATTTGATGACTAGGAAAAGGTCAAAGGGGCATATTCGAGAAGGTCCCTCTGGATCTGTGAAACAAGAGGGGATAAAAGCACATGCATGTTCACTGAAATTAAAAGCCCTTTTAGGTTGTCTTCTCCGCTAAATTCTTAGGATTTGAATGATTTTAAATTCCTGAAAGCAACTCCTTCCCCTTTGAGTGAATGTTTAGCCACTTTCATGTGCTTTACCTGGGAGTTTGGTACATGCCTTCAAGCTAGGGAAAGAGTTTTAAGAGGATCTAATTCTCCCTTCAGGCATATTTACTTTTTCAAGTATCTAACAGAGTCCACAAGCCAATGAAGTCTAAAGAGGCCACGTAAGTGACATCAGAAAAAGTACCACCCAAAGGACTTGGTTCAGAGTGCTTAGAACTCATGACCATCTTTACTATTCATTATCATTCATTTTTTTAATGTATTGAGAGCCCACCATGAGTAAATCAAATTGGCCCTAAGTTTCTTTTACTTCATTTATTCCATGTGTCTAGTTCCAAAGAGAAATATGCTATAGGTCATTACTCTCTGTATATTTAAAAACATCTAAACATATAGTGGATCAATCCTAAGAAATATTGATAGTTTTAGTTATGTCAATATAAATTAATGAAGATTTCTTCAAAATGATACACCTCCCTCCAATAAAATCCTATATGCAATATATTTAAAGTAGCTTAATCATACTAATATTATTTTAAGTAAAACTGCTTATATTCCTATAGTCCTTCATATGTCAAATACCTTGCATAAATCATCTCATTTTTATTCTGAATAACCCTGAGAGGTAGCAAGGCAGATATTATTACTATTCAGCTGTCCTAGAAACAGAAAGTAGTTTAAAAATACCCATTAGAAAACATAAAGTTGTTAAATGACCTTAAACTATAACCCAGATAGTCTGATTTCTAGCAAAATCCTTTTTCTGTTATACAATTTAATAAAAACACAAGTTTTTTTCAGTTCTCTTCTACAAAATTTCAAACTTAAAAAAGACAAAGTTGTTAACTATCCCATTTCTTCAGAAATAAGGTAACTAAGTAATTTCTAGGGGATTATTTAAAAATTCAAGCTTTTGAGAAACACAGAGCCATTTTTGTGATGGTACTGGGTAAGGAATTCATTCTATTTCTTTTTTATCTCCCAGGAGGGGTTTATTAGACAAATACCAAGTTTAAAAATCCATACAGCTCAACCACAAGTTCAAAAAGTTTAATTCCAGCAATATGAATACTTTAATTTCCTGGGAATAAAATTTTTTCTAAAAATCAAGATTTAGACCCACTTCCTCTAGTATGCATTCTAACAGTTTACCAAGCTCCGTGTTTTGTTTCAGAACAGATCTAGTGGGCATTGTAACCCTTTGAGGTAATCTTCAGATGTGCTTTAAATTCTTCTGGAAGATTCACACTTTCATAGTTGGGCAGAAAAATTAATAACTTCTGTAAAGGATAGGAAAAAAGTATTTATAATGGGACTTAGGGGCAGGAGCTTTGCAATTAAAAATGCCATTTAAACATTTTACTTAAATCCAACCAAACTGGAGTGTCAGCACAATTCTATTCGTTAATTTTGACATGATTTACTGAGTATAATCCCCTTAAGTCAGAAGCTGACCTCCACAGCATTCAAACTTCCTGTGGGATCAAAAGAAATAATAAGAAACATGTTACTACTGTAAAATAAGCAAGTCTGGTGTTGTGCCTTAGGTTTGTTCCTATGTTGTCAAATAGACAAGCATGCAGCAAATACTCAGCAATAACAAAATAAATGTCCAGAGACCTTTTTCCAACCAACAAGCCGACAACTCAGCAACTTCAAACAGATTTTTTTTTTCTTTCAGAGCCAATTCACTTGCAGTGTAGGCTGATAAAGCAGTATTAATCTCCTGCTTTAAATCAAGTTTCTGTCACTGGGCTCCATTAATCTCCCCCCTGTTATCAAGTGTCTCCATGGCAGGAAATTATATTTCTAAATTGAATTTTGTTCTGTTTCGATGTAGTAAGAAATATTTTCCAGACTATTAATAGGATGCATAAAGATTGTGACTCTGACAATACCGTTAGATAAATAAAAGCTATAAATTAAACCCACCTTCATTCACTAGCAAGCATAATAGCAAAATAGAAAGCATTGATTACCTGGAAAGAGTAATCAAATAAAAGATTTTAAATGAAAAGTGAGGTAGCAGATGGTTAACTTTTTAATTTACCTTTTTATAGCAATTGCCCATAAAGGTAAAAAGAAAAAAAAAATCAATCCAATGAGTCTCCTGGTGCTAATAAAACACATATTGATTCTTAGTGCATATGCTTACTCTATAAGATGCTCAAACCTGGTTCTACCACCAGTAATAGAAGTAGATACCGTTTACGAGCACTTCAGTGGAGACAAATTTACAGTAAAGAAATGTCTCTGAGCTAGATTTATTATTAAAGAACAAAACCTTATAACCACAAGCAACAAAAAGATTTCATTTTATGGTTAGAGATCTACTCATGGGGGCCAGACAATTCAGTCAAATGGCAGTTCAGTCCCTGGAAGAGGCCTTCAAAATTACAGTCTCCCTTTTTGTCAGTGAATAATAGTGATTTTAAGAAGGTTTAGGGTTTTTTTTTTCCATTGATATAAATGTCCTTGTACTGCCTCCCTTAATACAGGCCTAGTTTCTCTTTAACAGTAACAATTTGGAAAAAATCTCTTCAACTCATTATTGAAAATGGTCCCAAGGTGGTCCATTAAAACTTCCCATACTTAAAGAAACATTGTATGAAAGAACCTTTTCATTGTGCATCAGTGTAAGGAGCTTATAGAACACATAATTAATGTTACCTATACCAAGATGTTTGAAGGGTAAGTAGGATCTGACAAATGTACAAAGGAATGTGGGGAAAGTTTTCCTGATAGAAGAGAGATAAATGGATACCAGCACCTCTTTTCCACTCTAATCTACAGATCTTAACCTGAATAGACAAAACAGATGGATCAAATCACTATACCGTCTTTAACTTCACATTCAGAATACTGTATTTCAAACAAAATTACTATAGTGACTTAAACAGCTGTTACAAACACTATTTTCACCAATTTAAGTACTTTAAGGTTCCATTAAATATATAAACCTTATTTATAATGAATAAGGGAATAATAACAATATGAAGTCACAGAGCTTAAAGTTTACAAAAGTAAAACTGAGAATCTGGGGGCACCTGAGTGGCCCAGTCAGTTGAGCATCCAACTTCAGCTCAGGTCATGATCTCACAGTTCGTGGGTTCGAGCCCCGTGTCGGGGTCTGTGCTGACTGCCAGCTCAGAGCCTGAAGCCTGTTTCAGATTCTGTATCTCCCTCTCTCTCTCTCTGACCCTCCCTGCTTACGCTGTCTCTCTCTCTCTCTCAGAAATAAAAACATAAAAAATTTTTTAAAAACTGAGACTCTGATGAAAATTATAAAGAATATCTTCAAAATAATAAATCAATATTAATCAAAACTAGAAAGCAAACTAAAACAGAATAAATTACTTTCAGAAGAAGAAATGCAACATGTTCTTTTCAAAAATAAAAGCAGGTAGTAAAAAGAGAAGTCAGTGTTTGAAAAACATACATCCTCCTCCTTTACCCTCTGAGCAGATCTTGCCTACACGTGTGAAAAAGAAAACTACAGCATCACAAACTACAGGTCAGAAGTCACATTCCTTGAGTAACCAAGCAGTAATGAATGGTACGTGTGGAAAACGCTGAAGCTTATTTGTTATTATTATTATTAACAACATAATTTTGGCTCCAGTGTAGACTATAACATGCTCCTGGGAGGAATGGCAGCAAAAGAGAATGACAACCATTATTTTTCTATATGCTGCAATTTGACAACATATTTTGCATAAAGCACAACACCAGATGTCTAGCCTCTGGACTCGCTTTTTATTAGAAAGCCCATCTCATCAAGTGTGATGTACATTTCAAACATTTATACCATGCTCTGTTTAATGCCAAAAGATTTGGTGGGATTCCACATGGAATTAACTTGTGATGCCGAAAGCCAATTCAGGACAGTCTCAATTTCAGGCTAAGTCCATCTGCCAAAATGTTGCTTCACATATGAAATACACTTCCTTGTCACTAATTTTAGGAAGTGTCTCTTAATTACCTACCAATATATAAAACAGAGAGTTCAACTGCTATTCATTAAGGAGAAAAATCCATATTGCCTAAACAAAGCACAAAACAGAAGCCACAAACAAGGATATAAAAGCATTTCAGTTCTGCAGTAGAGAAATTTCCTATGTTGCATGTATTAGTTTTCTAGCATCACACAATTTCCCATGCTGAATATTCAAGAATTTCATTTTTACCATTAAACGGTCCCATTTTAAAAGGATCACCTTGCTTGACAAAACGTATTCAGACACCCAGCTGTGTGATTCAAAGGCTTCTAGTTATAAATGTTTACAGGTAGAAAAGAGAAGTGTTAGAAATCCACTTCACCTTGCCTTTTCCTGAGATTTGAAAAAGACTGATTGGGGCACCTGTGTGGCTTAGTCAGTCAAGTAGCCAACTCCAGATTTCAGCTCAGATCATGATCTCACAGTTCACAAGATCGAGCCCGCATCAGGCTCTTTGCTGACAGCACGGAGCCTGCTTGGGATTCTCTCTCTCTCTCTCTCTCTCTCTCTCTCTCTCTCTCTCTCTTCTCTCTCTCTCTCTCTCTCTCTTCCCCTCCCTGCTCTCCCTCTCTCTCTCTTGCAAAATAAATAAATAAACTTAAAAAAAAAAAAAAGACTGATCAACTACACACCAGAACATCAGGATATAGCCAGAGGCTTCGTTCCTCAGCTGTGAGACAGTTTTCTCAGGAAGGAAATCTTAAGTAAGAATGGTATCAGGAAACTAAAGACTATGCCAGTCATCTGCAAAGAGCTCAAAATACTTCAGAGAACGAATATTCAACCACGTTCTTTTTTTGTAACAGAGATATCAAATCCCAAGATCAGCCAAGGAAAAAAATCACAAGGAATATTCTATCTCTATCAACAAAGGAAAAAAAAAAAAAGAAAAAGAATAAAGGCACCCATTCTCCATTTTTTAAATGTGAGTATTTTTAGTCACTTCCAAGTATAACATTTAAATACACTGAGAGCTGGATTCTCCATAGTTTATTTCCCACACCATTCTCCTTGAATGTCACATTGCCCAGAAAGCTTCCTTAAGAGAGCCTTACTTCCAGAAGATACCAATCCCTAAAACTTGAGCTGAACAACAGAACAGAAGCTTGATTTTAAAGTATTTGTCAAGTTCTAGCTGAATAGAAGGGACAACTCTCAGGGCTAACATAAAGTGTCATTAAAGATCCAAATTCATAAATAACTGATTAATCAAGTGTGAAAGCTTAAGAAGGGAAGAAAGTTCACTGGCATGGCTTCTTAACACCTAACTAGTTCCAAATAGCCAATATTTATATTAAAAGGCTAAAGCTAAAACCTTTTTCCCATCTGTATCAGTCTTCAGATCTATCAAATCTACACTATCCTAGAATTCCTCCAACTAAATTCTTCAGCAACACTTATCTCTAATTCACAACAGGAGGGATATAGCAGGATACAAAGAAACTAAAAGAGTAGGGTCTCTCACCCTAACAGAGTTTTAAATTCACTATTGCCACTTTAAAATTTGGATATTTTCTATAAACATGCAGATTAATGGCTTTTTCTTTAATTATAGGATCCCAGCATCACTAGGCCCTTACTGCAGTTTGGCAATAATCGGTTGGCAATGAGTGGCTACTGCTTAATCCGTGGGTCAGATAATCTCCAAAATCCTTTCAGGAACAAAATTCTGAGTGCCTAAATAAGACTACTTAGTTTATTGTTAAATTTTTCACTCAAGGAGCATTAACGAGGTGCCTAGGTATCTCACTTGGTTAAGTGTTCAGCTCTTAAGATTCTCTCTCTCTCTCTCTGCTCCTTTCCCATGCTCTCCCTCTCTCCCCACCCTCCCCTAAAATAATTTAAAAATGTTAATAGCATTAACAAAATAGAATTCATAAGTGTGAAGCTCAGAACACTTCTCTGATATGAAAGTAAATTTCAGAATTATGATTCTTAAAAATGACAGGGAGGTTCCTCTTGTACTAAAGCAGAACTGTCTTACCATGGCAACAACACATTATCAGTAAGGTAAAACTAACCTATCCCCTGATTGTCTAATCCCAACTCTCCTTCCCTATTAGTGAATGAATAATCCAATGCTTGGTGAATTCTGCTTCACAATGATACGAAGAGACAACATCAAAGGATCACAAAGCAACATTGTTAAGAACACTTGGCCACCACAAGCCAGTTATCCTTGTGATAACTCTTCTGACACCTCCTCCTTAAAACCCAAAATATCAGAAGGATCATGAGGACCTGTTTTCACAATGTGTATTCACACTGAAAATCAAGATCAAGGGAGCATTTGTCCTTCTGCTCCATGGGAGCTCACCTTCCTGAGCTCATCTTAGGATGCCTGCATTACAGTTTAAAAGGTGTAACACCCGAGGCCTGTTCAGCAGCCTGACAGCCCCCACTGCCAATGTGCTTGCTGAACAAGATTTGAGAAGCTTGGCCCACTCAGAGTACTCAATCATGTTGAATAAGGCTAAGGCATCATCTTCATCCAGACCCCCGACCTTGAACTGCAGCCTCCTGAAGACCTCTTCTAGGGCCTCAGATGTCTTGTAATCGAGGTAATGAATCTCACTCTTGAAGCTCTGCATATACCACCCTGGACCGCAGAAAGGAAGCTCCAGGGGTGAGGAAGAAAGACAGGTGGAGCTGACCAAGGTGGATTGTGGCCCAGGGCTAGGCCAGGGCTGCCGCTGCCATGAAAGAGGAGGCTGCCTAGCACATGATGCTCACAGGATCTGACACAGAGATTGACAACTACATAAGGTACAGCCTGACTGTCCACATCCCCATCCAGCAGCCATAATCGTATGGAGCAAGCATCACCTACCACAGCCGGCTGGCCTTCATGCCTTTGTGCTGCTGCTCTGGGCTTGCCTCATCTGGACCATGTGCAGCTGCCACCAGCTGGCCATGCTCTGATCACCTTCCATCCTGCTCTACAGGCTGGCACTATGTGGCCTGCACTACATGTGGGCCATGCAGCAGTGCCCCAAACTCCCCAACACCCTGGTCCTGTCAGCCTGGCCATTTGGGGCTAGAGAACACCTGCTACCTCTGTCTAAACCTTGGTGCCATCGTGCTGTACATTCCTGCCTTCTGGCTCTTGCTACACCCTGTCAAAAAGAAGCTGCTAAGGGCACCAGGGTCACTCAGTTGTTTAAGCATCTGATTTTGGCTCAGGTCATGATCTTGTAGGTCATGAGTTTGAGACCCGCTTCATGCTCTGTGCTGTCAGTGTGGAGCTTGATTCGGATTCTCTGTTTCCCTCCCTCTCTGCCCTGCTCATGCTCTATCTCTCTCAAAAATAAATAAACATTTTAAAAAGAAGATGAAGATGAAGAAGGGGAAGAAGAAGAAGAAGAAGAAGAAGGAGGAGGAGGAGGAGGAGGAGGAGGAAGAGAAAAAGGAAAAGAAGCTGCTGAAGGTGAAGGCCCCACTGCACTAATGGGGATCACCATGGCAGATGCAGAGTTCATGCAGATGCTGTTTCAGAGTCTGCGGGAGCCAGTCACAGGTGTCTGTGCCAAGTACTGGATCTACATGTCTGTCTGGTGGCAGCTCATTGTGGTCGGCTTTGTCGGCTGCCTCATTGTCTACAAGATGGTCTATGTGTCCCTCTTCTTGCTCTGCCTTACTCTCTTCCACATCTACTATATATAGCTTGTAGCAGGAGTTGCTCAAAGCGTTCTGGTGGCTGGGCATAGCCCACACCATGATGGTGCTCATCACTGTCTACACTGTCCAGCTGTACAACTTCACCATATACTGGCACAACCTGACGGGCAATGAGCAGTTTGGGGACCTGAGCCCGGAACAGCTCAGCACATCCAAGCTCTTCTCTAGCACCTTCATCCCTGGAATTTTCCTGCTCCCCTTCATCCTGCACAGTACTATTTCCACCAGCCCTGAATGTAGCTCATTAGTCAGAGGCATGTCCTCTGACCTGGCACCACCTCCTACGCTGGATTCACAGGCAGGGGTAGTAAGTGGCACCCCACTGGAACAGCAGCAGCAGGGGAAAGAGTAGGTCTCCACGGACAAAGGGCTGAGCACAGCTGGCTCCCACCAAGCCACACAAGCCCCAGAAGCGACAGCCAACAGTGGGGCCAGGTGGACAAAGAGCTGTTGGACTTGACCACTGGCTTCCAGGGTGTCCTCACCAACATGCAGGTGTTCTTGTGCTACCTGCTAAAGCTGCATATCTTCAAGCTGGTAGTCTTGTACACTGTCTGGATGGCCCCAAAGGAAGGGTTAGTGATGAACCTCTCTCTGGTTGTGCTGTGGGCCTTCACCCTGCCTTACCCCCACTTCTGGCCCATGGCTTCCTGCCAGTCTAGTCTGGATATGCATCATTGTCATATGCAAGACTGTCTATAGAGATCGTCAGTCCCATGAGTGCTCCAGAAACTGTACTGAGCCCTTCCTCAATAGCACCAACTTGCAGAGGAAAGAAAAAAAAAATCAGTTTTTGCTGTACCAGAGGCCCATTAACCCTGCTAACTTGTTTGGGAGTGTGGAAGGGCTTTCCAAACCTGGGCTACATCCAGAACCACCTACTGACTCTGCTGCTGCTGCATCTGAGGCCACCACGTACCAATGCCAGGCACATCACCATCCACAACACCTGCTGGCCCCTGCTGTCTACAAATGATATCACTCTCCAGCGGCTAAGCCAGGACTTGCTCAGCTGTATCAAGTTCTTCTACAAACTTGGGCTAGGCATCTTCCTGATGACTGTGAACATGTATTGGCAGTGCAGGAACTTCATGGTCATCCAGCATGGCCATCCTCACCCACCAGCACTCTGGGTCTCTGGCCCAAGTACTGCCTCTTCCTGGTACTCTTACTGCTGTACCAATAGCTGCTTTACCTGGGCATTCTCCCCTTCCTGTTCATAAACTACCTGTGGCACTAGGGCCAGGCCATACTTGAGAACTCCACACACAAGTGGAGTACCTGCCCAATTTATTCCACAGGGCCCACAACTCTACCAAGCTCATAAATGACTTCCTCCTGCAGCTCTGCGCCTCCCAGCAGTGGCAGGTGTTTTCCACCAGGCACGCTGAGGGGTGGTCAGCATCAACAGTGACCACCTGGAGCCTGGGGGACCAGGGGGGAGGGGAGAGGAGCCCAACCCATGCCCAACTTCATTCCCTGCAGGTCCTACCTCAACATGCTGAAGGTGGCCATCTTCTCATTCCTCTTCTGGTTGGCCTTAGTCAAGGGGGCCGCCCACATCAGCATCTTCAAGCTAGGCTGCATACTAGCGTGCTGATACTGCTGCTCTTCAGCACCAAGCTGCAAGAGGCCACGCGTGCCTGCCTCCTGCCACGGGACTGCCACATGCTCTACAAAGTCTCCATCATCATCTCCAAGAACATGCTCTTGTTCCTGTCCTGTGTGTTTGTGGAGTAAATGCAAAGCGACTTCTGCTGGGTCACCCAGCCTCGTGTGCCCAGTCAAAAGTTACTCTGACTCTAAGGAGAGGCTGGGCAGGACCCAGGACTGCCTGCTGCCTGTGGAGGAGGCTGGGTCCTCTGCGACTGCCTCTGCTACCTGTTGTATCTTCCTCAGTCACTACTTGCTGCATACCGAGAACAAGGTCCAGGCCCCCGTCCTGCACGCATCCAGGAGTTTCTCCGTCTACCATGCTGCCAAACTCAAAAACATCCACCTGTGACACAAACCAGAAAAGTCCCTGGCGCACCTGTGCCAGGCAGGACCCAGCGTCCCGAACCCACGAGCCAGGGCCCGGCAGTCCCAAGGGTCTCTCCCCACCGCAGTAACGGTGGAGGTGGCTGTTGTCGAACCACCCATGCCCATCCACTTCCGCCCGGGACTACTTTCTGTCCCAGTCCGACAGTGAGGGGGACAAGGAGGCCCAGTCCAAGGACCCCAGGCCTGGGGCACAGAGCGCCTTCCAGATGACACAGCAGAACAGGTGACGACGTCCTGGCGGTGCTGAGGCAGCAGTGGCAGGAGCCGGCAGGACAACTGCATCCGGGGAAGGCGTGCGCCCAGAGGCGGAGCCCGCGGAAGGCCTGGCGCAGCCACGTGACCCAGCGAGAGCCTAGCGCCGAGCACGCTGCGGTTCCTGGGTAAGGGGTCCTGAGCAGGTGCACGGGATGACGCCCTGGCTGCACAGCTAGGTGCGGCCACACAGCGCCGTGAGCGACGTGCTGCGCGCAGGGTGCCAACTCCGCTCACAGGGCTCCTTCGGGGCAGACACACCAGCGCCTGCTGGGCCAGCTGTGGGAGAGCAGAGCCCAGGCCACGCCGCAGGCCCCTCGGACGCCCGGGCTGCACCAAGCACAGCGTCAGGTGAGCCGCTCAGCAGCAGCAGCAGCAGCAGCGAGGAGGAGGTGGTCCCAGGCTGGTGGCTCTCCCTGTGTGACCGTGGAGCTTCCGGCCCACACCGACAGCCGGCAGCGGCAGCCGTACGCGCATGGCTACTGAGCCTCTCCTCGCCGGGCACCTATGCATCCCGGAGCTGGAGAAGGCCCAGCGGCTCGCGGTGAGGCAGGACCAGGCTCTGAGGCTGCTGAAGCCCACTTACCAATGCACGGTCGCCCACCTGGAACTGCTCTGCTACGTCTTCACCGTCCTCAGCCACATGGTCACCGCCTCGGCCACCTTCCCGGCGCCGCCCATGTTCATCTTCCTGTGGGCCATGTTGTCCATCCAGCGGCCCAGCAGGCGCTTCTGGATGAAGGCCGTTGTCTTAAGTGTCACCAAAAACCTGTTCCAGTTTGGCTTCTTCCCCCGGGAAAGCCGCACGGTGATGCGGCACTATGAGAACAAGCCCTGCTTCGCTCCATGCATCCTGGGCCTGAAGAAGACTGACAGCTACATTACCTATGATCGGGTGCGGCTCATGGCCCTCTCCCTCCACCTTTCCAGCTATTGTGCTTTGGTCTGTGGGACCACAGGGAGGACCTGCTTGCACCCCAAGAAGTACGACAGGAGCAGTGGGAAGAAGGAGGATAAGGAGAAACCAGCACATCCAGGCAGACTGAGGAGGGCATAGGGCCCCACAAGGAGCCAGAGGTGGCCAAGGCCCCCACAGAGGAAGACATCCAGGCTGAAGCAAGGGACTGGCCTAGGGACAAGTTCCCGTTCCCGGTGAAGCTCAAGCCCCCAACACAAAGTTCTTTACCTGGCATTTTAGGAGGGAGAGCTCAACACCCAGAAAACTGGTAAGAGCAGGGGGCGAGGCTGCTTAGGAGAGAGAAGAGGTGGAGTTGCTCCCAGGAGAGAGTGAGGGCAGCTGGGCTCCACCTATAGGGTTTCTGTCTGGCCCTGGCCCAGAGCTATTGCTAACTCAGAGCATATATCAGCAACAGGTGGCAGCTGGCGGGGAAGTCTGGCAGCTTGATGACCCACCACTCAAGGAGGCCAGTAACTCCTGAGCCCACACTCTCCCTCCAACCCTGGAGGCACGTGTCATGGTAGTCACCCTCCTCTTACTCTTAGGGGACTTAAATTCATGAGAGAAGCCCATAAAGCCAGGCTTCTCATGTCCTCCACTTTAAACATCCCAGTCAGCCTCCATATTCAAAGATACCAAGAAACCTAAACATAAAAGCTGTGATGCAAGGGATGGTGTATAGGAACATTTCCTCTAACACTAGTTTCAATACTCTATTTGCTGACCCACCAGACATATGTTGGATGTCATCTCAGCCTATGTTCTGTCTACAACTCATGCAGGCTGGGAATTCAATGCCAGTCATTAAGCATTAATTTCACTAAAATCAGGTATCCCAATTATTTTTTAAAAGATAGTTTAAGTTTTAGCATACTGCTACTTCACCCCACTTGATAATATTGTTTCTTCTATTAAATTCCTAGGTCTGTTCAAAAAAGGGAAAGGGGGAGATCCCTATACCCCAAATATTTTCCATTGTTCGTCCCAGAAGATGGATCATTTTTACTCTAAATCTAATGGTAGTGAATGTTGTATGAAGGTGGAGCAGAGTGGTACCTCAAACGTTGTTACTGATTTAGCAGTACCTTGGGCACAAGTAAAGTTGCTACTAAAACCCCTCACATATGCCTGGGGTCATTTCTGTTTGGCATTTATGCTCCCTCACATTATTACAAAACTGTACCCCAGAGAATTGCTAACTCAGTTTTCTCTTTACAGCACTACATTCTATGTGTTTTTCACATCAAGGTGTTTCTATCTACTGGACAGAGTTAGAGTTCAGCTTCTTCTAGCCAAAGTGTTTAAATTTGACTAGACAGCAGCAATTGCTTTTTAATCTAAGCAAACTGATCTGTCAAAGGCAATCAACTCAGGGAAGTTATTCCAGGAGGATCCTAATAATCCTGATGAATCACACTGCCCTATGTGAAACTCAGCCGCTGAACTCTTGACATAGTGTCACAAGCACTTAAGGGAATTAGTACATACAGCTGAACCCTATGTCCACACACAAACTCTAGCCTCTCGTGCATAAGCTAATGATCACTGCATTTGGTCTGGGGAGGAGTACACTGCTGTGTGTGGTGATGTCTGTTCATCTTTAATGATGTTATGTCACCTAGACTTCGTGTTACATCATGTTCACAAGCGTTTATCAACAGGGTGCTCCATTCCTCTAGATGTAAATAAAGGTTTGTCATGGTTATTATTTTTTTTAATCACCTCTTATCTTTTAAACAAGGGTTCCTAACTTCTTAATGCTCATACCAATTCAGGGTTTTACAGTTCCCAGGATCTTTAAGTACCTTTTCTTGTTTAATTATTGCAATGATACTTGAGAGGTCTATAGACACGGTAATATTGACCTCATTAGTAATTCACAGAACAGAACTCAAACCTAGAGCTGATGGCTTGAGGTTTTGAGGTCTTCCTGATGCTGTAAATCTTGGTTTTGGAGCTTTTGTTCTAGTGTTAGGAATAATAGGAGAGGTGGGGGAGGGTGGGATAGCATCCTTGAGAGTCTTGCCCCCAAATAAGGCAGCCCTTTCAGGTTCCCTCTGCTCCCCACAGAGAACTCTAACAAACTTAATAAGGAAACAAAATAGATGGGGAGGCAGCAGTAATGAGTGGGATCTCATGGAAGGCTGAGCTAAAATTTCTCCCTAAGTGATGGTACAGGTGTTCTTTGAGAATGACCTCCTCAAACAGTTGGAGGAGAGCTTTAAGAGAAATAATGATCCACACTCAATTCATTCAGAGGGCAATGAAAGAATAGATTGGCTAGAAGATACGTTTGGAAGGATAACAATAATAGTAATATAGTAGCTAATGTATATGGAGCACTTCATATTTTCCACTATTCTAAGTGCTTTATGTATACTAATTTATTAAATTCTCATCACAACCCTCGGAAGCAGGCAGGGACTGCTACTCTCATGAAAAATTGAGGCAATGGAGGTTGACTGACTTACCTATTACCACACAGCTAGTAAATGTTAGAACCAGCATTCCAACTCAGGCAAACTGATTCTCCAACTTGTGCTCTGATTCTTGTGTAGTAGTAATAATGAATTTGCAGAGACTTCCTGAATTATGAGAAATTTCATTTGCTTTTCTGATTTAAAGACAATATTGAGTATTTCCATCTCGGGTGGTAACTGCAGCTTGACCCTCCCATTGAAAACACCCAAAATCAAAACATAATATTAAAAGGAAAAACACTTTTTAAAACATACTAATAAACTGGCAAGAAAGTAAGGAATACTGAGGTGCCTAAAAATCACATGAAAATTTGGGCCCAGAGAGGCAAACTGAACCCCAAAGTCAATTTTCACTCTGATAATATTCAATGATACTGTAGACCTTGATCTTTGATTGCTCATAGGGTCACGGGCCATGGAGACACAGCTGGCCTGACTGCAGTGGGGAGACTAACAGGAGACTTCAGTGACCCACAGATCTACTTCCTACGTTAGAGATAATTAAGAAAAATTAATTTCTCAATGCAAAGGTGCTAGGAGAAGACAAAAAAATCTCTCCTAAGAATTCATAACCACAAAGAGACCTTTATTTGGATTCCTAGTCCAAATTTACACTACCAGAGTGGCGCTAAAGAAACTTCAGGTTTAGAATATGGTTTAGGTACACCCAGGTGGCTCAGTTGGTTAAGCGTCTGACGTCAGCTCGGGTTATGATCTCGCGGTTTGTAGGTTCAAGCCCCACATCGGGCTCTGTGCTGACAGCTCAGAGCCTGGAGCCTGCTTCGGATTCTGTGTCTCCCTCTCTCTCTGCTCCTCCCCAGCTCATGCTCTCTCTCTCCTCTCTCTCTCAAAAATAAATAAACCCTAATTTTTTTTTTTAAAAGGGAATGTGGTTTAAAATTATATTGTGTTGGTAGTGCACTCCGATGCCTGGAAGAATCAAAAGCAACCCCACTCAAAAGGGGCCAACTGTAAAGTTGATTCCCAAAGAATTCCCACAGATAAACTACCAAAGAATAAAATCTAGAGCAGAGTATCACAAAACTCATAAATAAAGGACCATGAGTATAGGGTCATTGGAAATTATAAGAACTAGACACAAGACACAAGAGAGTATAATTATGTAATAGAGAATGACAGGTGTGATCTGGTAGTGTTTTGCTTCAGCTGTTTCACTTATCTCTTGCTCTCTATCCCTGGGCTTCTCTCATGTCAGTTAGGATGTATTCAGAAGTCAAGTAGGCACTCATGCACACACATCTGGAATTATGGAACATTGCCATCATGGGGCAACCTTTGACCAATGGAGTGTGAAAGTTAATGGATAAATGCTCTCATCTTTCACTCTTTTAGTGGACAATTCTGAGATACAAGCTCTTCAGAAGTCCTGATGGAATTGAGTCCCAGTTGCCCACAGTGAAGATCAATCCATAGGGTACCCTTATATTGGCTTTCCCTCCTTTCCTTGTTTTACTTTCCCTAAAGCCACACTTCTGTTCCCTGGATTCACTTCCTCCAATAAACTATGTGCCCGAGAATTTAAAATATGAATAAAGAACAAAAGAATAAAAACACAAAAAGGAAGTTTTAAAAAAGAACCAAATAGAACTTCTAGAAATGAAAAATAACAGTTTTCATCAACAGATGAATGGATCAAGAAGATGTGGTTTATCTATACCATGGAATACTGCATGGCAATGAGAAACAATGAAATCTGGCCATGTGTAGCAACATGGATGGACTTTGAGGGCGTTATGCTGAGCGAAATAAGTCAGGCAGAGAAGGACAAATATCATATGTGTGCACGTATAGGAGGATTAGGAGGAACTTAACAGAGGACCAAGGGGGAGAAGGAGGGCGGAAATGGTGGGGGAAAGGGAGAGAGGCAAACCATGAGAGACTCTTGAATGCTGACAAAAACTGAGGACTGGTGGATGTGGGCGGGAGGAGGGGTGGACATTGAGGAGGGCACTTGTGGGGATGAGCACTGGGTGTTATGTGGAAACTAATTTGACAATAAACTATTTGTAAAAAAAATAAATAAAAAAAAATAAAAGTCAAAAAAAAAAAGAAAAATAAGTTTTATTTATTCCTTTATTTTTAAGAGAGAGATAGAGTATGCACAAGGGAGGGATGCGATGGAGGGAGGGGTCAAGGGAGGAAGACAGCAGTGGGGAAGAGTAAGAGAGTCTTAAGCAGACTCCACACCCAGTGCAGAGCTCCATGTGGGGCTTGATCCCCCGACCCTGAGATCATGACCTGAGCCAAAATCAAGAGTCGGATGCTTAACTGACTGAGCCACCCAGACACCCCTAAAATAATTTTAATTTAAAATTTAAAGGATTGTTAAACAAAAGAATAGACACAGGATAAGAAAGAATAAACTGGAAGATGAAATCAGAATATTTTGCATAATGTGAAACAGAGACACAACCATATGGAAAACGTTGAAGAGATGGTAGAGTGGAAATACCTGTATTTACAAAAGTCAAAGTGGAATGCGTGAAGGATAGACTAGGGAAAACTTTGAGGAGACAATATTCAAAGAAATAATGGCTGAATGTTCTGGTTTGAATGGTTTAAATCTTTCGATTCAGGAAGCACTAAGATGCAAAAGAGAAACATGCAAAAGCTGGATAAATAAAAAAGCAAATTCATGTGTTTTTTTAAGTTTATTTATTTTGAGAGACAAAGACAGAACCTATGAGTGGGGGAGGGGCAGGGAGAGAGAATCCCAAGTAGGATCCATACCCTCAGTGCAGAGCCCAACAAAGGGCTTGAACTCAAAAGTGGCGAGATCATGATCTGAGCTGAAACCAGAAGTTGTATGCTTAACTGACTGAGCCATCCAGGTGCCCCCAAATTCATGTTTTAATAAACATTAGCACATGAAAATAAATGTAAAATACGAATTATTATGTAAATTTAAGTTAAAATGAATGTGTTTAAGAGTAAAGATTTTCAGAGTAAAAATAAATCCACTTACAAGCTGCTTTATGAAGAATTCTGTGACATAAGTATAACAAATAGTTGAAATAAAAGGATGAAAAAAATATATGCCCATTGCAGATAACCAAAATAAAGCTGATCTTATGATACTAATATCAGACAAAATAGACTTTTAAGACAAAGGGCATTGAGACAAATTGCATAATGAGAAAAGGTTAATTCACCATCAGATATAAAAATTCCAAATAGTAAAGCTCTAAATAATATAGCTTAAAACTACATAAAGCCAAACTTAAAAGAATTACAAGAAACAGATACACCAGTAGAGCTGAAGATTTTAACACACCTCAGACCTCAGTAATTGATAGCTCACAAAATCAAGCAGAAAAATATCAGTAAGGATATAGAAGATTTAAGCAATACAGTTAACAAGCTTTATCTAATAAATATATATAGAACATTTCACCCAAAAAGTGAAGTATTTCAAGCCTCTCTGTAAACAGTAATTCACAAGAACTGAATGTATTCTGGACCATTGTTTTAAGACTCAACTAATTTTATTTTTTATTTTATTTTATTTTTTTATATTTTTATTTATTTCTAGGGGAGAGAGAGAGAGAGCCAGGATGAGGAGAGGAGGGTCAGAGAGAGAGGGAGATACAGACTCTGAAACAGGCTCCAGGCTCTGAGCTGGCAGTCAGCACAGAGCCCGACGCGGGGCTCGAACCCATGAACCGAGATCATGACCTAAGCGAAAGTCGGACGCTTAACCGACTAAGCCACCCAGGCGCCCCAAGACTCAACTAATTTTAAATGATTGGTATCAAACAGATTATATTCTTTGCCACAATGTACTTCATAGAAGATTAAAGCACAAATGGCCAATAAATTATAAAAACGCTGCCAAATGTTTTAGTAATAAGGAAAATGAAAACTAGTAACAGCACACACTATCCCTCTTGGCAACATGTTAAAAATCTGAGAGTCTGAAGTGTTGACAGGAACTAGTAGTAGTCTCATCTCTTATATCCTGCTAAAGAAAATATTAACTGAGATCACCACTTTGGAAGACCATTAGGATCATCTGTTAAACTTAGGGAGGTATGTTCCCTATGATCCAGCAACCCTATTGGAAAAACTGTAGCACATATGAAGACATTCAAGAATACTTACAGCAATATTGTTTTAAAACAAAAACTGAAAGCAGTACAAATGTGTACCCTAAACAAGGCCACAATTAGTAAGTTATAATGTCCCCTGATAGACAAGTGTGAAGCACAAGATGACTGAACCATAGGCACACATATATTTAGTTTTACCAAATTGTTCTAGAATTCTTTTTGGAATGGCCCTCCCAGTTAACACTATAAATAGCAGGGCTTAAGAGTTCTCATGTGGTCATTAAAATTTTGTGTTTTCTAATATTTGCTATTCTGATGTGTAACCCAATTTTTATTTGAAACTTGCCTGTTTTGATTTGCATCTCTTCATATACTTGTTAGCCAGATGGGCTTCTCCATCTGTGAATTGCCTAACCATATATCCTTTGCCCATTTGTCTACTGGGTTTCCTGTCTTTTTCTTGTTGACATCCAGCATTTGTTTGTATATTCTATATACCAGTCCCTTGTTGGACTTAGACATTATAGATGATCTTTTCCCCATCTGTCATCTGTCTTTCTGTATGATGACCTTCAAGTGAAAGAATCTCTTAATTTTGGAGCAATTTTTCACCTTAAACTTTGAATTTTGGGGGTCTTAAACGTTTTCCTCCACCCTCAGGTCATAGTCTTTAAATAACTTTAAGGTTTTATCTGTAAACTTTATTTTTTTTTGCATTTTTGAGAGATTACTTATTTTATAGTTTTAGCAGCTATTGTAGGTAGTATCTAATTTCCACTTAAATTTTCTGATTCGTTATTGTTGTTATTGACAAATGCTATCCAATTTTAATCCAATTAGTTCTAACAGTTGTTTTGTTCAATCCACTTATTTCTTTTTCTTTAATTTTTTATTTTTTTTATTTATTTCTAGGAGAGAGAGAGAGACAGCGCGAGCAGGGGAGGGCCAAAGAGAGAGGGAGACACAGAATCCAAAATAGGCTCCAGGCTCTGAGCTGGCAGTCAGCACAGAGCCCGACGTGCGGCTTGAACCCATGAACCGTGAGATCATGACCTAAGCGAAAGTCGGACGCTTAACCAACTAAGCCACCCAGGCGCCCCTCTTTTTCTTTAATTTTTTAAATGTCTTATATATTTCTGAGAGAGAGAGAGACAGCGTGAACAGGGGAGGGACAGAGAGAGAGACACACACACAGAATCCGAAGTAGGCTCCAGGCTCTGAGCTGGCTGTCAGCACAGGGC
Source organism: Proteles cristata cristata (assembly GCA_017311185.1). Taxonomy (NCBI): domain Eukaryota; kingdom Metazoa; phylum Chordata; class Mammalia; order Carnivora; family Hyaenidae; genus Proteles; species Proteles cristata. Next base: position 3,265,865 of record JAESUZ010001232.1, read on the forward strand.
CCAATGCGGTGCTCGAACCCACGAACCATGAGATCATGACCTGAGCCGAAGTTGGACGCTTCACCGATGGAGCCACCCAGGAGCCCCTCAATCCACTTATTTCTTATGTAATCATATCTACAAATAATTTTCTCTTTCAATCTTGATAACTTTTAATTATTTTCTTTACATCATAGCATTAGCCAAACCTTTAGTATTATGACAAATGTTAACAGTGATATTGAGTATTCCTGTCTTGGACAGATCTTGATGAGAATAAAGTTTCCCCATTAAATATGGTATTTGCTGTAGAATTTTTGGTATAAAATGTCTTTATCAAATCAAGAAATTCTTTTAAATTCTGAATTTTGACAGTTTTTATCAAAAGGGGTTGAACTTTTTGAAGTGTGTATTTCTACATTTATTGATATAATCATGATTTTTCACCCTTATTCCAATAATGTTCTGACCTCAACAACATTAAGATAATGTTTGTGGTTTTAAGTCACTAAATTTGAGGTAGTTTGTTACAGCAGTAATAGAAAACCACATAAAATATGTAATTCTCATAATTTTTACATCTCCTTTATAAATTGTAGCAGAGAGCAGTTAAGAAACTTGCTCAAGGTAGCACAGCTGAGGAGTCTGGCTCACGGTTAAAAACCTGTATGATTTTTCAGATGTGACCACAGCAATTACGAAGACTTTACCTGACAGGCCTGGTGGAAGAAGGGTGCTGCCCCACACCCAGACTTGGCACACAGCCAATGCATTCCAGTCTAGGAAGGTTGCAGTCAACAACTCAGGCTCCGTGCCTAGTCATGCTCTTCACATATTTGTATTCTTAGTCTGGTGTCTTCATCTCTGGGTCTCTTTATCTGAGGCCTGGAGCAGAAGCCTTATTCAGGTGCTTCTCCTGAGTCTTCCTTTTGAGAGGAAGAAGGGGAAACCTTGAAAATACTTTGTTCCACTTTCACTTTTCCCTATACTTTTCCACTCCTAACCCTCCTCCTTCACCCTCCCCTCAAATAGGGTCCATAAAATAGCTGGAGCCTTTAGTCCCAGGATCCTGCAATAGTGAGTCAAATCCGACATCTGTGTTGATGTGCCTCACCCTGGATTAGCGCACCTTTCCATGAGGGAAATGTAACGGGGCGAAGAGTACCTTCTCCAGTTTTAGACTCTCACATGTATCATCCCAGCACGCGATTAAAGGCTTACCTCTTTCATTTTGGGTTTGTTGAATTAATTAGCCACTCTTAACATCTGAAGCTCAGCTCGCTCTCCCAGCTGAGCTGAGCTCCTAACAGCTAACAATAGGAAAGCTGGAATGCAAATCCAAGCGGTCCAGTCTAACCCTATATTCCTAACCGTAATGCACTACTGCCTCCCCTTGTGTTAGACCACTCTAGTCCAGGGAACTGATCAGAGCGACTTGGATACGGCAATAGACGTTGACTAAGGCATACTAAACAGGTACACTCAACAAGAGTTGGTAATAGATTGGATGTAGAAGATGAGAAAAAGGGAAATACTGGATTTTTCAGTCTTCAGCTTAGAACAATGAGATAGATGGTGGTGCCCATTTGCTGAGACAGGAAAGACTGGGATGGGATGACAGGTGGCAGGGGGACAATGGAGAAACAACACATCATCTCTGGATATATTTAAGGTTTCAGATTTTTAATAAACATCCAAATGAAGTAGGCCACTGGATACAGAATCTTGGAATTTGAATGAGAGTATCAGTTTTACTTTTTTTCTCTATTCATGGATATTAGGAAAAGAGAATTACTGTATAAAAGAATACTGTGCAGATACCAATTTGCCCCCCCCCCACCTTGTACAGTAAGCTTTCAGAAAGAAATCAGAGAGAAGTATAGAGCCATCTTCAGATATGGTTGGTATATGGACACAACAGTCTCCAAATTCTGAAAACTACCAGATCGGTATTCTCAAGGAATGACTAGAATCTAGAACTGAGCAAGCTAATAATTCACTAATTAAAAATCTGAGAACCCAGTGACTAGCCTTAGTTGTTGTCAGTTTATCTTTTTGAACCTGATGTTTAGTTATTTGTTCAATCAACAGGGTGATCAATTTATTTGTTTCCAAATCTAGGGAGCAACTTAATAATTATTAGGCCAAATATTTGAAGCTACCTTATATACTCAGTTTATGTTAAATCCTTCTTCCCCTATACAAATACATTTCTGTAGCTGGTTTTTATAATCATATACTGCACTGCACAGTTTTAAAATGTTTCAAATATGCCTCCCATCTGCCCAACCTAATTCTGTTTCCTTTGAGGGTAGGGACTGTGACCCAGTCCCTAAACCAATGTTGAATACATTTAAGAGAAATTTGTTGAATTGATTTGGAAAGTTGTCTACACTAACTGCATATCGAGCACCCACCTAGGATGACTTGCTCTCCATTTCACTCAACTAGACTCAATTCCCTCACACAAGTGTACAATAATAGTCGTCATATTCTCGGTTTATGGTTTTAATGGTATTGCAACATTAGATTCAAAACATATTTCCAAGCACCAAGTATGCTTGAAATTGAACATTTTTATAAAGATAATAAAACTTAATGACTACACATGATCTATGATCTGACAATACATCTGTTCTTTTTCATCTTGAGATGGTAAAATACCCACCCTAGCTTATTGTGGCACAGCGGGAGAGAAGAAATATAGTCCTATTAATCACTCTTAACTATCAGCTTATTAAGTTATAGTTTCCCAACAGGCTTGTCTTACATGATTGTTAATAGGCTGCAGGTGTTTTTCTAAAACAGTCTTTTTATAATGCAGTTATGTCATAAAAGAGACAGCATGGAGTAAAAGAAAAACTGGTAGACTAAGAATCAGAAACCCTAGATTTTAAATTCTAGTAGTAGAGTAGCCCTGAGACATTAAGGAAGTCACCAACTCTGATCTCCACAGTTTTCTCATCTGCAAAATGAGAGGACTTATTATAAATTTTAAAAATGTATTTGTGGCATTTATTCCAGGTAATCATAGCCCAGCACCTAAGAATTTCTTTCACAAAGGGCATTCTAAAAGAACTCTCTCCACATTAAAATAGCTTAAGCTAAAGTGTAAAATTGGGATTTGTTACTATTGTTAACTTTAAAAGTAAATTTTGTTACCTATCAACTGTGGATGTGCACAGGAAAAGAGGAAGATATTTCATATGAGAAATGTGACTGTTGACACGTTAATGTGCCTAAATTGTCCTGAAAACCACCAAAATTTTATTATTAGCTAGAAACTCATAGAGACAGCTGTTCTAGATACATTTTGCAACTGATGAAAGGGTTGCATTCCAAAAGCTTGTAAGTCCCTTTTGGGAAAACTTTGTAAACAGAAGCTAGGTTTCTAGTTTAACCCCTAAGAGTGTAAATAATTGTTGATATAGCTGAACCATATAACATAATATTAAATGCTCAAGTTCTAGGTCCTGAGAAAGGGGCTTGTGTCATATAGATGAGTCTCCTCCCGTTCTTGAAAAGAAGACTGGAAGTAAGCAATGATTAAAATTGATTTACCTTTGTCAGACCCTTCTACCTCTCAACTTTTTTACACTCTGGTAGGGCACATGACCCTAATCATGCTGCTGGAGCAATCTTCTCCTGTCCTACCTACCATAAGTTTCAACAGCACTTCCTTGAACCTTCACACAGTAATTCCACAACTGTGGAGCAATTGACGGATATTTCAACAAATAACCCAGAAAATGTTACCACTACTAAAGTATAACTACTGTTGAAAGAGACCATCTGTTACTTATACAGGCAAAAATATTAGAAACCTATGTTAAAAATTTTAGAGAGATGGTCAAATAAATTATGATACATTGATACCATAGAATATCATGCCAACATTAAAAAAACTGTTTACAAATAAGTTGTAATGACATGGGAATTATATAAAATAAAATGCTAAATACAAATAAATGCTATGTTCTTTATGAACGCAATTATGGAAAAAATGCACTAAGACTAGAAGCTAATAAAATTGTTGGGTAGTAGACTTGTAATTTACAGCTTTTTCCAAGTAAGCACATGAATCCATGCTTTCCAGATTTTCCCATACCAGTAAGTGCTATTTAAAAAAAAAAAAGGAAATCAAGGGGAAAAGTATAAATTCAAATAAATCTCTAATTGGTAGAATTTGAGAGAGCTATAAACAGTGCTAATTATCAGGCAATGTAAAAATAGAGCTTTGCGGGCAAAAGAGCATTCCTTTCTTTGTTTGCAAAGGAGTTTTATTAGGAGACTTATTTTGTGTAAGGTGTGTGTGTGTGTGTTTTAATTGAAGGTCCCTTACTGGTCCTGCTCCCATGAGTGGCTGCCACCAAAGGAAAAGGGGAGGGGAACCAAGCGGTACAAGGAGGGGTCATCCCAACATTCCATTTACACAGAACTAAACAGACAGGCACAGAGTCACTACTGAGGTTAGCAGTTGGCAGCATGGGTAGAGGGAAGAACAGGTGGGGAATTGGGAATGCCATTAAAACATTGCAGGCCCTTCCTAAACTGGGGTGCCTTGGGGGAACTTGGTCTGCTTCAACCCAAGAGGAATCAGAAGATCAAAGATGGTTTGGGAAGACCAAAACTGTCAGGGATGGAGGGAGGAAGGCCAAGGGGGTGAGAGGGCTGTTTGGCAACTGGGCTGAAGAGACTGCCATTCCCCTGCTGAGATCCCCCAGGCCCTCCGGTCTGGCAGAATGGGGGCATATTTGGGGCTGCCAGATGCTCCAGGCAGGGGGCTGAAGGGGCCTCTCAAAGGCTTGCCCTCTATGGACATATCAGCACTGCCCCTAGCTTCTCTGCCATTGGGCAGTGGTCCTTGACCTCCTCATAGCAGTTTTCTTCTAATTCATCCTTGATCTCCACCAGCTTCTTCCTGCTGGCATCCTTGGAGCTGACACAGATGATTTTGCTCTTAAGAGGTTCACATACACAGGTGTCTAAGGATATACACCAAGTCTTTCTTCTTGCTCTCCTGGGTCTCATAAGTTGCGTCATAGAGGGCATAGCAGCTGTCCTTGTCTGGGAGCATCTCGACAAAGGTGGCATGGGGTCTGCAGTCTGGCCCACATCAGCTACCAGAATCTCCTTGCTCTCCTCCAGGATGATGTTCTTCTTGCCCTCGCTCAGGCAGGAGAGTACTGCCTTCTTGCCCTTTTTCACCTCCTCTTGGTCTTGAGGGCTTATGCACCTACCTTCATGTCACTGAACACTTTGATGATGCCGTCAGAGACCACCACAGTGGAGGCCATGTTTCCAGAAGTGAAAGGGAGATAGCAAGGAGAATCAGAAGGGGGAGAGCCACCACCACCACTGCCAGGATCTAACTGAAGGAGACTTGTTTTAAATTAACATTATAAAATGGTAAGTTCCGTGGTTACTAAAATATTGCTTATCACTATTGCTGTGGCATTTTATAGAGCCAATAAAACCTATTACTGATACTTGCTTCCCTTGATTAAAGATACTAGACATTTCTTTTTACATATACCACATGCAAAATAACACAAGCATGTGATTTAGACAAACAGGAAAAAAAGGTTATATAATGAAAAAGTCTTTATCCCATCTTATAACGCTTTCCCACCTAGAGGAATAATCCATGGCTCAGAAATTGTTCCTCTGTAAAAGTACCCCATGTAAGTGGTATTTATACACTAATCACTCTTCTATACATCTTACTTCACAAACATACCTTAGAAACATTTACATATCAGTATTATACATGAATAAATCCATTTTATTCTTAATAAATACTATTTAATATTCTCCTGGATGGCAGTAATTTGTTCGTAACCCTTTACTAAATAGACATTTAAGTTATTTTCAGTTTATAACAAGGCTTCAGGGAACATTCTTGTATAAATATCTTTAAGTACATGAACAAGATTACCCATGAGATAAATTCTTAGAATTGTTGAGTCAAAGAGGATATGTACACTTAAGAAATCTGATATTGCCATATTACCTTCCAAATAATTTGTACCAATTTACACTCCAGGGGAACATTTCCAATCAGGACAGATTCTTGAAAGTAAACTCCAATGCTGTCAATGGCCATGAAGGGAACATGAATTAGTGAGGCGCAGGGCTGGAGTCAGACAATGGCCAACTGAAGAGCTTATTCAGTCAATGAAAGAAGCAGATTCAAGCCTCCTATGCCTTCTAGAAATCTATGCCCAATATTGTTATTCCCTTCATGTCTCAAAAGCCTAAAATCTAGACTTCTGCATGAAACTTCCCGATTTTTAAAATGCTAATAACTGATTAAAATTTTAGAATTGGCAAGACAAACAAAATTGTGAGTGGAAATCACATATTGGCTCCAAACTGTGGCCTATGCTTTAAAGCTTTCATTTCCACCTCCATATCCAACAAAGACATGGTTTTATTCGGTGTGTAGTGTACTGTTTTAAAGCTGGGATTTCCTTAGATTCCATTTTAGTTCTAGATGAACAACAAGATTTTATTAACTACATGTTCACTATTCCCTCAAACTATTTGAACAACTTAATCTACTCTTGCCCAGATGTTTTTATTAATCAGTTTCCTACATGAGGGTCCTTTGCCCTACATGTTTATTCCTTTGGAGTGCTGTGTTCTTCTGTTTTCTTTGTTATATGGAATACAACATGACTTAAAGGTTGAATTATTTTCCTACTAGAGTAATCTTTTACCCAAAGGGGTTGAAAATCTCTAGTCATTTTTTGAAACGATTTTGCATTCAACATATCCATCTACTTATAGGAGAAATTGTGGGGAAAGAGTGTATTAAAAGGACCTGCTGCCTCTTATTTTCAATCCATATAAAATATTTTATATAATAACTGCATTTTAATAGTTAAAAATAAAGACAGGATAAAAAATAAACCCTGAAATAGCTAAATCTGTATCAAAAAATATTCAAATTCAGGGATAAAATACCATGGATTTTTAATATTATATTAGCTCTTCTACATAAATACTTGCAAAAGAACCAATCTGACAAAGCCAATGTATTGTATGATTATTAAGAGAAATAAGTGTTTGTAAAAATTACAATTAAAAGCAATGTAATTTTAAAATCAGTTATTTGAAAACTCAGAAGGCAATGACCTCTTATACAAATAAATTTTGAAAATCAAAATTTTAAAGTTAATTTATTGTAAATAAACATCTGAGTCTTAATTTAATTTTATTTTTGAGTCTTAATTTTAAAATTATAATTTTTCAAGGATTCCTATTTTCAAAATTAATCTGAGATGCTTTATATATATGTGCATATGTGTGTGTATATAAACCTGTAGTAACAAAAGAAAACCAACAGGCATATATGAAAGAAGCTTTATAATACAGCAAAGCTTTCAATGTATACTGAAAATATGACCAGAGCTGCTTATATGAGAAAATCTGCTTAAGTCATTTCACCAACATTGATGCCACTAAGCTTTCAATGTATACTGAAAATATGACCAGAGCTGCTTATATGAGAAAATCTGCTTAAGTCATTTCACCAACATTGATGCCACCAGATAGTATAATTTTAGTTTCCAAAGGCAAAGTCCTAAACATTACAGATTCCTCTGTTAGCACTTCTAAATATGTGTGTGTTCTATGCTGTAACTATTCAAGTGTATCTTTTCAAAAGAACACTGACAAAATCACCTTTAAAAACCCTTAGCTCTGTATTAGGCATATGTCACTTGAACTCAACATTTCAATCATGAAAAAAAAAAACAAGTTAAAAATTACAAATTTAAATTGTAATCTTCACAATGGATTACTTTTTCAAATGTGTTATCAGAACTCACAGATAAAACGAAGGTAATTAATTTTACCTAAAATATAAATTAAAATAGGGCATAAGAAAAACGTTGAGACCACAATACACATGGAAAACTGACCATTGAAAAATGCAAATAATTCATACAATATAAGCTTTAATATATAAATTAAATGTCATTTCATCAGCTGTTAGTCACATCAGTCTAAACTTTATATATTAAAATATTAAAAAGCTAAAAAACATCATTGCAATATAGATTCAATATGGGAAAATACGTATTTGTGGCTTTATACACAATCTAAATTAATCCATTCTATACAATAGTTTTCCAAAATATAAACGGCACTTTACATGCAATAGAACATACCAGGCTGGATGTCCTAATGTTATTTAATATATAGGAAAATAAAGAGAAAACACCCTTTTAACATGACAGTTACATAGTGTAGGTGGAATGTGGAGTAAGGTTTTGCTTTGACACAATCTTGGATACGAGTAAAGAAATATGAAAAAGGACAGTTTCTACTACTTTCAATTAGCATTTTTTAAACTGAAGACTACTGTGATTTTATGTTTTCTAATTGTATCACAAAGAAAAAACAAAAAAGGGAAGCAGGGGAGGGAGGGTAGAAAGCGTGATCCTTTATGAATTTTAAACATCACCCCTGCCTGTGGGCTGCATTTAGGCTCCTTTTCTGTTGACACTTTCCTAAATTATTTCTGCCACTCTGAATTGCGCATCAGTAATCAGATGAATGTTCCAGACTTAAGCCATTGTGTAACCATAGCTGCCACAATGCAGTGCCACAAGAAGTCTGTCCTTGAGTATTTCTTTACTTGGGTATTCAGGTAACTTGAGCATGTTGATGCTTTAAAAGAAAAATATACCACCATTAAATAGGAAATCTATGAAATTTCTGATTGTTTTTGTCTAGCAGTGAAAACACTACTCAAAATTAACATAAACCAACCTTTCAAATTTGCATTCAAATTGAAAAACCCTGAATTACTATTTAACAAGAAAAAAAAACTGCTGCATTGCAGTTTCCTTTAGCATGCAAATGTAGTGAGAGAAAATAAGTTCCTTTCAGCCTAAAATAAATAAGCAATAAGGGAATATAGTTTGAAGTGATGGTGTAACTCAGTGATACTTATGACAGTATAACTTCAGTGATACTTGAACATTCAATTAAATTATAGGTAGTTTCCCCAAATATTTTCCCTACTAAAAAAAGGAATTATGTTGGTACTTATTTATCAGTGACTCCTCAATGCTAAAGAGAGATTACTGTTGACGTATTCTTCTCTATGCAGCAGTACAATAGTTAGACCTTTAATTCTTCAAAATTAATCAAAACAATTCACAATGCATTTAAATAAACCAATTTAACATACCATGTGCTTGATGTTGGTAGGAGATTTGGAGTATATGGCACAGCTGCAATTGTGAAGTTTTGTAATCCACTTCCACCCATGATATTAGCAAATCCACCATGTGGGACCCTGGAACTAAAAGTTCATACCTTAATAAATTGTAGTCATGCAAGGAAAATCTCTGTGATACACATATTCCAAATTATAAGTTAGGGTAAGAATATATTCAACTCTAGGACACTGACAAGGTAACATTTCTGGTTCTCCAAAACTCCAACTCATTATTATTTTTTTTAATGTTTTATTTATTTCTGAGAGAGAGAGCATGAGCAGGGGAGGGTCACAGAGAGGGGGAGATACAGAATCCAAAATAGGGTGCAGGCTCTGAGCTAGCTGTCGGCACAGAGCCCAACACGGAGTTTGAACCCACGAACTGTGAGATCATGACCTGAGCCGAAGTCAGACGCTTAACCAACTTAGCCACCCAGCTGCCCCTCCATTATTAAAGATGCTTTGTGGCCAGTTAGCAAGCTTCCAAGGAGACACTTCCCCACATTTCTATAAGCTATACTATACTTTCGATTGGCCACAGCACATACATACCTCTATTATTGTACACAGTGTCTCCCTACTAAATTGGGACTAATTTGAGGACCCCAATATGTCATATTTATATGGCCCCTTGGGGTTAGCAAAATGACTGGCATCTAACAGACATTTATTAGATATTTGCTAAATACATGAATGTTTGCTTGATTAATTCAAGCAGTAGAGAGGCTCTTACAAATAATCCAAGTGATTTCCCTATTTGTGAAAAATATCTAGGATCTGATGGGGTTCAGGGCAGGCCACCCCAAAAATATGCCATTTTGGCATACTGAGTATCTTAATTAAAGTTACTTACAAACAACCAGTGCCAAAAGGACACTCTAACCTTCCCCTGTCTCCCTGAAAGCAGGAAATAATTCTCACATGTAAGAGGTACTCTCCCTGTACCAGGAGATAAAGAAACATCCTATGACCAAAGATAGGGAATTCAGGGCTGAGAAGGCTGTAGAAATAAACCTCATTACTTCTTCATCAATTTACTACCCCAAGCACAAACTTGTCGTTTTGTTTTTTTTTTTTTTGTAATTTATTATCAAGTTAGCTAACACACATTTTATATACGGTGTGCTCTTGGTTTTGGGGGTTGATTCCTGTGATTTCATCACTTACATACAACACCCACTGCTCATCCCAACAAGTGCCCTCCTCAATGCCTGTCACCCACTCCTCCCCCATCCTCTGCCCCCCTATCAACCCTCAATTTGTTCTCTGTATTTAAGAGTCTCTTCTTTGTCTCTTCAATTCCTCAAACATTTAAAGTCTCTTTGGTCTAAAAGGTGTAAAACCTGCCTACTTTGGTCACTTCTCTGAGATTCATATTTCTGTGAGCTCCAAAACATGTGAATTAAATTTTGTTTCTTTTTTTCCCCCTATTAATCTGGGTATATCAATTTAATTCTTAAACCAAGCAAAATAACTTTGAGTGGTAAAGGTAAATTTTTCCTTCCTAATAGGTCAAAGTGATGAGAGACCATGGGGCAAGCTGAGGGCAAAATACAGCTGGAACACCCCCCCAATCAGGTGGAATATGTGTGATATTCCTCGGACACTCCTGGCTACCCAAGAACAAAGGAAGGAGGCTTAACTACTTGCCATGGTAATATGGGAAACTAAGGTAAATGAGAAATTAAATTCCTTTACTGCCTACATTGACAAGTTCTTGAAACCAGCAGGATGACCTTCTTCTAGGAGCCTCAGAGGACATTTTGCTAAGGACAAAATAGAATCTTAGCTTAACATTATCCCAACCTCGAGAATCCTGTAAGTCTACTTCCTTTATCTTAATTGCCCCAAGATACATGCTGGCAATCATACTCCAAGCTTATGCCCCTCCCCCCCAATATATATCTGGAGGGTCTCATGCCTGAGCTTTTATTAAATGGTAATAAATGAAATTTCCCTAGCAACAGCTAGTCCCTTGAGGTCCTAGAAACCTTGCTTCCGAAATACCTTAGAGGCTTACTCTATCCCCGACCCCGTCCCAACCTGAGGATATATAGTGAGTTACCCATCAGGACCCCAGTATAGCTCTTCCTGCCCATGGGTCCTGTCCCTGTGCTTTAATAAAATCACCTTTTTACACCAAATACATCTTCAAGAATTCTTTCTTTACTATTGGCTCTGGACTACCCCACCATCATCCCAAAGCTTCATCAAAAGGGTTTTTGTTTTTCACAGTAGGAAAACAAGAATATTCTTTACATTTCTGTTCCAAAGATTCAAAATATCAGATATATCTGTTTTTTAATGTCATCTAACATAACAAGACCAGATTGAAATTGGAAAACCCTAATAAAATGCATAAATGGTATTTGAAAATTTAATCTTCAGTACATGGCTATAGAGAATGCAATTACAACTTCCTAAATTCTATTGTTTACATTTGAAAGACAGTTAGTATTTCAAACTATTTTCAAATTAGTATATTCAAACTATTAGTATTTCAAACATATTTCAAACATGATTTCAAATCATGTATCATGATTAGACAAACTAATCCTGTTTGCACTTTGCACCCAGCACTTTGCTCGGTGTTTTTTTTTTTTTAATTCTTTTTAATGTTTGTTTATTTTTGAAACAGCAAAAGATAGAGAGATACAGCAAGTGCACATGGGGGAGGGGCAGAGAAAGAAGGAGACACAAAATCTTTAGCAGGATCCAGGCTCTGAGCTGTCAGCACAGAGTCCAATGAGGGGCTCAAACCAACAAACTGAGATCAAGACCAGAGCCAAGGTTGGATACTTAATCTGCTGAGCCACCTAGGCACCCCCAACACTTTGTTGTTTTTGAAATGTGATGCTGCAGTGCTTTTTAGATAAATGAGAATGATGACACAGAAATATTTAAGGTACATGTAATTAAATGCATACTAAAAGGCAGAAGTCTAACTAGTATTAAAAATGTCTTCTAGGGGCATGTGGGTGGTCCAGTTAGTTAAGCATCCAACCTTGGCTTGGGTCGTGATCTCATGGTTCGTGAATTCGAGCCCCACATCAGGTTCTCTACTGTCACCACAGAGCCCATTTTGAATTCTCTGTCCCCCTCTCTGTGTCTCTCTCCCACTTGTGCTTTCTCTAGGTCTCTCTCGAAATGAATAAACTTAAAAAAATGTTGAAAAAAGTGTTTTCTGACATTGGATTCTTAGTACAAAGCATAGTTCTGTTCATTAAAAACAAACAAGAAGCCAAAAAAAAAAAAAAACTTGTTGAATCTTAAATAGCCAAAATAATCTTGAAAAAGAAGAGGAAAGTCAGAGGTTTCACGGTTCCTGATTTCAAAACTTAAACTAAAAAGCTATGCTTATCAGAACAATGTGATATTGGCATAAAGACAGACATAAATAGAATAGTGATCCCCAAAATAAGCCCTTGCATATATGGCCAAATGCTTTTCAACTAGAGTCAATGGGGAAAGGACAGTCTTTTCAATAAATTGTGCTGGGAAACCTGGATATCCACTACCAAAAAATGAAGCTGAATTCTCACCTTATACCATGCACAAAAATGAATTAAAAACGAATGAAAGATGAAAACATGAATTAAAACTACAAATTTTTTAGAAGAAAATATAGGGGAAGAGCTTCATGACACTGGATCTGGCAATGATTTCTTGGATATGACATCAAAAGCACAAGCAAGGAAAGAAAAATAGGTTAAGTTGGACTTCATCAATAAAAACTTGTCCACCAAAGGACACCATCAACACAGTGAGAATGTACCCATAGAGTGGGAGAATATATTTTCAAATCATAAAACTGTTAAGGAATTGATATACAGAAAAATAAACAGAACTTCTCTACAACTCAATGAAAACAACCAAAACCCAATTTAAAAATAGGGATGGACTCATATAGATATTTCTCCAAAGAAGATACACAAATGGCTTACAAGCATATGAAAAGATGCTCAATCAACATTACTAGTATTAGGGAAACATAAACTAAAACCATAATCAGATATCATTTCATACACATTAGGATGACCATTTTAGAGAAAAAACACAAAAATTAAAAAAAAAAACAAGCTTTGAAAAGCACATGCATAAATGGAACCCTTGTACACTGCTGGTGGGAATGTAAAATTCACATCAGCTGTGGAAAATAGTATGGCTGTTTCTCAACAAACAAAGATTTACAATATACAGTCCAAAGTATTGAAAACAGAGACTAAAAAAGGTTATCTGCACATCCATGTTGACAGTAGCATTATTCACAAAAGCCAAAAGGGGAAGCAACTCAAGTGATCATCCCTGGATGAAGGGGTAAGCAAAATGTGGTATGCACATACACTGGAATGCTATTTGGCCCTAAGAAGGATGAACATTCTGACATACACTCCAATGTAGATGAACCTTGAGGACACGATGCTGAGTGAAATAAGCCAGTCACAGAAAGACAAATAATGTAGTTCCATTTATATGAAGTTTCTACAGTAATCAAACTCATAGAGACAGAAAATAGAACAGTGGTTGCCTAGGGTGTTAGGGAAGGAATATGAAGAATTAGTGTGTAACTGGTACAGTCTCAGCTGAAGAGGATAAAGTTTGGGAGCTGGATGGTGGTGATAGCTGCAAAACAATGTGATGTACTTAGTGTCACAGAACTGTATACTTAAAAATGGTTACAATGTTAAAGTTATATTATGTATTTTCTGCTATCTATATACTATAAAAAAACACTAGAATTTGCACCAGGATTTTGTTTGAAATTATAAATGATATGTAAACATTGACAAATGAAAAATAATAATTCAATATAAATAAATATCTAAAAACAGTTTTCTTCTATACCTGGGAAGTCATTTGGTTGCTATTAAATGTTTATTGATGAAATGCCTGAGCTTACCTTAGAAATTCAAGTGAATACTAAAACATTCCTTAATATTTTATATTCCTGGCCTGTATCTTATTAATAAACACCAATGCATGAGCAATTTCCACTTAGGGCAAAAGAATCGCTAAAGAAGACTTCAACGTGTCTGTAAACTGAAATAAAATTCAACACTAATCTATTAGTGCTGCATATTAACCTTTGCCTAAAAAATTAACAAATGCAACCAAAAATGAAAAGGGATAAAAAGCCAAGCTGTTCTCAATTGCCTGTAGAGATAGAATTTATAAAAGTATGTTCCAAACTGGCAAGGAAGAAGTCAAACGTTCACTATTCACAGACAATATGATGCTCTATGTAGAAAACTCAAAAGAATCCACCAAAAAATTTCTAGAACTGACATACAAGTTCAGGAAATTTGCAAGATACAAAAATCAACATACAAGTGTCTGCCGCAGTTCTAAAAACCAATAATGAAGAAGCAAAAAGAGAAATCAAGGAACTGATCCCATTTACAATTGCACCAAAAACCATAAGATACCTAGGGATAAACCTAACCAAAGAGGTAAAAGACGTATAGTCTGAAAAATACAGAACACTTGTGAAAGAAGTTGAAGTTGACACAGAGAATGGGAAAACATTCCATACTCATGGATTGGAAGAACAAATATTATTAAAATGTCTATACTACCCATAGCAATCTTCCCAATTTAATACAATGCAATCCCTATGAAATACCACTAGGATTTTTCAGAGCTAGAACAAACAATCCTAAAATTTGTATGAAACCACAAAAGACTCCCAATAGCCAAAGTAACCTTGAAAATGTAAAGCAAAGCTGACACCATCACAATTCCAGGCTTCAAACTATATTACAGAACTGTCATCAAGACAGTATGATACTGACACAGACACATAGATCAATGGAATAGAATAGAAAACCCAGAAATGAACCGACAACTTTATGGTAAACCAATCTTCAACAAAGCAGGAAAGGATATCCAATGGAAAAAATACAGTCTCTTCAATGGAAAACTGGACAGCAACAAGAAGAAGAATGAAACTGGACCACTTTTTTACACCATATACAAAAATAAATTCAAAATGGATGGAAGATCTAAATGTGAGACAGGAAACCATCAAATCCTAGAGGAGAACAGAGGTAGCAACATCTTTGACATCAGTTTGGCAACTTCTTTCTACATGTTTTGCTGGAGGCAAGGGAAACAAAAGCAAACATGAACTACTGGGACTTCAAGATAAAAAGCTTCTGCACAGTGAAAGAAACAATCAACAAAACTAAAAGGCAGCCTACAGAATGGGAAAAGATATTTGCAAACGGCATATCTGATAAAGGTTAGTATCCAAAATCAATAAAGAACTTATCAAACCCAACACCCAAAAAACACATAATCCAGTTAAGAAATGGGCAGAAGACATAAAGAGACATTTTTTCAAAGAGGCTAACATGAAACATGTTAAGACACGTGAAAATATGTTTAATATCCCTCATCATCAGGGAAATACAAATCAAAACCACAATGAGGGGTACCTGGGTGACTCAGTTAAGCATCTCTTTTTTTAGTGTTTACTTTTGAGAAAGGGAGAGAATGAGAGGCTGAGAGAGAAGGAGGTGGAGGATCCAAAGGGGACTCTGTGCTGACAGCAGAGAGCCTGATAAGGGGCTCGACCTCATGAACCGTGAGATCATAACCTGAGTTGAAGTCACTCTACCACTGACTGAGCCACCCAAGGACCCCCTAAGCATCTGATTCTTGATATCAGCTCAGGTCTTAATCTCAGGGTCTTGAGTTCAAGCCCAAAAGATAAATTAAAAGAAAATTTAAAAATATGATTAAGATACCATCTCACAACACCTGTCAGAATGGCTAAAATTAACAACACAGAAAACAGATGTTGGTGAGGATGCAGAGAAACAGGATTGGTGGGAATGCAAACTGGTGCAGCCACTCTGAAAAACAGTATGGAGGTTCCTCAAAAAAGTTAAAAATTGGGGGCAACTGGGTGGCTCAGTTGGTTAAGCATCCAACTCTGGATTTCGACTCAGGTCATGATCTCATGGTTCATGAGTTCTAGCCCTGCATCAGGTTCTGTGCTGACAGTATGGAGCTTGCTTGAGATTTTCTCTCTCTCCCTTTCTTGCTGCCCCAGCCTCCTGCTCACATTCACTCACTCTCTCAAAATAAATAAACTTAAAAAAATAGTTGCATTAATTTTTTAAAAAGCTAAAAATAAAACTACCCTGGGCACCTGGCTGGCTCAGTCAGTTAAGCGACCTATTATGGCTCAAGTCATGATCTCGCAGTCTGTGAGTTAGAGCCCCGTGTCACGCTCTGTGCTGACAGCTCAGAGCCTGGAGCCTCCTTTGGATTCTGTGTCTCCCTTTCTCTCTCTCTTCCCCTCCCTTTTTCATGCTCTCTCCCTCTCTGAAAATTAAATAAACATTTTTAAAAAATTTAATAAACAATAACAAATAAAACTACCCTATGACCTAGCAACTGCACTAGTAAGTATTTACCCAATGGATACAAAAATACTCATTTGAAGGGGCACATGCACCCCAATGTTCATAGAAGCCTCATCAATAACAGCCAAATTATAGAAAGAGCCCAAATGTCCATCAACTGATGAATGGATAAAGATGTGTTTATACACAATAAATATTACATAGCCATTAAAAAGAATGAAATCTTTGGAGCTAGATTATGCTAAGTGAAACAGGTAAGTCAGAGAAAGACAAATACCATACGATTTCACTCATCTGTGCAATTTACAAAGTGAAACAGATTAACATAGGGTAAGGGGTCAAAAAAAAATGAGAGGGAAGCTAACCATAAGAGATTCTTAACTGTAGAGAAACTGAGGGTTGATGGAGGGTTGGTGGGTGGGAGGATGGGCTAAATGGGGCAAGGGCATTAAGGAAGGCACTTGCTCTGTTGAGCACTGGGTATTATATGTAATTGAAGAATCACTAAATTCTACTCCTGAAGCCAATATTACACTACATATTAATGAACTAGAATTTACATAAAAATTTAAAAAAATTTTAAAGTATACCACTTTATCAGGACAAGATGAGAAAATGAGACCTGACAATGATTTTCAACACAAATTAATAGAAAGTATTTCAATATCAGAATGATTGAGCTAATGTTTTTCATATAACCAAATTTTCAAAAATAATCCTAAAAATCAGATTTCCCAATTTTAAGATCTAAACTAAAATTACACTGTAATCTGATATTCACAAACAATCCCTGAAACTTTATCCTCTTCTAAACTACAAACAAATATGACTGAACAGCTTAAGCATGTATAAGAAAAATAAATGAAATGGTCTTTGGTTGAATATTATGACATTTATGCACTGTAAAATTAGTCAATGAAAATGACATAATACTTCTATTTTATACACAAAGAAATTATCAAGTCTGATTTTCATTATTCTTAAGGGGTAAAAAAACACAAGAGTAAGACAATTAAGACAGTCTTACAGACCAACAAAATAATGTTATACCATAAAAATCCTTTAAAAATTTTTTTAATGTTTATTGTTTTATTTTTGAGAGACAGAGAGATGGTGTGAGCAAGGAAGGGGGAAGCAGAGAGAGAGAGAGAGAGGGCAAGGACACGCAAGAGAGAGAAAGAGAGAAAGAGAGAGAGAATCCCAAGCAGGCTCTGCACAGCCACCAGAGAGCCCAAAGTGAGGCTTGAACTCATGAACAGCAAGATCATGACCTGAGCTGAAACCAAGAGTCGGACACTTAACCAACTTGAGCCTCCCAGGTGCCCTTAAAACTTAATTTTTGAAAACAACAATAGAATAATGCATAAAATTAAGACAGGCAATTCACATAAAAATTCCTAAATTTAAAAGTTATAAAAGAGGATCACTGATTTTAAAAAGTAAAAATTTATGTATGTGGGGAAATTTCTGGAATCTCAGACACTGAGATTAGATGTGACTTTTTTTTTTAATTGAAATTGTCTAACCCTCCTACATAGAATATATATTTTTTGTTTAATTCTTTTTACTAAATTACTTTTTATTAACTCTCTGGGTACTCTTAGCATTAAGAACCCCCTGTCCCCCTCAAAACCCAGAAGTTTTGGCTTTTCTTTCTTTCATATCGTTAGCCCATAATCTGTGAATATTCATGGTTTTTTTTGAAAGATTTTTACTTTTAAGTAATCTCAACAGTCAACATAGGGCTCAAACATACAACCCCAAAAACAAGAGTCACATGCTCTCCCCACTGAGCCAGCCAGGTGCCCTGAATATTCATGATTTATTTATTATTTAAAATCAGACATATAGTGTGATTCCAACTACTTTTCCAATTACATAGTTAAAAGACTTAGAAAATAGGGGGGCCAAGGTGGCTCAGTTGGTTAAGTGTACTACTTTGGCTCAGGTCATGATCTCATAGTTCTTGAGTTCGAGCCCCATGTCAGGCTCTGTGCTGACAGCTCAGAGCCTGGAGCCTGCTTCAGATTCTGTCTCCCTCTCTCTCTGCCCCTCCCCTGCTCACACTCTGTCTCTCACTCTCTGAAAAATAAATAAACACTAAAAAAAAAATTAAGAAGAAAAACATTTCAAAAGACTTAGAAAATAAAGCTAAATGTTAACAGTATTGTCTCTGAATAGTGGAATTACTTAATGGATTCTCATTTCCTTCTATCTATATTTTTTATTTTCCACATTTTCTATAATGATTACAGAGTACTTTTTTAAAAAACTAGTGACTTTAGGGGCGCCTGGGTGGCTTAGTCGGTTAAGCGTCCGACTTTCGCTTGGGTCATGATCTCGCGGTTCGTGGGTTCGAGCCCCGCGTCGGGCTCTGTGCTGACTGCCAGCTCAGAGCCTGGAGCCTGTTTCAATCTGTGACTCCCTCTCTCTCTGACCCCCTCCTGCTCACGCTGTCTCTCTCTCTCTCTCTCTCTCCTAGAAATAAATAAAAATATTTAAAAAAAAAAAAAAAAACTAGTGACTTTAAATTACATATATATTTTATAGATACATACAATTATGTTTTTAAAATGGCAAGAAAAATAGAAGTAAATACATCAAACTGTTTACAGTAGTTATTGCTGGCAGGGAGTGGTTTTCCTTATTTGTTCTAATTTTATGTGTGTTTCAACTTTTTTAGAAGAACCGTGGACATTTATAATGGAACAAATGAACAATGTTTCCATTAACAGGAGAGCACGGATGAAATTCTAAGATACCAAAAAGTAAAATCAGATTTTTAAAATTATCTTTCAGAAATATAAATTAAAGGAGGTTAAAATCATCTAGTTTTCTAGTATCTATGATAATTTAATCAGTCCAAAAGTAGACTTTTCAAAGTAGTTTGGTATCATGGATTACTTTTTAGTCCATGTGTCTTGAGACTTTAAAATTGCTGAGTGTGGGTATTACATATGTTGTGTGTATGTGTGTTTCTGTCTGTTGTCCAGCACCATACAAATATTAAAAATTTGGCACTATCATTGACTTACCTACAGAATGAAAAGATTACCAAATTATAAAATACAATATACATGCTGACAGTCCTGATTGGAATGCTTATTTGGTTACATTAAATAAACATTTATTGAGCACTACCTTATGTTTTATCTTGAGTAACTAAACAAATCTTTGTTTAATACCTTAAAAAAAAGAAAGAGAGGTGGAAACTGACAATTCAAAGTTAATAATGCATTTTTATTGTTAAAGCAATTAAAATTGGAACACATAAAATTCTTTCCACCTTAGCATAAAAATGCTTCTTACCTGCCAGTAACAAACTGCAAGAGAAGAACTCTCTCCTCTGGAGTAATGTCTTCCACAACTTCCCAGAACCACTAACAACAATAAAAAAAACGTGAACTCACATTTCTGAGCAATTGTAGACTTCTTAATACCCGAGAAATATGCAATATTCATAAAGCATATTTTATTCTATGAAACTCATTTATCAAAAATGCTTTCATACAAAGCTTTCATATGTAATATCCCCATGAGAAGAGTTTAGGGGAAAAATTTTACTTTGTTAATTACTGTAGGTTTTCATCCAATAGTGCTGAAAAGCTTATAAAATTAAATGGCAAAACTTAACTTCATTATAAGCTCTAGAGAGATTTTACCTGAATAACTGGATCTTCTCGTTCATAGCCACTTGTGTATTCTGTATTTCTTATCCAATCGCTCACATCAATTTCTGGCATGCCAGAAAGCAGTAGTTCCTTTGGGGAAGAAGAAAAGTATTTCATTAATCTTCATTAGGAAAAAAAGCTATTGCATTTAAATAGTAAATTTGCCTTAATTAGAAACGAATCCCATGTAAAACTGATTTATTTTTGTGACAGTTTCTGCATGTCATCAATAACAAGTACTACATGGGAGAGAATTCTTCATCCTGATAATCTCAAATATTGCTGAGAGGTAGAAATGTCTCCACATTGATATAATTTCACTAAAACATAAGAAGAAATAAATAAATAAACACATATGCAACAAATTTACATTTGCAACACTTTTATGAATGCTATTATCTTTGGTAAATATGTTTATGTTTATTTTATGAATTTGTTAAATTATGAAGAGACCATACTCTATACATGAGAGTGACAACAAAGACCTGAATAAATCCTGGGTTAAGCAAAGGAAAAGATCATCAAGAAACTCTAATCACTAGGAAAAAGGAGAAATATAATAAAAGAAGGTAATATAACAAAAATAGTTATTATGTGGAAAAAAAAAAAAACCAACAGATTCAGGCCTTTGAAGAACTTTATTCCACTGTAGAATTTCCTTACCAAACCACATGGCAGTATTATGCAAAATACAATTAATTATGACTTCTTGAAACCAACTAATATTTGTTCATATAAATCTCCCTACCTTGAAATGTCTTTTTATAATCAATTTATTTTGGAGTGATTCAAATACTTAACAGTCAACATTCCCCAGTGTGAGGGGGAAAAATGCAATTTTCCTAATGACTTTTAGTCTTTTCTTACATGAAGATCATCAAACAAAATATTAAACAAGTAAATAAAAATGAAATTAAGAATGTCAAAAATATTTACTATTATGTTTTCTATCAGAAAAGAGAACATGGAAAGAGCTTGTCCTTATGGCTCAATCAGCCCATATCTCACAGATGGATGTGTTTACATAGTCAGATAAGGCAGTGACTGTACTACATTTAACTAAATACTGACAAGCCAGAACAGCAGGGTTTGTTGTCTCAGAAACAGACAGAAGGTGGTTCAAAATCACGTTTCCTATAGTAACAACTCATAACATACATCTGACTAGTAAAGAAGTGTGCTCTGAAGACAATTAACAAAGGTTAATAGGAGATGGTATCTGACAACTCTTGGGGGTTTCTAAGATCTATTCAGAGTCTGCAAGGTCCTTCCTTTTCCAACATATCTGAGGCTGGATTTTCTCCACGCAGTTCAAGCAAACAACATATTATGACTGATTCTCTGCAGAAGCAGACATGAGAACCCAGTATCTTTTATTAACCAGACAGAAAATAAACTTACAAAAATATGAAACAATGCCACTCTTCTCACTACTTTCTTTTATTTTCTATTTTTTCTCTTGCAATGGCCCTTCAATTTTTTATTAGAAAAATTACACTGAAAAAAGAGATCAAAACAAAATCCCTATGAATTCTTCATCTAACTTCAACAACCATCCACATGCAACATAAAGCATCTCCACCCACATGTTTGCTTATACATTTTCAAAGAAATCCTAGATGTCATGGCATTTCATTCCTCAGTATTTCACTATACATCTAAAATCACTGTAGAATTTCCTTACCAAACCACATGGCAGTATTATGCAAAATACAATTAATTATGACTTCTTGAAACCAACTAATATTTGTTCATATAAATCTCCCTACCTTGAAATGTCTTTTTATAATCAATTTATTTATTTTCCTATATAATTTCCTGTGAAGTTAACTAACATACAGTGTAGACAGTGTGCTCTTGGTTTTAGGGGTATCTTTCCACTATTTTCAACTTTATCCTGGAAAATGCAATTTTCAAAATATTATGTATGTTAACATGTAATGGATCATTATTTCTATGTTAAGAAAATATTTTATATTTTTGTTTTAATTTCAAATATAGTAAATATCAATTAATATAACCCATGTAAACAAGAACTTTTGTTGTAGGAGTGTTCTAAAACCAAAAAGTTTGAGAAGTGCTGGTCTGGGATGCGTTTTAGTCTTTTACTAAAGTATTATAAAATACTTTTACTAGATAGGCATTCTGGTTAGTCGCCATTTTAACAATCCAAATACACCCTCCACCTTTCTTTGCACCATTCTGTGCCCCTGGAGACCCATGCTTACAGACTGATTCTCTTGCCTGGCAGCTTTAGACTGGGTTCCATCCTTGGGATGGAACTTTATCATAGGTATGTATATTTAGGAAAAAACATAGTTTATACAAGACTTGGTTCTATCCAGTTTTAGGATCTATTGGATACCTAAAGAGGGAATGGTTTCCCTCTTGATAAGCAGTGACTACTGTAATTCCTCCACCTGTCTCTTCAGTCATCCTTAGAAGGATGATAAGGCTATCCATGTTGCTAGTCTCTGGATGCCTCACCATACTGTTGTATTCTTAATACTGCCACACCTCTGTAGTAGCCCTTTTGTTAAAGTTTCTATTTGAACCATCTGGGGAAAATTCTGTGCCTTGGCAAGATCCTGATACAGATCTTGCCAAAAGGGAGTGTGGACGAATTATACACATTTCATTCAAGCCATGAGATTTTAATCTTCTTCCCTTCTAGACTGAAGATAAGCTTTTAATAATATTAAGTATGCTTTCATTATTAATAATTATGAATAAAAATGACTGAGACTATCTTCTCTCATGAAAGATTTGAAGCATTTCATGAATATATTATTATGACTTTTGTGAGGATAAAAGATCTTTAACACCTGGGCAAAAAAAAGTTATTAAATTGACTAAAAACAAATAGATAAAATGGTAATTCCAAAATAGGAAGAACATATAGCAAGAAGACTTCAGGTCTCAATCAATAATTTATTGCTTTTTAAAAATACGATAGGGATGCCTGGGTGGCTCAGTCAGTTAAACGTCTGACTCTCGGTTTCAGCTCAGGTCATGATCTCACAGTTCACGGGTTCAAGCTCCACACTGAGATCTGTGCTGACAGTGCGGAGACTGCTTAGGATTCTCTCTCTCCCTCACTCTCTGTACCTCCCCTGCTCACTCACTCTCTCTCAAAATAAACATTTAAAAAAATGAGAAAAAAAATGAATTAGTCCACTGGAAGCTGGTAGAACATATACAGCCCATACTAATGGTCAGAGACTGAGTCATGCAAATTTTCATAGCCCATTAGCTTACCTAGAATTCACATGGCTCAATGTTTAAATCTTCTGGTACCATCATGGATAAATTCATTCAACAGTTGGTAGGAAAGAATCCCTAAACTGTTACTGTATTATAAGTGTATTATCAGCAGTAGGGTTGTCACTATTTTTTTTTAATGTTTGTTTATTTTTGAAAGACAGAGCATGAGTGGGGGAGGGGCAGAGAGAGAGGGAGACACAGAATCCCAAGCACGCTCCAGGCTTTGAGCTGTCAGAAAAGCTTGTGAACCGTGAGACCATGACCTGAGCGGAAGTCAGATACTCAACCAACCAAGCCACCCAGGTGCCCCAGAATTGTCACTATTTTTGGACCTGATAATCATCTCCTGACTTGTAACTGCATTACTGCATTCTGTCCACAGTGGATGAATACGGTCCCAGTTCAGGACACTGACACTACCAGCTACCTTCCTATCACTAAACGTTAGAATCTAACCTGTATCTTTTAACTCAGATGTACATCTAGCTCAAATGTTTGTGCCAACTATTTTGTTTAATGTTTTATTTTATTTCTAGGAGAGAGAGAGAGAGACAGCGTGAGCAGGGGAGGGTCAGAGAGAGAGGGAATCACAGACTCTGAAACAGGCTCCAGGCTCTGAGCTGGCAGTCAGCACAGAGCCTAACAAGGGGCTCGAACCCACAAACCGCAGATCATGACATAAGCGAAAGTCGGACACTTAACCGACTAAGCCATCCAGGCGCCCCAATGTGCCAACTTTTTTAAAAAGGTTCCTACCCCAGTGTAGCATAGCGCATTCCCATAGAAGACTTAAACTCATACAAAAGGTTCTAAAAGTCCATTTAGGGAACTCATGCCTCTGAAAGACAGTCTGGCAATGCTGATGCAGACAGACTGGGCTGTAGGTCACAGAACATGGATTCCCAGTATGGGTCTAACACACACTCTACGAAGGAGCAAGTTCTGTACCTTCTTTGGCTTAGGTTTCCTCATCTGTAAAATGGAAATAGTAATACCTCAGGGGTCTGTTGTGAACATTTTTTTAAGTTAATAATATAAAGTACCTGGCAAATACTACAATTTTAATAATAATTTTCATCACTACATAAATCAGGATCATGCTGACAACACTGCTCTTCCTAAATAATCCCTCCATTTGAATCAGCTCAATGCAATAAAGCCAGAATCTAATACAGACTAGGAATCTTGACCTAACTTCCAATAGAAAACCACTATAGAACTTAACAGTAATAGACCTAAATATGAAAGAAAAAAGAGTAAAGATAAAGGAATAAAGGATAAATAAAGGAATAAAGGAAAACTAAAGGAAAATATTTTTATGACCTTAGAATAGGAAACAACTTCTTAAACACAAAAAAGCTCCATTTGTTAAAAAAAGAAAAACCAAGTAATAAACCAAACAAATTGTGTTAAAACTAAAAACTTGCATTCACTAAAAGACACCATAGTAGAATATATTCACAATACAGATAACAAAGACTCCTACAAATAATCCTATAAATCAGTAACAACAACAAAAAAAAACAGAAAATACAACAGAAAAATGGACAAATTACTTAAGCAGACTTCAAAAACAGAGTGCAAATCATCAATGAACATATAAACACACTCAACCTCATTAGTCATTAGGGAAATAAAATACCACTACTGATCCACAAAAATGGTAAAAATGAAGAAGAAAATATCAAATGCTAGTACAGATGTAGAATTTACAGAACTCTCACACCTACTGGTGGGAGTGTAAACTGACACATACACCCTTGGACTATTTGCTAACACCTACTATAACAGAATAAATGAACACCCTATATCCTAGTAATTCCACTCCAAGAATGCTTACATATAGTCTCCTAAAGACATGTATGAGAATGTTTGTAGTAGCACTATTTCAAGTAACCCAAAACTGAAAAGTGCCCATCAAATGTTCACCAAGAGTAGAACAGACCTCTCTCTCTCTCTCTCCACACACACACACATACACACTCTGACACAATGAAATACTATGATGCAACAAAAATGAACAAATTATAACTTCATGCAACAATATGTATGATTCTCACAAAGATTAAGCTGAAGAAGTCAGATATATTTTAGGCGATTATTCCATTTATATTAAGTTCAAAAACAGGAAACCTAATTTATGGTATTAGAATTCAAAAGAGTGGGTTCCCCATGAAGAGGAATAATGACAGGAAAAGGACAGAAGTAGACACCTGGGGTGCTAGGATTTCTGTTTCTTGATCTGGGTGCTGGGTACATTCAGTTTGCAAAATTTCATCAAACAATAATTTATGATGTTTGATAGACTCTTCTCTATGTACACTGTAAATCAATAAGTTTCATAAAACTTAGCACTATCAGTAAATTAGGTGGCAAAGGGGTGCCTGGGTGACTCAGTCAGTTAAGCATCCAACTCTTGACTTCAGCTCAGGTCATGATCTCAGAGTCATAGGACTGAGCCCCGCATTGGGCTCCATGCCGGGTGCTGGGCATGGAGCCTGCTGGGGATTCTCGCTCTCTGCAAGCTTAACAACTGGATTCATAATTCCTCAGAGTGAAATGCAGTGAAGTGGTGATAAACAAAAATGTAATACATTTTCAAAATATTTTATCTGGGATGTTGAAGGCCAGTCCTCTCAAAAGTGGTATTCATATTACAGCTGACCCTGGAGCAACCCATGTGTGAACTGTGCAGCTTCAAACTCACAGTATGCTCACACATACTCTCCCACTCGCTCTTTCTCTCAAAAGGGAAGGGGAGGGGAGGGAAAGAGGGAAAGAAGGAAAGACACAAAGACAGAAAGGAAGAAAGAAAGGAAGGAAGGAAGAAAAAGAAAGGAAAAAATGAGGAGGGAAAGTTTTTGTCAATTATATATATTGTTGCTATATATTTTTTTACACACAGGTCCAGAAACTAATGTAATTCTGTTTTGAACTTCATAAATGCTAATTTAATACAAGTGCAGTATTAAAAAGTCAGATTTTAGTCATGTTTAATAATAGCTCATAAGTACTCCTCAACTTTTAAGTGCTAAAAATAAACTTATTGCTCTGCAAAAACTAGACAAGTCTATATACTAAACTATTAACCTTAAACCTATTAATCTAAAAATGCAAGCAAAAACTCAAAACCGACATTTAATCAGACTATGTCACAATGGACTTCAAAATTAATTCACAAGTTTTATTCACTAGTATACTAAAACATACTATGAATGATAAGCTGAAAATACTAGCATATATGTAAAATTAAAAGGTATAAACCAGTGTACTTATTCATATAGTAAAACGAAAGACTCATGGTAAAACCAATTTTATGAAAAAGAATAAAAACCAAAGAGGGGAGCCTGGGTGGCTCAGGTCATGGTATCATGATTTGTGAACTATGCTGACAGCTTACAGCCTGAAGCTGCTTTGGATTTTGTGTTTCCCTCTCTCTCTGCCCCTCCCCCTTCACACTCTGTCTCTCTCCCTCTCAAAAATAAACATTAAAAAATTTTTAATTAAAAAATACTTTTCCATTGATCTAGAATTTACTATTCCAAAATTTTAATTTTTATAACTATTTTACAAAAAATAGTTATATTCTATTTAAAATACTGGGTTTTATGAAGGAGTTAGACAACTCAAAGAGTTTGAAAATAATTCATTACTAATGATAGAAGAGACAAAGGATATGAGGTAAAATGCAAAGATAAATCATATAAAATTAGAAATCCTATTACATCACAGTAAAAAGGCAGGCAAATTTAAAAAGCACAACAAAACATTTACTAGATACTAGAGGCCAGCAACAGAGAGGACTTCACATAAATTTAAAATGGAGAATGATAAAATTATATATATATGGTAAAATAAGAAACTGGAGAATAAACCAATAGAATAAGAAAAACCCTCTTAATTCTCCTGTTTGGAAGCACAGGAAGTTAGTATCATTATCTTTTATCTCATATGGTCAAATAAAAAAGTCAGATATACATTTGATTCTTGAACAATGCAGGGGCTAGGGACTACCTCACACAGTCAAAATCCACATGTAACGTTTGAACTTCCCCAAAACTTAACTATTAATAACATACTGTTGACAAGATAACATAAATCATTAACACATTTTGTACATTATATATATGTATACAATATATATGATACATTATATATCATACTCTTAGACTAAGGTAAACTAGAGAAAATATTACTAAGAACATCAAGAGAAAAACCTTTAGTGATACACTATAAAAGACCCCCGTTTAAGTTTGAAGCTCCACAGTTCTCACATGTGTTGCTCCGGGGTCAGCTGTAATATGAATACCACTTTTGAGAGGACTGGCCTTTTATCCCAGATAAAATATTTTGAAAATGTATTCCATTTTTGTTTATCACTACTTCACTGCATTTCACTCTGAGGAATTATGAATCCAGTTGTTAAGCTCAAGAGAAGCACAATCACAAATCTTGTAACAAATCTCTAAACATGAACTTTAAAACATAACGTCTTATTATATATTATTTCATTCATCATAGTACTCCAAAATTATTTCTGAATTACAGCAACTGGAGTTGTATGTTGCTCTGTAACAACAGGAGAACTGATGTTTTTCCTTACCAATTCATATTCATCAAAAAGTTGTATGAGAGAAGGTGGAATGAACATATGAAAGCCCTGTAAAAAAGCATTGATCTGAGGCTGAATGGCTCTTGTCATTCGAAGTTCAGTAACAAGCTGGACATACTCCGCCTATTAAAAAAAAAAAAAAGGGATGATTTTTTTCAATTTCACATTAAGATACTGTTGATATAATCATTTCTCATTTAAAAAAATTTTTAACATTTTTATTTATTATTGAGAGACAGAGAAAGACAGGGCATGAGCATGGGAAGGGCAGCAAGAGAGGAAGACACAGAATCCAAAGAAGGCTCCAGGCTCTGAGCTGCCAGCACAGAGCCTGACGTGGGGCTCAAATCCACAAACCGCAAGATCATGACCTGAGCCAAAGTCAGATACTTAACAGACTGAGCCACTCAGACGCCCCTAATCATTTCTCATTTTAGAGGTAAGGGTTTGGAATTAATTTGGTACCATTATCCATATATCTCAGTAAACCCATAATCTACCAATCATGAAGCTATTTAGGCCAAAATCCTAGGAATCAATCACCCATGAGTTTTCCCACATGCTGTATTTGTGAGTACTATCACAACTACCTCCAAAAAAATACTCCCATCTGACCTTGTCTCACCATCTCCACTGCTAGCACCCTGGTCCAAGTCATCCACTCTCACCTGGGTTACTGCAACAGGTGGTGCTCCAGCTTCCATTTTTGCCTCCATACCACTTCTACCTTAACATTGAGTGATTTTTTAAATGTATGTTTTATATGTAATTTCATATATAATTCAGATCCACATAACTCCTGCTCAAAATCCTACAGTAACTTAAGTAAAATCCAAATACTTTCCTAGCCTGTAAAGGCCCTAAATGATCTAGCCTCTGCTTTGTTCTCTCACCTCATTTCCTTCCACTCTTCCCCTTGTTCCTTCTCTCTGTTCCCAAACTAAAGTTTATTCACTCCTGAGAGTCTTTTTTTTTTAAATGTTTGTTTATTTTGAGAGGGAGAGTGAGAAAGAACTCATGAGCACATATAACAGGGGAGGGGCAGAGAGAGACAATCCAAGCAGGCTCCACGCTATCAGCACAGAGCCTGACATGGGGGTCAGTCTCACAAAACATCAGATCATGCATGACCTGAGATGAAATCAAGAGTCAGATGACTGAACCAACAGCCACACAGGTGCCTCTCAGTGTCTTTATACTTCTTAGTGTCTCTAACTGAAATATCTCATTAGAATGTAATATCTCTGCAGGCAGAGAATCTGTTTTGTTTACAGTATATATACATGTTCCTAGCTCCTAAAAAAGTGGCTGCCATTTTGTAGAGTGTTCAATAAATATGTGATGAATGCATACATTCAATAAGTACATTTAATACATAGTTGGAACTTGATAAAGGGCCATTTAAGCATAGTCAATTTGATTCTGAATCAAGGTAAACTATTTTCACACATTTTATTTTAAAACATATCATCATATGGATGGATAAAAAAGATGTGATATATACACACATACACGCACACGCATGCACAGTGGAATATTACTCATCCATCAAAAAGAATGAAATACTGCCATTTGCGGTGACACGGATGGAACTAGAATATATTATGCTAAGCAAAACAAGTCAATCAGAGAATGACAAACACCATATGATTTCACTCATGTGGAATTTAAGAAACAAAACAGATAACATATGGGAAGGGGGGAAGAGAAGAGGGAAACAAATCAGAAGAGACTCTTAATGACAGAGAACAAACCCTGGGTTGATGGAAGAGGTAGGTGGGAAATGGGCTGGAAAGGTGATTGGTATTATGGATGGCACTTGTGATGAGCACTGGGTGTTGTATATAAGTGATGAATCACTGAATTCTACTCCTGAAACCAATATTGCACTGTATGTTAACTAAAATTTAAATTTAAAAAATAGGAAAATAAATAAATGAATAAATAAAATATATCCTCATAGAAAATAATGTCACTTAAAATTTAAGGTAATAAAAATGTATTTTGGCTCAGACAAGAATGAACTGTCATATCAATCAACTCTATCAATTATCATCACATGTATTTTAAATTATGTCTAAGTGAAACTGTCACTTAAAAGCAGTATGTTGTACATACTTCTCACCTCTCAGGTTCGGCACTAATCTAATGCTCTGCCTCCACAAGTACTAAGCCAGCAAACTGTATATAACCACTAGCTATGAATTCTCCATACATGTCAAAGCTACAGAAGGGTCATGGTGGATTCCCCACAGTTCTCGCCAAACCCCACGTAGTCCCTTGTGTAGCCTGGCACAGCAAAAGCTGCCGTCTCTGCTATTCAGTCTACTCCCACCTCCAAATCGCACTCCCTATCACTCAAAAGTTTTTCTCCACTATACAGAAATGCATCAGTTACTACAAGTTACATTCAGGTGGTTATTAGACACAGGTAAATAGAAATGTGTGCCAAACAATCAAACAGAAACATAAACTAGACCCAATACAGGAAATAATATATACAGCACTCTTCCAAGTAATAACCAGCAGTGATCTCAACATTAGCACCTCATTATCTATTAATTTATGTTTGCTCTAACTGAAACTGCCTACTAAACTACTACAGTTTTTCTGCTCCATTCATTGTCAGTTGTATGTTTAAGGTGCTATATGAGACCCTATCTTCCTTTTTAATAAGAACAGCTTTTTCCCAGGGGCACCTATGTGACTCAGTGGGTTAAGCATTTGATTCATGATTTTGGTTCAAGTCATGATCTCAGTTCGTGGGTTCAAGCCCCCCATTGGGCTCTGCAGTGACAACACAGAGTCTGCTTGGGATTCTCTTTCTCTGCCCCACCCCAACTCATGCTCGCTGTGGCTTTCTCTCAAAATAAATAAATTTTTAAAAATTAGCTTTTCCACAAAAGGTTTTGCTCTTAGAATTTTATAGTCTATTCAGTAATCATTATGTAAGACATTAAATTATGAGGGATACAAGTGAAAGACTTGTAAATTGCTCAAGGGCACTTTACCAATTTTAATTTGCCACTGCAGTGCATTATTTATCAGAATAGTACACATTCCATTTTCTACCAGTTAATTCTTATTATTTCCTCACACATTCTTTTTAAAAATTTTCACAAGTATACTAATCTCTCCTCATGTTCCTTTCTATTCCTTCTAACATTAATTATTTTCCACATTTGTTTCTAAATTTTTTTTTTAATTTATTTCTAGGAGAGAGAGACAGCATGAGCAGGGGAGGGTTTTCCACATTTGTTTCTAAAACTTTGACTTATAGCTATTGGATACTCATGAAAATCAGCTCTTTCACTTACCATTCTCCATATTAAGTTAACTGTGGATGAATCTTGGTCTAAATTATTTTTCAATAAAATAATAAAATCCTAGCCATCACAAATCCTCCTGAGATGTTTAATAAAACAGTTTTCCACTTAGCTGTAAGAAAACTGTGTTACAAGAAAATCTAAATCCAACTGCTGCTAAAATGTTTTCCTGCTTCCTTAAACATTGCACATCCTCAAATAGAAGAACACAAATTAACATTATGTTGATGATAGTTATTAGTATGAACATCCACTATTATCACACACTAACATTTTGACTATTCACACTGCAAAAATATACTGGCTGCATTCCCATTACCTATGCAGGCATTCAAGGGACTCATCCCCCCCACACTTATGCCCCTGCATCAAATATCTTACATGTTTCAATAAGAAAACAGTGAATGTACAGATGACAAGCAGTCCACAAAACACTGGCATCAAGAGTTGCATAATTAAAGATTAAATACAAACCATACCTAAAGTCTCATTTTGTTTTACATTATTAAAAGAGATTGATAGAACTTGGGGACAGGGGATCCTTTATCCCTAACAGATGGCATATCCTAGGAGTCATATTTGCTCCCACCTGAGTTTTGCTGTCAATTATTTGAAGGCATAAATTAATACCAGATGCCAAAGAATTAAGGAATTAATCATATGAAAAAATCTTAGAACTTATAATGGTGGTATAATTATGTTAATTCATAGAAATCTTTCAACTTAGAAAACCAGAGCACAGAAACAACAACAGCAAAAAAAAAAAAAAAAAAAAAAAAAAAGCAACTTTTTTCTGGCTTTAACCTCTAACCCTGGTCACTGACATCAAACAGTCAAGCAAAAAAGAAACTGCAAAGCAAAAAACATAAAAGCACTAAGATTAAGAAGACTGAACTTTTGGACATGTTTCAATTAAATTACATGTGTAATTACAGAAACATTTTGTTTTAATAATCTCCTAGTCTTTTGAATTCGGGAAATAAATAATATTCACCTCTCAGAAACCTTCCTTAAGAGTTTAACTGCTCTTCAGGCCTCGAACCTAAATTATGTCTTCTTATGAAGAGTGGTGGTGATGTTGAAAACTGATGCATTTGTTAAAGCTATTTTTCTCCTTGAAAATCTTTTTTCACTATTTCTTGAAAGATGTCTGAAAAAACTATATTTACTTAAATAATAGTTAACTCTTAATAGTGATAACAAGATATTCCCCCCTCCTCGAAGTAGAGATAAAAACTGGGCCACATTTGTAAAACGGTTTGGAATAATAATAATAATTGTTATTATTATTTTAGTAATTAACAGTTTAAATGATGTTATTATTGGCATAATTCAAGTTACTGTTTGAATATAAATCCTTTGCTGATAAAAAGCTTCTTTCCTGGGTTTATCCACTTATTACTGCTCTAGTATGTTAAGAGTTCTCACTGAAAATGTCTCCACTGAGAACTTCAAAAGATAACCAGGTTTCTTTTGTAGAAATAAGCAGAAATATCAAAAAGGCTAGACACTACCTCATTTTCTTTATCCTCACTGACAGTGTCTTATAAAACCCTCACGCATCTTCACCAGACCAATGCCACAACCCTCTAGCAGCTACCCTGACTCCCATATTGTCCCTTTCAGTCCATTCTTCACACTCCAAGCTGAGGTCGTGTGTGTGTGTGTGTGTGTGTGTGTGTGTGTGTGTGTGTGTGTGTGTGTTTTAAACCAGAATTCATTCAGGAAACTTGTCTCTGTAACACATGCAATCATCCAGTCATCATCATTAATGCTCAAATTCCTAATTGTGGATGCAGAGTTTTTCAGAATTTGGCGCCCGTCTACTCCTCTCATCTGTTACCACTCATTTACTCCACAACCGAAGCTAAGATGTACAACTCTGATCTACCTGTGGTTCCCCAAACACATCATGCTCTGTCATCCTCAACTTCGTATAAGGCCAGAACATTTCCCCCTTATTCCTCCTATCTGACCAGTTAATGCATCTCCTCTATAAGTCAACTTTCATGGCACCTCCTCCAGTCCTTGATATCCTGTCTTACCCCACCCCTACTTCTTTCTATCCCAGTGAATGAACTTTATGATTAGTATTGTAAAAGTGTTAACATTAAAAACTCATGTAGCTTACTCTTCAGTTCTAGGAGATAGAATTGAAAAATCTAAGAAAACCTGTCACTTCTAACTCAAATTATATGGTTCCATGATTCCAGCTTTTGGTCAAGAATAAAAAAGTAAAAATGAAAAATAATAGCAAAACTTTTCTTTTTTTATTTTATTTTTTTAAATTTATTTCCAGGAAAGAGAGAGAGAGAGAGACCGCATGAGCAGGGGAGGGTCAGAGAGAGAGGGAATCACAGACTCTGAAACAGGCTCCAGGCTCTGAGCTGGCAGTCCGCACAGAGCCCGACGCGGGGCTTGAACCCACGAACCGCGAGATCATGACCTAAGCGAAAGTCGGACGCTTAACCAACTAAGCCACCCAGGCGCTCCAAAAGCAAAACTTTTAAAGGAAGGTGAAAATAGTATTTAAATGTTAATGTTTAGTTCCTGGTTAGAAGCTAATGGTTATTTCAGCCATTTTCAAAAGTGAAACCAGAGTTTAGTTTTGTTATTTGTTTTTAAGATTTTTAAACAAATTGATACAAAATTAAATTTAAAAGAGCTTTCTTTATATTTCAAATGTGGACCAGATATATATTCTTCTGTGTATATCATATGTATTTACGTAAGGTACTCCTTTTTAAACAAAGTTATTTTCATCTATTTGGTTTCACTTATAGGCTTTCCCAGTCTTTCCATAAAATTTAGGAATAAATGACTCCCCCATGTGGAGATCAGCTTTCACAGATCTTCTCATACTAAGAAGCTTGGCAACTCATTTAAACTTCAATATGCTTACAGATTTTGAAGTTGAACTCCAAATGTGACAATACAACTTTTTTATCTATAGAGAAGAGTAAGTAAAAAGCTAACCCTAAACTAAGAAAAATGCTCATGAAAGAAATGTATTTTAAAAAGTTATAAAATCTCTAAGAAACATGGTTTGAAAATTTTATTTGTAAATTTAATACTTTCACAATCTTAGAGCAAGTGATCAATTTAAGCTGCAAGTATGTTTCTAAAGATTTTTCATTTTAAAAAATTAATCAGGCTGCTTATTGAGTAAGCATTAAATGTTTAAGCATCAATAATCTGATATACAATTATACTTGACTCTGGTAATATAAGAAAATGAAGAGGTTCAATTATTCTGAAAAATGTTTATATCACAAAATGAAAGCTGAGAATAATGAACATATTAGTGATTGAGATCCTGCTTTTATCTCTATTACCAAACTAATCATTAAAAAAAAGTTAGCCTATAATCAACCAATATAGTTAATACAGTTAAGTAAAAACGTATTAAACTTAAAAGCAACTTTCAAGGTTTTTAATATTTCAACTGTATTCTAGCCTCAAACTAAGCTCACAATGATATATATATCATTATATATATATATCCATATATAATTTTTGTTATTATTTACCAATACTAGATTTTAACAAAAGACATGAATGCAGAAGATTTAATACAGTATGTATTTTTAAAAATCTAAACAAAAGTCATATCGTAATGGGAGGGAGACTCTTAGGAGATACAAGTATAAATATAGCTAGCCATGCATCATGCAATTATTAATGGGTCTTTCCACTTTGTCACCTAAAAGATACCCGACAGGAGTGACAAATCAACTCACTGGATATAATATTCACAGATAAGAATCATATTTGAGTTTCTCTGGTGAAAAGCAATCTCTTGCTCATAATAAAGATTCTGTAACTTCATTACTCTTAATTGAGAATAGGTCTCCAGTGTAAAATAAAATAAAAGATGCACTACAGGGTAGACAATCTAATAATTAGAAGACTTTTAAAAATATTTTCATTCACTGGCAAGCTTATACATATTTTAAAAATTAAGCATTTTACTATTTTCAGCTTCTAGAGCTTAAAATGACTCATATTAAAAGTCAAATAAGATCTTCTGCAACACGTTTTGCAAACAGGAAAAACATTAGGCTTGAAACCGGGAGTCCTGGGTTTTGGCCCTAGTTTTACCATTAACTCTTTAAGCTTTAGTGTCTTCATATACAAAATAAAAGAGGAGACTAAAAATTGTCTAAGCATACATATGCAAAAACTCAGCTCCTGATCTTATTTTCGAAAATTAAACTTAATGTTTTTTAGATGTATAGTAAGTTTCAAAAAGTAAAACTATATACCTATATATATTTCCAATACCCTGTACCTATGTTAAACTAAGAGCCTCTTTTTATAGAAAATTATCCAATAACAAGTAACTTTTGTGTTGTGGTTTTCAGTCAGCAAAATGCTAGTAACATTTCTATATCAGAAGTATTATTATCCCAAGTCTACAGAATAGAAAACTGGGGCTAAAAGAGGTTAAAGTGTAGTCTTTCGAGCTTTTAAAAAAGAATATACTTAACTAAATCAATGGACATTATTTCTATAGTTAGTTGCTTCTGAAGCCATCTTAGAATTATAATCCAACTAACAGAAAGGAAAAAGATTTTAGTCTTGTTTAACCAAAAGTTGCTACTGGCAAATGACAGAAGTGGAATTCCCAAACCAGATTTTCTGACTACCAATTTCCTAAATATCAAAACATAAAAATGTATTATATATTAAAATAACATTTTTCAACAATGAAATTTAAAATATACATAAAAATTTAAAACTAGTATGTACAAATGTATGTCAATTATTTCTCAATAAGACTGGAAAAAATATTTACAAACAGAAGATATAACACATGATCAAGTTATAAAGCTTAAAAAATCAAGTAGTCTAATAGATCACTGGGTCTATTAGAACTATTAGATCTACTGGATCCCAAAAGCATGTACAAAGTTTAACATGGAAATTTCTTCTTTCCTCCACTGAAACTCTTAACATCATATGTGAAAACATGAAACAGTGACTGATGCAAATATGATCTTGATGTAAGCTTCTAATTCTAATTGAATTTTTCGATATATAATTGCCCAACTTATACAGTCAACTGAATTGTGCCCTAGCCTGCTTCAGGACCGGCCTCGACTATCTAACATAATAGTGATATAATCCTTTCTAATTCAAATCCTGATATTTGATGGTTTCGTTAATTTAAATATTTCATCTGTTGCAAAATGCTGTGAAATCCTGAAATAGCAGGATTTTTCTAGCCAGTGTCAGGAAGCCAGAGTAATTAACAATCAGGGCCAAGTTACAAACAGTGGCTAAGCTAAAAATTTGAATACTCACTTTGTTATTCTGTGTCACAAGAATACTTCCACCCCCAGGTTTCAAAGGTACCTCTTCCATTGCTCCAAACACATCAGTTTCAACAGAAAAAGTTAGTTCTAGACCCAGATCACTAATGTCATTATCTAAAATCCACTGCAAATTTTTGGCATACTCTGGATCAATGGATGCCACATCCTGGTAATTTACAGGAATACCTAAAAATGCAAACATACAGCAGTTATAGTCTAAATGTTTCTGCTTTTTCTTGTTTATTTAATGGTAAAATACTGCCCTCTACAGATATTCCATAAAACTGCAAAATATAATCCAATTGAGAGCAAGATTTAAATACATGCTAATTCCTGGATTTAGAAGTCTGTATTCTTTCTTTGAAATAGCTATACAGGAAAATTATTATGTACTTCAAAAAGTGCCAATTCTCTTAAGTATATTCATACTACTATGCACTCTTAACATGGACAATTATACACTAAAATGAAAAACAATTTTTATAAAGGAAAAAGGTATTTTTTTTCTTTCCCTCAGGCTCTCAAACGCCTTACATACACAGATAGTCCCCAAATGAAATAAAAATTACCTCATCCAAAATGCCACCTCTATCTACTAAGTTTTTTCTAAGGATTCTAAGAAAAACACTTAAAATAAATGCCAATGGAAATAACAATAGAGCCGTACCAAGAATGTGCTTATAGAATGATCTTGTGAAGTAAATGTTGACCAGCTGTCTGTGGTTTAAAGCTAATCCCAAGATCTGTCCAGCAAACCGGAAGTAGTTCAAGTGATCAGGATTTACATAGGAGTTGCTATTAGGCTGAAAAGTTGTTCCTATTAAAATAAATACAATGTAATTGATTTCTAAGAATCCAGATGCAGAAGAAAGATCATTTCACTACAGACAGAGCAGTTCAAACACAACTTCAGCAAAACCAAGGTTACATTATGTATAAACTTCCACAGGTATGTTCTTTGTGGAACATATAGCAGACAATGGAATCATCAGAAGATAATCATTAATTCACATATACTTATCAGAGTTAAGTCTTTGTGCATAGAGAAACTTTTAGAATACTTTTAACTGAAAGTAGTTCAAAGATGTGTCAAAGAGATACTGGAAACAATATATTAAAAGATAAAACACACACGTTTTCCTCAGCAGTGTAGAAATATTAGGCTATGAATTAGGGCAGGTATTATTTCATGTCTATGTGTCCAGTGCAGTAGGTATTCACTACTTTTTGCCCCTTATGGAATAGAGCACTATGAGAGAGTAAGAATTTTAAATGTTCAACTGTTCTTAAGTAATGAACTTTTAACAATTTTCAGAAAATAACCTAAATCCACAAGTCAACCAATTATTTCTCATGAAAAATAATCAATTTCAAATAAGTACCACTGAGGTATAAAAGTAAAAAAGGCAATCGGGGCGCCTGGGTGGCTCAGTCAGTTAAGTGTCTGACTTCAGCTCAGGTCATGATCTCATGATTCATGGGTTCAAGCCCCGCTGTGCTGACAGCTTAGAGCCTGGCCTGGAGGATGCTTCAGATTCTGTGTCTCCCTCTCTCTGTGCCCCTCCCCCACTCATGCTCTGTCTCTCTCTGTCTCAAAAATAAATAAACTATTAAAAAATAAGTTAAAAAGGCGAAGGCAATAGCTACCAATTACAGTCAAAATCTAGTATGAGGGGACACCTGGGTGGTTCTGTCGGTTGAATATTTGATTTCCCCTCAGGTCATGATCTCAGGGTTCATGAGTTCGAGCCCCATGTCATGATCTGTTCTGACAGCTCAGGCCCTGGAGCCGGCTTCAGATTCTGAGTCTCCCTTTCTCTCTGGTTCTCCCTCCCCCAAAGTAAATAAAACATTAAAAAAAAAATTTTTAACCTAGTATGATTCCACTTATTTGAAAAAGGTCTGGAAATAGACAGTGGTGATGGTTATATAAAATTGTCAATGTACTTAATGCCAATGAACTGTATACTTTAAAGTGGTTAAAATAGTAAATTTTATGTTATATATTTTACCACAATAAAAACAAGTCTAAAAAAAACTAGTGCAATGGCAAAACCTAATACCAAGACCTCACCTTTAACGATCTCTTTATGTATTTTTCTGTGATGATCACTAACTCCGAATACAACTCTCATTCACTGAACAAATATTTTTATTGAGCTCATGCTATTTACTACTCTTCTAG
Organism: Proteles cristata cristata; assembly: GCA_017311185.1. Classification (NCBI taxonomy): domain Eukaryota; kingdom Metazoa; phylum Chordata; class Mammalia; order Carnivora; family Hyaenidae; genus Proteles; species Proteles cristata. Next base: position 3,304,828 of record JAESUZ010001232.1, read on the forward strand.
GCAACGGGCTAAAAGAAAGAATAACTGCTAAATCTAATGAAATAGAACCCCCTCCAAAAAAATAAATAAATAAAATAAAGGAAAAGTGGAAACTTTTGGAAAGTGTTATGTTTGGTCATTTAGAATAGATATTTTTATAATAATTTACTTTGTTCATTGCTAGTCTTTGATTTCTCACTGTTGGCACTAGACTACATTGCCGTAACCAGTTTACTTAGACAAAAGGTACAAATTTGGAAGCTTATGGTTGAATGACTTAAAAGGGCCACTTGGAATGTCATTCGCTGTCAAGAATCTTTTTTTTTTTTTTTTTTTGCAAATAGTTTATTGTCAAATTAGTTTCCACATAACACCCAGTGCTCATCCCCACAAGTGCCCTCCTCCATGCCCACCCCTCCTCCCCCCCACATCCACCAGTCCTCAGCAAGAATCTTTTGAAAATCATTCCCAGTCATGGGAAAGACTGGGTATTAAAAGTCAAAACAAAGTTTTGTGAGATGAATAAATACTTCAAGACAAACATAACAATAATTCTAAAACTATAGTATTTTAAGAAAAGTCACAAGTATTTTCACCTATCTAAACAGTAAATGGTTATTGATGAATCAGCAAAGATTTTTGATGACTCAACTTTCCTCTCCTATGTCTGTGATTTATAAGTCCTTTGCTAAATATTTTCTGGGAAATCTAGGTTATTAAAAAAGATAGGAGACATTTTTTAAAAATAAGGAAACAAATGGGGAAAAATCTTCAGGAAAGAAATTATACTTATTTTTACCTTGAAAACTACTTAAAGCAATACAAAGTTTATGTTCTAAGTTCAGAATAAATGTAGGTGTGAGACAGTTCTTTTCATTACTCAGAAAAACCCTATTGAACAAGAAAATATCATTTTCACAGAATAATAGCTTCTAATTTTTATTTCTGCTTTCTATGTGCCAGGCACTGGGCTAAGCATTTTTACACATCAGCTAATTGATTTTTTTCACCACATTACAAAACATAGGTTATCATCATTTTCAAATGGAGAAATTGAGGTCCGGACAGGTTACATTTACTGGCCCAAGATCACAGCAAAAAGAGGCACAGAGCCAGGACTCACATTCAGTGTAACAACAAAAGCCAAACTCTCCAGTAAGCATCTTAATATAATTAGAAAGCGTGCTCACTTCGGCAGCACATATACTATAATATAATTAGAAAGCAAGTTTTAAAGAAATGATTAGACCTGAGGACTAGCCAAACATTTCCCAAATTTAGGAATTTTTAATATAATTCCCTCCATGTCAACTAAACGTAATCAGGAAATATTTCATCTAGATTTTAATTTATAAATACTGTGACCCCAGAGAGAAGACTTATATGGCTTACAAAAAGGACAAATTATCATCTTTATGGTCTCTGTGCTTCAACATATGCTCTGTTTCTATATTCATAATATGAAGAGGAATCTTGACTCATGATTCCACACCAAATCTGTTTTTCAGGCATGAAAACAACAGACACAGAATAAGGGGCTATAAGAAAAGAAATAAATCTAAAATATAATATTCTAATGCTAAATCTTGCTTCAAAGATTAGGCCTAATTAAACTCAGCACCTGTCATCAAACTTGTCATCAAAATCACAACGACACCAAATTCACCTCCGAGTAAATAATCAGGAGTTATAGAATTAAACCAGACAGTTCCATATTCCTAAATAACTTCCAATAGACCCTGTGGGTCTGAGAAGCCCATCCCACAGGTGAATATCTGCAGCTCCCTACATCGCTGCAGCCTACCACCCCCTTGCCTCTCTTAGAGTCATCCTTCTTATTCAATGGAGATTTGCTGGCTCGCTTGGATAGAGGCAATCGGAAATTATAATTAATGATGTACTCTCTCCTTATAAAAAGAGCTTAAACAACAGGAAAGAAAAGATTTTCAGGAAATAAAAGCAACTGTGTGAAGCATTTAAAAACTGGAACCCCACTTTCACTTGTGTATGTCTTTATTAAGTTAGAGAACTGTCAAGTATACCTCCCACAGATGAGGCAATAACCATTTCCATTTACCCTACAATATCAAATTACAATTGTGCAGATCGAAAGAATCATTTCAACAAATAGTTTATCTGTTCTATAAGATAATAACAGGTTTTTACTTGTCAGATTTTGATCTTTTAAAAGGACTGAAAACTAAGCTACTATACATAAACAGATCATAAGTTAAGATTTAATACCATTATTTCTAGACATTTTTTTATGATCAATAAATTTTAAGACTTTTTCGAAAACTCAAATAGCATTAGAAAATTTTAATTTTTCTACTTAAGGCTTTTTTTAAGCCCATTTACTTGTACTGTTTCACAAAAGGAAAATTTTAACTCAAAAAAGTAGTCTAAGGACAATCCTTAAATTGAATAGAAATAGTTGTACTTTACAAAGGACTGATGAAAACTTCCTTGGGGCCTTGAGACAAATATTTGAGAACCAACTATTTAGAGGAAAGAATGCTAGGCTGAATCAGATTCCACTCATGATCTTACTACTCATTAACTGTGTTAATGTAGATAGAAACTGAATTTCAACTTTCTCTTCTATGAAATAGGAATACACCACCTAGCTCACAGGATCACCATGGGGATCAAAGGGTACAAGTACTGAAGTATTTTGAAAATGTGACAAGTCACAGAAAAAGTCATGTAGATTGTGCAACTTACCATCAGCTGACTGGGTAAACAATGCATAATCAGGATTGACTATCTCATTAGACAGAATATCAAACCACTCACGCACAACACCTTGACCCTGAGTTCAAGAAAATAAAGTATGAACAGAAATATATGAAGAAATTTTTTTCTAAATAATAAATTAATTTCAAGTTTCTTCCATTATCAATTAAATACTAAACTTTATTCAAGTGCATTTCAATCTCTTACATATAGTGACCTTAATAACACTTATTTTTAGGGGCGCCTGGGTGGCTTAGTTGGTTAAGCGTCTGACTTTCGCTTAGGTCATGATCTCGCGGTTCGTGGGTTCGAGCCCCGCGTCGGGCTCTGTGCTGACTGCCAGCTTGGAGCCTGGAGCTGTTTCAGTCTGTGACTCCCTCTCTCTCTGACCCTCCCCTGCTCACACTGTCTCTCTCTCTCTCTCTCTCTCTCTCTCCTAGAAATAAAACATTTAAAAAAAAAAACACTTATTTTTATACCCACCATGCCTTCTTCTCCATGGAATCGTACAGCAATTCCTTGCTTTAGCTTTGCACAATTTGCTTTTGACACAACTTCACAGCTACTCCTAAAAATAGAATCTAAATATGTAGCATTGGTTAATTTTACATATCAAAACTTATAATAACTAGTATTTTGTACCTCACACACATCCGTTTCTTTGTTAAACATACCTCTGTGAACCAGCAGGATATCATTTTCATTCACTGGCCTGTGCACCATGTCTGAATCTGGTTGTCCTGAATGCAAATGTTCATAGAACCATTCACAGCGATCTTTAAATGGCTACCCCAAAAAATAATGGTAAAATATGTTAGCGGTATTTCAGTTACCTGTAAGATTACTTAATGAGCCTGCTAAATCCCCTTTCTACAAATAATCATTCTTAGACCTTTGTTTATAATAAATAGTTCTAGATAATCTTCTGACATTTCAAAAATTATTCACAAAAAGGCAGGTCGTACATAGAGTGTATTTTTTTTAATTCTCTATTTTTTTTTAACAGAAAAGACTTGATAAATTAGTTTATATCTAAAAACTTAATATCAGATAATGTAATTGATATGTAATTTACTCTCAATTTCTTTTAAGCCCAACAGCTTTGTAAGAATGAATTTACAGGGGCGCCTGCGTGACTCAGTCAGCTAAACATCCAGGACTCTGGGTTTCAGGTCGTTATCTCACAGTTAGTGGGTTTGAGCCCCACATCAGACTCAGCAAACAGCCTGCTTGAGATTCTCCTTTTCCATCTTTCTCCACCTCTCTCTGCATCTCCCCTGCTTGTTCTCTCTCTCAAAAATAAAATTTAAAAAAGGAACAAATTTTCAAATCCAGAAAACTAATATTTCATGTTACTTTAATTTTTCATGAAAATAACCGTTAGGCCTAACTTTATTCTTATATCTATCCTTTGAATATATAGTGTAAACCTTGACAAATGGGGTATTTTTTCTTACTTTAATATAAGTGCCTGACTTAAGCTTTGATTGCCAAGGCAACCACTTCAAAGATGGCTACCTCAAACAGAATGCCAGCCACACAACTAGATAAAGAGTCAGGCCACCTTCCCACATGGAGGCTTTCCACTTTACAGATCTTGGTTGATTTCTGTAACTGACCATTTGGACTAGTTTTTTTTTTTTTTTTTTTTCCCCTCTTTCCATGCTTTAAATTCCCACTCTTAACTTTTAAATTCACCAAGAGTAAGCCTATGAAATCCTAGCCTTCTACCTCAACCCCAGTAAAAGCAGAGCAACAGGTTCATGCATATTATCATGTTCACACACATGCACACTCTCACCCACTCCCCCATCTTTACCCCCATGTATGCTGTGTGATATCCAGGTCCTATAACAAATAAACCTTAATTTTTTTTTCAGTTTCTTGATGGTTATTGCTGAAGGGCATCTTGCAATCATAATAAGAACTACAAGGGTTTCTTTAGCCACAAAACTGGTTAATGACAAGTTAAGACCAGCACACAATTGGCATAGTCAGCAGTACTACATGATTGCCCTTGCAACTAACCAAGGGGAATGCCTTTGTCTGCAACTTGCCTACTAACTGCCAAACTCACTGTCTAAGAAAGGAACACCTTTAGCTGGGGGTCATGCTACTATGTGCTTTCACACTTTGCCTCTGTCGTGTGTTGCCTGCAGTATCCAGCCTAAAGGTCACGGCTGCCATAGTAATCCAACAATTTTCCCAGAGCAGCATGATGAAGGCCTTAAGTTCTAATAAGATAATTAGACTACTAATTATAAAGATCTTACTTGACTACTAGTGTGCATAAGGGTCATCAATGGCCAAGGAAAGCTAAGGAGAATAGACAAGACTGCAAGGCTATTGTCTCTCCCCAAGGAGTGTTCTGAGCCAAAGGTAGGAAGAAATGATTCCCTTTAGGTGAAGAGGACTCCACTTGCAAACACTGAGTCAAGTGGGTTGTGCCCAAATTATATGTCCTAACCCAAAAGAGTGAAATAGGCTTACAACTGGAAGCCAATGGCACCACAAAGGGAAAATACAACAGAGGCCTACAGTTTCTGTCACCCTTTACCCACTACAATTGCTACTTGTCCCCTGATCCAATGGGATACTATGGGTCCAATCCCTGGTGTGGTATTGCTAAAATATTAACGACAAATAAATGCTCTGAACATCTGGTGCCAGTATGTCCTACGAACCCTGAGGAGGTACACTGGCTCTGTGATAAATCCAAAACCCACAGATGCTTCCTGGGTATTATTCAATGCCATGGAAGCCAACATACCAAGACTCTGGTTTATGCTCCAGAGAGACCTAGTGAATTTTCCCAAAGACCATGTGAATATCATGCTAGTAAAGGCAGACTCCGATCCAGGAGAGATTTCTTGGAATACCCTAGACCAGAAAGCAGCCACCTACAAAGAAGGCTGACAGTAATGTCATCCAAAATTTTCTGGTAACAATTTTCCAGTATGATTAAGGTAACAGGATAAAAACATGAAGTAGACATTGAGATCAAAAGCTATACCTTAACTAAAATTCAAACCTTTCTCAAATATTGTTTGTGGCAGGAAGGAGAAAAGGGAACTAATTGGTTATTGTGGGTTTTCTTGTTTGTCTGGAATGGGCTCTGAATTGTTACTCTTGGTAGCCAAAAAGCATCAACTGGCCTCTATCTTTAAAGACCCTAAAATCCATAACATGCTCATTCCTTCCAAGACAGGACAGATTCTGAGCCCCCTCAGCTTTCCACTGAATGAGGCATAACTACAATGACAAAGCCTCACTAGGTGTCCCCGCAGCCAGGAGAAGAGCAGAGAGAGTTATGGAGTCCTCTCCTGAGGAGGAAGAGGGAACCGGGAAGGCAAAGGCCCCTAGAGCCACTGATACTCACAGCCAAGCCCTCCCTCTCCTCACCTGGATATAAACTGCCTGGCACTGCACCCATCCTTCCATCACCATGATTACTGCTAAGGCTCACAGAGTAGGCCCATCTCCTGCTACACAAAATTCCCATGGTCCAAATGGTTTATCATTTCCATGACCATAGTCATCCAAATGACCCCTTCTGCATTTCCAACCTGAAGAGGTCCCATTTGACCTTGAATCCAGAGAATTATTTTTACAAGGCATTCCTCTAATTAAAGGGTGGCACTACTACATTTTACTGTGACTGCCAAAACTATCCAAAAGGCACTACAAGTCCTAGGAGAAAGCTTGCATTCTTCTCTGTCCCTTGAAGAGGTTAAGATCCAGCCATGTCTTCAAAATGTAAACACCTCAGGGGGTACCTAAAGCTCTGCCCACAATCTCCTGAGACCACAGTTGAAGAGCTGGGGGTGGGGGGTGAGGGGGGGGGGAAGAGGCCTTTTAAAATATAGAACACTATAAAAGCTCTTTTGCCCAAACTCTAGTCCACAGCCTCTTTAAGATTATTTGTGAAGGATAAATACAAATCTTAAAAGTCTTCTCTACAAATATTAGTATGAAGCTTTAACCACTGGAGCAGTCAACCTTATCCTATTCTGTCTGCCAATCTGGATTCAGCCGTTACTTAAAACTAGTGAGTTTCATATTGCTATACATGATTCATGGCTAGAATGCTGAAATGGAAGCTATAGGTTTCTATGTCTGTCTGCATGTTTATGTATGTCTATGGATATGTTATGTATATGTGATTTTTTCCTACCTCCAGAGACAGGATCACCAAATAATTCATAAAAGAACTATTTTAATGGCTTAAAAATAAGCCTTTAAGAATTATGTATTCCTAAAATTCAGAAATACTGAAACTAACTCAAATATTTTCAAGTTCACATGATTTGGGATAATCTCTGGTAAATAAAAGCTAGTTTAAATTTGGTTGAATTAAAAAAGTATGTTTTCAGACATGTATATATTCAATATAATGCAGATTATATATAAATAATCTATATTATAAAATTATATTATTCATGTGTGTAATATATATTAAATATAATATAGATTATATTAATATAATTATGTTAAATATAACACAGATAAAAAACTTTTTCTACCTGGGTTTACTTGTCAAATAAATCCCCATCATATCTTATAAAATTTGTCAGCAAGAAAAATAGATTGGGGTGGTGGCTACCTTTTTCTACTGTCTAATCAAGTTTTTCATGGGTAATCTAAACATAATTGTTGTGATCAAGTGATTTAGATAAATGTTAAATGGGATAAATTTCTAAGTCAACTTTTCAACAACTTTTAGTTTCTAAAAGTTTTGTTAACTTCCACCCTCAGAATATTGCTAAATTAAACGAAAGGAGTTCACTGATTGTCTAAATCATTTTCAAATAAGATAAAATACTGAAATATTAATTGCAAAACAAGTCTAAGTTTACCTACTTTTGTTTTGGGGAGTTTTAAAAAATTTTTTTAATGTTTATATTTGAAAGACAGAGAGACAGAACGTGAGCAGGAGAGTGGCAGAGAGGGAGACAGAATCTGAAGCAGGCTCCAGGCTCTGAGCTGTCAGCACAGAGCCCTACTCGGGGATTGAACTCACAAATTGCGAGATCATGACCTGAGCTGAAGTCAGACACTTAACCAACTGAGCCACCCAGGTGCCCCTAAGTTTACCTACTTTTGACTTAACTAAAGATATTTGGGTCTGTTAGTAAACGTGTCTTGTGTCACATTGCAAAGCTGTACTACAAAGAAATATATGTTTGCAGAAATTGTGAAATGTATTCATAAATTTGCCAATCTAAAGAATGCTGGTATAATAATTCACAAATTTTACTTCTTACTTTTTGTAAGAAATTAAGGTTTCTAAGGACTGAGAATTCTAATTAATACATATAATTACAGCTATTAGAAATGATAAGGGAAACATCTCTGAACGCAAGGAAAGTAGGATATGTCTTTAGCTAAGAGAAGGCATGAGGTAAGAAGGTGTATTTTTGCTAACGAAAAAGAAAGTAATTTGTCCTAAAGTATAAAACTGGTTATTTCAGAATAGGAAAGAGGAAAATAAAGCACAAAATGATATAGAAAGTTGAGAAGAGAAAGAATTTTACCTTGTGGGGTCAAGTTGGCTAAAACTGAATTATTGTTATTATAAAGGGTGTTTTTAAAATAGTAAGCTTTAGGGGCACCTGGGCAGCTCAGTCGGTTAAGTGTCCAACTTCCGCTCAGGTCATGATCTCCCAGTTCGTGGATTTAAGCCCCGGATCATGCTCTGTGCTAACAGGCAGCTCAGAGCCTGGAGCCTGTTTCAGATTCTGTGTCTCCCTCTCTCTCTGACCTTCCCTTGTTCACTCTCTCTCTCTTTCTCTCTTTCTTAGAAATAAATAAAAACATTTAAAAATTGTTTAAAAAATAATAAAATAATAAAATAAAATAGTAAACTTTAAAATCAATACTATGCTTATATAATTTTCTTTCATCTGCTAAAAGGACAACGTTTTCTTGGGAATACTGGTCAGCTCTTGATCACAGACTATGAAAGATTTTGCCTTACCTTTCAAGTAATCTAGCTAGAAAGCAAAGAGTTTGTGTTCTATCAAAATAATTAACCTGTGCTTCATGCTGTCTTAGTCAGGTCTTTGATTACTTAAGCAAACTGAGTCTTTTCAATATTAAAAGAGCTGAATTTTGCTTACAACTATGTAATCTTCTGTATTTGCCTTTAAAATCTTTTGTCACTGTGGCGTTAAGCTTCCGTACCTCAGCTCAGGTCATAATCCCATGGTTCATAGCTTCAAACCCGGCATAAGGCTCTGTGCTGACAGCTCAGAGCTTGGAGCTTTCTTCAGATTCTGTGTTTCCCTCTCTCTCTGCCCCTCCCCTGTTCGTGCTCTCTCTCAAAAATAAATTTAAAAAAAAAACAAAAAACACTTAAAATTAATTTAAAAATAAAATAAAACCTTTTGTCACTTAAGTAGGTAATAAAGTATTATCTCATAATCATCTGTGATCCTATTTAGTCAAGTGTCCAAAACCTTTTGATATTTTTGACAGAGTTCCCCAAATCAAATTCTAAATAATCTCTTTTAGACCTGGAAATAACTGCAATTTCCTAGGGAACCCTTAGAACATCTCAGATGATCTGTTTACTCTCCTTATGAAAAGAGAGATGATGAATTAATCAGGCTTATTTGATATGTTAAATTACATGAGAAGCATTATCAAATAAGAATAACACTAAACCCTCCTTATGGATATCTTTGCAGGGATATATGCTATTAATGTAAGCGTTCCAGAAATTCTATGAAATTCCTAAAAATCTGATATGAAATGTTATCAGTCATCATTCCAGTTATCATCTTAAAACGTGTGGCACAGAAATAGCCACGTTTCCTTGTTTGCTGTGTTATAACTCTTATCAGAGCTTTAAATATGAGCATTCTTAAGTCTTTTATCATTTATAGAAGTTACTGTTTCATTCTGATGCTTTTGCACAAATGCTTCATCTTCAAGATTTCCTGGAAAGGAATCTGACAAGCCCAGGTTTCTGATAACTTTCAGGTTGTACCAATGAACTGAGTAAGAAATGACAGAACTCTAAGGAAAAACTAAATTCATAAAACTGCTAAAAAAAAAGATCAAGACCAAGAATCACTAGGGCTGAATGAACTGAAGAAAATGATTATAATTTTTTATGAGCTGTGTTTGTAACATTGCTGGCTCTTTAATCTTTTGTTTTCCAGACTGAAGGAAACTTTTTCTCTTAAGCTAGCTATGAGTTACAGCGACTTGGTAAAATATATACCTTTGTGAACAAAGGCAAAACACTTTTTCCCCCATCTGATCCCTCCAGAAATCGGAAACTCTCAGTGAGTACATTTTCACAGCAGTACGGTTATTTGTGTATGTTCACTTACAAATCTTTTCTCCTTGTACCAGGACACAACTGGAAACACTGGTTACATTACTAAGGCTTTGAATTTGGAATGTCATAGTTGAAAGAAACATGAATAGATTCAGATAAGACCAGGTAGATTTAAAAAATTAAGGTTGACTTGGACTTTGGGGAACCAATAAGACCCCTGGAGAAAATCAGTCTGGTGCCTTACTTATAGGGTTCCCAGCAGCCTTACCAGGTGAGTGAGGAAGGTCACTTCCTGGCAGGCCCAGGAACCTGAAAACTTCAGCCAAGCTGAATTAAAAGAGTCTATATGGTCAATCAGAGTCAATCACTATTCACACTGCACTTACATAAATAACCAGGCCAAGTTTAAAGAGACTGGACTTATTTTATTTCCTGACCTCTGATAGAAATGGGGATGACTGTAGAGAGAACAAGTCATGTTTCAGTAACATACCTTTCCAGATATCAGATTTTAGTGCTGTTAATTGTCCTTGAGGTTTTGTTTTTTTACCTGTAAACTGAAATGGATCATGAATTCTTCTAGTTTCTTCCAGTATTTGGCTACAACTCTCGAAACTAACATGTCCAATTTTTCTCCCACCCTTCCAACTTAGAATCATTGAGAACTAAAGTTGCCTTTTTCCCAAAGCAATAAGAGCTAGAATGGAACAACTTGATATAAACTTAAGAAAATCATTACAACCTCATAAAGACAATCTTCGTGTCTGCTGCTGTGTGGGCTATACAGAGTGTGCTTGAATACCTGATGGCACCATCAGAAAAATTCAAACTGCAAAGCTGCTTTGACCCTAACATCTAGGAATCCTACCCTTCGGATTCAGATTTGGTTTATAATTTGCTCCAACCATTAGACTTTATTTTTCCTTATTTCCAAAGAAATATCTCTTATTAAATACCTGATTTCTTGCCTAACTTTGGGAATCCACTTGCAAAACCACCTCCTGAAATGAGATATGACTATTTAACTGACCTATTTTCATAGCTGGTACTTTCAAATTTGGGACAATGGGTACAGACTGGATTTCAGACTACTGCCTGTAGAATTATTAAGTTTAGCTATTACAATTCTATTTAGATGTGTACTGGGTTTTACACATGCCCTACAAAAGACTTTAAGCATATCTTCTACCCAGTTAAGGTCCTCACCATTGACTCTGAGGCCTCAGAGTTTACTATGAACACTGACACTTGTTTGGGGTGTTTGCCTTTTCATAATGCAAGTGCCTGACTTAAACTTTGATTGCTGTGGCAGCCACTTCAAAGATGGGTTATCTGAAGAGGGATATGGAGGTGGAGGGGTGAGGGGTATGGGACACACTGCAAGCCACAGAACTAGATAAAGAGCCAGGCTATCTCCTCACACTGAGGTTCCTTTGTTTTAGAGATCTTGGTTAATTTCAATAACTAACCATTTGAGCCACTTGTTTTTTCTCTTCCTGTGCTTTAAATTCCTTCTCTTACGTTTTAAATTCACCAATACAGAATGAGCCCTCAAAACCCTAAACCCCATCCCAGTCCCTAGGTTCAGGAGTGTTTGCTTATGCTCTTTCTTTCTCTACCTCACTGCATGGCCCCAGGTATACTGAGTAATTTCCAAGTCCTGTAAGTAATAAACTTTTATATTTTCAAGGTCTCCTGATGGTTATGGTTGAAGGTATCATTCAGAACCACAAAGGCTGGTCCAGCCACAACACTGATTATTGATAAGCTGAGAGAAAAACACAACAGAATATATATGGCAACTAAAAAGGAACTGTTACCCTTTCCTTCCCTTCTTCTACCCTAAAAACTGAAAAGTAAGATCTCTTGAACAGTAAAGAAATCTCTACCAGAGAAGTGTGCCAGAGAAGCAAACTGCAAGTGACATATAATAGTAGGCATCCTACTAAAGTGCCAACACTTCAGGGAACACAGGAGCTTTAAAAATCTCAATTTCATTGTCAAAAACATTACAGTTAAAAGAGGTAAGACTAACATAAAATAAACAATACACATATAATAACAAGTTCTGAATCATGAAGTGAAGATTACAGTGCACTAAGAAAGAATTTAAAGACTGTGAAGATGAGGAGAGTACAAAGCTTTCATGAGGTCATAGTTTGAACCGGAATACAAGGCTTGGTGAGATTTACTCAAGCAAAGAGAAACAGAGCACACCAGACTAAGAGAGTCAAGGAGAAAAGGGCAGAAGGAGAAACAGTGTCTCCCTGGAAGATGAAGTGAAGGTAACTGGCATAACCAGAGTTCTATTCCTGCACATAATAAAGGAAGTAAGTTTGTGCAATTACATCAATGACATACTGAATGGATCATGAGAATCAGGTGAAGGATACAGGGACCACTGTGGGTATTTGCTCAGAGGAATAACATCGTGAATGTGGTAATTAAAATGTGAGTTGCACCAGACCATCTAGGCAACAGTTAAAATATTAAGTATCGGGTGATAATTGTGGGTCATGGGATGGAAGAGGAACAAAAAGGAAATGAGACATTACTCCTTTGAATAAAGATGAAAAAGTAAGAGAAAATCTCTAGAGACAGAACTTGATAGAAACAGCTTAGAAAACCATCCTCTCACAATCTACCCTTTAACTCTTAGGAAGCAGAGGTGGAGAGATAATGAATGAGGTTTTACATATTCTGAATTTCAGGTTACTTGGGATGTAGCTAATAAGAGCCTGGAAATAAATACTCTAAAGTACCACGGCTAAAGCACTGGAAAGAAAATCACGAAGAAAGCTGAAGCTGGACGCAAGGTAACGTCCTTTGTTCAAGAGAATAAAGGTATAGGGAACAAACACCTATAATGGAGTTTATGATCACAGGTCAGAACTGAGAATCTGCTTGGCACACAGCTAGAAAGTCAAAGGAGGACAAAGTAATTTGACAATAAACTATTTCTAAAAAACAACAACAACAACAACAACAACAACAAAGGAGGACAAAGTGGTATAATACCACAAAACCAAGAGTTTTAGGAAATAAATATAATCAATATACAAGACCTCAAAGAGGTTATCTTTCAGGAAATTTATAGGACACCGGTAAATTTCTTCATCTGAGCTAAACTAAGAATTAGTTTTACCTTAAAAAGCTTAAACATCATTTTTTATTAATTCTTAGTAAAAATACTGTTGTCATGAAGATAACCAGTGAAAGATTAACTTCTGCCTTTTATTTATTTATTTTATTTAAAAAAAACTTTATTTATTTATTTTGAAAAAGAGAGAGTGCAAGGGTATGTAAGTGCATAGGGGAGGGGCAGAGAGAGAATTCCAAGCAGAATTCCATGCTGTCAGTGCAGAGCATGATAGGGGGATCAAACTCACAAACCATATCATGACCTGAGCCAAAATCAAGAGTTGGATACTTAACTGACTGAGCCACCATGTCACCCCAAATTCTGCTTTTTAATGTCTCTCTTTCAGTAAGAAAGAGCAGATTATTTTTCAAAGTTAAATGTACAAAGGCACTTGGCTGGCTTAGTCGGAGGAACATGTGACTCTTGATCTGAGGGTCGTGAGGTTGAGCCCCACATTAGGTATAGAGATTATGTGAATAAGTAAACTTAAAAAAAATAAAGGGAGTTAAGATGGCAGAGTAGTAAGATGACCTTATGCTTGCCTCGTTACTCAAATACAGCTAGCTAAATAGCAAATCATTCTGAACATGAAGGAAATAGATCTGAGGACTGAAAGAACAAACTGCACAACTAGAGGGAGAAAAGAAGCCACATCATGCAACGTAGGAGGTGTGGAGATGTGATTTCGGGGAGAAAACAATCACCAGTGCTGCAGAGGGGAAGGAGCCTTGATCAGGGATTGAAGAGAGAAACAGAGCAGACATGCAGAGCACTTCCCCAAAACCACTGACAGAGAAAACTAGAGGAGCTAATAATGCTAAGTTTTTACAAGTAGCCAAGTTCAAAGTCTGAAGTTTTAGAAGTCCCCACCATCACTGGATGGAGCCTGGCGAGTACCGAGGAGTTCTTGTGGAAAGTAGGGCAGAGGCCCTCAGTGTGAGAGCAGAGTGTGGTTTGAGGATCCCCTGGGTGGCGTTGGGAGAGACAGTTCCCCTTGTTGGAATGCATTTTGAAGAGGAGGACAAATGAGCCAGTGGGCAACACTGAGCTACCCGTTCATTAGCATAGGAGCAGAGATGCCTGCTGAGGGCCATGGCTTTTTGCTGCACTTCACCATAAACTCCAAGCCCCTGTGCTGTTGGGCAACTACCCTTCTGGGCACCAGCCACAGTGTAGCAAGACACTGCCCGAGAGGATCAGAGCAGTTCCTTGGCACACTGGGTCCCTAAAATTCGGGGTTTTGAAATCCAGTTGGCACACCTAAGATAAAACACAGGAGCACAGCGCTGTCGGGTGAGCAGATGGTTTGGACATGGACAGGGTGAAGGTAGGGATCTGAGGGAACCTACAACAAAAGAGAAGAGATTGTTCGCTCTTCCATTAGGGCTTCCAGAACAGCAACAGGTGCAAACTCCCCCATGGTGGGGGGGTGGGTGGAGAAGGAGAGCCAGCTGACCTTATGTTTACCCCCGTCCATCAAATTTCAGTAAACAGCACAGAACCCACAGTGGAGGCTTGAGCTGCTTGCACCAAGTTCTGTGCCCCCTGCAATCTGCAGGTGTTTTTTTTTTCCTTAACGTTTTACTTAATTATTTTGAGACAGAGAGAGCGTGTGCGTGCGAGAGCGTGCACGCACAAAAGAGAGCACACACGTGGGGGAGGGACACAGAGAAAATCTCAAGCAGGCTCCATGCTGCCAGCACAGAGTCAGATGCAGGGCTCAATCCCGCAAACCGTGAGATCATGACCTAAGCCAAAATCAAGAGTCAATGCTCAACTGACTGAGCCACCCAGGCACACTGCAGGTGCTTTTTACTAAGGAAAGTGTGCCTGAGAATCAGAGCAACAGTGAGCCAGAAAACCAGCACAAACCTCCCATGCCCACCTAGTCTACTGACCATAGAGTGCTGCAAAGCTGCAGCTCTAGGAGAAACAGGATCTAGCCCCTTCTATAATGCAGATCAAACCACATCTTGATAAAACTCACCACACAGTGGACAAGGTCCAAACACTCCCCATTACAGGCAGGGAGAAATTCTGCAAAGGATCAACCTCAGGGAAAGACGAGTCAAAACACAATAGCAGAGTGCACACAGCATACACCATAAATACTTCCTGAAGTGTCAGGCTCTGGACAGTATATGACCTCTTCTTAATATAGCCATTACTCTCAAGAGCAGGAAACATAACAGGTTTTCCTAATACACAGAAGACAGAGTCCTAGACAAAATGCCAAGAGGAAGGAATTCATCCCAAAAGAACAAAAAGGGTCATAGCCAGGGAGCTAATCAAAAATAACATAATATGCCTGAACCAGATTTTAAAACAATCATAAGGATATAGCTGGGATTGAGAAAAGCAAAGAAGAAACCAAAGATATCCTTACCACAATTAAAAAACCTAAAAACTAGTCAGGCTAAAATTAAAAAATGCTGTAACTGAGATGCAAAACTAACAGACTTATAATGACCACAAGAATGGACAAAGCATAGGAACACATGATACTGAAGGTAAAATTGTAGACAATAATGGAGTTGAAAAGAGAAAGAAAATATTGGATCATGAATATATACTTAGAGTACTCAGAGACTCCATAAAGTATAATAACATTCATATCATAGGACTCACTGAAGAATAGAGTGGAAAAGGAGCAGTGAGACATTTAGGCTATTATAGCTGAAAGCTTCCCTAAACTGAGGAAGGAAACAGATATCCAAATCCAGGAGGCACAGAGAACACCCATTAAAATAAACAAAAGCAGGCCAACACCAAGCTATATCCTAGTAAAATCTGCAAAATACAGAGATAAGGAAAGAATCCTGAAAGCAAGGGAAAGGAAATCCCTAACCGACAAGGGAAGACAAATAAGGTTAGCAGCAGATCTCTCCACATAAACTTGTCAGGTTAGAAAGGAGTAGCGTGATATATTCAATGTGCTTATCGGGAAACATGAAGCCAAGAATACTTTATCCAGCAAGGCTGTCATTTAGAATAGAAGGAGAAATAAAGAACTCTCCAGACAAACAAATAGTAAAATAAGTTCATGACCACTAAACAAGCCCTGCAAGAAATATTAAATGGGACTCTTTGACTAGGAAAGACCAAAAGCAACAAAGACTAGAAGGGAACAGACAAAATTTCCAGAAACACTGACTTTATAGGTAATACAATAGCACTAAATTCATAGCTATCAATAATATCTCTGAATGTAATGAGATTAAATGCTCCAATAAAAAGACACAGGGTATCAGAATGGATTAAAAAAAAAAAAAAGACTCATCTACATGTTGCCTACAAAAGACTCATTTTAGATCTAAAGGCACCTTCAGATTTAAAGTGAGGGGATGGAGACCATTTACCATCCTAGTGGATGTCAAAAAAAAGCCACAGTAGCTAATAGTTACATCAAACTAGATTTTTTTTAAATTTTTTTTTAATGTTTTATTTATTTCTAGGGGAGAGAGAGAGAGACAGCGTGAGCAGGGAGGGTCAGAGAGAGAGGGAGTCACAGACTGAAACAGGCTCCAGGCTCTGAGTTGGCAGTCAGCACAGAGCCCGACGCGGGGCTCGAACCCACGAACCGCGAGATCATGACCTAAGTGAAAGTCGGATGCTTAACCGACTAAGCCACCCAGGCGCCCCACATCAAACTAGATTTTAAATTAAGTGCTGTAAGAGATGAAGAAGGGGATTATATCATAATTAAGTGGTCCAAGCAACAAGAACATAAAACAATTATAAGTATTTATGTCTCTAACATGAGAGCACCCAAATATACAAATCAATAACAAACATAAAGAAACTCATTGATAACAATACAACAATATAAGGGGAATTTAACACCCACTTACAGCAATGGACAGATCACATAAACAGAAAATCAACAAGGAAACAATGGCTTTGAATGATCACTGGACCGGATGGACTTAATAGATATATTCAGAATATTTCTTCCTAAAGTAACAGAATACACATTCTTTCTGAGTACGCATGGAACATTCTCCAGAATATATCATATACTGGGTAAAAAATCAAGCTTCAACAAATACAAAAAGATTGAGATCGTACCATGCATATTTTCAGACCACAACACTATGAAGTTTGAAGTCAATCATTAAAAAAAAAAAACCTTGGAAAGACCACAAATACGTGGACATGAAGTTAAAGAATATCCTTCTAAAGAATAAATGGGAAACCAGGAAATAAAAAAAAAAAATTTTAAACTACATGGAAGCAAATGAAAATACAACACTCCAAAACCTTTGGGATGCAGCAAAAGTGGCATAAGAGGGAAGTATACAGAAATACAGGTCTACCTCAAGAAGCAAGTAAAGTCTCAAATACACAACCTAACCTTAGAAAAGGAATAGGAAATAAAGGCTAAAGCCAATAGAATTAGGAAAATAATAAAGATTAGAGCAGAAATAACTTATATACAAACAACACCAACAACAAAACACAGAACAGATCAATTAAACTATGAGCTGAGCTGATTCTTTGAAAGAATTAATGAAATTAATAAACCCCTTAAACCCCTAGACAGTATTAGCAAAAAGAAAAGAGAAAGGACCCAAATAGATTAAATTACAAATGAAAGAGGAGAGATCACAACCAACACCACAGAAATACAAACAATTATAAGAGAATATTATGAAAAATTTTATGCCAATCAACTGGGCAATCTGGAAGAAATGGATAATTTCCTGGAAACATATGAACTACCAAAACTGAAACAGGAACAAATAGAAAATTTGAACAGACCCATAACCAGCAAAATAATTCAATCAGTAATCAAAACTCTCCCAGCAAACAAAAGTGCAGGGCCAAATGGCTTCCCAGGGGAATTCTACCAAAATTTAAAGACTTAATACCTATTCTTCCCAAACTGTTCCAAAAAATAGAAATGGAAAGAAAACCTTCATTACAAACTCATTCTCCAAGGCCAACATTACCTTGATTCCAAAACCAAAGACCCCACTTAAAAGGAGAACTAAAGGCCAATATTCCTGATGAACTTGGATGCAAAAATTCTCAACATACTAGCAAATCAAATTCAACACCGCATTAAAAGAATTATTCACCATGACCAAGTGGGATTTATTCCTGGGCTGTAAGGGTGGTTCAATATTCCCAAATCAATCAACATAAACACCACATTGATAAAATAAAGGATAAGAACCATATGATATTCTCAGAGTGCCTGGGTGGCTCAGTCAGTTAAGTGTCTGACTTCAGCTCAGGTCATGATCTCATGGTTCGTGGGTTCCAGCCCCACGTTGGGCTATGTGCTGAAAGCTAGCTCAGAGCGTAGTGCCTGTTTCGGATTCTGTGTCTCCCTTTCTCTCTGACCCTGGCCTGCTCACACTGTCTCTCTCTCAGAAATAAATAAAACATTAAAAAAAAATTTTTTTTAAAGAGAACCGTATGATATTCTCAATAGATGCAGAAAAAGCATTTGACAAATTACAGCATCCATTCTTGATAAAAACTCTCAACCAAGTAGGGATAGAGGGAAAATATGTCAACATCATAGAGGCCACACACAAACGACTGACAGATAATATCATCCTTGATAGGGGAAAACTGAGAGCTTTTCCCTTAAGATCAGGAAAAAGACAGGGATATCCACTGTCATCACTGTTATTAAACATAGTACTGGAAGTCCTTGCCTCAGGATTCAGTAACAAATAAATAAAAGGCATCCAAGTTGGCAAGGAAGAAGTCAAACTTTCACTATTTACAGATGACATGATATTCTATGTAGAAAACCCAAAAGAATCAACCAAAAATCACTAGAACTGATACATGATTTTGGCAAAGTTGCAGGATACAAAATCAACATACAGAAATCTACTGCATTTCTATACATCAGAAATGAAACAACAGAAAGATAAATAAAGGAATTGATCCCACTTACATTGCACCAAAAACTATATAATGCCTAGAAATAAATCTAACCAAAGAGGTAAAAGATCTGTACTCTGAAAACGATAGAATACTTAAGAAAGAAAATGGCGGAGAAGTAGGGAGCTCTGTACATTTCGCTGGCCCCCATCTCTCAAACAGAGAAGGCCTGAAGCCACAGGACACTGAACCACGGGAGTCTTGGAGGAAAAGAGACAGAATCCCCCTAAGAAGGTGCATGAATGCGAACTAGGGAAGATAAAAATGGGCCAGGACCTGGAGACACGAGGACCTAGAGCCTGTTTCGGATTCTGTGTCTTCCTTCTCCACGAAGGGAATCCCCTTCGTGGGGAGCCGCGGAGAGTCAATGGGAAGAGAGAGAGCCGCAGACACTGCTCATAGAACTATCCCTGGAGAAGAGAAAAACCTCGGCCTGGGAAGGAGACAATCCTAACAGCCCATCCCTAACCACAGTGCATTCAGAGAGTGATCCTATTTCTAGCTGTGGCACTGACTTTGGGCTAGGTGCCCCAGTCCCAGACAGCGCCAGGAGAAACTGCTCTGCTGCTTTCCCAGCGGGATCCCCGGCTGGGAAGGGCCCAGGTCTGCGGGATTAGATTTCAGACAGTATCAATAAAGCACGGACTAAGACCTGGAAACGAGGCGGGGCTTGGGACATAGAACACGGCCCACCTTGGCTATACCTGAGGCACAGGAAGATCTGACCCAAAAGAGTAATATGCAAGGTTTGGTTCGAGAAGGGACTGGGGCACCACCATTTTTCTCTCCACAACCACCAAGGTGGGACCTCAGGGAGCGGCTCCGCAATACAGCAGTGGAGGCCAGATCTGCCTACAACAAACAATGACCATCTCCGCTAGAGAGCTGGGTTTTTTTGATTCTGTGTTTTTACCAGAGCCCAGGGCAAGACCAACATGGATGCACTACTGTGATTAATTCTAGATCAATTCTTTCTATTCACATATATTTTCCCTTGTCTCATTCGTATCCCTCCCCCCTGCTGGAATGGGCATTCTGGTCACTGGTTTGCTTCAACAGTCACATTTAATCCATTCTCTAGATGTATATTCTACACTTCCACCACTACCTTTCTATCTCTCTCTCTCGAGTAATCAGACTATATAGTTTCTTTGGATAATATTATCTTAGTTTCTTTCTCCTCATCTCCTACCATATTCTCCTCTTTCTCTCTCTGAATTAAGCCTCTAAGTCTCTGCCTGGTCACTGTCCAATTTTGCTTTCTCCCTGCCCCTGTCATTTCTCTCTTTGTATATGTTCTTCCATCAACACTGCATATACCCTGCTCTTTACTTGTAGCTGGGAATTCTGGTTTTATGCTTTTAGACCGTCCTTTGTCTTGTGGGTTTTCTTTTTTTTTTTTTTTCTTTTTCTCTTTCGGTTTGTTTGTCTGTTGGATTTGTCTGTGCATTTGTATGGCTTTGTTCCCTATGTGTCTGTCTGTCTGTTTTCCTTTCCAGGGCTACCTCAAGAAACAAGCCAAAGTACACATGGTGGAGAGCCCCAAATACCACTATGAGCAGGGAAATAAAATAACCAAGGTCTCAACAAAAGAGACCAAGAGACACCATTAAAAGAACACTTCCTGAATAGACAGGCCCTAGACAGTCAATGAGTCTTCTTTAATACAGCAGTACTTGCAGGTGCAGAGCACATAACAAGCTTCTAAAATTAACATGAGACAGAAAGCTAGCCAAAATGACAAAATGGAAAAACTCTGCTCTAAAGAAATTCCAGGAAGGAGTGACAGTTAAAGAACTGCTCAAAACAGATATAAGCAACATAACTCAACAAGAATTTATAACAATAGTCACAGAATACTTAAGAAAGAAACTAAAGATGACACAGAATGGAAAAACATTCCCATGCTCATGGATTGGAAGAACAAATATAGTTAAAATGTCTACTCTCCCCAAAGTAATCTACACATTTAATGTAATTCCTATCAAAACACCACCAGTATTTTTCACAGAGCTAAGACAAACAATCCTAAAAGTTGTATGAACCAGAAAAGACCCTGAATAGCCAAAGCAATCCTGAAAAGAGAAAAGCAAAGCTGGAAGTATTACAATTCCAAGCTTCAGGCTTTATTACAAAACTGTAGTCATCAAGACAGTATGATACTGGCACAGAAACAGACACATAGATTAATGGAACAAAATGGAAAACACAGAAATGGACCCACAATTATATGGTTAACTCATCATTGACATAGCAAGGAAGAATATACAATGGGAAAAAGACTATCTCTTCAACAAGTGGTGTTGCAAAAACTGGACAGCAACAAGCAGAAGAATGAACCTGTACCACTTTCTGACACCACACACAAAAATAAACTCAAAATGGAAGAAAGACCTAAATATGAGACAGAAAACCATCAAAATCCTAGAAGAGAACACAGGCAGCAACCTCTCTGACCTCGGCTGTAGCAACTTCTTACCAGACACATCACAAGAGGCAAGGGAAATAAAGGCAAAGCAAAAATGAACTACTAGGACTTCATCAAGTTAAAAAGCCTCTGCACAGTGAAGAAAACAATCAACAAAAGTGAAAGGCAACTGCTGGAATGGGAGAATATATTTGCAAATGACATATCTGATAAAGGGTTGGTATCCAAAGTCTATAAAGAGTTTATCAAACTCAACACCCCCAAAAAACCAAATAACCCACTTAAGAAACAGGCAGAAGAGGAGTGCCTGTGCCTGAAGGGTGCTCAGTTAAGTGTCCAACTCTTGATCTCATGGTTGAGTTCAATCCCCACTCTAGGCTCTGAGCTAGGTATGAAGCCTAAAAAAAAAAAAAAAAAAAATGAGGGGCGCCTGGGTGGCTTAGTCGGTTAAGCGTCCGACTCGCTTAGGTCATGATCTCGCGGTTCGTGGGTTCGAGCCCCGCGTCGGGCTCTGTGCTGACTGCCAGCTCAGAGCCTGGAGCCTGTTTCAGTCTGTGACTCCCTCTCTCTCTGACCCTCCCCTGCTCACGCTGTCTCTCTCTCTCTCTCCTAGAAATGAATAAAACATTAAAAAAAAAAATGAAATGGGCAGAAGACATGAACAGACATTTTTCCAAAGACAACAAATGGCTAACAGACACCTGAGAAGATACTCAACATCATCAGAAATTCTCATCAGGGAAATAAAAATCAAAACTACAATGAGATACCCCCTCACAACTGTCAGAATGGCTAAAATTAACAATATAGGAAAAAATAGGTGATGGTGAGGATGCAGAGAAAGTGAAACCCTGTTACACTGTTGGTGGGAAAGCAAACTGGTGCAGCCACTTTGGAAAACAGTATGGAAGTTCCTCAAAAAGTTAAAAATACAGCTACCCAATGAATTAGCAATTGTACTATTATTTACCCAAAGGATACAAAAATACTGATTCGAAGGGACACATACACGCTGATATTTATAGCACCACTATCAACGATAGCCAAATTATAGAAAGAGGCCAAATGTCCATTGACAGATGAATGAATAAAGAAGATATGGTATATATACACAATGGAATATAACTTAATGATCAAAAAGAATGAAATCTTACCATTTGCAATGACGCAGATGGAGCTAGAGGGTATTATGCTAAGTGAATCAAGTGCATCAGAGAAAGACAAATACCATATGATTTCACTCATTTGTGCAATTTAAAAAACGAGACAGATTAGCATAGGGTAAGGGGGGGAAAAAGAGAGGGAAGCTAACCACAAGAGACTCTTAACTATAGAGAACAAACAGGTTGATAAAGGGGAGGTGGGCAGGAGTTGAGCTAGATGGGTGATGGTAAATAAGGAGTGCACTTGTGATGAGCACTGGGTGTCATATGTTAAGGATGAATCACTAAATTCTACTCCTGAAAACAATATTACACTATAAGTTAACTAAATGGAATTTATATAAAAACTTGGAAAAAATTAATTAATTGATATATATGCATACATTAAAAATAATTAAAATAAAGTTAAATCTATAATTTTGTTCTTACTTCTAATAGTTTTTCCATTTGAATAAAGCATTGCTATCATTATAAAATTACTGGGTGTATAAATTTTAATACACCAGAAAATAAAGTACTTTCAGATTTAATGCTGATTATTTTTAAAACTCTGGTAAAAGAAAAAACATTAAAAAGAAAAAAAAACAGTAAAAAGAAAAAAAAGAAAATAACATAAATGTTATTTATGTATGGGCTTTGAAGTTTGGTACATGTGGTTTGGAATCCTGCTGTCACTACTAAGTTTGTGACCTTATGGAAATTACTAAACTTCTCAGAATTTCAGTTTTCCTGCCTATAAAATAGGGAATATATTTCAAGGGCCAACTATGAGGATTAAATGAAATAATGCAAATACAGATCCTAATAATCATAACTACAATCATTAATCAGCTATCAACTATTAAAACACCTATGGATATGAACAGGTACTGTGTTAAGTACTTTACATGCATTTCACATGTAATCCTCACAACACTAAGAGAAAAAGGGACTCTTATCATCCCCATTTCACAGAAGAGTAACGTGAAGCACTAACAGGTTAGTTAAGTAACTAGGGAAAATACTCAAGACCCGGACTGCTCAATAAATAGGTATTGTTCTTATCATTTGGAATAATGTTAAAATTATTTAACATGACAGAAAATGTATTCCCTCTATTGTAAGATATTAAACCATATCCTTTATCTATAAAATGTGAACCAAGAAATAAAAGCAAATGGTATTTTTTTAAAGTAATTCAAATGGAACATCAAAACGTACAAAATGTTATCTTCAAAAGCTACTAAGATATCTGGACAATGAAAACATCCAAACAAATTTATATACACCTACAAAGCCAAAGGGCATGTTTTTGTATATAAACTTTCTGAATACCTGCACTTCCATAAAATAATTCACAAAACAAGACTGATTACAGGCCCCTCTTAATAGCATTTGTACAGCAATACAAAACATGTCTCCCTTTAACTACAGCCCACCTGAAAGTCACCAATAGAGTAAGAATTCAATCTCTTACCCCAGGTAATTGCTTTTTTTTTTCCTTAAACCCTTTTTGCCTCCAAGTTTTCTGTGAACTGCCTCCAACTTACAGAAAATTTCTGTACAGTGCAGCAGAGTACAAGTATTTTGTCCCTTATATGAGACTAAGCTGCCAACATAATATCTAATCACCCTTAAATACTTTGGTGTTGTATTTCCTGTAGAAATAAAGAATCCTCCTACATAACCAGATAACAACCAGCAAAATCAAAGATTAACCCTGGTACATTACGATAGCTAATCCTTAGACCCCATTTCAAGTTTTACCAGTTTCCTAATAATGTTCTTTATGGCATCAGGACTCATGAATTGAATGTAGTTGTCATGTCTCTAACTCTAGTGCAGTTCTTCAGTGTGTTCTTAATTTTCATGACCTTGACTGATACTTTCAAAAACTGCAGGTCAGTTATTTTGGAGAACGTCCCTCCACTGGAGTTAGTCTGACATTCTCAAGATTAAATTCAGGCTGGATAGCTTTGGGAGGAATATCAAAGTAATGCCAGGTTCTTCGCAGTGCATCCTATCAGCTGGCACACTGATATGTCTGTTTTGATCACTGCCAAGTTTTCCCACTGTAGTTTTTATCTCTGTAATTCTTAAGCATTGTTTGAATAAGTACTTTGAGATTGTCAACATGCCCCACCCTTCATCAAACTTCCCATTTATTCATTAATTTTTTCAGGATAGACTTAGGGGTTCTAATTTCATTTATATTTTGCCATCATTATTTATTCAGATGTTTGCACTGTTTAGCTTTGGCCAGTGGAGTCCATTCAAGTTAGTTCTGTGTCATTCTGACATAAGCCTATCACTTTTTTAACAACTTTCTTGCACAGTAAGAGGTTCCAGACTCATCTTGTACTTTCCCTGACTCAACCCTGAAATAATTCATTTCTCCAAAGAGCGCTGGTTAATTGAGAATGGTGTTTAGAGGCCAAGAACTGGGTGCCAGGTTTGCTGTATCTATCTATCTACACTGAAAACTGTTAAGTTCACACTGATATCTTCAATTCCAATCCAACAGCATATGGTTCATTCTATTTTCCATTTTGTAACTCATCTCTCCAATGCTGAGAAACCAGGCTCCCATATGAAGCATACTTTCTTGGCTGATGAACTGTCCCACCCTGTATATAACCAATCTCCTGTCACTGACATGGACACTTTACTGCATGGATGCCGTCTTCTACCCAACTCAGGCTCTGTCAGTCTACTCTGAGCAACTGTCACTACCTTCCACATTGGACATCCTCCATATGCTCTTCCAACCCACATACTCCATGCTGAGCCCCTCTTCTATAAAGACAGCCTCCTTACCACACCCATACTCCAAAACCACACACTAGGTCACCATTAACATATGAACACCTTCCTCACTCTGGTCAAGTGACAAAACCTCCTCTGTGGGTAAAAAAAAAACTGGACCGCTTAATGCAGATGCTTTTGACTAAATTATTCAGGAAGGGAAGAGGAAAAAAACCATGAAAATCAGACATAATAATAATAGCAAACTATCTCTTTCAAAAACTAAAAGCTTCTTATACCTATAATATCATTTGCCCTAGAATGTAGTCACATAGTTTAGATTAAGAAAATGAATTTAAAAACCAGACAGACCCTTAAATCCTGGTTCTCCTGCTTGGTAGCTGAATCATTTAAACAAGTTACATAATCTCTTCAGTTCAAGAGTACCCATCTTACATGCCTGCTATGAAAATAACCCAACAAAAGCAAATACATGGTAACTGACCTAAAGTTAGCATTCAAGAAATGTTATTATTACTAACTTCTCTTCTACATTATCATTTTTAACAGATATCAGGATACTTATATACATGTGTATAATTTTATAAGAATTAGTTCTTAGCTTTAATTTCTGAAAGGGCAAGTGTCCCTAAAAACATTTAAAAACATTGGTAATATCTACCTTATGACTATTAACAAAACCACTGTTTTCAGTCTGTCCTACACTTCTGAAAAATTATTTCTTAAAATTTTTTTAGGATCATATCATTCTCCTGAATGAAAAGTTATTAGGGGCTTCTGACAGCCTATAAAACAAAGATTCTTCCATCTGGCAATCAAGGCTTAACACACTGTGACCCTTTCTAGAATTACATCTCACTCCTGACCTACACAAAATTTCTGCTTCAACCATTATAATTTTATACACTGATCATCTACAAGCCCTAGCCCATATCTTGACTAGAATGTTCTTCTACCCAATTTACTCCTAGCAAAATTTTGCAAAGTTTTTCAAAGTCCAGCATAAAAATCCACCTCCTCTTTTAAAAGTTTCCTTGACTACAGCAGGCAGAAGAAGTCCTAAGCAGTCAGATAACAATGTAATTACTATTTTATAGATACATTTATTACCTCACCTGCTAGACTGAATTAAGATCATTTTGGAGAAAGGACACATACTTTCTATCTCTACATAAATGCCATTTATCGAACATATATACCAGTTATTATTTAAAATTTATTCTTCACAATAGTTTTTGAAGTTGGTGTATCTCAAAATCACAAAGGATATTAGCCAAAGCACAAGGATATTAGAAACGTGCCCAAAATTACATAGCTAGTAAGCAGCAAAACAAGTTTCTCCCTAGCATGTTTCATAAAACATGAGATCTGTGAAATGAACCTAGGTGGGGGAAAGGATCTCAGGTCAAAAAATTTGGAGGATTAAAAAAGATAAGTCATTATTTTTACCACAGGGTTTCTCAAAGCCTTTCAACAAGCTGCTGATATGCTTTATAAATCTCCAACAGGGCATATTATATTTTCCAAACATATCTGAGGGTAAAATCTCAAGGACAATCAGCTTTACAGGACTAATACTCCATGAAACTCATTTTAGGAAATACGGCAATGTGTTCTGTTGTCTTTGCACAAGCTTTTGCACACAATGGGCACTCAGTATATACTTCCTGAAGATAAAAAAAAAAAAATGTCCCTCATACTAATTTAACACATTAATGTAATTCCACATACTAAAGTAAAGAATAAGGTAACTTCACTCCTCTTCTAACAAGAGGTCTCAAGTATAATAATTACTTCACTAAAAAGTATTCAACTAAAAAGTATTCAAATTAAAAAATTAACTTTCATTAGACAGACTAACAACAAGATGAAGAGAAATCTCTACCTGTGCTTTTATGATATGCATGAATCTTGACATCAACTCTGGACATTCAAGGAGGAAGTGAAAGTGATCAAATATAATTTTGGGATTTCTAAAAGAAAAATATACTTTGTTTAAATGGACAAGTAGGATGAGTAGCAAATGCAAATTCAGATATACAGATACTGAAACAAAAGAAAAATATTAATCCACACCTACTAACTTTTTACTTCTCACTGAGCATTTTTTGAGTAGTAACAGAAAAAAATATTATTTCTGTTGAGATAAACACTGTAAGCAAAGAAAGAAAAGTCTACAAGGGCAGCCTATGAATCCAAGGAAGACTTACCTATTAACAAAGCACTTTAAAACTTCATCATGTTTGCAGACAAATTCAATGAAACGGGGTGAAGTCATTCTGTTGGGGATAAAAAAACATCAGAACAAATGGACAGAAATTGGTGATACAGCAAATCTGGTAACTATACATAGAATTAGACTGGTTTCTAGCAAAAGAAGAAAAAAGATCTGTGTTTGGAAAACTAGGCATGCCTCGTCAATTTATAAGATGAAAAAATATATAGAACTTTTCAACAGAGGATATGAACTGTGATTTTTTGAAAACCTTGAAATTTTAAACATCTCTGCTCTATACATTTTGAATACAAAATTAAGTAATCCTGCACAAAGTGACATTCACCATTCTACAAGTTAATCACTAATATAATGCTTAAAACTCAAATATTTTATACCAATTCTAGATTAGTACAATGAGAGTCCTAAAACAAGATCAAAACAGAACCAAAAATCAACAAATTATTGTTCGTTACTGAAATTATACAAAAAATCATAGCTTTTCTTCATCTATCAGAAAAGGAAATAATAAGCAGAAACCTTCTTACCCTGGGGGCATCTGACAAGAACAGCACATGTAAAAAGCTTGAATGACAGCACTTAGCCGGTTAGCTGTCATAGAAATAACATCCTGACAGTCTGCACTGGCTTCCTGTTTCCCTCCAAGAGCATCTGGTTTAGATTCCCCTGTGCCAGTGGATAGATTTTCATAGCTCCCAGGTCCTGGAGGTTCAAATGGAGGAATGGTAGTACCATCTTGATCTTGGCCTTTTTGTTTCAGCAAAATAGAAGTGATATCCGCTGAATCCTTCTTGTTTTTCATCAATTCTGTAGCTATTAAAACTAGCCATTCATCTAATGAGTGCCAAAGCAATTCAAGAGGCTAGGAGAAAAACAGAAGGGCTTTGTAAACACCATTCTTAAACTCCAGGATAAAAAACTCACACAAGTAAATATTACAAAAGAGAAAATTCACTCTAGATACTCCTATTATCCCAAGTTAATGCGATAACAGTTCCTAAAGGTAAGTAACAGAACATATTAATGCCACATAGCAATTTCTTCATTTATAGCAAAAATTTAATTTGCATTTATTTATTCACTGGAATAAGAAAGTAAAACTAAAATCTAACAAAAAATGCATAAGCAATCTTTCCTCTTTTAAAAATTTTCAAATATTTAGTTCTAATAGCATATGTTACTTTTAAATATACAATCCCCCAACCTTTACTATATTCATGTGTTAACAACTTTCAACTGCAAATATTTTTTCAATTAAAAAAAATGGTAAGTCCTAAAAAGCCTAAAACACAGCTTGGTTCTAGGGTGCCTGCCTGGCTTAGCTGGTAGAAGATATGACTCTTTACCTCAGGGTTGTAAGTTTGAGCCACAAGCTGAGTGTAGAGATTACTAAAAGAAATAAGTAAACTTAAAAAGAAAGCTTTATTGTGCTCTTTTCTTTACGTGTAATTCATAGAATTTAAAAAATTTATGGTAAAAAATTTAAAAATTTGACATAATATTTATATATAGGCACATACATACATACATACACTTTCACACACACAGACACAAAATCCATCTCTAATGACTAGTAACTATCAAAACTGCCTAGCAAATCCTTAAATCCAAGTAAAGATCAACAGCTTGAAAAAGAAAAAGGGAGGGAATAAACTGTTTCTTTTTCTACACTATTTTATTTTTTAAAAAATATTTAATGTTTTATTTATTTTTGAGAGAGAGAGAGAGACAGCATGAGCAGGGGAGCATCAGAGAGAGAGGGAGACACAGAATCCGAAACAGGCTCCAGGCTCTAAGCTGTCAGCACAGAGCCCGATGCGGGGTTCAAACCCACAAACTGTGAGATCATGACCTGAGCTGAAGCCCGACACTTAAATGACTGAGCCACCCAGGCATCCCTTTCTACACTATCTAAAATATTCCTTTTAAGAATAATGAAATGTCTTTTGAAAATTAAGAGCAAATGAAATTTTCTTAAAATATGTAATCACAAATGCTACAACAGGACTAAGTACTCAAGAAGATTAAATATATACATCATTCCTAAAGCTAGCAATTTTTAACCAGCAGAAATATAAATGCTCAACTACTCTCAAAATATATGCTACCAGGGATCTAATATACAACATCATGTCTAGTTTTCAATATTGTACTATAAAAGTTACTATGAAAGTAAAGCTTTAATGTGGTCACCATAACAACAAGAAAATGCTAATAAGGTTAAGTGAAGGAAGTGTTAACTGACCTTATCATGGTAATATACACGTGTATCAAACTGTCAAATTATACACCTTGAGTTTACACAAGGTTATACGTCAATTATACATCAATAAAACTGGGAGGAAAAAGACCTGCTAAAACATTTTTAACTCAAGTAAAAATTAACAGTCAGGGTGGGAGAGAAGGATAGCAGTTAAATGCTCCTTTATTCCTACACTATCGTTTTGTTTTGTTTTTGCTTCCAATTATATTAATCTCTTTTTATTCTTTGGATAATCTCTTCCAGAGTTCACTACTTCTGTTTGTAGGTGAAGAGCTGTATAAGGAATCCACTGCAAATACTGGCACAGTAATGAGCATGGTCTTTCCCTTTACTTGAACTCAGAATTAAGGCTTGGATTCCTGTTTTTTATACTGCAGTCCCAGAAGTAGTTCTCACTTTAGACTTATCTGCAGGCAGTCTCATGCTTTCTAGCAGCAGTCTACAACCAGGCTCTAGCTTCTCCAGGACACTACACAGAGTGGATTTAAACATGTATTAAACGAAAAGGCCATTCTCAAATGAGTTTAAATCCATTTCATTTTCAGATAATCTAAATGTTTTGTTTTGTTTTGTTTTTCTTAAAAACATGACTCCACTCCAAATAAACCAAGGTCAGAATCACTGAAGAGCTCAAGACGATGTCAGTCCCATTGTTCTAAGTCCTGGTGTTGTGTGGATGAGGAGCCGCCAGTTATGACAACAGGGATACATCCAAAGTAACAGCCAAACTCCTTACTTAATATGTTTCCATTTCTAAACCATCTTTAAAGGACATATATAGGGTCACACCACCATCGCGGTAGTCCATCACAGCAACTGTGCCATCTGGATTCATGTTTTCACCAATAAAGAACTGGTCGTTTTTGAAATTAGGAAGTATATGCCTGATTCATTTTGCAGGCCCTGTTATAAAAAGTTTTACTCTTTCTGTCCTCTGCTCTTCAAGTTTGCCATGGATTGATTTTATTCTAATCTCTGATGTACTTCTTGTAGGCTTCTTTTATGATGGTGGTTTCCTGCAAGTGATGGTTCATGACAACATCAACACCAGCTATTACTGTGCTTTTGGTACCTTTATACATGGGACCCTCAGTGGAGGCATCTCCACCAATGAATGAGCCACCAATGTTACCCTCAGTCCTACTGACCACATTCCCCTCCACTTCCAGGCACAACCCATCTGTGATCTTCCAGATCTTGAAGATGTCAGAGAACATCTCATCATGACTGATGAGGTCCGGGTAGATAATCGTGACAGCAGCTGGAGAGAGACGATGGAGGCACTAGCTTAGCAGGAGCTGGAAGCCCTGAGGACAGTGTGGGAAAGAGCCACACTGGCAAAGAAGTGGGGGGGAGGGGGGAGGAGAGTGGCGCGGAAAAGCTATACCATTTTAAATATTACTATTGAGAATGATAAACTCTCTTTCTGCAAATAAATGTAGGAGTTAATCTTTTTGTTTCTCATAGGATCACAGAATGCTACAAACTAGACCATGCGTTTCAGAGAGACCCACAATATTTCAAGACTTACAATATTTCAACCAAAAGAAATGTTACTTTTAAATACTAAAATCTTACTTTATGGAAAAAGATTACACAACTATATTTGGAAGTTTAGGAAATGTTTAAATAAGGGGCGCCTGGGTGGCTTAGTCGGTTAAGCGTCCGACTTTCGCTTAGGTCATGATCTCGCAGTTCGTGGGTTCGAGTCCCACATCAGGCTCTGTGCTGACTGCCAGCTCAGAGCCTGGAGCCTATTTCAGAGTCTGTGTCTCCCTCTCTCTCTCACCCTCCCCTGCTCACGCTGTCATTCTCTCTCTCTCTCTCTCTCTCTCCTAGAAATAAATAAAAATATTAAAAAAAAAAAAAAAGGAAATGTTTAAATAATGTGTTCTTCCAGGAAATTCCTTATCATTATTTTCTAACAAGTTCTTCTGCTATATGTTCAGCTTTTCTTCAGGTTTACAGAACATTCTCTTTTTGAGAATATTTGACTTACTAGATTTGCAAATAATTCAACTAGCCCCAAATCTTCAATTAAACATTAAACCAAAAAGCAGAAAACAAACAAAATAAAGCAAAGGGCCCCCACTATCACCAACAAAAACCTAGTCCCTTCATTCCACAAACATTTAGTTAGTACATACTACATAAACAGGCCGGCAAAGTGAGAAATTGATTATACTCTCTCAGGTTGAAGTAATCACCCCTCTCCCCCACAAAGAGGGCTTTTCCATGGCTAGGCATAGCAGCTGCAAGATTCAGGATCCCTGAGCTGCTTCAAAGGAAGGGCAAGAGGCACCAGCTGCCATAAACACTGACATGATACCTGCACCGAAAATGTCTTAATTCTCCTCATGAGCAAAACATTAAACCTGCTGTAAAGGATGAAAAAAAATTTTTTATGTCAGCAAAACTTTTAGCTTTACGTCATGAAATGAATATCCAAAATAGAAAGAACAGGTGGTAATATAAAACTTCTTGAAACAAAAGGCAAAAGGAATAATTGGCCTCTAAATGAGAAGGGCTGAAACCCAGAAAATCAGCACACACTGAATAGAGATGAAGCCCAAGGCAAGAAATGATACCTGCTGCTCACACAGATGAGAGCACTGAGGCTGAAGCAGCAACAATCCTACTTTTTTCTTTTCTTCTTCTTCTTTTTTTTTTTTTTTTTTTTTTTAATGTAGGCTCCACACCCAGCATGGAGCCCAAAGAGAGGTTCAAACTCAAAACCCTGAGCTCAGGACCTGAGCTGAGATCATGAGTTAGATGTGTACTGACTAAGCCACTCAAGCACCCCAGTAATCCTATTTTTAAACACTGACAATATGCAAAAATTAAAGGCAAGTTTTGAGTAATCCAGAAATAATTTTTAAACCCCAGATTTGTGTAAAAATGAAAGTTCTAGAAAGAGTTTCAATAAAGGAACACAACAAAAATTAAAAGAGAATGAGGGGAAAAAAGTAGTAGTAAGTCATCTTAGGCCTTTCTTTACTTTTCTCTTTTTCTTCTTTTCTTTCTTCATTCACACATGTGTTAAAACTAAATCCCAACCTCAAGATATTTTTACCTAGAGAGTTGTTCCTTTGAAGAGCTGTTCACAAAGTTCATGCCTCAGCAACAAAAGAGTACTGTGAAAATAACTTTAATTTCTAACTGTGGTAGCAGCCACAGATAAAAAGGATTAAAATAAATTTTTAAAATTAAAAATAAACCATTTCAAGCTTTATCTATGATGCTTTTTATATTCCTAAATGATAATGATGAAAAAACATTAAGCTAAATCAGAAAGAATGAAAGCTTGTCATTTGCAACTATGTAGATGGAACTAGAGGGTCTTTGCCAAGCCTAATTAGAGGAAGACAAATATCATATGACTTCACTCATATGAGGACTTTAGAATACAGAACAAATGAACATAAGTAAAGGAAAGCAAAATTAATATAAAACAGGGAGGGGTCCAAAACATGGGTGACTCTTGAATATGGAGAATTGAGGGCTGTGGGACAGGGGATGAGTAAGGGGCATTAAGGAATCTACTCCTGAAATTATTGCTGCACTATATGCTAACTAACTTAAATATAAATTAAAAAATAAGTATTTTTTAAAAAAGGAATAGCTAGACTAAAGTGGATGCACTTAAAAAATTAGCTAAGATACAAAGCACCAAAAAATACAAATATATATAAAACACCATATATATCAACTATTACTGAAAAATGAGTCAAGGACTATGGACACAGCAGATCTCACCAGTGTGAAATACTGCTTCATTTCATAATAATGAAAATCATACATAATTTTCAAAACATTTTAAATTCTATTTCAAAGCTATAATACATAATCTCAAACTTGCTGGACAATTTTTAAAAATTTAAGATCCATGTACCAATGTAAGATACAAATTTGACAGGAAAGCATTACTAAATTAAGTTCTTTAATAGTATCTTGAAATAGTATCTTGAAATTTAATAGTATCTTGAAATAGTCTCACTATTCTCAATTTGATAATGTCAAATGTTACAACCCAAAATAAAAGATTTTAAAGTTAAAAGTTTCTCAGTCTTTCTTAGTTTCCAAATTTTCCCAATTATAATTCTGTGTAAGTGTTAATAGTCACAGCTTACTATTCACAAAAGAAGACCATTATCAAGATTGAGGAAGTTTAAATTGTCTTCCCCATGTTCACATGGCTTCAATAACCATAACTACCTTCTTCAGCTGCTCCAAAGTTCCCAAGGCACTAGATAAAAATCTCTTAACACTGATAAAATAGCTAAGTGTTAAGATTAACTTAAAGGATTCTGGGGTGCCTGGGTGGCTCAGTTGGTTAAATATCTGACTTCGGCTCAGGTCATGATCTCCCGGTTTATGGATTCGAGCCCCGTGTCAGGCTCTGTGCTGACAGCTAGCTCAGAGCCTGAGCCTGTTTCAGATTCTGTGTTTCCCTCTCTCTCTCTGACCCTCCCCTGCTATGCTCTCTCTCTCAGAAATAAATAAAAAACACTAAAAAAAAAAAAAAGAAAAAGAAAAAATAAGATTAACTTAAAGTATTTCTAAGGTAAATCAGAAAACTAATAACAGGGGGTGCCTGGGTGGCTTAGTCGGTTAAGCGTCCGACTTTCGCTTAGGTCATGATCTCGCGGTTCGTGGGTTCGAGCCCCGCATCGGGCTCTGTGCTGACTGCCAGCTCAGAGCCTGGAGCCTGTTTCATTCTGTGACTCCCTCTCTCTCTGACCCTCCCCTGCTCGTGCTGTCTCTCTCTCTCTCTCCTAGAAATAAATAAAAAATATTTAAAAAAAAAAAAAGAAAACTAATAACGGGATGTTAAACAATTTCACCTACTGAAACCACATGGCCTATAAACCCACTCATTCTTAATGGAAAACCCATTAGTTACTCCTAAAAGTGACATGTTAGAATATCTAGTTAATGAAATGGAAAGTAGGGATCAATTGCTACCTTAGACAAAATGTGGTAAAAATTAAAATGGTATTTCTAGTCTAACATCGCAGGAGCTCAGGAAATGGTGAAGATCTTTACAACTCTGAATTACCCCACAATGAACAGAAGACTTTATATAAATTAGATGACATTACAATTTCTATTTTTTATCCTTGTAAGTGGGAGGGCAGATCATTTTGTCAGCTTCCTGTCTATACTTAATTTATAAAATTATATGGAAGGAGACCGATAAATTTTTAAGAGTAACATTTAATTTTTAAAAAAAAAATTAGATGAGTTTTGTAATAAAAATGTTTTACTGAAGTGTAAGGTCAAAATTTAAAAAATAATAATAATGGTCAAAGGCAAAAGCAGTTGTCAATGATGCAGAAAACAATCCCTTAAAAAAAAAAAGATACTAACAAATGAAATAAAATAGAGAAAAAAGACCTTTTTATATTATATATGTCATTGATATATGACAATCAAAACATAGTTTAGATTTCATAAAAGAAAAGCTCAAAGAAAACTAGTGATACCCTTTTCTTCTCTGTTATACCAGTACAGGCTAGACAGAAAACTAACATTTTAAATCAAGCACGAAATTCTTATAGAGAGGCTACTAATTAACACATACTTATTTTCTGATATTAGCAAACACACAGCAGACTCAAATTTTAAACAACAACAACAACAACAACAAAAAAAAACAGACAATAGTGAATATAATCCATACCAAATCTGGATAAGAGTGACTTTATCTATACCTGATTTGATTTTCTATTCATCATTAGAGAGAAGTACAAAAGATAAAAAGAAAATCAAATCAGCATGAGCCACACCAGAATACATTAAACCATGTAATGTGAATGTTTCAGTAGTAAAACTCACTTAAAATAATACTGACAAAATAGTGTGTCAATATTTAGCCTCAAATTTTGCAAAGACCTTGGGTTATCACTCCAAACTAGTGTTGAGGAAGTAGCATGCAAAAAGCCAAAATTTGAATTACAAAAAGATGTATAACTGCTTTCTTCCAGGAGGTGGCACAATAGGGGAAAAAAAGAAAGAAAAATAAGAATCTCTCACACACACATACACACAGATGAAAACTCTTTTCTACACTAATTCTTTAAAAAACAGTGAAGCACACACAGAGATGCAAGACCCTTACCCACACCTTTCTAAAAGCCTATTATACCTATTTTAGCTATTAAAGAATCTACCAGGGTCAAAATGCTTACAAAGCACTTATAAGTGCCCAAATATTCCATGTAACAATCACTTAATATGGGTCATTAGTTTTAGTTCAAATTTTACAGACAGTAAAGTTGTCAATCAGGAGTAATTTTTGAGGAAGTGACACATAAAAATGTTTATGTCACTTTTTGGATAGATAATCTATATTTATACTCAAAAGACTATTTTTATTTATCTTTTTATTTTTTTGTCTTTATTTTGAGAGACATAAACAGAAAGCGAGAGGGGGAGAGGCAAGAGAGAAAGGGAAACACAGAATCTGAAGCAGGCTCCAGGCTCTGAGCTGTCAGCACAGAGCCTGATGTGGGGCTCAAACCCACTACTGTGAGATCATGACCTGAGCCAAAGTAAGACACTTAACCGACTGAGCCACCCAGGTGTCCCTCAAAGCACTATTTAAAGAAATATAAGCCTTTGTGAACCCAAAAGAAAATTTTATACCATAAAAATTTCTTAAGATAAATTACCTTTAAAAAAACTAATAGAAAACAATTATAAAGTTACACATTTGTCCAAAATCTGAGATATTTAAAAATATGTCTCAAAAAAAGCCTTAACAATAGCAATGACAGCCACATTCATTATAACATAAAATTATAATTTAACTTGGGTAGCAGCACTGTCTTACAGGAAGCAGATGAAGCAAAACAAAATATTTTAAGAAAATATCTCAGGGTGCCTGGTGATTAAGTCACTTAAGCATCTAACTCCTGATTTGGGCTCAGGTCATGATCTCACAGTTCATGAGACTGATCCTGCATCAGGCTCTATGCTGACTGTGCATAGCCTGCTTGGGATTCTCTCTCTCCTTCCCCCTTCCTTTTGTCCCTCCCCTGCTCGTGTTCTCTCTCTCTCTTTCAAAATAAATTAAGTAAATATTTTAAATTTTTTTTAAAAGAGAAAAGAAAATACCTCAATGATTCTTCCTTGAAGTGATCCCAGGAATTGGTAATAAATCCAGGAAATGAAAGTAAACTTACTTTTAAAACACACACATGGACACACACATAACACGTGTGATAATAAACTCTAAATAGAAACTATCATTTTCAGAAGGGAGGGAGGAGGAGGAATGGGTTAAATAGGTAAATAGGTGATAGAGGTTAAGGTAGACACTTGTGATGAGCAGTAGGTGATGTATGGAATTGTTTAATCACTATCCTGTACACCTGACACTAACATAGCACTGTATGTTAACTAACTGGAATTAAAATAAAAACTTAAGAAAAAAATGGACACAAGGAAAAAAAGAAAACTAGTTATTTTCTTCTGAATGATTTTTTAAAAAGCATGATGGCTGTATATTGCCACATTTAAAACCTATAATCCAATAAAAAAAAAACAGATTTAAACATTGAGTATCTTTACCCTTTGAATACAACACTAATGGAATTAAAATGTTACTTGTAAGAAAAATACAGAAAGCTCACCACTTAAGACTTATTGTTGATTAGAAAGGGATTTAAGGAGAAAAGTGTCTAACTTAAAACATGAGTACGAACCAAACTTAGTTCATGAGGTTTCCAATTAATGAATGCATGCTTTGTCAAATTCATCTCTTTTTTGGTCTATCTTCTTAAAAACATCATATACTTTTCTGACCTTGAACACCTGGCTTCTTGGAG
This sequence comes from Proteles cristata cristata, assembly GCA_017311185.1. Lineage (NCBI taxonomy): Eukaryota > Metazoa > Chordata > Mammalia > Carnivora > Hyaenidae > Proteles > Proteles cristata. The sequence goes on from JAESUZ010001232.1 coordinate 3,342,544, forward strand.
TTTTATTCCCGTTGTAGCCCAAATCGATTCCATTACTGGGAGAGGATGGACCAATTCGAAAGACATGACAAAATATCCTCACAATCCTTAAAAGGCTCTTCATTTGAGCATCATAATTACTAGACAAGCTGAAAATAAAAGTTAAAGTATGAATAGTTTAGGTAGAATAAAACAAATTACATCTTAAAACACTTAATTTAAAACATTTCCATGACATTAATCATCTGCTTCCTAATATAACTAGTGAAGTTCCTTTCCTATCATGACAGGGGATGAAATGTTGTGTTTAACAGGAAGTTGTTATACATTATTTAGACTCCATATGAATGAATTGTTAATGTTTAAGCAATCTGAATAGAACCAATAATCAAAGCATAAATATGAAGGAAAGCCCCAACATTTGGTTTCTTGAGGCATCAACTTTAGGTAATCTCTTTCATTTCCAAAAGTATATGTATAAATTAAATTGAGTCTTTAGAACTCTGAGAACATTTCAGAGAAAAGATAATAGAAACAATGATTGTATTCTTTTTGTTTTTAATGTTTATTTTATTTTTGAGACAGAGAGGGAGCTTGAGTGGGGGTGGGGCAGAAAGAAAGGGAATCACAGAATCCAAAGCAGGCTCCAGGCTCTGAGCTGTCTACACGCAGGGCTCGAAACCATGGACTGCGAGATCGGTCCAACCAACTGAGCCACCCAGGTGCCCCAGCTGATTGTGTTCTTAAGTCAAACTACAACTCCATTGTAGAAGCTGCACTTTCTCCTTTTTCTATCCAAAACTTCATTTCCCTTCCTCACCCGAGATTAGTAACCAATTGCTCACATAAGTAGAACACTTACAAATTGAATAATCTTAAAGTGACTAACAGCATCAAGGAGATTCTCTACATAATGGGTCATCCTATGACTCTACATAAATATAGGATATACATACCACTATGAAGAAAAAAGAACTCAAATCCAATTAACACAACAATATTGAATATAATATAAACTTCTTTGACAAATCAAAAAGCCCTTCAGAATCTTATAGTGCCTGGGAATTGCTCATCATTACAAATACCAATCAACTACTCTTCCATAGAGAAAATTGTAGGTGTAAGGCTAAATCTGTACTGAATCTAATGACAGATCTTTAAAAAAATGTTTGTTGTTGTTCAGGAGGTTCTTTAATTTGGAATCTTTAACATCAATTATCTTCTATTACAACAGTTACACAAAAGTAGAGTAAAGAGCTACATAGGGGCATCTGGGTGGTTCAGTCGGTAAGTGTCCAACTTCAGCTCAGGTCCTAATCTCAACAGTTCGTGGGTTTGAGCCCTGCATTGGGCTCTATGCTGACAACTCAGAGCCTGGAGCCTGCTTTCGATTTCTGTGTCCCTCTCTCACTCTGCCCCTCACCCACTCATGCTCTGCCTCTCTGTCTCTAGAATAAATAAAACATTAAAAAATTTTTTTAAAAAGAGTTACATTAACTTTGGGGCAGAATGGTTACAACTGTACACATAAATTATCAAAGCTTACCCTAACTTCCCCTAAGTGTATTTTACCATTGAGATGAAAAGTCAAGGAGATGAAAAGAAGAGCATAGGGAATATATTTAATAATCCTGTAATAACACTGTATGGTGACATATAGGGACTACGCATATCATGATGAGCCCTGACTAACATGGAATTATTGAATGACTATGTTGTACACCTGAAACTAATATAATATTTTATGTCAACTATACGTCAATAATAATTAAAAGGATTAGTGGGGTGCTGAGTGGCTCAGCTGGAAGTGCCTGACTCTTGATTTCAGCTCAGGCCAAGACCTCACAGTTCTTGGATTCACGCCCCACATCAGGGCCCATTCTGGCAGTGCAGAGCCTGCTTGGGATTGTCTCTTCTCTTTCTGCCCCTCCCCCACTCACTGCCTCTCTCAAAATAAATTTAGAAAATAAATTAATAAAATAAAATAAAACGAAATACAATGGATTAGTAATGTGGAAATATAGAAAATGCCGAATTCTAAGAATTCCAATGTGTAAGTGCCAACTAGAAGGTGTTTTCTATGCTGGTGATATGTGAACCCAAAATTTCCTGACATTTTCACTTCAACATTCTTTGTTTCTCATTCTAAGAATTATTAAATTGTTAAAAATAATCAATAAAAATTAGCTATCAGTTATAACTGTTACTAAAATATGACAGTTAGAGCTATCCATACTGAACTGGGAGAGCTACATCATATTAGCAAAACTTTTTGTTTTAGTACCTTTGCATTGATTTTTATATATATTTAATTTATGAAGTGTTGCTAATTTCGTATCATAAGATTGTTGAGAATGACAAAACAGAAATGTAATTTGGCTGAAACTATCCTTCTTTCATTGTGTTGTGACTCTTGGAAAAATTAACTATGACAACTCTCTAATTTAATTTCTATGAGAAAGAGGTAAATTTGACCTTCCTCTGCAAAATTACCATATATTTAAAGATTTAAATAACTGATCTATAAAATATTTCATGACTTACAAAGTATTTTCTTAACAATGGAATCTGAATATCACTCTCAATTATTAATACCATCTAATAATTTTATATTACTATAACCAGTTTAAACTTCTACCAAACTGAATCACTGATCTAAGAAATGCTATTTTTCACTTTACAACAAGTGAAATATCTTTAGTGTTATACAAAAAGATCATAAAATCTAAACATCATATCGCTCTCTACTTGAATAAAATGGTAATTTCTTCCCAACCCATAAGATCTCAATATAAAAATTTTAACATGAGTTTCTTAATTCAAAGCCCTATCAAAGAACTTACCTTTGGTTTATATAAAAGTATACTATCATTCAATGTCTTACTAAGCAAACAGCTGTGAATTCTCTGTTCATTTGCACATTGATAACTATCTTTATCTTTAATCATAAGTATACAAAAAGCAAAATATTTCACTTATTTAGTCAAACATATTATGCGCAAAAACGACCACAAATAAATATTTATTATCTAGGGGTGCCTAGGCAGCTAAGTTGGTTGAGTGTCCAACTTTGGCTCAGGTCATGATCTCGCGGTTCATGAGTTCGAGCCCTGCATTGGGCTCTGTGCTGACAGCTCTGAGTCTAGAGCCTGCTTCAGATTCTGTGTCTCCCTCTCTCTCAGCCTCTCTCTCTCTCTCTCTCAAAAATAAATTTTAAAAAACATTAGAAACAATTTTTTAAAAAGTAAATATATTATCATTAGCAAATATTCCCAGAACTAGTTAGACAAAAGGCTATCCATTTTTTAAAAAGCTAATTAACATCTCAGTTGTCACTTAATATATATTTGAATCAGTTTTCTTAATTAAAATTTCTATTAAAGTGGTCAGAATTACATTACATTGTGGGGTAAGAAGCATAAAATGATTCATAAATGAATGAACAAAAGGAAGACAATTTGCGAAAATACGAGGAAACATAAACTGGCAGGGGGAAAAATTTGTATTTGAGATCCTCTTTATCTACCTTGGCAGTTGTGAGACAATAGAAAATATATATATTGGTCTCTACTCCCGGTTCTTGGCACAAAGCTCCTAGAACCTTCATAATTTTCTAAGTGATAAGAGCACTAGGAACATGTTTTATTCTAATATTTGGTCTTTGGCCACAGTTCCCGATACGGAATTCCTAAATCCCTTGTAATTTCCTGGGTGACAGCAGTGTCTTTTGTTCTACTGAGGTGAACCTTAGTGGACTCCTGGAGGGAGGCGGGTCACCTCCATTAGTGATCTTCCAGACTGATGAACACATCTACATACTGGGAGGGTGACACCCTCAATTCCATGCAGACAGAAGTTCCCATGCTCGAGATCCTCCAATATCTTTTCCTATGAATCTCTTCATCTGGCTGATCATCTCCATCATTTGTATCTTTTAATAGAGTGATAAGTCTAAGTAAGTATTTCCCTGAATACTGTGAGCTGTTCTAAAATACAACCAAACCCAAAGGGAAGGAGGTCATGAGAACCTCCAATTTGTAGTGAAGTCAGACAGAAGTTATGGCTAACCTAGGGACCTACTTGGCATCTAAAAGTGGGAGCAGTCTCCTAAAAATGAGTCCTTAACCTATGAGATATGATGTATCTCTATGTGGATATTTTTCAAAGCTGATTTAAACTGTATACCAGTTGGTGCTAAAGAATTGCTTGGTGTAGGGAATAAAGAACCCACACAACTGGCGAGTGTGGTAGTAGTGTCAGGTAAAGGTAGTAAAGGAGAAACACAGGATTTTCCAAAACAGTAAACACAATAAACTCTAATATAATTCTAATAACCAACACTCATTACCAATCTCAAGAAAAAGATACCTAGGGGCACTCGATAGTTCTGCAGGTTGAGCATTCAACTTCGGCTCAGGTCATGATCTCACTGCTGTTACTGTAGAGCCTGCTTCAGATCCTCTGTCCCTCTCCTTCTGCCCTCCCCCCAAAAATGAATAAACATTTAAAAAATAAAAGAAAAAGATACTCAGAACCCCAAAATGGCCATAATTAATAGATTTCACATTTGAAATGAAATTTCAAAATCTGAAATTTTGCAATTTAACATTGTAAGTGATGAGGCAGTACAATTTAGTAAAATAGTTTTAAAACTTGTTTGGGCCATGGCTCCCTTTTTCCCCACCCTATTCTGTTCCACTAATCTCCCTGTTGCTTTTAAGAGCTACACTGGAACCCAAATCTGCTCTTTATTAATGAGAATAGGAATCCTTGTTCTTCTATGTATTAGCTTGGAAAATTGTTAACTTCAGTTTTCTTTTATGTAAAATGGAAATGACTACCTAAATAACAAAATTATTGTGAGGTTTAGACAAAATAATGTATTTCAATGCTCCTTAGCTTAGTTCCTGGTTATAAAGTATTAAAGGTGAACTTAAAATAAAAATATAAAAAAAAGAGGCTTTCTCATTACTTGGAAAAGCAAAAAAATAGGACAAAGATTTAGGTAGGAAAAAAACCAGGCTAGTTTTCTAATATAGGAAAACAGGATGTTTAAAATAATCATGATCATGATCTCTGGCATTTTCCATTTATATAATCATCATCACCATCTCTACTATGTGCCAAACACTGTGCTTGGCACTTCCCAGTATCTTATCACTGCATGTTTACAACAATTCATTAAGAAGATATTTACTACCATTTTCCAACAAGGAAATAAAATCCTGACTAGGCTGTAAATTAAATATAGGAAGAGATCTTGTCTGTTTTATTCACAATCACCTACCAGATGGCCTAGGGGATAGTAGGCCCTCAAAAATATGTATTAGATAGATGGGCAAACGAAAAAAGGATATTCAAAACAGTTACTTGCTGAGCTCACACAGTAAATAGTGATATCTGGATTTAAACCTGAGTCTGGCAGACTCCTGAGCCATGCCTTTATTTATTTACTATGTCTAAATCACAGAAAACTCTCATCAAATAAATGGATCAATGGAAATGACTAAAGACAATGAGAACATTATATAAAGCTGAAATTCAGTGACTCCCATAGAAAGAATCTTAAGTGGTCTCAAAGTTAGAAACTGAATTATAAAAATTAGCAAATAGTATCGTGAGTAGAACTGAAGAAAGACTTACTGGCTAAAAGAACACAAGAGGGTGACTTTGGTACCATGAAGTGTAAGGGGCCTAGCAAAGATCCTTCTGAGTAAATGGTACAGAGTATGATTCTGGTCTGAGTATATGAAAAGCCCAAAGAAAGACAGAAACAAGGGGATAACATAATGGACTTGACAATGTAGCTGATTTATAGAAATAGCATGGAGCTGGGAGGAAGAAACTCTAGTTGCAACCACAGAGATGAGAGAAGACCATGACCTATTCTAAGATTGTTGGTATAGTAAGAGAAGTGGAATGAAAACTGCACAGGGGAAAGCTCCATATTAGGAGCAGGCCAAGCTTATAAGAGAAGAAAGAACACATTAACCTTTTCTAAACAGCTGTCTATTCCTAATTGGGACAGCGAACTATATACAATAAAGTACAGCTGCAGGAAAAGGCATATATAAAAATGCAAGTAATATAAAGGTATTACCTTCAAAAATGTAACAATCAGTCATTGAAACCATAGCATCTGTTGGAAAGAATAAAGAACTGAAAAAAGGGGGACAGTTTAGGGTAAAATCTTTGTAAGGAATCATGAAGGGATACTGAGAGCCTGAACATTAGCCTATACCCGGAGTTATATAAATTAGCAATCACGATTCCCAAACTATTTTCTTGGGGGAGGAACAACAATAACAACAAAAGACTCCTAAATTTTCTTGATTCTTCTTCATGTATGTTTACTTAGATGACTAATGTATCATTTTATAAAACTTTAGAAACCTATGTCCAAATCCACTTAAATAATCCTTATTTTCCTTCTCTCTAGAAAGACTAAAATCTCCCAGTAATAGCTGATTGCTCTGGTCCTTTATTTATTTTACTCTTTTGTTTGTTTGTTTATTTTATTTTTGAGAGACAGAGAGTGAGCAGGGGAAGGGGAGAGAGAGAAGGAGACACAGAATCTGAAGCAGGCTCCAGGCTCTGAGCTGTCAGCACAGAGCCCGATGCACGGCTCGAACCTATGAACCACGAGATCATGACCTGAGGTCATGAAGCCGATTGCTTAACCAACTAAGCCACCCAGGCGCCCTGCTCTGGTCCTTTAAAACAAAACAATAAGTCAGCAGAATTTTAGAACATCTTACCACTGACAAAAATATCCAACAAAATAAACTATTCCCAGAAAAGCTGAAAGGAGACAAAGCTGACAGATTCTGCCACATACTGATTTGCTTATATTTTCAAACACTTACCTAAGCAGTTTATGGCCATTTGTTGTGGCAACTTCAGCAAGGCTTGTTAGAATCTTCAGGTACTGGTTTTCACTTTGCTGAGACAAATGTTCCAGAACTTGTCGTAACTAAATTTTTTACAAATAAAAAAATTTGGTTATACAATAATCCATTAAACTTTATCAAGAAATTAAGTACCTATTAGTTTAAAAAGTATCCCAAAGCCAATTAGTTTATTTTTTATTTATTTATTTTTTAAATAGTTTATTGTCAAGTTGGTTTCCATATAACACCCAGTGCTCATCCCCACAAGTGCCCTCCTCCATGCCCATCACTCCCTTTCCTCTCCCGCTCACCCCCATCAGCCCTCAGTTTGTTCTCAGCATTAAAGAGTCTCCCATGGCTTGCCTTCCTCCCTCTCCCCCACTATTTTCCCCTTCTTCTTCCCCACAGTCCTCCATTAAGTTCCTCCTAATCCTCCTATACATGCAAACACATGGTATCTGTCCTTTTCTGCCTGACTTATTTCGCTCAGCATAACACCCTCAAGTTCCATCCATGTTGCTACACATGGCCAGATTTCATTCTTTCTCATTGCCATGTAGTATTCAAAGCCAATTAGTTTAAATCAAGTCCTTTACAGTTACTTTGTATTACAAAAGCTAATACAATGATAAGATGACAAAACATTTTCAAAATTACCCAGTAAAAAAGCAATAGAAAATATAAACAGAAGAGAAATCACCAAGCTCATTTACAGAGATTTAATTCCAAACTTCTAAATTATAAGAAAAAGTTCAATTCTGCAATTTTTCTCTTTTTTTAATTTTTAATTAATTATTTATTTTTACATTTTTTTTTTTTGGAAAGACAGAGCAGGAGCAGTGGAGGGGCAAAGAGAGAAGGAGACACAGAATCCAAAACAGGCTCCAGGCTCTGAGCAAGCACTCAGAGCCTGACGCGGGGCTCAAACCCACGAACTGTGAGATCATGACCTGAGCTGAAATCGGACGCTCAACTGACTTCCACTCACTCCACTCAGGCGCCCTTTTTTTTTAATGTTTTATTTATTTGTGAGAGACAGAGAGAGACAGCGTGAGCAGGGGAGGGTCAGAGAGAGAGGGAAACACAGAATCTGAAACAGGCTCCAGGTTCTGAGCTAGCTCTCAGCACAGAGCCCAACATGGGGCTTGAACCTACAAACTGTGAGATCATGACCTGAGCTGAAGTTGGACACTCAACTGACTGAGCCACTCAGGCGCCTCAACTCTGCAATTTTTCAAAGAGTAAAGCTATTACAAATATAGAGCTCAATAAACTAGTGATTACTAATGATATTATGATATTCCTCCTTACATTATTTTCCCCTATGAGGAAAATTCTAATTATTTTCAGCAAAAAATAGATCCAGAGGACAGAAGATTCATAGGGCTAAATATTAACACAAAATTTATGAGTATATATTTATACCTTCTTATAATGCAGACTTTCAAATCATTAAAATATTTGTAATAATAAAATTACCAAGCACATTATAAAATGCCATATATGCTAAGCATGAATAAGGCTTGTTCTTTTACAAGCTATTAGCACAATTACATCACCATGTTTTCTCGGAGATCTTCATTCTGTGTCATTTGAATAATTGTCTGGAAAAGCCTAGGGTGATACTGAATTAATACTTCACAAGTCTCTCCATAGCCACCCTAAAACAATAGAATAAAATAAAAAGATTTAAACCTAGATAAGAAAACTTCTTGTTTCCTCTATATGCCAGTCTGAAACTAAATGCATAGGTTTTCCACACCAAGAATTTTCCAAATTGTCTGTGGACACCAACCGAGTATCACACAATTTTATTCAATCCGAACACAAACCATATGGAATGAGCACAGACCTCACAGGTTAGCTCAGTCTCATAAGAATGCCCCTTCCTTCAAAAGCCATTCACAAGTTCAGGCCACTCATATTTCTGAATAAACCAGCTATAACTCAGGAGTTCCCACAAACTGCTCCTTAGGTTTGATAATCTATTTGTTTTTTGATAACAGCTCACAGGATTCAGGGAGACACTTTATTTACTATTACCTGCTTATTATAAAGGATACCACCCAGGAACAGCCAAATGGAAGAGATGCATAGGGTAAGGTATGTGGGAAGGGGCACAGAGCTTCCATGCTCTCTCTGGGCATGCCACCATCCCACAATTTTGATATGCTCGCCAACCTGGATGCTCCCCGAGAAACCCCCTGTTTATAGGGTTTTTACGGATTCCATTACATAGGCAGGATATTGGTCATTGATGACTGAACTCAATCTCGGGCCCCTCTCACCTCCCAGGGAATGGGACGGGACACTGCCCTGTAGTCACACAGTCGGCTCCCCTGGCAACGAGCCTCCATCCTGAAGCTTTCAGAGGCTTTTAGCCACCAGCCATCTTGTTCATGTACAAAAAGATATTCTTCTCACTCTGTAGATTCTAGGAGCCTTAAAAGCTCTTATAGCAGGAACTGAGATGAATACCAATATACAGTTCTTATAACGCCATAGTTCCTATTTAAGGATTGTATTCTCAAAAACAAAAAAAAGATCATATTCTTTACAGAATAGAAATCTTTGCACCACCCTCTCATTTTAGGGAAAAAAGTTATTTTAACCAATTTCAATTTCTATTATAAAATAAAAGGCTAAGAATAGACACTAACAACATACCTGTACACATAAATCCAGAGGCGTTACTCCATTTTTATCTGACAGATATTTGGCTCCTCGTAACAGGAGAATCTGTGCTGTGTCTCTCTGACCGTGACTGTATAGAAACAAAACCATGTTAAAAAACCTTTCTTTTTAATTTAGTCTTTTTCTATGAATTATAAACAGTTAATATGAATCAACAGAGGACTAATAAGGTTTGGGGGAGGGATTTAGAAATTTTTTTTGAAGTTTATTTATTTTGAGAGAAACAAAGACAGTGTGAGTGCGGGAGGGGGAGACAATGGGTGAGGAGAGAGAGAATCTCAAGAAGCCTCCATGCTGCCAGCACAGGGCCCAATGCAGGACTTGAACCCACAAAGCCATGAGATCATGGCCTGAGCAGAAACCAAGAGTCGCTTAACCAACTGAGCCACCCAGGTGCCCTGAAGACTTAGGTTTTTTTAATAATTTATTTATTTTTTAATTTACATCCATGTTAGTTAGCATATAGTGCAATAATTATTTCAGGAATAGATTCCTTAATGCCCCTTACCCATTTATCTCACGCTCCCCTCCCACAACCCATCCAGCAACCCTCTGTTTATTCTCTATATTTAAGACTTAGTCTCTTATGTTTTGTCCCCCTCCCTGTTTTTACACTATTTTTGTTTCCCTTCCCTTATGCTCATCTGTTTTGTATCTTAAAGTCCTCATATCAGTGAAGTCATATGATAATTGTCTTTCTCTGACTGACTAATTTTGCAAATGGCAAAATTTCATTCTATTTGATCACTGAGTAGTATTCCATTGTATATCTATATATATCACATCTTCTTTATCCATTCATCTGTCAGTGGATATTTGGGCTCCTTCTATACTTCGGCTATACACTGAAAACTACAGAAGGCTTATGAAAGAAACTGAAGAAGACACAAAAAAAACGGAAAAATATTTCATGCTCCTGAATAGGAAGAACAAATATTGTTAAATGTCAATACTACCCAAAGCAATCTACATAGTCATTGAAATATCTATCAAAATAATACCAGCATTCTTCACAGAGCTAGAATAAGCAATCCTAAAATTTGTATGGAACCAGAAAAGACCCCAAATAGCCAAAGCAATCTTGAAAAAGAAAACCAAAGCTGGAGGCATCACATCCTAGACTTTAAGCTGTATTACAAAGCTATAATCATCAAGATAGTATGGTACTGGCACAAAAACAGACACTCAGATCAATGGAAAAGAGAACCCAGAAATGGACCCACAAATATATGGCCAATTAATCTTTGATAAAGAAGGAAAGAATATCCAATGGAATAGAGACAGTCTCTTCAGCAAGTGGTGCTGGGAAAACTGGACAGTGACCTGCAGAAAAATAAACCTAGACCATTTTCTTACACCATACACACACACACACACACACACACACACACACACACACATGCACGCACACACAAACTCAAAATGGATGAAAGACCTAAATGTAAGACAGGAAGCCATCAAAATCCTCGAGGAGAAAGGAGGCAAAAATCTCTTTGACTTTGGCCGCAGAAACTCTTACTCAACATGTCTCCAGAGGCCAGGGAAACAAAAGCAAAAACTACTGGGACCTCATCAAAATAAAAAGCTTCTACACAGCAAAGGAAACAATCAGCAAAACTAAAAGGCAACCGATGGAATGGGAGAAGATATTTGCAAATGACATGTCTGATAAAGGGTTGATATCCAAAATATACGACAAACTTATCAAACTCAACACCCAAAAAATAAATAATCCAGTGAAGAAATAGGCAAGAGACATGAACAGACACTTCTCCAAAGAAGACATACAGATGGCCAACCGACACATGAAAAAATGCTCAACATCACTCATCATCAGGGAAATACAAATCAAAACCACATTCTGACAGCTGTCAGAATGGCTAACATTAACACCTCAGGCAACAGCAGATGTTCGTGAGGATGCGGAGAAAGGATCTCTTTTACACTGCTGGTAGGAATGCAAACTGGTGTAGCCACTCTAGAAAACACTACGGAAGTTCCTCAAAAAATTAAAAATAGAACTACCCTACAACTCAGCAACTGCACTGCTAGTTAATAATCCAAGGGATACAGGTATGCTGTTTTGAAGGGGCACATGCCCCCCAGTGTCTATAGCAGCACTAAAGACTAATAAGTTTTAAAAATGAAGAGGAAGATCTGAATTACATCCTCAACAACCTGGAAGACTCTTCCCAATGTTAAATTATACTTTTACCATATAGGTAAGAAACTGACCTATTAAATCTTATAACTGAACTTAGGACACGTTATCTAAAATAAATCATAATATTTTGGGGTAAGCAGCTGCCACTCAGGATTATGCTCTATTTATTTATTCCAAACAATTTCCTTCTCAACTCTAACCTTCTTCTTACCACACCCAACTAAGTTGCTAGACTTCTTAGCCCAAAAAAAACCTTCAATATTCAAACAACTACATCCCAAAGCACTTTAATACTTGATAAAAATATAAAATTAAAATATAGTGAAATAAAATGGAAGGAAGGCAAAAATATAAATATCAATATAAGAGAATAGGCATGGAGGGAGTGGTAGTGGTAGGGATTAATTAGCTAAAAACAATATCTAGCTTTCAACCTTCATTTACCAACCCACTCAGTTTGGTGTTTTTTTGTTTAGTTTTTTTTTTTTTTAGAGTTGCTGAATTCTTTTTTTTTCCTTAAATAGTTTATTGTCAAGTTGGTTTCCATATAACACCCAGTGCTCATCCCAACAAGTGCCCTCCTCCATGTCCACCACCCCTCTTCCCCTCTCCCCCACCCCCATCAGCCCTCAGTTTGTTCTCAGCATTCAAGAGTCTCTCATGGTTTGCCTCCTTCCCTCTCCCCAACTATTTTCCCTTCTTCTTCCCCATGGTCCTCCGTTAAGTTCCTCCTAATCCACCTATATGTGCAAACATATGGTATCTGTCCTTCTGTGCCTGACTTATTTCGCTCAGCATAACACCCTCAAGGTCCATCCATGTTGCTACACATGGCCAAATTTCCTTCTTTCTCATTGCCATGTAGTATTTCATTGTATAGATAAACCACATCTTCTTGATCCATTCGTCAGTTGATGGACACTTAGGCTCTTTCCATGTTTTGGCTATTGTGGAGAGTGCTGCTATGAACATTGGGGTACATGTGCCCCTATGCATCAGCACTCCTGTATCCCTTGGGTAAATTTCTAGCAGTGCTATTGCTGGGTCATAGGGGAATTCTATTGTTAATTTTTTGAGGAACCTCCACACTATTTTCCAGAGGGGCTGCACCAGTTTACATTCCCACTAACAGTGTGGGAGGGTGCCCATTTCTTCACATCCTCGCCAGCATCTAGAGTTTTCTGATTTGTTCATTTTAGCCACTCTGACCGGTGTGAGGTGGTATCTCAGTGTGGTTTTTATCTGCATTTCCCTGATGATGAGGGACGCTGAGCATCGTTTCATGTGTCTGTTAGCTATCTGGATGTCTTCTTTGGAGAAGTGTCTGTTCATGTCTTCTGCCCATTTCTTCACCAGATTATTTGTTTTCTGGTGTGGAGTTTGGTGAGTTCCTTATAGATTTTGGATACTAGCCCTTTATCTGATATGTCATTTGCAACTATCTTCTTCCATTCCGTCAGTTGCCTATTAGTTTTATGGATTGTTTCCTTTGCCAGCAGAAGCTTTTTATCTTGATGAGGTCCCAATAGTTCGTTTTGGCTCTTGATTCCCTTGCCTTTGCAGATGTGTCAAGTAAGAAACTGCTGTGGTTGAGGTCAAAGAGGTTGTTTCCTGCTTTCTCCTCTAGGGTTTTGATGGTTTCCTGTCTCACAGGTTCTTTATCCATTTTGGGTTTATTTTTGTGTATGGTGTGAGAAAATGATCTAGTTTCATTCTTCTGCATGTTGCTGTCCAGTTCTCCCAGCACCATCTGTTAAAGAGGCTGTCTTTTTTTTCATTGGGTACTCTTTTCCTGCTTTGTCAAAGATTAGTTGGCCATACATTTGTAGGTCCAATTCTGAGTTCTCTATTCTATTCCATTGGTCTATGTGTCTGTTTTTGTCCCAATACCATAGTGCCTTGATGATTACAGCTTTGTAGTAGAGGCTGAAGTCTGGGACTGTGATGCCTCACTTTGGCTTTTGTTGGCAGCTATTCAATCTAACCTAGAATGAACAGCACTCTTGTCCACATGCCCATTCTCTCTAATTCTCTTTCTAGTAGGAGTAAAATCGGTAACCACAACTCTTTCAGCTAGGAAGAAGCTACTTTGGGGACAGCAACCCCTAGACTCTAGGTCTCATTATTTAAAGAGCAAATCTAATCCTAGACTCTCTAGGCAAAAAAATAAATTTACAATCCAGGGACACTAAAGTTTAAAACTAAACTTATGAAACACCTAAGGTAGTCATATAGTTTGGAAGACTATCTGATCAAAATTTTTTATTTTGTAGATGATAAGAGCTATTAACTCAATCACAAGTGAAACTACAACTTAGATCCCTGGTTTTCTATACCAGTACTCTTTCTACAATGCCATTTACCTATAAAGGTATGCAATTTCCTAAAGAGAAAGGACACACAGATTTCTCAGAAAGTTAAAAAAACCTACTCATTATTTTTCACAAAATGACAGTGCATAATTTATAACCAAATGGAATTAAACAACTAAAAAATTTTAAATTTTAAATCTAAAACATTTAATAAAATCCTAATACAAATCTGATAGCAGATATTATAGGTATATTACTCTCTTGATAGTCTATTGTAATACTGATTATCTGGCTTAATACAAGTATCAAGAGGCCAAAACTGACTTAAGAACAGTATCTAATTTGTACCAGAAAACCAAGAAACCAAGTAAATCTGCAATCTCTCCAAAAGCAAAAGTAGTTATACTATTGTACATGAAGAAAAGTCTTCATCAAGCATCATTTGTCATTGAGCTGGGAGTGCTGGTCAACACATGATATACTATAGCTAATATCAAATACTTTACAATTAACACTGTTCTATTCTTAAATGAAAGCTAAGTAAAAGGAAACTAATTTGAGCTTAATTTATTTAGGGAGACGGTAATATCTTTGTTTCTACTCTTATTTCTTGAGAAACTCAGATTTGCAAAGCTAATCTGTTCATGCTTCTACAGTTATTTAATATCCACATATCCAATCTGTCCAATTAAATTGTAAACTTGACAATGTATTTGTTCCATAACACCAAGCGTGATAGCTGGCTTATAACATGCACTTACTATATTTGTTGAATTATATTAAAGTTTTTAACTTCAGGTACCATTCATTTGATAAATATGCATTAAATAAGGTCATTTACTATAGAAAGTAACATAAAAAAATGAATTGAATCATAACTGATTTAGGATCTACCAGGTGACAATCATAATGCTCAGTTCTTTGTATAAAATATGACTTAATCTTGACATTGTTATAAAACAAGTATTCATTCCATTTTTCAGTTGAGAAAACCATTAAGTTGAGAAAACCATGGAGTTGCTCAATGGCAGAGCAAAATTTGAATCTAGGTCAGTTTGATTCCAAAATCCTTCATCTACATCATACTATTCCATCATGATGAATAAACATAGAATTTCACCTCAAAGAGTAAACAATTCAATCCTCAAGAGACTATCGTATAAGATGCAAGGGGATTTATGATATAATAAAAATATGATGGGGATCACACACTATGAATAGAAAAGATCACCATTTAAAAAATAGATCACTTGATTATATGTGGTTTTAAAAGTCTCCAAATAATTAGTTATTTACCATATATAGCAAAACAGAAAATTTAGCATGAAGGAAAAAAAGTACCTTACAACATATTTACAAAACTGGAGTTATTTCTAAAACCACATTAAAATCTCATCCATGATCAAGTGATGTTTCATTTCAAAAATATATTAAAAGCAAAAAAGATGAGCTAAACAATATACAAAATCTGCATAACCCAATTAGGATATCAAGTGCCTCACCTGTAATACTGCAAGAAATTAAGATTAACCTATCATCAACTGCTCAGGTATTGCATAAAAGATTTTTGAGTTCAAATAACTTCAAAATTTTGCACAATGAATTATTTTTCTTTGAAATTCTACTACTTTTTTTTTTCCAAACACTTATTTTGAGAGACAGACATAGCGAGAAGGGTGTGCGCGCTCTCTCTCCTCTCTCTCTCTCTCTCTCTCTCTCGCTCTCTCCAAAGCAGGCCTCAGGTTCTGAGCTGTCAGCACAGAGCCAGATGCGGGGCTGGAACTCACAAACTGCAAGATCAAGATTTAAGCTGAAATCGGACACTTAGCCACCCAGGCGCCCCTCAACTACTTTTTAATATTGATTGAGATAATACTCCCTTCAAGTAAATGCCAATGCATTTTCTGGAAACTAAGAAGTTGGCAAAGATTTAACAAGAATCACCGGTGTGGTAGTTCTAAGGCACTTAGAACAGATTTTTCAAGTGCTTTCAGTCTCCTAAATTTAGGCTCTTTTCAAGCAATATGATCTGAAAACTTGGCTAAAGTGCATATAATACATATACTACAGTATTTTTTGGAACTGCTTATAAAACAAAGAACCCACATTTTCTAAAGGTCCTTAAAGTTTACAATTTTCATTCATTGGGCTGTTTTATACGGCTTTGACTATGAGTTCCACTAACTGAAAGAAGATGCTTGGCAGTAGCTATAAATCTATATTCAGAATCACATCTTTTTCTATTTCTCTATTGCAGACATGTACATTCCATAAATATCTCACTGATTTACTGTATCTATATAACCCCAGCTTAACTTTGCTTTCCTAACAAAACAAAAGTTATCCCAGATACAAAAAAATACTTGGAACCATCATCATACATCCAAATTCTTTTTTAAAAGCTCACTTAAGCTCAGGTGGCTCAGCTGGCTAAGCATCCAACTTTAGCTCAGGTCATGATCTTGCAGTTTATGAGTTCAAGCCCCACATCAGGCTCTCTGCTGTCAGCACAGAGCCCGCTTCAGATCCTCTGTCTCCCTCTCTCTAACTAGACTCTGCACATGCTCTTGCACTCTCTCTCTCTCAATAAATACATATTTAAAAAATTTTAAAAAAAAAGAATTCCATGAAGAGAATGGGAAGCATAAGACTGAAAATAAAACCAATCTAATAATTTAAGGACTTGAAGCATTTGTAAATACCACATAAAAGTCCTGAAAACAAAGGTGTTTAAAGATGTGGGGTGGATAGGGGAAATCAATGTGTACCTATAGTACACAGGAAAGAGAGCTAATGAATTATGTCTTGTGCAAAATACCTAGAGAAAAAGAGGTGGCTAAGAAATAGTTCCTGTCTTAATTTTAGGTCAAAATCAGTTTGAAAATGACTCACCCACAGGAGCATTACATTATTAAACATTTCTCAGAATTAGAACATAAAGTAACACAAAGAAAAAAGGAAAAAAATCTATATGGTAAGAGAAGAATCCTATTTCTTAGAAAGAAAATCCTGTACAGCAATAAAACTGAATGAGGACAACCATACTTTGTGCTTACTGAGGAGGAGAGAAGTGTACTAAAGCTTAGTGAGTACATACTAACTGCAACTACTAAGTGCAAAATAATCTGCTGGATGCTTTATATAAGCCAGCTCATTTAATTCTCACTAAAGTCCCACAAGCCAGATAGCAGTATTTCTATTTCACAAAGACACAGAAGCTTCAGAGGTCAAGAAATTTGACTAAAGTTGCATAGATTTGGGGCTGAGATTTGCACCCTGCTCCAAGGCTCTTTCTCCTATATATCTCAATACCTTTTGAATTCAATTCAAAATTAAAAATTTTTTTTCAGTAGTTTATTCTTAAATAAGACATACAGTGATATATCTAGTAATGCCTCTCAACCAATGAAAACTTAATCTTAGCTTTTTAGAGTACCATAATTTGTCTTTAGGGTCACTTACTCTATTCCTCACATTCCTTTCCCTTTTCATTTAATCAGAGACAATACACTGGGAATAGTATGTTCAATATATACCTATATCCAGATATCACAAATATAATTAAAAGTCTGTCTACAAATGAGCCATTTTCCATATCTATCATCCTGCTACAATGATAAATTTAATCTATAGTTTCAATTTTAATCAGACTTGCTTAACCATCTCTGTTCAAAAAGATCTAGTATGTGCTAGATTAAAAGTTAATTATGGGGGATCTGGGTGGCTCAGTTGGCTGAGTGTCTGACATCGGCTCAGGTCATGATCTCACAGTTCGTGGGTTCAAGCCCCATGTTGGGCTCTGTGCTGACAACTCAGAGCCTGGAGTCTGCTTCAGATTCTGTGTCTCCCTCTCTCTCTGTCCCTCTCTGCTCTGCTCTGTCTCTATCTCTCAAAAATGAATAATTTAAAAAAAATTTTTAAAAAGTTAATGATGGAAATATAATACTAATAGAAAGTACTTCTAAAATATTCTCTTACCATACCTCTAAGTTCAGACTAACTATAAGAATATCCAAGCTCTATACAACCCTAATACACCTATATTAAACTATTATACATGACACTGTTTTATATATTTTTCAAGCATGTAATTACAAGACATAATTCATTCAAAAACATTCACTAAGCATCTAAATGCAAAACACTGCACTACACTTTGAATATAAAGCAGTGAATAAAATAAAATTCTTGCTTTCATTGGGCATCTAGTCCAGTAGGGGAGACAAGTATTTACTATAAACAAATAAATAAAAAATTACAAAATTTAAAGTACTGTAAAAGAAAGGATTCTGATGCTGTAAAGGAAAATGTGGGGAGAAGCCTACTAGACTGGTCAGGAGCTGCCTTCCTAAAATGTAACAGTTAAGCTGTGACATAAAGAGTCAGCAACATAAGACGCTTAAGGAAAAGCATTTGAAGCAAAATGAACAGCACGCTGAAAAGCCTGCTGGAAAGAGTCCCTTGCATTTGGTAAATTCAAAGAGAACCAATGTGGCAACAGCACAGTGCACTAGCAGGGGTCAGACTGTGCAGGTCTCATCGGCAAAGTCAGAATATGCAACAGAGGCACTGAAAAGTTTTAAATACAGGGTTTAAACAGAGTGACAAAAGTCAATTCATTTTCTTAAAAGATGACTTTGGTTGCTGAGGAAAGGACAGATGGGAGGGAAACAATAGAGAAAGGGAGACCAGTTAAGAGACAACTATCGAATTCTAGATGAGAGGTAACAATATTAACTAAGGTCATTTCTGTGAGGCGGAAAGAAGTTAAGTGATTCAGAATATAGTCTGAAGGTGAAATTTACAGAATTTACTAATAAATTCCAAGCTGAGGGTAAGACAGAGACAGAGAGAGAGAAATACAAAATAATCATCTAGTTTCTGGTTTAAAGAACTGGAAGGATAAGGGTTCTAATAACTGAGATGAGAAAAGGTGAATGAAAGGTTTGAAAAGGAAAATCTGAGGCTCAACTTTGGACACTCTGACATCTGAGATTCTACAACACTTGCAAGCGATGATGTAAATCAGGCAGGTAGCCATTCAAATCTGAAGCTTCAAAGAAAGGACTAATCTAGAGATAACTCCAGAAGATAGGATATGATTTCAGGAAATCAAACAATGACATTATTCATAAATTCAGGACACTACAGAAGGAATTGGCTTCCTAGCCAAGCAACCAAATCGTTAAGTATAATGTAAGAAAATGGCTGAATTCAGATAAGATATAAAAGTCTAGAGATCCAAAAGTCCTTGTGTTCTAATTCAAGGTTGTTCAATGATGATTTTTTTGAATATTTAAATTTTCTTTTACATTTATTTATTTTTGAGAGACAGAGAGAGACAGAACATAAACAGGGAAGGGGCAGAGAGAGAAAGAGACACAGAATCTGAAACAGGCTCCAGGCTCTGAGCTAGTGGTCTGCACAGAGACCGAAGCAGGGCTCGCACCCACGAACCATGAGATCATGACCTGAGCTGAAGTCAGACGCTCAACTGACTGAGCCACCCAGGCACCCCTGTTCAATGATGATTTGAACCAGTCTAATCAAAGTAACATTAGAGACCCTAAAGAGAAGCTAAAGAAGAACAAAAGCAGGCCTTTTTAGTTTAAAACAAATCTCCAATAAAATGATACACGACAGAAAGAAGAATAACAAAAGAGAAACCTTCTAGAGACCTTTATATCTGAATTTAAGAGGCTAAATAAATAATGCAATGCATATAATCTATACCAAAAACAAGACATACTAGCATATTGTAAACTGCTTCTAACTGTAAACTACATTTACGTAATATTATGTATACACGTGGGGGAGGGTGTATGGGGTGGAATATGTTAGCTTTTATAACTTTTATATTGTTAGCTCCTTTGAGACTGAAGCTTATTATTGTATCACTAATGTCTATAAGGTATGGCACACAGTAAGTGGTTAACTAAATGTTTTATTACATGAATGAACCAACGATCAAAATGTACGCTCAAAGAAAATGAACCAAGACAGAAGTGCAAAAATAATACATAACTTAATATCTAACAAGACAAATTCAAAGATTTTTTTTTTAGATTTACAAATCTAAGGGGTGCCTGGGTGGCTCAGTCAGTTAAGCATCCAACTTCGGCTCAGGTCATGATCTCACTGTCTGTGGGTCTGAGCCCCGCAACAGGCTCTGTGCTGACAGCTCAGAGCCTGGAGCCTTTTTCAGATTCTGTGTCTCTCTCTCTCTCTCTGCATCTTCCCTGCTCACACTCTGTCTCTGTCTCTCTCAAAAATAAACAAACATTAAAAACATTTTTAAAAAATATTTGCAGAAAGTTACAAATCCAAAGAAAGCAAAGACACGGCTCTGGTCCAAGACATACTTTAATAGCTTATGCCTCTGGAACTGACCTAGTACTTAATAAAGAAAACTATGGAAATCACTGGATTATAGATACGTCTTTTTTCATTACTTCTTAAGTAATTAATTTAAAATTTAAATAATCAAGTAAATCAAAAGCTCCTACTTATAAAAACACTGGCAATATATAATAGAAAAACTTTTCCTTACACAGTTAAGGAAGCACAGTAATTGTGGGAAAACAAGAGAGGTTTTAGAAAGCATACAAAAATGCCTGTATTTGGAAGTATAACAGATTACAACATTCTTGAAGAAGAGCATCTGGAAATATAAAATATCATACCTGCAAGCGAAGTACAATGGCGTGGCTCCAGATACATTTGGCCTATTAATATCAGCACCACTGTCTAGCAAGCACTGCACTGTCTGAAGGGGAAAAGAACAATTAAAAGTAAAGTCAAAGAGACACAATTATCACAATTTAAATAGATAAAAGAAATACTCTTGCCACAACCTGAAATTTTAAAGTAGAACAAGCAGGAACATGACAATTATGACGGCTGAACAACTTCTACTTTTTGGTAAGCTCTCTTGAGACTCCTAGGCACTAAACTATAATATATGTGGGTTATAATGTAATATAACCTGTGTTAACCTGGGAAGGCTCCAGAAAATCACTGATACATGGAGCTACCGAGGACTTAAAAAATGGCTAGAACAACCAAGAAACTGACATTTTATTTTACTTTAATTAACTTAAGTTTAAACAGCCACATTTGGCTAGCAAATTGGACAGCACTGCTCTAGATATTTGAATTCAAAGACCAGAATTTCTCGGGGGGCCTCGGTGGCTCAGTCAGTTAAGCATCTGACTCTTGGTTTTGGCTCAGGTCATGATCTCACAGTTTCCTGAGTTCAAGCCCCACATCCGGCTCTGTGATGGCAGTGCAAAGCCTGCTTGAGATTCTCTGTCTCCCTCATTCTCTGCTCCCTGCCCCTACTTACTCTGTCTCGGTCTCTCTCAAAATAAATAAATAAACTTAAAAAAAAAAAAACACAGAATCTCTTGCCTGTAAAAGCAAAAAATAAGTACCAGAGCTATAACTTTATCAAAACAAACATAATTATTATTAAAGTACGAAGTGTTAAAAAACTAAGAAGTCTTTTTGCTAGTAACAGTATCTAATGCTGACTCAGTTTCTTTGATAATCTCATTCATACATACTCTGTCTCCTAAGCTCTACTTCTGCAATCATCTGAGTTGAACTAAGAAAACCAAGTTAATATAAAATCTTAAAGATACACATCTGGCAATTAGAGAGAGAATGAGGCTTGCTGAAACCCTTAAAAAAAAAAAAAAAAGAATTTCTCCTGCTTTTATTCCTTTAATCCTCATTTGAGTTTCTCCTGCAATAATGGAAGAAAATATGTAAAAATCTAAAAACTTTTTGGAATTACACTGTTAAATATTACTTCCGGATTGAACACATATGTTCATTTTTGCTGCTCTAAAACCTAGTACAAGGTCAGTAAAATAATGAGACTATAAGCCCACAAGAAAGAACAGGAAAGAACAAAACAGCATACTAGATAAATCAATAAGTTTTGGGAAAATGGCAAGCAAATGGAGGAACAGTGTCTTTGACTTAGCAGATCAAAGACAGCTGAAGTCTAAGTGTCTGAAAATGTGGATTCCAACAAACCACCAAATTCTCACTACGGAACACAGATAGAAAATACAGGAATTGGAAGTACCAGCTTCCTTGGATGATGAGGATAGTTACAAAGAGCTCTAAATAGGAATAGTAGTTGAAAGCCTAAAACTATAAAAGAAATCAGTTGGTGGGGTGCTGGGTGGTTCAGTTGGTTAAGCATCCAACTCGGCTTCCGCTCAGGTTGTGATTTCATAGGTTGTGAGTTTAAGCTCCCTATAATCAGGCTCCATGCTGACACAGGACCTGCTTGGGATTCTCTCTCTCCCTCCCTCTCTCTCTGCCCTTCCCCCATTCATGTCTTTTCTCTCTCTTTCTCTCTCAAAATAAATAAACTTTAAAAAATAATAATTAAAAAAAAAAAACAGTTGGACTTTACCCCAGGGCCCTTCCTCCCCATTCCACAGAGTTAGCCACTATCCCTCCCTATACTATCTCAAAGTAGGAAGGTTTATTCTCTGGACAAAGTGAAATGGGTAGCTCTAAACAGCAGGCAGGATTATACAGGTAAAGCAGAGATAAGGAGCCACGATGAAAACAATTCAGTGAAAACCTACAACCCCCATATTCAAGTAGGCTCCCACAAATCCAGGAGGCAGGCTTAAAACCTCAAAGAACAGAGATTGAAAGTTTCCTCTCTAAAGACCGGCACCAGAGAAGAATCCTACAAATAAGACATTACAGAGTGGCTATGAAATCGCCAGTTGTCCCCTAGGGACATTCAGCAATGCTGGGAGATTTTTTTCCCCAATGACTGGGGAAAAAGGTGTGCAACTGGCAGCTAGTAGATAGAGGTCAGGGATATGTCTAAATGTCCTACAATCGACAGAAAGCCTCCATAACAAAGAAGTTTAAGTTCCCAAATATCAATAGCAGCAAAACTGAAAAGCCAGAGCATACCGTGAGGCCAACCAAAAAACCCACCCCACATACACAATGCTTCTGGCCAATGTTTTAGTGCCTCACCACTATACACAGATGGAAAGACAATATTTAGTAATCAACTAACCTTATGGCTAACTAGAAGTAGGTCTCTAACTTGAAAAACAAAAATCAAAATAAACAGAAAAAGGAAGTCAGAAAAATAAAGACAGTAAAGGGAATCAAAGAAAAAATAAAAATCAGACAAGATATTACCCTCAAACAGAAAAGATTTTATATCCACAGGACAAGAACAAGATGCTGAAAGAAAAATATTCAGAGAATAAGAAATCAAAACTATGATGGAAGAAGTAAAAATTCAATAGAAGTTTAAACAGTTTTTTAAACTATATTTTTCTTGATTTGTTTATATAATCTCTACACCCACTGAGGGGCTCAAATTCACAACCCTGAGATCAAGAATTATAGGCTCCTTTGACAGAACCATCCAGGCGCCCCTAGAAATTCAAGAGAAGGTTAGAAAGACAATGTTGAAAAACTCTACAAGAAAGAAAGTAAAACAAAAAGACAAAGAGAATAGAAGAATAGGAAATTGGTAGATAGTAGGCAGACACTGTAGAAATTGACAGGCAGACACTGTAGACATCCAGAACAAAGAAAATGAGGGAGGTGGGAGACCAAAAGGACGCAATTAAGAAATAATATCAAAAACTTTCCAGACCTGAAAGATCTGCAGTGCCAGACTGAGAAGGCTCACCAAGTGCCTGACATAATAAATTAAGACTTTCAACAAGGTACATCAAAGTGGCATTGCATAATACTGGGGATGTACGATTCCAGAGACCAACAGAAACAAGATCAGCGCTATACTTCTCAACAGCAACACTGGAATTCTAAATGTGAAATGTCTCCAAAGAAGTAGAGTGAATGACTTCCAATATAGAATTCTATAGCCAACCACACTATCACTCAAATAGATGGTTTTAAATAAAAAAAACTTGTGTAGCTATGTAAGATCTGAGGGGAAAAATTCCCTCCAGTGCACCTTTTCCAAGAAGCTACTGGAGGATATCCTCCTCCAAAACGAAGGAATACATCAAAGTAGAAGATGTGGAATCTAGATTATTTGGGGTGGAATTAAAGAGAGTTTAAAAGTTTTTAAAATGTGGAAGTGATAACTACTTAATGAATGTTTTTGTAGAAAACAGTACAAAGATATTTTGTAGAAACATACAGGAAGAATTACTGATTCATAAAAATAAAAATTGAACAAAGCCAAGTATAAACTTTAAGTAGTCACCCTAGATAGAAAATGTTATAATCCATTACTTGACACAGCAGTAAACAATATTTACCTAACTATATATACAACTAATCTTGTCTAGCCAAAATGTACAATATAATTTTAGAAATGGGAGAAGAAGGCATGGGAAGAGGATTTAAATGAGTTAAGTCCTCACTCAACCAGGACAAGAAATGATTCAGTGTTATCTAAAAGCTGAGAAAGAGCAATAGAAGAATATTGTTTGGAAACAGATACCAGAGGAAAATCTAAAAGAGTTGAAAATTGTTGCCTGATGATCATGACTTAACCCAAAAAAAAAAAAAAGGTGGTTCAGGGAACTGTCATTTTTACTGCAAAGATTTTAATAAAAATCAAATATTTTAAGATACAGTATTCACGGGAGCTCTTTGGTGGCTCACCAAGTGTCCAACTTGGGCTCAGGTCATGATCTCAGGGCTCATGGGTTCCAGCCCTGGATTGGGTTCTGTGGTGACAGCTCAGAGCCTGGAGCCTGCTTCGGATTCTGTGTCTCCATCTCTTTCTGTCCCTCCCCCGCTCACACACTGTCTCTCAAAACTAAACATTTAAAAAAAATTTTTTTAATGTTTTTTAATAAAAATAAAAATAAAAAAGATATAATATTATATCACTATATCAAGTACTGCTACTTGAATTTACTTCTATCCCAAAAGGAACAGAAACAAGGTTTCATAAAACTTTACCATCAGCTATATAATTCCTTTAAACTAAGGAACAGTAGTTCAGCACAACCTTCAAATATAAGCAAAACATGCATTTGGATCATTATTTTATAAGACAAGGCCTATTTAAGCCTTTTGATCATGACTTTCTCCTTCCTGATTATTGATCTGGAAGCTGCGCCTAAATGGCCCTAAAGAAGAATGAAACGGACAGATGGACAGCAACAATAATGTTCATTAACTGCTGTAACAATTAGGCATGAGCCATAATTCAAAAAGCTCAAGAGAGATGAAAGCCAATTTATTGAAAATATATGCTAATATGCAATTAAAACCAAGTAACTTAGATACAAGCAGAAATTAATTATTAATAAAACATACTATGCATCCACAAAAATTACAGTTTAAAATGTTTAAAATGTAAAATATATAACATCATAGTATTTCAAGTAACCTTAACATGCGCCTGGACACTGTGCTAATAAATTTAATACATCCTGTGAGGAAAGTGATATTCTCTCTACTTTTAAAGTAGAAAACTGAGTCTCAGAGAAGACAAGTAGTATGCACCCCAGCATACAAAGAGCATGCAGGAATTAAATCTAAGCCTATATTCATAACCAGTATGCTACCTACCAAAAAGTAGGAATTCTAATTTTTCTGAATTCAAACTACTAAATAGTATTATAGCTAACTGGCATAGTTTAATAAACTACATTAATTCTACCAATTCCCCACTGAATAACTACTTGAGAGTCAAACTTACATGCCTAGACAGCTGTTTGTGTTCAGTGTTAAAATAATGCATTTTAAAGCATGTACTTTTTTACAGCACTTCTGTATCTATATATACTATAGAACTTAAGAGCACAAAAACAACTCAGCCATTAGACTAGCATATTCCTCTCTACTATTTTCTTCAACAATGTAATGAGACAAACTTGGCAAATCATAGCAAGAAAACATGACATATAATATGAATATGTTCCTATCACATCCTCACTTATAGGAAATACCTGATGAAGACATGAAAAATTATTTCTGTTCTTGAGAAAAGATTAAGCAGAAATAGCTCAATCTAGCATTTCCTTTCCATTTGTAAATCTTTCTGCTTTTCTAACAAAATTAACATCATCAAAATATATACCTCTTAAAAGAAACATTTTTTAAAAACTTTCAACAGTTCCACCTGTAGCTAAAATGTTGCCTGAAGGCAAACAAGGAGAAAAAGCCAGTTCCTTCAGAGTAAGGATAAGTAATATATAAAAGGATTTGAATGTGAAAAATGTCAACTGCCTTGTAGCACTGAAATGACTGAAAAGTCATTAATCTTTAGGATTAAAAAGAAGGGTTTGTATACAGACTTCTTTTTGTAAAAGTTCTGAAATAGGAGGAGAAAAGATAATGTAGAGTTCAATTACCAGTTAAACAGAATAGGAGGAGGAGCAAGAAAGTCACAGATAACCTAAATCACAGTTTTAAAAAAATACTTTCAGTCTAGGTAGAACTACTTATATGTATAGGAAGGGTAAAATAACTTTGAAACTAGTAAAACTCAGGTGGATGAAACTCTGCATGTTTATTAAGCTAAAATAAATACATGAAAGCTCTCGAATGAACACTACTACTAGAGGACTTTAAATTATACAGAAGCATAAGGAAAAACATAATAATTCAGGATTTAACCACTAAAATCCCTAGGGAGTCTCAAAAGCAGCAATTTTCACCAATAGAAACAAATCAGACCCAAATTTTTATAAGAATCAGCCCTATATACAACACTAAGGCATAAAATTTCAAAATGACAGACACTCAGAAATGGAAAGAAAATGGCAGGAAAAAACTGACTGAAACGGTACTGCATTTGTCTTGCCCATTCCATCTTTAAAAAAAATTCCAATGTCTATTATGTGCTAGAGGCTTCTCTAGATGCTGAAGTTACAGCAATGAACAAAACTTTCTTCCCTCGCGAAGCTTATATTTTAGTGGAAAAGAAAACCAAGAGACAAAACAAATAAAATATGTAGATGGTAACTAGTGATATGCAGAAAAATTAAAAAGATTCTCTATGACAAATTTGGATTCAATGTGCTTTAACAAATTCCTCACACTTGTACCCAAATACTTCTGTAAAAACTGCATTGTGTCTAAATTGCATTGTGACTATAAACCATTAAGTCAAAAAAAAAACCCAACTGTGATTTACAAGTCTTTAGTTCTTTTGTTTTTAATATTTTATGACTTCTCATTTACCTGAAAAAAAACCGGAGCTCAGTAGCTTATAGTATGAAATGTAGACACATAAAAGTATACCAACATAAATATCTGTGAATGAGAGCTGATTATCTATATTTTCCAAGTTAGTATAATACATAATTTTAAGAATGACACTGAACTGAAATTTTATTTGCTTAATGTAGATCATCAAAATATGCTTTTAGGCTTCTGGGTGGCTCAGTCAGTTAAGCATCCAACTTTAGCTCAAGTCATGATTTCACGGTTTGTAAATTTGAGCCCTACATCAGGCTCTCTGTTGTCAGGGTAGAGCCCACTTTGGATCCTCTGTCTCCCTCTTTCCCTTCCCCTTTCCCACTAGCCTGCTTTCAAAAATAAACATTAAAAAATATAATCATCATCAAAACTTCAAATTCCCTGTCCAACATCCCCCCCCCCGCCCCCAGGAAAACAAAATAAAACAATTCTTCTATTCCTAGATAATCTACAATGGAAGGGGGTTGTCCTTGGTCCTTACAATGCTGGGTAGGAAAGCTGAAAAAAAGCACTGGAAGGAGATTTTCATATGGCTTCAAGAAATCACTGAAAATAAGCAACACATTTTCAACAGACTTCTTTCATGACCTTTCAAGTGATGCAGCAATATTCTGAGTGGAAAACTAATGTGCAAAGCTAATGTTTGGGTCAATCTCAAAAGTCATTTAATTGAAGGCAGTGACTAACCAAGACCACCTGTGCCCAATACACTGATAAATTACAAAGCAAGAAATCTAAGGCAGCTCTCCTTTATCAACGTCAACTCTCTAAACAACACTGATCAAAGTACAAAGGAATAGATATTCAATATTAAAACTACGAGTAAAAACCTGAGTTATGGTATTATTAGTAGCTAAAAGAGACCAAACAACAACAAAAAAGCATCTTTATCTTTTACTAAAAATAATTATAATGACATGACTTGAGAGCAATGCACAAATAACTTGACACCAAGAAAAATGGCCACTCACTAATCAGTGACTGGTTTATACAGGTTTTCTATACAAAACTGTCCACCTAAACCTAGCAAAGCTTTGAAGTCATTGTAACATCTAGTGTGTCATTATTTTCCAGTTGTGTTTGAAAATCACAGTGATAGACCTTTATTTGCTCACATTTCCCAGAAGTGATTAAAGGAGAATTCTAACATCAGAATAAATAAAATTACTCTGAACCTAAAAACACAATCCAAAATGTTAGTCTATCTAGCTTTGTGCCTCAAGGCTGAACCCAATGAATGTTTTTTGCAAAAGCTTTCAATTAAGTTTGCATGGCTGTCCTGTAATTCTCTGGATGAAAAGCTTGGAAACTGGCTGAAAGGTATCAACAGAGCAGACTGAACGTAGGTAAATATTGTTACTGAACAAGCCTGCAATTTCAGTAAAGCATTCAGTCAGTTCTACCAAAGATAGTCTATAATGCCAGTGTCAAACAATGCTTTTTAAGTTTCAAGGGCTTAAATATACTCTAAGCGGTTCTCTATTACTCTAGGTTCAACTATCATTTTATATTGTTTGCCAAGCTTCATATTTAGCTATATAAATTTAGCAGTATAAAGTTCATCCTGATAAAAATAAAAAATTAAGTGAAGTGAAATTAATCCATAAACTAATTCTGCTGTATACTCTAATTTATATAAACTGAAACTAAACCATTTGACAATTTGCTAGGGTTTCTAAATCCAAGTTATTATAGAAAAACAGTAATCAACCGTTTGTGGCAATTTAACATCTTAAAATTTTTAAGATGTAATAAAACATCTTAAAAAACTAATGACAAAGAAAAAAGTAGCAAAAAGTAAGTTCAATTTATGGCCAAAAAAACTGGTGTCAATTATATCTACATAGAGTAATATTAGGTTTTATTATACTTAAAACTGGGATTAAAAATCAAACACACAGGTCCTAACTTACTATACAAGAATAGATGAATTAAGGGTCCAGACAGTGCTTTCTACTTACCTTGCAAAATCGCCTCATCCATGTTAGTAATGGTAGTAAAAATAAATAAGTGTAATAACAATACCAATTCTATTATCGCTCTTAGTGCTTTCCAAAGTGTTCACAACACTTTAGTTACATAATCGATAAACAGAATATGCCTTAGAAGGTAGATAAAGGCAAGGGAGAAAAAGCTGCCCTAGACTATTTAATAGGCCAGCGGAATAACCAAACTCTGAAGTGATTTTTAAAATCAATATCCCAAGACAAATCGTACAACTAAGAACAGCTGACCTAAGGAAAGTTATAAAAAGTTAAATTACTAAGGAGCTATTATGATCATGTCTTTCACTTGATCATTTCTAAATAGGAACAGAAGTAGTTTAAAATCATAGTGCTATTGTGTTGCAAGGACAAAAAATGGTCAGAATGTAAACCACTTCTTTCAATAATATGATGACACCTTCATCTTGGTTTACCACTACCAAAACCAATGCATCTACATGAAATCATGGCAAAGATTACTCAATTTCTTAGTTATAACAAAAATGAATCTTTCTTCCAAATCTTCTGTCTTTTAAGAAGTAATGTAAATCTGAATAGCATTTATCATCAAAGCAAGAAAACAGTATTCAATTACAAATTCTACAAAGCTTTAGAGCTCTTAGCCAGTTGATCAAGATCTTTCCATGCACTCCTGTGATTTACCCTACAATGGAATGAGAAAGTAAATTTCAGAGGATTTAGCATATCTGCCTCTTTAATTTGAAAAGTGCTAATATCTTTTAAAAATATTTTTTAAATGGAGCTTTCTCCCTTTAAAGTGTTCTATTTGAGTCTGTAAAATATGTATAAATAATGTGCAAGCTTTTAAGCTTAAATATAAGTCTTGAAACCTACATGCACTGTTCTATGTCTACATGGAACCAAATTTTGAAGACCCTTTAATGAATTTATGCATGAACTGGCTACTGGGAGACAATGAAAAGGCCATTTTTAGTTGCTGCTAAAATAAGTCACTAGGACCCGACAAATCATTTTAGACTCAGTGTTCAACTTATGGAAAAATATACAGAAAGAGTTTTAAAAATCAATAATCTTTACCCTGTAATAAATATCATATCATATGCTCATCCACTGAGATTTGAACATGCCCCAGAAATATGTAAGTAATTATGAAACACAGGTAATATTAGCACAACTACCAACAAAGATTTTTAGGGGTATAATCAGTCTGGAAGCTTAATCTATCTCTTAATAGACTAATTTTAGGATTCTTTCTTGCCTTAATTGAAGAATTAAAGATGCATACAGTGACTCATAAAATAGTCAGTGCTAAGCATACTCTTTCTCTGTTCATGATCCTTGTAGATAATTATAACTGACCAACTACGACAGAATGGAATCTCACTCACCAATACAATTAAGCACAAGTCAATATGGCTTTTGTACCCTTCCTCCTCTACTATATCTGCAAAATCTCACTCTGTGAAACTCATCATCATAGTGAAGTCAGGCCCCCTATAAATCTTCTGAGAATATAATTCTTCAAAGGCATTTGACTATTAGGAATTCTCCCTTCTTTCACCACACCTGCTTTAGGTTGTAAACCATATGGAGTATATTATACTTATACTAACTATTCTTCAATAACTTCAGAGGCAATTCTAAATTTTTAATGCAGCCTGTAATACACATGTTTTGAAATAAGGTTTTCTTACTAATTCTTATTTCTTCATGACTCAAGACAGGTAAAATTAGGTTTTATAAATCTCTTCTGATCCGAATTCCAGTGTTTTGTACAAAAGTTCTTGGGCAACAGGTAGGGTTTATAATCTCAGTAAATGACACTCCAATCATCTGTTATAAGAGAGAATGTTTGTATTAAAGTGGGTACTTTTCTGTCCTATAGCACCTGCCAGTAGGATCCCTTCTCTAATATGCAGCAGTTGTTTATAAAGACCTGGGCCATTCCACATTAGGACATTTCAGATAATTTTTTTTCACACAGAATATTTTTTAAATTAATAGTACTGACTCTCAGAAAGTAAAAACTGATGAGAAGGAAATACTGGGTTAGTTTTCAAATGATGAGAGATCAAAAAAAAAAAAAAAAAAAACCAACAACAAATAAAAATGAACAACTGGTGATCAGAAGAAATTCCAGGAAAGAAAAAGAAAATCTTGTATTTCTCCTTTTATCCAACCCTTATTAAACATAAGAGAATGTCATTCTCAGCCTCATTATCTTAAAGAAGTGTAGTATTCTGTGAATTATAGTCCTGCTTTGTAAAGCGTCTAAACATTAAGGATCCTATATCCTGAACCCAAATTAAGGAAAAGTATTTGCAGAGATGAAAATCCAGATCCCAGTAGGAATTCTCCCAACATAAAGGCTCACAGAAAGTATGTACAGAACAATAAACACACAAATTTCTGTATCTTTGCAGTTATTGGTGATGGCTTTTTGTTTTAGGCTGGTTTTTTGTTGTTGTTGTTATTGTTGTAGTTAACAAGTAAATAAATAACATTGTATTATCAATAATGTTAAATATGAAAAAAAAACCTCAAAAGTAACCAGGATAGAAAATTATAGCAAAGCCAATATTAAAATTTTAAGCTATTTTTGTATAAGGCAGCAGTCTCCTAATGACAGAGAAAACTATTAGCAATTTTCATTTTTTTTAAAGACTTTTTTTTTGAGGGAGAGAGAGAGAATGCAAGTGGGGCAGGGACCAGAAAGAGGGAGCAGAGGATCCGAAGTGGGCTCTGTGCTGACAGCAGCAAGCCCGATGTGGGGCTCATGAACTGCAAGACCATGATCCAAGCCAAAGTTGGATGCTCAACCGACTGAGCCACCAAGGCGCCCCAACTATTACCAATTTTTAAAGCCGAATATTGTACATGGGAGTTAACAGGAAAGTACTGACATAAAACAAATGCATGACTTTAGAACTCTTAAGAAAGAAAGAAAACCATCACTCTAGTCGTGCAACATATTCCAAAACAGCAGAGAAAATCATAATCCAAGCTGAACTGTTTAAGCAATGTCAGCGCTCAGTTTCTTACTATCTAATCCCAATAATTTTGGCTTAATGGTAAAAAATAAAATATGAAAAAGTTATGTAGTAAGACTGAGAATAAGAACATTATTACTTAAAATTACATATGAATAGACACTTAAAATTTTGGTGAAAATCTGTGAAGCAGAAATAAATTTGAAATCCAAATACTTTAAACAGATTTAAAAGCCCTGCTTTCTATTCCTTTTATCCATAAAGAATATATTAATCATAAGTCCATATAATGCAAGACACATTAAGATTTTGCTATGGTGCTTCATATTCCCAATTATGCACAGTGAAAAACTTTTCATAAATTCAAAGTTTTCAAAAATAAATACATGCAACTTTAAAGTCCTCAGGGCTTAATTTACCGTCTTGTGACCATTCTGGCAGGCCACATGCAGTGCTGTCTGCCCCATCGCATCCTCAACATCGACATCACTGACGTGCTGTACAAGGTCATGGAGTAGTTCTGTCCGCCCATTCACCGCCAGCCAGTGTATCTGTGTAGCCATGGAGTTACTTAACATTTGTGCAAGGAGTGTTTCATATAAAAACAGCAGATAAATAATGCTATTACATCTCAAATGTGAGAATACACACACCAAAGACTAAATTAAAATAAAAGCCCATACATTTTCCTATATTTTTATATGGGGAAAAAATATGCATCAACATGTAGGATACACACCATGTACTTCAAAATCAAGCATTTCATAGATCAAAATAATTAAGGGTCCTAAACTTAGGATCATCAAATACTCTGCTTCCTAGATAATCCTGGACTCTATGCATAGCTTGTCTCTAAAGAAAAGGCACTGGATGTTTTTCCTTCCCCAGAAGCATGAAACATGAGTAAAAATTAATTCACACAGTAGGCATCATATTCTTTACCTCACATCTTTTGCAAATAATGCATGTATCATACACAAATTATAATACATAAGGAAGATAAAACATCTATAACTCTACCACTCAAAGATAATCAATACTAAAACTTTGGACTATGCCATCCATTCATTTTTTTTATTGCTTTATTTCTTTTTTGAGGGGGAGGGATCAGTGGATCCAAAATGGGCTCCATGCTGACAGCAGTCCGACATGGGGCTGGGACTCACAAACCATGAGATCATGACCTGAGCCGAAGTCAGACACAGAACCACTCAAGCACCCCAATCCATGTATTTTTCAACTTTTTTCCATTAAAAAATATACCATGAAACTTCTGTTTTAAGATGGCAGCTTGAACATATGCATCAACTTCTATTTCTTCCCCAACTCCATTAAAATGACAATAAAGAGTATCTTTTCTTAAAAGGCCTTTACCTTAAGATAAAAAAGAGACTAAAATAGCAACAAGTTTTGGAAGCTAAAAGCTTTTGTCTGACTTTTCAGAACAAAAGGCTGAATCTAATCAGCAGTAGAGAAAGCCAAAAAGGTGACTCAGATCACTGATATCCCAAAAGCTCTAGAATCAGTGGCAAGCACTTTGCATCTCTTGAAGTAAGGGTGAATTGGCAGACCTAAATAAGATTTAGACCCTAAAATTCCCATCCCACCTCAAAGCCAGTAACTGCCCCTCCCCATCTGAGGGAACACAAGAGGCATGAAAATAGTGTCTAGATAAGAGACACCAGGCACAATGAAGCAAAAATAACACACTGAAATAGGGAGATGAAGCACAAGTTTACACACTGAATACTGATGCTAACATGCTCCTGGCAACTGTTAAAGCTTTCTCTGAGGAATCTGACCAACTCGAGAGTAAATGCCTAAAGAAACTGACATCAGAAAGAATCCTAAAGTCAAATGCCCAAGCAGATCACCCTACACTGAAGCCCATGATGAATAAACTTCATTCATTCAGAGCTTTCAAGTAGCTTTTTCTGATTCCACCAAACATTTGACAAGCGTACCTAGTTTGAAAGACAGAATACACAATAAATAAATAAGTAAATAAAAAAACAGCAAGAGGAGAAAAGGAACCATGAATATTCAAAGAAAAAACTTCAAAAGAAAAAGTTGTGTTTAATACTCTCAGAGAGAGTATTAAACAAGAATAGGGTACTCAACTTAAGCATCACATCTTACACAAATATTAGCTCAAAATGGATCATAGGCTTAGATACAAAATACAAAGTTATAGAAATTTTTTAAAAAGGTCTGAGAAAAATATTCAGGATCTAATGTTAGGCAGAGTTCTTAAACGTGATACCAAAAGTATAATGCATTAATGTAAAAACTGATACATTTGACTTCATTAAAACTGGAAACTTTTACACAAGAGATCCTACGAAGAATTTAAAATGGCAGGGGCGCCCGAGTGGCTCAGTCGGTTGAGTGACCAACTTTGGCTCAGGTCATAATCTCACAGCTAGGAGGTTTGAGCCCTGCGTCAGGCTGACAGCTCAGAGCCTGGAGTCTGCTTCGGATTCTGTGTCTCCCTCTCTCTTACTCCTATCCACATTCTGTGTATCTCTGTTTCAAAAATAAATAAAACACTAAAAAATAAAATTAAACAAAAGACTTTAATATGGCAAACTAGAGATTAAGAGAAAATATTTGCAAATCAGATACCTGACAAAGGACTAGTATCTTCAGTATATAAAGATTCTATCAGCTCAAGAGTTAAAAAGTAATCTAATTAAAAAAATAGGCAAATGTCATGAATTGACATTTCATGTCAAAAGATAATAGATAGAAAAATTACTCAAAAAATACAAAATACTAATTCAAAGGGATGTGTGCACCTTGATGTTGTTCACAGCAGCATTATTTACAATAGCCAAATTATGGAAACAGCCCAAGTGTCCATCAAATGATGAATGGATACACATGCAGTGTATATACATAAAACGGAGTATTACTCAGCAATAATAAAGAATTAAATCTTGCCATTTGCAACAATGTGGATAGAGCTTAAGAGTACTGTGCTAAGCAACATAAGTCAGAGAAAGACAAACAGCATGATTTCACTTCTATGTGGAATTTGAGAAACAAAACAAACAAGCAAAGGGAAAAAAGAGAAAGAGAACAAGAAACAGACTCAAGTATAGAGAACAAACTGATGGCTCTCAGAGGAGAAATGATTGGGGGGATGCATTAAATAGGTGATAGGGATTAAGGAGGGCACTTGTAATGAGCAATGGATGTTTTATGGAAGTGCTGAATCACTATACTGTACATCTGAAACTAATAGAACACCACAGGTTAACTAACTGGAATTTAAATAAAAACTAAGAAAGAAAAAAAAAAGGAAAGATATACAGATAGCAAAAAAGGACATGAAAAGATGTCAACTAGGCAAATGCAAATTAAAACCACAATGAGATAGCAACTGCACATACATCATAATGGGTAAAATAAAAAATTGTGACATCAAGTGCTGGTGAAGATGCTGAAAAACTAGATCACTCATATGTTGCTGCTGGGGGTATAAAATGAT
This sequence comes from Proteles cristata cristata, assembly GCA_017311185.1. Classification (NCBI taxonomy): domain Eukaryota; kingdom Metazoa; phylum Chordata; class Mammalia; order Carnivora; family Hyaenidae; genus Proteles; species Proteles cristata. The sequence goes on from JAESUZ010001232.1 coordinate 3,378,224, forward strand.
GCAGGCACTTTGGAAAAGTTAGGCACTGCATGTTAAAACTAAACATGAAACTACTATATAACACAGCAACTATATTCTTGGGCCTTTATTCCAGAGATATGAAAACTTTTATGTTCACACAAAAACCTGTACAGTACTACAGGTACACTAGTATAGCTGTTTATAGCAGCTTTATTTGAGATAGCTCCAAACAGGATATGACCCAGATGTCCTTCAACAGGTAAATACTTATATAAACAGGGTTATATCTACACCAAGGAATACCAGTCAACAATATAAAGGAACAAACTATTGATACATACAGCAACTTAAATCAGTCTCCATGGAATATGATGAACATATAAAAGCCAAAAGGTTCCAAGCAATATAATCCCATTTAAAAAACATTCTTAAAATGATGGAGAACAGATTAGTGATTGCCAAGGGTTAAGCATGGGGTGAAAGGGAGGAAAAGCATGGTTATAAAAGAAAAGTAACAGAAAACATCTTTGTGGAGTTGGAAATGTTCAGGATATTGACTGTGGTAGTGTACACACAGACCTACACAGGTAATAAAACTGTATAGTACTATACATAAATACACACAAGTAAAATTGGGTACAGATAAACAAGTAAAACTGGGGAAATCTGAACAAGACAGATTATATCAGTATAAACATCCTGGTCATGATACTATACTATAATTTTGTAAAATGTTACCAGCAAGGGAAACCAGGAAATAGGTAAGAGGATTTCTCTGTATTACTCTCTACAGGTACTTATGAATGTACAATTATCCTGATTTTTTTAAATGCAATTCTTCACTACAAGAAAAACAAAATGTAATGTAATAAGGAGAAAGAACTATAACAATTTGGTAATACTATAAATAGTATAAATATAATTTTTTAAATGTTTGTTTAAAGAGAGAGACAGAGACAGAGACACAGAATCCAAAGCAGGCTCCAGGCTCTGAGCTGTCAACACACAGCCTGACACAAAGCTCGAACTCACAAACTACAAGATCATGACCCAAACTGAAGTCAGATGCTTAACTGACTGAGTCACCCAGGTGCCCCGATATAAATTTAATTTAAAAGTTAAAATACTGAAAACGACCTAACTAAAATTACAACTACACTGGAAAGGTGTGAGAGAAAAGTGCTTACACACAATGGGATAAAAGGAGGTGGGGTTGAAAAAGAGAGGAAATAACCTTATGTTCCATGAAGTCAGTTGGTAACGCCTAAAACTGAAAAATCAAAAAGTAGCAATGGTAGTACATTATTAAAATTTGAGAAGACTAAATTTTCACATCCACTGAAATAGTTGAGAAGAGCTAACTACAGAGTTAACAATTTATAAAGGTTGGGGAGGAGAGTCAAGAGAATGTTTCCTTTTTGGAGGGCTGTCACAGTATAGATGTATATTTATTTGAAGTATAATGCCATACAATTCACATGCCATAGAATCCATCTATTGAAAGTATACACCTTAGTGGTTTTCACTGTATTCAGAGTTGTGCCATAATCATCACCACAATCAATTTTAGAACATTTTCATTTCCCCCAAAAGAAACCCCATACGCATTAGCAGTCACTACCTATTTCCTCCTTTTCCTGAGATAGACAGGTTAAGATATAGGTCTCACCCTGATTTTGCCACCTGGGTGAAATAAGTCAACATTCCCTTCAGTATTTTTTACTAATATTCTTTTGCTTTGCTCTCATAGACTTCTGTTAGAGGCAGTGAATTCTCAGACAGTAATTGAGGGATGTTATAGGCAATATAATCAAACAAATATTCCACCACTTCTCCTGCTTCACTTTTATAATTTTGCTGAGTTTAGAACAAACCAACTTAAGTTTAATCACCTCACCCCTAACAGCAGTATGTATAAGGCAGGGAAAGGTCTACAAAATCCTGCCATGATTTTATGGTTTATGGTACTGAATGACAGTCTTTGCAGACACCAATACTTTGAATTGTTTGTTTGTCACTATTCCCGGCCCACCCTTAACAATGTGCCTTGGCAATATTCAGGATGGGTGAGCATAAAATGTACTTCATTCGAAAAGCTGTGGAAGAGTGATTTTGAAGGTGAAGGTGGGAAGGGCAGGATCTCTACTGCAGGATGTTTCTTGAGCACATCTTGAGGAAAAAGCACATACAGTAGCTAAAGATCTGGAAAGTGATGCCTGTAACTATCCATGCCAAAGTCTCTTGGGAAGTTTCCATGAACCTCCAGGGGTACCTGAACACGTATTAAGTTCACCGCTCTAATGTAGCAAACTTTCATCTCTAATCCTTCATCTATTTCATAGGGCCAAAACTCTCTTCCCCACCCCCTCTCCCAACCCCACAACCACCATGTTCACCATGTTGGTCTTTCTGGATTTATCATGTGGTATGACCCTGGGATACCTTTTCCAATGCTCTGAGGCTGGGGCCCCTGCTACTACTTCCAAAGCATCTCCTTTTTCTATGATGGCATTCATTACACTATGGTACCACTGCCTGTTAACTGTCCTGTCTTACTTAGAAGTTTAGGGATAAGGATCAATCAGTCATATTCATGGCTCTATCCCACAACAGCAAAGTGCCCACCACATAGTAGATATTCAAGAAACTGCTGTTGAAAGAACAAATGAATGAAGAAATATGAGAAGTCCTTTGTCAGGGTAACCAGCCAAGAAATCATGCAGTCAACAGTTCTCTCCATTTGTAAGAAAAGTCTTGGGGCTTGTGGCTCCTTATTGAAGGTTTCTTCTAACTCAGGAGCCCTTGGCTTTACTGTCCCCTGTGTTTGCTGGCAACTACTCAGTTCTGCAGCAACACCTTTTCACCAGCCCAGCTTCCCTCAACTGATGGAGTCAAGGGGGCCAGCTGTTGAATTAATTCCATCATGGTGGTCTGGGTCTAGGCAGAATCATGGTTCATGACCAGAATAGGTTTAAGAGGAGGAAGCACACTATCCTATTCAGGGCCATAGGAGAGAACACTAAGGTTGGTCCCAGGCAGAAGGAGTACAGAGACTATTTTTATACCACAAACTTTGTAGATAGAATCTTTTGACTCTTTAAATATATGTACATGAGCACCTGGGTGGCTCAGTCAGTTGAGCATCCAACTTCAGCTTAGGTCATGATCTAGCAGTTTGTGGGTTCGAGTCCTGTAGCAGGCTTTGTGCTGACAGCTCAGAGCCTAGAGCCTGCTTCAGATTCTGTGTCTCCCTCTCTCTGCCCCTCTCATGCTCATACTCTGTCTCTCGCAAAAATAAGTAAACATTAAAAAAATTTTAATATATGCACTAATAAATTTTTAAGTAAAAAGTTGATTTTTTAAAACTTTTCTACTCTACTTCTTTAAAGTTCAGGAGTGAAGGGGAGAAATTAATAGATAAAAACTTATGTGATTAACCAGATTATGTTAACACTGAGCATCTTATCTTGCCTATATTAGATAGTGTCCTAAGGACAGGTCTACGTACGTTCCATAGCTTTATAATCCTCAATGGTAGCTACCGTATTATTAAGCATCCTGTAGATATTCAGAATACAGTCTTTCTTTATAGATGGCAGTATGTTGTTAATATATAACAAAATTTGAATTATCACAGGTATTGTGGATTCCATATACTAATTATATTGAGTTTATTCTTTACCTTTAGTAAGTCATTCACAGAATAAATCAAATCTTAGACAAGCTCTTTTTTATGCCCCAGCAGCCCCTACTTTCAAATATATATTTAATCAGAAACTTCTTAAAAACTGACATGATAAATGGGGCGCCTGGGTGGCTTAGTCGGTTAAGCGTCCGACTTTCGCTTGGGTCATGATCTCGCGGTTCATGGGTTCGAGCCCCGCGTCAGGCTCTGTGCTGCCTGCCAGCTCAGAGCCTGGAGCCTGTTTCAGTCTGTGACTCCCTCTCTCTCTGACCCTCCCCTGCTCACGCTGTCTCTCTCTCCTAGAAAAATAAATTAAAAAAAAAAAAAAAAACATTAAAAAAAAAAATAAACTGACATGATATGTAAATACTCAATATTCTTTATCCGCAAGTTAAAGGATTTAGAATCTATAAAACACTACCAAAAAGGTAAAAATATTTTTTTTTTCAAACCAAGAAACAGACTCTTAACTATAGAGAATAAAAATTGATGGTTACCAGAGGGGAGGTGGATGGGGTGACGGATGAAATAGGTAGTAGGGATTAAAATACACCCTTATGATAAGCACTGAGTAACATATAGAATTGCTGAATCACTATACTGTGCACCTGAAACTAATACAACACTGTATGTTGACTATACTGGAATTAAAATTAAAAACATAATAAAAACATTTTTTCAGCTTTATTGAGGTAAAACTGACAAATAAAAACTTAAGATATTTAAAGTATACAACATGATGATTTGATAGACAATGTGAAAGCAGTCTGACCATCCATTTAACACCATCACCTCATATACAGGAAGGTAAAATTTTGTATATAAAATGTAACATTTGACGCAACTTCAAAATGATTTTTCAATAATCATATAATGCTATTTTATCTCTACTTCTAAAATGAATAATGTTCCAACAAATAATGACAATGATTAAAATTTTTGCTTTCATGTACAGAATTACTGAATCACTACATTGTACACTTGAAACTAATATAACACTGTATATTAACTACACTGGAATTAAAATAAAAATAAGTAAATAAAGTTTAAAAAATTTTTGGATTTCAACAATCTTTTCAGAAATGTCCCAAACCACCTCCCTATAACATCTATACAGACCAAAAATATATTAACTTCTGTGACATAGCAAATGGATAAAAATACTAGCATAGGTAAGATATTACAAGTCTGAACGGATATAGGCCAAAACATTAACAGTGATTATCTCTGAGTGCAGAGGATACAGTGAGTGATCATTCCATTCATTACCTTTATTTTTCCTTTCTACCTAGCCATCCAATTTTCCTACGATGCACATATTAAAATATTTTAAAGGACATAATAAAAAACAGCTCTCCTATAATGAAGGAGCAGAGATGCTCCTAAGAAGTCCCCTGAAAGTCAGTGACAAAAGCTAGAAGAATAAGCCTTCAAAATGAGCGAAAGGTCACAAACAAAAAGAAGACAGGAGAAACACAGGGAACCATAACTTCTCTTAATACAGCAGAGAATTAGGTCTCAAATCATTCTGCATCTTCTTCATGAACACAAAGTAACTTGCAGAAACACTTGTACTGCACTATGCATTACTATCACCTTCAATATAATTTTCTGAAAGGTTTTTAAAATTCTCAAATAAAATTCTTAGCACTTACTGCTGTAAGGCCTTCATTATTACAAATGTTGACATCAGCACTGTATTCTAATAATTTACTCATGCATTTCTTCTGCCTGAAAAGAAAAAAGACACAGATAACTGGAACGAGAAAAATAACCAAATGATTATTACTTTATTGAAATATTGACTATACTCAACATTAGTTGGTGGTAAATATTAATCTGAATGCTTTAACAATTGAAATAAAATGAAAAATTGTTTCTATAATTCAAGATAATAGGATAAAGAAAAGGTACAATGAAGTTTTCATGTCATTAAGACAAATTCATCATTCAAAATGCTAAGAAATTTCTAGTGATGACTAAACATTTGGAATAGTAATCTTCTTTAGAAATATAAGACTATGGGTGGCACCTGAGTGGCTCAGTTGGTTACGCATCTGACTTTAGCCTAGGTCATGATCTCATCATTCCCAAGTTTAAGCCCTACATTGGGCTCTGTGCTGGCAGCTCAGAGACTGGAGCCTGCTTCATATTCTGTATTTCCCTCTCTTTCTGCCCCTTTCCCACTCAGGCTCGCGCTCTCTCTCTCTCTCAAAAATAAACATTAAAAATTTGTAAAGAAATATAAATGAAAGTCAATGTTCTTGTATCCTAAATTCCTGATTGCAAAATATTTAAGACTTAATACTTAGATGGGTTATAAAAACAGAACTATAAAATTAATGAAGTGCATATCTATGCATCCTCCTACCTATCATTTATTTATTTTTACTAAAGTAAAATACACAGAATATAAAATTTGTCATTTTAACTATTTTTAAGTGTACAGTTCAGTGCTATGAAGTACATTCATATTACTATGTAACCATAACTACCATTAAAGCACAGAACATTTTTCATCTTGCAGAACTGAAACTCCTATACCCATTAAACAGTAACTTTCCATTTCTTCTGCCCCTAGCCTCTGGCAACCACTATTTATTCTACTTTATGTTTCTACAATTTACCCAAGTATCTGATAACACTGGAATCATTCAGTGTTTGTCCTCTTGTGATTGGCTTATTTCACTTAGTATAATGCCCTGAAGGTACATCCATGTTGTAGCATAAGTCAGAATTTCCTTCCTTATGGCTGAATGATATTCCATTGTATGTATATACCACATTTTGCTCATCTATTCATCCATCAATGGATACTTCGATTGCTTTCATTTTAGCTAATGCTGCTATGAACCTGGGTGTACAAATACTTCTTCAAGTCCCTCCTTTCAATTTCATGAAGTATATACTGAGAAGTGGGATTTTTGGATCACATGGTAATTCTATTTTTCTGGAGGGGGCCCACCAAATTTTTCAGGACATCTGTACCACTTTTTTAAAAATTTTAACGCTTATTTATTTTGAGAGAGAGCGAGAAGGGGAGAGAGACAGGATAGAAAGAATCCCAAGCTGGCTCCATGGTATCAGCACAGAGCCCCATATGGGGCTCAATCTCACAAACCCTGAGATCATGACCCGAGACAAAACAAGAGTCAGATGCTCAACCAACTGAACAACCCACGTGCCACAAAAAACTTTTTTTAATTTATTTATTTATTTTGAGAGACAGAGAGAAAGCAGGGAGGAGGAGAGAGGGCAAGAGAAAGAATCCCAAGCAGGTTCTGCACTGTCAGTGCAAAGCCTGATGCAGGGTTTGAATTCATGAACCATGAGATCATGACCTGAGCTGAAACCAAGAGTCAGACACTTGACTGACTGGGCCACCCAGGTGTCCCTACTTCTGTACCATTTTACATTCCCACCAACAATGTATAAGGGTTCCTTTTTTTTTAATTTTTTGTTTATTTTTGAGAGAAAGAGCGAAATACAGAACACAAGCAAGGGAGGGGCAGAGAGAGGGAGACATAGAAGCTGAAACAGGCTCCAGGCTCTGAGCTGTCAGCACAGAGCCTGACACGGGGCCTGAACCCACAAACCGTGAGATCATGACCTGAGCTGAAGTCAGATATTTAACCAACTGAGCCACGCAGAAGTTCGTTTTCCTCCACATCCTTGTTAACACTTGTTATTTTCTGCTTTTTGATAGCCATACTAATGAGTGTGAGTTGGTATCTCTGTAGTTCTGATTTGCATTTCCCTAATGATTAGTGATCTTGAGCATCTTTTCACGTTCTTATTAGCCATCTTTAAGTTTTCTACAGAGAAATATCTGTTTAAGTCCTTTGTCCTCTTATGAATTGCCTATCCATTTCATTTTGCTCAATGTTTACTCTTAGACTGATCCATTCTCAGTGACTATTCAATCTCCATTTCTGTTTCACTAAATAATAAAATTCATGCTTTAGAAACCAAAAGTGATGCACACACAATATATACAATACACATTTTATACCCACGCACACATATACATACACACACACACACATATATATATATGTTTGACTATGCTCAGCACTAAATTAAGGAAATAAGATATAATCCATAGCATGAAGAAGTTGATGATCTGGTTGAATAAACAATTATACATATAAAAAATATGTAACAGTATATAATAGCATATTATGTGCTATATGTTATGTGTAATATAGTATATACATTAAAATCAGTATACTACTTATATAATACTACCTATAATATACAAGTATATAGTATATAGAGTATGTATGTATATTACTATTTACTCAATTATATCATAAATTTCTTCATGCCATAGACTGTATATTTCTTTAATAAACTCAATAAAAAGCACAGCTAGGGGACCTCAATGAAACTCAATAAAACCTTAATAATAAATAATAATAAAATTATTATTTAACTTTAAGAATAAAGTTAAATATTAACTTATTTATAAGTTAATAGCTAAGCTTTTTATTAACTGAATAAATATTTTTTAAAAGAGAACAAATTACTTTCCTTGCTTTGGTTTTTGTATCTGAAATGAAGTTAAATGTCATTTAAAATCAGCATTATAATCAAAGAAAGGAGAATAAAGTTCTGAGCAAACTTGTAAGTTCAAACATTTACAAAGTTCTTTTATCAAACATATTGTTACGAAAATCTTAGGGAATAAATCTTCAATAATCCTGAGACAACAGACCAGATAGTCCTATTAAAATGAATATAGGGGCGTCTGGGTGGCTTAGTCGGTTAAGCGTCCGACTTTCGCTTAGGTCATGATCTCGCAGTTCGTGGGTTCGAGCCCCGCGTCAGGCTCTGTGCTGACTGCCAGATCAGAGCCTGGAGCCTGTTTCAGAGTCTGTGTCTCCCTCTCTCTCTGACCCTCCCCTGCTCACTCGGTCTCTTTCTCTCTCTCTCCTAGAAATAAATAAAACATTTAAAATAAAAATAAAAATAAAATAAAATAAAATAAAATAAAATGAATATATTGTTGGGGCATCTAGGTGGCTCACTCAGTGAAGCATCCGACTTTGACTCAGGTCATGACCTCACAGTTCGTGAGTTCAAGCCCCGTGTCAGGCTCTGTGCTGATGGCTCAGAGCCTGGAGCCTGTTTCGGCTTCTGTGTCTCCCTCTCTCTCTGTCCCTCTCTGCTCACACTCTGTGTCTCTCTCAAAAATAAATATTATTAAAAAATATTTTGATGAATACACTGTTTAAAATGTGTGGCTATATCTATATTGCTGGGTTTCAAAAACATCAAACTGTCTCAGACCACTGGCCTATTGCCAAAATAAACACTTAACATGGGATTGGGCCAGGAAAAGTCCCAAGGAGGTGTTTAGGGGGGGCTGATGAAGAAAAGAAGCTGTCCATAATGCTCTCCCTCCAAAAATGAATTGCAAAAGAGAGTAATATGAGAGAAATATATCTTCTCTCACTTAACAATCATTATTACTACTTTCCAGAATCTCGGTTAGGTCAAAACAACCCACTAACTGGCAAAATATAGGTGCTCATTATTTTGCCAAGAATTAGAGCTAAAATATTAATTAACACATAGGTTCTGCCCTTTATGAGCTCACAACCTAGCCCAAAAAATAAAGGAAAAAAATCTTATTTCAAATCTGACCAGCATGCAACCTAAGAATTCCCAACAATTTTGAAGTCTTCTCTTTTAACAATCTTGTATAATCATGAGCCAACACTGGATCCCCCTGTACAGGAAGCAACTATTTTCCAGCCCAGGTAGTGCAATAATCATAGGAAGCTTACGGCAACTCAAAGAACACAAGGACCAATCATCCAAGTGGTCTGTGGTGACTTAATGGGTCTTCTACTAGAAAGGAGGGCAATTCAGTACTAATGCACCCACCACCAATGGTTAAAGAGGAATGCTAAACAAGCAAGAGAATTATACTGAGGGAACAATAACCAAGGGAACTGACAATAACTGAGGAAACAAAACAAAAAACTAAACCCCAAAAATGGATGCGCAAAAGGGGCAGAACTACCCAAAGACTTCTGCTTCAGTCTAGACAAATTTGAACTCACAAAGCAATTACAATAAAAAGCTATTTTTGAAAACATCAGAAGCTACAGAAGTAGCATGTACTCAAGTCACTCAGCAAACATTTTTGGAGCAACTCTGAGTTGTACAAGGCACCCAATAATAAAAACAAAAATAGGTAAGCATTGAATATCAAAATTAATCTTCACAGAAATAGAAAGGCATCGATGGGGCACCTGGGTTAGCTCAGCTGGTTAAGTGTCTGACTTCAGCTCAGGTCATGTTCTCACGGTTCGTGGGTTTGAGCCCCGCATCACGCTCTGTGCTTAAAGCTAGCTCAGAGCCTGGAGCCTGCTTCAGATTCTGCATCTCCCTCTCCCTTGCTCACACTGTCTGTCTGTCTCTCTCTCTCTCCCTCTCTCAGAAATAAGTAAAACATTAAAAAAAAATAGGCATCCAAATTAGATGTTATGTTAGGGTCACAAACTCTTGTTATTCCTTCTCTCCTCACTGATTTGCCATTTCAATCAAGTAATTTGTTGTATTTCTTCATCTTTGAAATATAAAAGTCTCCAACTTAAATGTTTTCACACATCCCCACAGCAAAAAAGATAAATAAGTGAGGTGTTAATGATAAAATGTGTTAACTGAAAGGAATCCTTAAAGGAATCCTTTAAGGAATCCTTTCACAACGTATAGATCTACCAAATCATCACAATGTACACTTTATATACCTTACAAGTTTGTTAGTTATACCTCAAGAAAGTTAGGGGGGCAAAAACCATAACAGTCTTCTAAATGACTTAAATCGCTGACCACAATGGCAGTAGACATTTAATCACCTGTGTAATGACGGTCCTCTCACATACAGTTGTTGAGATAGAGTACTGAGATATTTTTCTATTTGTAGCTCTTTTCTGAGAGAGAGGGAGGGAGAGAGAGAGAGAGAGAGAGAAAGAGAGAGAGAGAGTGTGTGTGTGTGTGTGTGTGAGTGAGCGAGCGAACAGGGGAGGAGCAGAGAGAGAGGGAGGGAGAGAATCCCAAGCAGGTTCTGCTCTGTCAACACAGAGTCCTAGGCAGGGCTCAGTCACACAAACCACGATATCATGACCTGAGCCGACATGAAGAGTCAACGGACATTCAACCAACTGAGCCACCCAAGTGCCACTCAATGTATAATTTTTTGAAAGAGCTTTGTCACTATCCTACCAATGTTAGGATAATGTATTCAGATCTGACACCAATTCAACAAAGAATGAATTCAACAAGATCTAGGACCTTGAGTGTGACACCCTACAAACATATCTAATGTGGCTAATTATTAATAAAAACAGCTATTTAATCAGCACAATGTTACCTATCAGAACAGTGGACAACTAGTTCACATGATAAATCGGGAACTGGAACAGAACAGTCGGTGTCAAAGGACTATACCTTTCTCTGGTTCAACCCAGACATCACTATGAGTCTTGTATTTTTGGTTCCACTTTAGTCCTCTGTATGTAAAAATTTAGTCTCAGAATGATGCAGTGCACAATTTTAGCCCCAAATCTATCTCAGGCAGCTACCTCAACTACCTAGAATCCCTGGTCAAATTAGGAAACAAAAATATTTTCAGAGGTAATCAAAAAAAGAGACACATGGGAATATATTTTTATACAGAAGTTTTATTGCATTTGAAACATATTTATAAATGTAAGTTCCTCAAGCCCTGAATAAAAAAAACACTTTTTTTAAATTTTAAACATAATTCCAGCCATTTGATATAGTTTCTCAGTTCAAAAGAATTTTAAAAAGCAAAAAAAATAGTGTTAGGTAAAGGCAGACACAGAGATGTGACATCTGAAACTCTCAACAAAAAAAAGGAAAACAAAAACCATAAAAAGTATAATCAGGTTTAAAATAGCACATGATAATATAAAGATGTTCTTAATGATGACCAAAGTTATCAAAAAAAGGCAAAAACATATTTACATTTTGGAAATACTAGTTTTATAATAGGAATAAATTTATTTAGTAAAAAATTCAAATGGAAGGCTAGTAAACAATATATTTACTCCATCATTAATTTCATTAATAAAACTAACTAATAAAATTAAATAATCAAGTCATTTGGAAAATAAGGCATGGAACTAGACATGAGAAAAAATAATCAGGAAAAAGGACACCAAAACAAAGAGGTGACAATTATGCTTTTCAGAAAATAAAATGTCATTATAAGTAAAAATTAACTTCAACAAGAATATTTTCAAGAAAAAATATTAGTAAAAAATTTAATAAATTATTAAATATGATAGTTATTTTAAAATTGAATATAATGACCCATGACCTTCTTCCAAAGGCAAATAACAGTCAAAAAAACAAATTCACCAAATCAAGAGTGCCTTGAATACTGTTAGACATAACTGATAATACAACTTAAGCTCCTGAAAGAAACCAAATATTTACCCATTTCGAGCTGCCAAATGAAGAGGCGTACAGCCTGAAATATCTTGATAGTTAGGATTTGCTCCTTTCTTTAATAGCAGAACCAAGCATTCCACCGATCCACAACTAAAACGGTATTAAAAACAGTTCAGATACATTCAATAAATAGCCACAGCTGACATACCTTAATTAAAAAACAAAAAGCTCTATTAAACACTTTATTTTTAAGGCACATTATTAACCTATAATTTAAGTTTTGTCACAAAGAGTAAATATCCTCTACTTTCAAGATGGTACATTCTACTATGAAAGCTATGAAGTATTTGAGATTTTCAAATAAAGAAAAATAAAGAATTAATACATAAAAGAAACCACATAGTACTCTTAATTTTTTGGCTTCTAGAAGCCAAATTTATTATGAAAAATTAATTTTAACACATTTACCTAAGTTTTGAAAAGAAGTTAGGTATCAACTAATTGACTGATTATATACTTAAAGATTATGGATAAAAATCATTCTCACACCCAAGTAAAAAATATAAAGCCAATGGTTTCATGTGTGGTTAACATAAAATTTCATACTGGTATGGTAAGGAAAGATTTCAGTAAATATACTCTTTTTTTTCGTTTTCAAATTTTATTTAAATTCTAGTTAGTTAACAGTGTAGCGTTGGGTTTCAGGAATAGAATAGAATTCAGTGATTCATCACTTACATACAACACACAGTGCTCATCATAACAAGTGTGTTCGTAATATCCATAACCCATCTAGCCCTACCCTATCCATCTTCCTCTATCATCACACAGCTTGTTCTCTATCTTTCTGTCTCTTATGGTCTGTTTCTCTCTGTCTCTCTGTCTCTGTCTCTCTCTCTTCCCTTCCATATGTGCATCTGTTTTGTTTCTTAAATTCTACATATGAGTGAAATCATATGATATTTTCCTGTCTCTGACTGACTTAACTGGCTTAGCATAATAACTCTAGCTCCATCCATGTTATTGCAAATGACAAGATTTCATTCTTTTTGATGACTGAGTAATATTCCACTGCATATATATACCACATGTTCTTTATCCATTCAACGGTTGATGGACATTTGGGCTCTTTCCATAGTTTGGCTATTGCTGACAATGCTGCTATATATAAGTGAATGTACCCTCTTAAATAAGTGAATGTAACCTACCGATCTGATCTAGAACTAGCTAAGATAGTAGATGTGAGACTTTAGTCTGATCTCAAGGTTATCTAAAGAAAGAATGCAAACAAAGCACACTATCCTCTGAACAGAATAAAGAACCATTCAACAGTCTGTTCTCATCTTTCCCCATAACTACTTTAGGACAACACTGATCCAAAGCTTACTGATCATTACTCTATATCAGACTTTAATCCAAAACATCTTCCTTCTTACTTTGCTGCAATGTGAAGCAAGCTTCTTTTCACGCGTCCAAACGCATAATTGACATCAAACCTCGAATTTGATAGTAGCTCAGAAACAGATCTACACCAAAAGAAAATCAAAGGGGGGATATATTAAAAACCAGTTTTTAAAACATAGCAACTCAAGTTAATAGATTTTAGCTACTCTTAACAATTATCCAAAAAGTTCTGTCTCACATCAACCAAAAAACAAAGCACTACTCTCTAGGCATAGCATGGTACCAGCAAAGTATCCAAAAACCAACTGCACTGACCTATAAACTGGTGTTGAAGGTTTCCTCATCTGCTCATCTATATCACCTGCTCTGAGGAAACCTAAGTTGGCTTTAGTTCTCCCTAGATTCTTAAGAAAGAGAGTTGGGCTGGCTAATCCCATTGCAAAAAGTATGGCCTATCTATATTAATCTTTGCCAAATAAGAAAAATCAGATTAAAATATAGTTTTAGTTGTATCAGAGTGAAAGTTTAAAGCAAAAAATTATTTATATTGTAAGCTTATTTCAAAATAGTTTCCTTGTCACTTTCTTACTGTATCAAACTACTAAATGGCTAACCACAGCAGAAATGCCTGCTAGAAGTGTAAACATCTCATCACCTAGCCAGATAACTGTATCTCATATGCACTCAATAAAAAGAACATCAAAGCAGAAATAAGTTGTCCATCAGTCCAAACCTTTTGCTATAAAGATCAGTAGTGACTTCCAATGAAACCATCACAATGTTTTTCTAATTGTCAGTCGCCAACCAAATACCTGACTTAATATCTGACAATTCATTTAAAACAATCTCTTACCATAAAATTTTACGGTTGATATGGATCTTCGAAAATCTTGGTTTTTATTTCACAGACAGTAAATTATAACAGAGGGTAAACAACATTCCTCAAGAAAACATCTATGTCCAAACTGTGTGTGTATGTGTGTGTGCATGTATGTGTACACAACACTTAGGTAAATTTATACTTCTCTTGCACATTTAAACAAAAAGTATAAATTTGAAATAGCCATGGAGTGCCTGGGTGGCTCAGTTGGTTGAACATCTGACTTCAGCTCAGGTCATGATCTTGCAGTTTTTGAGTTCGAGCTCCATGTCGGGCTCTGTGCTGACAGCTCAGAGTCTGAAGTCTGCTTTGGATTCTGTCTCCCTTTCTCTCTTCCGCTTGTGCTCTTTCTCTGTCTCTCAAAAATAAATAAATGTTAAAAAAAATTTTTTTAATAAGCACTCACCTGTGTTGATCTGCCATAACCATTGGCATTAATGTATAAACAGCAGTTTCATTATCTGAGTAAAAACACAAAACACGTAACAAAAAACAGAATTAATTTATCTCCTATTTTCTTCCCAAGCATGGTACTTAAGACTACTTTTTTTCCTAATTCCATATAAGAAGTAAGAAGAGGTGGAAGAAGGTTAAAGACAGTGCAGAGCCATGCCTGGGTGGCTCAGTTGGTGAACTTCTGATTCCTGGTTTCAGCTCAGGTCATGATCTCACAGTTCATGAGTTCCCAGCCCCAAGGTGGGCTCTGCGCTGACAGCACGAAGGCTGCTTGAAATTCTCTCTCCCTCTCTTCTCTGCCCCTCCCCAGCTCTCTCTCTCTTTCTCTCTAAATAAATAAACTTTTTAAAAAACCAAGAAATACCAGAGGTATTATAAAACTTGCAGCAAGGCAGAATTTATCATAATGCTCAACCCCTTTAAAACACCACCAAAGTGCTGAGCTTCTGGATGTGATGGGGAAAATGAGAGACCTATTACTTTCTGCAGCTTACAAAATAAACTTTTTTTACTTCCAAAGATGTGTTTATCAACTTCATGTTTTATCAAACTTACATGTAGTTTGAGGGAATTTTAAGCATATTTGGGTATTAAAGATATGCATGCTAAAATAATTTTAAAACATTAAATATACATAGTACTTGCTTCTTGCCAACATTAAAACAAATTATTTGAGAAGCTTTTATGAAACTTGTTTTATGAAACTGAAGTCTTAATTTTCCCTATTATTTTACACTATTTACATTTTCATTTATATCTTTTATAGAGTAAGTTCACAGAAGTATGATCCAAAAAAAAAGGTTAAAAGCCAATAGTATCTACGATAGAAGATTATACTTACATAAATTTCAGCTATGTTTGGATTTATTTTTACATATTGCTAATGGTCATTTCTCGATTCAATGTATTTATGTTTTTAAGAGTTACTTACAGACAAGCAACTCTGATAATGGCCATTTAGCCCTTAAAACATTGATGATGATACTAAAATTAGTAAGTTTCAAGAAGAAAAAGCTATTTGCAGAGTATCAAATGAGCTCTCCAAAATACTGACTAATCACAAAGAAAAACAACAGATTTACAGTGGGGAACCCAGCTGATATCACCTTGATTAACTGATAAAGGGTAACATCACCAGATATAATACATATCAATATCATGCAGTATCATGTAGCCTCTGATATGATCCACTATGAAAGGTATATCATGAAAAAAATATCACACAAACCCACATTAAGGGGAATTCCACAAAACATCCAAGCAGTCTTCTTCAAAAGTCTCAAAGCCAGGGGTGCCTGGGTGGCTCAGGAAGTTAAAAACCTGATTCTTGATTCTGGCTCAGATCATGATCTCACGATTCATGGGATCTAGTCCCTTGTCGGGTTCTGAGCTTACAGCACTGAGCCTACTTGGGACTGTCTCGCTCTCTCCCCCTGACCCTCTCTCACACACAGATGTGCACATGTACATACTCTCCCCCCTCTCTCTCCCTCTCTCAAAATAAATAAACATTTTTTTTTAAAAAAGGTTCAAGGCCACTAAATACAAGAAAAGTCTGAAGAACTATTACAGTCTGGGAAGCTAGGGAAACATGGACAACTAAATGCAATGTGGTATCGTCAACCAGATGCTAAAACAGAAAAAGGACATTGTTGAGAATACTTGTCAAATTCTAATAAAGTCTGTAACATAGTTAATAGTGTTATACCAATGTTAATTCCTTAGTTTTGATAACAGTACTATGGTTGTACAAGATGTGAACATTATGGGACACTGACTGAAAGGTGCATGGAAATTCTGTACCATTTATGCAATTTTTCTCTACTTCTAAAGTGACTTAAAAATAAGAAGTTGTAGCCAAAAAAAAAGAAAAAAGAGGAAATTGTTATCATTAAGAGAGTCTTAAGAGATGATCAGCCAAATGTAGTACATGGATTTTGGATATCGATCCAAACAAACCAACAGTAATAGGATGTTTGTGAGAAAAGAAAATTCAGTATTGACTGGGTATTTGATGATAATAAAAATTATTGTCAACTATGTTGGCTCTAACAATAATATTGTGATTACATTTGAAAAAAGCAGTTTACATATTTAGAAATATATACTGAAGAAATAAAGAGAGAGAAGGAAAAAAGTCATCACCATTTCTTCACATCTTTGCTCATTATTTCACTATTTGTAAGTATATTCATGAAAAGCAATTTAGTTATCGTCAGGACTATTCACAAATTCAGTATGCAGATACAGCACTTTCACTACAAAAAAAATAATACTAAAAAATCATAATCATAACATGTTTTTAAACCATTATCTTTTGGGGGGATTTTAATTTTTTAAATATTTTTAATTGTTTTTAATGTTTATTCATTTTTGGCAGAAAGAGGAGATACACAATCCAAAGCAGGCTCCAGGTTCTAAGTTGTCAGCACAGAGCCTGATGTGAGGCTCAAACCCACAAACCATGGGATAATGACCTGAGCTGAAGTAGGTAACAGACCTAACAGACCGAGCCACCCAGGCACCCCTTAATGTTTATTATTTTTGAGAAAAGAGTGCAAGCAGGGGAGGAGCAGAGAGAGAGACACAGAATCTGAAGCAGGCTCCAGGCTCTGAGCTGTCAGCACAGAGCCCAAAGCAGGGCTCAAACTTATGAACCCTGAGACCTTGACCTGAGTCAAAGTTGGAAACTCAACCAACTGAGCCACTCAGGAGCCCTAAAACATAATCTTAAAGGCACTATTCTAAACACTTCATATATATCATCTCTTTTAACCTCACAACCTTATGAAGGAGGTACTATTATTATCTCCATTTTGCAAATGAGAAAACTGAAAACTACATTAGGTAACAAGCTGTGTGATGGTAGCAGTAAGGGGCTCAGTTCAAATTCAAACGTGGCTGATTCCACAGTAAAACTCTTATAGTGCACCCAGTATACTACATACAGTAACCAAAAGATCTACAATACTTACTCATTTATGTGCAATACACTCTAATTTGTTTATTCTGTTTTATTTCAGTTGTTTTGTTAAGGCTGACTGCAATAAATTATTCTCATTAACTACCGGTGAGTCACCACCCAGAGCTGAAAAACACTGCACTGAGCCTCCCTTGACGTGGCAACATTCTTTATCTCTCATATGATACACGCCCCAATAAACATCTGAACTCCCAAACCATGACAATTTCATTAAGTGTCTCCATAATAAAGTAAGTCACTAACAGGAAATACCCTTATTTTGAATTAAAATTTTTAAATCAAGTTAGTACATAATTGAAGTAAGCATGAATGAGCATCGTAAGATTCACATGGCTTTTATTTAAAGGTATTTAGGTAAAATTTAGATGTAGAGTTTACTTTTTAAGTCACACTTATAGACACACAGTTCACATACACTAAAGGTATGAGGAAATAAATATAACCACAACTATGATGCTAGAAGGAGAAGATCCAGGAAATAGTATACTATGAAAGAACAGAATAGAGGCACTTAGATAGCTCAGTCAGTTCAGCATCTGACTCTTGATATGGGCTCAGGTCCTGAACCAGGTCACAGGATCAAGCCTGCTCGGGATTTCTCTCTCTCTCTCTCTCTCCCCTCCACCCCTCCCCGAGGCTTGCTCACTGGCTTTCTCAAATATAAATAAGTAAACATTTAAAAAAAAAAGGAAAATAAAATCTGTTGTTACATGTGCTTTCTTCTCCACACTCATGAAGACATTTTAAGAACTAGGTATATAATTAAAGTTTTCAGAGTGATAAGAGTTTAATCTCACTTTATCAGATATGGTGGCCATTTTGATTAATTGATAAAGTTCCAGAACTCTACAACTAAAAGGAAAATCTTAAAGAAAAGGAAGCGCAGGTTCATGATATTATTTATAATTTCTCTTTAAACCGTCAAATGGGAGTGATTTTTTAAAAAAACTAATAATCACCAGGGCACCTGGGTGGCTAAGTCGGTTAAGCACCAGACTTCAGCTCAGGTCATGATCTTATGGTTCATGGGTTCAAGACCCACATCAGAGCCTGGAGCCTGATTCAGATTCTGTGTCTCCTTCTCTCTCTGCCCTTCCCCCACTTGTGCTCTGTCTCTATCTCTCACTCTCTCAAAAATAAATGAACATTAAGAAAAATTAAAAATGAATAAAAAATAAAAACTGATAAGCACCCTAATCATCATTCAAATATATCCTAATATGGGCTCTAGTTCTATTATTTTACATTCACTGTAAATTCAGGAGTTCATGCCTATTTTTTCCACATAAACAAAAACAATATAAACCAATTTTTTAAAGTCCACTGAGAATCCACATCCCTAAAGTAATTTCCTTCTCTGAACTTCCTCTCTCACAAGATTATTTCGATGTTAGTCTTGTCCAGGATGATTCAACAACCTGCACTCCATTACTTAGTGGTAAAACTCAGGTTTTCATCATCCCAAGGAAACATCAATGTGTTCTACCAGAATCCAGTTCAGTAAATCAAATCCCCAGTTTAATCTTATGCAACAAAGTTAATTTTAGAGTAAAAGGAGATTAAAAACTTTCCAACCTTAAAAGTGTGTTCCAATTAGATGCTTATTAATCACTGAATTCTAACATGGCAAAATAAGTACAGTATCTGATTATTTTTCTAAATTTAGAGAGATCTCAGAACTTAACTCTGCAGCCTTTTAAAATGCCAAACACAACAAGCTGGATTTTTGTAACTAGAATGCAACACACACACACACACACACACGTGTGTGTGTGTGTATACATACTTGAAAGAGCAAAGCGCAGAAAATTCAAAAGATTCATCAGAACTTAGGGACAAAGACAAATTAAAGGAACAAGATAAGCAAATCATCAAAATGAAAGAGAAACAAATGTAAGCAAGATGCTACTTTTGCCTAGCAACAGAGAATGCTTTAGTTTTACTAACTACTCTAGTTTCCAAGGACTCTAGACTATTGGTGAAACTCTCTAAAAAGTTGAGAGGTTGATATTCAGAGCTTTAAAAATGTCGATGTAATTAGTTCTATAATTTTTCTCCAATTTACTAATCCTAAGGACATATTTAAAGGAAGGCTAAGACTTTAAAACTACAAAGTTGCTCCTCATAAAATCTATTATCAAAAAGAGATTGAATATTTGCTACATGAATCCCATGAAATGCTGCAAAGTCATTAGGCATATTTAAAAATATTAAAAAATGTGACATTTTCTAAAAGCAAAATAAAAGGCTATAAGCAGTATGATCTTAATTTGGTAAACAGAAAAAAACTGTAAGAGAAGGAAATGAAATACTAATATTGTTTATTACTAAGTGGCAGAATAACAGAATTTTTTAAATTTTTTTCTTTCTTCTTGAAATTTTCTACAATGAGAATACATTACTTTTGAGACCAGGATATATTATCAAAGTCTTCTAAATCTTATTTGTGTAAAACATAGTGGGATTTAAACTAAGCAAGACAACTGCCAAGTCAATGGAAACCGTACATGTTGTGTTCATCAGCTTATCTCCTTGAATTTGACTGTGGAAAATGAGGACAGCACCTAAAAAACTGACTCAAAGTAGAAGCTGGAAAGAAAACAGAAGCTTGGAAAGAAAGAAGCTTGAACTTCCAGTTCAAGCTGGAAGTCTAGCTACTAACATCATTAATTATTTTCAAAGCCAACTACTTCATACTAGCAAAATGTCAAGTAGAAAATTATTTTTCAGGGGCACCTGGGTGGCTCAGTCCGTTAAGCCTCCGACTTCAGCTCACGTCATTATCTCACGGTCTTGTGGGTCTGAGCCCCAAGACGGGCTCTGTGCTGACAGCTCAGAGCCTGGAGCCTGTTTCAGATTCTGTGTCTCCCTCTCTCTCTGTGCTCCTCCACACTTGCACTCTGTCTCTGTCTCTCAAAAAATAAGTATAAAAATTTTAAAAACTATATTTTTCAGAAAGTCACACAAATCATCCCTATTCTTAATCCTTAAAAGAGACTAGGGGGAAATTTTTTCGTGAAAATTACCCCCAAAGTCCCAGGCCCACATTTATTTGCTGACTCTCTCCCAAGGTCTCCTTCCATAACCTACAAGTCACCTCTCTGACAGCAACTGAAAGAATGTTTTGAAAAATGAAAGATACATTTATACAACCCATTTAAAAAATTACAGCCATAACCTCCCAATCCTTCTCTCACTGGGGCATACGGAACGGAAAGCCTATTAAGAGGCAGCACTGCCATCTCCTACTGCCACTAAAAGGTGGGAATTCATGAGGCTGCAAAGAAAACAGCTTTATGTCTCACCTCCTTTACTGCTAGTGCTGTACCTATTCTGCAACCCTGGCACAATGAACTAAAATCCCTGAACTACAAGGATCATGCCTTATTCCTCTTTGGCCGAAGGTCCTCAACCCACACTTCTGTCTGGTGAATAAATGAAGAATGAAGGCAGGCATAAATTTTTAAAAGTATATATATATATATAAACATACATACACAAATAGTACTTTAAGAGTACTAGTGTGATATCTGACACCCTTTTATCTGTTTATTGTCAAAATACAACAGTGCTCTACATTTCCGAAAAGAAAAGAAAGGCTACCTAACTCCCGCTCTGCAACTTAAAGCAAATAACTGTTTTGGTGCATCCCTCTACCCCCAACTAGCAGCGATTGTTAAAATGACCCACACTGTAATGTTTTCTGGATCTGGGTCTCCGCCATCCGACTGATATTTCTGCCCCTTTGCTGAAACCTTAAATCGACAGTCGGGAGTGACTTGGGTCCTGCTTCTTCAGGCACCAAGGCCCGCAGAGCCCAGACCTCCGGCAAACTCCCACCTGCCAGGGCAGGAGCCCCGGGAGAGCGGTGGCCGCGGGTTCCAGTCTCACCCCTCCCAGCTAAGAAAAGTAACTGTGGGCGTTTTCTCCGCTTTGGGTTAGTTTATCCACCTGACCTAGCCGCGCCCCTGCCCCGCCTCCTAGCCCCCCACGGCCGCCCCCAGACACCCCCAGCCACCCCTCCCGCTCACCGTCCGGCAGCTCGACAGTGCGCGCGCGGCGCAGCGAGCGCGTCAGGCGGTTGAGCTGCTCCATCGCTCTCTCCATCCTCGGCGCGCCCTCCGTGAACACCCCGCCGCGCCAGCGGCCTCCGCGCCCAGCGCCCTACATCCCGCCCCGGCCCGTTCAGCGGGAGGAGGCACCGGCTCGCCCCGGCTCACGCCCGGGGCTGCACGGGCCGCTCGCGGCCGCGTCCTCCGTCCGGGGGCCGGAGACTGCCGCACGGATCCCCGACCGGGCACCAGCCGCCGCCGCCGCCGCGGATCTCGCCCTTCCTGCCACTGCCGCCGCTTCCCTCCCGGATTCGCACGGCCTTCTGGGAACGGTAGTTCAGAGCTGCCGACTCGCGCGCCTGGGGCGGAGCCACGCTGGGTGCGCCCGTGGCTCTGCGCCGAGGCCGCGCCGACGCCGGGGTAGAGTGGTGAGTGCGGGAAGCGAGGCCACCCCTGGGCTCACCGCCAAGTTCCTGGAGAGACTTGCTGGGTGGCCCCACGCCCTCTCCTGCCCTCCAGAGTCGTACAGGAGCAACCTGTTTCAATTCCGTCACTCCCCTATATAGCAGATTGGGGTTCTGAACAGTGTTCTTTAAATAAATCCATCCTCCGCTTCATCCTAGTTTGGGTGCATTTGTTTTCCAGATAAATGAACTGTTGAAATAGTGTATTTTCATATGTCAAATTTAAAGAAGAACGTAGTCAAACACATGCAAAGCAGAATACACTTTTCCTCTCATTGCATAATTATTTAACTCCCCATTGGGACGGCTTCATGAGGGCAAATCACGAATCTATCTTGCATCTTGTACTCCCGTACTTACCATGGCACCTGATACAACGATGAAACATTAAGGAAGATATAAATGATGACATCCTGAAAGAAAAGTTTGGTTTCTTTGGCACAATGCTGAAGTTGAAGATGATGACAGATCCCAGTGGAGAATCCAGACTTTGACTTTATGACTTTCAAAAAATTTAACAATACCAACAACGTGTGGAAGAAATGAATTATGAGGAAATCAGTGGAGAAAAATCATTTTTGTCAGCTCTGCACAGAAGTTGAGCACAAGCCAAGGTAAAAACAGAAATTTGAGCGGCTGAAACATGAAAGAACTAATCCGATCCAGGTAAATACGAGCCTGGCTAACACCACTTACAATGAAAAGTTAAGGGAGGAATTTTCTTTTCTCAGATGCTGAAGTAATAAAGAAGCAAAGAGCTTGGACTTTCTCAACTTCTCCTTCTTCGAAAGCAAAGCTGTTTCTGCAATGAATGGGCACATAGGTGTTAATGATCCATGTTGGCCGAGCTAGAGAAAGAAAGTGTCTCCCCTGCCCATCCAGGATACGCAGGGACAGATGGTGGCTGGCATGGTGTTCTCTGCCAATGCCCTCCTAAATGAGTCCCAACCTGCAGTTGTTGGTCACTTTTGCCAGCAGTACAGCAGGTTCAGGGCCGACCTCCTAACTAGCTGGTTCAGATGAGACGAAACCAGTCTAACAACAAGATTGGGAGGCCAAAGCTTCAAAGGAATAGCAACAGCCCAGTCTGGTCCATGCCCATGCCCTTTGCAACCTGGTTTCAACTGGAAATGCTTCAGCCTTTCTTGGCCTCCCCACACCATTCAAAAGATCAAGACCACTACTGTACAGGAGTTAACATCTCAGTCCCTGTTATCACCATCACTCTCTAAGCCGTTACTCCATATAAATGACTTCCAATGTCCTGTGGGCACCAAACCCAGAGTCTGGATACACTGGGAGGAACCCCCAATAACCTCCATAGTGGGCAATGCTCCCCATGCTGGTCACTATTCACCACAGGAGCAGAAGATGCTAGAAGAATGCTGCTATAGATTGTCAGGTCTAAATTCTGCAACATAATGCAGTCACTCAAATAGTTCTGCTCCAAGGTGTATGAAACTACAGTGCTATTATAGGCTTATCACCTCCTATCCAATAGAACTTTCTACAAAGATAGAAATGTTCTATAATCTGCACTGTCTCGAAGAGTAGTCACTGACCAAGTGGAGGTACTGAGTGCATGAAATGTGGCTAGAACAACTGAATTTTAAATATGTATTTAAATGTAATTAATTAAATGGGGCACCTGGAGGGGTCAGTTGGTTAAGTATCAGACTTAGACTCAGGTCATGATCTCATGGTTAGTGGGCTCTGACCCGCATCAGACTCTGTGCTGACAGCTCAGAACCTGGAGCCTGCTTCAGATTCTCAGCTTCAGATTCTGTGTCTCCCTCTCTTTCTGCCCCTTCCCTGCTTATGCTCTCACTCTTTCTCGAAAACAAGTGAATAAGCATTTAAAAACACACACACAAGGGGCCCCATGAGTGGCTTAGTCGGTTGAGCATCCGACTTTGGCTCAGGTCGTGATCTCGAAGTCCGTGAGTTTGAGCCTTGTGATAGGCTCTGTGCTGACAGCTCAGAGCCTGGAGCCTACTTTGGATTCTGTATCTCTCTCTCTGCCCCTCCCTGGCTTGTGCTCTGTCTCCCTTGCTCTCAAAAATAAATATACATTTTAAAAAATGTTTTAAACCCACAATACATGTAATTAGTTAAATTAATTAATGTAAATTAAATAGCCATATATGCCTAGTGGCTACAATGTTGAACAGGGAAGCTTATCACACCAAGGATAACAAAAAACAGCAAATACCTTCTCATAGGTTATTAGCTAAAAAACTGAGGATTTTCTCATTTGTCCTGTGGAAGTCAACACCAAGAATATGAAATGAAAAGTTTTAAAAGGTCATTTTGTATCGTAAGTTCCATTATTAAAGCATAGAGGCTTATGGGGTGCCTGGATGGCTCAGTCAGTTAAGCTGCCAACTTTGGGTCAGGTCATGATCTCACAGTTCGTGGGTTCCAGCCCCCCGTCGGGCTCTGTGCTGACAGCCAGCTCAGAGCCTGGAGCCTATTTCAGATTCTGTGTCTCCCTCTCTCTCTGACACTCCCCTGCTCACACTGTCTCTCTCACAAATAAATAAAAACGTTAAAAAATTTTTTAAAGCCTAGAGGCTTTTATTTATAAGAATCCAGATTTTCCTGTGGCCCCATTTTAACATTTGAAAAAAGAAAACAATCAATTTGACAAAAAGCAGGAAGAGAACATGGAGGAATAAAGCAAAGAACAAAGAACAGTCATTGTAAAAACAAAACACAAACATAAGATCCAAGGCCACAGTCACAGAAAATACGAATAGACACAACCTAATGGGTACAAAACAGAAGTCTTAGATTGTTTGAAATGGTAAAACAAAACAGCTATTTGCTGTTTCTAAAAGACCACCATCTGCAGGAGACCACCATTTCCAAAAGGAAATGGGAAAAAAGATACACTTAGTAAGTTTTTAAAAACTGATATTGTTACGTTCTGGTCCAGGTTATCCAGAGAAACAGAACCAATGGATATGTGTAGATATGTAGCAAAAGATTTACTATAAAGTGTTGGCACATTGTGATTATGGAGGCTGTCCAGTTCAAAATCTGCATTGTGGGCAGGGAAGCTGGACACCCAGTAGAGAGGATGATGCAGATCAAGTGTAAAGGCAGTCTGCCAAAGAATTCTCTCTTGCCTGTCTTTTCGTTCTGTTCAGACCTACAAGAGATTGGACAAAGTCCACTCACATTATAAAGGGCAATCTGCTTTACTCAGTGTCACTGATTTAAGTTTTAATCTCATCCAAAAAGATCTTCCAAATGAACACATAGAATTAACCATCACAAGCACTATTAATATTAGCAAAATAACCTTTAGAGCAAAAAACATTATTAGAGGTAAAGAGAGTCATCAAGAAGTGTATAATAGTCCTGAATCTATACCTGACAACAGAGACTAAAAATAAACCTACACTTGACAGAATAACAAAAATAAGTTCCACCATCAATGGTAGATTTTTAATACCCTTCTCTCTGAAACTGATAGAGCTAGAAGAAAGAGATAGGTAAGGAGATACAAGATTCAGAAAATTGAAACACAATCCTTATCAAGGGCATATGTGAAACATTTACTCCCCTAACACAGAAGGGATACACATTTGTTCAAAGTACATAAGTTACAGGGCACCTAGGTGGTTCAGTTGATTAAGCGTCCAACCCTTTGTTTCATCTGAGTTCATGATCTCACGGGTTTGGGAGTTCAAGCCCCTATAGCAGGCTCTGCGCTGACATATTGTATTTACAAAAACACAAAAGGCACTGGTGCTTATCTTCAAAGCAGCCTCAATCAGGAGGCAACTAAGTAGACCATGAGAGAAGCCAGGCTAGGGTAGTGTGGGAACCACAAGGAATGGAATGGACAGAGGCAGCTATTAAAGGAAAACAAAGCAGCCTGCAAGTCAAGGAAGGCAAGGGACAGAGGAGCCAGAAAAAGGAACTCTGGAGCTGAGCCACAAGAAGCAGCCATGCGTCTCATTAAACCACACGCTCTCCTTCAGTATCCATCGACAGAATTTTAAAATTAAAGTTCAGGAGGGCAGAAATGGTGGGGGAAAGGGGGAGAGGCAAACCATGAGAGACTCTTGAATGCTGACAAAAACTGAGGACTGGTGGATGTGGGGGGGAGGAGGGGTGGGCATGGAGGACGGCACTTGTGGGGATGAGCACTGGGTGTTATGTGGAAACTAATTTGACAATAAACTATTTGTAAAAAAAAAAAAAAAAATTAAAGTTCAGGATCCTATACTTGCCCTGTTGAATTTCATGTTTGAATACTGAGGCTCCTATTACACCCGCAAAGATTTTTTGGATCCTGCATCTACCAATCAGCTGTTTAGTATCCTTCTGTGATATATGTCAGGTGCAAAGTTGACAAACACCCCTCTATAGAGATTTAAGTCAGGTAACAGTGCTGAAATAAAAGGGGGCCAAAGGAAAAAAAAATTACAACTGCCACTTAAAACTCTTCCTAGATTATCTTTAATGCATTAATGGACTCTTTTGGGGAGAATGTTTCATCACTTATGAGTACATCTAATTATCCGTCTATTAAAATCCATGTAAAATGGTTGTGCACCTTTCTGCCCTACCAGAGGCCCATGTGGTAAGAACGGAAGCCAGCCTCTGGCCACAGAGGAACTGAATCCTGCCAACAACCACATGAGTGAGCTCAGAAGCAGAAGCTTCTCTGGTCAAGCTTTCAGATGACCATAGCCCTGGCTGACACTTTGAAGCTTTGGAGAGGCTCTGAAGCAGAGGACTCATCTAAGTTGCACTATGACTCCTGATACCAAGATAATAAATGTTGTCTTAAGCCATTAAAAAAAAAAGTGTGTGCACATTTAATCAATTCATTTCACCTCTGGGAATGTAGCCCAAAGAAATAATCTGAAATAAAGCAAAGGTTTATAAATAAATATATTCATGTATTCATTAAGAAGTATGTGTTGAGTACCTCCCATGATCTAAGCACTATACCATATATCTTAAATAACATCTTTCAAATAACTACACTCATGGATATATAAGTACAAATAGAGATAGATGCTCTGAAAGAAAGGAAAACTATTCTGTGATAGACAGAGAACATCTAGAAAGGATTTTCCAAGAAACAGACTTTTAAGCTAAGAATCAATAGATGAATAAGATAGGGGTGCCTTGGTGTCTTATTCAGTTGAGCATTTGACTCTTGATTTTGTTTCAGGTGATGATCTCACAGTTTGTGGGATCAAGCCCAGGATCAGAGACTGCTTGGGGTTTTCTCTCCCTCTCTCTCTCTTCCCATCCGTTGTTCAGGCATGAATGCCTTTGCACTAGTGCTCTCTCTCTCTCTCTCAAGGTAAAATAAACTTTTTAAAAAAGAGTGCAACTTAAAAAAAAGATGAATGGGAGATATCTATGCATAGGAGAAAGGCTAGTGAGGAACATTCTGGATGGAGACAAAGGTATTTGCAAAGATCCCCTGATGCATGGAATATTTAAGAAACATAAACAAAGTTATCTTTCAGTTATGTCCCTAATAGCTATGGAATACAAGGAGTACACTGTGAGATGAAACAAGAGAGGAAAAAGTTGACACAGGGCTTTGAAAGCCATGGTAGCACCTCTACCGTAATAGCAGTGGAAAGGCATTAAAGAATTTTAAGTTGGTTGGAGTAATATGATCAGAGCAGTCTTTTTTTTTTCATGGATAATATTTTTATTACATTGTCAGATGAATCAAATAAACTGACACATTGTCAGCTGATTCAAATACTCTGGATGATCCAATACTGCTTTAACTACCTCTTGGTATCTCCACTAAGAATGCCTGTCTCAGTTCTGCCTGGAAATCCACCACAGGTACTTGCTGCTGCTGAGGTCACCTTCGGTAGAGCTAACACTCTTGGTTGCTCAATGAGGCTGTCCTCCTTAGTCTGACTTGGACTTCCACCTCTGGTACATGCTCTTCCATAGTCCGTCTCGGGTGTAAGTGGTCCCTGGCCTGTTCCATCGCGCTGCTAGTCGCTCCTCAGAACAAAACGTCAGGCATGTCCGGCAACCACTCCCAAATCGGTCTTCAGAAGGAAAAAAGTCTTTGTACTTAAAGTATGAAGAATGGGTTAGATTCATGGTAGAATAGATAAGGAGAGCTAGTTAGGAGTACTAGTTCGTCTAACTGAGAGGTAATTGTCTTTTGAGCTAGCATGATGAGTCTGTAAGTAGAGAGTACAGGATAGATTGAGAAATATTTTGCTGATAAAATCAATAAGAACTGATGATCTATTGAGGTGGGAAATGAGAAAGAGAAAAGTGGGTTATGCAGTTGCATATATTATAGTACCCTTCCATGGAACAGAATACCCTAGAATAGAACCAAGTTTAAAGGAAGGGATCATTTCATGACGAGTTGAAAGACCTTTGAGTCAGTGTGGTGGGGATATCAGGTAGATAATTGAACATATATAGCTATCCTGGGCTAGAGATAAATATTTGGAAATACCACTGTAAAGATGGTGTTTAAAACTAAGTTAAGAGTATAAAGTAGAAAAGCAGAATTAACTTTTCTATGATTGATCCCTGAAGGTTGACTTCCCAGAGAGCAAGCTGTCTTCCTGAAAAGCTCAATGGAAAGTGGGTAGATAAATCTGAATGGTGAAGGTAGTCTATTCCAATAGAATATTGAAGTGTTGGGTCAGGGTGTGGAAGGAACAAAGGATAATACAGAGGTAGATGAAGTGGGATGTGGAGTTGATAGAAGGTTTTCTGTTTTGTGTTTTCAAGTAATCAGATAATTGAAGATGCTTTAAATGCTCTGGTTGAAACTAATTGAATATTCCATAGAAAAAGGAAATTTTTAGTGCATTCAGGCTGCTCTAACAAAATCCCAGAGACTGGGTGATTTAAACAACAGACATGTATTTCTCACTGTTCTGGAGACAGGATGGTCAATATCAGGGTGCCAGCATGGCCCGGTTCTGGTGGCACCCCTTTTCCAGGTTGCAGACTGCTGTTTTGTACCTTCACATGGCAGAAAGAGCTAGAGAGCTCTCTGAAGTCTTTTTCATAAGGGCACTAATCCCACTTATGAAGCATCATCCTTAGGATGAAATCATGTCCCAAAGACCCCACTTCCTAATGACATCACTTCAGGGAGTAGAATTTCAACATATGAATTTTGGAGGGACACAAACATTTGGTCCATAATATGGAATAATTAATGATGTTAAGATCTAAAGCACAGGAAGCTTTGAAAATATGTTAAATAAATTAATAAATAATCAAATAAAAGAACTGCTTCAACAATAAGAAAATCGTTCAATAAATTGTGGTATGTTTACATAATGCAATGTTTTGCAACCATTAAAAATAGTGAGTATAAGGGGCACTTGGGTGGCTCAGTCAATTGAACATCCAACTTCTGTTTGGATCCTGATCTCATGGTTCCTGAGTTTGAGCCTCCAATTAGGCTTGCTGCTGTCAGGGCAGAGCCCACTTTAGATCTTCTGTCCTCCTCTCTCTCTGCCCCTTCCGCCTTTGTGCTCTCTCTCAAAAATAAATAAATCTTAAGAAAAATATGGTGCATATGAGAAAAGGATAGCACTGATCGCAAGGTAAGGTGGGATGGGGGCTATAGGGATGGAAAGTCTAAGTGACAAGGGCCAGCAATCACAGGGAGACTTATCACTATATACCCTGGTAAATCTTTCTAATTTTTTTTTCACCTCTATGAGCTCATTTTTTAAGTTTATTTATTTATTATGAGAGAGAAAGAGAGAGCACAGGGGAGGGTCAGAGGGAAAGGGAGACAGAATCCCAAGCAGGCTCCATGCTCAGTGCAGAACCTGACTTGGGGATCCATCTCACAACTATGAGATCATGGCCTGAGCTGAAATCAAGAGACAGAAGCTTAACTGACTGAGCCACTCAGGTGTCCCATGACAACTCTTAAAACATGAATAAAAATCTCATTTTTAAAAAATGTTTATTTCTTTACTTTGAGAGACAGAGAAAACAGGGGAGGTGCAGAGAAAGATGGAGAGAGAGAATCCCAAACAGATTCCACATTGTTCCCACCAAGACCCATGCAGGGCTCAAACTTACAAATTAGATCATGACCTGACAAAACCAAGAGTCAGATGCTTAACCAACACCCAGGTGCACCTATGACTTCATTTCTTATTCAAAACTGTGAAAATAAACAAGTGAATATTTTTAAACAATAAAAAATAATGATATATACAAAAAGTATTAGGGACACCTGGGTGGCTCAGCCAGCTGAGTGTCCGACTTCAGCTCAGGTCACAATCTCGCAGTTCATGAGTTCGAGCCCCACATTGGGCTCTGTGCTAACAGCTCAGAGCCTGGATCCTGCTTCGGATTCTGTGTCTCCCTTTCTCTCTTCCCCTCCCCTACTCATTCTCTCTCTCTCTCTCTCTCTCTCTTTCTCAGAAGTAAACATTAAAAAAAATTTTTAAGTATTAATGGAGTAGGCACTGTGGTTGCTGCCAAAGCATTCTGTCTCCCTATTCTTTTTTGACAATCTTATTTAACATTTTTTCCCAAAGTAGAGGATTTTTAAATTTTTATTAAGGAATATAATTTTACATAAAAGTAAGGAAAATAGCAAAATAAAACCTAATATACTCATCATCCAACCAATCTTGTTTTGTCAATATTCTCATTTACTCTCCTATCCTCACTCTGGATTACTTTTT
Source organism: Proteles cristata cristata (assembly GCA_017311185.1). Lineage (NCBI taxonomy): Eukaryota > Metazoa > Chordata > Mammalia > Carnivora > Hyaenidae > Proteles > Proteles cristata. The sequence goes on from JAESUZ010001232.1 coordinate 3,409,229, forward strand.
TCCCCCTTTATGGGATTTTTGTTGGTGGGTCAGGGTGGACATGAGTATCATCAAATCCTGGGCACAGGAGTAGGGGAGAGTGTAGTATGGGAAATTTTGGAGCACCGTCCTAGGGTACAGCCACAGAGGAGAGAGGCAGGCGGCTATCATGTATACTGGAGAAAGTAATTATGAGCGTCTCCTTCACTTTGTTGAAAGTCTTGGAAAACCAGTCTGGGTCTTTGCAGGAATGTCAATCTGTTTGATGCTCTCAATGGCTGCCCAGGGCCTTGTCCCTCAGGGCTTTACCAAACTCCTTCAGCTTATCCAGGATGAGCTCCAAAGTGCTGGAGTTGTGGGGCTGCCTGGGCCAGGGCTAGGCCTTCCAAAACCAAAGACAGAACCACCCCCAAAACTGGGAAAGACAGGATGAGTCTCACGGCTGGGCGGGAGGGGCACACTGGATCAGTCGTTGGACAGCACGAGGTCACACTGCATTACTTTACTGTACATTTCAGACATTCTAGCATTTTATCTGTAAACACGTCTCACGTATCTTTAAAAGATGAGGACTCCAAAAAATAATTATACTACTTATTATCTACAAAATATTTGTAAAAATACATTGATAGTGTCAAATAGCCAATGTTCAAATTTTCTCGATTGTCTTAGACATACCTTTTTAACTGAAGTTTAGTTGACATACAATGTTACATTAGTTTCACCTGCACAACATAGTGATCTGACAATTCTATACATTACTCAATGCTTGCCACTGATAAGTACAGTTACTATCTGTCACTATAAAACGTTATTACAATATTATTGACTATATTCCCTATGCCTTACTTTTCATCCCTGTGATTTATTTTATAACTGGAAATGTATAAATCTTTTAAAATATAATTTGTCAAATTGGTTTCCATACAACACTCAGTGCTCATTCCAACAAGTGCCCTCCTCAATACCCATCACCCACTTTCCCCTCTCCCCCACCCCCCATCAATCCTCAGTTTATTCTCTGTATTTAAGAGTCTCTTATGGTTTGCTTCCCTCCCTCTCTGTAATCATTTTTTTTTAAATATGGAACACTTCATGAATTTGCCTGTCATCTTTGCACAGGGGCCATGCTAATCTTCTCTGAATTGTTCTAATTTTAGTATATGTGCTGCCGAAGCGATCATGGAAATTTATAATTCTTAATCTCTTCTATTTTATCCACCCCACACCCTCCCCTCCATTCTGGAAACTAGCAGTTAGTTCTTTGTATTTATGAGTGTGCTCTGGTTTTACTTGTTTGTTCATTTGTTTTGTTTTTTTGGTTTTTTTAGATTTCATATATAAATGAAATCATATGGTATTGGCCTTTCTCTGACTTACTTCGTTTAGTATAAAACTCTCTAGGTTCATGTTGTCATGAATGGCAAGACTTCGTTCATTTTTCTGGCTGAGTAATATTCTTCTCTCTCTCTCTCTCTCTCTCTCTGTGTGTGTGTGTGTGTGTGTGTGTGTGTGTGTGTGTGTATTAGAAATTGTTAACACTTGGCTTATTTGAATCAGCATCCAAATACTGCTCACATATCATATTTTGTTTATATGATTCAAAAGCCTCTTTTATTCTATAGGATCCCCTTCCTCTCTTATTCTTTTTCCTTTTCCTGAACACTTATTTATAATTCTTAATTTTCATTCAGGTGTCCATACTTCTGCATGGACACCTGTGCTGTCCTGATGCATGTCAGCCCATGTGCTGACTCCATCCCTGATTCAAGGGGCATGCGGCTCAGGTGTAATCTCATCCAAAGCCACTAGTGATAGTCGATAGTTCAGAATTCAGACCAATGAAAAATAAGTTACCAAGAACTGTGAGGAAAGAAGCTTCTTCACTTTTCTAAGGAAGCCTCCAGAATTCAAGCACTCGTGCATGCTCCCTCCACACCCCAGCCCCCTTCTCATTCTCTAGTATCATATTTATGGCAAAATATTCCTCCTAAGATCAGGAATTAGACAAGAAAATTTGTTTTCATCACCAGAATCCTAATCAGTGAAACAGTATTGGAGTAATTTGGTATTTGGAGAAAAAAAGAATCCCAATCTCTATGTCACATCACACAAATTAATCTGGGAAGGATCATAAATTTGCACACAAGAGCTAAAACTATGAAGCTTTTTTTTATATTGTATTTTTATAAAAAAAATTTTATATATATAAGAAAATATAGGAGACTATTTTCATGACCTGGAAGAAAGCAAAAACTTCTTATATAGGACATTGAAAGCAAAAAAGCATAAAAGCAAACATTTGATGTTAGCCTTTATAATTAAAAACAAGCTCATCAAAAGATATTATGAAAATGAAAATTTTCCGTGGGAAAGAATACTTACAAAGCACATATCTCATAAAGAATTTCTTTCTTTTCTTCTTTCTTTCTTTTCTTTTCTTTTCTTTTTTTTTTTTTAGTAAGCTCTATGCCCACTGTGGGCCTCAAATTCACGATTCCAAGATCCACAAGATCTCAAGCTCTCAGGCCACCCCACATAAAGAACTTCTATAAGGAAAAACTCCTGCCATTTAAAATACAATCCGAAGGGGTGCCTTGCTGGCTCAGTCAATAGAGCATTTGACTCTTGATCTCAGGTAGTCAATTCAAGCTCCACATTGGGTGTAAAGCTTACTTAAAACAAAATTTTTTAGGGGCACCTGGGTGGCTCAGTTGGTTAAGCATTCGACTTTAGTTCAGGTCATAATCTCGTGGTCAGTGAGTTTTAGCCCCACATCGGGCTCTGTGCTGACAGCTCAGAGCCTGGAACCTGCTTCAGATTCTGTGTCTCCCTCACTCTCTTCCCCTCCCCCACTCATGCTCACTCTCTCTCATTCTCAAAACATAAATAAACATTAAATTAAAAAAAATTTTAATAAATAAAAGACGACCTGGTAAATTGAAGATGTTTGTGCTACAGTACTCTCAGAAAATATATCATCCTTGGAACAGAAAGACATTCTAACGTCTTTTATGACACATAAAGCTAGTGACTATTTTAATAAAGCAAGAGGCTTCTTCTCTAAGACTAAAATGAAATAATACAGGGATAGAGTGGCAGATGTTCTCCCTTCCAGATGACATTCATGCTTTATATATGGGGAGAATTAGTCCTGGAAAAACCTAATTGTAGAAAAATAATTTTTTGAGTTCTGAGATAACATACTACAAATATTAAAAAAAAAACACAGGTACATTAAAAATTCAGACCTAACTCTATGAATCCATAGCACAATAGATACCAATTTTCTTCCTACATATCATCCATGGGAAGTACATGCCAACAGCAGCTATTGCTCATGGATACAAAACCACTAGAAAAGTGCAAGGCACTAGAACATTCTTGGGAGTAGCTTATTGAGAGCATACATGAAATTTAGGATTAAAAATGTATTTGATCTTGGGAGAGGTGTAAATTATGGGACTTCCATAAATCATATAAATTGTGACTGTGTAAAGTAGGAGCTTTCGGCTACAACTAAAATAATTTTGCAGTTTAAAACCTTCATAAAACTGTTAGAAAATTTTCAAGGTTTATGTTAATATTAGAAGCAGTGCTATGTCTTCCAAAGTGAGACATTAGGATCTAAATAGACACAGACAAGGTCCATTATCATCCTGATAATTTAAAAATTTTAAACCTTTGAAGCATTTGCAGAAGTCTCTGAATTTCATAATAAAAGAAATGAAATTCGTTTCTGAAATAAGTCCTATGAAAGAAATTTCTGAACTGAACTTCTAATAAGTTTAATGGGCTTAGTGATCATTTGAGAGCATGAAAGATCATATTTCCTACCAAAAAATAACATTATCCAGAAAAATGGTATCATTGAACTTCTAAATATTTGAAATAATTTAATATATATTGTTTTTTCACATTTCAGTAAAATTCTGCCTTTTTAAAACATTCAGTTTGGGGTAGATAAGAGATTTTGCTAAGTTCATTTCATCATCAGTAACTTAGTCCCAAATTCAATGCAAACAAATACTTATGTGTAAGATGCAAGGTGGACATACAATAAAGAATAAGCCTTTTTTATTTTACTTTCAAGGAGTTCAGCTTCTGCGCAGAAAGTTCTGTCATGTACAAATATGTTAGTAATAAATGGCAAACTATGGAGAGCTCCTCACGTTGTGTCAAAACCCTGGAGTCGTGAGGGTGAGAATCATTACCTCACAGTAGGGAGGGAATGGAATCAAGGAAATTTTCATACCAGAAAGGAGGTCACATGAATATATGAGGAATAGAAACAAGCAGGACAATCTGATTAACAACAAATAAAAACAGCTGATAATTGTTGAGCTTTAATAGCTGATTTAGCTGAGGCTTACGGGTAATTGGAGAATTAAGGCTAACATATGTTAGTCAGATTTTAGTTAGCCTTGATGCTGTATGTGGGAGCTTGAGGCCAGTTCTGCTAGCAGTGAGGAACAACATAATTAGACAGTAGAAGAGAGTGGCAATGGCTGAATGTGTTAAGAGGCCCTACAATTATATAGGCGATTGAAAACAAAATACCATAGGGGCACATGGGTGGCTGAATCCGTTAAGCGTCCGACTTCAGCCCAGGTCATGACCTCATGGTTCATGGGTTCAAGCCCTGTGTCAGGCTCTGTGCTGACAGCCAGCTCAGAGCCTGGAGCCTGCTTCAGATTCTGTGGCTCCCTCTCTCTCTGACCCTCCCCTGCTCAAGCTAATGTTCTCTCTCTCTCTTGCGCTCTCTCTCTCTCAGAAATAAATAAAACATTTAAAAAAACCCACCATATTAAGGTGGGAGTGAAGGAAAAAGATGGATTTGGACACTGTGGATTGACAGGAGGCACAACCTACAATATGGAGGGACAGTGGACTAGATGGGCAAGAGTTAAAGATAACTCCAAAGTTAGTGGTAGTCAGGAGTAAGTTCTTTTGAGGGAGAAAATCTTGTTCAAAAGTTAAAACTGGGACACCTGGCTGGCTCAGTTGGTAGAAGCGTGTATGACTCTTGATCTCAGGATTTTAAGTTTAAGCCTCACACTGGGTGTAGGGATTACTTAAAAATAAAAACTTTTTTTAAGTTGTTACAACTTTCTTATTATTTTTATGAACATGCTGTGTCCTAACTCCAAATCATTAGACTACAGAATCTCAAAAGCCTTATCAAGGCTGAGTCTGGAGTGTGGGATGATTTTATGCTAGATACATTTAATAAATGCATCTGTCATTTGAATACTGTTTTTCCACATCCATATCAGTTGTGTTTAATTTACATAAAATCACCTTAAATCACCATGAAGAAGAATTGATTTGTTCACCATTTCTTCAAAGCAAATTATGGAGTGAAAGAGTAAAGAGTCTAACATGCCAGAGCAGACTGGTTTAGGACTGGGAATGGAGACATTCTAGTGCTGACAATAATACCAGAAAACTGTGATTCATTCAAACTGTATGGTTTCAAGCTTCTTCATCTGCAAAACTGAGATTTATTAATCAGGACTTTTTCAGTTTCAAGTGGTTCAATAAATAATTTATTAATACAATAAGATGGCTTATGGACCTTCAAAGGAGGAAGCACCTTAGAACTTTCTCTGATCTCTATCAGGTTTATCTTTGTAAAGAACAACCTGAAACATATCACTTTCCACCTCAGAATCTATGCAGTTTTCTCCATTCTCCCTATTTTTAAGTCTAAACTCCTAAGCATGGTATTCAAAATCTGACACAGTCCTTTCTCAAACAACCTTTTCAGTCTTCTTTTAATAAATGCCTACATGTTTTGAGCCCTTATTGCCACCAGAATTTGTCCTAAAGGGAAACAAGCTGGGATTAGAATTTATGGGTAACCCCCTACTAACTGTGTATCTTCAAAAAAAACTTCCTTAAACTCCAAAAAACTTCATTTTCATCATTTGAAAAATGTAAGTAATTAGAGTAACTGTCTTATTTCACTTATTTCATGATGTATTTCAGGATAGAAAACATGGTCTCAGATCTTACAGCTTTCCTTCATGGCCCATTCTCAGATCAGGGTCCAAGCTCAATCTACTTAAATAGGCTACTCTCTTAGGAACCATGTGCACGAGTGATGTAGTTCCCCCCAAAATAGGAGGCAAAAGATGCAAAACAATCTGGCTAATACAGAGGATGTGGACTTATTTATTTGACTGCAAAAGTCTGTGTCTGGAAGTAACATCTTTTGGCACATCCTTGACACCTATTCTTTGAAATGTTCTCTTAAATTTTTTTGGTTTTTTTGTACTACCAGCCTTTCATTTACCTCCTGAATCTTTCTTCGTTTTTATCATAACCACAGCCCCAGGAATTCTCAATTTATTTAATATCTTAGTACTCATTGCTTTTAGGAGAACAGGTAAGCTGAACTGATCTAACAAGTCTATCCTCCACCATAGCCACTGTGGAAGACTGTGCCCCCTCACCACTCTCCTCACCCAAACTGGCCATTTGGGACAGAGTTAAGAATGTCTGATTAGCCTCTCCACCCTGAGCCTTGGAGGTGGTGGATTCCATGTTATTAAAGGAAGAGCAGTACTTGAACTTACAGCTTTATTTTACTTAGATGTGTATCACAGCTCCAAAGTCTTTATTTAATCTCAGCTCCACCTAATTAACTATTGACTTCTGTGCCCCAACCTGCTTCCTACCTAAGGCCACAGTTCTAGTTTAAAATCTGCATTTCAACATTTGGGACACTGGTTCTTCAAATTACATCTATAACTGTATGCCTATAGCATTCACAAAGGCAGGGCTTGGCTTCATATGGAAATCCTGGCAGAAAAACAATAAACATGGTTGGATCTATCTTTTCTTCACAATTACCTAAAGTGTGGATACCTGGGAGCACAAATATATAGATTTAGAAACAGAATGTAGCAAACCTTTGACATTTAACAGTGCTTTCTTAGCTGATCACTAAATCAGGAAAAGGTGATTTTTTTTCATCTTCCTAAAAAAATCTATACAGAATCTTTAGTTTCTCTTCCTGAATTTCAATGCAATACAGCCAGTTATACTTCCTGGGTCATTCCGGATAAAGATTTGGTGGGGATGGGGGCAGAAGACAGATAAAGGGGGAAATGAGCCCTCTAGACTGGATGCCTGAGAAATAGTGGGGGGAGGGGAACTCATGCATTCCAATGTTCAGACTCAGTGATACTTAAAAGAGCTTTCTGTTAGAGAATTACATGGCTCTGACCCACTGGTTTTTGGAAAGAATTTGTAAGAGCATAAAGGTGGAAAGAAGTCAGATTTTCACTGAGAGATCCACATAACCACGTACTACTTACAATAATACTCAGACAAGTGTCACTAGGCTGGCACTATTCTATTATAGTTATTCTATTATAATTATTGAATAGCTGCTGTAGTAGAGCTATACTAGCTATTCTATTCTATGCTTATAATTGGGTTGATTATAATTTCAAGCATTTTTGGAAGACACTATCAGATTGTAAGACTAAAAGAAATAGGCTTTTATCCTTTTGGCATCTCTTTCTTTCTCCAAATCCCTCTTTTACCATGTGTTCAACAGATGAAACAAGTGCAGAGCTTTGTGTTTCATGCTAAAAGTGATCATGATAAATATGTGATATCCTAATCTATTAAAAAAATGACAAGTGAGAACTGATGGTTGAGATAGGGGAGAGGTCAAATACATGGCCAAAAAACAGATTAAGACATGTACATTTTAGGGGCGCCTGGCTGACTCAGTTGGAAGAGCATGCGACTCTTAATCTCGGGGTTGTGAGCTTGATCCCCATGATGGGTGTAGAGATAACTAAAAAAATAAAAATAAAAAACTTTAAAAATAAAGACATGAACATTTGGATTCACTTGACACCTTTTTATTGTTCATCTATACTGTTCCAAGTGCTATTCTAGGTACTGGGGGTATAGCAACAAAGAAGACAGATAATATCCATATCTTAGTAGGGAAAACTTAAAATATGAAAATAAAAATAAATAATATGAAGAGCACCTGGGTGGCTCAATAGGTTAAGGGTTTGACTTCAGCTCAGGTCATGATGTCATAGTTTGTGAGTTCAAGCCCTGTGTTGGGCTCTCTGCTGTCAGCACAGAGCCTGTTTTGGATCCTATGTTTCCCTCTCTCTCTCTACCTCTTCCCAGCTCACATGCTCTCTCTCTCAAAAATAATAAAATAAACATATAAATAAATGATATGATATGATACAAACTATTTAAAAGTGCTGAAAAAAAGGCAGAAGAAACAAACAGAAAAGTCATTAAATGGAAAGGCACTCGGGGTGTTTGAAGAATAGCACAAAGCCCTGTGCAACTAGAACACAGTGAGCCTGGGAGAAAGCATAGGAAATAAGGTCAAATAAGGTAGGTAGGCATAGTTTGATGAACCAAATGGTTTGAACCAATGGAGTGATAAAATCTTATTATCTCAAATATTTTCCTTGCTACTGAGTACAGAGCAAATTGTAGGAATGCAAGAGCACAAGTCAGGAGGTCAGTTAGGTAACTGTCACAACAATTCAGTAGATGAATAGTGGTGGCTTGAAGAGTATTTCAAGGAAGGTGGTGAGATACGGTGTTTTGGGAATTTGCTACTGGATACGATAAGGGGTTTGAGACAGAGAAGTCAAAAGTCTAAGATTTAGAACCTAAGGACTTTGGCCCAAGTTATTGTGTGGCTAAAGTTGCTATTTATGGATATGGAGGACACTGGAGGAGAAGCTGGGTGGCAGGGAGGAATCAAGAGTCTTTTATGTTTTAGATGTTTACTGAACATCTAAAAGGAAATGTCAAGTAGAAAGCTGGATAGATGAGTATAGCAATGAATAAAAAGGTTAATACCAGATACATTCCATTTTTTTACCATATTTACATTACCTATCTCATCAGCATTGACCCTTTAGGAAATGACTATAGAAAGAGAAATTTGAGGTAATAAGCCATGCAACATTCATGGATAGGAAAGTATAGATACATTTAGCAAAGCAGTGTTAGAAGAAGCAATCAGTGTGAGTTGGTAGACCAGAAGTCAAGTGAAGGAAGTATTTAAGTGCCACTGAGAGAGTAAGAAGTCTGAAAACTGACTACTGGATTAGGCAGCATAGAGGTCATTTGTGTTCTTGGTAAAGGTAGTTTCATTGCAATGATGAGTGTGAAATCCAACTGGAATGGTTTAATGAAAAGTGGAACATCTTTCCTATAACACTGAAGATAGAGCTAATTTATATAACTCATTTATTTTTTTTAATTTTTTTTAATGTTTTATTTATTTCTAAGAGAGAGAGAGAGAGAGACAGCATGAGCAGGGGAGGGTCGAAGAGAGAGAGGGAGTCACAGACTGAAACAGGCTCCAGGCTTTGAGCTCGCAGTCTGCACAGAGCCCAACGCGGGGCCCGAACCCACGAACCGTGAGATCATGACCCAAGCGAAAGTCGGACGCTTAACCGACTAAGCCACCCAGGTGCCCCTATATAACTCATTTAAAGGACAGTTTGGGAATGGCTATCAAAATTCGAATGCATATATCTTTGAGCAATTCAACTTGGAATTTATCCTGCGACTACACTTGAATATGTGCAAAATAACGTATGTAAAGGTAATTTTTAAAGATTATGGTAAAATTTATGTAACAAAATTTACCACCTTAACCATTTTTAAGTACAGTGGAATTAAGTACATATACCTTATTGTGCAAATTATCACCACCATCCATTTCCAGAGCATTTTTCATCTTACAAAACTGAAACTCTGTACCCATTAAACAATGCTTCCCCATCCCCCACCCTTCAGCCCCTGGCAACACTGTTCTACTTCCTGTTTCTAGGACACAGAGGTGTTTTTTGACCACCATCTTATATAAATTAATAGTGTTGAGTTAATTAAACAAAGAGGCCATTAGACTGAGGTAGTTCTAATGCTTCAGCAGGCTTTGTAAGAAAACCAGATACTAACCCTGTAAATGTCTCAAGATTAAGAAATCAAAACCTAAGATCAACCAACCATAAACTAGGCAACTAAGCCTAGTTTGCCAAATAGGTTGCCTAATAAGGCAACCAATTAAGCTACAATCAAATAATTTCCTTGCTTTGCTTCTATGTCTTCTCCATACAAAATCTTGCTCCTAACTCCTGTTCGTAGAGCGCTTCTAACTACCTCCAGGTGGATGCTGCCCAATTCAGATAGATTTCTGCTAAAATAAACCTTAAAATTATAGTACACTTAAGTTTATCTTTTAATAGCACCCATCCAATCCCTCCTACCGTTTTCTAAATCCTTTAACCTGTTTCATTTTTTCTTTATATTTATCTCCACCTGATACATATAGTTGTTCATCTGTCTCCTCCCTCCCCATTGGCATGTATGCTCCTTGAGGGCAGGATCTTTGTTTTTCTTCTTTGCTATACCCTCAGAACCTAGCATAATACTCAGCAAGTGGAAGAGCACAGATATTCATTGGCATGAATGAGGTTCAGGGAGAAAAGCATTCTTACTCTAATTTCCTGGTCAATGGATTAGACTCTGTCCCTGAGCCTGTACATTCTCTAGGTGTTGAACCCTTAGTCCTTTGCTCCTATTTCCCCTCATCTATCAGTTCTCAATCAGCACAACTTTTTTCTTAATGGAACTTTGATACAATCTCTTATCTTTTGCCACCACTTTAAATTCATAGTCCCTTTTCCATTCCTCAATGACCTTCTGAAAAGTGCTACCTCCAATTCATTAATGTGTCCAAGATACCCGAATATAGTAACTATTTCTTCCTTTCTTTCTATGTTTACTAGTATTATTCTGAATGTATACACTCTAGGTTCTTAGAGTAGAGTAGAGACCGATTGTTATTATTCGCTTAAAAGTAATAACACCCCTGGGGCCCCTGGGTGGCTTAGTTGGTTAAGCGTCTGACTTTCACTTAGGTCGTGATCTCATGGTTCGTGGGTTCGAGCCCCACGTCGGGCTCTGTGCTGACTGCCAGTTCAGAGCCTGGAGCCTGTTTCAGAGTCTGTGACTCCCTCTCTCTCTGATCCTCCCCTGCTCTCTCTCTCTCTCTCTCTCTCTCTCTCTCCTAGAAATAAAAGAAAAAAAAAGTAATAACACCCCTAAAGTGCCCTGGTCTCAATTCTTTCCCCTGGAGTGATACAACAAAAGCCAGATATGACTCTACAAATACAAGGCTTATTGTAGCAGAGGAATGCTCCATCATATTAATAAAAAAAAGTATCTGGACATGTATATAAAAGAGAAAAGAAGCTGTCCCCTTCCCTACTGAAAGTGTCCTTGGAGATGGGATAGAGAGGATCCTGGATTCTCCTATACAAATCTCTCAGGTAAAATATAAGACCATTGTCTTCAGCTTTATAACCCAGGGATGCCTCCATGGTCCTGGCTTTCACTATCTCCGCCAGCCCCACACAACTCTTTGTGAGGTAAATCTCTCTGGAAATCTCTCATTATCTAATTTGTCATAAGTTATCTTTCAGTGCTTGCTGGAACCATGTTTCAGTAACATTTATTCGAAAAGCCCTGGCTGTGCAGAAACATAAAAATATTTTCTCTACAGCCCCCCACCATCTTACCCTCCAAGTTTGCTAGTATCCACTAAGGACCTTAATCACAAGCATCGGAATCTTCCTCTGGCCGATTTAAGCTGAAGAGTCACTAGGAAGCACACAGCCAGGCTTGAAAAACAGGCAAGGAAGTCGGAATAGCAACCAGGGTTACAATCAGGATCACTCCACAGAGTGAGTCTGATGTGACTGCTGGTGAATGCCAGGCACCACAGTCACACAGCTACTGTCAGCTGGATGCCACAGCAGAACTTCTGCTACAGCCATTGCTACTATAGCAATGCATTAGAGACTCCATTCTTGTATCATAGGTTTTAGGTTTAAATGTTGAGGCTGGAGCATCAGACTGGTTGAGTCTATGACATGTGCTTCTATCCCTGTGGCAGAGAAGGCCAGGAAAGTGGGTCTGTCATATGAGCTTCTATGGTGGAAAGTGAGCTCTGACTGTAACTTAGATTTTATTACGGGGAGTTGCCCCCACAAAAGAAGGGAGTTCTGATGCTGGGCAGCCACAAAAATAAGAAATGTCCACTATTTGGCTATTTACCTGTGTTCTTTACTGAGGTAAAAATGTATCTATATCCATCCAAATACATAAGCCAGAAATCACGGCATCAATTGCTCACCCCACACTCAACAGGTTTCTTTGCATCTCACTGACCCTACCCCTTAAGTATTTCTTCTTCTTTCCTCCAGGTTTATGAGGAAAAATATAATGCATGGTATATATTAAAGTATACAACATAATGGCTTTATATATATATATATATTGCAAAATGATGACTAGAAAAAATTTAATTAACATCCATCATTTTATATAGTTGCAAATTTTTTTTTCTTGTGATGAGGACTTTTAAGATCTACTCTCGGAGCAGCTTTCAACTGTACAACACAGTATGGTTAACTTATAGTCACCATGCTGTACGTTATGTCCTTGAAGCTTTTCTCTTTTTAAAATTTTATTTGTTTGTTTGTTTATAAAGTAAGCGTCACACCCAGCATAGAGCCCAACATGGGTTTTGAAGTCAAAACCCTGGGATCAGGACCTGAGCTGAGATCAAGAATTGGATGCTTAACTGACTGAGCCACCCAGGCACCGTGAAGCTTTATTTCTTTTAGTTTTTTTCTGGAAGTTTGTACCTTTTGACCATCTTAACTATCTGCCTGCCCCCCACCAAGCATTTCCTTTACCTGCCTTTTACCTCTATCCTCATTACCATGACCACCATTGAGCCTGCATATTTCTTCTGCAATATCCTCCTTGGATATTTGTTGTAGTGTCCTACTTGGCTACCCTGAGCCAGGCCTTTACTGCCTCCTTCAATCAGTCTTCCACAGTGTTACAAACAAATGTCTTTCTAATATTTGATCGTATCATTTTTACTAATTAAAGTTTGTCAGGTGGTCTTAATCACATTCAGAATAAAGTTCAGACTATTGAAATTGCCTACAAGGCCCTTCTGAGGCCCCATTATCAACTTCACTTTCTTTCAACATTCTGCTACATGAAACCTTCATTTCAATCATGACAAAATACTTGTTTTTCAAATACAGAGTGCTTTCTTTCATATCACAGCTAAGCACATACTGTTGCTTCTTCATTGAATGTCCTTCCAACCTCATTTGCTTGCTTTGAGTACTATGTTTTCTTTTAAGATGCAACTCATGCCTCATCCTAGATGATTAAGGACCCACCATCTCTGATCACATAGCTTATTCAATACACATATTTTAAGTTAATCATTGCATTAGGTTATTTTATTGTCTATCTCCCTCACTAAGTGATTTTTTTTTGAGGTAGAATCTTGCTATTTCTATATCCTCATTGTCTTGAATATTGAATAAATATTTGGTAATGGAATAAAACACATCACTAGAGGACCAAAAGAAAAGAATTTCCATTGGACCAGATGAAATTGAGATCTAACTATATTGATGAGCTGTCCAAAGCTATATAGTTAGTATGGCAAAACAAAAAAATGCTTCTCTCTCTCTCTCTCTCTCTCTCTCTCTTTTTTTTTTAGTAATCTCTAACCCCAACATGGAACTCAAACTCATGACCCTGAGACCAAGAGTGTCATGCTCTACTGACTGAGCCATCCAGGGGCTCCAAAATAGAATTTTTTTACAGTTTATTTGTTTTTTTAGTAATCTCTACACTGAGCATGGGGCTTGAACTCATGACCCCAAGATCAAGAGACATATTCTTTTCTAAATCTGCCAGTTACCCCACAAAATAGAATTCTTAATACCTAGCCCATTACTCACTCTTCTCTGCTTCTCTTCTACAAGGTACATTGCCTTTTATGAAAATCTCACTGCAAATTTGATTCGGGAAAGTTGCCCTTACATATGGAAGGGGCATATATGACTTTAAGTAGAAAATATTAAAAGATATTCCCTCAGAACAAACTCTTATGAGTAAGAGGTTATATAACTCAGCAAAAGTTACCTAGATTGTATTAATTTCATATACACAGATATTCTATCATAACATACTTAAAAGTCATTATCTCATAACATAGTCAGCTGATCTGCCTTACAGATGTTTGAAATGATGGTACTTAAGTAAAACAAAAGTCTGGGTTTTAAAAAAAAGACAAGTACTGTATGATATCACTTATATGGAATCTAAAAAAGACAAATTCAAGAGAAACAGAACAGAGCAGTGATTACCAGGTGTTGGATGTAGAGGCTTCTTTTATACAACAGGCTGGAGCAATGGCTTTGTTCTATCACTCTTATTAATTAACAGATGATTGCTTATATTTCTTCCAGTGCTTAACTGCAGTTCCAGTAATTGTCTGCTCAATAAAAGTAATAGAGTGGTGCCTGGCTGGCTTAGTCAGTAGAGCATGGGATTCTTGATCTCAGGATTGTGAGTTTGAACCCCACCTTGGGTGTAGGGATTACTTACTTACTTACTCAGCTTTAAAGAGGGACATTATATTGAGAGAAGAAAAGTCAAGGTCATATGAAGCAATTTATACTTTACATGTCTCTATATATTTTTAAGTTTTTACCAAATATATCCCAAGTTGTGTTAAGTATTAATCTTGCCAATTAAAACAACAACAACAACAACAAGCTTGTGACATGGTAGAGCAGAATTTGACTCAGGCAAGATGAAATTTCCCATGCCCTTAATGGCTCTTTTATTATGACACAATTATATTATGAACATGTTTATATAATACAGTCTATAAATAATTTAATGTGTATTATTTTACTATATAGATACAGTATAATTTTATTCAAAAGTCTTTTATTTCAAACTATTTATAACAACTTTAAAAACTTTTATTATGGAGTTTTCCCAAAACAAAATTAGACAGCATATAAATAAAAAACCCACAAGTATCCATAACCCAGTGATTATCATTTTATGGCCAAACTTGTTTTCCTAAATGAAAACTTTACTTTTTCTACTCCTATAACTTCTCTTTGTAATTTATGAAGAGATTTCATAAATATCTGGATTCTGATCCATTTACCATTCTCAACAACTTTAATTAACCTTTAGAATCAGCTTCCATTAATAACATGATTATTTATCAGAGTTTCACAACTATCTGGGGCAAACATTTAAAATCTAAATCTCCTAAGATTTTCTCTGTCCCTGTGACAATTCAAAAATATAAAAAACCTGTGCAAAGAACTACAACAATTATACACTTAAAGCTATCATCATGCAATGACATTTAAAGAGTTGGGAAAAATAGAGGAGAAGAGATAATAATTTGAGAAATGATGTAAAAGTTTTTCCACACATTTTCTTAAACATCTTCTGATTAAATGAAAATAAACCATTGGGCAGAGACAAGCCCAGTTCACTATTTTAGTGGTTCCACATTGCATCCTCCTGGAGTGTTTTGCAAGTTAAAATAATGTTGTCTAATGCAAGGCAAAGTAGAACTCAGAGGTCAAGACCACGAATTAGGCTGGAGAACAAAGTGAATGGAGTGTAATCACGTGGTTACAATGCAATGGTGATTCAGAACCATGGACAGTAACACTCTCGCCTCCCTACTTCCTGTGGTAAATCGCTTGCTCTGACAGAAAGGCATCTGTTACTGTGTATCTGGAGTGGTTAGAGGAAAGGGACACACCATGCTCTGAGGCCAAATGCAGTCTAACCTAGAAGCAACAGAGCCCAGGCAGAAGCATGGTGAAGGTCTTAAAATCTAAAAACAGATATGAAGGAATCACACTCAGGGAAATAAAAAGCCAAATCTGAGGTCAAAAAGCAGGACTGGAGTTTAAGCTAAGTCCAAATACAATAGAAAAGGGTAGGCATTCAAACTTGAGGACTAGAAACATTACAGAAGCAGACAACAAGATCTACACAACAGTGCAACTAGAGTAAGGTCTTTTTGCCTTTGGATCTGATTCAATTCGATTCAAGTTAATTCAAATCCATAAGCATTCAATGCTCACCAATAGTGAGACAATGGCTTTAGGCAGTAATCTTGGTGTGGACAGATAAGAGCTAACAGATTTGCACTGCTCAGAGGCATGAACAAGATTGAACAGATGCTACTGATTACACCTGTGACCTAGGTCTTCTGGAGCCTCAAGGTCTTGACATCTGGAAGCAGTCCCTTATTTTTAATTCACTATCAATTCTTTTGCACTAACTCAGAGAAGATAAAGAAAAAAGAACAAAAAGAGGGTTGAGTTGACTGGGGAAGGGGAAATTGATGCGTACTGACATGATTATCCCCACCTTCTTATTGGGTATTTCATTTTAACATTTTTTCCCAATCTCTCTAGACAAAAAGTGACTTTATATGGACCTCCTTTAGGAAGAAAATGATGTGTACGTGCACACGTATGTGCATATATGCATGTGTATGTACATGTGTGTATAAATTGAGAAATTTTGTTTCGATTTTATCCAAAACAGATAAAGGGATGTCAACATAATTGGGAGAAATAGACAATTTAGCACAGTATATAAATATTTTTTTCTACTAACAAATAAAAGGTCCTCTTACTTTAGGGTAAGAGACTTCTTACAATCCCTTTTTAGATATATTAAATAAAGGACAGATTCATTAGATAAAACAAACCAAAAAGACAGTAGGTAAGTTTCTTAACACTAGAGGTTACTTTCTCAGATATTGATAATGTTGCCAACTTAGTGGGAAGAAATTTTAATTTTTTATTTTACTTTTTAAAAATTTTTTAATGTTTACTCATTTTTGAGAGACAGAGAGAGACAGAGCATGAGAGGGGAAGGGGCAGAGAGAGAAGGAAACACAGAATCTGAAGCAGGCTCCAGGCTCTGAGCTGTCAGCACAGAGCCCAACGTGGGGCTCGAAACCCAGACTATGAAATCATGAGCTGAGCTGAGGTCAGACGCTTAACCAAATGAGCCACCCAGGTGCCCCTGGGAAGAAATTTTAAATAGAAGTTCAAGAGTTTGGCAATTAAGCAAGCCAAAGTAGTGGAGAGCCATATACGCACTTGATTTTGATGCATCACTGGAATAATTATTATGGATACAAATGTCATTGTGCATTAAGATAAGTCTCTTCATTAGCCTATAGAGTAGATTTGGCATGATGTGACTACATGGATGTCCTCAAACTTCTTCAGTGCCCCATGTGTACTTTTTCCAAAATTGTGCTCTGTTGGTTATAGAATACCTCCCCAGACAAGAGATTTATTCTTTGTGAAGAGATATGCAGAAAACTATACTTCTGCTTATAGCACACTCAGGTCTTGCCTAATATCTAGGAAGACTAAGGGCCATACTTGGACCACAATGGGTTTCTTCTGTAGATGCTATTAGGGGCTTTGAGCCAACATCTAAAATAAGGATCAGCAAACTTCTTGCTGTAAAGGCCATATAGTAAATATTTTTAGATCTTCTGGGAGCTCCTGGCTGGCTCAGTCAGTTGAGTATGTTACTCTTGATCTCAGGGTTTCAAGTTCAAGCCCCATGTTGGGTGTAGAGATTACTTAAAAATAAAATTAAAAAAAAAAAAAAGAAAGAAAGAGGCTTCTGACAAACTCAAGGGAAGTATTCACTACCCTCCTTGATTTTCTTCCTCATATCAGCTAGTTATGCCACAATTTGAAAGAAAACTTTCTTTCCATATTACATAGAAAATACCTGTATGTGATATGTGTGTTTATATATATATGTATATGTATGTATGTATGTATGTATGTATATATATATATATATATATATATATATTTATACATAAATACAAAATAATAGGAATGGATAAATAGAAATAGAGATAGATAAAATGCATGTGCATATTGGGGTGCCTGGGTAGCTTAGTGGGCTAAACATCTGACTCTTGAGCTCTGCCTTAGGTGATGATTTCACCATTCATGAGCTCAAAACCTGTTTTGGGCTCTGTGTGGCAGCACGTAGCCTGCTTGGGATTCCCTCTCTCTCTCTCTCTCTCTCTCTCTCTCCAGGCTGCTCCCCAACTCATGCTCTCCTGCACATGCACACTCTCTCATCGCTCTATCAAAAATAAATAAACTTAAAAATATATGTGTGTGTTTATGTCTGTAACAATGAATTTATAAAATGTGTATATATAATATATAAAAACACATTTATATATATCCCTTAGTTTACAAAACTACTTTTGCAAAATACCACTTTCATATATAATTTCAAAAGATATATAAGGGAACTAATAGAGTATAATTGAATGAGTGGGAATGGTCATTGCAAGCCATCTAGTTAACTAGCTTTGTCTGTCATTGCTTCCCATGCCCATAAAGTAATGGACATACACATTCATGTAGCAAAGAGCTCTCCAGTGTCATTAAAAAAAAAAATGGGGGGGGGGCACCCGGGTGGCTCAGTCAGTTAAGCCTCTGACTTCAGCTCAAGTCATCATCTCGAGGTTTGTGGGCTCAAGTCCCGTGTTGGGCTCTGTGCTAACAGCTCCCAGCCTGGAGCCTGCTTTGGAGTCTGTGTCTCCCTCTCTCTCTGGCCCTCCCCTGCTCACGCTGTCTCTCTCTCTCTCAGAAACAGAGAAAAACATATAAAATATTTTTTAAAAAATTTTAAATATTTATTCTTAAGAGAGAGAGAGAAGCAGAGAGAGAGACAGACAGACAGACAGAGCACAAGTAGGGGAGGGGCAGAGAGAGAGAGACAAAGACACAGAATCTGAAGCAGGCTTCAGGCTCCAAGCTGTCAGCACAGAGCTGGATGCAGGACTCGAACTCATGAGCTGGGAGATCATTAACTTGAGGCAAAGTCGGATGCTTAACTGACTGAACCACCTAGGCAACCCACGAGAGTCATTTTATAGAGCAATAGTCATATATAGAGTGATGAGGCTTCTACACTTGCTTGATAACTGCTGCCAAGGTGTATCACACCCATTTCCACTTAATCAGCTGCTCCTCTTAAAGAAGGAAGGTGTTTTCTTAATAAATGTATGTATTTAGATTAAATTTGCTGTCAAGGAGGTGACACTGCCTGCTACAAATGATTCACATATGTGCTAATTATCTTACAGAACACGGAAGCTATAGAGAGATTAGAGTAATGACTTGGATGGATGAACAAATAGGTCAGCTAGAGATGAGTGAACTGATTTGTCTAATATTAGAACCAAGCCCTACAAACCCCCTGCCTGACTAAATCATCCAATTGCTTCTGCAGTTTTAGAACTTAAATTATGGTTTTAAACCTTTGTAGTTTTTAATTTTCATATGATTGGCAGTCTTTTGTAAGAATTATATAAGATACAAATATAATTACATCCTGGAGAATTATAAGAGATGTAAAAACACACTCTCTAACAAAACTGCTTTCCTAAAGGTTTATGATTTGTCAAAAGATTCTCCCATTTTGTAAGGCTTTCATTAGTTCCCTAATATGCCTCATAGAAAGGCTCAGAACATGAAAACCCTCAACAACTACAAGGGCTGCCATCATGAACAAATACCAAAATGTAACATAAAGATGTTCTTCCATAATATTTATCAGCAGATAGGACTTTATGATTTGAGTAAATAATATAAGGTGATAAGCAGATAACACAGGGGGTTTGCTGTTCTACAAGTTAAAAAACACAGACTCTTTAGTTCATTTCTGTCTTCAGGGGCTTTGTGAAAGAAGACATTTAGCCCCTCGATGCCTCATTCTTTTTCTCTTAATAAAATTGATTTCACATGCTAGTATCTATGCCACAGTTAATAGTAAAGTTACCTAAAAGAAGGAAAAAGACAGCATTCTTTATTTTGTACATCTCTCTGCCTTTCAAATGCACCCTTCTCAATCTTCACAAAACTAAAAATACTAGATACAGTAACAGAATAAGAAAGATCACTGATTGGGGCACTTGGGTGGCTCAGTCGGTTGAACGTCTGGCTTCAGCTCAGGTGATGATCTCGCAGTTTGTGGGTTCGAGCCCCACATCAGGCTCTGTGCTGAAAGCTCAGAGCCTGGAGCCTGCTTCAGATTCTGTGTCTCCCTCTTTCTCTTCCCCTCCCTTGCTCATACTCTGTCTCTCTCTGTCTCAAAAATAAACTATTAAAAAAAAAAAGAAAGATCACTGATCAAATAAAAACAGAAAGCTAAGCCATTGGACAATATGATTCAACACTTGTTTTAATTTCTTTAGGCAACCAAAGACCATCTCTCTATGTGCTGTTCCGATATCTCACCTCTGTAATGAGAATTAGGTGGGAGTGTTTAAGTAAGACCAATTTTTACCACTATAGGAAAAATTGAAGTTTACTCACATGATTAGATGCAGTGGGCTTTTATTGAGTCAAAACCAGCATCAATTGGAAGAGCATGCAACTCTTGATCTTGGAGTCATGAGTTCAAGCCCTACATTGGGTGTAGAAATTATCTAAACAAATACACAAACAAACAAACTTAACCCATTAAAAAAAACAGCATTTATACACATCTGGACCTAATTTTAACTTGCTTTTCTTCTTTTCTCCCTGCCATTTCCTACATCTGTATAACCTATTCCCCACCACATCCCCTCTACCACCCAAGTCATACCCCAAAAGCCAAAGGTAGAGAAAATAGTATGTTGTGTGTTACAGATATTTTTCCTCTAGCTCAACTCCATTAATTCATATTTTTAAAGTTTATTTATTTAATTTATTTTTGAGAGAGAGAAAGAGAGAGACTATGCACGCATGGGAGGGGCAGAGAGAGAGGCAGAGAGACAGTGAGTCTCAAGCAGACTCCGCAGTCAGCGCAGAGTCCAATGGGGGGCTGAAACCCACAAACTAGGAGATTATGATCTTAGCCAAGGTCAAGAGTTGGACACTTAACCAACTGAGCCACCCACATTCCCCTCAGCTCCATTAATTCCTAGTAGAACCCTACAGAAAGAGAAGCCACTAAATGAATTCCAAGGAATATACTATATGGCACTCTAGGAACCAAAGAAACACAGCTGGATATAAGCAAGGAAAGAGGCTTTTCCACATTTTCTCACAGCATGACCTGGCATCAGATCTGGCAGCTCTGAAAGCAATGAAAGATGGCACTTTTAACAGATTCAATATTATATTGGGTGTGGGCAACAAAGGAAGGCACCACTTTCAGGGGTTTTCTTACTAATGCAGCACATTAACCACGTGACTAGAATTCCTGAGCATAGAAGAGGGCTTCCCAAGCTGATGTAAAACTGCCCTTGGCAGTCAGCGGGAGCCTGGAAGCCCTGTGAGAGCAGGCAGGGGCAGGAATGTGAAATTAGTTTGATCACTTATTTAAGTCTATTTGTACCCACAGCCTGGTGAAAACTGAAAATTAGTTTATATGGGTTTTCCAGTAAAATACAGCTTTCAAATATTTTCCCCGCGGTATTCAAAAATCATGGAAATGTGGGGCACCTAGGTAGCTCAGTCAATTGGGCAACTCATTCTGACTTTTTATTTTTTTTTTCAATTTATTTTGAGAGAGACAGAGTGTGAACAGGGGAGGGGCAGAGAGAGATGGAAACACAGAATTTGAAGCAGGCTTCAGGCTCTGAGTTGTCAACACAGAGCCAGACACAGGTATTGAACTCACAGACAGCAAGATCATAACCAGAGCTGAAGTTGGATGCTTAACCAACTGAGCCACCCAGGTGCCCCGCATCTGACTCTTGATTTTGGCTCAGGTCATGATCTCACAGTTCATGGGATCAAGTCCTGCACGGGGCTCCACTGACAGTGCAGAGCCTGCTTGGGATTCTCCTTCTCTCCCTCTTTCTCTGCCCCTCCCTCACCCTGATGCACATGTGCTCTGTCTCAAAATAAATAAACTTTAAAATTAAAAAAAAAAAACACATGGAAATGCACAAATTTCACCTTCAAACTATATGCCTGATTTGGCGGCAGAAATATAGTTACCATATTCATATGTTATCATCAGAGGACCAACATTTTCATTGATTGCTAAAGTCCCACCATAATGTATTCCTTTTGCTCAACACTACCAACAGCAGATACATTTCTTTATCAAGAGAAAAGGAGATGGAAAGGGAGTTGAGGGAGTAGTGAAGAAGTAAAAATGAAAGGAAATAAGGAAAATGTCTAATGCATCACAGCCTTTATTTTTTTTTTGAAAGTCCAAAGCTGGAGAAATTATTTTATTTCTAGTTTTACTTGTTTCACAGTCTTAATTAGTACTGTTGCTCTGGTTGGAAGGCAAAAGGAAAGGGCCCTTTTGGTCTCTGCTTCACTCTACCCTCCCCAGTGTGTCTCTCAGAGGTCTGTAGTTATGCAGGTAAGATGGTGGCATGGTTTGGTGAAAGGAACACTGGATTTGGGAATACAACACCTGGTTTCAGACCTGTCTCTCTAGCTAACAGCCTCTTGGGATGGGGGTGAGGGTTGGGGAGAGGAGTGGCCATGATTTGTAGTATTTGCCAATTTCCATGACGTAAATATTCACAACATAATTACTCCCAACATGACATTTCACACCCTCATTCACGTTTCACATTCCCATCCACACATTTATTGTAAGGAAAAAAAGAAAGAAAAAAAATTCTTTATACTTTTTGGGTTTTATTGTGGACAGTTTCTCTTGCTAAATATTGAAGTTCACCAATTTTTTGTAATATCTAAGCAGCTGTTAATCCAACCTAGTATATTTTTTTCATCTCAGGCACTGTAGTTTTCATCCCTAGAAATTCTATACAGGTCTTCTTTTATTTATTTATTTATTTATTTATTGAGAGAGCACAGGTCTTCATTTATTTATTTGTTTGTTTATTATTGAGGGAGCACAAGCTGAGGAGAGGCAGAGAGAGAGGGACAGGGGATGTGAAGTGGGCTCTGCAAGCCCAATGGGGGGCTTGAATTCACCAACTGTGAGATCATGACCTGAGCTGAAGTTGGATGTTCAACTGACTGAGCCACCCAGATGTCCCTATATGGGTCTTCTTTTAGATCTCCTTTGTTTCTACTTAAATGCTGAACACATAGAATATAGTTAAAATAAACAGTTTTGTGGTTTTTCTGTAAATTGTAACCTTTGTATCTATTCTGGGTCAATTTTAATTTATTGATTTTTCTTTCCTGCTGATTTACATTCCTGGTAATCTTAGATCAGATATTATGCATTTTGTTGAGTGCTGCATATTTTTATATGCCTCTGTATTTTCTTGAGCTGTTTCTGAGATGTAGTTGTTACTAGAAAACATTTTCTTTTGGGTCTCAATTTTCACATTTTTTTAAGGTGGGGACATAGCAGCATTTAGTAGAGTTAATTATTCCTCACTACTGAGGCAAGACCCTTCTGAGTATTGCACCCAAATTATGAGCTTTTCCAGCTGATGGGACCAGGCACTGTTTCAGATTACGTATAAGCATAGAATACTGTTTTCTCTAATTCTTCCAGACAGTTATTTTTCAGTCCTCAAGAGATTTCCTTAATGCATGTGTCGATAAGTACTGTGCAGAATACTTTGGAGAGACTACAGAGCTCTGAGGTGCTTTCTCTCTGCAACTCTCCTTTCTGGTACTTTGTCTGGAGAACTCTAGCTGCCTTGGCCTTCCTGGACTCAGCTCTGTCCACATTCTTCCCCTTTGCTCCTGGCCTTGGATCTTTCTCAAGGGAGGTAAGCTGGGGCCAACTGTAGGGTTCCTTTATTGTTTCTCATCTCCTGGAGAGCACTATCTTTTGTTACCAGATGTCCAGTGTCGAGAAAACTCTTGTTTCATGCATTTTGTTGAAGTATTAAAAAAAATGCAGGTGGACAAGTAAATCCATTTCTTATTACTTTATCCTGGGTGGAAGCAAAAGTGATTACCTTCATTTTAAGTATAATTTATTTCATTGTAAGTTCACGCAATTTAATATTCAATAATGGTGGTGTAAATTACCTGGGTATAAATCCTGCAAATTTAACAACTGGCTCTCAAGCTGGTAGAGGCTAGCACATCTCATCTCTGCTTGAGCTTCATTTTCTGCATCATTTGACAATGACATTATTTTATACAATTTAAGATTACCTCTAGTTTATCAAGTCTAAATCCCACAGCCTTAAGAACAACAACTCTGGTCAGAGTTATTTAATAATTTTTAAAAATAAAGCACATAAAATAAAACTAATAAATTCTTCAGGATTCAGACTCAGGATTCAATGTACTGTACTACACTTTTTATTCAAGAGTCTCCTGCCTCTATGGATCCTAAAGCACATTTCCAGCCTAGGCCTTTGTCATCTCTAGACTAAAGACACTGCTGAAACTGGTATTTTTGCTTTTAGGCTTGTTCCTCTTCAATTTTACTCTCCATGGCATCAAGGGAATGAGCTTTCTTTTTTAAAAGTTGTTTTAAATGTTTTATTTATTTTTGAGAGACAGAGAGAGGCAGAGCATGAGCTGGGGAGGAGGAGAGAGAGAGAGGGAGACACAGAATCTGAAGCAGGCTCCAGTCTCTGAGCTGTCAGCACAGAGACCGACGTGGGGCTTGAACTCGCGAACTGTGAAACCATGACCTGAACTGAAGTCAGATACTTAACTGACTGAGCCACCCAGGCGCCCCAGGGAGTGAACTTTCTACAATCTTAGATTTGAGGGATGCCTGGGTGGCTCAGTAGCTGAGTGCCTGACTCTTGATTTCAGCTCAGGTCATAATCTCATAGTTCATGGGTTTGAGCCCTGCATTTTATCAACAGCATTTGTTAACAGCATGAACTCTGCTTGGGATTCTCTTTCTCTCTCTCTCTCCCTCTCTCTCTCTCTCTCTCTTTCTCTGTGTGTGTGTGTTCCCCCTCTGCTAATGTTCTTTCTCTCTCTCAAGATAAATAAACTTAAAAAATTTAATAAAATCACAGATGTGATTAGGTATTTCACAGTACCTGCAGAATGAAGTCCAAGACCCTTAGGATATGCAAGCCTTTGCAATAAAACAAAAAACCAAAAACCAGAAAAAACTAACAAAGTAAATCACTCCCCAATTTTAGTCCCCTTGGTGGTAGTATACATGATACACCTGTCATGGCTTCTTGGAAGCATTTTGTGCTTTCCTACTCTTTGACCTTTGATCTGACCATGTGGTCAAATTTGACCATTTGGCCAATGGAATGTTAAGAATGTGACATGCACAGAGGCTTGAAAAGAGACTGCATGGTTGGGCTTGCACTTTTGTCATCATTATAGATAGTGATAGCATTTGTCCCTATACCTTGAGCCCAGAATGAGATATGTGGGCTAGACACACAACGTGAAGCAGAGCTCCCCAGCCAACCCTACTTCAGCCAATCTGCCCTCGACCTGCAGATCAGTGAGCATGAAAATGAATGCTAATTGTTGTAGAACACAAAGATTTTTGTGGTTGCTTATTATGCAGCAAAAGCTGATGGATACAATAACTAAAATTTGTTATTATTCCATGCAAGAAAGTTGCACATCTGTTAGCTCATTTAACTTTCTCAATAGTCTGTGAAACTGTTTTCTTGCATTGTATGGATAGGAGAAATGGTATTTAGTGAACTTATGTTACGTGCTTAAGTTTACATTCAAAATAAGTGTGGTGGATGTGAGATTTGAACTCAGATTTGTCTTTTCCACTACACACCTTCATTTCCTACTGTTCCCTTTATTTCCTCTATTTTCTGTTTCAGCAAAAACATAAAGTACCATTTCTAAGTCTAGCCGTTGCATATGTTGTATCTAGGCATATAGTAAGTGTTCAATAAATATTCAGTAAATAGCTAATAAATAAATTTAAAATGTCTCTCTTTTGTCACCTGGTTAATTTAGTCTTCAAAATCTGTTTATTTTTTAAAAATGTTTAAGTTTATTTATTTTGAGAGAGAGAGGAGTGCACATGTGTGCATGAAAGTATGAGCAGGGGAGAGACAGAAAGAGAGAGGGAGAGACAGAATCCCAAGCAGGCTCCACACTGTCAATATAGAGCCCGACGTGGAGCTTGATCTCATAAACAGTGAGATCATGGCCTGAGCTGAAATCAAGAGTCAGATGCTTAACCAACTGAGCCACCTAGGATGACCCAAACCCTGTTTCAGAGATCATTCTTACATGAAGTTTTTTCTTCACCTCTCCAATAATTTCCTCCTTTCTGCTTTTCAATCCACCACAGTCAAAACTTCTATCAGACTAAATTGCAATTATCTCATTAATGCATTTGTTTTCCTTACCTTAAAATTTCTTTGAGTCCATAAAAATTTGTCTTGTATACCTAGGGCTAGTTTGGGAATAGCACACAACTAATAAGTGTAAGTGTTTAACAATTTCATTTCATAAGTGTATCGTTTCATTCTGATCATTTGTGATCACTAGGAGAGAACTAAGCTTCCAGGAAATCCCAAATAATTTAAGCATTATGGTTGTCCCTGATGCTATTTCCATTCATAAGCAGACACCAAAGAAAAACTTAAAACAAGTTACATTTAAAGAGGTTTAGGAAACTCCTTACCTGTACTTTAAGACTTCCTATTTTTCCTCCATGACCCTCTTGAAAATCATTGCATATAGCAGACTTTATGATGTGAAAGCACTTCTGAATGACATACTTGCAGGGGGGGGAAATATTTGAAAATTCTCTTTAATTTGAAGGTTTGAGAATGATTTTTCATAACCAAAGTATCTGAAGTACATAGTTTTATAAGGAAAAATAAAATTACTTAATGTTTTCAAATAACTGCTTTTAAAACTTATTATGACAGAACCCACAGAAAAGTACCTGGAAAGTACCTTATCAAACAGCAACAACCACTAGATGTCAGCACTTAAGAACTGTAATCCCACCAATGTCTCTGACGTCAGTTTAATTTTTTTTTTCAAGATTATGATTTATATTACAAGATAATTGGAAAACATGTAACTGTTTGCTTGGAGTGGATAAACTCATGTTTAGAAAACAATAAACTCAATTATGGTGACAATTCTGATAACAAGAATAAACATCTCAGTTTTAAAATTGTTTATTTTGAGAGAGAGCATGAACAGGGGAGGGGCAGAGCAAGGGAGGGAGATAGAGAATCCCAAGCACGCTCTGGGCTGTCAGCACAGAGCCTGACTTGGGGCTTGATCTCATGAACCATGAGATCATGACGTGGGCCAAAATAAAGAGTCAGATGCTTAACCAACTAAGCCATCCAGGCCCCCCTAAAAATCTCATTTTAAGTGATCATTTTGCAAGTCCTGGAGGTTCACCAACTGGTACTTTGCCAAAACAGACCAGGATAAGATTCTATATGCAAAAATTCCCTACAGGCAAATACCCTATCATCTCAAGAACTGAATAAGTGGACTTTGGGGTTCTCTTCACGTCATGACAGCAAAATGTTCTTCTTCTCAAAACCATACTAGTTAGAGTCCTGCACATGCACTTCCTGTGTTGCTCCTTGCCAACTGTACATCAACTTTCTTCAGCGTCTCCTTTTAGATTTAAGCCATGCAATCACTAAATTCCCTTTGCTTTTGAAGCACATTCAACAAATCAAAATCAGTGCAGTGACAGGTCTTTGTTTGTTTGTTTGTTTTGTTTTGTTTCCTAGAACACATAAATCTCTTGTGGGCTATTTCTGAATAGCATACAAAGTGAGATGCACCAAGGGCAAGGAGCATGCCAAAGGTGTGTCCACAGGGCGGGGTCTGTGAGCCTGTGGCTGAGAATAATGGAAGTCTAATTAGCTGCTTAATGAACCATTATTAAGCTGTCTGGGGTTGAGTGAGGAATGTACACACTTGGCTCAGCTGACTGGCATCATTTTGATCAGAGTCTGAAATGAAACAACAGAATTTTTTAGGCCATTAGATACTTTCATAGGTAGCCTCAGAGATCTCTTCCATGTCTGAAGTTCTGTGATACATGAGACTAATTAAAAAGCCCCTGTTTCTAGTACCATCTTTACGTAGTTTTAAGAAAGTGAAAATTATTCTTATCCTTATTTAAAAATGAACACATGGTCAAACCATATCACAGAGTTAGCATTTCCTATTCACTATGTCTTATAACACAGAAGTAAAATAAGGCACCAATATTGCTTTGCATTTCCCACAACAGCAAATTTCTGCTTGCATGCTGAGAATTTTGCCCTAGACTTATAGTTGAATTGTTATACACTAAAATTTTCTTTCAATAATTATAAGATTTATATCCTCCTTTCTATAATTGCCAGAGTTATTTAAATTTAACTGTGTTTATGTGAGTTCAATGTGTATTGGTAGTCTTTTCCTATATGACTTTATCATTTATTTTCATTTTATTTTATTTTATTATTTTTAAAGTTTGTTTATTGTGAAAGAGTGCGGGGGAGGGGCAAAGAGAGAGGGAGAAGAGAATCCCAAGCAGGCTCCACATGACAGCAGAGTCCTACAGGGGGCTCCAACTCACAAACTGTGAGACCTTGACAGGAGAGAAAACCAAGAGTTAGAGCTACACACCCAGGCACCCCTTCATTTACATTTTAAAGATAAAGAAAACAAAAAAGTCTCAAAGTACTTTTGTTTACTTTACCGGGGGTGCCTGGCTGGTGCTGGTCTCAGGATTGAGTTTGGCCCTGCACTGGGCCTAGAGATTACATTAAAACACACACATACACACAGGAGCTCCTGGGTGGCTTAGTCAGTTAAACATCTGACTTCAACCCAGGTTATGACTTCATGGTTCATGAATTCAAGTCCTGTGTTGGGTTCTGTGCTGACAGTGGAGAGCCTTGGAGCGTGCTTCAGATTCAGAGGGAGCCTCTCTGTCTGCTCCTCCCCTGCTCACATAAGTAATAAATAGATATAAAAAAAATTTAAACAGACATACACAAGTGATTTTGTTTATTTGTTTCCGTTAAGATTATATGGTGAGTCAGAGACAGAGTTGGGGTTATCTGACATGGTCTTTTCTTATTTTGCAGAGCTCATTATTTTCTTTAAACTTTTGGGAATCAAACCAATTGTGAAAAATTTTGTTCTTCTAAAGTGTGCTCCTCATCTGTAATGTACATCTTCTACTCTATTCTGTTTCTGTTCCAGTATTTCTCTACAGGTCCCATGTGAGTGTTTATTTATTTATTTATAATTTATGTTTTATGTTTATTTTTGAGAGACAGAGAGATAAAGTAGGAGCCGAGGAGGAGCAGAGAGAGAGGGAGACACAGAATCCAAAGCAGGCTCCAGGCTCTGAGCTGTTAGCACAGAGCCTGATGCGAGGCTTGAACCCACAAACTATGAGATCATGACCTGAGGTGAAGTTGGACATTCAACCAACTGAGCCACCCAGGCAACTTCCATATTAAGTTTTCTTATTATTTATCATAAACAGCGTGGCAAAATTATCTTAATGCTTTTGCTTATTCATTTGGTGATCCTTTGAAAACTTACCTTAGAATATGAGGTGGAAGTTTCATGTTCATGCTATTATCCTATAATCAGTTCCCTAGTTGCCTAAGGCACAGTGGGTGTAAAAACCCCTGGCAGTAGGTAGCCACAGTATTAGAGCTTTATGTCAACAACCTTACCACTGTACACTTATGCCAAATTATGAAAAATATTTTTCTTATTCAGTGGGATGTCCTTGAATATTGGTTTATTCTGTAGTTTAAGGGTGAGTTAAAGAATTTGATACAAAATCAGGTTAGCACGACACCTCATGGTTTGTTAACCCTTTCCTTCCTCTCTTCCCCCTTTTCCCCTCCCTTTCTTTACTCTCTTCTTCCTCCCTCCCTCCCTCCCTTCTTTCCTTCCTTCCTTTCCTCTTTCTTTCTTTCTTTCTTTCTACAGGTCAACTTACCCTTTTCTCCATCCAACTGTTTCTGTTCTTCTGCTGAAAACTTGGTTCCCAATATAGAATCCCCTCTTACCCCTTAGAGCCCTCTTATCCTGATTAAGGAGATGGATTAGATAAACTTTTAAATGCTAGTGGCCACAGGGTCTTTTACAATTGAACTTCTGCATTGGAGAAATGGCTTCAGAGGACTTGGTTTTTGCCTTTCTTATTGCCTCCCAAGCTTATAGTCTTGCATATTCTTTTTTAAAAAATTTTTAAAAGTTTATTTATTTTTGAGAGGCAGAGAATGTGGAGGGGAGGGGCAGAGAAAGAGGGAGACACAGAATCCAAAGCAGGCTGCAGGCTCTGAGCTGTTGTAACACAGAGCCCGACATGGGGCTTGAACTCATGAACTGAGATCATGACCAGAGCCGAAGTCAGATGCCTAACCAACTGAGCCACCCAGGCACCCCATGGTCTTTCTTTCATATTCAAAACGAGGGTACAGTGGGTACCTTATTACTGTAACTTACTTCTGATAACATTGTATGACTTCAAGTAGGGTGATGTTTTAGATGCCATGGAAAGGAATATGCCAAACTCTTAACTCTGAGAATTCTACTTGTTACAATATGTACCCTATCATATTCTTTTTTTTTCAATAAACTTGTTTCATTTCGATGATTTTAAGATTAAAGTTTTCAAAAATTAGTCAGCTTCAATATTGAAGCAAATAAAATTTAGAACACTGGAAATTTAAATACAGAATGGTTACATGTAAATAATAAGAAAACACTGTAGAAAAAGTAGATAAAATTATGATTAAGAAATAGCAGTGTTGATTTTTTTCCAAATGAAAATAAATATACTAGAACAAGTACATGGACTGAGGAAGGGCACTAATTTTATTGAAATGCAATGAAAATTGTATTCAATAGGGGGTCCTGGGTTACTCAGTTGGTTAAGCATCCAACTTTGGCTCAGATCATGATCTCACGGCTTGTGAGTTCGAGCCCCGCATTGGGCTCTGGTGCTGACAGCTCAGGGCCTGGAGCCTGTTTTGTATTCTGTGTCCCTCTCTCGCTCTGCCCCAACCCTGCTCATGCTCTGTCTCTCTCAAGAATAAATAAAACATTAAAAAAATTAAAAAAAGAAAATTGTATTCAGTATAATCTAATATCACTTTGAAGAAAATATTGAAAGAAAAGGGGTCCAGAGTTTTTTATTGAATTAACTGACTTACTTCAGAAATGTTAAAACATTTGATGTGCTTTTGCATTTATAAAAGTTCTCTGACTTTCCCAATTATCATGATGCTCTCTCACACATAGATATAATTTGAACCAGACGATTTCCTCACAATGCACTGATTGTTATCCAAACCCCTTCCAAGTCACCTGTACAGGTAAATAGGGGTGTCTATGTTCCAAGCCCTTGGGGAGCCCTGGGCTCAAATTCCTGAGAGTCTAAGGAATTTGAGCACCTCCATAACACTCTGAATCAGGTGTTTATACAGCTAACTGCCCCACATTGTTTTGAAGATAGAGCATCACTATAGCAAGTGGGTAGTTAGAAAGAAACGTTGTTTTATGAGTTAATATCATAGATAATATTTCAGTCCCAATCCTGGTTAATAGTTGTGTGAAACAGTGTCCCAGTTGTCTCAGGTTCATGTGATTTATTATTGTCCAAACAACCCTTGGGATAATCATGTCAAATTCTACATCTCTGCCCAATGTGGTTCTGCAAGGTACTGAGAATTTGCCTGAGCCTCTACCCACTATCAAGTCTATTCCTTTGACTAGCCCATGTGGCTCACGCTCTTCTCTGGTAAACACCGCAGGATTCCGTTACTCGTCAATGCTTTCTGGGCTACTGTTTTCATTATCATCCTGATGTTGGCACATGTCTTTGGATCTCCAGACACAATACTCTCCTAGTCCTTGTTGATTTGGCCCCACGGTGGAAGATGGAGAGGTGAAAAAGTGTTTTGTTCTTTTAATTACACTGTTTCAGTCTCCAAATACAACTATTACTATGAAATGATTCCTTATCCTACCAAAATGTTCCCTTCATGAGGGCAGACACCAAATCTTATCCATATTTCTAGGATCCTTCCTGGCACATACTAAGCCAATAATATTTGTTCAATGAATGGTCTAAGTCCTTCAAAGACTGGCTAGAGAATATATAAATGAAAACATTTCCAAAATATCCTTTCTGGTGGGCTTGTTTTTCAGATGAGATGGTATAGACTTCTCTCTTTGTTCCTGCTAAGTACAGCTATAAACTCTAGAAAAAATGAAAGAGGCAATGATAGAAGGGCTTTGAAAGGTGAAAAGGGAAAGGCAGACTGGCTAGGGATCCAAGACTAGAGGAACAAAGTGGCCAGGTATCTTAATTACCCTCCTCAGCCCTCTACAGAAAGCAACCCAGAACCCGTGCCTAACCTAGTAGCAGAAGATGGCCCAGATAGGCTCATTCCTTCCCTGGATCAGAGGTCCTGCCTATAACACCAGACAGGTCAAGTGGCACTGACAAGGGGGACAGAGTGGAAGTTCTTCTGACAACAAGTGACCCTGGAGAACTACTCTTCATCCTTATTGGCTGAAGGCTTCCTTTTCCCACCTAGAGGTGTTGGTGACTTGGACTAGGGAAATGCCTTTTATCCCCATAAGTGGCAACAGCAGAGATCAGTGGGAAGCCAAGTGGCACCAAAGGAAGGAAGCAGAACAAAATAACAGCAAAGGCTCCAAAAATTAAATTGTCATTGGAACCACAGTCTACAAGTAGACCATGACCTGCATGCTAAACCTAAACAGAATGACTGCCTGCTAAAATAGAAAATGTATATAGGACCTAGAATTGCCTAACTCAACAGCCCAAGTGTCTAGTATACAATAGAAAATCACCTTCCAAACTTAAGAGCCAGGAAAACCACAACTTGAATGAGAAAAGACAATGAAATGACACCGACACTGAGATGAATGAGATGTTGAAGTTATGCAACATGGATTGTAGAGTAGTGATCATAAAAATGCTTCAATAAGCAAATATGAATTCTCTTGAAACAAATGAAAATGCAGAAAATCTCAGTAAAGAAACATATGTTTAAAAAATGAAATATAGAAAAGTGAAAAATACAGAAACCAAAATCAATAAATCATTAGATGGACTCAGTTGTATAATGCAGATGATAGGATAGAAGCAGTAAACTTGAGAACAGATAAATTCACCAAATCCAAATAACAGGAAAAAAAAATAGACTGAAAAGAATGCCTTTTCCTTAATGATCAATAAGAAGTTATTTTTCTCTCTGGTGAATTGTTTCCCCTCCCAATGCATTGAACCCTATTCCCATCCAACTGGATGGATTTCATCTCCCTTCTTTGTCCTAATTTCATTATCACAGGGCCCTAGCTGCCAGTCCCAAAACTTTCTTCAAGGGCTCTTGGAACTCTACACAAAAAGGAAAGTTTGTAACCTGCTTTGAGGTTCATATTGGGTAGATTAACAACCAATGTCACTTTTTGCATCCTTCCATCCCCCATCCAACAGATATTTCCTTTTTTTTTTTTTTTTTTTTAATTTATTTCTAGGAGAGAGAGAACAGCGTGAGCAGGGGAGGGTCAGAGAGAGAGGAGTCACAGACTGAAACAGGCTCCAGGCTCTGAGCTGGCAGTCAGCACAGAGCCCGACGCGGGGCTCGAACCCACGAGCCGTGAGATCATGACCCAAGCGAAAGTCGGACGCTTAACCGACTAAGCCACCCAGGCGCCCCCCAACAGATATTTCTAATGGTTCCTCAGATAAGATAGCATTGGGCTGTCTCATCAGGACTCAGAAGTACAGCCTCCTAGCTGGAATCTCTTTATGATAGTCTTAAGGCTCCTGGGTGGCTCAGTCAGTGGAACAACTGACTTGGGCTCAGGTCATGATTCTGCAGTTCCTGGATTTGACCCTTGCTTTGGGCTCTGTGCTAACAACTCAGAGCCTGGAGCCTGCTTTGGATTCTGTGTCTCCCTTTCTCTCTGCCCATCCCCCACTTGTGCTCTGTTTCTCTCTCTCTCTCTCTCTCTCTCTCTCTCTAAAAAACAAAATTATGGCAATCCTTTAAGTTCCAGAAGTTAGCTCTATAAATATGAAAAGTACATACATATATCTAAATATATAAATTTTATTCAGATATTATAAATTAGCTACTCTTTATATAAAATGAAGAAATTCATAAAAAGTGGTATAAAATAAACATTTTTTTAGGGACAAGCCATGTCCTTATACTAGTAAATCTGAACTTCTTTCAATGACTCCTTAATCTTTGATTTTCTTCGCTACCTTTAAGAAAAATATAAATCTTCTATT
This sequence comes from Proteles cristata cristata, assembly GCA_017311185.1. NCBI lineage: Eukaryota > Metazoa > Chordata > Mammalia > Carnivora > Hyaenidae > Proteles > Proteles cristata. Next base: position 3,443,336 of record JAESUZ010001232.1, read on the forward strand.
TATGGTATTTTGAAACTGCTCAGTTATGCCTGCTGCTTCCATTTGTGTTCTACTCTAGGAACAGTTTTGACATCTTAAAGCCTTACTTTTGCTATTTCAGCTGCTTTGTAACTAGGTTTTCAGAGCTTTGGGGAAGTCTGTTGTTAACTAATTAGCTCTGGCTAATTACTTGCATATTCTAATTGCCCTAGCTATCCATTCCTGAATCCACCATAATCTCTCAGACCTGAATTCTTGGCACTTCTCTCACTTGTCAGACTTGGCTTCATTCTGTTCTGAAGCTTGCCCACAAACCCTTGCCCACAGACCAGAAGATTAACAGAGGAAAACATGGCTCAAATGGCAAATCACAAAATGTAACTCCTGCCACTTCCTTCCTCCAAATTCGTGATAAACTCATTATGGTTATTAAAAAAAAATTCAATGAGTGGCTGTGAATATGGTATTCACAGCAAGGTAATGTCTATTGAGAAAAGGGAACTGGTAGCAACCACACATAAGTATCTCCCCACATAGGCCTCTCTTTCTGTCTGATCTACTGGACTTTATGTTCATATTAACTTCGTATATTATTTTTCCTGAGTTTCTACCCTAGCTTAAGGACCAATTTTCTATATGTCTATGAGTAAACTATTTAATATCTCCCCAACCAAGTCTCAGTTTATTTATTTATAAAATGAGAATTATATTAGTACCTACATAACGATTCTGTGGAAAAGACCAACAGTGTTGATCGACAGTGCCTGGAACATAGTAAACACTCAATGAATGTTGGCTATTGTCTCTCTTCTTACTTCTAGCATTAAAGTAAGTTGTTCCCATCCCCTTTATCTACTAAGTCACAAATTTGTAAGGTTGGGATGGTTGTATTCATCTCTTTATACCATTTTGGGAGGCTTTATAAGAAAGTGATTGACTTCTTCATGGTTTCCATTGCCATCACTAACATTACCTTTGCCATAGACTATGTCATGCTTCTCTAATTCTCTGTTCATGGTTACAAAAAAAAGTCACAACAGGCTTCTAGTTTGGTGGGAAATCCCATAGTTGCTCAAACCAAATATACCAGGAGGCAGCAGAGATATCCCTGGGTCTGTATTTCCCAAAATCCCAATTCAAAAAGGACTGGCATTGGAGTCTGGGCATCTGCATTTCTAATAGTCACTATGTGACTTCTTGAACCAAATATTAATTCCTACTGGGTGATTTAGCATAATCAATTCACTTAATCATGTTTCTATATGATTTTTTTGAATCTCTTCAAGCAAGGTAAATTTTCAAGCTAGGCGAACCTGGTAGAAGATCTGTATGGCATTATTTTATTTCTGTATATTTTCACCTCTGACTAAAGGCAGTAGTCAGAGGTAAACACTTCTCCCACACTTATTCTACCAGGCCTAGCATCGAGCTCCTGGAGCTGAAGTTGACTAAATTTTACTTAGGTCCCATTTTGTAGAAAAACTTGCCTTCATATATATTTGTGTGTATTCTAAATACGTCCCAATACAAATGTACTAACACCCATACCTGACTTAAAACAAACTAGAAGCATGGCTCAAGGTTACTACTTGTCTTTGTTATGGTTCCCTGGGCTTGACATTTAAAGTAGCAATTCCAAGTCAGTGGGTGACTCCAAGGTCTAACTGGGTGAGAAGTATTAGGAGGCCTGATTGGTTGCTGACCTAAGCCTTAGTTTTCAATCTAGCTTTTTTTGTTTTAATCTCCATCTGTCTTCTTTCTCTGTACATATCATAACTGGTTCAAAACTGGGAAAAGGAAACTGGAGTATTAGTTAATACCTTACCAAGTCACCAGAAAACAGTGACAAACTCAAGGCACAGCAATAAGAAAGTAGAAAAGATATATTAACTAGAATTAAAATTTTTAAAAATTCTAAAAATAAAAAATAAAATATGTTAGAGACTGAAGTAATAAAAGCAAAATAAAAATAAAGAAGAATATATTTTTCAGGTAACTATAAGTGATAAGAATGGCACTAATTTTTGCTTTTGGTGGTATTCCTGACAGTTAATTGAAGAAGAGACAGAGTGTAGACTAAAGTCTAGAATGTTGATCTCTTTCCTCTTTATAATGCTGCCTTTATTCGCAGACAAAAAATTAGTAATTGATCACTGATAACACAGAAATATAATTATAAAAATACAGATATTGGTTGGGGTGCCTGGGTGGCTCAGTCGGTTAAGTGTCCAACTTCAGATCAGGTCACCATTTCATGGTTCGTGGTTTCGAACCCCGTGTCGGGCTCTGTGCTCTCAGCTAGCTCAGAGCCTGAAGCCTGCTTTGGATTCTGTGTCTCCCTCTTTCTCTGACCCTCCCCTGCTCATGGTATGTGTGTGTCTCTCTCTCAGAAATAAATAAAACATTAAAAAAAATTTTTTTTAAATACAGATATTGGTCACTGAAGAACTTTATCATGAACAAAGGAGATTAATTGATGATTTTAACACTCACCCACCAAAAAAGAAACCTTTCATGCATTTTACAAATTTGGTATAATTTATTTAGTTCATTGTTTATTTGATGTTTGCTTTGTTTAATTGTTGTTTTTGTCCATTGGTTTTTTTGAAAGTATCCCAGAAGTTATAATTCAGGGGAATTTGAATTGAGGTCCAGAAATTTAAACTTCTATTAAGGTCTTTAGGCAATTTTGATGTGAGTGGTCTGTGGAACACCCTTTGAGAAACATGAAGTGAATGGCTTTAGAATCCTCCTCTATAAATGGAAATGATTATGCTCACTTCATAGGTTTCTTCTGAAATATAAATGAGGTAATGTACATAAAGACTTAGAACACAGTCTGGAACTTAATAAAGATTCAATACATGTTAATTCTTTACCTCGAATCCCTTCCTATTTTAGAAATTGTCTTCCACTATAAAAAAAAAAGGGAAAAAAAGTGAATATAATTTCCCCCTACTCAGTAAGGTCACAGTAAATGCATTCTGGTGTTCAGCTAGATTTATTTCTGAATAGCTTTACTGAATTTTTAAACCTGGTCTACCACCTGCCCCAGGTTAACATCCATTACAGTATGCTCTAATAAATGAAAACCAAGATGGCTGTCACAATATTTTAATTCTGTCCCATAATTTGAGCTAACTTGTTTGTTACTATCTTAAACACCAAATATCACTTGGACTTTAACACTATCTTCCCATGACTTGATCTATAGGGCTGAAAGTACAGCAGTTTCAGTTATTAAAGTAAAACCAAGAAAGTGACCCTGGGCAGACCACCAGTTGGGAATTCTTTACCTATCAACTCTATAATGATTTTTTAAGTAAACTCTACCCCTAACATGGGGCTCAAACTCACTACCCCAGAGATCGAGTAGCATGCTCTACCAACTAAGCCAGCTAGGTGTCCCAACCCTATAATGATTTTTTTTTTAAAAAATCAAGCATTTAGGGGTGTCTGGGTGGCTCAGTCGGTTAATAGTCCAACTTAAGCTCGGGTCATGAACTTGCATTTTGTGAGCCTGAGCCTTGCATTGGGCTCAGCCCAAAGCCTGGGGCCTGATTCAGATTCTGTGTCTCCCTCTCTTTCTGCCACTCCCCTGCTTGCACTCTGTCTCTCTCTTTCTCAAAAGTAAATAAAGATTTTTTTAAAAGAGGAGAAAAAAATTAAAATGTTAAAACTCAAGTATTTAATATAATTACGTTGAAGCTAAGTAACAAGAAAAGGTATATATGAATCTTCAAAGTTTTGAGGCATCCTCCATTTTTCTTTTTTGACATTTCAAAATACGTTGCAATGAAATAAGTCCAATGTCTTTCTTATGGCAATAAATCTATATTTAAGGACAATCGTTTGGGAATTTTTGTTGGGAGAGAAACCTAGTATCTAAAACTTGAATGTGTCCTTTCAAAGGTAGCAGAGACATTTTCTTCATGCCTATCACCACCTACAAACCCGATGGGAGCAAGGATTCTCTAGTTAAAAACAAGAAAAACATCACAAAAATTATTTTATTTATATATTTATAGAAAGTGTGAGTGGGGGTGGGCAGAGATAGAGGGAGGAAATCTGATAGTACAGAGCCCAATGTGTGGCTTGAACTCTTGAACCATGAGATCATGACCTGAGCTAAAGTCAGATGCTTAACAGACTGAGCCACCCAGGCGCCCCTACAAAAACTATTTTAAATGGGGAGCACATGGGTGGCTCTGTCAATTCAGCAGCCAACTCTTGATTTCAGCTCAGGTCATGATCTTACAGTTTCGTGAGTTTGAGTCCTGCATGTACTGTGTTGACAGTGCTGAGCCTGCTTGGGTTTCTCTCTCTCTCTCTCTCTCTGTCTCTCTCTCTCTCTCTCCCTCCATCCCTCCTTCTCTCCCCCACCCCACTTGCACTTTCTTTGTCTCTCTCAAAATAAACAAACTTAAAAAAAAAAAGAAACACCAAAAAATATTTTAAATGTATTGTCTCAAATGTTGTGCTTCTGACAAAACTAAAAGCAGATGATCCCAGGTAATCCTTTCCCAGATGAAACAATGATCATATGATGGAACCTTGAACCATAATGCCTCACTACCTCCTTTTTTTTTTTTAATGTTTTCTTTATTTCTAGCAGAGAGAGAGAGAGACAGCGTGAGCAGGGGAGGGTGAGAGAGAGAGGGAGTCACAGACTGAAACAGGCTCCAGGGTCTGAGCTGGCAGTCAGCACAGAGCCCGACGCGGGGCTCGAACCCACGAACCGCAAGATCATGACCTAAGTGAAAGTCGGACGCTTAACCAACTAAGCCACCCAGGCGCCCCATTACCTCTTGTAATTTATATGTAGACAAAGTTCTGAGTATCACTACTGAAGGGAAAAATGTAAAAAGATGGAAGACCCCGAGTTTATCATTATGTGTATGTCATACTTCAATCTTTTTATTAAGTGGCCAGTGGGTCAGTAATAATTTTAGGTAAAGAAAATGGACATAATTTGAAGACAGTATTCTCTGTCTATGCCTCCCAAATACCACTCCCTACTCCTCCAGTAACTCAGAAAAAATTTGCCTGCACTGAAAATTCCTCCTCAAAATTCCTGGTTAGAAATCAAAGATAGGAAAAATGTGTGAGAAGTCACATAAAAAATACTAGCCTATGATTATACGTGCATCAAGAGTTTATTTACCATGCTAGTTCTCATCAGAGAACCGGGGGTCTGGATGAAAATGGGAATATAAGAAAGAGGCCATGCAGGGGCGCCTGGGTGGCTTAGTCGGTTAAGCGTCCGACTTTCGCTTAGGTCATGATCTCGGGGTTCGTGGGTTCGAGCCCCACGTCAGGCTCTGTGCTGACTGCCAGCTCAGAGCCTGGAGCCTATTTCAGAGTCTGTATCTCCCTCTCTCTCTGACCCTCCCCTGCTCACGCGATTTCTCTCTCTCTCCTAGAAATAAATTTAAAAATTAAAAAAAAAAAAAAGAGGTCATGCAAAAACGCTCTGATGCACTTCTCTAGAAGATTTGGATGAGCAGGCTTCCACAACCTGGAGACATCGTATGACAGAAGCTGGCAAAGGACCCAGGGATCAGAATTCCATACCAATTTTGCTGTGTAACAGACCAGCCAAAAATGTAGTGGTTTAAAACTTCAAACACTTATTATTTCTCCTATCTCTTTTGATTGGCTAGATGATTCTGATTGGGAGAAAGAGCATAGACTGAAGGTAGTAAGTAGTCAGAGGTAAATGCTTCTCCCACACTTATTCTATGAAGACTAGCATCCAGCCCCTGGAACTGAAGTGGGCTAAATATATTTTCTTTAAATTTTTAGTGTTTATTTATTTTTGAGAGAGAGTGATCACGAGCAGGGTAGGGGCAGAGAGACTGGGAGACACAGAATCTGAAGCACGCTCGAGGTTCTGAGCTGTAGGCACAGAGCCCCTCGTGGGGTTTGAACCCACAAACTGTGAGATCATGATCAGAGCTGAAGTCAGATGCTTAACTCACTGAGCCACCCAAGAGCCCAGAAGTGGACTAAATTTTACTTAGGTCCCAATTTTGTGGAAAAAGTTTCTGTTACATATATTCAGATATATTCTTAAAAAAATTTTTTTTAAATATTTATTTTTGAGAGAGATGGGGTTGGGGGGTGGCAAAGAGAGAGGGAGATGCAGAATCCGAAGCAGGCTCCAGTCTCCATCTGAGCTGTCAGCAAGAGCTGACATGGGGCTCAAACTCACAAACTGGGAGATCATGACCTGAGCAGAAGTCAGACGCTTAACCAACTGAGGCACCCTGACCCAACCCCTGACCCACTAAGGGGCCCCCAGATATATTTTAAATATGTCCCAATATAAATGTATGAATGCCACATCCTTGATTTGACCTTTGTTCTGAGATATCTTAATCCACTTATAGGTTTTTGTTTAATTTAGGCTCACTAGAGGACCAATATTTAATTAGCCAAACCTTTACAAACTCATATGTTTTACTGTATAAGTCGCCATTTTAAACATTACAAGACCTTAGATTTCTGACCCTCTTGTGGCTAGATCTAATAAATCCTTTTCTGCCTCAAGGTTTGGGAGAATGGGATGAAAGTAGTACAAATATTCATTTTTCCAATCTATTCTACAGCAATTTATTGTTAAAAATTTATTTATTGTTATTATTTTATACTCCAAATAATAAAAGCAAGCAAAAGCACCTATCATCATGGGGTTAAATTACAATTAAATTGTAACATAGGGACATGACACTACTGACACACCATCATTAAGTCTTGGATTTTAGTTTTTCAGAATAGGGATAAGTTTCCTACTAATCTGCAGTTTTTCTGTTTTCATTGTGCCCTTAAGCAATAGTGGGGTAGGATTACGGTTGTGCACTGTCCCGGCATCCAGCCTACCTGGCGTCCAGCCTGGCATTCAGACCACCAAATCCAATGGTCTCCAAGTTCGATGAGCACAGAAGATAATCTAATAAGGAACACAAGATACATAATCACAATTGGTTTTTATCACATTGTTTTCAATTTCTACTCTGTATATGTTTTACAATGTATACAATGTATTATTTACAAATGTATATGAATACAATCTATAAATGAATAAATGAATATATATTGGAGGCACATGGTCCAAATTTTTTTACTAAAGGGGTACAACACAAAAATCATGGCTCTAATGATAATTTAAAATATAATTAAAATATAAAAATAAATAAGTCTCTCAGAAGTTAGAAATAGATAAGGAAGTTTGACTTTAAAAAGTTGGGGTCAGGGTGCCTCAGTGATTCAGTTGGTGAGTGTCCAAGTCTTGAATTTGGCTCAGATCATGATCCCAGAGTCATGGGATCAAGCCCCATGTCAGGCTCCATGCTTAGCATGGAGCCCACCTGAGATATTTTCTCCCCTTGCCACCCTGCTTCTCTCCCTTGCTCATGCTTTCTCTGAAATAAAATAAATAAATAATAAATAAAAAAATAACCAAAAAATAATTCATTAATTAATTACTTAAAAGTTTGGGGTCTACAGATCTATGTATGACTATGAATCGTAATAATAAATAGCCTTTTTGCCAAGCATTCCTTTTCTCCTGATTGGTTTACTTGACAAGACTACTGATTCAAAGGAGACTTTACTGATTACTTCTAGCCAACTGCCTTAAAGCCTGGAATTACGTAGAGGCCCCTAAAGCCAGGTATTTTAGACATCAACAATTTTTTACTAATACATAATTTTTCAAAAATTTTTAGAAATTTATCTAATTTTTTAGGTAACTCAAGATTTTATCAATGCTAATGATTAAAAGTACATTAAAAATATGAAAATGTTCATGGGTGTCTCAGTAGGTTAAGCATCTAACTCTTGGTTTCGGCTCTTCGGTCATGATGGCACAGTTTGTGAGTTCAAGACCTGCATCTGGCTCTGCACTGCTTAGGATTCTCTCTTTCCCTCTCTCTCTGCCTCTGTCACACTCACTCTCTCTCTCTCTGTCTCAAAAGAAATAAATTAAAAAACCTAAAAAAATTATAAAAAAGAGAAAATGTCTAAATAGATAAAATTAGACTAGTATGATGAACTACCATATATCTATTACCAAGATAAACAGTTACCAAGATTTTGCCAAATTTGCTTCACTGATCTATACTCTTTCATTTGGGAGGGTGCGGCGAAGGGGGATGCTGTCATTTTTTTTTAAATGAGTTTTCAAAAAATTTGAAAAAAATTTTAAGAGTGCTTTCCATGGGAGTACAATCAATAATTTGGCATACTTCACTGTTTTCATTAAAAATGTTTTTTTAACTTTTTAAAATAAAGTTAATGAATTTATTATTTCAGAGAGAGAGAGAGAACGAGAAGGGGAGGGGCAGAGAGAGAGGGAGACACAGAATCTGAAACAGGCTCCAGGCTCCAAGCTGTTAGCAGAACCGACATGGGGCTCAAACTCATGAACTGCGAGCTTACGACCTGAGCTGAAGTCAGATGTTGAACTGAGCCACCCAGGTGCCCCTCAAATTTTTTAAAAATATACTCATTGTTCAAATATTAAAACTATATAACAAGCATATATTAAATCTTGCTCCTATCCCTATTCCCATCCACTCCGATCTCCCTACATTTCTCGAGTAAGCAATCATTTCACTTGTGTATCTATCTAGTATTTCTACATGCAAAAACAAAAAAATATAAATATATATATTCTTTTTTAAAATTTTGTTTACTTAATTTGAGAAAGAGATGGAGAGCAAGCAGCACAGGGGCAGAAAGAGAGGGAGACAGAATCCTGAGCAGATTCTGTGCTGCCAGCACAGAGCCTGATGCAGTGCTCGAACTCACAAATTCTGATATTATGACCTGAGCCGAAACCAAGAGTCCGATGCTTCAGTGATGGAGCCACCCAGGCACCCATAATTATATATATTCTTATTATCTTCTTCTTTTCTCATACAAAAGGCAGCATATGTGGTCTCTGGCATGCTGTTTCATATATATAGCAATGTATTCTGGAGTTATTTCCATGTAAGCACACAGGTTTTACATTCATTATATCAATGTACTCTTTTTTATTTACCCAGCCCATGGATAGACATAGGTCATTTCCATTCTCTCGCTATGATAAAAATGTTCAATCTAGGTACACATGTAATTTGCTACGTATGCACCTATGTCTGTATGATACTCTCCCAGAAGAGGGATAGCTAGGCATAGAGGATATTTATAATTTTAATAGATTTCACCAAATTGCCCTCTCTAAATGTTGTGCCCCTCTTCCACTCCCATAGCAGTGTATGAAAGTAGTAGTTTATTTATAGCCTTGCCAAAAGAGTGTGCTGTCAGACTTCAGGATTTTTATTAGTTAAACATGCAAACATAAGTTTGTCATAATTTTTATGAAAGCAAAACTTTTCACCCATTTTTCATTTTTCTTTTCTATAGGTAAAGGAGAGTCCAATAGATACCTTATAATTTGAGTGATAGTGCTTCCTTTATAAACTTTTAATTTTAAAAATAACATACATTATAATTGTGATAGTCATACATAATTCTAAAGCAAACATTTGTGACTAGAGTTATTTCTTTTACTCTAATAATGGGGGGAAACCAATGTGGGAGGGACTGTGACTGTCAAAAGAGCTTACAAACCTGTGATTTTCTTTAACATTTTTTTTTTTTTTTTTTTTTTTGGCAGGAGGAGAGAGACAGAGTGCAAACAGGGGAGTGGCAGAGAAAGAGGGAGACACAGCATCTTAAGCAGCCTCCAGGCTCTGAGCTGTCAGCACAGAGCCTGATGTGGGGCTTGAGCTCAAGAACTGCGAGATCATGACCTAAGTCAAAGTTGGATGTTTAACCCACTGAGCCACCTAGGCACCCCTTTCCTATTCTTAAAATCTATTTTAAAAATTGTTGTAGAACAACAGAATAAACATGTAAAGAACCTAGTTTTCAGTATTATAACAGTCAGTACTTGTAATTCATAAGTGAAAGGACAGGATACCTGGAATTTACTTTCATATTCTCCAGTCATGTATTTTATTTTTTAACGATTTTTTAAAGCAATCTCCACATCCAACATAGGGCTGGAACCCACAACCTGAAGATCAAGAGTCGTATGCTCCACCAACTGAGCCAGCCAAGTAGCCCTTATACTCCAATCATTTAAAAGGCGGGGATGAAACATAACACACTGCAACTGCATTCTGTTTTTTCTTGTTAATCATTTGCTCAAAAATGTAACAGGGTGCATTCTTATGCACTAATTAAAAACCAACATTTTTTCCGGGGCACTTGGCCAGCACAGTTGGTAAAGCATGTGACTCTTGATCTCAGGGTTGTGTGTTTGAAACCCACAATAGGTAAAGAGATTATTTGAAAATAAGCTCTAAAATTTTTTTTTCTGTAACTAATATAATGCTATATATTAACTATGCTTCAACGAAACAATAGAAATTTAAAAAAAAAGATTTTTGTCACACCCACTATGTAACAGGCACTACTGCAAGCACTGGAGATAGAAGAGTAATTATCAGACATAATTGTAAGAGTAAAGCAACTTATCACCATGGTCTCAGGTAAAAATATAATTTTTATTCATTTATTTATTTTTATGTTTTTTAATGTTTATTCATTGCTGACAGAGACAGAGACAGAGACAGAGCACAAGTTGGGGAAGGGCAGAAAGAGAGAGGGAGACACAGAATCTGAAGCAGGCTCCAGGCTCCCAGCTATCAGCGCAGAGCTTGATGCAGGGATTGAACCCATGAACTGTAAGATCATGACCTGAGCTGAAGTAGCCCCCAAAAACCCCAGGTGCCCCCAAAACCATATTTTTAGAAAGAAACTTCCAAGAGCCATATACAGCTAATAAATTCATTTGCCTTTAACTTTCTCTTATAGCTTTTTATCCACCCTTAATCATACTAAGATATTCTTTAGCAATATTGTAATGACCCATTTTTCATTTTTGTGACAAGAGCATGATGTCATGATGATAAATAATTTGAAATCCAAAAGAAAAATTACCTCTTGACTTGTCTAGGATACCAATTCTAGGTTATGTTTTAATGTGCTTTTTTCCTAACAAATGTATTGTTTAAACGTTCATTTGAGAGAGAGAGTGCCCATATGTACGTGCACAAATGGGGCAAGGGCAGAGAGAGAGAATTCCAAGCAGGTCCTCACTGTCAGCACAGAGCCCTTGAACTCACAAACCATGAGATCATGACCTGAGCTGAAGTCAGGAGTCAGAAGCTTAACCAACTGAGCCACCCAGGTGCCTTTGTTTTCATTTTTATTTTGTTTGCAATTCTTCTCAGGACTTCACAGAAGTATTACATATCTATACCTAAAGTCTAATTAAGCTCCTAAAAGACAAAGCTATTAAAAGAAAATAAAGCCTACTCTACAAATATATCAATTATAAGTTCTACTTATAAATTAAAAATTGCCATAATGCTTTTAAGTAAAAGTATATGATATTTTAGATGGTGATACATAATTAGTTGCTGTTTTGCATTTCTAGTGATCAAGGTCTACATCTTTTTCCACTAAATTATATTTGGAATGTAGTGTAAAGTATATAGCATTATAACAAATCCATTGCAATCCATTGATACAATGATTATAACTAAGAGCTGTATCTAAAAGAATCCTCTGTTCTACTCAGTAACATTAGAAATACTTTATGTACTTGCTAAATGAAAAGGCATCTTTAAAGTCAGTCAAGATCAACACAGGCTCAATGGAAAGTTGGGCAGCCATTTACAGAATATGCCAAAAGTAGTCAATCAGGAAAATTCTTGGGGGAGGTCACAATGGGCTGTTGCTTCTGATCAGTTTGTTTGCACTTATTTCATCCCCAAGCCAGAAACATTTTTTCTTTTTTCTTTCTGTTTCTTTTTTTTTTTTAATGTTTTATTTATTTCTTAGGAGAGAGAGAGAGAGAGAGAGAGCGTGAGCAGGGGAGGGTCAGAGAGAGAGGGAGTCACAGACTGAAACAGGCTCCAGGCTCTGAGCTGGCAGTCAGCACAGAGCCCGACGCGGGGCTCGAACCCGCGAACTGCGAGATCATGACCTAAGCGAAAGTCGGACGCCTAACCGACTAAGCCACCCAGGCGCCCCGAGAAACATTTTTTCTAGACCTTGGTTATCCCTGACTGATGAACTGGCTTGAAAGAGAGGAAAGAGAGTCTATAACATAACCCTAGCACTGGAAAAGATCAAAATTCAAAATTTTGAAGAATGGTTTCTACTGAACGCCTATTGCTTTTGTACCTCCTTAAAGTAAAAAAAAAAAAAAAAGGATGTTAATTAAATCATGTAGGTGAGGGACTGTCTTTGGTCTATACAGGATCAGACCAGATCACAGATCAGAAGCTATGTGGTTGACCAGGACTATTTGGTTCTGGGAGTATAAAGAGAAACGTTGCCAAGAAAGCACTGTGAAGTCAGCAAGTAGAAAACAGTAGGAGAGAAGGCAATGAAATTTTGGGAAATACGCCAAAACGGGGCGCCTGACTGGCTCAGTGGTTGGGCGTCCGACTTCGGCTCACGTCATGGTCTCGCGGTCCTTGGGTTCGAGCCCCGCATCGGGCTCTGTGCTGATAGCTCAGAGCCTGAAGCCTGTTTCAGATTCTGTATCTCCCTCCCTCTCTGCCCCTCCCCAGCTCGTGCTCTGTCTCAAAAATAAATAAACGTTAAGAAATTAAAAAAAAAAAAGATACTCCAAAATACCACAGTTAGGTATGCGTATGCCACTATTTGGGGCCACAGATCTCTTTTGGTACTTTGTGAGGTAATTAATGTTTGTATTCAATTTGAGGTCGAGTAATTACTGTTTACGCAAAGTACAATATGGAGTGCTTGACAATAGGTTCCCCAAACTTCTGACACTATGTACAGTGGATCCTGAGATGCATACAATTATTACTTGGAACGGCACAGTTAGCAATTCACTATTATGTGGTACCTCCAGAGCGTTTGCTAGTTAAGCGGAAGACCGTCCCGGCTGAGGATACGACTCGATGCCTTCTTACGGTTTCGCTCCCGCCTCCCTCCAGGCGCACCCCAGAGCCCGCCAGCTAAGGCTCTTCCAGAACCAGGCGCTGTGCGCCGTGGGATCAGAGTGACAGGCCCAGTCAGTCGAAGGGACCGGCGCGCCCACACCCCGAGCGGGGACGCGCCCTTGGGACGGTAAGAGGTGGCGCGCGTCGCCACGGGCCCTCGGGGAAAGCCCCGCCGCCGCGGTTCACGCACGCCGGGCCCGAGAATGAATGGAACGTTCAATCTCGCGCGCTTGGCGCGGGCAGCCAATGACGCGGCCCGGAGCGGCGGCGGGCAGGTGTGCGCGTGCCGCCGCCTGACGCAGGGCTCGAGCCGAGCAGCCTGCCGCCGCCGCCGCCGCCGCGTCCCGCGGCCCCCCTGCGCCCGCAGCCCGGCCCCCTCCTCCCTGAGCCCCGCCACCCGCCGGGCTGCGGCGGCGGCGGAGCGGCGGCGACAGCAGATTCCGTGCCCGGCAGCCGAGCGCCGCCCCTGCTCTCCGGCCCCTCCGCGCCGCGTCTACCCCCCCACCTCCGGCTCACAATGTGCTGACCCCTCCCGGCCCCGCCGCGCGCATCCCGGGTCTCCGGCCGCCGCACTCCCTCAGGAAGTGACAGACTCCAGGCCCCTTCCTCCGCCCCGTCCCCCCGGACTGAACGCCACACACGTACTCACACCCTCTACCCCGCTCACACCCGGGCTAGCGACGCGACCATGAGGCTCCGGAGGTAAGCAGCGCGCCCCGCGGCCGGGCGAGTGCGAGTGTGGCCGGGTGTGCGCTCGGGTACGGACGCCGCTCGCGGCCCCGGGTCTGGCACGTGAGCAACGTCGAGGGGAGCTCGGTGCCGAGGAGCAGGAAGAAAGGAGGAGGCGCGAGCGCCAGGGAGGGGAAAGGACAGGGCAGGGTGGGAAAGTGACAGGTCTCGCAGCAAGTTGTCGTGCGGGAGCAGGAGCCGCGTCCTTCCTTCGCCGGCCCTGATTTATTGCCCCAGTGTTACCACTGAGATGCGGGCGGTCGATGTACTTCCGGGTTCACACCTTTCTCTCCCAGCTCCGTGCCGCTGGGTCGGCGCTCGGTGCGGGCGCTGCGTCGCCAGCGCTGTCGCCCGGTCTCTCTGCCGCGGTCGCCGCCCGGCGGTCGGAGCCGGCGGGAAGCAGGAGGGCCGGACGGCAAGGGGGAGCGGGCGACTCGGGGTCGCAATGGTGCGGCGCGGGCTGCGGTCCCAGAGGTCGGTTCGCGCGGCCGGTGCCGGCTCCTCGGACACGCGGGGCGGCACCGGCAGAGGGCGTCCGCACCTGCCCTTCTCGCGCTCCGCCAGTGCAGCCGCTTTGTAGCGGGCAGGCGTCGGGGATCCTTTTTACTTCGGTATTGGTGGTGTAAATTAATGAATTAAAACTAAGAATTTGAGGAGAACGGAGAAAGACGCACTTGGATATAGGTTGCTTTTGAAAAGAAAAAAAGAAGCGATGCATTCGCAGGAGCATTAACCGACTACGGACTGGAACATGGGAAGCGGGTGGATTACGAGGATTTCTACTCCAAAACTTTTTTTTTTTAATTGCACGTTGGTTAACATTGAGTGTTTTCGAGTAACATCTTACAGTATGTATTTAGTGTCCTCATTGCGGAAATTTCTTAAATGTAAGTAATAGTCCGCCATTTTGAATTGTTTCATGTAACACAGACTGAAATCTTAGGTTCCTGTGTTTCCTTGAGTTCCTTTCTGTTCTTTTTGTCAATTTGTTTTCATCCATAGATTTATTAAGGTTACCAGGTATGATTATGATTACAGTTCTTCAGTGAAGATTTTTATATATACAATTGTTAATGCAAGGGAAAAAGATTATACTTCTGTTTTATTGTTTTTATTTCTTAGTCACACTGTGGACGTTAAAACTATTCATGGAAACTAATATTAGAATGAATTTAAAACATCGTACAATGTTGTTGGAAAATGTGACTTTCAGTGAATTTTACTCTGATCAAAAAAAAAAAATTTCTTCCTCTTTGCCTTCTTTGTCCAGATTATTACCATAGTAATAATTATCATAATGCTAGGTGATGATGCAGAAATGCTTTTTGAAATGCATTTGTTGTTAAAACACATTTTTAAGTCCAACAATAATTTATGAAGCATCACAATTTTACAAAAGATTAAAGAGAAGTTTTACAATTTAAAATTAAATTCTTGGAAATGTATGCCAGTTTATGTGATTTTCAAAATATTTGTGTATTTGTCATGAAATTTGTACCTTTTTTCTGCAATGGACTTGCACATATTTGATAGAGGTGTCATACTATAAGTTAATATGTAATATATTCCATTTAGATTAATAATTAGACCCTTGTCCATTTAGGGAGAATTCTTGCTTCCCAAATTCTTTATCTCTGAAAGTATGAAATAGGACAATGCAGCCTGCCTAAATTTACTAAACACCTTCGGAAACTAAACTCACACAGGCCTCTTTCTAGTACTTGGTAGGGAGGGGAAGATACTACAAATGAACAAAATGCTTTATTTGACTTTTCTATCATATAAATAGGATGAGCTAATCCTTGCTTGGTAACAAAATGTCAAGCATTTAAGTATCTGGATCAGTTTGTAATGCATATTGATTATAAGAACTGTATATAGGTGCTTCTCTATTAACATATCTGGAACCTAATGATTCAAGGATCATTAATCCTTGTCCATTTGTAGTATCTTATTGTATATCTGTGCCAAACATCTTTCAGAAACAATGAAAAATTTATTGTGAAATTAATCAGGAATTAAATAAAAAAATCTTTTATGGGGGGAAAATACCGTTAACTATATTTTGTTAAGTGAAGCAGATTGAGTGTTAATGTGGCAGTGCTCAAACTCAGTCTTCAGAATGCCTTAAAGTGTGTTACACATGTAAATTTCAAAAACACCAGGATTTTAGGAAATATAGTGGATTTAAAGCGTTTTTTTTTTCCTATTCACCCTGAAGAAAAAGAAGATTAAACAGATCTTACCTGTCTGATAGTTTGATATTGTTTGCTATCTGATCATGTAACTTTTTTTGGTATTTATAACACATTGCTATTGTAATTTATAAACCATGATTAAAGGAAAAATAAGTTATTAAATTAAACATATATGCAGTCCTTGGGTTTAGGACTGATGTCTCTTTCAAATGATTAAAGTACTCTTCGTAACTACCAAATTTGGTGACTATGTTAGAAATCTCCAGTCAGAAAATGACCTGTAAACATTTATCTTAGTCTATAGTTGAGTTAATTTTTAAAAAATGAAGTGAAGATTCATACATGAAACAATTTAAGTATTTAAAGCTATTGATTGTGAAAGAAAAATTGGAAAATTTCAGTCAGCTAAAGAGTTTTCTTATTTAATAATTTTTAATGGAATCTTATTTCCTTTTAAAAATCTTTAATTCCACATATGCCCAAAGTTTTGATGTTTAAATGCTTAGAACCTGTACCTAATTTTCTTGCCTTTTAAAACGACTGTATTTTCTTTATGAGTACTGATTTTAATGAACCTGTACAAGAGAAAAAAGAATTTTTAGCTTGCCACTGAGAACAATGAAAATTCTTTACGTTAAACAATGTAGGATTGATTCATTTGAACGTATCTAGAAATATGTGAAATCGAGAATCACATTGGTTTGAGTGTAACTTGCCTGTTGTGTATGTGTATTGTGTTGTATTTCTTGGACACAAGGACTCTCTATAAAGTCGCTGACCATAGTGCTGAACCAAGACAGCCATATTGGTCACTGCTAAATCTGAAAACTGTACACAGAAATTATGTAAAGGTTCAAGTAGCACCATCACTGTAGAAAATGTATACATTATATTTCACATATACTTTTTATGTATTCTTTGCATTCAGCTGTATTGAAATGAACCAGAAATTGTAATAGAGAAATGTTATTTCTAAAGTATATTAATTTACTGTATAAAATTGATTTTGAATAATGTCAGTAAAATCAATGGGGTCAATGCTAGAGGTTTTTTCGTTTCTTTGAAAGCTGCCATTTGCAGATAAAGACAAGATTTTAAAACCAGCTTAAGCAACCAATGATTTCTCTCAAAAATTACACTTTTTGTTGATACCATTGTAAGTTTGAGTAGGAACTTGATATTTGTTGTTTTTATTTAGGTTTATATTCTGGCACTATTATAATCAACATCAAAACATATGATTATTGGAATTAATAAAGTTAGAAATCACTCAAAATACATTCTTAGAAACAATAATAATGTAAGAAATTTCTAGATAAAAAGAAAAATATAAAGTTTGAAATGATAATGATCTTGATTTAGCACTTTGAGGAAATTTTCCATTGTTTTAAGCAGAATGAACAACATGCTGTCCTTGCTTATGATATTACTATGTTCTACAGTATATGAAACGAACACTGGTGTGAAACCAATGTAGAAATTACCTGAAAAGGAATGTTGTAATACATTTAACATTTCAGCGAAAAGTACTATTTTAGGCATAGAACTTTGACATTATTTTCCTAAAAATAGAATGGGTTGATATGCAGGATCATCAAATTAAG
Organism: Proteles cristata cristata; assembly: GCA_017311185.1. Classification (NCBI taxonomy): domain Eukaryota; kingdom Metazoa; phylum Chordata; class Mammalia; order Carnivora; family Hyaenidae; genus Proteles; species Proteles cristata. The sequence continues at coordinate 3,460,886 of JAESUZ010001232.1, forward strand.
GGTCAAAGGTGATAAACCAGGACAAAGGGCATGCAGCTCATTTTCAAGTAATCAGTTTCTAGTTTTTTCAGGGCTGAACAAAGCTTAATTATATAGAAAAAAGGACTTAGTGTTGAGTAACCAGTTCTAATGGTGGAAAAACATGTTTTAAATTTGCTTCATATTTCAAATCACTATTTCTTATTTGGGAATGCAAGAGCCAAAATGCAAGTTTTATATTTTTTGAACAATTCTTTTATGTAACATTTTTTTCAAACTCTGTGTTTCAATGAAAATATTCTATACTGTATAGACTGAAAACAGACAATATTTTTGACAGTTTTAAATTTTTGAAAAAATCTGTAAATGGTATAATATCTTTTTATGTTCATTCCTTGATATAATCTCTTCTGCTAGTTTCAATCCTGTAATTTTTACTTAGTACTACATTTATTACACTATCAGGTCACTGGCAGTGATATAAGGGTGAACAGCCTCTAAAACATTTCTTGAGCTTTATTATATTAAAATGTTTATTGAAACTATTTCAAATGCACTGAAAGTTCTCATTTAGTTGTTAATCTCTTATCATATAAAATTTTAACATATTAATGTTGTATATTAAAACTTAGAACACATTATCAAATAAAATTGTCTTGTTAACACTGTGATTAACTAGAATTGTTCAGGTTTAAGTCATTTTTGCTTACCATATTAAAAGCTACTCTAAAGTTTTCATCTTACAGTTATGGTGGGCCTTAAAAGTGTGATTAGCTTCAGTAAGATAGGAATTTTGCCATTATTTTGACTCTTTAAAACCACTGTCATTTTTATTTTCTTTCATTCAGTGCAACCTCAACAGTGTCATATGAGCTTTATTATATAAAACTATTGTTTCTTAAGGTGAAAAGTACAGTTTGCATTAGCAAAACCAACTGCTGTGCCTTAACTGTGTTACTACATTCACATTCAAGTTAAAGAATTGTTTACCAATTAACATTTGTGCCATAGTCAGTGCCTTTAAATAATCTTGACAGTTTGCCAGTTGACTTAAATTATTGTTCATTGAATTTTTTTATTTTCTAGAATATTTTTTTACTATAGTATTTGAAGACAGTGGTAAAATTTCTCATCTTACGTGAAACCAATAATTGCAATTTGTAAAATGGATGAGAAATTAAAATTGATCTCTGTTTCAGCTGTATTAAAAATGTTAGCCTCTCAGTTTAAGTGTTTATATAATGTATTGTAAATAATAAAAAATAATGTATTATAATTAACTTCATAAATACAAAAATGCAATTTAAAAATGTTTTTCCTAAAGTAATATAATATTTTTCTCTTAAGATAACATTCTAAATATTTTAGTAAATGCTAAGTTTCCTGTGTTAACATTCCAATACCTATGGTTATTCAACTGTATAAAGTCATATGTAAATATTTGTTTTACTTTAAAGTAAATTGTTTTCTTCAACTTTGCTTTATCTGTTTATAGATCATAATATAGCTTTTTCAGTTTTATCTACAATTAGAGTAGGATTTTGAGTTAAATTACAAAATGATTTATTCTGATTCTGCTAAGGCAGCATTTGAATTTAGTCTGTTGACTTAAATTGCAAAAAAATAATTATAATGAAGGGATATAATATAATTAATGTTCCTTTGGAGGACAGAATAAGAAAACATTTTCATAAAGTACACATTAACTTCAATGTTGAACTTTTACATATGGTATTTTATTTCAAATGTGTAAATGTTGTATTTAAGTTATAGTAAATGTAGTATCTTGCTTTAAGTTTTACTCTGGTGTTTGTGTACTATGTTTGCTTTATGATCTTAAGTAGTCCTTTAAAACCTTTTCTCCCATATATTCTAAGGAAAAGTCACATTGTTGCCTATTTTGCTTCCCAAAAGATGTATTTAGTTCAATGACAATTGAAACATATTGTAAATAGATTAATTTTTGTTATAAACTATAAAGTGAGTATTTTATTTAGTAAACTAATATATGTTACATTTGTATTATTTTAGAAAATACTAATAAGAGAAACAATTTGTTATTTAAATATCTTTTTAAATGTTGAAAAATTGTAGTGATGAGAATAATGACATAATTTTCCTTTTATGATAGTGAATGTTTTTTATTGCTAAATTATTTTTTCCACCTTAAAGTAACTTCTTTTTTAGAGGTAAAAGCTAACATGTAAATTGAATTGAAATAAAGTTCTGAGTAACATGAAGTAGCATTTTTATTTATTACTACTTAATTCTTTGGGCTTAATAACTTGACAGTTTTTAAGGAAATTACAGCATATAATGCAGAATAGTAAACACTTTCTTTTACATTGAATAGATACAGCAGTGGATTAACAGCAATATGGAAAGTAGTTGAGAAGAATATGGTCACGTATTTTTACAGGAGGAAATATGAAATCTAAGAATATAATGTGTAGTTTCTAAGTTAAGTAATTTTATAATCATGTATATTGAAAATAAAATTATTGAAATCACTTTACAGGTACATTTACATTTGCAACAAATGATTATTTGCCTATCAGATTCTCTTGTGAAAATATGGTTTTAAGAAAATTTGTATACAAATCCACTTAATTCATAAAAGGCTTCCTAGGAATAGTCAGCTGAGTTTCAGAAATTTCTTAAGTCATTGGTTCATTAAAACATATGTATTGAATACTAAAGAATGCTAGGATTACAATGGTGAGCTAAATATATGCAACACCCTCCACCCCCTACCACCATATAGCATAGCATCAAATTGGGATAGGGAACATTTTCATGGGTTATTACAATCAATTACAGTACGGTATTACATGGTAGAGGCATTGTTCAGTATGGAACAATAAGAAAAGGAGATCTAAGCAGAGATTTAAATGATGAGTCGGGATTATTCTAGTGAAGGGGCAGAGAAACTTATTTTAGGATACCAGTTTTAATTAGATTTTTGTTTTCTAAAATTTACCAAAAATTATGGTATCAAAGGAAAATACCCATGTATAAAATTACAAAACTGTTTTTGGAGTATCCATGCATTTAAAGGCTCCTTTTTTATTCTTTATCATTACTTCATGTCAAAAAATAGTCACCTATAGAGAACATATGAACATTTAATATTTACCTGTCTCATTCCTAAAATAGTTGTTCAGTAAACATTAGATGATTTTAATAATCACATTTATACTTAATTCTATTTTCTTTACCTATTCTTGTTTTTGAAAAGTTCCAAACTGTTACTTAACATCAATGAAATATATTAATGTCTATGAAATAATTCTTTTTATTTGGAAGGGATGATAATATTAAAACTGTCAGTAACCAAAAAACATCATATGGCAAGTTTGGATAGTGAAAAATCTGAACATCTTTATCACTCAAATTTATAGTGTTACTTAGCTAACTTTCTTCCACCTTGTGATTTTCACTTCATTAAGTCTACCAGTTATAATAATTTATATTCTTTGAAAAATTTTTGATGAATCCCTATTGACTGTTTTTATGTTGGCTTGAACTTTTCCGTAACTATAAGCAGATAGAGAAGATTAACCATAGGCTGGGGATACTGGAATAGGAAAACATGAGTTAGGGTTTTGCTGAAGTTTATGTGTTATATTTAAATACACATCTACATAAACCAAATGTACAAAATAAAACTATAAACTCAATATAAAAGAAAGCTGTATTTCAATAAGTTTTAATAATGAATTTTTTTTTTTAACATTGAGGTCTGTCATTGTCTTCTTTTGGTTGTGAACACAGGATAACTGAAGGATTTAATGTATAGAGGTTCACGTGCCTTTTGTTGACAATATTCCTCTATTCTTTTCAAATCGCACTCAGTGGGATTGTCATCCTTTGTAGGATGAATCTTGGGTCACCATTCAGTAGAACTCCACACTTGGAAAAGCCTCCATTTCAATTTGAGAAGACAATTAGATTGCAACTTAAAGAATTTACACATAATGGTTTATTTTTCGTGAGTTGATATAGTAGATTGAGTGTGTAAAATTTAGTTAAGGGAAGAAAGACAACCCTGGGTGGTAGCAGGTGAATGCATGCACGTTCAAACCAATCTATTTTTCAAACCTTAATAATTCCGAATCCAGGATAAAAATGATAATTCAGTTGCCAGCAGGAATTTCTCGTCCAATTGCTATACTTATTACTGGGCAACTCTTTATTGCGAGTTTTATTGTGTCATGACATCTGCCCATGTTTATATTAGAAACATCAGTACTTATTCATATTTTTGAAACAAGAACTGATTTTTCTTTTTAAAATTTGGGTTCATACACATTATAAAGTGTTAATTAAATGTACTTAATGATTAAGTGTACTACTATTTTTTCTCACAAAGTATTCAAATGTAATGGATCCAATATGAATGCTATAGAACCACAATTAGATAGATTCACATGACTTATCTTCTAAACTATATCTGAAGAGAATAGTCAAGCTCATCAATAAAATATTGTAGGTTAGGTTTATTTTTTTAACTGGTTTTTAAAAAATGGGATTTTGGAATTACAGTGTAAAATTAAACTTAAAAAAAATTTAAAACTGTACTGTTCATGAAATTAACTCCTGAACAATTAGGATTAATCTTAATAGTCTTGTGTAAACTGTTTTGTAAACAAATGTCCTGTAATAGGAATGAAAGGCGAATTTATGCCAATTGGGTATATGATTTTGCTAGGTGAGTCTTAAATTGTTAAAAAAAAATTTACAGGTCACTTCACAGAGTCAAACACCTAGGCATTTTATTGCTTTCTAATAAGCCATTAAACTGAAGAAGAGGCAATTAAATAGGCAATTAATGTAGTACTGACTTGAGCTCTCTGATTTTAGGTTCTTCAGAAGACGATGAGGTCATTCAACCAGGTTTCATCAGCCCCAGGTTAGTCTGTCCTTTTTTTTTCCCCCCAAATTAAATATTTAACTTGACTAATGTTTTGAAAAGATTACTAGGGCATATAAGAAAACTTGACAGCCCTCAGCAATTCTCCACTTGGGCAAGATGGGTACCATATCCTGCTGTATTTTAGATGATTTCATTTACAAACTGATACTCCCACCAGAATTGCATGGATGAAATATTCTCATTAACTCCTTTTCCTCCTGCTTTCTAAACATTTTTCAAGGAATTAGGGAATTTTCTTAATTTAGGAAGCTCCATTTATTTTGCTTTTCATGAACATGTACCAAATTTGTTCCTCATTATACTGCAAAAATAAATCATTTGAACTTTTGATAATTTAAACTTACACTTTAAAAAATATATATCCTTTTGTTTACTTAGGTATACTATAAAACCTAGACTTTCGATATATATTTTTCTTGTATTACTGAAGTTAACTGAAAGTTTATAACACTTTTCAGTAACAATTCTGTTTGATAATAGTCTAGTATTTTAGCTTTTGCTTTGCCGAATGTGGTGTCTTGTAACTACTCTTGATTAGTACTGTTTTGAAAATACACTTAAGAGTCAAAGTTTGTGAGCATTAATAAGTACAAATAAAAAGATGTTATTTTATTATTAATCTTATTAAATATAGGATTGTAGGTAGCAAGAGAAATTAGTAGAAATCAAATTTTTAATGAGGAAGCCACTGGGAGGCTTTGCCATTTGAAAAACACTTTACTTTTTTCTAGAGTGAATCCTTTGACATGGAGATGATGCTCTTACTAAGTATCATGAAAAAGAAGATTATGGAAAGTTACTACATTATTTTATTTGACCACCTAGTTGCCCCTTACTATTGATTATATTTTTTTTTCTTGGGGCAGATTGGAAGCTGCCCAGAGACCATTTTCTTTTCTGTTGATAAATAATGTTAACACCAATGTGTTAAGTGACTGCAATAAAGTTTCATGTCTGTTTCCTTGTGATTAAAAGAGAGTTGGCCAAGGGAGAGATTCCACTTTGACCAAAAGAAAGGGTATTTCCAGATATTACATGTAAACTGAAAGACTTGAACATTGGTTCAGCCTCCTCACTTTACACCTGAGGCCCAGAGAAGCTCAATGACTGGCCTAAGGTCATAGAGTCATTAAAATGGGACCAGAACTCTGGCCTCAGTTTCCTATTTTCCTTCTTCTTCTTTTTAAAAATTTTGTTTCAAGTATTCTCTCTATACCCAATGTGGGGCTTGAACTCAAAACCCTAAGATCAAGAGTCGCACACTCTAACCGCTTTAACCGACTGAGCCAGCCAGGTGCCTGTGGCCTCCAGTTAGATGTTTTATGTTTTTTTTTTTTCTCATAGATTTGCTTCCCACACAGGCATCTTTAAAACCTGAAGATTTCTTCTCACTTGCTTAATCTTTTACTCCTGCTCTTCGTTTCCTTCTCCTTTTCCATCTTCCTGTCCTCTTCTCCCAGATAAGCCCAAAGTGATGATATTAAAAGAAATGACTTGGAAACAGTCCACACTCTTATTTATTTTGATGAGGTTAAGTTTTAAAGAATAAACTTTGATTCATTGCTTTGGGAGACAGGGAAGGAATTGTATGTTAATGTTATTTAGTGCCGTTTCTACAGACAGAATATTCACTGCAAAAGTTTCTTTATATTATGAAGACTACATGTTTAAGTAGTACAGGTAAGAAATATGAACTCATTTTTCAAATAAAACATGAAACTTCTTTTTGTGCTGTTTTGAGCAAAATAATGTAATGCTTATTACTAAATGATTTTTGAAACTCAATTGCTGTTCCATTTAAAATCATTTAAGAAAGTATTGAGTACAATTCAGAAAATATTTGTTAGGAGTAGTAAAAAAATTATATTTCTCCCTTTCGTTGGGGAAGAAGTATGTTAATAGAGTAGGACTTTTTCTATTCCAGTTTTTTTTTTACAAGAAACTTTCTACAAAATGGGGGTCTTAAAATAATGCCCCTTTGTGAATTAATTGTGTTGCTCTGACTACTTTGCTGAAACATAACTGACCAAAAAAAGAAAGTTGCTTTTGAAATATGAAGGCAATTTGTCTGGAAAACTTAAAATTTATGCTAATGCATTTCTTTTTTCCCATAATTTAATCATAACTAGGGAAATGTGTTAATAAGATATTTAAAGGAAAAGTTTAAGAGAGTTTTACAGCCGTGTAAAAATTCTCAAATTGGAACAATTGTGTTTAAGCCAGAGCATTTTGCTTCCTGATAAGGAAATTAAATGAGAACGGAATTTTGCTTTTTGAAAACAAAAACAAAATACCCCCCCCAAATCTGAAGTGCCTCTGCTTTAAGACCAGCGCACCCAGGCGAGTACTCTTTCATTTGACTCCGTATTGTAAGAATTTCAAGAAGTTATTTGCCAGCAGCGCCAGTGGTTTGCTGAAACGCAGTGGGTGGGAGGAATCGGGAACACTTTGCCCGACGTGTGGGTCCGCAGTTTTTGGGCGGGAAACCTCATCCCGGGGCTAGAGAGCTGGTCCCTAATATCGTCCGGGGCTGCCCTTCAAACCTCGTTCCCCGTAGAATTCTTTTCCTGATCTTCCAAAGGCGCATCGCCACGTTTTCCTGGCTTCCCGAAAGGATGGCTCCAGGGGTCTGTCTGAAGACAGCTCCATTTTAGGTTTGGCCTGTTGCGGGGCGGGGGAGGGAATGGGGGTGGGAGAGGTGGGGGGCGGTGGTGGTCAGTCCCGGGGGGGGGTGCTAGTTCCCTCTCCCCCTTGACTTCACTTCTCTTAGGTAGGGGAAACTGTGATCTGTCACAGATAAGGGACCAAATTATAAATTGTATACATCTGGAAAGGCAGTAAAAGTAGTAGTTGTGCCAGGTGTTGCCTTCAAAATAGTGAAGGCAAGGGTTTCTTTTGTTTGGTGCTCTTGGGGACGAAAGGACAAATTTAAACGCCCCTTGTTAGTGAGAAATCACTCGCCTTCTTTGGAAGGGTTTGACTTCTAAAGAGGGGGTGGTGATGTGATGAATAAGGGAAAGGTGACTGGGGAGAGAAGGGAGAGGAAGTTGCTGGGGCGGGAGGTGGAGGGAAAGGGCGGATCCGCTGGCCTGGGGGTCTTGGCGACCCTTGGAGGCGGGCTGCGCGGGAAGGCGCGCGGCTGCGAAGGCGAAGCGAGCGCCAGGGCTGCAGACCCCAGCCTTATTTGCCTGGAGGAGAGCGCGGGTGGAGTCTCTCGCCGCAGTGCCACGGCCCCTCCTCCTAGTTTTAAGAAGAACCAAAGCATTGTTTCTGCCATAATAGAAGTCACTCATTGCTTATAGTTGACGACAACGACGGTGGCTCTAGCACCTCTTTGGGCTCCTTGCATTGTACTCATGGAGTTAAAAGGAAAAGAAAAGAAAACGGTCAATGAAATGTGTACTTCGTTTTTTAAACGGAGAAATTTTAGATTGTGATGACCAACGGGCATGTGATAGGTTAATTCCTTAATTTTTCTCCCCAGTGCGTTGATGATGCTTTGTAGCTACCGGAACGCATTTTTAAAACATTTTGAAAGAACTATGATAAATCAAGCCACTAAACATTTGGCTTTCACAAATATAAAACATGCGTTTTGAGTCAAGCACAGGTCTTTCTGGCACTAAAAACAAGTAGGAAATGAGAAAAAAATTAAAACCAGAAGACTTCAGGAAGGTGACAAATTGGAAAGCATTCTAGGAGATTCATAGGACTATTTTATGTGAAAGAAGTACTCTAAGAGCTTAAAGAGATTATGGCCAGTTTTATTAGAAGGATCTTAGGCTCAAAAGATTGGGGGTGAGGTAGGCAGAAAAGACGAATCTGTTTAAATGACAGTACCACATACCCAAAATAGTGGTATTTTCTGTGTCTGTGTCTCCTTGCTTCACTTCTCTCCCGTCCCAGTCCCCCCCCCTCCTCTTTTATGCTTTCCTCTTCCCTTCTCTCCCTCTTTCTTTTCTGCCCACCTCCCTCCCCCAGGTATGTAAATGTATTTGACTTAAACTCTTTGTGAATGAATGTTAGAGGATTTCTCCAAGTTCCCAGTTGGAAAAAGCCTTCTACACAACTTGAAAGGCTGATGTCCCTCTCAGGAAATGAATGAGTCGATAACCTCTGACACCAGTGACCAGTCCAGTGAACCCTACCTTAATTCCACTAATACTGGAGGCCCCCAATCAGGCAAGACTGAATCTCATAACCATACCATTCAATGTACTTCAGTTATGGTATTTCACACCTTTAATATATATATTTATATATTTATAGGTTTGAATTACATCAAGTTTAACCATACACAAAAAAATCAGAATCTTTCTGTGTGTTGTTTTTTATTTTGTGATTACACTATTTTCTAATTAAAAATAAACTTAACAGATCAATATTGTTTACCATAAATGTGTGTGAGTGACAAAACCAAACTATACTGTTCTGTGAATTTTGTGATTACTTTCATATAAATAATAACACTTCCCTTCAATTTACATGAGTTCTTTTTCAGATTATTTTCCTCTGTTACCAGATGTTGATTTTTAAAAGTAATTCTTTCATTCAAAATATAATAAAACAGAACTTATTTTAAATTTTTTCTATTTCATGTTATGTGAAATGTTTCCTCTGAAATGCTATCATTAAAGTTACTTCATTATAGGTCAGTGCAATCAGTTGATTTCTACTATTAAAATAATGCCTAAAAATGTTTTGTTAGCAAATAATTTTTTTGAGAGCTTGGAGCTTTTGTTACTCTTGCAAAATCATTTGGATTTTTACACTTTTGCTTTCTTCCCCACCAACTGGAACATGGTTATTCTATCCAAAGTAAATAAAATGAGAAAATGAGAAAGCTTTGCCTCCTTTCCTGAGAAACAACAAAAGAAATAAACACGAAAAACCTTTCCAAATTGATCAATCTTGATTGATGCCTTTTGCCACAAACAGCTGAAAACATATCTACACATACCCATTTATTTGTTCTGTACTAATTAGTAAGAATTTATATTAGTTGTTTAATATGGGGACGGCGTGTAAATAGGTGCATCCTGTGAGTTTTCAAAGCTTTTAGGTTCAGAATCCCCCCACATTTTAGTTCGTGTGAAACAGTATTAGAGTTAGAGGAGTGTGGGCATGTTTGGAGATCCGGGGAGGGGGGGGATTGCGGGTAAGGTGGGGGAGGGTCAACTCGGGTAGCTTTGCCGAAGGGAAGTGGTTGGTATCTGTACAGTTTCTCCGTAAACTGCTTGTTTAAGAAAATGGGGGGTGGGGTGGGGGAGAGAGTGGTGGTACGTTGTAATGTTTCAAAGACGGGTTACATTTTGTATTTTAAAGGAAGTAAGGCGTTGCTAGTAATATTTATCGTAGTATTCGATGAGGGCGGTAATATTGGCGTCAGCATCTAGTAATCAACAATCGTTTGAATCAATTTGAAAGGTAAAGGGTAAGCATTTTGAAACTAGGGCAGGGCCAGAGAGGGGATGGTAGGAGCCTAATCCGTTATTACATTTTCGTTTATTCGACTCTTCTATCCTTTGGTAGTGGACTTTTTAAATGTCAGGGTCCAATCAATATAATATGAATTTACCTTTTTTACCCCACTTGTCCTCTTTCTTCTCCCCTCCCCCCGCCCGTGCCCGCTTTTTTTGTCCCCCCTTCTCTGGCTCTGCCGGTGCTGGCGGCTCCTCTTCACCTCCCCTGCCTGGCGCTCCCCTCCCCCTCCCTGCCCTACGTCGTCTTGCTCTTGGGGAACAATCGCCACTGATTGAGGTTCACTCTATGTTAGGCTGGAAAACTGGGCTGTTATTTAGGAAGTCATTAATCACATCTCCTCCCCCGGAAAGAGATGGCGGAGAAACCTGTGAAGTACAATTCCCCCTTCAAAATGTTCCGAAATGATAAACCTAAACATAATTTGAGTACATAAAAGTGCTAGCGATTTTTCCAGTAGGGTATTATTTTAAATCTGAAAAAAATTCGGGGCACGATCATGTAAATGTGTGCTTCTGTCTTATTGTAGGTGTATGTTACTATTATCTAAAGTTTCATGGAGATATAATTAGGTTTAATTAGATCCTTTGTAAATTATACATTTTCCTCTAAGAATTGAATTAAATACGATTTTTTTTTTTTTTTTTTTTTTTTTTGCCCCGAGCAGGTTTACTACTATGGAGCAGCTGACTTCTTAGGGGGGAAAAAAGCGTAACATTGGTTGCTTTATTTAAACGGCTTTTTCCCCCTAAATGAGATTATTTAGACAGGCTTGTGTGTAAGGCACGCGTGTGCACATATATGACCGTGCCGTTTTTCTAAATTGACGATTCACAAGGACCCTCCATTGTGTCTAAGTTAAAGCACGAAATCAACATTCTGATTTATCGCAAAGAAGCGTCCCAAATTGTCTTTAAGATAACATGTTTGAGTTTTTCATGTTCATTCATAAATTATTTTGATGTCAGCATAGATGAAATGGCGATTGGTTATCTCTTCCTCTTGCCAGCCCCTTAAGGATCCGAGGTGAAATTAGTAGCAAGAAAGCATGTAATTGACAAAGTCACGTGGCTCAGGGGGCCAGAAACTGGAGAGAGAAGAGGAAAAAAAAAATCAAAAGAGGGAAAGCACATTAGACCATGCGAGCTAAATTTGTGATCGCACAAAATCAAGATGTTAGATTGATGCAGAAGATCACTCCGTTCCAAAGGGAAAGTTTTCATCTCACGAGTTTGGAGCAGAGGGCCCGAGGGGCAACATGGCCGAAGGTTAATTTTCTTTTCTATTGTTTTACTGTGATTTTCTCTCTTCCTTTCTCTCCCCCCTCCCTCTCCCACCCTTCTTTGCCCGTCCCCCCTTCCCCTTTTACCCCAATACTGGGCATTACCCCCACTCCCTATCGCGCAGTGGGGCTTTCTGCAACCTATTGTTATAGATCTCCAAAAATGTTTTGTACCGCCCACACTGATTCACAACTTGAAAAGCTTTCAGGGGGCTATTGTTTGAATTGTTTGAGTGTGATTAAGTGCAGTTTCAGTTAGTGAGCCCGAGAAAACTTTTATACACCTGCCCCCTCCCCCACTCCACCCCAACTTTAATTGAAAGTTATTGGGGGGAGGGGAGTGCACATTGCAAATAACCCTGGATTCACTGCCGCTGCATGTGTATTAACTAGCTCTAACCATCTTCAGATTTCTCTTCCCTCCTCGTGCCCGCCTGAGAGAATAGTTACGCTGGAAATTTCTTTTTGTAAATGGGATCAGTGTTAAATCAGCAATGTGCAAGTAAAGTATTGCATGTTGTACTCTAGTGTGTGGCCGGAAAAAAAATGGAGTTAAATGAAAAAGTACACGTATGTACAGAAAAGTGGAAGTTGATGTGATCGATAGAATAGTGTGGCTCCCTCCTCCCCCGCTTCCCCTTTTAACCCTTTCATTTTAAATATTTTCTGTAGAAGAAAAGAATCCACCATTTATTGGAGTTTCTTTCTGTTTCCTTCCCCCACCCCCACCCCAAGCAGTTTTCTTCTCTTTCAATGAACAGTTTGGGAATACAGACTAACTGACTTTTTTTGTCCTGTTCTACTCAGGCGGGGCAGGCAGAGGTGGTGGAGAAGGGCCCGGAAAGCTGCCCGAGCCGGCAGAGGAGGAATCCCAAGTTTTGCACGGAACTGGCCACTGTAAGTGGTTCAATGTGCGAATGGGATTTGGATTCATCTCCATGATAAACCGAGAGGGAAGCCCCTTGGATATTCCAGTCGATGTGTTTGTGCACCAAGTAAGCCACACTTTTTCCCCCCTCTTCTTTTACCAAGTGCAGAATTTAGTGAATAGTTTTGTCACTGGACATACACTGTAAGACAAAATTTTCCTTACGTTCAGGAGTTAATCCTGTATGGGTATGGTCCCCTTACTGGGTTCTTTTCCTAAACAGAAAATGAAATCTTTGAAATTTCACTGCTTGGCTGCTGGTTGACTTTATTAGCCAAGTTCTCCTCTTCATTCGACAGCGAAATTGCTATAGTGTAGCTTCCGGTGTTATTGGTTATAATATACTTTGTCGCCTATGCCTAGTGAATGAATGGGGAAATGAATGAAGAAACAGGGATCATTTAAGTTACAAAACAAGAACAACAACAACAAACGTTTGCTATTGTTGGACACCCTTTAGACACCTTAGTCACACCGGCTTCTTCTGTTCTTATATTTCTGTCATCTGGTAGTTGTTTTTAGATTTAAATAAAAATAATTTGATTTAAAAGTACCATAAGATAGAGGACTATTGGTCTACCATGGATTTGATGAAATGCCCAAGAATAGGTTGTTTGTTAGCCGAACATTTTAGAAATGTGCTCCCTTTTAGGGCATAAGTCCAAGGATACTGTCTCTTTAAGAAACTGAACTCAAAAAAACATGTGGCCAGCTGTGGCTCTAGTTTGTGTGTCTAAAACGTGCTAGTCTGCCACTTTGAGTAAATTTCCACCATTGTTTATATTGTGTTGTAATTTTTTAAGGTGCTTAAATACCCAACAGAATGTCATTGCTTACCATTTTTAAAATTTTACCCAGAAGCAAGTAAATTAATACCTCTTCCATTTTTACTGCACTCTATTGCTTAATTTCGTCGTAGTAAAAAATATATATATGGTTTGCAGGTTTGATTATCACATTAAAAGAAGTTAATTCTCTGTAATGAATTCATGGGAGTAAAAGGATTTAAAACCCAAGAGGTTTGTTTTGGCTTGACATTTAAGTTTTAAAAACTGAATGGCTATCAATAGTACTGTTGACTGACAGATACATGCAGAAAAGACTTAGTATTCTTGCATGAAAATTCTATATTTTATTTGATATTGTGTTGCACCTTCTTGGTAATATTCACAAACTCCTTTACCCCCAAGGAATATCATTTTGAAATTAAGTATATAAACAATAGACACATATGAAACCATTCTGTTTTGATTTGTTGTCCTGTAGTGGTTGGTAGCTTCCTGACCTTGCTGTGTGGTGTATGTTTTCCTTTCCTAAAGGCCTGGCCATCATTATTGGCTGTTTACATGTGGAAGGATCAGCATAATCTGTGAATTGAAACAGGGTTTAAATACTTAAATAGAAGTCTATAGACAGGCTACTGGATTTTATGCCTCCTACTTTATATTGTAAAATGAACCTACATTTTCAGCTTTGTTTCCTCCCTAGACTGAATGACTTGAAATCATTGACAAATTCATTTTCTCTCAGGCTCTGGCTTTCCCCACTTTGAACCTTCTTTAGGTTGTTAAATTGTTCTTTACGATCTCATAAATTTGTTTTATAGATGAATAAAAAAAATAACCCTTTTCTTCTTTGATCACACCTTGTTATAATTTAGTTTTCTATGTTTTCCTTTTAATACTTTCAAATATTAGACAATTTATTAACCAATATTAATGTTTAGAACCACAAGACATCCAAATTTACAGTATTTAATGATTATATATTGGTAAACATATGTATATCCACTGAATTATGAAATACCATATTGCTGGAAAAGTTTTATTTATAGATAGTAAACAGTTTTTAGAGTACAAATACAGATTATTAATATTAAATTGCTTTAATCCTCTGTAACAAGTCACGCATTTACTTAAAAAAATATTAAAATGGTGAGATAAAATTTCTCAAAATATATATTGTATTCTTTAGAAGAATGTAGATACATTCTTGGGAAGAAGTATGTAAAAGCGTTGATAAAACTTAAGTATCAGCAGTTTTGTGATGTAAAGAAAGGGCAGTGATACTCCTTAAATTTGAAATTAGAAAGTGATACTTTAGGGAATTTTTTTGATGGCTACAGTATTTGTTTTTTGAAATAAGTCTCACTTTTTTCCTAGGGAAAATTAACTTTATGGCTTTATTTTTTCCTTCTTGATTTTGATGCATTGGTAGCAGTTTCTGTCTTATATTGGGACTTATGCAAATTGTATATAAATCATATTGAATAATTGTTTTGAACAAGGCAGGAATCCTATAGCTTTTAGCCAACCAATTGCAAATAACAGTTGGATGGTCATAAATGATCTGTGCAGGTATCTTGTAAGCATCATTTACACCATCAGGTTGCAATTCAGGACCATTTTACTAAAGTTTTTAAAATACTTCTTATTCTTTTATTGCCATTTTTACTGTATGAGAATTTTTGAAAGCATGCTACTTTAATGTATAAGACAAATTAGTTTTTTTCCTAATATGTCAATGTACTATTTTATTATGAAAGAATAAACATTGTAGATAATTAGGAACTTTAAATGTTCAACTGGACAATGTCATTATTTTAAATACATGCAATAGGTTTTTTTTTTGAGTATTCAAAAGTACACGTATCATTGGATTTTAAGTATTAGGAAACATTTTAAATAATATGTATTTGGGGAAATAAAAAATAATTTTAGTTTATCATGCCAAGACTCCCAAGATATTTTGTTTTGAAAAGATCTTAACTACATACATTTCAATAATAAATAAATATATAAAGTACATACAGTTAAATAGGAATAGCACAAAAATCCTGACTACAAAGAACTGCATATCAAAAACAGTTCAGTTGCTATGAAATGAAAAGATATGCATGTGTATTATTCAGTTGCTGTGAAATGAAGAGAAGATATGCATGTGTATTTTTAAAATAGAGCTGTACATTCATAGTTACATAATTTTATTTAAAATATGTTGACAAGAATACAGTCAAACTTTCTTTTAGTCTCTGTAATGTCACCAACTTCTCAAAAATAAACATGTAACTTAAGTAATGTACCTTTCCTGTCCTTAATTGTTGATAAATGTAGTGAGACTCTCCTCACAATCTGAGGATGGTGTGTGACTATTGGTGTTTTAAAATGACAGTCTTCATTTGACTTCATAATATTAACGTGTCATTTAAATGATCATATGATTATGCATTGGTAATAATTTTATGTATTCTGACACATTAATATGGAAACTTGGTAGTGTTTAATATTTTTTAAAACATACAGGAATGTATAAATATCATATTTGTGAATTTTGTTATAGCTTATTAAGTTGTTCCTTAAAATATTTAATATTTAAAATTGGAAAATTATGCTGATTATTTTATTTCTAATTATAATATATTTGTAGGAATTTCTTACTTTAGGATCCAGTGCAAAACACTGAGATTTATCTCTCAATCGAAGTAAGACTATGCATACATGGTTAATACAGATTTGTAAGTATAGGTTACTACTAAGGAGATTCCATTAATGTACAGTTTTTGTGTGTTAATAATTAATAACTTCTATTAATTTATTATTAACAGTTAAAAATTGCATCCACGGTTAGATTATGGGATACCATGTTTAAATTACTTGGAAAGTTCTCTTGTAACTTTTTGAAATGTTACAAATTTTGATAGGACTTAAATATTTGATAATATTTTAGCTGAGTCACATGGTAATTAAAATTAGATCCTTTTGGAGAGGGAAAA
The DNA here is from genome assembly GCA_017311185.1 of Proteles cristata cristata. Lineage (NCBI taxonomy): Eukaryota > Metazoa > Chordata > Mammalia > Carnivora > Hyaenidae > Proteles > Proteles cristata. Next base: position 3,477,264 of record JAESUZ010001232.1, read on the forward strand.
TGTTACCTAATAACTACTTGTTGATGTTTATTATCATTTAGGTTTTCCTTACGTAAATGTTGATATTTATTTCCAAATAAATATTATCTCAATGAGATAAAATAAACTTTATTTTGTTTAGTGGAGGAATAGAATGCATTCTCCTACTTCCTTCTCTTCAGCTCACTTGCATAATAATATTTTCTTCGTATGTTAGGTTATATATTTGGAATTCTGTGCCATCAGTTATGGTATAAAGATTTTGAACATAAATATATTTGATTTATTTCACTACTTATGTAAGAATTTCTTCCCAAAGAGAGGAATTTCAAAATGACTGTTAATTTAGCTACCATTACCTGATATGCTTAAATACTTATTAATAATTTGGTTTGAATTCTTAATTTACCTTTCAAGTATTGATGTTTTCATTTTATGCTCTTTATTTCTGGTTTATAGTTTGAACTTAATGGAAAACACAAGTGTCCATATTACGGCAGTTTTATATATTTTATGCTCCTTTTGTTAAATTGCTCAGAAAACAACTCAAAGTAATGGAAACAGAAGAAATAAGAATAATTGCTATAACAGATAAAGTTAAAGCATTTTTATTAGTAGATTAGGATATGAAAATATTTGGAGATGAATAGTTTTTAAATATATGAACATTTGAAATATTATACGCAATTCAATTGATGTAGCATTAGAGTTCATATCTCAGTGATTAATTAATTATACAGTTTATGAAAACAGATTTACTCCAGTTTGTTCATGTTCAAGGATTTTTTGTAGTATTTCATCACCCACTTATTAACCATCTTTATTTTTATCATAATGGCATGGAAACATTTTTCACATGCAGAATAGATGTGATTATTATTATTGGACTCTTGAAAATGTCAGTTTCAAAAATTGTTTAGACAGAAATATCTTGGAATTTAAAAAATATATGATCATATTACAGTTACAGCTTGTTTGTTAGTGAGTTATATAATTCCATATTTTGATTTTTTTAATGTTTTATTTTTGAGAGAGAGAGACAGTGGGAGCAGGGATAGGTCAGAATCTGAAACAGGCTCCAGGCTTTGAGCTAGCTGTCAGCACAGAGCCTGACTTGGAGCTCAAACCCACCAACCGTGAGATCATGATCTGAGCCGAAGTTGGACGCTTAACCAACTGAGCCACCCAGGTGCCCCTATAATTTCATATTTTGAAAATGGTTCCTAATGCTACCAGGTTTTCAAGGTGAATTGCACATTTTCCAGTTTGGAAGAGTCCCAAATGAAATAAAGCTATTTAATGCAAAAATCACATTTGAAGGATTTAAATCCAAATTTTATGACTTTTATTGTCTTTAAAGTTACTGGATACTTTCCTTCACATTTTCAAATGCTAGTCCATTTTCAACACCCTTCTTTTGTTTACTTCTAAAAAGACACTTTTATCCTAATTCAGTTTAAACATGAAATATGAAACTGGGCACATTTACGACAGTCTTCCTTCCTCATGTTAAATATTATTGATGAACATAGATTGTACTTCAATAAAAATGAATAAAGATCATTGTTGTAAGTCTTAAATATTTTCCTCTTATTTTTGATTCTTCTTTTTTAAAAGAATTCACAAAAACTGAAGGCAATAAATCAAAGAATTGTTTTTTAAACAAATATATAAGTGAGAAATGACTTACAAGTATTTGGCATGACAGCTTTAACCTACCTGTAACTGATCTTAGAGAGCTTAGGTTTTGTAAGAAGTTAAAAACTTCATTTTTTTTTGCCTGCATTCAACATGGTAGATTAAAAAGTGAGTTTATTGTTGTAAATTTTGTTTTGGGACAGCAAGGAACCCTTATTATTTACATTTGCCAGAATTCTTTCTGTTCAGAAATTACATAGATATTGCAGATAGTTTTATCTTGAATGAGTAGTGTTTTGGTATTGTGATTAACCTGTAAGTTATTAGTTAAAAATATGGTGTGCTCTGTTTTTATTTCTAATCCAAGTATAACCTAAGCAAATAAAGTGAGGATATTTCTGAATAATTAAACTGGAAATGTATTACTTTAAGGTATAATATTCTTTTGACTTGATTTGGAACTATATATGAAATAAAATAGTTATTTTATCATTATCAATTCTTTATATCTTGTGATATTCTCACTGAGTTTTAAGTAATAAGAAATTTAGCTTGTTCAATATATAGTTATTAGAGGTTATGGCATTGTAACATAAACAGTCCATAAGAAGAAACATAAATGGTTTATGGTTTTCTCTAATATGATTTGATTATAGCATCTAATATTGAAAAGTTCCCAGTAATATATTCCAGAAAATACATTGCAGATCAGTGAGATACATTTAGAAATTGTATTTTAATTAATATTTCTATAAAAAGAGTAACAAAAGCATTTGTTATATTGCACTTGGATACATCAAAATAAGATTAATCTTATTTTCGATCTAGCAACAAATTGGAAAATTATCTGAAGATTACAGCTTCCTGACCAGTATCTAAATATTTGAGTATTTGGAAATGCTGTCTAACATAAGACCCATTGATTTAGTTTTATCTTTCTCTCTGCAGTCAGTGGCAAATTGGAGCAATTGATACCTAACTTTTCAGGATGTTGTGAAGAATAGAGATACTGTTATATAAATTCCCTAGCAAATGTGTTTAATAAATAAACTAAAATATAAACAAATCCCTGCCACAATAAAATCACAGGTTATTTTTGGTGGCATATATACATAGTAGAAAATTAAATTGGTACCTTCTTTTATGTGCTCTCTTTTTTTTTTAAGTTTATTAATGTTTATTTATTTTGATAGAGAGAGGGAGAGAGAGGGAGCAGGGGAGGGACAGAGAGAGAGACACAGAATTCAAAGCAGGCTCGAGTCTCTGAACTGTCAGTGCAGAGCTCGATGCAGGACTCGAACCCACAAACTGTTGAGGTCATGACCTGAGCCAGAGCAAGACATTCAATCGACTGAGCCACCCAGGCGCCCCTATGAGCTCTCTTTAAAATTAGGCACAATGTGTTGTATAATGGTAATAGCTTAATTTTCACTGCAGTGAACTACGAAATATTTTATTATAATATTATGGCATATAATATTGCATAATATTGTTGAAAATACCAGGATATAAATTGAGACATAGGAACGATTTGGTTATACAGATGGTTTTAATAGTGAGTTTTATCATGAGATTTTACCTGAGCATTTAGTTGTACATACCCAGTTGTATATTCTTCAATGTAAGCTAAGGAAAAAAATAGTTTTAAATAGACTTTCTGTGATAATTTAATACCTTTTGCTCTAATGCTAATTATTTAATCGTTGTGAGGTACTATACAGTGGCATAGCTTCTAATCAAAAAGATCAGTACTGAAATCCCAGTTTTTTATTTGTCTGTAGGGAAAATGAGTAACGTTGTCAGTGTCTCAGGGTCCTATAAAGGGAAAAAACAAAACTTTAGTTATTATGAGGATTAAATGTTATTACACATGTAAAGCATTAACACTGAGCCTGGCAGAGAGTAAAGGCTCAGTGATGTTTGTTGTACATAGTTAACATTACTAAGAAATAGTAGTGTGGTAGAGTAAGGGATAAAGCATCAGAAATGAAGGTTTAGATCTGTCCCTAGCACTTGGTGGTTTTCTTACTTCTGGCTAGTCAGTTCTTCTGAGCTTCACTGTTCCCATGGGTGAAATGTGTTAAAAATCTTTTTCTTCCCTATTTTTCAGGGTTAGGGTAAGGGATCATTGAGATATAGTATATAGGAAATTAATTTAATAATTATAACAATACCAGGTTTTAGTTTTAATCTTTATTTTGAGCACTGCATTTTACTAATACTCTTTCCACATAAATCGTCAGAATTTTTAGAAGATAATAAACTCCTGTCATTTATATTATTTTTGCCTTGTCTGCTTTATTGAAGTATAATATATACAATAAAATTCACCAAATTTTAGTTGAGTTTTGACAAATTATATAACCACCACCACAGTCATTTCATCACCCCAAAACTTTCCTTGTGTCCATTTATAGTCACCCTTGAAGACAAGAGGTTCAGTTGTTCTATATGATCGTTGATATGCCACAGTAACTGGTTAACTCACATAGCTCTTTTTAACTTTGTTACCTTAGACATAAGCTACAATTTAGTATTACCAATACAGTCCAAACTTATCTTAATTATGCAAATTATCTTTTTACTAGTAATTCTGTGTTTGTAAAAGTAAGATTAATTAGTATGCATTTCACTGATCTTCAGTCTTAATTTCATTTATCCTTATGGTACTTTTTCATGCAATATAAACTCATTGTTTACCTAAAGGGTATAATTAGGCTAATTGATACTCATATTTCTTCATATTTCTTCTCATAAGCTTAATGAATTTCTATCACAACTGAGTAAACATTTTTAGAGGTGTAAATTGACAAGATGGTTTATTGTATAGAAGTACTGAGTTGTAAGGAAATGGTTACTCTAGAAAAATTTCTGTTCAATACCTATTCAACTATTTTGTTAATGATCACATAGTAGGCATAAAGCATTGTGGGATGATAGATTTAAGAGTTCTGTTCTCCAGGGGCACCTGAGTGGCTCAGACAGTTAAGCTTCCAACTCTTTTAATGTTGGAAAGAGAGAGAGAGAGGCAGCATGAGTAGGGGAGAGTCAGAGAGAGAGGGAGATACAGAATCCAAAGCAGGCTCCAGGCTCTGAGCTGTCAGCACAGAGCCCGACGCGGGGCTTGAACCCACAAACCGTGAGATCATGACCTGAGTTGAAGTCAGACACTTAACTGACTGACCCACCCAAGGCAAGCTTCCAACTCTTGATTTCAGCTCAGGTCATGATCTCAGTTTCACTAGTTCAAGCCCCATGTTGTGGCTCTGTGCCGATGGTGCAGATTTTACTTGGGATTCTCTCTCCTTCACTGCCGTTTCCATGCTCATGCTGGTTCTGTCTCTCAAAATGAATAAATAAATTAAAAAAAAAAAAGAGTTCTGCTTTCCAGTTTGCTATATATTCTTTTTATCTTATTTTTAGGAAAATTTTAAAAAAGAATTCTCATTCTTTTTATAGAAGTATGCAAGTAGTTGATCATTTTTTTCCATTAACTATTTACTTTCTTTTTATAAATCTCGTTATGCAGTTGTATCCATTTAATTTGGTGGCAAACTGATAAAACAGTAAATGTTAGTTTTCAGATTTTGAGCTAAAAACAGTGATTTTACATCAGTCTTAATACATAGTTTTCAGAATCATATGTACAAATTATCTTTGCCAATGCTTAGCATCATTTTATTGTGCTTTTAATAATACACTTAACTTTTATCTGCTGATCTAACCTTTTGTAATGAGTTTAGTTTTTTTTAAAAGTCCACCTGTATTTATTACTTTTTTAATCTGAAAGTTGTCCTTTATTTCAAAATCTTTTAATTTGCTAATTACCGTAAGATTTTTGTTCAGTTTTATTTGTGCTTATATTATCTAAAGACTGTATGTAAAATTCAAATTAATTTTACTGTGGCCATGATTTCTTCATGACCATTTATTTTTTTAAGCTTTGTAAACAGTTGTCTAGGCCATCACTGATAGTAGCTAGAATATTCCCAGATACATTATGCCTAAATTCTATTATCTTAACATTTTCTTCATTCAGTTGAATTCTTTATTCTTAGTTCAGTCTGTAACAGAAGTCTGACCACACAGATTATATCTATTGCTTTAAATACTTAGTGGATCAGTGATATATTGTGGAGCTTAGAATGAATTCTATCAACTGTTTTCTCCAAAGTGTGATTTTAGTAATACATCAGTTTGCTTATAGTATGGAAACACTGGTACTTGGAGACTAATTCCACCTTCAACAACTTCCTTAAATAGATTAAATGATATTAGAGATACATACGTAACACAGTTCCATATAAGCCATACGTTTATGAAGATAAATGGATAAATTTTTTTCAACTTTAGCAACTGAGAAAAGCTTATCTTTTTAGGACTGGTGAAACTATGAGTCAGAAATGTAATCGCAGTATTGAGCTCATTTATTTCATCCTCTAATTAAAATTTTTAGTTGAATACTAAATCTAAGGACAGTTGGACTTGCACACTTGCCCCTTTCACTGTTTCCTCCCCCATGCCATTGAAGAATTTTGAATGGTGAGGAATTTGCGCCCTTTGGCTCAGGTTGCAGACCCACTTGATCAAGCCAGAGAAGCTGGGGTCAGAACTATTCATTGCTTATCTTTTCCTTGGGCCACTTGTAAATCCTGCCTTTCTGCTCTGTACAAAATCTCTTTCTATCAGACTTATAATAAAGACTGGAGGATAAAAATGGGCATAATAGTTGATGCTTGATTGTGACTCTTCGTGGGCTGATTTCACTAATTTAGAAGTTTTTCATTGCATTACAGCTTATTTGGTGTATATAATGTTATTTAAATACATGTTATTTCGTAAGATATTATAAAAGCATGCTGTTGGGTGTGAAAGTGTGATGATACAATATTCTGTCAGGTTGAGATTTTACGCCTTTGAAATGTATTGATTACCTTAAAGTAAATTGAATTAGTTAATTTCAATCAGACCTATAAAAAAGTCCCAAAATCATTATTTTGTTTTCATGTGCCTAATTTCTGGCATTTATACTGACATTTAAAATTTCCCCGAATTAATTATAGTACAAGTTTATTAACTCTATCAATAATAGTGTGAAGACTTTAAATACAGAGCCAGGTTTAAACAAACACAAAACACTTTGTTCTTATCTCAGCATCCCTTAAAAGTATACAGCTCTAGTTCAGGACCTCAGGACCACCCATCACCCTGGACATTGGATACTCCTATTTATTCAAGAAGCTTGTGAAGTATCTGTGTGCCAGTGGGGGATGGTTGTGTGTATCTGTGTAGGGAATCACAGTTAGGTGATTTTACCCAGACAAAAGCAGCAACATTGTTTATAAACTGTATTATGTTCCTGTAGAATTTTCTAGTTGTGGAAACTAAGTTACATTAAGTACCTGTTATTTTCTGTAAGCTTTGGTTGCAGTTTTCACATTTTTAATGCTTTCAGAAGGTTAAAGTGGGCCCCCATTAAGATTAACCTCAGTCCATTACAGCTTTTTGGCTTGCAGGCCCCACCCATTGGCCTTGGATAGCTAATACCAAGCTTTTGTTTCTTCCTGTAGAAAGGAAAGGAAAGAAAACTGTTCTTTCTCTTTCATTGTGTAAGTCATGTGACTTCCCTTTTGGTTAGTTACAGATAGGATGAAAGTGAATCTCAAAATGAATAAGATATCAGTTTTATGTTTCTATGAAATATTTATCGAAATATTATTGAATTCATGTGTTTTATGCATTAAAATATTTGTTTTTGAACAGCTATACCTATTTACATCGACGCTGTTGTTTTTTCAGGAAGCCAAAAAGAGAACTAAATAGATTTTAAAATAATACTCATCATTTTATCTACATTGTGGTAGTTTCTTAGTATACTTATTTTTATGTTATCTTTTAGCATCATTTGGGGTTTCTGAATTGTAGCTTATTTCTCAGAACAAAGTGTAAAGAAAACAGGGGTGGTATTTGGGATGATTTATCAAGGAAAAATTGCTGATAGGAAATGAAGAAAGAAACATGTTACAGGACTGGTTGTAAAAATCAGAAATGAATTGGATATATGTTCCCTTGTTCCTCTTCCGTTTAATCTCTCATTAATAATATGCAGTATAGCTGGCTGGGAGAAAATCCTATATAGTTCCTAGGCTATTAAAATCAATAGACAAATATTTTCCTATGAAGTTAGATAATGTGAGGATAAATGTTGATATTTAGTTCTAATTTGGTGATTTAGTCATGATGTTATGATTTTGTATGAAACATTATATATTTAAACTTTGAAGTTATTTTAGTTTGTCCTTAAGCTATCTTTTCAAATATTTAAATTATCTTTTAGTAAATAGTATAGCTGCCACTAATTAATAAGTAAAATATTAGAGACAATGGTAGTTTAAGAGTGTCTTATCAAAGATTTTTAAAATATAGCATTCTTTGGCACATATTTCCAAGCATGAAAATACTTTTAAAAGACTTTTGAGAAGAATACTATTTTAAAATCTAGGATGCATTTTTATTTGAAATATTTTATTTCCATAAAATGTTCCAGATTGTCGTTCCATAAAAAAGCATTGTTTCTTACATTTTTATGGTGTTGTAGATCTTAAAGGATAATGATAACTTAATCCTTTGATTTTGTTATCAATCCAGGATGACTTGGTTAGTTAGATTTCAAAATATGAAAAATTTGTTGGGATATATAGAAAAACTTCTTAAGTTTCTATTAATAACAGTAGGTTATCAGCTCTTTAATACCTGTGATCTGGTATGAAGTCTGTAATTAATGTGCCGGTCCATGCTTTATTGACATTAAAATTTATAGCAAGTGATTTATTTTGCATGTGCTTTGCAATTGAATATTTCAGTTTCTGTTTAATTAAGTCATGTAAATATTTATTGACATTTTATTTAATGTTTAAATTGTTGCTACAGTTTTGCTTTGGGGAAAGGTTTAGGATACTTTCAATTCTGTGATCTTCCTCATTTACATTTGTGTAGCAAGCTATTCATTAAACACCAAGGCTATTATTAAGTATTTAAATCTAGTGTTGATATTTATTGTTGAAATAATCCATTTAGTATCTTAGTGTCACTGTAAATTTAAATTAAAAAATAAACAAAAGCCTACTTTTAAAAAATTGCTACTGTTTTTTTTTTGTGTGTGTGTGTCTGTATACTACATGCTTCTCCCCTCCCCAAACAAAATTAGGTGTTAGAAGGTGAAAATTTGGGCGTTTTCACTTTATAACTTTCTGGGGGTTTTCTGCAATATTTTTTTTAAAAATGTGCAGAGAAAAGTAACTTTTAAAATGAATTTAAATGGCTTTAAGTGACTTAATGTTTGTTCAAAATAAAGCTCATTTGTGAGAGTAATATCATTTGGGGTATTGTTACTTGTTTTCATGTGGGTTACTGTGACTATATGGTTTTGAATTTTCTTTCTTCAAAAATAGACTTCGTAGGGCCAAGTAAATACGGGCATTTGTTTCAGCACATATTCTTTATCTTAGTATTGGGTTATTTATTTTTGGAAAGACATTCTAATTTTTTTTAATTTTTTTAAATGTTTTATTTCTTTCTGAGAAAGAGAGGCAGCGTGAGCAGAGGAGGGTCAGAGAGAGAGGGAGACACAGAATCTGAGGCAGGCTCTGGGCTCTGAGCTAGCTGTCAGCACAGAGCCCGATACGGGGCTTGAACTCCCCAAACATGAGATCATGACCTGGGCCGAAGTCGGATGCTTAACCAACTGAGCCGCCCAGGCTCCCCGACATTCTAATTATTTTTTAATGTTAACAAATAATGTTTGGGAAATTGCCTTGGTAGGTATTGACCACTTTTCCATCCATTCTGCCTTCACTTTTTAAAGTACCTGATCACGATTAAACCATTAATCTGTCTAAATGTAGTCCAGAATTTCCAGTGAGATTTAGTATTTGATATATATGTAATTACCCAAATTTACAAAATCGAAATGATTTTTGGAAAATCTCATAAAACAGGAATGTTTTCAGAGTGAGATTTTAATACAGTAGAGTTCATTATTTTGACTTATTTCTTTTTTAATTTAAGCTGTAAATTGAGAAAAGAAATTACTGCACTGTGTTGTTCCCAAATTATTCTCTGCCTTAATATCGTCATTTGATCTGCCAGTAGGAATTATGAAGGCCTTAAGTGGACTCTCTTTTGCCTCTTTCTTCCCTTGTTTTTCCCCCTCCCCCTCTTCTAGCCTCTTCGGGAAGGAAGCCTGAGGCCCTAGCTCTTAGAGATACCAGGAAAAAGCAATCACTCAGCACAAAGTGTCTGTCTTTAGCAGAAGTATCATCCCTTGGAGAGGAGTATGGTTGAGAAAAGGTTAATAATAAATAATAAGAGGTTTTCAAATTTATTCCAACTCTCAATTTAAAATTTGGTTTTGGTACAGCTGGATATTATTCTTGTTATTCAAAATGAAGTCTACTTTGTCTGTTTAGGCATTAGCAGAGTCTAACCTAGTCCTTCACTTTTCAATCTACTTAGCTTTGGTTAAATCTTTTATACCTTATCCAAAGGCCATTGCCAGTGATTTTCCTAACTGGGGAGGAGGATGAGTTATAAACAATAACAATGGATGGTTAGGTAATATTAACATTTCTAAACAGTTAATGATATCTGTGGTATTTTCGTAAATTTACAAAGAAAGTGTACATGAAATGTTTAACTCGTCATCTAAAGATAATATTTTTGTGTGTAACATGATTTTGCCTAGAGGAAGACTTTTGAATCCACAAACTGAATCATAAAATAGACTAACAGTGAAAATAAATTGATATTGATAGATCTAGAAATGTTGTAATTATTTCCTTAGAGAAATTGTTCACAAAACTCTTTTTTTTCCCCAAGAAAAGTAAAATATGCAGAGTCACTGGGGTAACACTATAAACTGAAAGATTGCAGAAGGCCCAAGTTTCTTCCCTTGTACTATAGGTATTTCTGCTAGGATTTCTTCATCTTAGAGAGTAATCCCTTATGTAGCTCCACATGCATTTAAGTCTCTTCTACTTGATCCTGGTTTGAAAAACTTAAGCAGAATGGTCATGGAATCTCACAATTAACTTAATGAAGATTTTAGAAGTCATAATTTAGGCTAATGCCTGGCTGACTCAGTCAGAGGAGCTTGCAACTCTGAATCTCGGGACCATGAGTTTGAGCCCCACATTGGGTGTAGACATTGCTTAAATAAATAAGTACTTAAGAAAACCTCATAATTGATATCAATAAACACTGAAGTATTATATAATACATAGATTTTAAGGAATGAACCAAAGATAGTTTAAATTTTTTAAATATTATGTACTTAAGGTGCAAATACAAAAATATAATAGCAAGTTATTTAAGATAATATAAAAATGGTAAGTATAAGCAAACTTTTGATAGAATAACTTTAAGAATACAGTTAGAGGGGCGCCTGGGTGGCTTAGCCGGTTAAGCGTCCGACATTCGCTTAGGTCATGATCTCACGATTCGTGGGTTCGAGCCCCACGTCGGGCTCTGTGCTGACTGCCAGCTCAGAGCCTGGAGCCTGTTTCAGTCTGTGACTCCCTCTCTCTCTGACCCTCCCCTGCTCATGCTGTCTCTCTCTCTCTCTCCTAGAAATAAATAAAACATTAAAAAAAAAAAAGAATACAGTTAGAATGCAATCATATATTTCTTTCTACTGGTCCAACCCTTCTCCAGATAAACATTTATGTTTGTTTTGCTTTGTTTTTTAGCTGCTAGCTGTTACTAATGAATTCCCACTTATGTATGCCTGGAGATAGACTACACTTTGCCATCATTTGATCCTGTGCCCTAGGCATCCAAAGCCACTGGTGCAATTCCCCTCAACCAATGCTTCTGTTCTGTCAACACAAGAGAGCCCTTGGGCTACAGCCAGTACTCTAGCAATGATAGTAATCATACATGACACAGAATGATAAGAGTAGTTCTCATGTAACTTTTATAGAGTGCTTGCATGTGCCAGGTACTGTACTAAGCATTTATATCCCCATTAAATTTTGACTCTGAAAAAAGTTACTATTATTGTCTCGTTTTTACAGATGAAGGAGTGATCTTAGAATGGCTAATAGCCTAATTTCATGCCGTTGAACCAGCAGTAGGATTCCTAGAGCAGTGCTCTTAAATCTCTGGGTTCCAACAACATTTTGTGTCTGTTTAAATTTTATATTAATGTGCTTTTTTTGAGTATATTCTTTTTTTTGAAAGATAGCAAACAGGAGAGGAGTAGAGAGAGGGAAACAGGAAATCAGCACAGAGCCCGATGTAGGGCTCAAACTAAGGAACTGTGAGGTCATGACCTCAGCCAATATCATGAGTCAGGACGCCCAATAAAGTGAGCCACCCAAGCGTCCAGTTAATATGCTTATCTATGCTAATTGCTAGAGATTCAATTGTGAGCAAAAAGCAGAGATTCTTTTCTGGTGGCTTAAGGAATAGTAGGGGAGACTACCCAAATGAAAATAAATGAGAATAAAATAAAAACCACTGTGAGTGCTATAACGAAAAGGTTTGTGGGTCTTTAAGTCTATAACTGAGGATCCTGACCTAACATGGGGTTCAGGAAGGCTTCTTTGGGGCAGTTAATTTATAATGAGGGATGAAGAATGAGTTGATGAAGAATAAGGAAAAGAATATTCTAATAGAAGAAGGGGGTTGTACACAGGCAGTAGGAAAAATGGAACTTTCTGGAACATTATAAAGATCAGTAATGAGCGTCTTGTAATTGTGTGGAGTGTGTGTGTTCGTACGTGTGTATGAGTGTGACCAACAGCTACAAGAGAGTGATAAATGTGAAGGTAAGAGCATTAAGGTAGGAACTGTCCATGCTTTTAGCAGCAGGGAAGACTTTACAAAGGTAGAGACTATTTGAGATTGTCCTTGGAAATACCTAGAAACTTGCTAGCCCTTGAGGGCGTTCCATATTGTAAATTTGCAAAGATGTGGAGAGGTGAAAGAGCCTCTTGGAAAGGCCATTGTGTAGCTGTGCTACCCACTGTGGCTATTTGATTAGTAGAAGGGGCAAGGAAGAAGTGAAAGATGAAAATGAAGCCCAGGCTGGGCCAGTGTGTGATCAGGCAGTTGTACTTCCCCCATCATAGCTGTTTGTGAATTTCTTTAAAGTACTCATTACCCCCAAAGCTTCATTGGCTGTTTGTTTTCTGAATACAGTTTACTTTATAGCCAGGCCTCCAAGCTCTTCACGATCTGATTGATTTTACTTATTCAGTTTTTCTTGTCATACTTCTTACTTAAATTGTTTGATTTGCCAGTTAGAATCTGTCACTGTACACATACCCTACACTTCTTTCTCTTTTCCCCTTTGCACACAATACTATCTTTCCCCTAAATTCCTCCTATATTCGCTTTCGGAAAGCCTTCTCATCTTTCAGATTACAGCCACAGATTCAGGTTCTTCTGTCCTGAGGCCTTTCCTTATTCTAAGGAATAAGTAATAAATAACTAAGTATTGCTTAGTTCCTTATAAACTCCAAAACTCTTTATAAATAATGGGCCACTTGCATTGATTATCTTCTGTTATCTCCTACTAAATTGTGAATTCTAAGTGGAATTGTTTAACCCAATTTTGTATTCCTTACAATACATAGGTGCATGCTTTTCATATAATTATTACTCAAAAAAATTCCTTGAATAATGAAAACACATTACCTTAGCGGCATCCCCCCCCATCTTCCATTGGATAAGAAGATATGGTTTATAAAAGAAAGGGTATGGCTTATAGGAGCTAGCTGAATTCATATTGTCCAAACGAGCAAATGCAAGCTCACCTTGTTTAAAAGAAAACCTAATGTTCAACTGAGTGTCAATTCCATTTTTATGTCGCTCTTACATGTTTGTTCTACATTGAGTTACATATGGTAAATGCTGCACTGCGGGCCAGATCACTTGGATTTCTCCACTCCAGCCTTTAGCAGAAAAGATGGTGGCTTCTGTCTGTGCTTTGTTTATTACCATAGTTCATTGCTGTGTGTCACTGCTAAGTGTCTGCAGTTTCTTGGAGGGGAAGGGCTTATCTAATTCTCTTAAGTCCATTGAGCACTGACATGGATGTTCATTAAATGTTTTAAGTGGCAATATCATTAGGGAGATGAAATGATATTAAATGTAAATCTTGAAGACCTTGGAGTGAGATAGACCTGGGTTTGAATCCCAGCTCCAGTGCTAACTAGCTGTTTGAATTTTGTCACATTACCTTACCTCGGATTTCCTATCTATAAAAATCAGGTAGCAATACTAATTTTATAGGGTTGTGAGGATCTGAGTTACTGTATTTTAAGTGTCTACCCTCATGCCTGAAAGGGGAATAATGGGCATCCTGACTGTTCTCTTTTTGTTGCTTTGTTTTTTAGCTTTTTGTTTGTTTGTTTTTTAACTTTTAAAATAGCATAGATATGCTACAGCTGATACAATGCAGAAAAGGATATCTGGTGTAAAGAGATGGCAGGGCCCAAACTTAGCAGATAAAGGAGACTATAACCACACATTATGAAACTTAATGGAGAAAAATATAGTTACCTATATCTTAGTTAATAACAGAAGTAAAAAGTATAATGAATACAAGTCAGTTGCTCAAGTGCAGGATGGGGCTAGTGTCTCTTGCTACCTTCTTGTGTGAAAAAGATCTGCGGTTTTTGTTGTGGAAACTGTTGGTTGCATCAACTCCTTCCTTCCTTCTGATCAGAACCCCAAATCTTTTGATCATGTATTCATCTCTGTCTTTCTGTGTCCCTGGGAAAGATGACAAAGATGACACCATCTCTAAGGTAAGGGGTAGCTCTTATCAGTCTAAGCACATGGCATTCTCCTCTGAACTATTTTAAGTCCATGGCTTATTCAGTCATTAGAGGACCAGTTATTTACTTTTTACTATTAAAAGACGTACTGTTCTTTTATTTCTATGACTCTTACCTTCTCTCTGCCTCTACTCTTTTCCCTTGGGTGGAATTTGCACTGGTAACAATTCCTTTCATAGGTACTGAGTTCCATTCTGGAGGACATGCCTCACAACCTTTACTATCTCAGGCTTTCCACCACATTGGGATACTCAGATACGAGAATTTGGTGTCATTTCCTTTAAAAAAATTTTTTTTAACATTTATTTATTTTAAATATTTTTTATTTATTTGTAGGAGAGAGAGAGAGAGACAGTGTGAGCAGGGGAGGGTCAGAGAGAGAGGGAGTCACAGACTGAAACAGGCTCCAGGCTCTGAGCTGGCAGTCAGCACAGAGCCCGACGCGGGGCTCGAACCCACGAACCATGAGATCATGACCTAAGCGAAAGTCGGACGCTTAACCAACTAAGCCACCCAGGCGCCCCATCACTTATTTATTTTTGAGACAGAGAGACAGAGCATGAGTGGGGGAGGGGTGGAGAGAAAGGGAGACAGAATCCAAAGCAGGCTCCACGCTCTGAGCTGTCAGCACAGAGCCCAACGTGGGGATCAAACTCACAGACCATGAGATCATGACCTGAGCCAAAGTCGGACTCTTAACTGACTGGCCACCCAGGTGCCCTGGTACTTTTTAAAATAATCTTAAAATGCCACACAACTTCCTGTCATCTGTATTTGAGATCTCAATCAGAGCAGAGTCTTGATAAGGCTGCTCTTGCGTTAGTACCTAGAAGAACATGCACCTGAACATTAGGCAAATCAGATAAAGAAGCTTTGGCATTTAAGGCAGGCATTTGATGATGACTTTATGTTAGGGTCTTATACTGGTGAGCTTCTGCAAGTAGATCAGTTCTCAAAGGGAATCTAGTGGTAAGCAATCTAATTAAGACTTAGCTCCATCAGTTTATTCAACAAAAATTATTGAACACCTAATATGTGAGCTACAGCAGTGAGCAAAATACAATGAAAATACCTGCCCTCACACCAGCTCCCACTCTCCCATCTCTTTTCTGTCTTCTATTTCCACTGTAAAAAATAGGAACACAAACTAACCACATTAGGTACAAAATACAGCATCTTCAGGTTTTTAAAAATCTCACAGTAATATTTGGACTCTGGAAATCAATTTCAGGAAAATTGGAACATAAGGAAAAAAGTAAAAGAAAGTGTTTTATTTGGAGAAAAAGAGAAAAAAATACCAATGAGATAACTCTGAGTGTGAATTTTAGAGCATTCTAAAAATTATGCTCTGGAGTATACATATAGTGGTATTTTTGAGGAGAAACAGAGGTTAATGAACCATAGGAGAATTTCTTAACTTTAGCACATTGGGTCAGTTTGGACCTTCTGGGCCAGATAATTCTTTGCTGTGAGGGGCTATGCTTTGCTCTATAGGACAGGTAGCAACATCCTTGACCTCAACCCACTAGATGCCAGCAGTACACTTCCCCAGTAGTGACAACCAGAAATGTGTACAACATTACTGCATGTCCCCTGGAGGGCAAAATTGCCCCCTATTTAAGAGCCTCTAATTTAATGACTTTGGTAAGTGCTTTATCAAATATATAGTGCTTCATAATTAGTATCTTATATTTTCTTAGAGATATGGTACAGAATGATTTTAGAAAGCCTGGACATTTGGGATAAAAAATTGCCACCAAGTTCATATTTAAGTAACATAATGGACTGAAAGCTAAATATGAAACATTTAAATCTTTTAAGTTTTAGAATGTTATATATGGCATTGTTCTGATTATAGATGAGTGCATGTTGAGTATAGGAAATTTAGAAAAAGAATACAAAGACGATAATAAAGTCACTCATTATCCCATCACCCAGAGAAAATTACTGATTATCTTTTAGTGTATTTTTTAAAATCTTTTTCTCCTTTTTGTTACTTAAATTCTAGTTTTGAATCATTTAATTTTTTATGCTCTTTATCTAAAAGGTTTTTTAAAAATAGGGAAAATAATTTTTAGTTCCCTTTGTCAAATTATTGACAGTTGTAAATTAGAAGAGTTTAAAACTAATAGGAAAAAATAGGGATTTACAAATTAATTTGGAAGTTGAAAAAGGAAAGTATAGAGAAACACATACACTATGCATTTGAGTGACAGATTCTAAGTAATATTTGTTGATGAAGTGTAAATTTTTGGAAATAAGAGTAAACCTAACAACTTACATTATTTCTTACTTTAATCCACTTGTAATTTCACAGATCTGAATAAGTGAGACATTTATTTTTTTAAATTTAAATCCCTTGGGAAATTTTGTCATTTGGGAAAATTTAGGAAAAACAATAACAAAATTATATTAATAGGTGTTTTTTTTCATTTTTAAAAATATTGATTTATTTTTGAGAGCAACAGAAAGAGAAAGAGGGCAAGCAGAGGAGGGGCAGAGAGAGACGGAGACACAGAATCTGAAGCCGGCTCCAGGCTCTGAGCTGTCAGCAAGGAGCCCAACATGGGGATTGAATTCACAAACCATGAGATCATGACCTGAGCTGAAATTGGATGCCTAACTGACTGAGCCATCCAGGCACCCCTGTTTTTATTTTCATGTGCAAAATATAGAAAGGATTGGTATGTGTTTTTATTTTGTTTAACAGTTTAGGTCATCATTAAATCTTCAGCTAGTTTTTCCGTTTTATAGTCAGGTTAATATTTTTTTTTCCTGATATGGAATTTAGTTCTGCTGACTATATTTAGAGATTATCTTTACTTCTAAAATACATAAAATTCTGTAATGTAGTTGCCTTAAATTTAATAAAATGTGATGAAATAATTGTTATTGTTATTTATAGATGTATGCAAGTTTTGGTGAATCTGTACATATAAGCAGAGCATAGTAAGTGTCTTGTCTGTGTCATCAGCAGTTAAGTGAAGGTAAAGTTTTATTTCTTTCAAAAAGGAAGATGTTTGGCCACAGAGCAAGGAGGCAAAGTATTCTGGGCAGGAAAAATGATGCAGGTGTTAAATGGGAGAAACAGTCCTTTGAGTTTAAAATTTTTATATGGCAGGGAGTTCCCAGGAGCCCCTCTTAACTTTAAATTCCCAAATTGGTTTCAGAGCTGCACAAATATATGTATTCCTCTTTATGCATAGGTGATACGCTGACCTAAATTTAAGTGGCAAGTATGCTTCATGTTCTTTCATTATAGAAAATAAAAACCTTTCTTAAAGGAAAAATTTTCATTTAATACGAAAAAGAGCTTTTATACCCCCTTTAAATGTTGTTTTCTCAAGAGTGATTGACTCATTATCTGCTCATCCACGTTCTTTCTAGTTGTCACCTATGTGTGTTCTCTACACACTGAGATTTCCCCTCTGTACTCAGACTACACTAACCTTTTCATATCACATCCACTTAAACTGTTGACCATCCTACTCATTTTATCAACACAACCGTGACAAACAGACATCCCTAATCTAATGTTATTCACTGTAGTCCTGCCATATATTAAAAGGTATAATTGTTGCTATCATTTTCTGTTATATATTCCATGCTATAAATTTTCTCTTGTCTCCTTGGGTGCTTAGCCCATTCTTAAGATAATGCTAATTAGAATTGAGGTTGGATACCACAAGACGTTCTGAAACATCTTATTTTAGCTAGCAAAAATATAGCATCACAGAGGATGCAGACATATCCTTCCACACTATAAATTCACGTTAGCCTGTTTCCTTTGTGTTATTATTTCCTATCTTTTCTAAAACACTGCTGTTTTTAAGATCCTGTGTTCATTTTGCTCTTCTTTCCACTGTGTATGTGTATGGTTTTTTTTTTTTTCTTTTTCGACTTCCACCCCCACTCTTCCTGGTGTAAAGAGCTTCTGTAGGAAATTGACAATCAGTGTCTTTCTGCTTCAGAGTCTTTAACAAGTGAAGCTGGCTGTAAAGAGAAATTGACCAGGTTCCTGTGATCCTTGTCTGTTTCTCTGATTAATCAATTTTTCTATACTGGAGAAGCTGCTTTTAACAAAAGAAAACTAGCTTGAAATTTCAGTCGTTTGCCTATTGTTGCCTAGCTTATATCTGCTTTTCTTTATCACTTTGTTTTTATTGTAAACTTTTAATTCTTGGCTTTCAGTTACCTCATTTGTAATGGACAATGAAAAGCTAATTTCATGTAATTCATATAGCCTCAACTATTCCTACTAATTCCAACATTTGCACAATTTAATTTATAAAGCTGGTTCCTATTCAAAAGACAATAACTACACATCAGAATAGGTTCATTTCTTACATACTTCTTGTTGACTTTCCTACAAAAACCAAGGCCAAACAATTCCAAAGTACTTAAAAGGAAATCATGCTATCATAGAATGAAATACAGTGAAATCCAAAAAAACCAGGGAGAGGAACTATTTTGCTCTTTTAACAGGGATATTTCTTTAAGCATGTCAAGTACTATTATATTTAGAAACAGAATTAAAAGAATGTGTTTTTAAGCCATGGAGAAGTTTGAGCAGCCAAGGTAGCCTGAAAATAAGGTTATAAGATCTAAAGAGGAAATTAACAAAGTAGACAAAATGTACTTGGAATATATCCCTTAGGTATTACCTAAAGATGTTTGCACATAGCGATATTAGATAATAGGATAATCATAGGGAGGAGTTATTATGAATGGCCTTAGGTTCAGTGGTGAGATTGATGCTCCAAAACATATTTGGCAAGTAAGTTGTTTGATGGTATATTAGTTAAGTGTTCCTTGAACAGAAAAAAAAAGAGGCCTTCTTCAGTAAGTTTGGAACATTCTTGATTATACAAATACAGCCTGTTTCTTCATTTAAGATATAGTTTTTCAGTGCCTTCTTATACAGTAGTGTGCTGTCTGTCTCATGGGACGTTGTTCCATGGGGACAAGCACTGAGAAGCTCTCGGCCAACGGCCAGCAATCTGTGTATTAACCCATATAAACATCTTTACTCTTTAGCTCATAATTTATTATTAGGTTAAAAAAGATTAAAGATCTTTTAAACATCTGCAAAACATTAGTAATATATTTTTATTTTACAAAAACAAAGACAAATAATATTGAAGATGCCTAGAAAAGCAGGAGGTGAGTAGTGGTTCATCATCATATAAATTACCCTAATTACCCTGCAGGACAGTGTTGAGTGTAATTCTCTGGCAAATGTTGGTGTCCTAGAGTGGTGGTGGTTCCAAGCTTTTTTTTTTTTTTTTTTTTTTTAAATTTTTAAAATTTCGGATCTGATGTAGATCAGATACATTTGCATAGGTATTTTCCTCAGGTTACATACTTGTGGTCCAGTAATTAATAGCTTATGGACAATACTGCTCTTTTGACAACACAAACACTGTTACTAGATTATCATCACTTCTACACTGCTCTTAACTTGAGAATGTGTCACCACTCACTACTGCCTAAAATTTTTCCTACAAGTAGAGAAAACATTATTTAAAAGTGTAAGTGTTGTTTCTGTATCAGTGATTGTAATTTTAGTAATTTGTGGACCAGCTAGCATTTCAAAAAATGTGGATGATTTGGTAAA
This sequence comes from Proteles cristata cristata, assembly GCA_017311185.1. NCBI lineage: Eukaryota > Metazoa > Chordata > Mammalia > Carnivora > Hyaenidae > Proteles > Proteles cristata. Next base: position 3,497,343 of record JAESUZ010001232.1, read on the forward strand.
TGTTTAGTGATTAGCTTTCCAAAAAATGATCTTGTGTGTGTTATGCATTTTACTGACATAAAGGATTTAGAAAACAATTTACAAATGATAATACATACACAATATTCTTTATTATAAATTCCATGCAGTCACTTATGTCTCACAGAATGCTTTTATTGATTATTTTTAGGTTTCTTATGTCTGTAGCCAAAGTCTCATTGCAATTGATGAACAAGTGTAAGTTTTACATAAATGTTCAATGAATAACAACACAGAAGTTAAACGACAAAGGCAAAGGTGTATGTCAGAACTATTATAAACGACTTCCTTGCTGAGTTGTAGTAGTTTTTGAACACTGTAAGAGAGCTCCTCAATTTTTATGATATTTACAATGAAAGAGCTATAGACCTGATACAGTTATATTTCATCTGCATTTATTAACAGCTTCTTCATCAATTTCTTAAGGATCTAGACAGTCAACAAAATAAAAAATAAAGCCGTGGTTTGTAGCATTTGCCAATTTCCATGGTGTAATTACTTATGCCATGACTAGTTTCAAGCTATCAGTGTGATGCGAGTGAGTGTGAAGCTGGGAAGAAGTGCATAGTGACACACCGTTACACAGCAACGTAGCAATTCCACTGTACAGATTAAATAAATGTAAATAACCTCAGGGTAATATAAAATGTAGCAAAATATTTAGGAAGTAATGAGTTTTAAGTTTTTTATTATTTCATATTATTGTATATTTTTATAATTTAATTTTTTTTAATGTTTATTTTTGAGACAGTGCAAGTAGGGAGGGGCAGATGTGGTGGGGGAGAGGATCTCAAGTGGGCTCCATGCTGGCAGCAGCCAGCCTGACACAAGGGCTTGAACTCACAGTATGATCACAACCCGAGCAGAAGTCAGATGCTCAACCAACCGATCCACCCAGGTGCCCCTACAGTGTATATTTTAATATTGGCTGTTTTTTTAACACCTATCTCTTGGAATTCTTACAAATTTAACAATCTGTTCTCTTGAGCTGGTATAATCCAGCCTCAGCACACTGCTGCATTGCCTGTTTTGCCATGGAAGGATATTTATTTGTAATTACTAATCATCTATGTTATCTACCTCTCAGTTTAAAGAACAATTTTTTTTTTTTTTTTTTTTTTTGAGAGAGAGAGAGGAGAAAGAGAGGGGTAGAGGGAGGAGCAGAGGGACGGAGAGAGAGAATCCCAATCAGGCTTGTGCTGTCAGTGCAGAACCCGACATAAAGCTCCATTTCTTGAACCATGAGATCATGACCTGAGCTGAAATCAAGAGTCAGACGCTCAACCGACTGAGCCATGCAGGTGCCCCAATGGAATGTCATCTCTGAATAAAAGAAAACCCCTAAGGAAGACAACTTACAAGCATAACCATTGTTCTTATTTTTTGCATTTCTGTAGTATAGTGTTTTTATAAAATGTCATTTGAGTTCCTACACATCTGTTTGGACACCACTGTCCTCTGAGTAGTATAGTAACATGCAGATAAAGCTCATTTTCATTTAGTGAATAAATATCAGTGATCACTCAGTACTTTTCTGTTTTGTGGAGATCGTAGGTTACTGTTAGTCTTGAGGACTTTATAATCTGAAGGGGTGTAGAATGGCACTCATGGATAAGAAAGACTTAATATTTTGTATAGGCCCTTTAAGTCTTCTACACTGCACTGGATGCTATATAAGAGATACTACTACCCTAGAACCATTATCTTTCCGTTGTTGAATAGGCTTGAGCTCTCCTTTGTGCACTGCCACCTGCAATTTATGATGTGTTTACGTTTTTGTAAACACTCCTCTTCCCTCTCTTTTCCTTCCTCCCACTTTGATACAGAATCATGTTTCCTATTACCACAAACTTAGTGGCTTAAAACAACACATATTTATTAGCTCAGAGTCCACAGATCAGTAGTCCAGCACAGTGCAGATGAGATCTCTGCTCCGAATATCACAAGGCTGAAATCCAGGTGTCGGCCAGCTGTGTTCTCATCTCTCTTTCAGGACTCTAACTCATTCCCGGTGTTGGTACCAATCAGTTCCTTGTGGTTATAGGACTGATCTTCCATGTTTTTGTCACATATCAGCCAGGTACAACTCCCAGCTCCCAGAGGTCGCATCCTTGCTTCCCATCTGTCTTCTAGTCAGCTGCGGTGGGGGAAATCTTTCTCCTGCTTTCAAATCCCTCTGACTTTCCCTTTTTTCACCACCTAGAGAAAAATGTCTTTTTTTTAAATGTTTTATTTATTTGCGAGGGAGAGAGACAGACAGCATGAACAGGGGAGGGTTAGAGAGAGAGAGGGAGATACGGAATCTGAAAGAGGCTCCAGGCTCTGAGCTAGCTGTCATCACAGAGCCCGACGTGGACTCGAACCCACAAACCATGAGATCATGACCTGAGCTGAAGTCAGACGCTTAACCACCTGAACTGCTGGACTCCTGATCTGTGGACTCTGAGCTAATAAATGTGTGTTGTTTTAAACCACTAAGTTTGTGTCCCCAGTATTCTCATTTTAAAATAAGTCCAAGTTGTAATTAGTAAAATAAAGAGACTGAATATTACCTAAATGTTGGCTAAGAAAATAAGTGTAAAGATATATAAACATTACCTAAAAATGAAATACCTAGTACAAATGTAAAAAATATAAAGCCCTGTGCCAGAACAGTCTAATGTTTACTCAAGAAGAGGAAGTTTAATAAAGGTAGAGGGAAAAGCTTGAAACTCATTGTAAATAAAAAGTCTTTATTGAAAAACCTGGTTTATTAAAGAAATAGGCAAAACTTTATTGCATTCTTGATAATGCAAATATTGACATGAACAAAAATGTATGAAAATTGACCTCTGGTTGAATTATGGTATGGCCATACAATGGAACCATTCATCTAATACTTATTGAATATCTACTGTGTACCAGACATTTTGCTTAGCTTTAAATAGAATAATAACCATCAAATAGTCATTTGAAGCATAACTAATGTCTTCATTATGGGAATAATAAGTGCTATAAAATTTAATATATTAAACTTGATACTAGTTTTGTTACTGATATGGGTAGGAAAAATTGAAGAAACAAAAAGCATTTAAAGAAGATAAGTTTTGATTTGTTTTTTTTTTTTCTTAATCATGAGTATAAAGAGGTTGGGCACCTTCCTTTCTTAGTTAATGCCCAGTATTTACCCTATAGTGATCTATAAAACATTGCTGAGTTAGTATCACAGGGTGTTATATTTCTGTTAAGACTTTTTACATGTATTTATAAATTGTATTGATAAAATGTTTATTTTAATTTTTTTACAAATAGTTTATTGTCAAATTGGTTTTCACATAACACCCAGTGTTCATCCCCACAAGTGCCTTCCTCCATGCCCATCCCCCCCTCCCATCCATCAGTCCTCAGTTTTTGTCAGCATTCAAGAGTCTCTCATGGTTTGCCTCTCTCCCTTTCCCCCACCATTTCCCCCCTTCTTCTCCCCCTTGTTCCTCAGTTAAGTTCCTCCTAATCCTATACGTGCAAACATATGATATTTGTCCTTCTCTGCCTGACTTATTTCGCTCAGCATAACACCGTCAAGATCCATCCATGTGGCTACACATGGCCAGATTTCATTGTTTCTCATTGCCATGTAGTATTCCATGGTATAGATAAACCACATTTTCTTGATCCATTCGTCCGTTGATGGACACTTAGGCTCTTTCCATGTTTTAGCTATTGTGGAGGGTGCTGCTATAAACATTGGGGTACATGTGCTCCTATTCATCAGCACAAAATATTTTTAAATATGTTAAACTGCTATAGTTTATAATGGTGTAATGTGTAGCATGGGATATTTTTCTGATATTCAGGTTACATAATATGTTTTTTCTAAGTTATTCAGAGAACAACTCTTTGAATTAAAAAAATGAAGAAAAGGAAAATATCCTTTTACTCAGAAGTAAGAGCAAAATTACATAGTGTGGTTATTTTGGAGAGAGCAAAGTCCTGTTACTTAGGTCGAAGAAGGGGAGGGAGTAGGAAAGGCATATCACATTTATTAGCAAGTGTCTAATAAAGGTCAGATACTGTATAGTGCAAGTTTGTTATTCTATTTCAGTTAATATTTGTATTATCTGAGATGTTATTTTAAAACGAGAACATTGGGGACACCTGGGTGGCTCAGTCATTGGATGTTCGACCTCAGCTCAGGTGATAATCTCACAGTTCATGAGTTCGAGCCCCACTTTGGGCTCTGTGCTGACAGCTCAGAGCCTAGAGCCTGCTTCGGATTCTGTGTCTCCCTCTCTCTCTGCTTCTCCCCTGCACTTGCTTTCTCTCTCTCTCTCTCTCTCTCTCTCTCTCTCTCTCTCTGACTCTCTCTCACCCACCCTCTTCCTCACCCGTTTTATTTTTAAAGCTTTAAAATACTCTCTTCCAGTTTAAATCCCTGATTTTAATCCCTGTTTACTTAGCATTATGAAGACTACTTTTACTGTTGAGTAAGTAGCCATTGTTTAATTTGTTTATATCAGGATTTAAAAGGTAGGATAATAAATCTTATTTCTTGTGAGCATTAGCATAAGTAGCAATTCTGAGAGCAATAAACTGATCATTTTGTAAAGTGACTCTTTCTTGTAGGATTTTACAAAGAAGCTTTTGTCATTAAAAACTACACCAATGCTTAATAGAGCATTCTTTGTTTTTAATCTTACTCTTAGGTGAAGATTCATGAGAAAATGGTTTTTTTTATTTTTTTGGCTGTGAATTAACAAATCAGTTACTTAACTTGTTTGCTTAGTTCTGTTTTGTGCCAGGCATAGTATTAGTTACTTTGGATACAAAGTCGTATTAAGTAATGGGCTCTGTCTTCAAGGACTTTGCAGTTCAGGATAGGAGAAAAAAATTACATACAGAAGTATATCAAAGTGAGGTAGATGCTGTCAGGAAAGCTTGCACATTGGAATCAGAAAGGAGAATATGCTTGACTTGTCAAAGTGTTGAAAATATTTTATAGGAGGTGAATATTAGCTGAGCCTAATGAGAGAAGAGTATTTTGTCAGACACCTAGAGGAAGTGAATCTCAGCAGAGGGAGCATTATACCCAAAGCCTGGCCTTTTTTAGGACACTTCAAATCATAGAGTATGACTGAAGAGGGGGAAAGGTAGAAGGTTTGGCCTTGAATTGGTTTGGCCTTGAATTTGTTGATGCTGGGGAGCCATTGAAGGATTTTAATGGATTATAAGTCATTGAAGAATTTAAAGCAGGGAAATAACTTGAGCAGATTTTTACTCTAAATGGTTCCTACTGCAGTGTTATATTGAGGATAGATTTGAGAGAGGTAAGACAACAGCAGTTCTGGAGAGGTGAGGAGAGTCTTCACTAAGGTAATAATATTAGATATAAACTAATCTAATCTAATCTAGTTGAGAGATGTTAAGAAAAACATCAAAAATATTCAAAATTTGGTAAACTGTTAGTTGTGGAAGGTGAGAGGGGGGGAAAGTATGTGAATTACTACTAGATTTCTGACGTGGGTGCTTGAGTGGTTTGGATAGAAACAAGGATGGAAGCTATAGTAAGACTGTTGAGTTTTGCTTTATGAGGGGGGAGCATGAGGGCCCTGTGACCATCCAGTAGCGTGGATGTGAATTTTAGAAGTCTGGATTATAGTTATAGATTTAGATACAAGTCATCAGATGTACATGGTTGTGAAAGAAAGGTTGGAGAGCATCATAAAGAAGGAAATAACGGAATGCCTGGGTGGCTCAGTGGGTTAAGCATCCTACTCCAGCTTAGGTCATGATTTCACAGATCTCATCTCACGGTTCCTGGGTTCAAGCCCCACGTTGGGCTCTGTGCTGACAACTCAGAGCCTAGAGCCTGCTTTGGATTCTGTCTCTCCCTCTCTGTCTGCCCCACTCTTGCTTATGCTTTCCCTCTCTCTGTCTTTCAAAAATGAATAAATGTTTAAATTTTTTTAATTAAATTAAAAAAGAAATAAGGGGGTGCCTGGATGACTCAGTCGGTTAAGTGTCCAACTTCGGCTCAGGTCATGATCTCATGGTTTGTGGCTTCAAGTCCTGCGTCGGGCTCTGTGCTGACAGCTCAGAGCCTGGAACCTGCTTCAGATTCTGTGTCTCCTTTCTCTCCCCTTCCCCTGCTCACAGTCTGTCTCTGTCTCTCTTTCAAAAATAAATAAACATTAAAAAATATTTTAGAAAAACGACGGAAATAAGAGTTGAAGAAAAAGATCCAGGAAGAGAATTTGAGAAGTACTAGTAAATAAAAGGAATTAATAACAGTTTGCAGCCTTCTTTGTAGTGATAAAAAGATAAATATTTGGATCCACGAAGAGCTCATCATTTTTTTATTATTGAGGTAGATTTAACAAACAATGTTATATTTCAGTTGTACAATTAAGTGATTTCAACAATTTTATACATTATTCAGTGCTCATCACAATGACTGTACTCTTAAGGAACTTATCTTTTTATGAAATTAAGGAGCAAATGTATATGTGCTTATGATAGAAAAATTACTTAACATGCAAGTTAAATGCATGAAACATAATATGAACTGTAAAAGTATATACTGAAACTAAAAGCAGCTTGGAGTTAGATCATAAAAGAGTCTTTTTAGGTTTTGTTTTGCGGGGCACTTGGGTGGCTCAGTCGGTTAAGCATCCAACTCTTGATCTCATTTCAGGTCATGATCTTGCTGTTTGTTGGTTTGAGACCTGTGTTGGGTTCTGGACTGGTAGCGCCAAGCCTGCTTGAGATCCTGTCTCTCCCTTTCTCTGCCCCCCCTCTCTCTCATTCTTTCTCAAAATAAATAAATAAACCTTAAAAGAAGATATATGTTTTGAATAAGGTTAAAGTAAAAATGAAACCATTATAAGAACTAATAGTATTGTTAGTAATAAACATGTAAAAAATGGCATCAGGAACACAACTGCATCAAACAAAATTGGATTTATTAACTTTTGGCACTGAGGGACATAGAACATGTGGAACCTTGAAGCATCTCAGGGAGAAGGTGTTAGAAAGGACTTACAGGATTTGGGTTTATGTTAAGTGATTTGGGGGAGGTCAAGAAAGTAGGGGTCTGTGCCGTCGAAAAGCAGAACTAATTCTGTGATTCAGTATCTTAATAATTCTTATCTAGGAGGCAGAAAGAACGTGGTGGGGCTAAAACTGGAATTGGTAAGGAAGCAGATATATTAGCCAGAGAAAGGGAGTGTCTGACCATTTCTTGCTTTTGACGGTGCTGTTTTTGTCTCTGTTCAGATAAAGTCAGAGTGGCTTTGTCTGATGTTAGGTGTTATCTGAAATTGTTTGTCTTTAAAATAAAAGTTATGTTACAAGCATACTGATATAGCTCTGAGTGCCAAGTCAACTCCCAGCAACACAAGACCTGACTGATAGTGACAAACCAGCCCCTGACTGTCAGGAACTACTTTTGTCTTTCTTAGACTCCAGCAGCAGGGAGAGAATGCAGCAAAGGCTTCTTGGCAGAGAGAAATGTTGGCTATTGTTAGGTAGTGATCTAGTAAGTTTGTAGTTGGGATAGAGTAAGGAAGGAATTAAGGGAGCTTTGGAAGTGCGGAAAGGTAAGGAGAGACAAACTGGAGAATGGTTTCTAAGTGATCAACTTTGCATATAGTTTAGGGTAGATTCCTGACCCATATTATGGTATGATTAAATTAACGTTTGTGGACAATACAGTTGCCTTTTAAAATTATTAAGTATCTAAAAATGATTTTTTTAACTCTTATTTTTTTTAAATTGTAATTAGGCTCAGTGCCCAACATGGGGCTCAAACTCCTGAACATAAGATTAAAATTCATGTGTTTACCACCTGAGCCAGCCAACCACCTTTCTAAAATAATGCTTTTATTGTATTTTATTTTTAATCACTATTTATTTATTTTGAGAGAGAGAAAGAGCTCACGCAGCGGAGGGGTAAAGGGAGAGGGAGAAAGAGAATCCCAAGTAGGCTCTTCACTGTCAGCATGGAGCCCAATGAGGGGCTCAAACCCATGAACCACAAGATCATGACTTGAGCTGAAACCACAGTCACATGTTTAACCGACTGAACTACTCAGGCACCCTGAAAAATGATTTTAATGAACATTTTAACTGACTAATAACTCAGAATAACTATTTTCCTTAAAAATATTTGTCCATATACTATTTTTTACATTGTCACAATTACTTTTCTTTATATTCTGAACTTAAAAAATAATATTTTCTTAATATACCATCATACTAGTCTGTTTTTACCTTGTTTGAAGAGGATCATTTCAATAGTTGTCTGTGAGGTTATCCATTTTCTCAGAAAGGGAAAAGCAGTAATATAAAGCAAATAACAGAATTTGGGCAGAAAAATGAACAAACATCTATCACTGATGAAATGGAATAAAGGAAGAGAAGAATAAAAAATTTTGAATTCCTGAAACTGACAAATTTAAATTATATCTATATGCATAGTTTCTCAATTGGATGATGTATTATAATAAAATAACAAAAGTTGGTAACACTCACCAAAACTATTTCTACAAGATATCCTGAAGGTTGTAAAATATATCTGATTTTTTTGTTAGGTTGAAAGTTTTGACATTTGTTGACAGTGGTAGAAAATGAGGAGGGGTGCCTGGCTGGCTCAGTCAGTAGAGCATGCAGCTCTTGATCTTGGTGGTGTAAGTTTGAGCCCCATGTTGAGTGTAGAGATTACTTAAAAAGAAAATCTTAAAAGAATTAAAAAAAAAAATAATGAGGGTAGAATTTGCTAGTGGTAAGATGTTCATGTTCATATTGAAATCAGAATTTATAATCTGCATGTGTTTGGGTTCACATCCTATAAAAATTAGTCTGAATTAGAGAAGGCTGATACTTCTGGGTTTAAGATGCCTGGCATCCCCATTAGTGTTGGCCACTAGCCTTTCATACTTAGTTTATTCTCTTGTGCCTATTTGATAAGGTTGTCTTCTTAAATGCTTTTGAAAAGTCTTATTTGTATACCATAATAAACTAAGAAGAGAAAGGCTCTATCATTGGAGAAGACTGATTGTTGAAAGATTTTTTTAAACCTTTTATACTATAAAATTTAAGTACTTTTATTATCCACTGAATTTGTTTTGACCATATACAGAATAATTTTAGGTATAATTTATAACATAAGTCAAATCATACTGTAGCAAAATATTAAAATTAATATATCTAATTCACAGCCTATAATTTTAAGAAGTGTTTCACGTTATAAAACTCCATAAGAAAAAACATTTAGAAATCCTTGAAGTTCATTGCAGTGACTTTAAACTAGCATATAATTGAAATCCTGAGAATATGTTTCATTCTTAAAGCATAAAGTACAGCTAAAAAAGAGATGTAAAATTCATTTACATTTTATCATTTTATTTAGATTTTTCAATGTTAAATTTTAACAGAGAACATAATTAACAATGAACATAGACCCAAATAATTTAGATTTAGATGCTTTACTTTATCCAGATTTGCTGTGAGCATAATAGCTTAATAAACTATTAAAATACAGATAATAGTAAAGTTATTAATTTGATCTAAAATTTTTTTGACCTTCACCATTTATATTTAACTGCTTTTTTCTCTCCAGACTTACCAGCTGTGTCATGTTACAACTGAATGTATAAAAAATTAATTTGTTCTTGTTTGTTCATTTCCTCTTAGAATCTAATATCATTAATCATTACTGATGTTGACCCTTAAAGTCAATTTTATATATAGATTACCTATTATTTATAAAAGTAATGATGGCTATTTATTTAATGAGTGGAATCTTTTATTCCAAATATATTTAAATTTTATGAAGTACAGTTTATTTATTACATATCAGAGTTTCAGACATTTAAGTAAAGTGAGTACATTATGTATAAATTAAATATGTATAGATCTTTTCATATTAACTATTTATATCATTAATCAGACTTAAATCACTTGTAGAAATGTGTTAGGAAATTTGAAGGCATAGTGCAAAGTAAGAAAATTATTTAAAATGCATAGACAAAAGGTTAATGTCCTTCCAGTATAAAGAAGTCTTGTGAAGCAGTAAGAAAAACAAGCATCTTTGTTGAACATGGGCAAAGGACAGGAACATAGAAATTCACAAAAGTATAAGTATAGAAATTAAAGAAAAAGAAGTTTAAAGCAGTTTAAAGCAAATTGATATTAATACCATTTTAATGATAATACTTGATGTTGTGGAAGTTGCAGAGAAATAGTCTCATCTATCTCTGGCAGAAATATATACTGACACAAGTTTCTATAATATAATTTGGAAATACATGTCAAAACCTTGTAAATAGAGATGAATATACACAAAGATTTTTATCATAGCACTTTTTGTAAAAACAAAGAATTGGAAACAACTAAATGTTTATCATCAGGTATAAGTTAAATTATAAACATCCAGGGCGCCTGGGTGGCTGTTGGTTGAGCGTCCGACTTGGGCTCAGGTCATGATCTCACGGTTTGTGGATTTGAGCCCCGCGTCGTCCTCTGTGCGATAGCTAGCTCAGAGTGGAGCCTGCTTAGGATTCTTTGTCTCCCTTTCTCTCTGACCCTCCCCTGCTCATGCTGTGTATGTGTGTCTCTTTCTCTCAGAAATAAATAAAACATTAAAAATTTTTTGAAACATAAATTATAAACATCCATGTCATGTAGCCAATTTCTTTAAAATGATGTTTTTAAATTAGATTGTTAACCTGTATTCAGAAGTATCCTTGATTTCCTCAGAGATATTTTGAAGAACCCTGGGAGAGGAGGAGGCTGAGCACAACTCCATTCTGCTCAACCAGAGCAGCTTTGTATCTGCTTTTTAATACAAAAGTTTCAGATAAGAGTTCGCCTGGAGGAAGGGGTAGGAGGGGGATATATTCGGCTGCTAAAAACTTAGCCTTAAAGTGTTCAGTACAATGGCAAACAGTGCAACGGCAGTTATCTTACCAAATGAAAAATAGTAGAGTATAAAATAATGGGTATAGTTGGGTCTCAGTGTCTAAGAAAAATTATATCTTTGTCATCTGTGCATATGAGAAAATGGAAGTTTATGATAATAATTGCAACAAAATAAAAAAAAGCAAGTGATAGTTTTCAGGTGATTTTTACCCTTTGTTTTAACTTTATTTGAGAGAGAGAGTGTGCATGAGGAGCAGGGGAGAGGGGCAGGAGAGAGAGAGAGAGAGAGAGAGAGAATCCTAAGCAGGTACTCCTCTAAGTAGCCCTGCCCCCCAGCACTTAAGGCAGAGATGGACTTGGGGCCCTATCTCATGACCCTGGGATCTTGACCTGAGCCAAAATCAAGAGTCGACCATGCAAGGATTGAGCTATCCAGGTATCCCCCTGCCTTTTTTGACTTCCTGTGTGCCTTTTTTTAATGTTTGTTTATTTTGAGAAAAAGAGTGTGAGCAAGGGAGGGGCAGAGAGAGAGGTAGGAAGAATCCCAAACAGGGTCTGCACTCTCAGCATAGAGCCTGATGTAAGGGCTCGATCTTACAAACCATGAAATCATAACCTGAGTGAAACCAAGAGCCAGACACTTAACCAGCTGAACCACCCCAGCGCCCCTTGCTTTCTTTTAAAACATATTTCCAACAAGTAGTTATTATTAGAAGTTAAGTTGTGATTCAGGATCCCAGGGTGGGGATTACCATGTACCCTGGACCACCTTTACAACTCTGGGAGAAGAATGGAGGACAGAGGAGACGTGGGGTAGAGGCAGTTCACGTCTTCCTAGGAAATGTGCCTTCTGCTCAGAGGTCATCCTAGGCTGACAACCTAGGATATGGGGCAGAGGGACTTATATATGCGCTGGTACCATTCACACATGGACGTCCCCCCCCCTTTAGCAATCATTGTCTTCTCACAGTGGTGGAATTCCAGATAGTTCTGCCAGCAGTTCCTGGTCTGGTTCTGGCTGGGGAAGTACCTGTCTAAAAGGGGCAATCCAGGGGCACCTGAGTGACTCAGTCAGTTAAGCGTCCGACTTCAGCTCAGGTCATGATCTCATGGTTAGTGGGTTCCAGCCCCACATCAGGCTCTGTGCTGACTGCCAGCTCAGAGCCTGGAACCTGTTTCAGACTCTGTATCTCCCTCTCTCTCTGACCCTCCCTTGCTCACGCTGTCACTCTCTCTCAGAAATACATTTTAAAAAAATTTAAGAAAATTAAAAAATAAATAAAAGGGGCAGTCCAGTACTTCTTGATTTTGTTCTTGATGTCTTCTGCCATGGTGCTGACTCCTGAAGACACCACTGAAACAGCTCACAGCTCAGTGTCTACCCTCTGTTTTGTTTATGTATATTTTATAAAATGGACAGGTGCTGTGTGTGATGAGGTAGGAAAAAAACAATAGCCACTAATAAATATTTTTTTAAGTTTATTTATTTAAATAGAGAGAAAAAGTACAAGTGGGGAAGGAGCAGAGCGAAAGGGAGAAAGAATCCCAAACAGGCTCCACACTGTCAGTGCAGATGCCAATGTGGGGCTTAATCTCACCAACCATGAGGTCATGACTTGAAGTCAGACACTTAACCAACTGACCCACCCAGGTGCCCCCATAAATACTTTTAAAATGCTATCACCTTTACATGCAAAGTCCCCTTTTAATGTTGGTGTGGTCTGAGATTTACTACATGCCAACTGCTGTTCTCAGCAGTTGACATACATGAGCTCATCTGAGTATTGTAACAGCCCTACTTAGGTATTATAAGAGACCTTAAATAATGTGACCAAAGTCATGCTGCTGATTCACTCTACCTTGATGTATCACCTCTTGATTTCAAAGAATTCCATCTTACTAAACCCCAGCTCGTATTACTAATTCCTTTTTTAAAATTTTTTTAACGTTTATTTTTTTTTGAGAGCGTTATTTATTTTTGAGAGACAGAGAGTGAGTGGGGGAGGGGCAGAGAGGGAGGGAGACACAGAATCCAAAGCAGGCTCCAGGCTCTGAGCTGTCAACACAGAGCCCAGTGCAGGGCTTGAACTCACGGGCTGTGAGATTATGAACTGAGCTGAAGTCAGACACTCAACCGACTGAGCCACCCAGGAGCCGTCGTATTACTAATTCCTGTAAATTTCAGAAATAGTATATAAGTGAGATGTAACAACACACATAGGTATATTGACATGTTTATATATATTTTGCACTTTGTTGGTATTTTCAGTTTTTATTTTTTATCCTGTAAGTAGCCTTTGACTTATTGTTACTTCACTCATTGCCACCATCATATGCAGACAGGAAACAAGAGGATCTTCTAAGTCGATCAGATGCTCATCCTTACTAAAACACTTTAGAAACCTGTCTGTTAGAAACTTTAGAAACCCTGGTCCTGAGTTACTGTGTTTGTTTTTAAGCAAACTGAGCAACATACACATATGAATATGTATAGTGTCTACGTGCTGTGCTTCTGGAACACATACAAATCATTGCCCTTGGAACATAACACAAATTACAGGTTTTTATACCTGAAGATGTTACTTCTTTTGGTATTATTTCCTGGTCCAGACTTCCCGATGTCAGCAAGATTTATGCTTGACTTATTTATGGTAGTAACTGATGTGTTGAGCCATCCACATATTCTCTTATCTGTGACCCTGTGGGCCTTCACAGAGGTAGGTGGAAAAGCTAGGAGGAAACCGGGTGCATTTAGAGACCAATAATCCCTATATATGTGCTTTTTTCCAACAGCAGATTGTTCATTTACAAAAAATACTGGTTAGGTTTGATCAGTGTCAAAAAAGAAATTGTCAGGATTCTAAGGGAAAAGGGACATGTGAAAGAGAAAGGAAGAATTATTAGCAAGGGCAGTGAAATATGCTGAACAAATGGATGGAGAATACAGAAGATAAGTATAGGGAAGTATGCTGATGCAAATACAGAAATTAAAACCTGAATTTTAATTCAGCATTACTGAAAGATGATGGTCTAATGACTTAACTAGGAAAATACTATTTTGATAGCCCTGTGAATAAAATTAGTCCCTTTCCACTTTTTTCTGGATATTAAAATAATCCAAATCCTTAGCTGGAAGACGATTTTCTTAGACAAGTTTTTAAATATTAGAAAATCTATATGAAGCACATAAATCCATATGTAGTCATATATTAATGAAGCTTTTTCCTAAAACTACATGTGTTTCTTTTCTCTTTCGTTATTTTGTACAATTTGTAGTAATGTAAAAATTATTATTTGGTATAGGTGGGACTTTGCCTTACATGTATCTAGTGATTTACCCAGTGAAAGAATTAGAGCTGAGTTGTGGAACTTGTTTCCTGCCTTGAAAGATCCCCTGGGGCTTTGTGACCCTTCTGTGATCATTGGAGCAGGCTGGGCACTTGAAGAGACTCTGATATTTTTTAGAGGAGGGTTTGTTCATTCTTTGTCCAACTTTGCAATAGCCGTTAAGGTTTTCTCCCATGGCATATGATATCCTGCTCTCTGATACATAGACTGGAGGATGAAGGTGGCCATGGAGTTAATAAACATTTCAAAATAATGTGATATCTCATAGTCATTACTCTGTGCTTATAATTTTACATTAATATGACTGAACGGTATAGAGATGTAATCTATTTCCACACCTTTGAAAAGTAACTCTCAGGGGCGCCTGGGTGACTCAGTCGGTTGAGCATCTGACTTCGGCTCAGGTCATGGGTTCATGGTCATCTTGGGGTTCATGGGTTCAAGCCCTGCGTCGGGCTCCGTGCTGACAGGTCAGAGCCTGGAGCCTGCTTCAGCTTCTGTCTCCCTCTTTCTGTGCTTCTCCCCTGCTCACACCCTGTCTCTCTCTCAGGAATAAATAAAGATTTAAAAAATTAAACAAAAAGATAAGTACCTCTCAGTACCTCTCAGATCTTTATGATGTAACTCTAAGACTATGTATCCAAAATGGTACTCATTAGCCTGTATGGCTATTGAAATTTAAATTAATAAAAATTAAATAAAATATTTGGTTCTTCAGTTGCACTGGCAGTAGTTTAAGTGCTCATTAGTTACATGTGGCTACTTAGTAGACACCATCGTAGATAATGCAAATGTAGAAAATTTCTGTTGGGCATAAAATTCAATTGATCTTCCTTCCCCTAGAGGAGATATGTATGTCTTTTGAGGAGGTCATTGATGTTGTTTCATCCATGTCTTTTAAAATGTAAGTTTATTGAAGAGAAATAACTGTTGTTTTCAAGTTGGTCAGAAGTTCTTATAACTTTGACAGTATATTACAATGACTAGATTTGCAAGTTAGCTAACTTTACTATGAGGAAAGCTTCATTCAGGTTAATCAGTAATAGAGATTTTCTGTTAATCTGTAAAATACTTTAAAGTTGGGCTTCTGGGAAACAGCATGATGTAGGTATTGAAAAAGAACACTCACTTTCAATACAGGAAACACAATCTTGTCCCAGCTTTGCCACTAACTAGTTGTTAAGACTTAGGAAATTTTCTCTATGTGACTTACTTATTTTGTAACTAGAAATATATCTTATAACTAGAAATACTTTTTTTTAAATATTTTTTTAAAATTTATTTCTAGGAGAGAGAGAGAGACAGTGTGATCAGGGGAGGGTCAGAGAGAGAGGGAGTCACAGACTGAAACAGGCTCCAGACTCTGAGCTGGCAGTCAGCACAGAGCCGACGCGGGGCTCGAACCCACGAACCGCGAGATCATGACCTAAGCAAAAGTCAGACGCTTAACTGACTAAGCCACCCAGGCGCCCCTAGAAATACGTTTTTTTAAGTTAAGTATCCTCTGTGCCCAATGTGGGCCTTGAATTAATGGCCCCGAGATCAAGAGTTGCATGTTCTACTGACTAAGTGATATGGATCTGGGTGCCCCTGGAAGTACCTTTTGACCCTCTTCATTCATTTCATCCATCCCTACCTCTGCCCTTGGGAACTGTTAGTCTGTTCTCTGTATCTGTGAGCTTAGGGTTTTGCTTGTTTTTAAGATTCCACAGATAAGTGAGATCACCATATTTGTCTTTTATTATCTAACTTATTTTACTTACCATAATTCCCTCAAGGTCCATCCATGTTGTTACATATGGCAGGCTTTCATTCTTTTTTATGGCTCAGTAATACTCTGTGACATATATATAAATATCTATATCTATATGTCACATTTTCTTTATACATTCGTTAGTGAACACTTAAGTTTGTTTCTGTATCATAGCTATTGTAAATAATGCTCTAGTAAACCTGAGAGTACATATATATTTTCAGATTAGTGTTTTCATTTTTTTCCTGATAACTACTCAGAAGTAGAATTTCTGGATCATATGGAAGATGTATTTAAAAATTTTTGAGGAACCTCTGTACTTTTCTCCATAGTGGTTGTACCTATTTACATTCTCCCTAACAGTGCATGTGGATTCCCTTTTCTCCACATTCTCCCCAACACTTGTTATCTCTTATCTTTTTGATACAGCCATTCTGACACGTGTGAGGTGATACCTCATTGTTGTGTTGATTTGCATTTCTCTGATGATTAGTGATGTTGAGCATCTTTTCATGTATCTGTTAGCCATCTGTATGTCTTCTTGGAAAAATGTCTATTCAGATTCTGGGTCCATTTTTTAATCAGATTGTTATTTGCAGTTGAGTTGTATGAATTCTTTGTATACTTTGAATACAAAGTATCAGGCATATGATTTGCAGATACTTTCTCCCATTCAGTGGTTGTCATTTCATTTTGTTGAAATGGCTTTTTGTTTGTTGTTTATTTGTGGGTTTTTTGGCTGTGCAGAAGCTTTTTAGTTTGATGTAATCTCATTTGTTAATTTTTACTTTGGTGGCCTTAAGACTTTGGGTATTTAATTATCCAGAGTTAATTTGGGATTTAATTTCTTCATCTCTAAATTGCACGTTTAAATAAAATATTTTTAAAATTCTCTTGGAATAGTAACTATGAGTACTTTGTTTTCTCAGATACAACTTTTATAAAAGATGTATGGTTTTGAATGGAAGAGATAATACAAAAAGAAAGAAGATATGATATCACTAAATTGCTACCCAGGAATATGAGAAGGATTCTGTTAGTCTTAAGTTGTAATAGCCTATCATAAAATATTTCATTCATCATGATCATTCCTTCTGCATAAAAACCATGATTAGCTTTGGAAGCATGCAAACCTGAATTTAGATAACATTTCTCTGGTGGGTGTCATCGAATGAGTTACACAACCTGTCTGCCTCAGTTTCCTATTGGATGGATGAAATGATGTGTTATCATGATCTCTTAAGACCTTGCAGCCAATTCAGAAGGATAGACACGTTATTACAGTCATGGGTGGGAAAGTTTATTATAGATGTATGCCACATATTATAAAAATAGAAAAGGACATTATTTAACTGAGACCCAGCCATGGTAGAGAAGGTAGGGAGGAGAGTAGCAGAAGGTTGCTCCAGGGAGAGTGAGTAGTATGCACAGAGACCCCCTGGTATGTGAGGTCTACAGCTAAAGCAGAGAGAAGGAGTAGAAGAGTTTGGTAAGAACTAAGCCCGGGAATATATGGACAGAGGCTAGCAAATAAAGGATTCAGAGTTTAAACTTCATGGTGAGCACTGTGGGATCACACTGAAACTTTTAAGCCTGTATTTGTGAGAAGGGTAATATAAACATATGGGGAGAGAAGGAGCAAATCTGTGCTTTCGAGTGTTCACTCCACTGGGAAAGTGGAGAATGGATTACAAGCAAAGAGACCATAGGAAGCTATTTTTTCCAGTTTTAGTGAGAAATGATGAAGAATTATATCAGGAAAATGGAAGGAAGTTAGCAGATTCTATATGTGTTAAGGAAGTAATGTCAATATTAATAAATTGGTGACTGGTTGATGTTGGGTTGAGGAAGATGGAGGTTTCTTTCTTAAGTATCAAAATGGATAATGGTGACTTTTCATTGGGTAAGGAATACTTTAAGAAAAACTGACTAGTGAGATAATATACTGCCTTTAAGAGGCTACACCCCTAAGCCAAATTGCCTGCTTTAAAATCCTGGCTTTCCCATTTACTCGCTTTGTGACCATGGATGTGTTACTTAGTCTCTTGTGTTTTAATTTCTTTTATTAGCTTCGTTAAAAAATTGCTATTGAGGTATAGCTGACATGCATTGTTATATTTCAAGTGTACAACATAGTGATTCAACAATTCTTTTTAAAAAATATTTATTTATTTGAGAGAGAGAAAAAAAGTAAGAGTGGGGGAGGGGCAGAGAGAGAGGGAGGGAGAGAGAATCCAAGGAGGCTGCCCACTCCATGCAGAGCCCAATGCAGCACTCGATCCCATGACCCTGGGATCAATGACCTGAGCTGAAATCAAAAGTCCAATGCTTAACCGAATGAGCCACCCAGGTGCCCCCTGTTTTGACAATTCTATACATTACTTTGTGCTCACCACAGCAAATATAGTCACCATATAACATTATTAAAATATTATTGACTGTATTCTCTGTGCTGCACTTTTCACCTCCGTGACTTATTTATTGAATAACTAGAAGTTGGGATCTTTTATCCCCTTTACCTACTTCATTAGCTTCATTTACACCTGAGTTAATAGGTATGAAATGCTTAGACTAACTTCTGGCATGTAAGCACTGTATGTTTTTGCTATTATTAATAGAAGATATGAGTTCACTTTTAGACATAATGGAGGAGAATCATATGAAAATATATAGTATGCAGGTAGATATATGAGACTAGAGCCCAGTAGAGAAGTCTGAGCTAGAGATACTGTAAGGAAAGTTATATAAGTAGTAGTTGAAACTAAGAGAATATAGGAAATATCCCAGGAAAACAGATACAGTGAAAACACCAAAAATGGGACTTTAGGGAACAGCAATAATTTAAAAAATCAAGGAAGACGAGCTTATGGATATAACTGAGGGAGAGTGAGTAGAGTTATAAAGAAGAATATTAGGCCTTAGGGTCCCAGATGCCAGGAGCAGTGTGGGAGTGTTTAATGTCAAATGTTATAAAGCTGACAAATATGATAAGATGGAAGAAGTCACTAGATTTGCACCAAAGAAAGTCAGAGAGTGACCTTAGAACATTTCTTTAGAGTTTGGTACAGAGGTCACTCTACCAAGGACTGAGGAATAAATGGATCAGGAGGCAATAGAAATGGTAAGTTTAGATCTCTCTCTGTCTTTATCTAAATCTGGTTTTTTTTTTAACATTTATTTATTTTTGAGAGACAGAGTGAGACAGAGCATGAGTGGAGGAGAGACAGAGAGAGGAGGCACAGAATCTGAAGCAGGCTCTAGGCTCTGAGCAAACGTTCAGCACAGAGCCTGATGTGGGGCTCAAACCCATGAACAGTGAGATCATGACCTGAGCCGAAGTCAGACGCTTAACCGATTAAGCCACCCAGGTGCTCCTGAATCTGTTTTTTAAGTTTAGTTTTATCAAAGTAATAGTTTAAAAAATCAAATAGTTCCATAAGGGTTAGAAGGAAAAAAGGAAAGGCAAACCTGTTCCCCTTTCCTTCCTATTTCTGCTTTTTTTTTTATTTGAAAACCAAAATAAAATTGGCTAACTTTTTTCTTCTAATATTTACTGCTGCGTTTCATAAACCACTAGGTATTTGCCCAAAGAACACAAAAATACTAATTCAAAGGGATACATGTACCTCGATGTTTATAGTAGCATTATCTACAACAGCCAAACTATGGAAAAGCCCAAGTGTCCATCAACTAATGAATGTGTAAAGAAGATATGGAATATTACTGAGCCATAAAAAAGAATGAAATCATGCCATTTACAACAACATGGATGGAAGCAAGAGTATTATGATTAGTGAAATATATCAGAGAAAGATACTATATGATTTCACACATGTAGAATTTAAGAAACAGAACAAAGGGGCAAAGGGAAAAAAGAGAGGCAAACCAAGAAACAGATTCTTAACTGTAGAGAACAAACAGATGATTATCAGAGGGGTGGTGGATGGTGGGGGATGGGTTAAATAGGTGATAGGGATTAAAGAGTACATCTATTGTGATGAGCACAGGGTGATGTCTGGAAGTGATAAATTACTATAGTATTCCCCTGAAACGAATATAACACTGTGTGTTAACTAACTGGAATTAAAATAAAAACTTGAGGGGGCCCTGGGTGGCTCAGTTAGGTGTCCTACTCTTGATTTTGGCTCAGGTCATGATCTCACAGTTCCTGGGATCAAGCTCTAAGTAGGGCTACTTGGATTTCTCTTCCTCTCTTTCTGCCCCTCCCTCACTCATTCCCTCTCCCTCCCTCCTCTCTCTCTCTCTCTCTCTCTCTCTCTCTCTCTAAATAAATTTTGCAAACTTTAAAAGCTAAAACAAAATAAGATAAAGATTTATATCTTTTATACAACCTCTTTCCTTTTTTTTCTTGTTTTAAGTTTAAATTTTTGTTCGTTGACATACAGTGCAATATTGGTTTCAGGAGTAGAATTCAGTGAGTCAGTCACTCAAATACAACACCCAGTGCTCACAAGTGCCCTCCTTAGTACCCATCACCCATCTAGCCCATCTCCCACCCTTCTCCCTCCATCAACCCATAGTTTGTTTTCTATCATTAAGAGTCTCTTGTGGTTTGTTTCCCTCTCTCTCTTCCCTTATTCTTAAAAAGAAAGTTCACAATTTTTGGTTAAATTAATATTTAGTACTTTATTGTAGCTACATAGATGTTTACAAAGGAATTACAGTATATCGTGATTTCTTTTCCTTTTTGTAAAAACAGCTTTAACAGTTGATAATTGCTTTTTATTTCTTTATTGTTTGCTTTATTTTCTATGTACGTATCAGTAACCTGTCTCCAAAATTTCAGCAGAACTGGAAAGCTCCTCAGTAACTTCAAACATCCCAGAACATCTGCCAAATTCTTTCTCGCCCCCCCTCAGCCCCCCCACCTTGGTGCATCTCACCCAGAGCTTACCATGGTCATGGTCTAATGTAAACTTTGTTGTTCTATGCAGGCCTGGTGGAAGAGCTGTTGTATCCATGCTTTCCTTTAGAATTTCGAGGAGAAGCCAACGTGGTTTCATGGATGCAGCGTAATTTTTTTAAAATCTATTTAAGGGTGCTAATTGCAGTTTCTAATTTTGGGAATTTTCTTTGCTTCTTTACTATTTCTGGATCTCATGTGTTCATCTTTCTTGGTTTTTCTCCCTGTTTTGATGGAAAATCTTCTTAAAGTGCTTCTTAAGAAAAGGAATACTGGGGCACCTGGGTGGCTAAGTCGGTTAAGCATCCAGCTTCGGCTCTGGTCATGATCTCACGGTTCATGGGTTCAAGCCCCATATCGGGCTCTGGGCTGACAGCAAGCTCAGAGCCTGGAGCCTGTTTCAGATTCTGTATCTCCCTTTCTCTCTGACCCTCCCCTGCTCACGCTGTCTCTCTCAGAAATAAATAAAACATTAAAAAAATTTTTTTTAATAAGAAAAAGAAAAGGAGTACTAAGGAAATAAAGTTTTCAAGACTGTGAGATGGTTTGGCTAGTTACAGAATTCATATAGAAATGCTTTTTCAGGAACACCTCGGTGGCTTAGTCAGTTAGGTGTCCAGCCTTGGCTCAGGTCATGATCTCTGATTGGTGGGTTTGAGCCCTGTGTCAGGCTCTGTGCTGAAGACTTAGAGCCTGGAGCCTGCTTTGGATTTTGTGTCTCCGTCTTTCTTTTTTCCCTGCCCCGCTCACATTCTGTCTCTCTCTAAATAAATAAATAAATATTTTTTAAAAATTAAAAAAAAAGAAATACTGGGGCGCCTGGGTGGCTTAGTCGGTTAAGTGTCCGACTTTTGCTTGGGTCATGATCTCGCGGTTCGTGGGTTCGAGCCCCGCGTCGGGCTCTGTGCTGACTGCCAGCTCAGAGCCTGGAGCCTGTTTCAGCCTGTGACTCCCTCTCTCTCTGACCCTCCTGCTCACGCTGTCTCTCTCTCTCTCTCTCCTAAAAATAAATAAAACATTAAAAAAAAAAATTAAAAAAAAACTTGGAAAAAAAAAGAAATACTTTTTCATCAGATTTGAAAATATTTTTTCCTGTTATCTTCCGGTGTTCACTGTTGCTGTTGAAAAGTTGGATTCTAGTTTTATTCCTGCTTCTTTTTATAACAGCCCCCCTTTTTTCCCCTTTCTCCTTAGAAGCTTTTAGGTCCCCTCCTCCACCCCTCCAAACCTTCAGTTCTGAGGTTTTACACTGATGTGCAACAGTTTTTAAAATAATTTCTTTAAGTTTTATTTATTTCTGAGAGAGAGAGAGCAAGGGAGGGTCAGAGAAAGAGGGAGACACAGAATCTGAAGCAGGCTCCAGGCCTGTGCTGTCAGCACAGAGCCCGACGCCGGGCTCGAACTCATGATCCGTGAGATCATGACCTGAGCCGAAGTCGGATGCTTAACCGACTGAGCCACCCAGGCACCCCTAAAATAATTTTTTAAATGACTTGATCTTTTCAATGTGAAAACTTGTGTCCTTCTCTTCTTGGAACTATTATTCTTAATAAAGCCTCTTCTTTCTTAATTCTTTCTTTCTTAAACTCCTACTGGTGGATACTGTATTTTATTTTAAGCCTTTCACTCTTATTGTTGTCATTTTTGCCTTTGTGCTCTTTTTGGAACATGCAGTCAATTCTCTAACACTCCTGTTGAATTTTTCTAATAATACATTATTCAATTTTTAGGAGCTCTTTCTTGTCTTGGGGAGAATCCAAAGTGGTTTCATGGATGCAGCATATTCTTTTATCCATTTGAGGATGCTGATTGCAGTTTCTAATAATTTCTCCTCCCTACATCATCTTATTTCCTTAAGGCTCTTTTTTGTTTGCTTGTTTTGGCTCTTTTCTTCAACATTGAAATGTCCTGTGATTCTTGGCTGTCCAATTTTAAGAGTGGCTGAAGTATTTTCTTATGTGACAGTTTTACTAAATGCATTGATGCCACATAGCAGAGTTTGCCATCCAGCATAATTTTCCTTCCACTTAGCAACCTGTAAGATAATGATATTTTAAGATTTGGGTGTGGCCATAACTCACTTCTAGATTCTCTTTGTCTGTACCACCCTTGACATTTAGGTTCTGTTTTGGTGAAAGCAATATGAAATTTTCAGTAGCGTACATAAGGGAAAGTTTTATCTCTCTCAGACTACATGTACAATGTGGTCTGCAGTGCCTTCTGCTCATGCTCCTCATATCAGGACTCAGACAAATGGAGGCTCCCTTATGAAACCTGCTTGTAGAATTGTTGAGGTGGGAAAGGGGAATAGGGCAGATTGTGTACTATCTCTAAAAGCCTCTACAAAAAAGTGTCCATGCCATTTATACTCACATTTTTGTTAGCCAGAGCAAATCACGTGGCCATGCTTAATTTATTTTTTTAATGTTTGCTTGTTTATTTATTTATTTATTTTGAAAGAGAAAGAATGAGTGGGGGCAGGTCAGAGAGAGAGGGAGACACAGAATTTGAAGCAGGCCCCAGGCCCTGAACTGTCAGCACAGAGCTCGACATGGGGCTCGAACTCACAAACTGTGAGATCATGACCTCAGCCAGTCAGAAGCTTAAATGACTGAGCCACCCAGGCAGGCCATGCCTTATTTAAAATGCGAGTGAAATGCAAGCCTACTTGCCTTGGAGGAGAGGGCAACCAGAATATTTGTAGCATCTGTAATGGCAACCACGATGGCATTCCACTTTTGCATGTTCTAGGATTCCTTCATGCTCTTGCTATTTTAATGAATTTTGCAATATTTGTATCTTCCAAGAATGATATGTCTAAGTGCCCTTCCAGCTTCAACGTTTATGGCTGTATGACCTAAAAACTGTCACTCACTCCTCACAACTTGTTGAAAATTACTATGTTCAATAAATATGGTGAAAATAAAAACAATATTTCATAAAAGATGGAAGCTGGTTTTCTCAATAGCAGTTTCTTTTTTACAAAAATGTTCAATATTTTGACAGAATTCTAAGACATTTTTGTTTCTGTGTTGAATCATTGGCAGTATTTAAAATGTATTTGCATCCTTGAATTATAAATGTCTAGTTGAGAAGTTTTACATGACCAGATACCTCAGCTATCTTAAATGGCATTCTTGGTTGAAAATGAACACGTATGTTTTTAAATATATCTTAAAATTTTTTTTAAGTTATTTTATGTTGTCATTCAAAAAATTCTTCAAATATGTCAGAAATCTTCTGTCAGATAAAATTTCAGTTACCTTTAGAGGTGCCTGGGTGGCTCAGTTGGTTAAGTGTCCAACTCTTGACTTTGGCTCAGGTCATGATCTCACGGTTGTGAGATGGAGCCCCATGTTTGGGTTCTACACTTAGCATGGAAGCCACTTAGAATTCTCTCTCGCTCTCTCGCTCTCTTGCTCTCTCTCTCTCTATCCCCTCCATTCATGATCTCTCTCTAAAATAAAATAAAATAAAATAATTTAGTTGCATTTATTTTATTTTGTGCTTTATGTTCAAACCTAGTTTTAGTTTTATTGTTGACATTAACATTGTAAGCCTAGTAACACTGTAAAAACCAAATTGCTAAATCTAAATGTTTTCTCTATACATACCTCTTTTCCCTCATATTCAATTTAGTAGGTTAATTTATTTTAACTTTTTACAGTTTATTTATTTTGAGAGAAGGAGCAAGTGGGGGAGTGGCAGAGAGAGAGGGAGAGAGAGAATCCTTAGCAGGCTCTGTGCTGTCAGCACAGAGCCTGATGCAGGGCTAGAATTTTAGAACCATGAGATAATGACCTGAGCCAAACTCGGACACTACACTGACTGAGCCACCCACATGCCTCTAGTAGGTTAATTTTAAATGATATAATTTTAGGGGCACCTGAGTGGCTCAGTTGGTTAAGCGTCTGACTTCAGCTCAGGTCATGATCTCACAGTTCTAGGATTCAGGCTACTCATTGGGCTCTGTGCTGGCAGCTTGGAGCCTAGAGCCTGCTTTGGATTCTGTATCTCCCTCTCCCTCTCTCTCTCTCTCTCTGCCCCTCTCCTCATGTTCTCTCTCTCTCTTTCTCAAAAATAAATAGTTTTTAAAAATTTTTAAAAATGATATAATTTTATATCCCAGACCACTAAGTTGTTCGGTTTACACTAAAAACAAATTTTTATTTTCATTTCTTTTTATTTGAAAATAACATTGCCTGTTGTCAGTAATCATATAAATGCCTTGCTCAAAATTTCATTATTTGAAATACATGAATGTTTGAAATACTTTTAAAAGATTTATTTGTTTTCGGGGAGGGGAGGGAAGGAGAGGCAGAAAGAGAGGGAGAGAGAGAATCCCAAGCAGGTTCCTCCACGCTGTCAGTGCAGAGCCTGTTGTGGGGCTTGAACTCACATAACCATGAGATCATGACCTGACCCAAAACCAAGAGTCAGATGCTTGACTGACCTTGCCACCCAGGTGCCCCTGAAACATTTTTATTTTCAAAAAGAAGAACCACAACATGAAATAGTGTCATAATATTTGCTTGCTCTTGTATGATGATTTTATACGGAAGGTTTGGGCACTGTCCACATAGTAGAAACAAGTGAAGAATTCATTATTGTTAGCATAATGGAACTTGTTTTACCCTGAGTTTAATGACTCAGCACATTGTTAAAACTGTCCTACTTTTAGTCAAGAAATGGAAAGTTCTAGGGGCGCCTGGGTGGTTCAATCAGTTAAGTGTCTGACTTAGGCTCAGGTCATCGTCTTGTGATCTGTGAGTTTGAGCCCCATGTCAGGCTCTGTGCAGACAGCTCAGTCTGGAGCCTGTTTTGGATTTTGTATCTCCCTCTCTATCTGCCCCTCACCTGCTCATGCTCTGTCTCTGTCTCTCTCAAAAAAATAAACATTGAAAAAAATTTTTTTAATTAAAAAAAGAAATGGAAAATTCTAGGTTTAAAAGTAGTTATTTTCATTTCACACACATACTGATAATTCAGTGAGGAATTCTCAAAGTATTATAGCAAAGCATATTATGTGTTCACTTGTTATTAAAGAACTGACTATTATATTATGTACCTGAGTCTTGCCACATTTGTATATGTCACATGTGTCGTAGTAATTGCCCTTGTTTGACTTTTTTTTGTAAGTGGCTGTGAACAAGGCTGAATTTTAATGAAAGAGCAATACAGAATTGTACTATTGTACAGTAAAAATTTCTGAAATCTGCACGTGTACACACAGACATACACACACACACGGTAACATGTTAGGATTTCTGCTGACTTATTTTGTAGTATAATAGCAGTGTTTTATGTTAGATTTTAATGTACTTTAAAATATACTTAAAAGTAGAAATTCAGTGGGCACCTGGGTGGCTTAGTCGGTTGAGCATCCGACTTTCACTTAGATCATGATCTCGCAGTTCGTGGGTTCAAGCCCCGCGTCGGGCTCTGTGCTGACTGCCAGCTCAGAGTCTGGAGTCTGTTTCAGAGTCTGTGACTCCTTCTCTCTCTGACCCTCCCCAGCTCAGGCTGTCTCTCTCTCTCTCCTAGAAATAAATAAAACATTTTTAAAAAGTTTTTAAAAAAAAGTAGAAATTCAGATAAATTTCAGAATCATTGAAGCATTTCTCTGAACTCCAGAGTTCTTTAAATTTGTTTTTAAAAAACTTAGTTTAAAAATCACTCTTTTGTAGAACTTCAGATGGGGGCAAGCAGCTTTTTTGTGGAAAGCTGACTTTTGGTGATTTTTTTTTCATTGGATAAAACCAAAAAGATAAACTTGGAGTGTTGATTATAGGTGCAGAGTGAGAGGTTCTTAATTTTTTGTTCATCTCGAAAAGGAAAAGTGAGCACACTGTTCTCTAGCCATATCAGCCCCAAGCAGAAGATAGAAATTGCCTGGGAGGAAAGGATCAAGTAAAACTCTTCAGAAAATATGCTCAAAGGGAGAGCAGAAGCAGTATCAATTGTTGCTTTAGTTTCATGATCCATGCTCTCATATGTTGTTCTCTAAATCACCTGTCTGCTGCCTTTCTAATTCAGGCATCAGCCCAGCAGTCCAGAGTATCAGTCTGAAATTAATTCCGCAGATTCTCTTTGTAGATGAATATAAGAACATTGTTCACTTCTCTTAATTCCATTTATGTTTATTTATTACTTCTTATTCACCTCTCTCTGTCTCTCTTTCTGCCCCTCCACCATTCACTTTCTCCTCCGTTTCCAATTATGTAAGTAATATAAAATGTCTGCTTATAAGTCACTAGCATATTTAATTTTCTGAGATTTGTTGGTAATGTCCAATATAGTGTCATGTACACATTGGTCTTTACTAGATAGATACTTTATAAATAAAGACATAAATTTCAGTATATTACTTTCTTAAAAAATTTAAATATGCCAAGATATCTCTTACCCACAATGTCTCTGTCGGAGATGTATTCTTATAATATTTTTAAATGAAACGTTTGAAACATGTAAACAAGTTGATAGAATTTTCACATTGAACACCATTATATTCAATATCTAGATTGTATAATAGTTTTCCTATGCCTGTTTTTTCACATGACTTTACACCTGTTTTCTCTCTCTGTGGATCCATTAACCCATCTTTTTGATGCATTTGAAAAGAAGTTACAGATATCGGTGCACTCCTCCCTTAAATCCTTCAGCATGCATATCATTAACTGGAGTTCAATATCTTCTTTTGAGTTCCAATTGATAGATGATGCAATGCACAAATTGTAAGCGCACCTTTCAGTAACGTTGACAATGTCTCTACTTTTGTAATCGGATCCACTCTCAAGACCTTGAATATTATCACTCCAGTATGATCATGCATGTCCCTCCTCCGTCTACATACCTACCCCCACTCAACAACTATTCTATTATTTTTCCAACCATAGGTTAGATTGGTGTGTTCTAGAAATTCAGACAAATTGAATACACAATCTGTACTCTTTTTGTATAAAACTGCTTTCACTCAGTATTGTTGGAAGACACTTTTCCCCAGCTCTCTCAGATGTCTTGTGAGTGAGGCAATGGCTCTCCTTTGTTCTGGGCTACCTTTTCAAGGATGTTTATATAGCATACAGCCTTGGAACACAGAGATAGTGTTTCCTTCCAGAGTAAAGGGCAAGCATGCTTACTGCCCATTATGAAAAATTCAGCTTCCCTAAGGTCAGTGTTCCTCTCTTGTAATGCAACACACTGTGTGTAGGTTTCATTTGACCTTCTTCCTATCACCCTGTGGGAATAAGGGCTTGTAGAACCAGCACAAAAATGCTGATTACTTGTTACTGCCATTGCTCTGAATAATAAATGTCCTTTGTCTCTGAGTTTTTAGTACTCTGCTTTCTACCAAAGTCTGGAAATTCTAGCAAGCTAATATTTTTTAGCGTGCATTTGAGGTAAAAATCAAAGGCCCTTTACAGTTCTTGACAAGTACTGTGATGTATATACTAGTAATTAATTCCTTTTTGTTACTCAGTGGTATTCTACTTTATGAATATAGCACCATTTATCCATTTTATTACTGAAGGTTAACTATACTGAATTTAGTTTTTAGCTACAATAGATAAACCTGTTATAAATGTTTATGGTCAAGTCTTTGAGTGGATGTGTGTTTTCATTTCTCTTGGCTAAATAAATAGGAGTGAAATACTAGGTCATAGGACAAGTATATATTTTAATTCTGTTAGAAATTGCAGAAATTGGACTTACTCCAAAGTATATCTTCTTTTTATATTCCTATTGGTAGTGCATGAGAGTTTTAGTTGCTCCAGAGGATACGGACTCTGAGTCAAATTTGTGATTTTTTTTCACAATTCTCTGATGCCAGCTGAGCATTCTACAATTCAACTCATTTCTGCCACTATCTTCCTAGAGTTATTATCAGATCCCACAGGCTTAGTGCAAGACTGCCCCCTCCACCCCACTTCAAACGTCAGTTTTAAGCCCTACCTTGTCACCTGTGCTTCTGACCTAATGGCTGTAGATTAGAGGTTCCAACAACCTTCTCCATGAGTTTGAATAATTTACTAGAACTACACAGAATACAGAGAAACATTTTGTTTACTAGATCACTGGCTTATCATAAAAGGGTATAACCCAGGAACAGCCAGATGGAAGAGATGTGTAAGACAAGGTATGTGGGAAGGGCACAGAACTCCCATGCCCTTCTAGGCATGTGATTCTGCCAGCGTCTCCACATGTTCACCAACTTGAAAGCCCTCCAAACCTTACCTTTTTGGTTTTTATGGAGGTTTCATTACAAAACCTACATTGACCATTGGGAATTAATCTCAATCTCTAGGAGCACCTGGATGGCTCAGTTGGTTAAATGTCTGGACTCCGCCTCACTTCATGATCTCACAGTTCATGAGTTCAAGGCCCATGTCGGGCTCTGTGCTGACAGCTCAGGACCTGGAACCTGCTTCAGATTCTGTGTCTCCCTGTCTCTCTCAGAGCTGGGGTTGGGTTGGGGGTTGGGATCCTCTGGTAAAGTGGTATATTTGTTACAATTGCTGAATGTGCATTAATACATCATAATTACCCCCAGAGTCCTTCGTTTATATTATAGTTCACTCTTGGTGTTCTATGGATTTGGCTAAATGCATAATGACCTCTATCCACTGTTATGGTATTACATGGACTATTTTCACTGCCCTGAAATTCCTATGTGCTCTACCTGTTTATCCCTCCTCACCCTCTACTCTACCCAATCCTTGGAAACCACTGATCTCTTTACTGTCTCTGTAGTTTTACCTTTTATACAAGGTCATACAGGAAATCATATACAGATAGTATAACTAGAGGTAATATTATGAATGGTCTCAACCTACAGTCTAGGAGGGGTATTGAAGAATTTTGAGACAGGAGACTGACTAATAGGCAAAGATTTATTATGAGAGAATATATAGATATGGAAGATGCTATGGAGTAAGGAGGAGACTTCATGCTTAAAAAACAATGAAGAAATGATTACAGTTACCCAGATAGGAGATAATCAATAATTTGTCAATTATTATGAATCTGAATTGCCTTATATACTAAACTGGGAAAAGAGTAATGTAAGATAGAATTTTAAAAATTATTCTTTAAGAATACCTTGAAGAATAGCCAGAATTTAGTAGTCTTTTAGAGTAGAATTTTACTGTAGATTTGGAGAAGCAACACTTATAAATGATACCTAACAAAAATTGTAATAATAGGTGAAATACACCCATATACTAGGAACTGTGAGGAAATAAGTGATAGAATTTATATTACAGCAACAAAACATGAACATACGATAGCTCTAGTTAAAACTGCTGTCTCTTTATTCTATTAATTGCTATAGTTGACCTGTGTATGCTTCACTTCATCTGATTTGATAGTCTGCACTTTCTTGACTGGGGAATGAAAAAAGAAATGAAAGCAAAAGAACTATGTATAATTACTGAGGAGAAAGTTTAGGGGGAAAAAGGGAAGATTTGAAAATATTAAATAAAGCTTTAAAAAAAGTAATTTTTTTATTTTAAAGAGTGTAGGCAGTTGTGATTTTTTCCCTTAAGTTCTGCATAACATCAGATAGCAATAAAGGTGCTGCCAAATTGCAGACTTCCACATGAGGGATTTTGAAACATCAGATGACTGGTTCAGAACCGTGTTTTCATGCATCCTGTTACTTTCAGCATGAATAGTCTCCTTTTACCTTGAATTTTGAACTGTTGTTTTTATTTGTTCCATATGATTATTTGGCTGTATGTAATTATTTAGCTTCCTTTAGAGTCATGGACTTGGGAGGAGTAAAGACTTTCTGGTCCCATATTTCCCTAAGTGTGCTTGTCAACTGCAGTCATAAAGAAAGGGCTCTGAGATCAGTTCAGTCAGGAAATTGCTGGGTTATATAAACACAGTCAAACAAATTTTTTATTTAGGTAGTGGACAGGAGGGATATGGAATCTCAGAGACTTTCATATATGCTAATGTGATTCATTTAGGGAGAAACAAGATAGAGCATTTATTTGACCACAAAATCCTTTTTTCACGAGTCTTTCTTGGAGCCATTGTTCCTTAGAACACACGTGGGGAAACTCAAATCCCTTAAATTTACAGATAAACATAAAAGAGCTGAAATGGCTCATTCAAACCTGTGTAGCTTGTTTACTTAAAGAAATGGACTTGACCCAAGGGTTCCCATCATATTTAGTTTTGCTTCCTTTTGCCTCTGAATTCATAAAAGTCTTTGAAAACTACATGATATTTCAAATTAGACCCATAAAATACACACAAAAGCATTTGAAGACCTAAAACTAATGATTTAATTATTTTTAGTATATTTTGAACTGGCACATTGACTTTGATGAAAAGAGATTGAAAAAACCAATTAATATTTGTAACCAAGTTTACACTTTTGCAGTCAGGAAACTTTTTCCGCCCCACAAAAATCAACCATATTTCAAATTATAGAAATCTATTTCCTTTATAAGAAACAGAAAAATGTACAAAAATTTATGCAGAACAAGCTTTCCCACTTTCCAAAAAAAGAACTGAAGAAAAGGACTGTTTATGATTTGCTCTGTTGTTCCAAACCCCCTCTCTACATAAATAAACATGTATCTTTTAAAAACTTCTTTATGTATGGGACACCTGGGTGTTTTTGTCGGTTAAGCGTCAACTTCAGCTCAGGTCATGATCTCACGGTTTGTGGGTTCGAGCCCCATGTTGGGCTTCGTGCTGACAGCCAGCTCAGAGCCGGGAGCCTGTTTCAGATTCCGTATCTCCCTCTCTCTCTGACCCTCCCCTGCTCACCCTCTCTCTCAGAAATAAATTTTAAAAATGTTATAAAATTAAAAAAAAAACTTCTTTATGTAGATGGCACTATGATAGATATGCTGTTTTTTGCCTTTAATATTTTTACTCAAGAATATTGAATATTTATTTTTTCACATTAATACATGTAGATCTTTTAAAATATTCTTTGTTGGAGTGGCTGAGGTGACTCAGTCGGTTAAGCATCCAACTTCAGCTCAGTTCATGACCTCGCGGTTCGTGGGTTCGAGCCCCACGTCGGGCTCTGTGCTGACAGCTCAGAGTCTGGAGCCTATTTTGGATTCTGTGTCTCCCTCTCTCTCTGACCCTCCTCTGCTCATGCTGTCTCTCTCTCTCAGAAATACATAAAACATATTAAAAAATTAAAAAAATAAAATTTATTTGTTGCTTTAGTTGAAGTATAGTTGACACATAGCATTACATTAGCACTGTGCACAACACAGTGATTCAACAAGTTTATATGTTATGCTATGCTCACTACAACCGTAGCTTACCGCCTCTCACCATACAACGCTATTACAATATTATTGACTATATTCCTGATGACCTATATCCTTGTGATTGATTCTTTTGTAACTGGAAACCTGTTCCTCCCACTGCCCTTCACCCATTTCCCCCCAGCCATCAGTTTGTTCTATGTATTTATGAATCTGTTTCTGCTTTGTTTGTTTTGTTTTTTAGACTATGCATGTAAGTGAAATTATACAGTTTTGTCTTTTTTGTCTAAATTACTCCACTTAGGATAATACTCTCTAGGTCCATCCATGTTGCAAATGGCAAGACATAGAGATTTTCTTTTAATGGCTCAATAATACTATATAGCTATTCTCTAATCTGTATAATTGGTTTCCCATTGATGGACATTAGGGTAGTTGTAATTTTTTTTAACAGATAGTGCTGCAGTGAATTTTGATATAGGTCTTCTTTTTCTTTTGTTTTGAAACTTTGTGTGTGAGTATGTCTGTAGGAGAGTCCTTGAAGTGGAATTGCTGGGTCAAAGAATATGCACATTAAAATTTTTGTAAGTATTGCCAAATTGCCTTAAAAAATGGTCTTAGTTTATCTCCCATTGCCAGCATTGCAACACAGAACCTTAAAATGGTGTAACTCTTATTGAACTTAAAAAAAGACTTCATACTTTGTAATGGGTAATAGTGAACATCTTGCTGTATGAATTTGAAAATCATAGAGAAAATTTATATAACATTGATAATCATGATCTCTCTTTTTCTCTATCTCTCTCCCCTGCTCTTTACAGAGCAAATTATTCATGGAAGGATTTAGAAGCCTAAAAGAAGGAGAACCAGTGGAATTCACATTTAAAAAATCTTCCAAAGGCCTTGAATCAATACGGGTAACTGGACCTGGTGGGAGCCCCTGTTTAGGAAGCGAAAGAAGACCCAAAGGGAAGACACTACAAAAAAGAAAACCAAAGGGAGATAGGTAATCATTTTACTATGTTAGTTTATGAGTTTATTGAAAAAAATTCTGAAAAATTATTTGCATTTTTTATGTTATTGGGCTTTATATATTCTAACCAAAATAAGTAAAATGCCATTATTGTATAGTTGAGTAAACTTTATCAGGAATATAGGCTACCTTGCAACTTGAACTCTCTGCACTATTTCCACCAGACTGTTCTTAGATCACAAAGGAGGAGTCGAGGTTCCCAGCAAATAGTGTTGTCCCTCTGTACGCTGTAATACCTCACCTGTTTTTCAAATGAAAATACATTTGTTGTTTTGTGTTTTTAAGAGATAACGCCTGTGTAAAGAGGTCAAGAAAAAAATCACTTGAAATCCTAACTAGAGGTAGGAATCATAATACATATGTAATATTTTTGAAACTTGCATTTTTTCTTTTTTTTTTTTAATTTTTAATTTTTTTTTTTTTTTTTAAATTTCTGAGAGAGGGAGACAGCATGAGCAGGGGAGGGTCAGAGAGAGAGTGAGACACAGAATCTGAAAGAGGCTCCAGGCTCTGAGCTAGCTGTCAGCACAGAGCCCGACGCAGGGCTCAAACGCACAAACCGTGAGATCATGACCTGAGCCGAAGTCAGACACTTAACCAACTGAGCCACCCAGGTGCCCCAGAAACTTGCATTTTTCTAATCAGTTAAAAGTATATCATGGAGCATTTCATATCAATCATAAACACCTGTTTAAATTCCCACTGTGTGAATGTACCAGAATTTATTTCTTTTTAATGTTTGTTTATTTTTGAGAGAGAGAGACAGAATGTGAGTGGGGGAGGGGCAGAAAGAGAAGGAGACACAGAATCCGAAGCAGGCTCCAGGCTCTGAGCTGTCAGCACAGAGCCTAATGCAGGGCTCGAACCCACAAACTGTGAGATCATAACCTGAGCCAAAGTCAGACTCTTAATCGACTGAGTCACCCAGTCACCCCAGAATTTATTTTTTGAATGTACCAGAATTTATATGCATCCGGCTTCAGGTTAGGTTATGATCTCACAGCTTGTGAGTTTGAACCCCACATCATGCTCTGCGCTAACTGCTCAGAGCCTAGAGTCTGTTTCCGATTCTCTGTCCCTTTCTCTCTCTGCCTTTATCCTGCCTGAACTCTGTCTTTGTCTCTCAAAAGTAAACAAACATTAAAAAAAAAATGAAAAGAAATTAATGTACCAGAATTTGAACAAGACTAAACTAATTTATAAAATTTAAGCTGTTTTGAATTGTTTGACATCACCAATAGCACCACAGTGGGAATCCTTATATGTACGTTTTTGAAAAATTGTCTAATTATATCCTTAGGATAAATACCTACTAGTAAAAAATCTGGATCAAAAATAATGCATTTAAAAACTTTTGATATTTAGGGGTGCCTGGGTGCCTTAGTTAGTTGAATATCTCTTGATTTTAGCTCAGGTCATGATCTCATGGTTTGTGAGAAAGAGTCCCAAGTTGGACTCTGTGCTGACAGCAGGGAACCTGTTTGGGATTCTCTCTTTCCCTCTCTTGCAAACGTGCTCTCTCTCTCTCTCTCTTTCTCTCTCTCTCTCTCTCTTTTTCTTTCCATCCCCCACTCATGTGGGCTCTCTCTCAAAATAAATAAATAAATATTAAAAAAAATTTTTTTAATGTCTTATTTATTTCTAGGAGAGAGAGAGACAGCGTGAGCAGGGGAGGGTCAGAGAGAGAGGGAGTCACAGACTCTGAAACAGGCTCCAGGCTCTGAGCCGGCAGTCAGCACAGAGCTCGACGCGGGGCTCAAACCCACGAACCGCGAGATCATGACCTAAGCAAAAGTCGGACGCTTAACCGACTAAGCCACCCAGGCGCCCCAATAAATAAATATTTTTTAAAGATTTTAGGTCTGTTTCCAGATTGCTCTCCAGAAATGATTAGGGCCAACATACAACCCCTTCAAAAATGAGACTGCTCGGGGTGTCTGGGTGGCTCAGTCAGTTATGTATCTGACTCTTGATTTCAGATCATGGTTTGTGGGATGGAGCCCTGTGTCAGGCTCTGGACTGACAGTGTAGAGCCTGCTTGGGATTCTTTCTCTCCCCCTTTCTCTGCCCCTTCCCCATGCTCATGCTCGCTCTCTCTCTCTCTCTCTCTCTCCCAAAATAAATAAACACTAAAAAATGAGACTACTCATTGGATGCTGTCATTTTATTTTAAGATTTTTTTTATGTTTTTAAGTAATCTCTACACACAACGTGGGGCTTAAACTCCCAACCCTGAGATAAAGAGTCACATGCTCTACCAACTGAGCCAGCCAGGTGCCTCTGAATGATGTCATTTAAAAAAATCTTTTCCAATTGTTTAGCTTAAGAGATACAGCTCATTTTTTTCTTTGCATCCATTGATTAGATTAGAGGTTAAATATATTTTTATTTTTTCATGTTTTCTTCTATGAATTATATGTTTCTTGTCCCTTGCTCATGTTTCTATTAAGGTGTTCATTTGCTCTTATTGATTCACAAGTTCTCTTTTTAGGAAAGAACTCAGTTTTCTTCTTTCCTACTATGAAAAACCCAGTTCTTCCCTAACTGTGTTTTTCTCTTGTGTGTCTCCTTTACTTTTTACACAGCACTCCATTTCTGTCACCAAGCATGTGGAGATTTTACCCCCACACCAAGCAATTCTCCACAACACCAGCTGGGTATCCTACAACTTAACTCAATTCTGAGACACCTACCAAGAGATAGAGTCAGATCCCACAGGTTAAGGGCTAAGTCTCACAAGACAATATCCCTCCACACACTTCAGATGTCATTTGCAAGAAGTGGATCCCGAGGTTACCCATAACTTCTGTTTGATTGGCTATAAATCAGAGGTTCCCACGACTCCCTCTTTAGGTTTGATTAATTTGCCAGAGTGGCTCACAGAACTGAGGGAAACACTTACATTTACCAGTTTATTAAAGGATATGATAAAGGATACAGATAAACAGCCAGATGATGAGATGCATAGGGTAAGGTCCGAGAGGTCCCATGTTCAGGGGCTTCTGTCCAGCTGGAGTTGGGGTGCATCATCCTCCCGTTGTGAATGTGTTAGTCCATCTGGAAGCTCTTTGAACTCTTCACTACTGAGATTTTATGGAGACCTCCTCACATAGGCATGATTAATCTTTAACTTCATTTTCAGCCTTTCTCCCTTCTTAAGAGAATGGAGAGCAGGGCTGAAAACTCCAAGCTTCTAATTGTGGTTTGGTCTTTCTGGTGACCAGCTCTCATCCAGAAGCCACCCAGAGTTGCGTCATTAGAATAAAATACACCCCTGTCGCCCAAGGAAATTATAAGAGTTTCAAGAGCCCTATGTCAGGAATAAGGGTCAAAGACCCCTAATAAAATAAGAGATGATCCTGTGTTAGAACAAGAGATGATTCTAATGGTCTTCTCACTTAAGAAATGATAAAAGTTTTAGGAGCTCCCTCTTAGGAACAAAGGGCAGAGACCAATATGTATTTTCAATTTTCTCACAGTCTGTGTATTTATGACGTTAACCTTTTTTTCCAAACAGATAAATATCTTTTCAGCTTGTGAAATATAATTTAGTGACTTAATAGTGAAATATGATTATAGTGACTTAAAAATGCTTTTAAAGTTTTAAATTTGTATGCAGACAAGTCTGTCACTGGGTCCTTGATGCTATCCGACTTGATTGCTGTTTGTCTTTCCAAGTTACAAAATTAATAATATACTATATCTATCTATAGTTACTTTTTTCTATCTATATTTTCTTATATAACTTCCATTAATTTATTTTTTACATTTAAGTATTTCATCTCTTTGTGTATAATTTGTT
Organism: Proteles cristata cristata; assembly: GCA_017311185.1. Lineage (NCBI taxonomy): Eukaryota > Metazoa > Chordata > Mammalia > Carnivora > Hyaenidae > Proteles > Proteles cristata. The sequence goes on from JAESUZ010001232.1 coordinate 3,534,360, forward strand.
TTTGAAGAGTACTGTTAGGATCTAGCTTTCCTTTTCTCTCCTAATTTCTAGCTAGTTATCTCTGTAGCACTTACTGTTGTCTATCCATATTTTTAACCTGGTTTGAAAAGCTGTCAGTAACAGAATAAATTCAGTTTTCATACATTTTTAGGAGCTCATTTTGTATATATAAAAAAAAGTCCATGAAAGTGTGTATAGTGGTACACTTACCTGTTAAAGTGGTTTGTTTCTACTCTTAAAGAGAGAGTATATACATACATACATACAAGTCAAGCAAAGTAAAATAAAACAAGCCCCTTTATTTTTCCAAGTCTTCTTTAAATTTATTTTTATTTTTTAAATGTGTATTTATTTTTGAGAGAGGGACAGAGACAGAACACAAGCAGAGAGGGACAGAGACAGAATCCAGAGCAGGCACAAAACCCTGAACTGTCATTAACAGAGCCTGATGCGGGGCTCGAACCCATAAACCATGAGATCATGACCTGAGCTGAAGTTAGATGCTTAACTGACTGAGCCACCCAGACACCCCTTTCCATGTCTTCTAGATAAAAAGTTTAACCATAGTTCTGGAATGTTTTACACATGTGTTAGATTGGACTCTGGAAGAAAGGGAGAGTTGTGGAGGCCAAGACTAGAGAAGGAATATAGCAGGCGATTCCTTCCTGTAAGACTGTCAACCATTGTAAAGTGGTTGAAGGAAAACTTTAAGTTGAAAAGTAACATGAACTGATTTATCTCCTTAAAAGTGTCATTCTGGCAATTGGGATGACAGTGCAAAGTGGAAGGGCAAGGATGAAAGCCGTGAAATCACCAAGAAGGCAGTTCCATTTATGCAGAAAAGAGATAATGGTGATTCAGACTGGGATGGTAGCAGTAGAGTTGGGGACAAAAATCCTGACATTGTGAACATACAGACAACAGGATTCACTATTGGATCAGAGGTGGACCGTGAGACAAAGTAAAATATTCGGGATGACTCCAAGATTTGTTTGGCCTAAGCAACCAGAAAGATGGAGGGACTGTTTATTCACCAAGAAGGAGAAGACTAAGGAAGGAAAAGGAAATAAGAAGTATGATCTCAGATATATTTAGTTGGAGGTTTACAATAGACATCCAAATGGAAATAATTACTTAAGGAGGTAGATGCATGATCCTGGCATTCCAGGGCTAGAGATGGCAATATTCATTAAGTCAGTGATATTTGCAGCCTTAAGACTGAGTGAGATCACCATCAGAGTGAGCCCTGGGGCACTCCAGCATTTAGGGATCAGGAAGTATAGAAGGAATGGCAAAGGGTACTAAGAAGGAGGGAAATAGGAAAATCAAGAGAGGGTTTTGTCTCAGAAGTCAAGGAAAGAAGTATTTCAGAAAATCCAGTATGTGAAATGGTGCTAACATGAAATGATTTAAGATGTCCACCCAGACATTTTCTTTTTGTGGTTAATCAACAATTTGTGGTGAGATACTTTGAGACTATATAAATATCCCATTCTTTTATCAAACGTTCCGTTTTTCATTGATTTATTATCTCAATATGGAGCATGAATTTCTGTTTTTTTAAATAAATGATGTATTTTAATGCTCAGATTTCCCAGATTCTATCACTAGGAGCCCCTTCCTGCTGGTTTCTGTGTTCTTTTGACAACATCCTATCATTTATTTATTTATTTTGAGAGAGAGAGAGAGAGAGAAATCATGAGTTCAGGAGGGACAGAGAGAGAGGGAGAGAGAGAGAATCCCAAGCAAGCTACACACTGTGAGTGCATAGCCTAATACAAGGCTTGTATTTAAGAACTATGAGAACATGACAGGAGCCGAAGTCAGACACTTAACCGAAAGGGCCACCCAGGTGCCCCCAGTTAATTTCTATTTTAAAAACTAAGCATTGGGCACCTGGGTGGCTCAATCGGTTAAGCGTACGACTTCGGATTCAGATCATGATCTCACAGTTAGTGGGTTCAAGCCCCGCGTAGGGCTCTGTGCTGACGCATAGCTCAGAGCCTGGAGCCTGCTTCAGATTCTATGTCTGCCTCTCCCCGGCTCATACACTGTCTCTCTCTTTCTCACTCTCAAAAAAAAAAAAAAAAAAAGAAGTAAGCATTGGTATTTTTCTGGGTATTTGGTTTGAGAGTTGTTTATTTTATTTTTTAGATTGTGATGTAGTAAAATTGACTTTTTTCTTTTGATGTATAGTTCTGTGAATTTTCACACATCTATTCATGTAGTTACCATCATAATCCAAATTCAGAATATTTCCTCGCCCCTAGAATTTCCCTCTGTCTTTACCTAACTCTGTCGTCACTCCTCCTGCACCTAAAACTCTTGGCAACCACTGATCTATTCTCTGTACTATAATTTTGTCTTTTCATGGATAGAAGTTGGAATCTTACCCCCCCCAGTTTTATTGTGATATAATTGACATATAACATTGTATTTGCTTAAGGTGTTCAGTATAATGATTTCATATATGTAAAAATTGGGAAGTTTAAATTAATACCTATCACTTCACATAGTTAGCATTTTTTTCTTGTGGTAAGATTTTCATGAACCTTAGGGGACATGAAACCTTAGAACTTATTTGTCTTACAACTGGAAGTTTGTACCTTTTGATCACCTTAACTTACTTCCCCCAGCTCCCAACCCTCACCTCTGGCAACCACCAGTCTCTCTGTTTCTGTATGGTGTCTTAGTATTTATCTTTTATCTGAGTTATTTCACCTAGCATTTGCTTTCAAGACCATTCAAATTGTCCTAAATGACTGTATTTCCTTCTTTTTATGATTGATTAATATTTGTGTATGCGTATCTCACAGTTTCATTATCTATTCATCAGTAGACTTTTAGCTTGTTTCTGTGCCTCAGCTATTTATTGTAAATAATGTCACAGAGTACATGATGGGGGGCAGGTATCTCTTCGAGATAATGATTTTGTTTCCTTTGGATATATACCCTGAAGTGGAATTACTGGATCATATGGTAGTTCTAGTTTGAATTTTTTGAGAAACCTTCATATTGTTTTCCATTTTGGCTGAAATGATTTACATTCCCACGAACAGTGAGTGGGACAGTTGGGTACAGAGAACCAGGAGGGAGGAGATAGCAATATAAACTTCCCAAATACTTAAAAAGCTGTCCAAAAGGAACTGTGATAAATACAGAACAACGCAATGCAAGTGAAAATAAGGAGCAGCAGTGAGAAGAGTCGGCTATAGATGTGGTCTCCCTTCCCTTCTTTCAACAGTACGCAAGGGCCGCCTTTTCTCTAGATCCTCACCAACACATGTTATTTCTTGTCTTTTTATAATAGCCATTCTAACAGATGTGAGGTGATATCTTACTGTGCTTTTGATTTGAATTTGATGTTTAGTGATATTGAGTACTTTTTCATGTACATGTTGGCCATCTGTATGTTTTCTTTGGAAAAATAACTATTCAGTTCCTCTGCCCATTTTTAGTCAGGTTATTTGTTTACTAATGAGTTGTAAGAGTTCTTTATATATTTTGAATATTAACCTTTCATCAGATATATGATTTGCAAACATTTTCTCCCATTCTATAGGTTGTGTTTTCATTTTGTTAATGGTTTCTTTCGCTGTCTAGAAGTGTTTTAGTTTGATTTAGTTTCATTTGTTTATTTTGCTTTTTTGTCAAATTCAAAAAATCATTGCCAAGACTGATGTCAGGAAGCTTACACCATAGGTTTTCTTTGAGGAGTTTTGTGCTTTCACATTTTCCATTCAAGTATTGAATCCGTTTTGAGTTGGTTTTTACGTATGGTGTGAGATAGTCATCCAGTTTCATTTTTTTTTGCATGTCACTGCCCAGTTTTCCCAATGCCATTTACTGAAGAGGCTGTCCTTTCCCATTGTATATTCTTAGCTCTTTTGTCATAATTGGCCGTGTATATGTGGGTTGATTTCTGATCTCTCTGTTTTTCTTCACTGATCTATGTGTCCGTTTTTATGCCAGTACCTATTGTTTGATTACTATTCTTTGTTAACACAGTTTGAAATCAGAGAGTGTGATGCCACCAGCGTTGTTATTCCTTCAGGTTGCTTTGGCTACTCAGTGGCTTTTGTGGTTTCATTCAAATTTTAGGATAGTATATACTATTCCAGTGAAAAATGCTATTGGAATTTGATAGGGATTCCATTGAATCTGTAGATCACTTTGAGTGGTATGAATATTTTAACAATATTAATTCTTCCAGTCCATGAGCACAGAATATCTTTTTATTTATTTCTGTTTTCCTCAAATTTTCCTTTAATGTCTTGTAGTTTCAGTGTATAGATCTTTCACCTTCCTAGTTAAGGTAATTCATTATTATTTCCTAAATATTTTATTCTTTTTAATGCAATGTAAGTGAGACTGTTTCCTTAATTTCTCTTTCCGATAGTTCTTTGTTAGTGTATAGGAACCCAACTGATTTTTGTATATTGATTTTGTATTTGCAGTTTTACTGAATTATTAATGCTAACTATGTTTTGGTAGGGTCTTTTTAGGCTGATATGTATATATGCATATAAATATATGTACCATGTCATCTGCAAATGGAGACACTTGTTCCTTTCCAATTTGAAAATCTTTTAATTATTTTTTTCTTGTATAGCTGCTTTGGCTAGGGCTTCTGGTACTATGTTACATAAAAGTGGCAAGAATGGGCATCCTTGTCTATTTTCTGATCTCAAAGGAAAAGCGTTCAGCTTTTCACCATTCTGTAATTAATGCTAAGCTGTGGGCTTGTCACTTATGGCCCTTATTATGTTGATGTGTGTTTCCTCTATACCCACTTTATTGAAAGTTCACATTATGAAAGAATGCTGAATTATGTCAAATGTTTTTTCTGCATCTATTTAGACGGTCCTATGATGTTCTCCATTTTGTTAATGTTATATATTTATTGATTTGTGGATTTTAGACTATCCTTGTAATTCTGGAATAAAACCCACTTGACAGTGAATATGATCCTTTTAATGTTTTGTTGAATTTAGTTTTTTAATATTTTGTTGAGGACTTTGCATTTATGTTCATCAAGGATATTGACCTATAAATTCCTTACAGTATTCTTTTCTGTTTTCTATATCAGAGTAATGCTGGCCTGATAAAATGAGTTTGGAAGTATTTCCTTCTCGTCTATATTTTTGAAGTGTTTGAGATGGATTGGTATTGAGTCCCAATTTAATTGTTTGGTGCAATTACCAGTGAAGCTATGTAATCTTGGACTTTTTTTTGTTAGGAGATTTTTGATTACTCTTTAGTAGTAATTCGTGTGCTCAGATTTTATATTTCTTCATAATTCAGTCTTGGAAGCTTATGTATTTCTAGGAATTTATCCATTTCTTCTAGGTTGTCCAATTTGTTGGTGTATAGCTGTTGATAGTAGTCTATTTTGAACCTTTATATTTCTGTGGTATCAGTTATAATGTCTCCTCTTTAATTTCTAATTTCATTTATTTGAGCCCTCTCTCTTTTTTTGTGTTAAGTCTAGCTAAAGGTTTTTCTATTTTATCTTTCCAAAGAACTGGTTCTTAGTGTCACAGATCTTTCTATTGTCTTTTTGGTTTTTATTTTGTTGCTTTACACTCTGATCTAAGAAACTGCCCCAATTTTTTTTTCAGAGTGATTGTACTCTTTTGAACTCCCACCAATAATAATATGAATAATATGAGTTCCAACTACTGTACATCTTTGTCAGCATTTAATATTATCATAATTTAAAACTTTTTAACCATTCTAAAATACGTGTAGAGATATCTTATCATGGTTTTAACTTTCGTTTCCCTAATGACTACTGATACTGACATTTTAAAATGTTTTTGTGTCATATGAAGTGACTGTTCATACTTTTTGCCCATTTTTACTGGATTGTTTGGTTTTGTTGTTGCATTTTGAGAGCCTTTTGTAAATTGTGGATACTAGTCCTTTGTCAGATATAGAACTCACAAATTTTTTTTCCTGATTTTGTGGCTTATTTTTCCAATGTCTCAAATATCTGTTACAGAGCTAAAGTTTTACATTTTGATAAAGACAGTTACAATCTTTAATATTACCTCATTTATTTGATATTATGTTTAAGAAATTATTGCATAATGATAGGTCGCAAAGATTTTTTTCCCATGTTTTCTTCTTATAGTTTTATAGTTTAATGTTTTATATTTACATATCAATCTATTTAGAATTAATTTTTGCATGGAGTTGAGGTGTAGATCCAGGATCATTTTTTGTGTATGAATAATATGAATTGTTCCAACACTATCTTTTCAAAACATAGCTTTTTTGTCTTGGAATGTTTTTAAATTACAAAGTTTAATCTAATTCCTGTCCTTCCAGGTTGAAAAATTACAACTCTATAAAGTTTTTATTGCATGGAATTAATATATTTAACAAATTAAAAATTTGGTTCCATCACTCAAAAGAAAGTATTTGTTCAATTTTAATATTTATATATATGGTAGAACCATATTTGTGAAGATTTATGTCTTTGTGACAAGAAATATAAAATAATTTTAAGGATTCTATCTTAATTTTACATAAACTATTTATGAAGGAAAGTGGGATTTTTTTTTATTCTGTCTTAAAATTCTACTAAATTTAGCAGTTACCAGTGCCCAGTCACTCAGTAGCAGTGTTATTTTGTCTTATTTCAAGTCCTCCGCATTTGAATAATGTTTTCTGATGTTTCAAATGAAATAATTTCGGGTTTATTTTTGCTGTTTATTTTTTAGTGTACATTATCAAAAGAGTAGAGATTTAATGACCCCTAAAAAAGATCTCTTTATAATAAAATTGAGGTTGTTAATATAAAACTTAAAAATCCATTTTTCTTCTCAAAATCTGGCCTATACTTTATTTTTTATTAAACTACAATTTACTTTGAAGTAAAAGAAGTAACTTCTAACGGAATGAAGTTTTGGGGGAAGGTACTAGAATGATTATTTTATTTATCACTATTTGTGTTTAGTATATATATGGAATAATCATGTCAAACTATAATATAGAATCAAATATTTCATGCAATAAAATATTAGTTTATATTAACAAATGATTAGTATATTAGTAAATTACAAATATTAGTAAAAATGATGTATACTGAAACAGATGGTCTAGAAATCTTTTTATAAAGGTTAAATGATTTTAACCATTAATAATTAAGGAATAAAAATACATTTACATTTTAAAAGCATTTGAACTACATACATACATGGTAGATATATATATTGGATGTACACATAGAGCTTCATTTTTTATTCTTTATGGGTTTTTTTTAACCTTCTTTTTCATTCTAAGCTTTTTCTAGGGTAATGACTATTTTCTTTGTTCTCCTTAACCTTCCACATCTTTGACCCAGGCACACAGTCCAAGAAGTGTTGTTCATAATAATGCAGTTCTTTTCAACAATGTTGACCTGAGATTTTTAAAATAACAGAAAAGAGTACCAATATGCTATTGCTTTCATTCCATTTCAAGCAGTATTTCATTTGCATCATTGCATTGACATTGATTAAGCTTTTTTATTTTCTGCATCAGTTGAAGTTTTAATATATTTTATTTAGAAAGAAGCTTAATTGTTATCATGTTCAGTATTACTGCTTTTGTCACGGAAGTGTGGGAAATTCCTTTCATTTGATCATATTAAAAAGACTTGTTAATTTATCATTTTTAAGATGTTCTTCATGTAGAGTTAAAACTGATTATGAAATTTGACATTCCTTATAGTCCACTATTAGAATGGCACATTATGTTGCATTTACCATTTTGGTCAGAAAGACCAAGTGAATATAAACAGAACAAACTCATTATATATGTCTAATTTATTCTCAGCTTGGAAGAGCTAACTTCCTTTAAAAAAATAATAAAAGTGAAAATGTAGGATAGTCAAGTTATTTTTACAGGGCCAGGATATTTTGGTTTTAAATTCATTTAATTTGCAAAAAGGCTTTGAAAGCCATAAGATTTTTTTTTTTTTTTGGTCTACTTAGGCTTTTCTCATTGAAGGACTGTATATTTTCATTTGTTTATTAAAAAGAAAAAATAGTTACTGCCCTCATTTACCTTCAGAGCAAGTGAGCTCAAAACTAACCCTTTTCTACCCTTCCTCCACCCACATCAGCAGTATAGTGTTTTCCTCTCGTTATCTTTTTGGTATAACTTACAGTTTTCCAGGTACTTTATAGGTAGGAATTATATAGTACTGTGTTTTTATTCATTTTGAAATCAGCATACCTAGCATCCCTGAAAATAATAAATCTGCTTAAGTTTATGATGCCATTTTATTAAGGATATCTGTTTTGCATTATAAGTCCTTTTTATAATTAAAAAAAGTGATTTTTTTTTTCATATTTATTATATCCCAGAACCTGCTCACAAAAGAAAAAGGAAAATGCTCTTTACATGCTGGAGATGTTTGAAAACTATAAATCAACAAATTCCAATAAATAACTGTTTCACCCTGATACTTGTGTGATTAGATTTAGGAATTTGCTGTTTAGTAGGTTCCTATTGTGGAAGAGAAATCTCTCAGGCATGAATTGATAGTCCAGATCCTTTGAGGTCTGTCTGTTCTGACCTATGACCCCTATTCTTACAAGGTCAACATCTGAGGGCAGGAGATTAAGGCAGTTTAAAGACTGGAATGGTAAATGGAATGGAAAAATTAGCCAGCACATTTTGGGTGCAAAACATCAAAGTCATCAAATAGTTTGCTTATTTTAAACCTGGCTTATGGGCGTAACAAGCTAATTTTACTGATTTTTGTTGGAATCAGAAAAATTTAATACCCATAATTGAAGATTCTATGTAGATAACAAATTTTAGGTGTATAGTACAAATTAAGTTCACCATGCTTAACCTCAAATTATCAGAAAATGCACAAAATGTCAGTTTCAGTACATTTTAGTCCTATGTCTGCCAGTTTGGATACTTAATTGAATTTAAATCGGAATTATGTTTACTTTAGTTTTTACCATGAAGTAATTTTAGTTTATCAACAATGATGAATAAAATGTATGTGCACCTATATTGGCTGATAATTTGAAAGTGACCGAGGATTTAGTTGTGATTTATACTATCAACTTTTAAGAAAAATCTATTTTTAAAAGGTAAAGGTAAAAAATAAAAGAAAGTAAATTGATTATGCAGAGACAATTTCTCCTTTGTCTTTCTTAGATTTTGCTCTTTTTTATTTTACTTTTCCCTCTTAGAAGGTTCCTTTAATTGTATGTGTTTCATTGTAATCTCAAAATATAGACTTTAAATTTTAGTTCCTATGTTTTGGTCTCTTGTAAGCAATTTTCCACCACCCTTTATTTCACATTTTTTTGTATCCTAGACAGCTGTGGATCTGTATCTTCTGCTTCCTACTAATGACTGGCAAGGGCTGGAGCTGAATAACTGAACTGTTGCATCGAAGTTGCCATCAGTAAAACCAATGGAATACCCGAGTTTCCTTAATTCTTAAAAATTTTTTATTCTACCCCAAATTTTCCTTATTATAGACTTAATTTTAGGTTGGTTTCCCAAGTCCTTTCTTCTTGTAATCATTTTGCCAGAGATCTCTTAATGAGGCAATTATAGTTGTTTCCTTCATTCACATTATCTTAGCAGATGCTCTCCCTGCTGTGACCTCTGTTCGGACTGGGCAGACAATGTGCCATTCTCATCACCCTGCACAAGACATTGTGTGAGGCTGAGCTTCATTTGGCGCTGCATAGGTCTCCCAAGATGTCTGAGACTGGTCAGAATCCAAGTGGCAAATAATCACAAGTTTAGGTTGATTTTTTGATTGCTGTTTTATTTTAAGCAAGTGAATAGTAAAATGGTATAGGAAAAGCAACTTTAATAATATGTCAAGTAGTAATTGTGGGTTTAACAAGTAACATTATACAGCTTTCTTCCTTTAGACTATGGTCTTGGTGAAGTGACATAAAATATTCATAGGATGGTCTCAATACAAAGAATTATAAGAATTGCCTAATAAATCAAAATTTGGAGATCTTTTCAAAAATGGAAATTAATTTAGCCTTTAATACTACGTATATTTTTAGTTAACATATGACGTTGTTCAGAGTATCACTTTTAAACTTACAAAACATAACTCTTCATGTTAAATCAGCTCTGGCGTCCACCCTGTTTCTATGTGAACCCAATAAGGACTAATTAAGATGAAGACCAATCAACAAAAAAAATCTCTGTCCTTTACACTGATAAATAAATCCCTCCACTGAAGTACTAGTGCTAAGCCTCAAGCCTAAGTAACAATCCAGAGAAGTACAAAATTGTTAGCAACCTTGAGATAGCTTTTCTTTATTCTCCATTAATAAGGAAGTATAAGTCAAATTTTGTTCTGATAAGTTTGAAGAGCCTATGTGTAAGTTTGAATAAATTTTCAAATTTATACTGGAATTTTAATTTTTTGAACTTCAGTTGAAATAAATATCAAGAGTTATGACTTGAATTGTATTCATATTCTAATGAGATTTTCTTTTGTTGGTGTAAATAGGATTACCTTATTTATATAATAATTTATAATACATACATTTTAATTTGCTAGCACTTATCAGCAAAAAGTAGTAATTTAGTAAATCAGGTTCTAATTTAGAAAAATCAGTTTCATAATAAGTTTTTATATAAAGTAATACTTTTAATATATACATTTTCACATGATGAAGGACTGTTTTTAAAGTGTAAAGGCCTTTGGATATAAACAGAATATATATTAAATTTAGAAAATTTTTTGTAAAGGGAAAATACTCTCGTGACCATCTCTTTTTTTTGTTGTTGTTTTTTGTTTTTTGATCTCGTGACCATCTCTTAAAAGAAAATCTTGATTCAAATAAAAGCCCAGAATTTTGGCCTCTAAAATTTTTCGTTAAATTTAGTCTTGTCTGTTGTATGATTATTTTAAATATGAGTTAATAAGGAACAAAATTAACTGTTTTCCTTCCTTTTGGGAAAGAGTTATTTGTTGACTCTTAGTGGCTATAGAAAATGTTCAGAATCCCTAGAAATGTGAAAAAATTTACTTAGACCCCTTCTATGAAGGTTAAAAATATTATCTATAATTTTTATAATTATTTCTAAAACTCTCAGTTTTGCAAAAATCACATACTAAGGACAACTGAATTTCATAGCTCTATTCATTAATTGGGAAAGCAGGATATGGTCACAGTTAGAGGAGTTCTATTGCCAAATGCCAAATTTGAACCCGGGGTTTTAAATTTGAACGTGGCCCTGCCTCCTCATTAGCCATTCTGCATGGTCACAAATAAAAGCTTATATGGATAGCAGTTCTTTAACAGGACCATTGTACAAAACTGCTATTAAGTCACTTCCTGCTTCTTCCTACTTGGCTGACTCAAGACTATGTTTTGAGTCATTTGCTTTTAGTTCCCTCAGTTTGAGTAGCCCTTTTGGAGTCTCTTGGGTTTATTATTGAAAGTACTGGAGGTACTACCAACACAATAAGAAAAGAAAACAAAACTGAAAATCTAAGGATTGAAAAAGAAGAAGTGAAATGGTTTGTTATATACAGCAGGAGGATTTTATATCCATAGTTATCTACAGATAAATTAGTGGAATAGTTGGGATAAATGAATAGTTGGAATAAACAAATTTGACAATATTGCTAGTTATAAGTTCAGCACAAGAAAATTGAACTAAGAAAAACTCAAGAATGCAAAAACAATTCTATACCCCAGGAACTCACTATAATTTCAGAAAAAGGTTTACTTTTCAATGGAACATTAACCATAATATACCGTACATAGGAATAAATCTAACAAAACTGTGGAAGACTTCTATGAAGAAAATGATAAATGTAATCTGAGAGATATAAAAGGAGACCCATATAAATGGAGAAAGGTATTTTATTAATAAATGGCAAGGCTTGGGGCGCCTGGGTAGCTCAGTTGGTTAAGCGTCTGACTTCAGCTCAAGTCATGATCTCACGGTTCATGGGTATTTTAGAGAAGGTAATTCACCATAAATTAATCTACAAATTCAATGTAATTCCATTCAGAATTCCAGTAAACTTGATTCTAAAACTTATTTGGAAGTTTATAGGGCCAATATAATCACACAGTTTTGTATATGAGAACCAAAGTGTGAGGGCTCTTTCTACCAGATATCAGTATTTGTTACATAACTAGGTAACTGTATCTAATTAAGTAAAGGAATAGCCCAGTGAAAGACAAAGAGACCTTTAATATATGGCAGAGATAGCATTTCAGATCTTGGAAAATAATAAAAGTATTATAAATGGTCCTGGGACTGTATAAGTCCATAGATAAAAAGTAAAAGTGGACCCCTCATGCCATGTTTAAAGACCTCAAAGTATAAAGCAAAACTTTACAACTTTATTAGAAGTAAATATAGGAAAATATAATTATGACCTTGGGTTTGGGCAAAAAAAATTATACAGAAAGTACAGACCATCATAGAGAAGATTGTTAACTGCTTCCAAATTTAAAACTTGTACCTGGCAAAGGTTTCATTCAGGAAGATAGAACTCATCAGGAAAAGAAGCTGAGCATAGAACACCAGAGAGAAGCTGGACCCACTGGGCAGATCTATGTCTATTAACTGTGTCCAACCCAGTGACTCTCTAAGAATAGTGGCTTCTGCTTCATTTAAGCCTTCCACATCTTGTACAAGTTTCTCTTTTTGGCTGACTCTAACCCAGAACCATCTAGAGAAAGAGATTTTGGGAAACACTGTTACCAGCCATGACCAAACTGACATACAACAGTCCAGCATCAACAATATGAACAAAGTTAGAAAATAGATATAGAGCGGGGAAAGATAGTTGCAATGGATGTAGTTGATAAGGAATTAATATCCAAAATATATAAAAGACTACAAATAAAAAAGAAGTAAAATCCTCAATAGGAAATGAGCAAATAAACAATAACTTATGAAAGAGTAAAATATTCAGTAGGCCGATTAAAAAATATGCTTAGCATTACTAATTTAAATGGGATACCTCTTTACTTCCGCTCAATTAGCAGAAATTTCAAAGTCTGATAGTATTATGAAGAATGTTATATAGTACTGGTCAGGACTCTTATTTGATACGCCACTTTAATTTTTTTAAATTTTTCTTTGTTTTGGAGAGAAAGAGCACAAGCAGGGAAGCAGCAGAGAGAGGGAGACAGAATCCAAAGGAGGCTCCGGGCTCTGAGCTGTCAGCACAGAGCCCGACATGGGGCTTGAACCCACAGTTCATGACCTGAGTCAAAGTTAGACACTTAATTGACCTAACCACACGAGTTCCCCAGCTAATAACAACACTTTAGAGAGCAAACTGGCAATATCTGGTGGAATTGAAATTGTTTATATCCTTTGATTCCACTTCAAGGTGGATTTCCAGAACAATATTTTTCAGATTGTGATTTGGGGCCTGCTAGTAGTTTTGGTATTAATTTGGTAGGTTATACCAGCATTATTATTTTTTAATGAAATATTATAGATTAAAAATTATCAGAGTGCATTGCATGTAGTAAAGGTAATTGTTTCATAAACTTTTGGATCACACTGTGCACGTTTCTGTGTGAGTATTGAATCATGATGCCGAATGTTTTCTCGCTGTGGGTCATGGTCACATGCACACAAAGAGAATTTAACAAAAATGCTTATTGCGGCATCATTTGTAATAGCCAAAAAAAAATTGAAAACAATCTAAATGTTAACAAGAGAATGGTTAAATTCTAGAATATTAGGTGGTACTGAGTTAAAATGAACAAATTTGAATTACCTTTATCAATCTGGATACCTTTCTTTTTATAAAGCCTATACTGTTGAATAATAAAGCAAGTTGCAGGGCGCCTGGGTGGCTTAGTCGGTTAAGCGTCCGACTTTCGCTTAAGTCATGATCTCGCGGTTCGTGGGTTCGAGCCCCGCGTCGGGCTCTGTGCTGACTGCCAGCCACCTCGGAGCCTGGAGCCTGTTTCAGAGTCTGTGTCTCCCTATCTCTCTGACCCTCCCCTGCTCGCTCTCGCTCTCTCTCTCTCTCTCTCCTAGAATAAATAAAAATATTTAAAAAAAAAAAAGCAAGTTGCAGAGTGATTTATGCAATATTTCATCTTTACTGATGTTTTAAAACTATCAGGTGAGGGGCACCTGGGTGGCTCAGTCAATTGAGCATCTGACTTCGGGATCAGGTCATGATCTCACGGCTTGTCAGTTAGTCCCGCATCAGGCTCTTTGCTGACAGCTCAGAGGCTGGAGCCTGCTTTGGATTCTGTGTCTCCCTCTCTCTCTGACCCTCCCCTGCTTGCTCTCTCTCTCTTTCTGTCTCTCAAAAATGAATTTTAAAGAAAAATTTTAAAACTATCAAGTGATATTATGTATTATCTAGGGATCTTATACGTATGGTAAAAACAAAAATATGATAAACCGTTGTCCATAATAGTGCTTACTTTGGGAAGGCAGAGAAGAGAATAGGATTGGAGGAATATATAAGCTATGTTGAACCATTTTTTCCAAGTTATTTTTGTGTCCTTCAGTAAAATTCCATACCTTCCTTTTGATGTTTATTCTTCAGCATTATAATTTTTGGTGCTAATGAATTTTTTTCCTTTAGTTTTAATTAGCTCTTGCTGGTGTAGAGAAAAGTTATAGGAATGGGGGATAGACTGCTTTAACTCTTCTAAAATACTTATACTTATTATTTCATTTTCTTCTCCTAGAGAATGGACTACAATTTCCTAGACAGTGTTGAATAGTGCTGATGTCAGAAAGCATCCTGTCTTCTAATTTAATGAAAATGGCTTTAACATTTCAAATTTAATCTGTTTGTTGTTGCTTTTAGTAAATAATCGTTAGTAATTGCTTCCGTTTTCTTCTCTTTTGCTCAGAGTTATTGCAGATGGCTGCTGGACTGTATCAAAAGTGTTCAGCATCTATTGACATAATTTGTATTTTTAACTTATTTTATTGATAAAATGAATTACATCTGTAGGTGTTATAAAGTTGAACCATTCCCATATGCCTGGGGGTAGGGCAAAACCCTTCATAATCATGGTATGCTCTAATGTATCTAGTTTCATAATTTTATTGGCCATCCCATACTTGGACTCTTTAATGTGTTTTCTTCTTCATGTTTTATTACCAAGATTATTCCAATTTTATGTATTAGGGAGATTTCTGTCTCTATGTTGTGGAATACGTTAATAAACATAACAATTAAAATAATGAGCTCCAAAGTGGAAAGTCTACACTCCAAGGACAGATAAGACAATAGATCAGTTTCTTCATACATGGAAAAAATATCACAACTTGTTTTTATATTTATTTATTTTTTTGTCTTATAATGTATACTAGTGTATATCTAATTTATAAATACAAATAAACATATTAGAATGAGTGTTCAAAGATATTTTACTGAGAAGTATGCATCGTCAAAATAATTTGGAACCCACAGCTTTGCAAGGTGATAATAGAACTAGACTGCAGACCATCTACGCCCTTTGCCTTTTGTACAGTTCCAGAGCCTTATCTCATCTATTAGGTTTTTCTGCTTTCTGTTGAC
Source organism: Proteles cristata cristata (assembly GCA_017311185.1). NCBI lineage: Eukaryota > Metazoa > Chordata > Mammalia > Carnivora > Hyaenidae > Proteles > Proteles cristata. The sequence goes on from JAESUZ010001232.1 coordinate 3,549,889, forward strand.
TCATATTTGATATATTTTATTGGAAAATTACTTATTTCATTAGGTTTCTCGTTTGTTGCCATAGAGTTGCAATAAGATTCTTCTTCCATATATGCAAGTGAATTTTAATAGTCTCTAGCATTTTACATTTTTATTTTCTCTTTCTTCCTATTTACACTTCTCATAGATTAGTCTTTTCAAATAATTAGCTTTTGTCATATCTTTTTTTCTGCTGCTTTTGTTGTTCTCTTTTTAACTTTCAGATCTTACCTGTATAAAGTCTTCTATCTTTCTTAATTTGCTTCTATTTTTCTATTTTCTGAAGTTGAGTACTTAGCCTATTTTCAGTCTCTGTTTTTATGAATAATGGCTTTAGACGTTTTCCTTTAAGAAAAACTTAACCATGTTGTTGTTCTACCGGTTTTGGTATGAATTTCTAATTATTTTCATTATTTTCTAGATATTTTAAGCTTTCAGTTTAAATTTTCACGTTGCTTCAAGGGTTATTGTTTTCATCTGGCTGGAGATAATAGTGGTCACTAATCTTTCAGGTGTAAGTAATATGAACCAACTCATAATGGCTTAAGGCAATTATTCTCCAGCGTGGTCCCTGGAGCAGTGTCAGCATCACAGGGAATCTTGTTCAGAATACAGATTCTTAGGCCTCATCCAGACTTATCCCAGGATAGGGATCCCAACAATCTGCTTTTTGTTTTGTTTTGTTTTGTTTTGTTTTGTTTTGTTTTGTTTTGAACAAACCCACCAGATAATTTTGTTGTACTCTGAAGTTTGAGAACCACTAGCTTAAGCAGGAAAAACAGAAAGTTATTGACTCACAAATTTATACTTCCAGGATTAGAATAGTTACATATATATCTAGATTTTAGTGCTCAATCTAAGTGCCAAGGGGGATAGAATTACAAGCATTTCTAACAAAGGTTTAGGATTGATTTTATTGATCTAGACTAGAATGGAACTCTTTGATTTGCTAGACTTGAGTCATTTGCCCACCCCTTGAGCTGAGGAGTGAGGTGAGCCCTATCCAAATGACAAGGATTAAAAGTAGGTGAAAGAAGACTTTTGAAAGAAAATCAAGGTGTTATTATGAAAAAGAGAGATTGGATGAGGTCAGGCAAAGACAGCTTTCATTCATAAAACAGTGCTATGCCAAAGTAGCCAGTATGCAAACTCTGCTTTCCAGCAACATAAAAAATTTGTGACATAATGTAAATCAAAACTGTTCCTTCACTGAGAAAGTCTTGCTACAAAAACAATGTCACCTGTACTAAATATTCATTTTATTATCTTCCATTACTTTATGTATGTTTCTTCTTTTTTTTACAAATTTATTTTGAGAGAATGAGAGAGAGCACGAGTAGGGGAGGGACAGAGAGTGAGGATCCAAAACAGGCTCTGTGGTGACAGCAGAGAGCCCAATCTGGGCCCACAAACTATAGAAATGATCCCTGAAAGTATAATCTTGGAGCTCAGACCCACAAACCGTGAGATCATAAAGAGCCAAAGTCAGACGCTTAACTGCTTGAGCTACCCAGGCACCCCTACATGTTTCTTCTTTACCTACTTCCTTTTCTCCTTCTCGAACTCCTGTTATTCAACTGTTTGTGCTTCGAAATTGATCTTTGTTTCCTCTATCAACAGTTCCTATCTCCTGCTTTGCTTTTTGTAGTAAGATTGTTCTTAAACTTCCAAAATACTGAGTTCTCAAGTAGGGCTATCTCCTGTCACTGTTTTTTCTATTCAGGTTTAAAATTTGAAATCCTGTTTTTAGTTCCAGAGAGCTTTTTTGCTTCCTGTTCTAATCTAATTGGTTGAAGTTAAAATTCTCTTTAGAGAGTATCAGTGAGAGCCACATTTTCTAAAAGTGCATCTTTCTTCCTTAGGTTGCATTGTCCCCTATGAGTTACTGTTTTTTCTTGTTTTTTTTTTCCCCCTCTCCAGTCATGGTTATTCTTCACTTAACAAGAATACAGACCTGGCTTTTAGTGTTTCTTGGGCAGAGGCAAATCTCTGAACTGTGAAAGGTATAGTTTCTGCTCTTCTGAGCTGGCAGTAAACAAACTTATCAAACCATGACCCTTCTGCTAAAGGAGATAGGAGGATGGAGGGGTGGATGGCCAAGGAAAGAATCTTTCCATATCTTCCTCTGTTCACTGAAGAATATATTCCATTTACCAAAGGAACAAACAACAAAAGCACTTAAGAGTAAAGCTCAATAAGAGATATACATTACCTAAATGGAAAAAATGAAAGCTATACATTGTTGATACATAAGAAAAGTTGAGTAAATCTAAACACACATATAAAGTCTGTCCTGGTGTATGTTGTCTGTGCATGTGTGTGTGTGTTTATGTATGTATGTATGTTTTTGAAAATGGGATTTCTTTATTTTTATGATCTTTTTTAAATAGGATTGATTTTATATAATTTTGTAACTAGCCACCTTACTAACTTCTTTTGTTAATTTTAATAATTTTTAACGCATTTATGGTTTCCAAGGTATAAAATATTTTCAGCTACAAATAATAATTTTACTGCATCTATAATAATTTTAGGCATATCCAGTTTTTTTTTTTTTTTCATTTGGTGAGTTCTTTCATTTTCCTTCTGCCTTTGTTTTTTTACCCATCTGGTGATCTTATAAATATTGATCTATATGTTTTTTCTGGTTTATTTCTTTTAACTCCTAAATCTATCTGAAATTTAATTTATAATAACATGAAGATTTATTATGAATTTTCTCATACTCTGTCTCTTGTTTGAGCTCTTTCCATTGATTTGTGAAATCTCTTTTCTTATATGATTTCTTCTGTACAGTACTTCTAGTATGTAGGTTTCAGGATTCTCTAATTTTGCATAGTTTGTCCTGCTTTTTCTTCCATCAGTTGTTTTATTTTTTATATATTTGCAATACATTTTAGTACCTTTATTACCTTTTTAAAATATTTTTGTAGCTACTCTCACTCATTTTTCTGAATAAATTTAAAAATCACTTTGTCAGGTCGTCCCATCAATACCAAAAGAATTCCATTGGTATTTTAATAGAAATACAAGTTATTTTATTCATGGCATTCCTGTGGTACATGAATCCTAGTTTTATAGTTGATAAATCTGAGTACAGTACTGTAAGTAGAAATTTATGAAGCTATAAATCTAATCATATTTGTAAGTTATTACTTCACATAATAACTTATGTGAAGTTATTACATAGCTTGATCTATTTTTTCATGCTCTTAAGAGGTGAATTAATGTAGTCATTGCAAATTATTTTAACAGCAACATTTTTTAGTATCTCTTCTCGTTAATGAATTTATCTCTGATATTTAATATCGTGTAATTGGGTAATAAGCAAAATTTAGTTCTATGATATATTAGAAAGGTATTGTCAAGGAAGGGAAAAGTGATGCTACAGGTATATGTATTTTGAATAGTCTAACTGTTAGACTCTTAAGATTAGTAATAGAAAAAGCAAATAAATAATCTCATCTCAGACTGAGAAAAATTATAGGAATACCTGAAGGAACTGTTTGTCTATTCTGTGTATATTTTATATAGCTGGGCCTATTTAATTAAATTCTCCAAAACTCTAAACCTGCTTTTTAAAAATTATATTTTCTTTTAAACATAAAAAACTGTCATGTTTGCATACACTTGGACAAGGCTAAAAAAATTACCCATTTTTTTGGCTCAGGAAAGAAGTGTCTGATGTTCTGTAGTTCATGATCAGGCTGCTTTTGAAAGCCCAGTTGGTGGAATGCTGAGCAAAAAGCTGGCCAGAAGACAGAACTGTAAACCTCATTATGTTTCTCTCCAAATGAGCAATATATGATGTGCAATCTTAAATCACTTTAAAAAATATATTATATGTGTGTATTATTTTCATTCTGTTTTCTGAAATGGCATTTTTTATAGTTAGTAATTTTAATTGATATTAAATGATGTATTTTATATTGTCGGGTCAATTATAAGCCTCTTTAATTTTAATTTCTTTTCTTGTTTAAGTCACATCACCAAAATACCTGAGAAATGTTCATTTTGGTGCTTTGTTTTATTAGGAAATTAAAGGCATACTATAAAACATTTAAGACTGTTTTACAAATGATCCTGTAAAAGGTATATGAGGCTCATTCAGGCTAAGTAAATATATCTAAGAGAACCTAGCATAGTTGTATTGGAAAATTGCTGAAAGAGTAAATCTTAAAAGGTCTTAGCACAAAAAAAAATGTTCTGTAACTATGTATGGTGATGAATGTGAACTAGACTTGTAGGGATCATTTTGCAGTATATACAAATATTGAATCATTTTGTATGCTTGAAGCTAGTATTATGTATGTCAATTATACCTCAATTTAAAAAAAGAAAAAAGTGCATTTATTAACAAAAGAAATAGGCATCCAGGAGACACCAAGTTATAATTGAATTGTTAAGGAATGTTGTGTTCCAGCTTTGTTCCCTTCTCCCAAAGGACTTTTTTAAAGTTTCAAAGAAGTGGGGCGCCTGGGTGGCTTAGTCGGTTAAGCGTCCGACTTTCGCTTAGGTCATGATCTCGCGGTTCGTGGGTTCGGGCCCCGCGTCGGGCTCTGTGCTGACTGCCAGCTCAGAGCCTGGAGCCTGTTTCAGTCTGTGACTCCCTCTCTCTCTGACCCTCCCCTGCTCACGCTGTCTCTCTCTCTTTCCTAGAAATAAATAAAAACATTAAAAAAAAAATTTTTTTTAAAGTTTCAAAGAAGTGTTCCTATTAAAAACAAAAAAAAAAAAACAAAAAAAAAGACCAGTAGCCATGAGAGCTATGATCTGAGGTTTTTCTTGACATGTGAAATCCATGAGGACAGGATCTGTACTTTCTTATTTATCATTGGATATCTAGCTCCAAGCACCTAGTGTGGTATATAATGAGTTCTCAGTAAATGCTTCTTGAATGAAGTAGCTATGACCTTGGACAATTAACTTTCCCTGTGCCTCAGTTTTCCATTCTGTACAGTCATTGATTCCACCAACTTTTATTGCTTACCCATTGTGTGCCACTGTTCCAGGCAATGAGCATACAGCAGAAAATGAGATCTATAAGGATTTTGACATTCTGGAGCAAACATTTTAGAATATGAGGCAGATAGACAAACATATACAACTAAATGCATAATGTAAAGTCAGGTAGCAGTAGCTGCTGTGAAGAAAAATACAGCAGGGTGAGGTGCCAGAGGTTAACAACAGGACCACTTAGTTCAAGTGGTCAGGAAATGCCTGTGGAGATGCCATTTGAGCAGAGACCTGAATGAAGATCTAGAACAAGCCTTGTATAGCTCTGGGGAAAGAGATTTCTATTCAGAAGGATGGACCTATGCAAAGACTCTGAGGCAGTAATGAATTTAACCTGTTTGGAGGGGCCGTAGGCTGGCAGGTATGGAATTAAGCAACTAATGGGAAAAGTGCAAAACGAGGGCTGAGAAATTGGCAGGGGCTGTATTATATATGGCTATGGAGGCCATGATGTTTATGAAGTTTGAGAAACAGACTTTGGTGAGGCAAGAGTAGAAGCAGAAAGACCAGTTTGGAGGCTGTTACAATAATGCAGGCAGGTGAGAGGTGATGATGGCTTGGACAGGGATGTGGACTTGGAAAGAAGTTGTTGATTCCAGACATAATTTGAATGAGCCCACAATAACTTCTGTTTGACTGGCTTCATAGCCTGAGGGAAGAAAAGAATTAGGGTAACTCCTAATTTCCGGTGTGAGCAGTTGGGTACAGTTTATTGGTGAGGATGGGGGCAGGCAGAGTTGGAGAGTTAGGAGCACTGTTTTGGACATAGTACTTTCGAGCAGCTCTAGAACAGAGATGTCAAACAGATATTTGTTTTGGGTGATTCTTTCTGAAGTTCAAAGTTAACTGTAGGGACTAGTAATCTAAATGTGGAAGCTGCAAATGTACTGATGAAATTAAAAGCCATGGGGATAGATGAGAACACTTTGAGGACAGAAAAATTTAGAAGATTAGAAGGTACAGCTAGGAAAGAGTAGGCCAAAGGGAGGAAAATGAGGAGAGTGATTCCCTGAAAGCTTTTTCTAAAAGATAAAAGTAATTAACTGTTGATTACACTGCTGAGGAGACCAGATAAAAAAGTAGTCATTTGGTTTGGCAGGATGAAGTGGGGACTTTAATAAAGGGGTATTTCTACTGCTTATAGATAAGAGTAAGTTTAGATTATTACTTCCTTATCTAGCAAGAAAAGTCACTTTAATATTCATTTTTATTTATATCCTATATAATCTTTTATTCTTAATTTGGGGGGGAAGGAGAGATTGAAATCAAAATAAAGTATTATCATTTAAAACGTCAACTGGATTAGATGGCTTTTCCCAATCCTTCATCTTTCAGATTTTTGGTGTTAATATTTAAATTTTCTCAAATCATGTATGTAATATACATAATACTTCATTTAAAAAATAGCAGCTCAGGGTGACTGGGTGGTTCAGTCAGCTGGGCTTCTGACTTCGGCTCAGGTCATGATCTCACGGTTCCTGAGTTCGAACCCTGCATCAGGCTGTCTGCTGACAGCTCAGAACCTGAAGCCTGCTTCGGATTCTGTGTGTGTGTATCTCTCTCTCTGCTTCTCCCCTCCGTCAAAAATAAACAAACATTTAAAACATTTTAAAAATAGTAGCTCTGTTTTACGTGTTCACAATAACCAGCCATCTTAAGTTAGCATGTATTCCTATTTAGCACGTATTCTATTTATAAACACATTCCTTTCTCTAACACCATAGTTTATATGCAGCTAGCTGATTACAAATGTATATTCTTTTTACATAAAGGATGACATTCTATAACATATTCTTTTGTCCCTTGCTTCTTTTTCAGTTTGTTTTTTAAACAAACTTTTCAAGGCAGTACATGAAGATTATATAAAACCTAAAGATACAAACAGGATAAAAAAGGGAAAAGGTCATACTCTTATCAGAGTACCAACATGAAAACTTTAATATGTAATTTTCTGGATCTGTTTTCTATCTGTATGTGTGTGTTTGCCAAAATGTACAGTTCTTTTATTTAAAAAGACATTTTTTAGTTGGTATAATAGCTGTTAAATATTTTTAGTATTACTTCTGCCTTTGATTCTTTTCTATCATTTTTAGTATTATTTCTGCTTTTGATTCTTTTCTATCAATAATACATAGAATACTGGAAGGCCTAGGAACCTCCTCCAAATGTGTAGGCTATGCTTCAAAAAATTTTTGCTTCTTAACTTTATAAATTATTATTAGTAGTAGTATCCATCATTGTTACTTACATGCTTACCAGCCTTTATATTCACTACCCTTCCGTCTCTGATCTTCATTCTGCAATCATTTTCTTTTTTTCCAGTATATATCTTCTCAAATTTTCTATAAAAAATATGTTTGTGGTAAATTCTATTGTTTTTATCTGAATAAATTTTGATTCTACTCTTGTTCCAAAATGCTAGTTTCACAGGATATGCATTTCTAGTTAACAGATATTTTCTCTAAGTTGAAATACTTCAGAGTATTATTATGATCCTCGTTTCCAGTCTAAGATCCTTGGTTGCAGTTTAAGATGTCTGCCATCAGTTTAATACTTTTTTTTTCAAGTGATCTTTTGTCTAGCTCCTTGTAAAATCTTTTTGTCAGTTTTTATTTGTCCTTCTTGGTATATGTAATAATCCTTTTCTATATGTATGTTCAAGTCTTTTATCCCTTCTGGAAAATTTTCAGCTATCATGTCTTCAAATAATGTCTCTTTTATTTTCTCTATTCTCTCTCTCTGTTTCTCTCTGTCTTTCTCCCTCTCTCCCTTTCTCTCTCATCACACACACACACACACACACACACACACACACACACACACACATCTGTATAGGATGTATGTTAGACATTCTATTACTGATATTTCTTAACCTTTCTTTCACATTTTTAACTCACATTTTTAACATTTTAACTCAGTCTATGCTATTTCATGTAATTTCTTTAGATTTATTTCCCAGCTTACTAATCCTACCATTAGCTGTATCTAAGTTGCTGTTTAGTAATTCCACTGAGCTTTAAATCTCAACAATATCATTTTAATATCTAATAGTTACATGGAATTTCATATTTTCAAAAGTGCCTGAGTATTTTGCCGGTCTCTTGTTGGTTATTCATTTTTGTGACTTCATCTTTTATTTCTGTAAAAATTTTGTCTCTATTTTATAGTCTGTTTTTGACAATTCAAATAAAGATTTTGGAAATGTGAATCCGTAGTTTGTTATTTCTGCTGACCCTCACCTCATGGTAGTTTATTTCTTAATGTTTATATGTATTTGATTATAATCTATGGAAATAGTGCTGCATAAATTAAGAAAACTTTCCTTTTTTTAAGAATTGTGTTGCCTCTGCCTTGAAGTAGGGGTTTCCATAGCACTAATATCAAGGATCCCTGTAACTAACATCAGGTATCCCTGACGTGGTGTGGAAGTGAGTTTAGATGCTGCTGCCACCATGACTCAGTTTAGTCACTTCTTACAGTACTAGTATTATCACTCACCATTAGGACACCTCTGTCTCTCCTGTTTCTTCTTACTCACCACTCTTTCCTTTAATTTTGCCTCTAGGTTTATTTCAGGGGCTAATGCTCTTATTTTCTGCAAGCCCAGCAATGCACGGAAATGTATGTTTTAGGTACCTGGTGTTCCTCAGATACCTGATTGGTCATACTGTTGAAATCAGAAGTTCTTACTGTTCCTTTCAACTGTTTCTGGTCAGCTTTTTAAGTTATTGAGTTTTAGTTTAAATTACTTATGTTTTCTAATTCTAAGTATTTTATTAATTTTTTAAAAAATCTGCTTGGTGATGCCTTAGAGTCTTTTGCCCCGACCATATTTTCAAACCCTTCTTGCTATTCCTTTAAATCATTGGTTCTCAACCAGCATGGTACCATCACAGAGGAGGTGTTTGGAAATTTGTGAGGGAGATTTTGGTCATTTCCCCTACAAATGATTATCACTGTTAGGAAAGGATAGTTATTGTTGTGTAGGAATGCTAGATAATTTCAGTGTATGAGGCAGTATCACAAAACTCACACATTGTCCTGTCTGCAATGTAACTTTTTAATATTCGTGGCAGCACTCGTTTTGGTGAAAAACTTGTTTAGAAATATCTGAGCATCAAACTAAATTCTACTTTACATTTAAGTACAAATACTTTTTGGTCTGTTCTAATATATATATTAATTTTATTTCCAAAAATTGTTTGCCAATCAAAAAATCATGTCACTGATAACTATGCTACTGTTAGTACTTAAGTGGCCAATACAGCACATCAGTATCAGTGTGCATTTGTAGCTGGCATATTGTAAATATGTTGCAGAGCAGATTTGAGACTTCTTTTAACAGATTTACATTCAAATATTGTCAAGGTACCGTATACACATGAATAAGAGCTGTTTTAAAATATTTCATGTTACTAAAAATATTTCATATTGCCATTTCACAAATTTTTATTTTATAATGAAGTAATTTTTATGTAATGAAATGCACATCTGAAATGTATATTTTGATGACTTTTGATAAAACATACATCCATATAACAAATACAACCATCAATATATAGAATATTTTTTATCACTCCATAAAGTACCCTATTTCTCTACCAGTTAGTCTGTGCTTTCTACATGTAACTACTCTTGATTTCTGTCCCCATTGCTTATTTCTGCCTGAACTTAACAAACATGAAATTAATAATGCAGTTTACAGTTTTATGTCTAGTTTGTTTTATTAAACATTTGATTATGAGATTAATGTCGTGTATATTATTAGGTCATTTTCATTTTAATTAGAGTGTAGTTTTTTGTATGAATTTACCACAATTTATATAATCATTTACCTGTTGATAGACATTTGGCTCATTAACTGTGTGTTGTTATGACTTAAGGGGCCATAAACATTCTTATAAAAGTCTTTATGGACATGTATTTTTATTTCTCTTGAGTCATTACATAAAAATGGAATTGCTGAATCATAGAGTAGTTTTTGAAATTTTATGAGAAATAACCAGTTGTTTTAAAACAGAAATGTTTATGAGTTCAAGTTGTTCCACATCCTTCTCAATATTTAAAATGTCAGTGTTTTTAATCTTCCTACTGATTGTATAGCAAGTAGTATTTCATTTTGGCTTTAATTTTCATTCATGTATTAATAAATGAACATTTTTTCATGTACTCTAAGCCACTTGTATTTCTCCTTTTGCTTGTTTGTGTTTTAAATTGAGTAGCTGTTTTATAACTAAATTATGAGACTTCTTTATTCAAGATATAATTTCATTGACAGGTAACACTGAAAATATTTTCTCTGATCTTTATCTTTTTCATCTTTATACCAGTCTTTTGATGAGCAAAAGCTTTTTCATTTTAATATAGCCTAATTTGTCAGTTTTTAATGGTTCATGGTTAATATATTCTGAGAAATGTTTGCTTACCTCAAGTTATGAAGATATATCATTTTTTAACTATAGTTTTACCTTTTATTTTTACAACTCTGCTTGTGAATTAATTTATTTTGGTATGTGGTATTAAGTAGAGGATGAAATTTTTTTTTCCTCCATAAGTTTATCTAATTTTTCCAGTGACTTTTTGATGAAGTCTTTCTTTGTTTCATTTGCTTGCCTTGGCATCTTTGTTGAAAATCAGTTTGCCATATGAGGTGGCATGTTTATGGATTCTTTCTCTTAGATTTAACTAACTTGTCTCTCATAACACCAATACCACAGTCTTCTTTATTGTATTTCAGCTGGTGATGTTGCATTATAGGGGACATTTGGCAATGTCTGGATACATCTTTGGTTGTTACAACTGAGGAAAAGTTGCTATCCGGAATCTAATGGGTAGAGACTAGATACATTGCTAAAAATTTTATACTGTACATGGCAGCCTCCACAAGAATTATCCAGCCTAGGGCGCCTGGGTGGCTCAGTTGGTTAAACGTCTGACTTCAGCTCAGGTCATGATCTCATGGTTCATAAGTTCGAGCCCCGTGTCAGGCTGTGTGCTGACAACTCAGAGCCTGGAGCCTGCTTTGGATTCTGTGCCTCCTTCTCTCTCTGCCCCTCCCCTACTCACGTTCTGTCTCTCTTTCTCTCTCTCTCTCAAAAATAAATAAACATTTTAAAATATTTAAAAAAAAGAAAAAAGAATTATCCAGCCTAAAATGTCATAGTGTTGAGATTGAAAAACCCTACTGCAGCTTTACATTAAGTCTTGAAATCGTGTATTATCAGTCCTCCAACTTTATCTTTCTCAGAATTGTCCTGCATATTCAAAGTCCATGGTATTTTTATATAAATTACAAACAAAATTGTCCACTGGAAATCTGATTGGGATTGCATTCAATCTATAAAGTAACTTGGTGAGAATAACCTCTTAACAATTTTGAGTCTTCTTATTCATTAACTATTTATTTAGGTTTTCCTTTTCTCAGCAATATTTTGACATTTTTAGTGTAAAAAGTCTTCCGTATCTTTTAAAAATTTATTCTTGAGCACTTTAGGTATTTGGATGCTATTATATATAATCTTTTTTTTTTTTTTTTTAATCTTGAGAGAGAGTTTGCACCTGATCATGTGAAAGTGGGAGGAGGGCAGAGGGAGAGGGGCAGCTGGAGAGGGAGAGAGAGAATCTTAAGCAGGCTCGCATGAAGCCCATCTCAGGGCTGGGGGCTCCATCTCACAACTGTGAGATCATGACCTGAGCTGAAATCATGAGTTGGATACTTAACCCACTGAGCCACCCAAGCATCCCTGTATATAATCTTTTAAAGTTTGTTTACTGTTTGCTGCTAATATATAAAATAGAGTTGATTTCTTGACTACTATGTTTACCTGGTAATTCTATTATCTTTTGTAGATACTTTATGATTTTACATGTTAACAATCATGTTTGCAAGTAAAGACAGTTTTCCTTCCTCTTTTCCATCTTTATGCCTTTTATCTCTTTATTTATTTATTTATTGCTTTGGCCTGCTGCACTGGCTAGGGACCTTAGTAACATATTATTTAGAAATGGTAAGTAAGAGTGGATATCCTTGACTTCACAGTCTGTAGGGGAGGGTATTCAGTATTTCACTATTTTTATGATGGTAGTCCTTTGTCAGGTTAAGGAAGTTTTTTTCTGTTTCTAATTTTTGAGAGTTTTTAATCATGATGAGTGTTCGACTTTCTCAAATGCTTTTCTCTGGAGGTACTGAAAAGACCAGATGTTTTTATCTCCTTTTATCCTATTAATATGGTGAATTAATTGACTTTTGTAGTGATAATAGCAAACTTTAGGTATTTCTGGGATAAACTCCAATTGGTCATAATTCATAATTCTTTTTTTATATCACTGGAATCTTTTTGCTAATATTTTACTAATGATTTGTGTGTTCATGTTCATGAAGGATACTGGTGCATAGTTTTATTTTCTTATATTTGTCAAATTTTGGTATTAGATTGTTTAGATCTTGTTAAAAATTTCTGTCTTCATACTGACAAAGGTTTTGTAAGATTGTATCATTTGTTTAACCTTTTTTTCTTTAAATGTTGGATAGAATTCACCAGCTTGAAGCCTTCAATGATTTTTTCTGTTACAAATTCAGTTTCTTTAATAGATGAAAGGTATTATAGACTCTCCAAGGAAACAGAACTGATGTAATGTATGCTAAAATTTAGGGGAGCCTGGGTGACTTCATTGGTTAAGCTCTTGATTTTGGCTCAGGTCATGGTGTCATGGTTTGTGAGACTGAGTCTGGCTCTGCGCAGACATCAAGGAGCATGCTTGGGATTCTTTCTGTCTCTCTGCCCCTCCCCCACTCACCTTCACGTGTGCACACATTTGGTTTCTCTCTCACTGGTGTGTGTGTGTGTGTGTGTGTATATATATATATATATAACATGTATTATATATATGCATATATAATATGTATTATATATAATATGTATACATATATATAATATAATTATATATAACATATTATATTCTCTCTATAATATAGCATATTATGATACATATAGCACATATTATGTACAGTGTAGTATATTGTGTTATAGTATGTACACTATATATGTGCTACATATAGTAATATATAATTTGCTTATGCTACTGTGGTGATGGCAAGTTCAGATTTGCAGGACAGGCCAACAGCCTGGAGACTTAGGAAAGAGTTGATGTTGTGACTCAAATCCCAAGACAGTCTGCAGGCAGAATTTTTTTCCTCAGGGACCTCAGTCTTTTTCCCTTAAGACCTTCAACTGTAATATTAACCATCTTAGAAGGCAATTCAGGGGTGCCTAGGTGGCTCACTCGGTAAAGCGTCGCACTCTTGATTTTGGCTTAGGTCATGATCTAACTAACGGTTTGTGGGTTCAAGCCCTTCGTGGTGCTCTGCGCTGACAGTGTGGAGCCTGCTTGGGAGTCTCTCTCTCTTTCTCTCTGCCCCTCCCTCACTCATTTCTCTCTTCCTCTCAAAGTAAACATTTAAAAAAATAAAAAAGGAGGCGATTCAGATTTTGTTTTCTTATGTTGTGTTTTTTCTTTTTTTCTTTAAGATTTTTTTTTTTTAATGTTTATTTCTGAGAGAGAGAGACAGCGTGAGCAGGGGAGAGTCAGAGAGAGAGGGAAACACAGACTCTGAAATTGGCCCCAGGCTCTGAGCTGTCAGTCAGCACAGAGCCCGACGAGGGGCTCCAACCCACGAACCGCTAGATCATGACCCAAGCGAAAGTCGGATGCTCAACCGACTAAGCCACCCAGGTGCCCCTCTTATGTTGTGTTTTTTCAAAGAATGGTCCTGTTTCTCTAAGTTGTGAAATGATTTTGGCATAAAATTATTTAATATTACTTTATATCCTTTTAATATCTTTAAGACATATAGTAATATTCTTTCATTCCTGATATTGGTAATTTGTTTCTTGATCAATCTTAGTAGGAGGTCATTAATTTATCTTTTTAAATTAACTTCTGTCTTTGCTGTTTCTGTATTATTTGTTTTCTGTTTCATTGATTTCTACTCAGTTATTTAATTCATATTACTTACTTTGGGTTTATTTTGCTCTTTTTCTAGCTTCTTACGGTAAAAATTTGGGCCATTGATTTTTTTTAAGCTTTTCAAATTTAAACATTTAAAGCCTTAAACTTTCCTCTGGGCAGTGCTTTAACTGCATTGCATAATTTTAACTTTTTTTGTTTTCAATTTCATTACGCTTATGATTTCTAATTTGATCTGTGTTATTTTTAAATGTGTCATAATTTCTAAAATATTTTGGATTTTCTGTATGTCTTATTTCTGAATTTAATTACATTGCAATCAGAAAACGTATTTTATAGAATTTCAATATTTGAAACTCGGAGACTTCTTTTATGTCCATTATTCTATTCTGGACAATGTTCACTGTGCACTTGAAAACAATGCATGTTCTATATATATTGAATGCACTTGTCTGTAGTCTTTCAGTAATAGTGTTGCTGAATTCTTCTATGTTTACTGATATGTGTATCTACTTGTTTTATCAATTACTGAGAAAGGGATGTTAAAATCCAACTGTAATTGTGGGTTTCTCTCTTTCCTTTGAGTTCCAACAGTATTTGCTTCCTGTTTTGAAAGTGTTGGTTAACAGATAAGTTGCATTCACAGTGGGAATATTCTGCTTCCTGATGGATTGACCCTCCGTGTGTACAAAATTTCCCACTTCTCCTCCTGTAATATATCTCATCTTGAAATACCTTTTGTCTGATACTGATATAGCCCCCACAGCTTTCTTATGATTATTGTGTGCAGGGAGTACTTATGTTTCCTTGTAATTCCAACGTATTTATGACTGTATATATAGTGTCTCCTTTAGTCAGCATATAATTAGATCTTTTTTTTATCAGACCTGACAATCTACTTTTTAATTGGAGAACTGAGTCTATTTGTATTTAATTATTAATATATTTAGATACAAAGCCTACCACTTTGCTATTTGTGTTTTTATTTTTTTCATTCTCCCCCTCTATTCTTTGTTTTTTGCTTTCTTATTGGTTAATGATGTTTCATGTTTCATGTAAGAACCTAACAAAAGTATAATTTCATTCACCCCAGTGTCATCTTTTGTAGCTATTGCATTGTATATTTACTTCAACAGAACTTAGAGATCGCACAAGTAAGTGTTGTTAAGTTTTCTTTAAATTGATATTTTTCTTAGAAGTACTTAAGAGTGAAAAGTAGCATTTTATGTTTATGTACATATCGTCTATTTCTAGTCCTCATTACTAGATGGATGAAAGTTCCCATGTGATTACATGGGATGTAGATGAAAGTTCCCATGCGATTACATTTCTCTTGAGCCTGAGGAACAAATTTTTATAGCATTTCTTCTTTTGGAAGTCTGCTGGCCATAGTTGCCCTCAGATATCTTTATTTCATTGTCATTCTTGGAAGGTAGCTATGAGATCACCACTGTACCACTAATGTGCTATCTTACCCACATTTTTTATGGATATTTCTGATAGGTTCAGCATTTCCAGTTGAAAGGTATTTTTTTCTTTCTCTTTTACTACTTTGAAGATGTTGTTCATTTATCACCTGGCCTCCATTATTTCTGAGAACACATTAAATGTCATTAATTTCTTTGTTTCATGGTATATATTTTTACCCCATCGTCTTTTCTCCTTCTGAGACTAATTAATTTATAGCACACCATTTCCTATCACCCTACATCTCACAGAGGCTCTTTTCATACTTTTTAGTCCTTTATTTTCTCTGTAATCAGTTTGAATTATTTCTTTTGTAATCTGTCTTTAAATTTGTGGACTCTTTTTTTGCAGTTTCCATGATGCTGTTATCTAATCAGTACAATTTTCATTTTAGATATAGCTTTCTGCTCTAGAATTTTCAGTTAGCTTATTTTTTTAGTGTTTAGTTTTTCCTGCTCAGATTCCCCATTTTTCATTCATCATGTCCTTCTCCTTTATATAGTTGAACATATTTATCATAGCTATTTAGAACTCTTCTATTTCTAACATTTGGGCCTTTTCAGGGTCTTTTCTGTTGAAGAATACTTCTTTCCTTGAATGTGGGTTGGTTTTTCCTGTTTCTTTACATGCATACTATGTTTTTTTATTGTATGCAGAATGTTGGGACTGATAAGTTGTAGGGACTCTGGGTTATTATCTTTTTTACAAGCATTGAATGGTATACTGGCAGGCAGTTGAATTACTGGTAGATTTTTGTTCTGCCAGCCTCATTTTTATTCTGGGTTAGTATAAATCCATTTTGATTTAGGGTTCAGCCCTTCTTCTAGGGTATGGTCCTTAATTTCTAAGGCATGAACTTACTAGGATCTCAACTGAATGTCCAAAGTACTGGATTTATAGTCCAGCACGGCCTCTCCACTCTGGGTGGGTAGAGCTCTGTATTTGTCAGGTGATCTTGGGTAGGCACCAAATAACAGCTCTGTCTCCTATGCTTTGTGGTCTCACTCTGTGTATGGCAATAAGAGGTGCTTTCTTACATAGCTCTCTTATCCCCAGTAGTCTGTCCCATGAATTCCACCTGCTTCATAAACCATGAGCTCAGATCTATATCTGTTGGGCTCACCGACACCACTGTGCTGTGTGTAGGTTTCATCTCCTTGACCCTTTGTCCTGAAAGCCTACACAGGCAGAAAGTAGGTCACACATGGCGCTTACTTTAAATGTTTTCCTTCTGTAAAACATCACAGTTTCCCACTGTCTGTTGTCCCTTCCACTGCCTGTTGCCTCATACAGTTTTTCCAGTTTTATAGTTGCTTACTGAAGAGCAAGTCTAGTAACAGTAAGTCTGTCATGGTCAGAAGCATACTAAACCTATGTATTCTTAATTTTTTTTATATAACACAGAGATAAAATATCTATATTGAAAAATTACAGGCACACCTGGGTAACTCAGTCAGTTAAACTTCTGACTCTTGGTTTCACCTCAGGTCATGATCTTACAGTCATGAGATTGAGCCCCATGTGGGGCTCCGCACTGAGCATTGAGCTTGCTTAGGATTCTGTCTCACACTCTCTCTCTGAAAATAAGTGAGTAAATATTTTTTAAAAAGAGAAAAATTACATGTAGAAATTATTTATTCGTGGGTTATAAGTTGTTTTTTCAGCCTTTCTGTAATACTGTTTCCAGAAACAATTACTTCATAATGTCTTATACTATATTTTGTTTTTCAGTCCGTCAACTATTCTTCTCATCACCTACTAAAAGATACGGTCCCCAAAGTTTTTTGTTTGTTTGTTTTGAGAGAGAGTATGAGCAGTTGAGGGGCAGAGAGAAAGGTGAGACAGAATCCCAAGCAGGTTCCATGCTATCAGTGCAGACAGGGAACAATCTCATCAGCTGTGAGACCTGAGCTGAAACCGAGTTGATGCTCAACTGACTGAGCCACCCAGGCACCCCTCCATGGTCTTTTTTTTTATGTGCTTAATACTCCATTTATATCTCATCCTGTGGTGGAAATAGGTACATGGTGTGTATTCTACTGTACTTCTTCACTACCATCTACCATGTTACAGCATGGGGAATTAATAAGACCCCACACTTATAAGTGAGGTCTAGATCATTTGAAGAATGTTGTATTTTCTCATTTTTATATGGTCAGTGTTTTGAAATTTGTTTTGGTATGTTATGCTACTTTAATAACAGTGCTTTTCCATTTTTTTATTGTATATTGGCACACTCACACTCATTTTTATTCTAGTTATTTCCCTGTACCTCTCTTTTTAAATTTTTCTGTATTTGTATGGAATGGCTTCTCTTAAATCCAAATTTATTTACTATAGACAAGTACAAGCACTATCTTCCAGTGTGACTTTGGCTTCTGCATTTTTTGTTAGAATATGTATTACTTTACTATAAATTACTTTTTTTAATCTATAGAGTTAAGGAATATACACTATATATGCATACATGATGTGTATAGGTAGATGATATTATTTTACATTTCTTTCAGACAGGAGTAGGACATTAAAATTTATTACAGAATGTAGACATTGGCCTGATAATGTTAAGAACCATTGCTTTAAAAATATCAAATCTTATTTATTTTACAGTCTGAATCTGCTCAACCCAATTTCTGAAGTCTTTGGGTCTGATTCTATGACTCTACTGTCTGTAGTTCGTAGTGCCCTATTTTGTCTTTAAAAAATTTTTTTATGTTTATTTATTTTTGAGAGACAGAGCACAAGCAGGAAAGGGTCAGAGAGGGGGGGAGAAAAAGAATCTGAAGCAGGCTCCAGGCTCAGAGCACAAGCAGGAAAGGGTCAGAGAGAGGGGGAGACAAAGAATCTGAAGCAGGCTCCAGGCTCAAACAGAGCAGAAGCAGGAAAGGGTCAGAGAGAGGGGGAGACAAAGAATCTGAAGCAAGCTCCAGGCTCCACGCTGTCAGCACAGAACCCGACACGGGGCTTGAACCCATGAACTGTGAGATCGTGACCTGAGTCAAAGTTGGACACCCAACTGACTGATCCACCCAGGTGCCCCCCTTCTGTCTTTTACAGTTTTTTCTTAGCCAGTCATATTTCACGGACTTTTGTCTATAAGAATCCTTTCGCTCCTGGCTTAAAAGGTGCATTTTAGGGGCGCCTGGGTGGCTTAGTCAGTTAAGCGTCCGACTTTCGCTTAGGTCATGATCTCGCGGTTCGCGGGTTCGGGCCCCGCGTCGGGCTCTGTGCTGACTGCCAGCTCAGAGCCTGGAGCCTGTTTCAGTCTGTGACTCCCTCTCTCTCTGACCCTCCCCTGCTCACACTGTCTCTCTCTCTGCTAGAAATAAATAAAACATTTAAAAAATAAATAAATAAAAGGTGCATTTTATGTTTTTGTTTTTTTTAACCAATCCTGTTTCTTGAACTTATAACAGTTCTTTCACTCCTGGCTTGAAAGGTGCATTTTTTAAGAGATTTTATTTGTTTGTATTCTCATGTTCCTGGAGGCACTGTTACAGCTGAGAACCATTTTATAGTAAATTTTCCGTGTATGCTGTATGCCGTCTTGAGCTATAACACCATATACAGTCTGGATTATAATTACCAGTTCTCAAGGGAGATTTGTTTTCTCTTACTCTCAACACCATGTTGGGAGTAGAAAAGTTTCCATGCCATCCCCTTCATCTGGCCAACTTTATTTTCATTTATCTTTACACTGTGAGCACAATTTTGGGGGGGTCCCAACTCTGTGGGACAAGATCTGCAGTAAGACTTCCAGTGTCCAAACAGGTCCTGGACTTTGTTTCCTGACCCCTGTGCCCCCTCTGACCACTCCCCCACAAGGTCAAAGCTTAAGGTTGGCAGTGTTCTCTGGTGCCTCCAGGGTGAGAGTCTATTTCCGTGCTCCACTTACTGTCCTAGTTTCCTGTTTTCACTTCATTTTTCATTTCTAAGCATTCCTTAGTTTTTGCCTGATTAGTAATGCATTTCAAAAGATGTTTTAAAAATATTTTATTTAGTATTCTCAGTTGTTTTCAATGGTATGGTCAGTGTTTTTATATGCTACTTTGAAAGGCATATTATTCATTGATTTTTTTTTTCTTTTGTATGATTGGTTTTTTTATTTTTTTATTTTTTTGCTAATGTATTTAAAACTGTCAGTTTTCTTTCTGTATTTGTGAATTTCCTGTTTGTGTCTTTTGAATGCTTTTCTATTGGACGCTGGTGATTTTCAAAAGAATATGACATGTACAGCTTTGAAAAGGGCTTTCTGAGGAAGTGAATCCTCTCAGAAGACTTATTTCCTAAGACCACACATGTTGGACTTTAAGGAAGTGAAGTTTGATACTGACACTGCAGTTCAGTTACATTCCTTAATTCTTTTGTATTTGTTGTATGTTTTACCTGAGGCTTCTTACTACCTCTACTTGCTAAACCCATCAACCTATTTTAATACATCTTATTGGATCACTGTCAGCCACTTTCTCCAATACCAAACTGAATCTTTTTTTGTTTTTTTAAAAATTGTATTTATTTAGTCTTGAGAGAGAGAATGAGCACATGAGCAGGGGAGGCGCAGAGAGAGGGAGAGAGAGAATCCCAAGCAGGCTCCACACTGTCAGGGCAAAGCCGACACAGGGCTCAGACTCACAACTGTGAGATCACGACCTGAGGTAAAATCAAACGTCAGAAGCTCAACGGACTGAGCCAACCAAGTGCCCTGCATCTTCCTTTTTAACTAAGGTAGTGCCTCTTTTCTTGCCTTCCTACTACCCCTCTGACTATTCCTTCTTAGATGCCTAACTGGTTCTTCCACCTGAACATTATTCAAATAAAAGCATTTCTGAAGATTTTGTCTGCGTTCCTCTCTCACTTTTCAAAGTGTGCTGGCCAACCTTCATCCCCTGGCTTTACAAGTGTCTGTCCTTTCAGTCATGCCTCCCAGATCTGTGACTTCAAGTTCCAGACTAATGTCCCCAAAGATGTGCATCAGCATATGGTATACTTTTAGTTCCCTCCATCAACTACTTTGAAAATTCCTTGAATAGTGATCACTTACACTTAGCCAAAAAGTACAAAAGACTTTTCAGAAGATGACTAGATGAAGGGAAATTGAGCTAACTTTGGTGATTTTTGCCCAGGAGATGTGGCTTCTGCCATAGGGTTACGTGAGAGCTCAGTGGGTGCCTTGTACTCTGTAATATTGCCCAGAGTCCATGACAGTAATGTTCAGTACAAAAAGTATGGTTAGAATTCATACTTTTATTTCTTTTTGACATTAATCACAAAACACCTCTCTCACTTTACTCTTTTGGTACTAAATACTCTACTCTTCACCCTTAGGTTACAACAGCATATAATAGTTCCCCTTTTCATTGCGTTTATTCTTCTGTTACACATTAAAAAAAATAATACAGCATGTGGTGCCTGGATGTCTCAGTTAACTGAGCATCTGACTCTTGACTTTGGCTCAGGTCATGATCGCAAGGCCGTGGGTATGAGCACTGTGTCAGGCTCTGCCCTGAACATGGAGCCTGCTTAAGATTCTCTCTCCCTCTCTTACTGCTCCTCTCCCCTGCTTGGGTACCCTCTCTCTAAAAATAAAAAGTAATACAGGACAACTGATTTTATAAATTTTTTTTTTCATTTATATTAATTGAGGTGACACTAATATGGTCATCACTGGTTGGCCAAGTATCCATCAGGCCAAGTGGACTGACCAATGTTTGGCATGGCATAAAGACAGGAAATCCGGGATCTATCTCCAAGTGGGTAAGAAGTTGAGGAAACTGTTCATAGGTTTAAGGGAGTAAACTTTATGTTTCCATTTTACTTTTGAAGGACAAAAAGACAGTGAAGATTTTATTTAGTTTTATATTTTTGTTTATTTGTTTTGAGAGAAAATGTGCACGAGCGCGTGTGAGTGGGGAAGGGGCTGAGAGAGAAGGAGAGAAAGGATTCCAAGCAGGCTCCATGCTGTCAGGGCAGAGCCTGATGTGGGAGCTCCATTCCATCAACCGTGAGAACATGACCTGAGCTGCAATCAGGAGTTGTACTTAACTGACTGAGCCACCCAGCTGCTCCAAGACAATGAAGATTTTAATAATTTCCCTTTAAAAATGTATATTTTATTTAATTTTGAAAGAGAGAATTTGTGCACACATGCCAGTGAGGGGTAGAAAGTGGGCAATAGAGAATTCTAAGTAGGCTCCATGCAGTCACCACAGAGCCTGATGTAGGGCTTGAACCCATAAACCATGAGATCATGACCTGAACTGAAGTCTGATGTTTAATTGACTGAGGCACCCAGGCGCCCCTACCTTTTGCCTTTTTTGAGCCAATGAAGTAATGTCAGTAATCACTCTAAATGCAGTGGTAAGTGATGGAACTTATAGGAAAATCCATCAATATTGGAAGAGATCTGGAAACAAGGGTCAAAATGGCCTGGAAGAGATGAGTTGAATTTGAGATTATAGGAAGACATCAAAGTGGGAATAATTTGTGAATGATCAGGATTAAGAAAATAACTTGTTAAGGGAAACGGATCAGATTTTCAAAGGAGAGATGATAGACAAGCTTGGTGAATCCAGGAAGTCACTGAGAATAAGATAGGAAAATAATGTCAAAAAGCTAGGGGGGAGAAAAAACAATGAAATAGAGTATATAGAATACAGGAATAGTGAGAAAATTCTCCATACATGAAACTGTATGATAACACAGATTAACATATTTATATAATTTTCTTTATTTATAAAGTTTTCTGATAGAGTTTATTAAAACAAGATTATTCTTGGATTTGATTTTTAGGGACTCCAAAGTATAAAGCAGAAAAATACTGAACTTTTCTCTTTTTTTTAGAAAAATACTGAATATTTTTAACAGTGACATCTGCACTGTTAAAGAAAAGATGTGTGGCATCTGCAACAAAGTAAATGAATTTACTAGTATTTCATCAAAATGCAAGAGTAGGAGATGCTAAAGAAAATCCCAGTGAAACAAGGAATGTTCAATATAACTATTTATAGAGTATGTGTAAATATACAAAATATCATTATTAGGCTATTTGCTTTATTCTCTTTACTGTCTTTGAAAAGCAAAAAGCACTTTAAGCTTTTCCTGTTACTTATATTTTCTCTTCTTCCTCCACCCTCTAATTCATGAGAACTTCAGCTCTTTTACCATTAATTATCAAATCATGAGTGGGGTGAAAGTGCTTTGGATATAGAATATCCAAGATTAGGGAAAGAAATTGTACCTACTATTTATATAGAGCTTTGTAGTTTGCAAAGCATCTTAAAATACTTATCTCATTCAAGACCAGAGGCAATCACGTGAAGTAAGTGGGAATTATTATCATCTTTAAAAAAGGATTCCTGGGTGATGAAACTTATTTACGGATGAGGAAACTCAGAGAGATTAAGTGATTTATCATGGATCACTGCAGTTATAGGCTGAAATCTTGGGCTCTCCATTATTGTGGTCATAAGCAATGTATGTATCAACTTCAAAACTCAATTTTTTCACCTATAAGATGACAGGTTTTAAAATAGTAGAGCATAAAACATATTTAATATTCTGCTCAGTAAGCTTGGTTTCCATTTTATTTTCCAATCTACCCAACTTGCTTCCCTAAACATATTTTCTACTTATTCACTTCTGTCTTCTTATTCATGCTGCATATATTCTGGAATGTTTTTCTTTCATCTGTATGAACCTCACTCATTTTAAATAAATTTTACCTAGCTTGTTGTAGTCAGGCCAACTTCTTTATAAAACCATTCCTGTTCTCCAAGACTGTGATTATATCTTCTCTTGAAAAGATATAACACCACTTTTCTTACACCATTTATTAAATTCTACGTGTTATTAGCCACCAGTACACCAGGAAGAGTAGTCATTACCATTTACCATCTGAGTCCAAGGAACCCTTTTAAAAACACATTTTGAAGTCATTTTACAAATAATTAACAGATACAAAAATAAAAGATGTTTATTTTCAACATCAGGGATGTTGTGAAAAACAGAAGTATTGAAAATTATAAGAATGTAAATGTAACAAAAAATCCTTTATTCATATTTTTGTGGTGTGAAGATACATCCAAAATGGGCAATATCCTTTAAATGCAAATAATTGCTAATGGGTAAGCCTGGAACACACTCATTTTATAAATATTGATCCAGATATCAGGTGTATTTCTAAGAGATTCCAGCTTTATATTACCTCTGGTTCTTGCACTTTTATCCTCAAAATGCAGTGCTTTGAAAACTTCCACAGCACCTAGTTTTGTTGAAGAGAGGATGGTCGGTTTTTTCTTCAGTCTGTAATAATAGCAAAATATCTTCATTTAAGATATTGATTAGAATGGTCTGTTCAATCATTTTCATTTCTATGCTATTTATCTCCTTTCAGTCAGTGCCTTCAGCATTTGCCCACTTATGAACCATATCAAGTAAATTTCTTAGTACGAACTTGATAAAAGGTGAAGGAATACTGTTCTATGTCTTTTAACAAAAATTTCTGGTCAAAAAAATTTTGCATGATGACATCCTCCTCCCTGTAGAATGACTAACTGGATAACCAATTTCATTGTTGTCCATAGAAATATACCATTCACTCAGCTATTCTTCAATTTGAGAAAATATATTTAGGGTATTAGCTTGTATAATGACTCATAATCTGAGATTTAGTTAATTTCACCATCATTATTTGTCTGTAGTACTACTGTCAGTTCCTTTTATATTTGTGTTCTTACTCATCTAACAGTTGTAAAACATCTGTCATTTTCTTCTCTTTGCCATTACAGACAGAAAATGAAAAATTCTGAATTCTCAACGGTGTTCAGGGAAAGGTTAAAAAGAAAAAGACCACAAAAATTCTGTCTTCTGAGTTTGGGCAATGCAGTAAGAAAGCTGAAGGATGATAAAATAGTGATGATTTATTTCATCTATTTTATCATCCTTCTGGATGACTCCATTATTTAAAGAAATTTTTCAGTGAAAGCTTTACATTCAAAATGTTATTTCCCAGTTATCAGATAATTGTTTAATTGTACAATTAATAGAATATTATGGAAGCAGTGCAGAATCCGTTAAACTGATTAAGCTCTGTGCCAACAGTTTTGAACTCTAGGATTGCACGAGGCAGTCAACTGACGATATATATAAAATCTTGATTTCAGATGAACTTGTCGTTTAATTGATACTAGGATTATGACATGAGAGAAGATTGGGGCTTTTGACTCTAGGTTTCAGAAATCCTTTCTCCCTTTTTTTTTTTCATTATTTGAATTCCTTCTGGTCTCAGTTGCCTCTCCTCCCAACTTGGACCAGCTCATTTCAGTGATGCTTTTACGAGCAAACTAAGTCCCCATCATCCCATCTTTTCCCAGCATCCACTTTGCCAGTAGCAACTCTAGATAAATTTGGGTCTCTTCTGACTCCCAGTGCCTGTTTACTACTAGGCTGGTGAGTATTTCTTGGAGAAAGTTATAAAACCAGGCTGAGTTGCTCATTACAAGGGTAGAGAAGATACCAAGATCTTTGTTCAGATTGGAAAAGAATCCAGAGAATTCAAATCCTAACACTGTCTTGCAAGGAAGATGGAAAGTTAGTATTAGAGCTAAGAAGAAGAGACAAAGATTCCTGACGTGTAGTGAGTTGAAACATCAGCAAACTGAGGACAAAATGATATAAAATAGGAGATAAGAGAGAAACCATCAAGGTGGCATGAAGGCCTGTGTGGGAAATCTTTTTTCTCCCCACCTGCCAGCTTTATTATGGTCTAGTTAACAGATAAAATTGTGAAATATTTACAGTGTACATCATAATGATTTGATATGTATATATATTGTGGAAATATTCCACCTATTTAGTTAACTAACACATTCATCACTTCAAATATTTATCTTTTTCTTTTTTTAGCAAGAGCATTTAAGTTCTACTCTCTTAGGAAATTTCAGTTATACAACACAGTGTTATCAACTATAGTCACAATGTTATACATGAGGTCCTCAGACCTTATTCATCTTATAGCTAAAAATTTGTACATTTTTACCACATTTCCCCCACTTCTTCCTACCCCCAGCCTCAGCAACCACTTTCCTATTCTCTGTTTCTATGAGTTTGACTTTTTTTTTAGATTCCACATATGTGAAATGATACACTATTTGTCTTTCTGTGTCTTACTTTACTCAGCATAATGCCTTTAAGAATCACCCATGTAGTCACAAATGGTAAGATTTCATGCTTTTTTATGGCTGAATAATATTCAATTATGTGTATATATACCACATTTTCTTTATCCATTCATCAGTGGACTTTTAGTTCATTCCTGTGTCTTGGCTGTTGTGAATAATGCTTCAGTGGACATGGGGTGCAGATATCTCTTTGAGACATGATTTCATTTCCATTGGGTATATACCCAGAAGTGGAATTACTGGATCCTAGGGTAGTTCTATTTTTTAAATTTTTTTGAGGAACCTCCATACTGCTTTCCACAGTGGCTGCAACAATTTCCATTGCCCCCAGCAGTGCACAAGGATTTCCTTTTCTCCACATTCTTGTTAATACTTGCTTTATCCCTTATATTTTTGGTACAGCCCTTCTAATGGGTGTGAGGTGATTATCTCATTGTGGCTTTGATTTGCATTTCCCTGATAATTAGCAGTGTTGAGCACCTTTTCAGGTACCTCTTTCCCATTTATGTCTTCTTTGGGAAAATTTAAATATTTGTGTATTTTTTTCCTGAAGTTGGAATTCCCAGAATTATGAAAAAGCAAAATGTTTCAAGGTATAGGGAAAATAAGATCACTTAAAAAAACACACCAAAAAAATATTGGGTTCAATAACTCTAAGGACTAAAGTTGTGCATTTATTTTCTCTCTTTTCTAGATCTTAGGTGCTTAATGAGTATGGTCAAAATGATTTCATAATGATCTTTGCATCTCAACCAGTGGCTTCTGTGGTTGTGTATTTACTGTGTAAGAATTAAAAGATAATTTTCAGAAATGGTAATATCATGACTCTGATACAGATACAAAATGAGCAAGGGTTAAAGATTTTGTTTAATTTTTAAATGAGGAAAACCGGCGATTGTAATAACCTGTTCAGAGGAGAATCCAAAGAATAGAACAGTGATGGGAGGCTCAAACTCACCCTTTGCGGGGCTTGAGATCATGACCTGAGAGATCACGACCTGAGACAAAGTCAGATGCTTAACCCAGTGGTCCGCCCAGGCACCCTGGCAGCCATTTCTTTTATAACCATGGTTGTGTGTTCACAGGTCACAGCCTTTAAATGTTCAGTAGGGTAACAAGATTCCTCAAGGGATCAGTGACCAGAGAAAAGATCTTAGATGCCCTAGAAGCTTGACCATCAAGCTTTAGTAATATAAACAGCTGGGTAACATGAAGAGCCATGGCTCCTCAAGGAGGAAAAAAGAAGTCACCATGAGACCAAGAGTACCTTACATGACTTTACCTTAAGCTTTAATTTTCAGGATGAGACTTCTATAGAGAGGAGATAATATCACCGTTGTTGGAGGTTATCTAAACATAATAACAATTTTCCTTATTCAGTTTTTACCTACCTACCTACATGGTGAACAGCTTAAGAACTGCTGGTTCTTTGCAAAAGGCAATAAGTAGATACTTAGTCACAGGAAGACCAATTGGGCTAGGGGGAAGTAGACAGAGGGCATCTACTTCTCATCTATACCTCACCATTTTCCTCAGCACTAGCTGGTGCTGGGACAGGAGATCATTAGAAGCCTTTCATTGGTGATTTCAGCAGAATAGTTTTAACTCTTGATTCCCAAGTAGCTATAAAGATAGAGATGGGTTAGCAAAGTCTTTTGCCTCCTGCACACGAATTAATCCTGAGGGTACATTTTGGATAGATCACACCAAGCAGTGTGCTCTAGAACAGGACCTCTGTAAATATGTTTAATGCTACCCATATAAACATTGTTAAAATGGAAAGTTTACACATAGTTCTTACTAATTCAGTAACATAGCAGTAATTCATTGTTACTGTTAATTTAGTAACACAGCAATTGGAAGGTAGTTAAACTCTGTATCTCATAGAAGTTCAGATACGTAGATATTTGCACCAAAAATACAAACAAACAAACATCGATACTTGCACCAAAGGTAATTCAGTCATGGTAACTTAAAAGCTTTCAGTAACCTATTTGGCTAAATAATAAAAACTCATTTGGCTAAAACTAACAGAGCATCTTCCAACCTAGCCCTCTTGTTGCCTGCAGCTTGCAAGCAACCAGCATAAATCTGAAACTATTATCTAACCTTCTCCTGTGCAGTTCATCATTCATGTCACTGAAATTGATTCTTGACCTCTGTACATCTTTCTTTCCTTTAAAATTTCTCATGCTGTACCTTCTATGTTTTAAGACAGAAGTGTGATAAAATATGAGCTAGTCATTTTTATGTTGTAATCTTTGTGTATATACCTTAAGGTATTTTTATTGTGTATTTGGATTCTTTTGTATATTGTTCTGATGTTTACATCCATTTCTCTAGATAACAAAGTACTGCTTCACATATCAAGTAATCATGATGAAACTACTCTTTTAAAATTGCTTGTGCTTCTGGCAACAAGTTTAATAGTAAAAAAAAAAAATTCAATGTACACATAAAGAGAAAGGTATCACTTCAGAATGACTTGTAAAATAATGTCAGCATAAAAAGAAGGCTGGTTTACAGAGTGAAAGGAAGAAATCATGCGATGTACAAGAAAAAAACATATATAAAAGTTGACACCAAAGCAGTAGTGGAATTGTATTTCTTCAGGCTGACCCCATGCTTATTTACAGCAGATGTCACACCTCTGACACTAGCGATGTGAAATGGCCTAGTGAAAAGCAAGCAGCCCTAGAGGTTTTAAATTTTCAGGAAGACTGCTGTAATAGATAAATGAACCAACATTTTCAGATTGCATATTATAACCTGATTCTCCATTCTAAGCAGACACCCAAATTTATGGTATTATTTTTAAAAAAATTTTTAATGTTTTTAATTTATTTCTGAGAGAGAGAGAGCATGAGCAGGGGAAGGTCAGAGAGAGAGGGAGACACAGAATCCAAAACGGGCTCCAGGCTCTGAGCTGGCTGTCAGTGCAGAGCCCGATGTGGGGCTCGAACCCACGAACCGTGAGATCATGACCTGAGCCGAAGTCGGACGCTTGACCGACTGAGCCACACAGGTGCCCCAAACACCCAAATTTAGCCATTTCTAGTTAAATACTGAATGTCTTACATTTCCTTTATATTTGATACCAACAGTAACCTAAAAATACTGTATACCTAAAGGTCAATGTGACCAAATATGGTAAACAGACCTTGATTCCAACAAGGATGAATTTAATCTACAGTTTGGATAGTTAGCAACACTGCCACTACAGAAATGCTTGTGGTGTGTGCATATGTGTGAGTGTGTGAGTGTGTGTGTGTGTGTGTGTGTGTGTGTGTGTGTGTGTGTGTGTATGTGAGAGAGAGAGAGAGAAGGATTGTGTGTGAGACACAGAGAGAAAGAGATGTCCTGAGCAGGACAATCCTCCTTACTTCTGTTGGATCATAAAAGCAGTGCAGGCAGAATATCCACTGCATGTGAGGATTGGGTCCTGTTTCATAACAAACTGCTTTCACTCCCAAGAAATTGGCAAGCATCAAGTTATCTGTGTTTAAGTACATTTTTCTCCTTGTTTTTTCAACTTATCATTAGCCAGAACAGATTACCTGTCTGGAGTGTTGTTTGTTACCTACAAGAGAGATAGTGTTTGTATTTCAAATACAGATTTAACATCTGACCTAGAATTCATTATTATGCTCCTTCTCAAGCTGTGGTACAAAGTAGCAGACTCTGAACAAATGATTATTGTTCTGTGAGATTGCCACAAAATCTACTAAGTACCTCTACACATAATGGAATGAAATACCAAAATGTCTGGCTTATAATTATACCTGATTCAAGTGCCTTTACAAAAAGGCTTCCTTTGTGTCTATTTCTCCTATGATTTTCTTCCCGTTCCATGTCCTCCTCTCTTTTAAAACTGCTACGTGTTCCATTCCTACTTTGCTTGAAACCCTGTACTGCCATTCATCACATACCTGCCCCCCACATTTTCCATCTTATCGTTTTGTTTTCATAAGATGATGAAAGGTTTGCAAATAGAGCTATTACTATATTTTAGCTGGTTTTCAAGGTACTTTTGTGCATTTTTGGCTGGCATTATGATATAGATGACAGACCATGGCATTAATCATAGAGAGTGTCCCCAAACTAATAAACGTATGCCAGCCGGTCCAAAAAGCAGTCAGAAGAAATCAAACAGTATAAAATATGTAAATATATAAATCTTAACCATTCAGCTGTTAACATGCATTCCACTACTATCAAGTACAAAGTTGTGCTTCTTTTTTTTTCTATGTTGAAAGTGATTTCCTCCAAAATGCTAAAGGTATGTTTTTATTTTCTTCTTGTTTCCAGTATTAGTCTTGAGACCTCTAAAGACCATCTAATTTTCATTACTGTTGATGTAATTTTCTTGCTAGAAATTTTTATAAACTTATTCCTGGTACTCTATGATATAATTAGATATTTCTGTTTTTTGGGGTTTTTTTTTTAGTTTTTCTATTCCCCTGGGAAATTTGTCTCCTTTTCATTCTGGAAACCTATATCCATTAGTATGTATTTTCTTTTTAATATTATTTTTCTAATTTTCTCTCTGCACATAGTAGATATTCTTAAGTGCTTTTTTGTTTTTCATTTTAAT
Organism: Proteles cristata cristata; assembly: GCA_017311185.1. Classification (NCBI taxonomy): domain Eukaryota; kingdom Metazoa; phylum Chordata; class Mammalia; order Carnivora; family Hyaenidae; genus Proteles; species Proteles cristata. The sequence goes on from JAESUZ010001232.1 coordinate 3,580,129, forward strand.
TATGAAAATTATTACATGGGTACTACAAACAGTTGAATTCACTAAACTAGGCAACGTATCTAGATAATTTCCCATCATAGAACCAGATGATAAAAGAGGTTAGAGCAGTAGTCGGTAAGTAAAAAATACCCTCTAACCTCAGTGCAAACCCCACATCAGCTTAGTTAAATGTTCTGGAAACTGAGGTTTGGAAGAGGCCTAGAGTATTTCTTTCCACCACCAGTTTTTTTATTTTAAGTTTATTTATTTTTTGTAGTAATCTCTATACCCAATGTGGGCCTCAAACTCACAACCCTGAGATCAAGAGTCATATGCTCTTCCATGTGAGCCAGCTGGGGGGCAGAGGGGGGCCCTCCACTGCCAGCAGTTTTAGAATTTTGAATTCCCATTAGTTCTGTGCCACAGCAGACTGACTCTTCCTCTCTCTAGAAGTAGGTAGTACAGAGCCATCCAGACACCTGCCGTTTACTGTGCACCAGAAAGAACTGAAAGGCAACTACACTGACTGACTTCTGCTTTTTAAAAATAATATTGAAGACCTTCCCTTAGGGTGGACTAACTAAGCCAGTTTTCTTTCAACCATCTATCACCTGGGAAAGTTTCAGAAAGTACCAAGGCCATGGCCTCCCCTGTCAGATATTCTCATTTAATTGGTCTGGAGTAGTGCCTAAGCATAACTATTTTTTAAAAACTTCCAAGGTGGTTCTAGGACTGCTGGTATACAAGGTCACTGTCGGATGATGAGCAGTAATAATGAAGGTCAAATTACAAAATGGAGATCAAACTTTATAATTGCTCTTTTTCTAATTACACAAATAATATATACATTCTTTCTTGTTTAAAAAAGAAACTATGAAAATTAGAGTGAAATTGAAAGTCCCCCTTCACGTTACTTCTCTTCTCCTCAGATGTAACCCTGTAAATTTACAGTTTATCCTTTCAGTGGTTTTTTTCATGCATTTAAAAAAAATGCATACAGTTACGTACGCATTTATGCATATACAGTAGTTTTGAAACGTAAGTAGAATTATACTATATTTGTGTGTCATCTTGCAGTTTGCTATTTTTACTTAATTTATCTTGGAGCTCTTTCCGTGTGAATACATATAGATCTACCTCAGTTAAAAAATACTCTTTACTTCATTTCTTTTAATAACTGTGGTGTTTCTCAGTGTATGTGGGCTCTAATTTCTTTTTTATTTTCACATATTTGTAGCTCAGTGGTAGAAAGCATTGACCTTAGCAGACTACCTGGTTTTGACTATAAGCATTTATAATTGTTATTGTTATATTATTATTTAATTTTTCTATTTTTTACCTTTATAGGCAGCATACAGGTTTTTTAAAATAAATAAACATTTAAAAGAAGAATTTCTAGAAGAGTACATTTCCTTTTTCTTTAATGTCTATTTTTGAGAGAGCACAAGTGAGAGAGGGGCCAGGAGAGGGGGACAGGATCTGAAGTGGTCCCTGCTCTGGCAGGGTGACAGCAGCAAACCTGATGAGGAGCTCAAACTCACAAACTACGAGATCATGACCTGACCCGAAGTCAGGCACTCAACTGACTGAGCCCCCCAGATGCCCCTAGAATATATTTCTAATACAGTAGAATATTTTTGTAAGCAAATTTTTAGAATTAGCACTGGTTGGTTGAGAGGGTATGTGCATTAACATTTTGAAATACACTGTCAAATTGCCCTCCAAAAGAGGCTTTCTCAATTACATTCACTACAACCAATAGAATCTCATCGCAGTATTTATTTCAAGGCCTAAACAAATCGTTCACATCTCAGTATGACTTCATGGGATAACTAAAATGTCAGGGTCCTTATTTTGACTGGAATTTTATTGAGTTGATTTGATAGCTCCGATTATAACATGTCATCCTAAAGTTCTGACTTAACAGTCTTAAACATGTGATTAAGGAAAATGGAAAAATTATTTACTGCTTTCTTAAACAAAAATTTTCAACCTATTAAGTACAAGAGGAATAGAAATAAAACTGGGCATTAGCATTAAAGAGTCTGGACTAGATTAGCTCCAACCTTCATTCTATAGATGGGACCATTCAAAAAGAGATGTTCCTATCTCCCTATCATAGTGATAGAGCAGTAACCTAAAATCTCAAGAAACAATCTACTTCAACAATCTACTGTGGGGTGGGTGGGTGTGGCTGTGTGTGCACGTGCGCACATGTGCATTAAGTTCAGGACTCCATTTAAAAAAATTTTTTTTATGTTTTATTTATTTCTGAGAGAGAGAGACAGCATGAACAGGGGAGGGTCAGAGAGAGAGGGAGACACAGAATCTAAAACAGGCTCCAGGCTCTGAGCTGCCTGTCAGCACAGAGCCGGACTGAGCCACCCAGGACTCCATTTTTAGACTTAGACATAGTAAACTTTACATCAGTATTATTTGGTATAATTTTTTATATAATGATAATGCAAGTGAAGTTTTACTATTTTTAATTAAAATTTCCTTCTTTGTAAACCCATCTTAGTTTTTCATCTACACAGTGTAGATGTAGTACCTCCTAGGGTTTGCGGGAGGGTTAAATTATATAGTACATTAGAAACCTTTTGCACAGTGTCTCTGGAACATAGTAAGCTTTTAATGAATTGCAATTATTATTTCTATTCTTATTTTAATTCTGTTAACAGTATGTTCAATCCTACTTTGTATAGATCATTTTATTTTTAGCACAAGATAAGGTAATTTAGGGGGATATTGGCTTCTGTATTTCAAAAGATGCAAATAAATCTTTTTCTGGTGTTAAAAATCATAAATCACCACTAACCCCTATTTTTAAAAATCTCAATGTTTTTACCCACTGTGCTTTAGAAAAATATATAAAAATTAACCTTACTATAATGTTTTATGCTTAATTGGCTTGCAGGCTTAAGAGTCTAGATATAAGAGGAATGAAATACAAGAAACGGATTCAGTAAAGAATAACTGCTTTAATAGAGGTCAGAAAATGTGTGCACTATTGAAAGGTCTTTCTGACTCTGTGATTCATCAAAGTTTTCTAATTCCCCTCTTGGTATGTTGGGGCAGATCCTGTGAAGTGAATAAACTATACCCAGGTATAAATTAAGTTGTGTGGATGCTTATATAAAAACAAAATGGGGCCTTCTGGAAGAATCTATGTCTCTTACCCTCAGGAGATACAGGGTGGGCAGATTGCTTCCATCAAAAGCTACATTCTAAATCTGTTCCTTTTCTTTAGCTCTCTTGAGTTCTTTGATGGCATTTCTCCCATCCCTCCCTCCTACCATCAGACTGGCATTGAGCACTCCCACGTGTTAGCTTGATTGGTACACAATTGGATTAGGTATCAAGTATTCAATCGTATTAATGTAGAAAACTGTAGACTTGAATGTCATTTTTGGATTTTAGTTGGACTGTATTAAACAGTGATAAGCAATCTCTTCAAAAAGTCAATTATACTTTCTCCAAATTAGCACTGGAATTCTTTCCAATCTGTTACTTTTCTGGTCTCCCCATTTGGAAACTTTATTGATCATTTTTCACATCTTTCTTTTCCTGGGATTTTTGTCCTCCTGTCTGCTTTCACTCCTTCTTCCTGCTTTATACCTTGCACCTTTTTTTTCCACTCTACTCTCTCTCCTTGATACCACAGTATTTAATGTTGTTTCAGTATTTGTTTGTTCTTGAGAAGCTTACATACACATCACTGTATCCTTATCTTTAATGCCCCTTTAAACCTCCTGAAATGTAGATTTATTTTTCCATATAAATTATGTTAGTGTTAGTTAGTTAGTTACTTAGTTAATTTAGAAGGAGAGAGCAGTGAAGGGGCAGAGAGAGAGAGAGAGAGAGAGAATCCCAAGCAGGCTCTGCGCTGTCAGCACAGAGCTCGATGCTGGGTTCCATCTCACAAACCATGAGATCATTACCTGAACCAAAATCAAGAGTCAGATGCTTAACCAACTAAGCCACCCAGACACCCCTCCATATAAAGCCTTATTAAGTTAACACTTTGAAATACTTAGAAGTGCCTAAGTTATATTTTTCAAATTATACTTTTAGGTAAAGCTGGCTCTCTGTGTGTGGTGTCACCCCTCTCCCTAACTTTTTATCACTTTTGGGATTCAGGGGGAACATATGATTGATAAATTATTTCATCTGAGTCATTGAGGTATCATTTAAAAGTTAACGTCTGTATTCTAATATACTAGTTTTCAGTTGGACTCAGTTCTAACCATTGTTACTATTATCATTTGAAAATATAATTTGGTTATTCTGTGGTTAGACCCCCGCGATGAGAATTTCTCTAAGGGTTATAGCATATCTAAATTCTGATTTCAGAATCAGAGGTTTTTGTTTTTTTTTTTTTTAATTTTTTTTTTTTAATTTCTAGGAGAGAGAGAGACAGCGTGAGCAGGGGAGGGTCAGAGAGAGAGGGAGTCACAGACTGAAACAGGCTCCAGGATCTGAGCTGGCAGTCAGCACAGAGCCCGACATGGGGCTCGAATCCACGAACCGCGAGATCATGACCTAAGCGGAAGTCGGACTCTTAACCGACTAAGCCACCCAGGCACCCCCAGAATCAGAGTTTTAATTTTTATTTTGGAATCCTCAGTACTTTGCATATGTTTTGATTAACTTATTAACTAATGTTGTTTTTTGAGCTTAGTTTATTAAGATCCTCTTAATTACTTATTTCATAATGTAATAAAATAGTTCTAAAACCCTAAAGGATTTACTTTCACTTATTTTGCCATTTTAGGTGCTTCTATCCTACTGTATCTATTGTTGGCATTCTCGTTTCATTTAAAAATTTTAATCTTGGGGCGCCTGGGTGGCTCAGTCGGTTAAGTGTCCAACTTCAGCTCAGGTCATGATCTCACGGTTCGTGGGTTCGAGCTCCACATTGGGCTCTGTGCTGACAGCTAGCTCAGAGCCTGGAGCCTGCTTTAGATTCTGTGTCTCGCCCTCTCTCTGACCCTCCCCTACTCATGCTGTCTCTATCTCGCTCTCCAAAATAAATAAAATATTTTCAAAAATTTTTAATCTTATTTTGATAGTCTTTTAAACAACTGGCTCCAATTTGATTGTTATTTTCCATCTTAAAAAGCATCTTAAGTAAAAGTAATATTTGTAGAATGTGCTAGCTCATTAGAATTAAAGTATTTATAATTTTATAAGAACTTGATAAAGTTTTAAGATTAATCTCAACATTTTTATTTTACTCTATGTTTAATATGTGAGAAAATATCCTTTTTGCCATTGGTTCATCATTTTATAAAATACCCATGAATGATTTTACTTTTTATGGTTGGCTATCAGAATGTATAATGAAGTATGTTATAGTTTTCTTCATATATAGTCTTTTGCTTGTGAGTCTAGGTCTTTTATGTTAAGCATGTAGCCCTACAAGGGTACACATGCCATTTTTATGCTCACATCAAATGTAAAATTCATTCAGACTAACAAAAGCAAGCTGATTTGGAGAGGTGTGGACAGTGAACAAAAGAGACAAGTACCAGGTAGAGCTTGTATGGTGAGTGTGGTGTGGTATCATTTGTGTGCTGAAAGGTAGCTGAACATTTTCATTTTGGTGTCAGTCCCTTGGGAAGGATGGGGGTTTCATAATGGGGTGTGATCTGCCCTCTTACTAAGAGTGATTGACACTGAATGATTAAATAGAAGAGGAGAATAAATACCACTCCTCCCCTTTTAAGACTAAGCACATATACACTGAATGCACATCTTTTCAGTGTAGAAGACAGTCTGGCCTAATGATAGCACGTATCTGAAAAGCTAGGAGAGTGAATTAACTGAGCAGATCAAAATGCAAGGAAACCCAAATTATATAGTATCCTTAAAAACAACTTTTAAAAGCTGAATGTAATGGTAAATGCACATACAGAATACGATGGAAGACCCCATTTGTAAAAGTGGAATCCTGACATCAGCCTCTTGGTAAATGCGTGGGCAAAATGGTTCCCTGAATTGAATAACATAGTGCATACCACAGTGACTGATGAAATTGATGTGTCTGCAGGAGAGCGTGTTCTATTACTGAAGGCTTTAACCTATTTTCTCCTCCTCCACAACGAGCTCCTGAATGGATGTTATCCTGAAGGAAGTGCATTTAATTTAAAAGAAGATATTTTATAGAAGGGCAGATTTAATTTAAGAATTCATAGAATTCATATCCATTCAAAGGATATGTTAGTTAAATTCATAGAATTTATCCATAGAAAAGAGAACTGTGGGCAAACATTATAAGTAATATGGTTATATTTTTCAAAGATACCATTTTTGAATATGTTATTTGAAGGACCAGAATTTCAGTCATTCATTGGTAATTATTGTGATTCTTTAATTTTGCATTATCTCTTAGAACACATGGGTGAAACAATATTGAAGCTGGATTGTAATATTTTTATTAACTTATTATATTAAGGCATGTAATTGCACCAGAAATAATCAGAAAAAGCAGTTTCTTGGTTCTACCCTTAAATTTTTGAAAATATGATGCATTCCTTCTACCTTGTTAATCATTGCAAAGAATGAAAGCCGAATGAAAGCCCATCTTGTGAATCCATTATTCTAAAATCTGTAAGGTAATATTGGTAACTGAAGAAACAGGCCATAGTTATCCTAGTATTTGCCAAGTATAAAAACCAAACAAACAAAAAACACACTCCATAACTTGTTCCGAAAAATAGAATACTAGTGCTCAGTAGGTTAGTAGTACTTAGTTTATCTTTGAAGTATATAGTAGTATAAGTTGTTAAGCTTGCTATTTTTTTCGTTCACCCCCCACAAATGTAACTGATTGTGATTATTTTATTGTCAGTATAGTCTTAAGTTGATGCTCACAGTTACCACTTAACTTGCTATCTTTTTAAAAAATGTTGTGACCTTTTGTTTGTGCTTAATATTAAGAATTATGGAGTCATATAAGTGTATTTAAAAATAAACTTAAAATAGCTCTTAAAACATTTTATTTGGAGACAAAACAAGCAAATTCTATACTCAACAAGTAGATTAAAAACCTTTATAAATATACAATATTATGCATGGCCCCAATGTACATTCAAATGTTAATTAAGGATAGATTTATGTTCATGTCAGTTTAGAAGAATTTACCCTAAAGGAAAACAAATTTCATACAGAAGGAAAAGAAAATAGATTGTCCCCATAATTGAACTAGCATCGACCTTTATTAACAATCTAAATGTTTAGAAGCTTTCTTCTGTAGCTTCTTCTGATTCAGATAGTTACTGTATTGCTCTAATATTACCTCGTAATTTGCTAGATATCTATCACTCACCATAGACATCTGACTTCTTTATATCAGATTTCACTGCATTACTTAGTATGTACAAAGGAAAAAATTCTTCCAGTTCAACTGGTTTCCACCGTCAACATAATTAACACCCAAAGAAATGTTAAACTAATAAAATTTAATTTGGTCTGTAATTTTCTCAGTTGCTGAGTGTATTGCCAGTGCATATTATGTCAACAGCTTTATTTTGTAATGGACTTCTTTTTAAAGCTAGCTGGTCATTTTTTTGTTGACCATTGGCTGCCCTCTAGTGGACTACAACTGTTCTTTTAAAATGACCTCTCAAATCTAAAAAAAAAAGGTCATTTCTATAAGCAAGTGACTAGTCTTTCATGCATTAGTACTCTTGTTTTTCATTGACTATTATGTGTCAATAAAAACACACAATTAGCTTTATAACTTTGATAGAACATTTTGCCAAAGACCATCTTGAGAGCAATTGGCATTAAAAATAGGCATCACATACTCATTAAGAGGGTGCGTTACAAAGAGGCTAACTAATCTCATTGATAGTGTATTTGGGCATTTTTAAAAATTTATAATGTATTTTATGTCCCATGTTCCCTCCTTCTAAGACTTTTTTCTTGTTCTTGTTGCAGATGCTACAACTGTGGCGGCCTTGATCATCATGCTAAGGAATGTAGTCTACCTCCTCAGCCAAAGAAGTGCCATTACTGTCAGAGCATCGCGCACATGGTGGCAAACTGCCCACATAAGACTGTTGCGCAGCCGCCTGCCAGTTCTCAGGGAAGACAGGAAGCAGAATCACAGCCATGCACTTCGACTTTTCCTCGAGAGCTGGGGGGAGGGCATGGCTGCATGTCACCGCCGTTTCCTCAGGAGGCGAGGTTCGAGATCTCAGAATGGCCGGGCAGGTCACCTCAAGAAACTTCCCTGGCGAAGTCCTCTGCAGTGCCGGAAGAACCAAGCAAAAAGGGGCCTTCCGTTCAAAAAAGGAAAAAGACCTAACCCTCCTTAAATGTTAACAGATTTCTTTCCCCAGTTGGGAAGTCTACCTCATGCAAGTATAGGGGACAGTATTTCACAGCAGCAGCTGATTTGGGATTTTTAACTACTGTCGAGGAACTGTGAATTTTTTTAAACAGACAAATCACTCTAAGCAAATTACATTTGAGCAGGGTGTCATGTTTTATGTGATTCAAAGAATGAAATACTATGTATATCTATATGTGCATGTGTGAGAGGGAGAGAGCCTGAGTCTGTGTGTGTGTAGGAGGATTTTATATAGGAATGCAGACATATATATAAAGCGGGTTCGTCTTTATATATGTGTGTATAGAAATACAAGCACACACCCTCCCTCACAGAATTGGACATCCCCAAGAATTGAAAACCCATATGAAGCATTTTAGATGGTTTCAGAAATCATCCCTGGAGATTTTTCTTCAAGTACCACTCCCTTTATGTTACATGAAAATAAACACATGACTGTTACCTTTTGTGTGAACCAAAGGTTACTTCAGATCTCAGAGCTGCCAATTATATGGTACTAAAGGTTTTAAGTCATCAGTCCTCCCAAGTTGGGATTGCCTCCCTTTCCTGACGTCTGTAGAGGGTTTCCCTTACCCCAGCCCCCTTTGAAGGCAGTACCTTAACTCCATATGCCTCCGACTGCCATAAGCTCTTTTGAATCTGGATCCATAACTCCAGAAAAGACAATGAATGTGTAATTACTGTGCCGATAGTTCAGTGTTTTTAATTCACATGTTTTGATTGTAAATTAGATGCCTACTAAGAAAAATGAAGGGGGAGGACAATGTACAAATGTAGTGACTTGATTGTTTTCCGTGGTATTTTGATTACCAGCTCATTATCGGCTTTCACATGTTGTGAAGTTTTTGAGGGATTGTGGCAACAGCAGCTTCCCTTGGCAGAGTCAGTCCGCACCATCACTTCGAGCAGGGGGGCCTCCTCATTTACTACTGAAGACCTTGGAGGAAAACTCCAGTCATGCGGTGTGGTTTTTTGTTTCATTTTGTTTTTGTTTTTTTTTTTTTTGGTTTTTGGTTTTTGGGTTGGTTTTTGTTTTTGTTTTGTTTTGTTTTGTTTTTTTTTTGGTGGCTGTTTCTACTCCCCCTAGAGAGTTATCTAACTTGTCTCTAAAACCAAACAGCACAGGTAAGAAAAAATGCTAGGTTTGAGAATGGAAAAGTAAGTGGATGTTCACAGTTGCCCCTATGGTTGTCCTGGAGCAGTATGTGGTGACAGTCAACTAGAGTGGCGCGCCTGGGGCAGGGGGCGGAGCCTCTCCCAGGAGAGCTGCGAGGATCTCACATGCTGGCATTGATTTTACGGAGGTTCCCGCCACTGCTCATGCTGAAGTCCCCTGCACGGCGGGTTTAGGGCTGACATTCAGGAACGGGGATAGAGACGCTTCTCAGGTTGGTCCCCAGTTAGGTTAATAATAAACTGGCTGGGGACCAGTCCTAGTATCGGTCCCTTTAGGTTTCAGTCATTAAAAAAAAAAAAAAATGTTGGTGTCCTCCTGGTTCTAGATGTTATGGGTAACTTTCTGAAACATCTCCAAGAAGGTACCAATTCGTTATAATGCTTTAACATGGGCAATAAACAACGTTTCATGTGAGACTGTTGGTGTAAGCTCAGATAATCAAAAAAAGAGAATAGCAGGAGTCCAGTGAGACCTGTTCCGCTGAGCGGCTCTGCCCCCTCCCCAACCTGTCCTGCCCTGGGGGACACAGGCAGTTCCTGCTGCTTCAGCACGCCAGCATTAGGAGAAAATGCAGCAGGCTGGGCTGACGGCCTGTTATAGCTCAGCTTGAATTCAGCTTGAATTCCGAGACAGTGTTTGTGAGACTCTCCATGGTAAATATATCCATGTGCTGTGATGCAAAGCTTACCTTTGACGATATTGAATGTGGTATATAGCTGTAGAGAAGTACTTCCTTGCCTTACGTGAGGATTGTAAGCTTATTTAAATTATGTAGACAAATCAAAGTGGCATTGCTTAATTTTTAGCAGGCATAATAAGCAGGTTTAACAGGAAAAATGCAAAACATGATAAGTCACTTTGAAAATTCAAACCAAAGTTCCTTGACCTTATAGAAATAGGAAATTATGGACTTGAGAATTGGACATTCCCTGTTTACATATAAAAAGTTCAGAGCTGAGATCAAAGTAAAAAAAAAGGGGGGGGAGGTTATAACTGGACCTTATGGGTGCAATTTAAAATCATTTTAAGCATCTTACCAGACTGAACTAAGAGCACATACCAAACCTGTCTTATGGTTAAAAGCTGGGGTTTATTTTTTATACAAAAATATTATCACTATTACATAACATACTCAGGACAAAGAACTTTGCTCAGGGAACATACCATATAATGTTGTTGTTGTTTCTTTACAGAATGGTCTACAGTCCTGCTTACTCAAAACAAACCAAATAACTTAGACCTTTATATAAGTATTATGTACTGATGCTAGTAATAACTACCTCTGAGTTTGACATAGATCAGAATTTCTGAATATCAGATATCAGCTTTCCTATTTTTATTTCCCATGCTCTAATGCAGAATTCCAAACTCCTTGCATATTGAGTATCTATCACTGATGTGAGCACAGTGTCCATTCACATGGGTGAAATATTCTGTTTACAGCAAAAGGCTACCTCATAGTTGATGCATAGCACACCTTTATGCTGCTCCAGCCTTTCAGTGGCTGATAATTCTCTGGTACAGAACCTTTTAATCTATATTATAGATAGCAATTCACAACTACATGTTTCCGACAAACACTTGTGAATAATGAAGCATCTCATTTAGTTATTAGCAGTCTCCGAGCATTTCCTTAAAGTTACCATGTATTTAGTTTGAAGACTTATGGGCACCCTTCCACTTAAGCAAAACACAAAAAACACAGAAACAATCTTGGACACAGCTGCTTTGCCCCAGAGGTCGGGGCAGAAAGGGGTAGCAGGAGGAGACGTTGGTGCATGAGCATATTCATGCTGGGCAAAAGTATAAAGGGTGCCAATCTCCATTTTTGTGTCTGTGCTGCCCTAAGGCCAAGCTTATTTCAGCATTACTGCCCTAGGCACGTAACAAACCAGCACTGGCTTGCCAAGGAGTGAATATAGAATAAACGTGCAATGCCATTTCTAGCTACTGAGGAGAAGGGTCTGTGTGAAGCATCAGTTTACAGGGGTTACTAATAGGTTGGGTAGGAGGACTGTGATTTAGTTGCCCCTTGACCTCACCCCCATGTCAACACAGTTGTAATTCCTGAGAAAGATGCACTTACCAGTCTCTTAGCCCTGGGAGCTATTCATTGCTACATGACAGATGATAGTAGAAACCTTTTTATACTGCATTTCTAGTCTTTACTGGAAGACTTTGGATGTATTTTTACAACTGAAAATTTTTTAAAGTTTTTTTTTTACCTGCTTATCACTTGGAAACTTGGCGTGCAACGTAGGGAAAAAGATCAGGGAACATCAGAGTATTTAACATCGTTCCATCTACAAACATTGGATGTTTTAATGCCAATATTTTGAAATATTCTGGCTCAGTTTTGTTTTGCACCAGTGAGGCCCCAAGTTACTGCTAGTTGTATTTAGTTTGTGAATAGAAGCCCATAAGTGTTAATAGACTTTGTAACATTCACTGTAAGATGAATTATACAGGACATGGGAAATCTCATTAAGTCTTAAAGTTAATTTAAATTAATTTATCTGTTTTCTCTAAGAAATGTTTATCATAAAATATATATGTGTATTTCCCCTTTGGTTATACAATTTGGGAAAGTGTGTACAAGTGCAACTGCACTGACTTTAATTTTCTAGATGTCTTAATGAGATTTGTTTTAGAGAAGAACAACTCGTGAAGAGCATCAAGTTCTGTCTTAACATAGTCGTCAGCAGCCTCTTTTAAGATGTGGTGGTTGTGTGATCTGTGTCATAGTTGTTCAGTTAGAATGTGAGAGGTTGACCTATGAATTGTTCTTTAATTTCATATTTGGAACAAAGCTGCGAAGTTATGGTTAAGTACTGTACTGTGAGAAACTATTACAATATTTAATACATCTGTGGCTTAACACTTGTGAGTGTTACCAGCTTGAAAATGATGGTGTTGACTACCTCTTGAATTACTTAGTGTCTGTCAACCACTGGCACCCACCACCAAGCTGGCTTCAATTAGTATGTGTTGCTTTTTGGTATTAACAGTTCTAACCATCCTAGAGACCAAAGTGAACACTGATTTCTGTATGTCTTTAATATGGTGTTTAACTAGTGTTTTTAAATTATCCTGTGTAGTATTTAGATTACCTCATTGTCCATTTTGGCTTATGTTGTTTACAAGTGAAAATTAAAAAAAAAAACAACAACAACACTTGAACTGTATGTGTTTAAAGGACAAAAAAAGGAGTAGATGTTTGGAATGGCATTTCACTCATGTCATCTTGATGGACTGTTTGCCTTTCTGAAGACCATGGATTTTATATTCTTATCATGCCTGATGTCTTATTCTGTCAATTATGGATATTTTAAGGTTTAAAAAATTACTTGATTAAAAAATAAAACATATAACATTGGCATTTATTATGAGTTTTGGAGATTTTTCATGATTTGTATGATCATTCAATTAAAATAATGGATAGAAGGCCAGTTGAGGGGTGTTAATACCAACCTGAGCATAGATAGTTTTAACTTATCTTCAGATATTGGTGATTATCAAAATGGAACTTACGACAACACAGGTGCTGAATAAATTCAGTCTAAACGAATGAAGGTAGGTAGGTCCTGTCATCATAAGGAATCCTCCTGTGTTAGCAGACATGGGTTATGCAGGCTCGTGAGTCAAGATACGTGCATCATGTGGTCATGAAAAGTGGCCTAAAAACAAAAATGTTCAAACCCTTGGAAAAACCATTTTAGATTTTTTTTCCTAATAGCTTTAAAGTATTTGAAGAGGACAATCAAAGCCAGGTTATACCAGTACCAAGTATCTAAAATGTGAATGCAGGTTTATCAAACTATGTATACAGTATTGGCACATTATGAAAACAATTTGATAAAACTGTTGTGTTCTATAAACTGACCCAGTCTGACAATTAAACTCATTTTCATTTCCATTCTACACCTGGATGCTTCACTTTTTCTTTCTTTGTGTGTGTGGGGGGGGTGGGAGAGGGGGGCGGATTCTACCATGACTCTACCGTGACTTCTGTTTTGTTTTTGTTTCTATAGTAATTAAACACATATTTTACCATCTGAACCATTTTTAAATATCCAGTTCAGCAGTGTTATTTCACCTTGTGCAGCAGTGATTTTAGTATGTGAGGGTCTCTGTCATGAATATTCATGAGAGAGTGATTGCATAAAAATTTCATTGATAATTATTTACTTTCATGGGTAATTATTATTAACAAGAGAATCTTTATTATAAAATTTGTACTTTACCTTAAAGAATATGGAGAACCTTGAAGAATAATTAAAGTAGTACATAATCCCATCACCTGGAAATAAGCATTAATATTTTTTCTTAATATTCTTCTAATTTCTTTAGAAATTATTTTTAATAATTTCTAAATTTTCTTTAGAAATTATTTATTTTCTTAATATTCTTCTAATTTCTAAATAAAAAATTTAGAGATAGATTCTTAAAATTAGGTAATAAATGATTGGGAACTTTATACTTTTACATCATTAATGTATAACTTTACACATTAACATCATTAAATGTGTCATGTCAAAAACTGTTTAAAAACAATGTTTCAGATAATTGCATGTACAGTTTGAGGACGTGAGAACCAGGTGGAGGGGCCTGGTTTGGATAGTGAAGGAAGAGAGTCCAATACAGAAGAGACAGCATGAACAGAAGACTGGAGTCAAGATGCAGTTCATGTTCAGTCAGCCAGTAAAGAGATGAATATGGTGGGACAAATTATATGAATGTATTAGAGCTCAACCAAAGTAGCCAGGACCCTTAGAGGTCACCAACTTTGGAAGAAAGGAAAAGAATAGGAGGTGAGCACCCCATTTACCCTCTGCTTTGACCCTAAGGGCACTTCCAAGCTACCTGAGGTGCCACGGAATAATAAAGCCCCCAAAGGAAGTGGAGGTCTTTCTGAGCTGAGAAAACAAATTCAGTAGTGTCAAAACAACAGAAAATTGGGAGAGACAAATCCCAGAGAGGAGGGATCACAGAGAAGGAACCGTTATGTAGATCCTTTCAAGTCATTGAATAAAAAGACTCCTCCGAAAATCACAGCTGAGATCAAGGCCACAACTAGGATGAGGCCAGAGGTGCCCGGAGTGTAAAATTTAAAGAGGTGCTCATGATCAGAATGGTACCTAGCCCTAACCACCTCCCTTTTCTCACCCTAGTCCAGCCCCTGACTAGGAGGCTAACGGAGTTAAAGGTGTTCTCCTCACCAACTACCTAGTGCTAGAGAACTAGAGATTGAACTTCAAGCCACAGAGATAAATGGGCTTTGGTAAACACCTGGCTTGGTGTCTGGATTTCAGAAGGTCTAACCCCTAGGAATAATGCAGTTCCTACACTAGGGAAAGTGCAAAAATAAGTAGACCAGCCCTAACAAAGCCTAAAATTAACTCTGGATGGGACCAAGATGACAGCTGGTACACTACCTACCTACCAAAAGGAAACAACCCTCCTTGGAAGAAGATGGCATTCAGAGTCTCTACAAATTTTCATCTACAATGTCTAGCATTCAGTTAAAAAGTATGAAGCATGCAAATAAACAGGACCATTTGGCTAGAAACAAAGGAAAATAACACATCAAAACACACAGGTAATCTGGCTACTGCAAGTATACAAGGACTTTAGAAATAACTGGTAAATAGGGAAGATATAAAAAGTCAAACATATTTTAGCACCAAAAATTATAGTAACTGAAACTAAGAATTGGACAGATGGGTGTTAACAACAAATTAAAAGCAACAGGACAAATGAGTGAAGACAAGTCAATAGAAAGTATCCAGATTGATGGACAGAAACATTTTAATGGGGCAATATAAGTGAAACCCAATTACAGTGCTTTTTAAAAAATATAGCAACATGGTTGATACCCTTTCTTGTAAATGGAAATGAAGAGGTGAATAAATGTAATGCAGCAACTAGGAAAGGTAAGAGTTAAGAATTTTTCTAGATAGGAATGCCTGGCTCAGTCAGTTGAGCATCCCAATTCGGCTTGGGCTGTGATCTCATGGTTCATGAGCTGGAGCCCCACACTGGGTTCTCTGCTGTCAGCATGGAGCCTCCTTCAGATCCCCTGCCCCCCTCCCCCCCTTCTGTGCTTGCTCTGTCTTTCTCAAAAATAAAAATAAACATCTAACCAAAAAAAAGCATTTTTCAAGATAAAAAATTGACTTTCTCATTTCTGTTTTATTTTATCATGGGGAAAGTCAAAATATAGCAGAAATACTGTGGAAAATCTGTAAGTGTTGACAAAAGTATTACAAAGTTTCTTCCTTGACAAAATTATTGCAATGTTACTACAGCCTTGCCTCCCAACTTTTTGCTAAAGTGGTAGCTAGAGGCCCCGTTGGATTTCTGCTCTTTGTTTTTATCCTTCAAGGTGGATATCTTTCCCACCTCACTGTGGGTTTGAAACCTAGCAAATCTGACAATAAAACAGAGAGGCAGAAAGACAAGATAGACTGATTCTAATACAGTCTGAAGCAGCTCTTTGCTTTACTCTCTTAATAGTATCTTCTCATGACCTTGTCATTTACCCTTAAGGATACCAAATGCACATTTGGAGGCAGAGGGAAACCAGTGTAGAGAGAGATGGAAGCTTCTAGAAGACAACCTAAGAATGGAACTACTTTCATAAAACAACATTGGGGACAGGACTTCTCACCACTTCTTTTGGTTGCCATTTTGGAGGGCTCTAGATTTTGGAGGGGAAGGGCACATAGATAATTTTGGTATGATAATAGAGCTCCCTAGACCATCACTGAGAAGCTTTGGCTTCAGGTGATCTGAGGATTTATAAATGCTTAGAAATACACGAGCACTATGCTGGCACACCCACGTGCTGATCTGGAGAAGGCTGGTTCACTACATTCATCTTCTCCAGGCAGTTCCTGGGGAAAAGAATATAGTGCTTCACTGATAGATAGGAGACTGACAAGTAAAATATAGGGAGTCCAGTATGCTTCCATAATTAATATTTCTTTTCTGTTTTTGTAATAAAGAACAAATATAGGGCCCATTCAGAATAATAGAAAGTCCCAGAATCAATCTTGGGCTTTCCTTATGTATACACAGAATTCTACCTACCCCAGTTTTTGCATCTTATATAAGCTTTTCGTAAGAATGTTTATATGAAGCTTTTGCTTGGTAGGCTACTAAATTTAAAAAGTTCATATTACAGTCCATCATTTTGTGATAGATTCTGCTCCTGTTTTCTTGTTATTTTCATGATATTGATTTTTTTTTTCCTCTCAAAAGCTATGGGTTCTCTTGTCTGCTTTACTTACTAGAAACCATCGAATTTAAAAGAACACTTTTTTTTACTGCTACTCAAATATAATTTCTGTCATCCTCAATTTAGAAATCAGCATATGTTAACCTTTATAATCCTCCCCCTCCAACACACCACACACACACACACACTTTCTGAAGTGGTTTTAGGTCTCTGGAAAATGGTCAATACATCTGAGGCTGTGTGTTTCTTAAAACAAAATATTCACTTTAAAAGTTTCCTATCTAGGATACATGTGTATACTTTGTTTCTAAAATTAACAATGTGTTTTGGGGCCCCTGGGGGGCTCAGTTGGCTGAGTGTCCAACTCTTGATTTCAGCTCAGGTCATGATCCCAGGTTCGTACCAACTCCAGCCTTGGGGATTTTGTTAACACCCCAGGTGGCATGGTTGCTCTTGCTCTTTTGTCAAGGAAACTGGACTCTCCCTTAAGTGTTAAGGTAGCCGCAATGCTGGGAAGCCAGTACAAGGAAAGACAGCTTAAGAATCAAACCATATTTACATTTGAATCAGTTCAAATAGATGTATTATTGGTAAGTGGTCCTTTCTAATGACTGTTTCCTGTTTTCTTCCCTTGTTTTGCTTAGATTACCATGTCACATATTCAGGCCATTGCAGAGATCTCTACACTGGCTCTTCAAATTCTCTTATTTCTTCATGAATTAATTCTGTACAAATAACTTTCATCAGCTAGCCCAGATATAAGTTTAGCTAGTCCTGTAGCTTCTGTCACTCATCCGAAGCAATCCATTTAAAACAACAATGATAGAATCTAATTATGATCGTAATAAACTTTCTCAAGGTAGAAACTTTGGAAAATACAAAGGAGGGGCTGAAATGTAAGGAACTGTTGTTGAAGCATTCTGGAGGTGTCCCATGATCCACTCTGTTCCCCTAGGTTGGCACTTTCTTTTTGTTTATAAATACCGTACAATGTTTATAAACTGATGAGACACACCAGATGGCCGGGGAAATTTTAACGCAGAACAAAGTGGTTGGAAGAGACCCCAGAATATCATTTGGCCCAATATTCTTTTTTTTTTTTTTTTTTAATTTCTAGGAGAGAGAGAGACAGCGTGAGCAGGGGAGGGTCAGAGAGAGAGGGAGTCACAGATTGAAACAGGCTTCAGGCTCCGAGCTGGCAGTCAGCACAGAGCCCGACGCGGGGCTCGAACCCATGAACTGCGAGATCATGACCTAAGCGAAAGTCGGACGCTTAACCGACTAAGCCACCCAGGCGCCCCTTTTGGCCCAATATTCTGTCTTCATCCAGAATCACACCAGATTATCCCAGGTAGTTTATTTCCAAAACCTGCCCAAGATTCCACACATTCCATTAGCCCCCCACCACAATGTCTAATGTTCCAACACAAACCCAACCCCACCCCAAAAACAAAACAAAACAAGCAGTAATAAATTGTAGGCCACTATCTAATTACTTAAGAAATCTCATTTGAAAACTCAGTGTTAACAGCCTGTAGTGTGGGGCGCCTGGGTGGCTCAGTCAATTAAGCGTTTGACTCTTGATTTCTGCTCACGTCATGATCTTGCCGTTGGTGAGATCCAGCCCTGCATTAGCCCCTGTGTTGACAGCTCAGAGTCTGCTTGGGATTCTCTCTGTCCCTCTCCCTCTCCACCCCTCCTTCAGTCGCTCACTCTTTCTCAAAATAAATAAATAAACATTTTTAAAAACCTATAATGAATCTTCTCCTCCTTCTCCTTCTTCTCCTCTTTCCCCTCCCCAACCCCTCCACTTCCTCTCCTCCTCCTCCTTTTTTTCTGAGACAGAGAGAGAGAGAGAGAGAGAGAGAGAGAGAGAGAGAGAGAGAGAGAAAGTGTGAGCAGGGGACAAGGGCAGAAGGAGAGAGTGAAAGAATCTCAAACAGGCTCCATGCTGAGTGTGGACTTGAGGCTCTTGATCCCACAACCATGGGATCATGACCTAAGTCAAAATCAAGAGTCTGATGCTCAACTGATTGAGCCACCCATGTGCCCCATATACAATGTTTCTTTTTAATTAAAAATTATTTTTAATGGAGCACTGTCCCAACTAGGGACAGTAAAAGATGTCCCTAGGATGTAAAAGATAACCCACATAACTCAGCACAATATAAACAGCATGTCCTAATGTAGTCCATGGTACAATGGGTGTGTGAAGTGTAAAGGATGAAACTCTAACTTTAAGAAATCGTGGAACTGTAGTTTAAGGGTTCTGTGATTAAAGACCAAGTATGATGCATGTCAGTTGCTACACACGGCCACCAGAGGACACTCTTAACTAGCTTTCTGAAAGAGTTTTACATTGCTTCATAGCAATTACTGGATTTCTCAATATTTCATATGATTGATAAACTTACCTAGGAGAATTTCCCCCAAGAAAAATATGCAATTATAAGTGATGAATTTATGGGCTCTTAGGCAGAAGACAAAGGCTGTCAGTATAGAGTTCATGATAATGAAGTTATATTGATACTGGTAACTTGTCTAGGACAAAAATTTTTCAGCATTTCTAGGTCGTTTTGTCATAAGAAATTTCAAAACTGTAGACACCCAACCGCATAAACATACATGCTATATTACTAACCCATAAGTTCCTCATCCACCTTCCAAATAATAAGAAATATAAGACCTCTAAAATTTTTAGTTGGGATTTTATTCCTTACTTGGAACTTGGATGCTGTTCTCAGACATCTTAATAGGTATGGTCCCCCACTATGTGAGAAGAAAATTTATCTTGTTAAAATGCTCACAGAATCACTCTCAGGTGTTCTGGGTTTTGGATTTGAATATGTGCATCTAGAAGCAAGGAAAAATTAGATACGAGTTCCAAGAGAATTTCCAGGTATACTTTAGTGAAGAGATATTTCATCTTCAGCTTTCATGTATGTGTAACTGGTTAATATAATAGCTTTCATTTGTATAGTGCTCTTTTGTTTCCACAGTGCTTTGTATTGGGTTCTCACAAAACCATTCTAAGGTAAAGATTGCAGATATAAATATTCCTATATTACAAAGGAGTAAATGTTCAGGTCACATGATCAGGCTTGGTGCTAGAAGAGTCACCTCAGGATTCAAAGCATTCTCTCATTCTGCACATCAGAACCAGGCAGTAAGCTTCCTTGTGGCTCTGTTATTATTCAGGAAGCTACAAGGAGCCAAAGAAAGTGGATAAGGGAGCTTAAAGGATCAAAATCACACAACAACAGTAGTCAAAGTGTACAAACCTCCAGTCATAAATATGTCCTGAGGGTGTAATGTACAACATGGTGACTGTGGTTGATGATATGTGTTATATGTTTGTAAGTTGCTAAGAGTGTCCATTTTTTTAAGTGTATTTATTTATTTATTTTGAGAGAGAGGGAGAGGGGGTCAGGGGCAGAAAGGGAAAGGGAGAGAATCCCAAGCAGGCTCTGCACTGTCAGTTTAGACCCTGATGTGGGGCTCAAACCCATGAACCATGAGATCATGACCTGAACCAAGGTCGGACCCTTAGCCAACTGAGCCATCCAGGCAGTCTTAAGAGGGTCAATCTTAAAAGGTCTCATTACAAGAAAATAAATGTGTGGCTGTGTATGATTATGGTTGTTAACTATACTTACTGTGGTGATCATTTCACAATATATACATATATGAAATCATCATGTTGTACACCTGAAAGTAATATAATGTTAGATGTCAATTATATCTCAGTAAAAAAGATTAATTTTTAGAAAATTTTTAAATGTTTTTGTTTATTTTAGAGAGAGAGACAGAGTGCGAGCAGGGGAGGGGCAGAGCTAGAGGGAGACAGAGAATCCAAAGCAGGTTCCAGGCTCTGAGCTGTCAGCACAGAGCCTGATGCAGGGCTCAAACCCATGAACCATGAGATCATGACCTGAGCCAAAGTCGGGTGCTCAAGTGACCGAGCCACTCAGATGCCCCAAGAATAAATATTTTAAAAATAAACATTGACAGGTCCACCTGGGTGACTCAGTTGGTTAAGCAACCAACTTCAGCTCAGAGCATGATCTCGCAGTTTGTGAGTTCGAGCCCCACATGGGACTCTGTGTTGACAGTTTGGAGACTGCAGTCTGCTTCAGATTCTGTGTCTTCCTCTCCCTATCTACCCCTCCCCTGCTCACACACACACACACTCTCTCTCAAAAATAAACACTAAAAAAAAAATGTTGACATACACAGAAAAGAAAAAACAAAAACAAAAACAAAAACGGCACACCACCCAGACTGCCTACATTTGCTTTGGTCTGAATGTCTCCATCGATGCCACCCCCATCTGCATTCATTCCTCAAACCCCAAACTAGCACCACTACTGCTCCCTTACGTTTCCTAAAGCAAAAAGCAAGACCAGGAAAGCATTTGCCTACAATATCTGGACCAGCCCACAGCTGAACCCAAATCACCTATAACGCCTGGACCTTCCTCCAAACTGTAGCTTCTCCCATTTACTACCCACCGAGTCATCTGCAGAGCTTTTGAGAACACCCAGGTGAATTACATCAGAATCTCTGATGCCAACGTGCAGCAGGTTAACCACTATTCCAGGTATATTGAGTCAGTACCTAAGAGTTCCTGGAGTATTTAAACTGGTTCCCTAAGTGACTTTTTAAATAAAACCTTGAAAACTATTGGCCCAGAGGGGGAAAAAAGGTTGTGTTTTACTGGAAGCCATTGGGTTGTGACTGAGAATACTCGGATCTTAGTTTTTCTTGGGCTCAATTTTCCTAGCCATAGTCTCCTTACCTGCTAATAAAGGAGTTGGGCTAGTTAAGGGGACTTCTAAGCATGGCCATATTAATGGCAGCACCCACACCATTAGGGAGCTTACTAGAAATGCAGCCTTCTGGGCCCTTCCCTAGATGCACTAAATCAAACACTGGTTTGATTGGTGGGCCCTTTACAGAGACTCTGGGTGACTCTGGTGCCCACTCAAGTTTGAGAACTTCTGGAGTACTTGAATTTTACATACTCTCTGTGCTCTCAAATTCTACAGTTGGGTCCCCTTTGGAGGAAAATCTCCATCACCACCATTTGAGAAGGGCTAAGAAGGGGTTTTTCAGCCAGCTGCCTGCTTTGATAAGAACCTTCACTCCTTTCAATGGTATAAAAGAAAACATTAAATGCTTGCTGATGAAAAGACTCAACACAGTTGTGGGTACGGATAATGCCACCGTGACTTCAAACCAACACTGCCTCTGTGAATGACAGGGACAGGATGGGACTTCCCTGGACAGGAAGGACACCTGGACGGTCAGGCTGCTGCTGACACTTTGCCTAACCCCCCAAATCATCCCAACCAGGAAAAAAAGTCCTGACTCAGCTGGATGATGCGGGACACATGTGGCAAGGAGATACCACATCAGCCTTTAAGGAGGACACACACTTGGAATTACGGAGTCAGGGCTAGAAGAGTCCTCACCTGGTTTAACCTCATTTCACAGATGAAACTGAGATCCGGATAGTGACGTGACCTTCCCAATGTCCTAGCAATCAAATTGTCCTTACCAATCAAACAGCATCAGGAATAAAATTCTCCTGAGCATTTGAGTACTCTTCCTTCTCTCGCTCTCTCTGGGGTCCAGATAAATTTCTTTCCATTCTTCCTATTGTCAAAATGTGCCCAGGGGGTGTTCACACATACCCATCCCACCTGCTCACAGTTCTTCAATGGTCACCATGGGGAGACAAGCAAGGTTATTCGTTCAAAAGTAATGTGTTAAGTAGGAGCATCGGGGTGGCTCAGTCAGTTAAGCGTCTCATTTAGCTCCGGTCGTGATCACATGGTTCTTGAGTAGGAGCACCGCATTGGGTTCCGTGCTGACAGCACATGAGCCTGCTTGAGATTCTCTCTCTCCTTCCCTCCCTGCCTCTCTCCTACTCATGCTTTCTCTCTCTCTCTCTTTCAAAAGTAATAAAATAAACTTAAAAAAATAATATGTCAAGTGTTGACCACAACTCAACATATACTTCCTTCTCTGGGAGTAGAACCTCATGGAGAACATCATTTAACCTAATACTGGGGTTTTCCACCTGCAAGCCACCATAGAGAGGTGCCTACAGCCTTCTTCCCCTACCTACTGCTTCCTGGGCCACTTGTTCAAGTCTGGATGGGCTCTTCTCTTGCCCCGGCCAAACGTGTCCCGCGAGACTGTAGCCTGTGAACTCTGGACTCTTGGGCATTCAGTTATTTCTGCTGTAAGCAGAGGGGGCCGTGGTAACAGTTCTCTGCCCTGCCTGCCCTTCACATCCTCCTGGCACTGACCCCCAGCTCTTTACAAGGACTGTGGTTGCCAAGATTTCAGAAACCTTAAGGATTTGACTTGACAACCGAAGGACAGAAGGAAAACAGAGGAGAATATTTACCGAGTACCTGCTACGTGCTGGGGAAAGTTGTACTGTACACATGAGGACACAGCAGACTTAAAAGTTTAACAACTTGTCTAAAATCACGTGGTCAGAGACACTATTCAGAACTGCATCTGACTGACCTCAAATCCATGTCCAACCAGAAAGGGCATCACTCAGGCCAGTGCTTTCGAGCTCCTTTGAGCTAAGAGGTAGGTTGAGGTGAACAACGGAGATAAGAAATCTGTTTGGCATAACATGCAACTAAGACCCACATTTTCATATAAAGGATACATTTTTTCCCTTAGGATGGATTATTTTGAAGGTCAATATCGGTTTTAAATTTTTCTAAAAAATATGCCTCTTGTATAATATATGTACAAACAATGTAAAGTATTATAATTATGGTCACCAACAAAACATGTCGGTACTCATAAGGAGAAGCATTAAAAGAGATCAGATTAGAACAGCAAAAATAGTGAAAAGCACATTGAAAAAGTTTGGCCAAGGGCCCAAGATAACAGAATCCATTTTCAGAGGAATATTCAGAGCAGATGAATATCTGGTAATTCTGTTTTATGTGCAGTGTGGCTGGCCCTTTGGAGATTTGAGCCTGAGGCCCGTCCCCTGCCTGAGCTCCTTCAAAGGGACTATGTTCACCCCAGTCAGTCTCTGCAAAAATGGCATATTTATTTGTAACTACCAACAGGCGTGAGTCGGTCTGTGGGTGGATAGCAAGAAGTAAATGGCTATAATCATTTTCTCCTCAAGGCTGCCTTCCTTCTAAGAGCTGTTTTATAGTTGTGGCACTTCCATTTATCAGATGTGAGGTAGTGTAGCTTGGTCAAATCACATTTTGTTCTGTTGACCTGTCACACAAGGAGTCACGCGAGCCACATGTTTCTTCTCTGGAGAAGGCTCTGGGAGCTGACCCAGCGGTGCGGAGTCCTACAGTGTCACACGCGGCTGAGACAGGCAAATAGGGGAAGAAGCATAGAAAGCCTCAGCTAAAAGCTGAAGGAGGAGAAATTTGTGAATGACGGGGGGAAGGAGGAGGCCAGGACAGCTTCCACATCCGTGGGGATACCTTCGTCCCTAGTAAACGGCAAGGAAAGATTAAGGTAGTGTCAAATCTGAGATCCAGGGGGGCAGCCACCAGGAGGATGCTGGTCTAGACAATGTTGGCACAGAGAATATGGCCCCAAAGTGGACTGAGAACAAGGCCTAGTAGCAGAGGATGGGGTCCTTGGGAAGACGTTACTTTTCCGGGTTGTCAGGTGGAACGAGGAACGTGCCCAGGACAAGCACATGTCCTTGGCTCCTGCCTGCTTGTATGTAAGCCGTGTGACCTCGGACCAGTCACTGGTCCTCTCTGCACTTTCTTCTCACTTAAAATGGGACGGTTAATGCCCTGTCACCTGTCACAGCAGCACTGCTGAGGGGTCAGATACTGAGTGGTTAAGGGAAAGGGCTTTGGCAAATTCAGCAACAATCTGAAGGGACTTGGAGAATCTGAATGAATGTCCCTGTCACGGCCACCGTATAGCACATGACCAGCCACCCGCAGCAAAAGTGGGAAGTGGGGAAGGACTGGCTGGGCAGAGGGTGCCACGTCTCAACGGGGAGCGGCAGTTCATCCCCAGGCCACTGCCCAAGCAGGAATGGCAGTCATTTCGGGCAGATGGACCAGTGTGTGATGAGCTCAGAGAAGAGGGGTGCAGAGTTCCCGCCCTGGCTGGTGTGCAGGGGAGGGATGATTGGACCTGGAAGGGCTTGATGGCCCCACTAGGAATGCAAGCTTTTCTCTGCAGAGATGGAGGCTCCATGAGAAAGCGCTCGTTTCGGTTTGCAAATCTTCAGGTTACCCTGATGGTTAACACAAAGATTGACTGGCAAAGGCCAGGCTACAGGCTGAGAGAGACATTGGGGCTCTAATGCAGGAGCCAGGGGTCAGCCACAGAGGACAGGCGTGGAGGTGCTCAGAGGACGGTGATGATGCTAATTTATTTAAACATAATACTAGGGGCGCCTGGGTGGCTCAGTTGGTTAGGCGTCCGACTTCAGCTCAGGTCATGATCTCATGGTTGGTAGTTTGAGCCCCGCCTCAGGCTCTGTGCTGACAGCTCAGAGCCTGGTGCCTGCTTTGGATTCTGTGTCTCTGCCCCTTCCCCCCTCATACTCTGTCTCTCTCTTTCAAAAATCAACATTAAAAAATTAAAAATAATAATAAAAACCTAAATTCATGTTATTATAAACATTTTTTCTTGAAAAATAGCTATTTTACAAAACAAAGCAAAACAAGCAAGAACAGCATTGTTTTACACTTTTGCAAACCTCTTAAAAGGCTGACTTCATGGAACATAGAGCTGGATTTTCACACCTGCTCTTGCATCATTTTGGTGGAAATATATGAAGACAATCTGGCCTCGCAGAGGAGTATTTTAATATCCTTTCGAGATACTTGTCGATATTCTTGATACTACAATGAAACTCAAAAGTGATAGTTTCTTTTTTGAATATTTATTTTTGAGAGAAAGAGCACAAGTGAGGGGAGTACAAGGAAAGGGGGGGTGGATAAAGGATCTGAGGTGGGCTCTGCACCAACAGCTTCGGTGCTGATAGCAGCGAGCCCAATGCAGAGCTTGAATTCACGAACTGTGAGACCATGACCTGAGCCAAGGTCAGATGTTCAATCGACTGAGCCACATAGGCGCCCCAACAAGTGACAGTTTCTTAAAGGTTAGTTGTAATACCAAATCTGAAACTGTATCAACGACCCCTTTCTACTGTTACAGTGGTTGAGCTTGCACTTAGAACCAATCTTGTATCTACATATTTTGCAACGTCATGCATTGGTCACTTAGACAATATTGGCTCAAGGGTGCCTGGGTGGCTTAGTTGGTTAAGCTCCCGACTTCAACTCATGTCAGGAGATCGCAGTTTCTGAGTTAGAGCCTGCATCAGGCCCTCTACTGTCAACATGGAGCCCACTTTGGATTCTCTGTCTCCCTCTGTCTCTCTGCCCAGCCCCCTTGCTCTCTCTCTCTTTTTCAAAAATAAATGAACATTAAGGAAAAAAAGGAAATACTGGCTTAGTGAGTTATACAGGTTTCTAAATGTTAATATATCTTTTCAAAATAGAAAACAAAAAATCCCATTCATCACACACACACCTCATTAGAAAAATCTTTCTGTACTGGGAAGCTATCAAGCTCACAGTGCTAGCTTTGATTCAGAAATCTGTATCTCCAGCCCAGACCCCTCCACTGAGTTCCACACTGACTCACTTGGCTACCCACTTGACATCTCTCTGCTATCTCAATGGCTCGTCAAACTCAGCGTGACAAAAGTATACTTAGTCTTTCTCTCAAACCTGGTCCTGTGCCATGTCCCTAGACAGGGAATCACCAGTAGAAACTGGAGGCATGGACCTTTGAGATGCCCTCTCCCTCACCACATCTGCTCCCACACGTCCATACTTACTCCTGTCAGCTTTACTTTATGATGCACAGTAGCCACATCTGTCCACAATAATCCCCTAAGTAAACACAGATGGAAACTCTTAGGTCCCACATCACAGACTTAGACCAGCGTCAAACTTAGCTCAGCAAGAAGTACGGGGCCCAGCACCTGACTTTAGGTTTAGGTGAAATGGTTTATTGAGCAACAGAATTAATTCCTTTTATGGCAGTATTAAGATGACCCTCCCATTTGGGTCTGGTCTTGGGGCTGATCAGGACAAGTTTGTTGGGTGCCAAGGACCTGCTACTAAGGGCCAAGAGATGGGCTCTCAAATTCCCACTCCAATTTCTAGGACAGATGAGGGAAGAAAATGTAGGTTCCTTCAAGAATAGGAAGACTGGTGAGGCGTGTGGGTGGCTCAGTCAGTTATGTGTACAACTTCAGCTCAGGTCATGATCTCACGGGTTGTGGGTTCGAGCCCCATGTCGGTCTCTGTGCTGACAGCTCAGAGTCTGAAGCCTGCTTCGGATTCTGTGTCTCCCTCTCTCTCACCTTCCCCCATTGACACTTTGTTCCTGTATCTCAAAAATAAACATTAAAAAAATAACTGAAAAAAAAAAAAAACCAGAATAAGAGAACTGGTCCCTCTTGCCCGCCACAGAATAGATCCAGGGGCGATTTTCTACCTCCTTCATGTGACTCCTTCTGTTGTTAAACCTTGTGAAACTAGAAGAGAATGTTCAAATAAAGGGGAGTAAAATGTTGAAATCTATATATCCCCATAGCGAAACTCTGAAGGCTTCTCAATTGCTGCATCTAGTCAACAACACTGTCACACTGCCTCTGTTCGTGGCCAAAGGCAGCCAAGATGGCAAAGCTTTGAAATTAAGTGGAACTGACCCAGGGCCACCCCCTTTGTACATCTGCTCAGATTCCTAAACCAGAGCAAATTCCACAACCTGAAGGTAACTGCACCAATCCCCACCCTCAGGCATGGAGTCAGAACAAATCAGCTCTACGGAAGAGGAATGAAATAAAAATATGCATATTTTCTAAGTAAGAAATTTATTTGATCAAATGACAGTATATGAAGATATTTCAAACCAGAAGGCTCTATTCAGATAAAATGTAAATTGATTATAAAGTAAATGTTTTCAATGTAAGTGGCACCTAAAAACAGAAAGAATGGGTTTCCTATAAATGTGTCTGTATAAACTATTAATAAAGTCCTTGTGTACTTTAAAACTAGGTTGCAAGAATAACAGAATAACCTGTAAATAGCACTTGAAAGCAGGTTTTCAAAGTGACACAATAAATCGTTGCACACAAGGTATTCGGGACTTCTGTGAGAATGGAAGAATGGCTGTCAGTGAGAAAACGTGACATCCCTGGAGCAAAACTGAAGCCGTGATCACACTGCAACCTTGAGTTCCCTACTCAGTATTCTTTCCTTTCAGGTCCTCAGGAATTTGAATTGAGTAGGTGAGAATTTCTAATCACCCTGGTTGGGAGTAATTAGAAAGAGAGATTGGGAAATGAGGGTTGGAACAAAGGAAGGGAGGGGAAATTGAGGCATGGCAAGGTCAGAGGTTTCTGCAGAGCAGCTTTAGAAATGTCCAAAGAAATGGATAAAAGAAATAAAGAACTGTGACTCCTTGGGGCTGCACCATGGGGTCTGCCGGGAGGAGGGCACCGAGCCGGACCTGGGGGCATGCAGAGACTGACCTGCGTGCCCAAGTGCTTGCTGGGAGCTGCCGCACACGCACTGGCAGGCCAGGTGTCCCTGGAAGATGGAGTCGTTGCCTGGGTGCACCAGGGACAGGGCAGAATGTGTAGGTTACAACAACTCTCCCCAGAGGCCTTTTCCGGCATCCAAGAATCTCTGTCTTTGGGGCCATGACGGGACTGGGAGGCAGGAATTGGCAGCTCCAAGTTATAAGTCAGAAAAGCTTCAGATGCGTGGAAGGAGAGCCAAATACGAAGAAGGTGGCATCTGCCAGTGCGTGCACTATTAGCAGCAAAGCACAAGGCTATCCAATGACAAAAGGGCAAATGAACCATAGGGAGAAGTGGAAAAGGTCTCAGAAAGCAACAGTTGGTAGCTGACCATTATATAGCACCCATTATTGCTAATTTAAGATCCATAAACAGCACTGAGTTTCTATCTAGTATCTCTGCTATCCTTTTATAAATAGAAATATGAGGGCTTTCAAAACATTATAAATGACACATACAGTCTCATATAAATGTTACACTCCTGATTCATACAATGGATTTGATGTTACAATTAAACATAGTAGATCTGGGGTTATATAGAGAATAATTTTTGCAGATCGTTTTCCGAACCTTGGTCACACAGTTAAGTGAACACTGAAAAACACAGGAAGCATCTCAGTGGCGGTGGCTTTGGCAGCGGACATGTTTTGTGTCTATGTATTTATGCCTTATACAAAGACACACTTGTTCATTTGTACAGATGAATTCAAAGTCATCCATAGGAGATCTTACACTTAAAACCGTTCTGTTTTCTTATCTTGCTTCTTTGCTATGAAGCCTACGTGGGAGGGCTACTCAGTGGCTTGTGTCTCCTTTTCTCTGAGTCTCACTGTCTTCTTTAGAGGTATTTAAAAATAGTTTCATGTTTCCCATTCAGGCTAAGAGGCCCTTTTAAGATTCCTAAGCTTGTGATTACAATCTTTGTTATCAACAACACGGATGTGTGTGCACACGCACACACGGATTTTATTAAAAACAGTAAATGAATTCATATCATATCATTAGCAGTATGCCTTTAAAAATGCTTGTTCCCAGTGCCACAGAAAAAAACTTCTAAACACATGCAGGTTGATCATGAGAGATGATCCCTTCCAGCGTCTGAGCTGAACCAAGGGAATTATACCTGAAGGTGGGTCAGGCTAAGGAAACCCCAAGGTTCTGTGAATCCACAGAACATTAAAATCATGGCCTCAGCGGAATCTAAAATTACTTTCTATTCAGGGAAGGATGTATTTCTAATTACTCTATAGAGTGATTTTGTAAATGAGTCTTAACGCATGTGTAAACTAAATGGTTGACATGACCTTACTCTAACAGTTAGAGGAAAGTGGTTCTAAAGCCATTACGTTATAGTTATCCACACATGTGATCTTGGCCACAACAAGAGACTTCACCCCAATGAATCTTTACAATCTCAAAGCCAAGGCTAAGTTGTTCATCTGTGCTTCAGTTCCCCCAAATAAATTCATAATTTAGAAAACTGAAGAAGCCACTCTCATAGGAAAGTGAAATTAGCCTTTCTACTGTGATGTTAATAAATCAACATTTGATAAAGACGTGAGAAGCTGGATTCCCAGACTGTGGAAATTTTTTTTAATGAGCCAAGCATGTAAATCTAACTCAAGTGAAATTACTAACATAATTAGCCTCAAAAAAATGGGTTTAGGAAAATGAGATGACCCCAGACTAGCTTATCTACCTTCTCTACCAGAAATCACCTCTTGGCAAGAGATGAGGCTTTTGGCTCAGCTCACTTGAAAATAATTTCATTTGCAATTTTTCTTAGCTATTTAATATAACAGGAGACTGACTCAAGTTGGTTCTGGTGGATAAAATAAAATCAACATGATGTATAATATAGCACAGCCAGTCAACAGGCTTTGCCCAACCAAATGCCACAGTCACACTGACCTGTTTGACTGATGATTTCAACAAATTTCTCATCTCCCACCATACATGCCACTGTTCCTTGAAATGTGATTCTAGTAGAAAAGAGGGATCTGGAATCAAAGCCCTCACAGCAACATCTAGGTTGGGTCCCCATCGCCTGGCTTACGGGGAACTGTCTGCCCCCAAAGCTGTGTTCACATTTGTAACTGCGGCGCTGGGTATCTGGCACACATTTTAAAAAGACATCGACGGCTTTGGAGAAACAGCTTGAAACTTCAGAATACCGACCAAAGAATGAAATTTGCTCCTTCAGTCACCTCATTCTGTAACATTTGCTTGGCCACTTGACTCCCTACCCTGAGTGAAGCACTCCCCACACCAGGGTGTGTAGGACAAGATGGCTCCAAATCACAAGTACATTGCGTTTTGCCATCGGTCAAACTGAGCTCTGAATCCTTCCATCCACCATCTTTCCAGCTGTGGGTTTCAGACCCGATTATAAATAGTATGATATAAGGGTAATGTGAGCAAAGTCTGATGAGTTTTATTTATTATCAAGCTCTCTACACAATGCCCAGTAAGTAAGGTGATCTACTGGAGTACTGTGTCTGACCTGGGAGGGGAAAAAAAACCCATAAAAAAATGTCAGCCAAATCACATCTTTCTTTGAAATTTTCCAGCTAAAAAGTCAATTGAACAAGGCCTAAGAATCCCTGCTTCTGAATCCTATCTCAATTTCGATTTCAAACTTCTACTGTTCATTATAACTACAAATAGACAACCCCATTGCCACAGTGGAGAAAAAATGAACCACAACTCGGAAAAAGTAAGTGAAAAGGCATTTGCATTGACAGAGTGCTAAGTTAAAACAATAATATATCTAGAAAGTACTGTGAAAATATATATCTCAAAATAGAACTAGGTTTAGTCAGAAGACTCAGTAAAACAATTGCTTAAAAAGCTGATCAATAAAAAGGAGAGCTAAAATAACCTTTGCAGGTTTTGACCCTTCCTTACTTTCTTGCCCTCAGACTACCAATGCTCAAGCGGAGTGATCAATAAGCCATGAAGAAGTGCTGGTATTTTTCAGGATCTCTTCAAGACAGCCTCCATCCTGGTAACTTGGCTCCTCTATCCAATCAAGGCAACTGATGGACTTTAACTGTATTTGGAGATTCAGGCTCAAAGACCTCATCGTCATCTTCCACCCCTTCTTCTATTGGTTTCATCTTGGCAGAGCCCCGCTGGTGTGGGGATGGCACATCTGTCAAAGACACAGAAAGAAAAACCACTTAATGGATAGTCTGCCCTGATGTTGGTGTGATGTATCAATTATTATCTCCAAATGAAAAGTAAAACTCTCTGGGAATCTACAGCTGGTACCAGCAATACAATTTCCCTACATATTGTATTTGCAATTCAGTATTTCAATAAAACAGAGGTCAAGAAATTACTCTCAGTTGTAAGAACACACGTGGAATGGATTCCACTACACATGCTTGGATGATATGAGCTTCTCAAACACATGCAGTTTCCAGTGGGCTGTCCGAAAGTCTGATTAGGACTCAGAATGCATCTTTCTACATTAATATCATACATGGTGGCTCGGGGTCCACAAAAGCTGATTTAACTCCTAGTTTCCATAATGAATAGTTCCGTCCTAAAGTTGTGGATGCTAACATCAGCTATAGCACCACCTTCCATCATCCTGCTACCACCTGTCCGGCCACTCTCTGGACTGATACAGGAGAGGGAGGGGTGGAAAGGAGGTGGGAGGAGAGAGGGACAGGGGCAGGGGAAGGGGCTAGAGCCCAAGCACACAGGAAAGTAAAGCCAGGTGAAGAAAATACAATCTCAAGCAGCAGAGGGGGCAGGAGCATGCCTAAAGCCTTTTAGGATGCCATTACAACCAAGGAGCCGGGTAACAAATGACTCAGTCAGTTCCTCGTTGGTTCGTGCATTTGCCAACTGTTTATTGAGCATTTACCACATAAGGGACAAAATGATTGATGCAGAAAAAAAATATGGTTTAAAAGTAAGAGTAGAACTTACTAGAAATGGTAGAATTTTTATAAGTAAAATATAAATAGTTCTCGAGGTGCTTAATGAACAACTCCCAGGAAAGCATAAACTCCCTTCCACACAATTCTCACATTTGTTCCATCAGGGTCTCCTCTGCCCCACCCACACCTGTGTGGTGCTCTTGCTGTCCCCTAACAGGGTGGAACCGTATTCTGTCAATTAGCAAATACTGAACTTAGGCTGGGTGTGAGGTTGACAATGGAAGCACAATGAGTGAAACCTGAGTTTTCAATTTGCTGGTATAGAGCAAGGGACGGAGGTGGGATCTTGCTAAAACATGAGGAACTGCTGTAAGAAATTTATCAAGATCAGCTGTTAATCCCTGGCAAGAGTCAGCAGCAGACAGCAGGGCCGGCCAGCTGACAGCGGATGCAGTCGGCAGCGAGGAGGGGCGGGGCCAGCAAAGCCACACAGCCCAGGCAGCGTGCAGAGTAGTCAAGGCCAGAGGATCCGAAAACACATCTGGGTTCAAAATTCTGCTCTGCTCCTTCCTAACTCTGTGACCTGCACTCCATTACTAAGCCCCTCTAGGCCTCAGGTTCCATTATCTGTAGAAGGAGATATTCCAAGGACCTGCCTCATGGCATTGTTGGGGGGATGAAACAAAATAATCATTCAGCATTGTGCTGGGCACACAGAGAATGCCAGTGAATGTTTATTATTAACTGCACAGTCCCAGTCACGCACTGGGGAGATGCCGCTCCCAACAGTCACATCATCCAGCATAAAAAGGATATTAATTACACCGGGCCGGACTTTGGTTTGGCTAATGTGCTTTTTGGACATACGTGGAAATTGTTCATTTTCAAGCATTTATGGTCAATTAAAATACTGAGTTTTTGGGGGGCACCTAGCTGGCTAAGTGTACGACTCTTGATCTCAGGGTTGTGAGTTCGAGCCCCACGTCGGGTGTAGAGATTATTTAAAAATAAAATAAAAATAAATCTTAAAAAAATAAAAATACTGAGTCTTTTGAAAGACAACTACCGACATAAACTGTAGAAAGTAAGGCTCCATTAAAATGGTCCAGGAACACAACTCTGTCAGAGAGCAAGCCTGGCAGAATCTCCCAGGAAAGCTCTTTTTATCCTTTTTAGTGCAGAGGACAGCATGACCACTAACCACAACCTCTGATGGGCATGTCTACTCAGAGGGCAATGAACATGTGAGCTTTAAGTGTGAACTTGGGCAAGTTACTTCACTCTCTGTCCCTCAACTGCCCCATCTGTATAATAAAAATAATGCTAATAATCTACTTCATATGGTTGTTAAGAGGACTAAATGGTTTAATATTTGTATAGTTCTTACATCAGTGCCTGGTATGTAATAATCATTTTGTCAATTTGTAGGTCAATAAAATGAGTGATTAATATGGTCTTTGGAGGACAATGGCCTGAGTAATTAGAAAACTTGCTAAAATTCATTATTGCCTCTAGGAAGAATAAAAAGAAGTGGGACCTGTACTTGAATAGGGATTTGTGTTTCTCATTCTAAACTGTCCTGAGTGCAGTAAAATTGTCTTAAAAAAAAGACTGGCCATGGCTTTCATCGTATGTCTAGCTTCAAGTAATAGTCAAGCCTCATAAAACATTAGCTTAGGATGAATTTCCACAATCAGATAAAACTCTCAGAGCAGGGGTGTCTGGGCGGCTCAGTTGATTAAGCATCTGATTCCTGATTTCTGCTCAGGTCATGATCTCACAATTCTTGAGTTTGAGCCGTGTGATGGGCTCTGTGCT
Source organism: Proteles cristata cristata (assembly GCA_017311185.1). Lineage (NCBI taxonomy): Eukaryota > Metazoa > Chordata > Mammalia > Carnivora > Hyaenidae > Proteles > Proteles cristata. The sequence continues at coordinate 3,614,233 of JAESUZ010001232.1, forward strand.
GACAGCATGGAACCGTTTGGTATTCTTTCTCTCCCTCTTTCTCTGCCCCTCCCCCACTCGCACTGTCTGTCTCTCTCAAATAAACTTAAGAAAAAATTTAAAAAAAAATAGAAACCAAGACTTAACAATTTTTTTTAACACTTATTCATTTTTGAGACACAGAGAGAGAGACAGAGCACGAGCAGGGGAGGGACAGAGAGAGAGGGAGACAGAATCTGAAGCAGCTCCAGGCGGGCTCAAACCCACAAACCATGAGACCATGACCTGAGCCAAAGTCAGACGCTTAACTGACTGAGCCACCCAGGCGCCCATTTAATTAAAAAAAAATTTTTTTTTTTAACAAGAAACCAAGACTTCTGATTGGTGCTACTCCCACAATAAAGCAGCTTCTTCCTATGGTCTCATTCTTGTCACTCTCTCTCTCAAAATAAATAAATAAACTAAAAAAAAAACCTCTCAGAAAAAGCAACAAGATGGCACACCTAAGAGCATTAAACCAGATCAGTAATAGAAAGCAATCAAACATAACTGTAAAACACACAAAACAGAAACACACCCAGTTAAGTTTGACTGGGGAAGTAAGACTAATTGATCTGGTTTTTAAGTCCATCTATCAAACCAAGGGTGACATTCCATAGCACCCTGTGGCTGCTATCTACACGTGGGCCAAAATGCTCCCTACCCTCTCAGCTCCATCGCCAATCAGTCCATCTTCCTACTGAGAGAGAATAAAGAGGGGACCCAACAGAACTGGAAATGACGTGGTGACAACCGTCCGAGAACATTCAACTTCTCTGTGAAAGACCTAATTCAGTCCCCGGTACATTTGCCTCAGCCAAGGAAGAGCTGGGGTGCGTACTACATAGCATTAAGAAAACAGCAATGCAGGAATCACTGACAGTTCTGGGGTGACACTGACATGTGTCCAAGTTGGGCCTCCTACCTCCTACAGTGCAAGCTCTGGCAAACTCTTTGCTCCCCAAATCCAACCCTCCTTCCCCTCTTCTCCTCTTGCTTTTCTCCCTACCTGGAATGGCCTCTCCACTCTCATCTCTACCTGTCAAATTCCTATCCATCCGTCAAAGTCAAGGTCAAACCCCACCTTCATCTGGAGTCTTCTGTAATTCCTTGTGTGGGGAGATTCTATTCTTTAGAAACCCACAGCCCTTTCACATTCTATATTTCTTTGTGAGCACAAGTACGAGCCCCTATCCCTGAATGGAAAACAAGCATGTTGAGGGCTGTAGACCTCTTCCCCTCCTGCTGATCTTGAGGCTGAGGGAAAGACACACGGCCATCACCTTTAATGCTTGATGGATCAATTCCCCACCACATCAGTGGGGAATCACCAGCATTCCTTAAGTGCAGACAGGTCTCCAGCTACAGTAAAACCTCACTATGAACAGAGACTGCTATTACTGTATTCTGTGTCATGCTCACTGAGGGAAATCATTTTTATATGGTTGACTCAACAACAGTGTTTACAGCCCAGGTTATAGCACGTGCTTATAGCATGGACAACAGTGCATATAGCATGACTGGACAGTGCTCACAGCATGGGAAGAGCACCGTCCCCTCAGGTAAACATCAGTAGGCTCGGCAGTCTCATCATCACCTGCCACAGAGTTTTCATCCAATCAGCAAAAAGAGTCCCTGAGTGATGGCAGGGCACTTGAGGCTGGGTTAAATGGTAGGGAAATAAAATTGGATCAAATGGGGTCTCTGACTCGATCTTATTTTATTTCTCAGGAACTCAGCACACTTTTCAGAGCAATTCATGCTCACCACATCCATACTATTTTTTTACTTTATACTCAGAAGGGAAAGCAAAGACAACCTGGACAGCCCGTGGAAGAAAAGAGTGGGGAGGCTGCTGTGGGTGAACACCTTCCTCACGAGCAAGTGAACTGCCTCGGCACAATCAGATCCGGCAGGATAAATCGGGTGGCCTTAACGGCTCTGCTCCCATTCTTTTCACAGGATACTAGATAGACTCTCATTTCAGGCTTGGTGGCTGGGTCGGCGCCCACAAGCCCCTCTGGTCCCAGCTCCCATGGCAGCACCCTGGCGCTCTTCCTCCCCCCTGCAGGTGCCCTGGAAGGCAACAGGAACTCAGCCTGCCTTGTAACCACGGCAAGCTACCCAGTGCCAGCTGGCCACCTGAACCCTCAGTAGGAATCAGGGCTGCAGAGAGAGTGCCCATGCTTTGTCCCAACCTCACTTAGCCTGACCCTCCTGTACCTCTGAGGGCCAAGGGTGATGTTCACCTGGTCTACCGGTGGATCTGTCACTGTCACGGACAGCCAGGACAAAGACAGGCTTTGAGGAACAAGGAGCTCACCTGCCCTAGACCCTATGCCCTCTGACCTTGGCAGGGGACCCACTGGTTCAGTGGAAAGACTCAGTCGCCATTACTATGCCGCTAGAAAGAATTTCTTTGTCCGCTAATCAATCCAAACCCAATTTGGAGTGTAAACAATAACAACCCCCTAAAAACTAGTAAAAGAGAAAGAGAGAGAGACTTTTCTGCTTCAAGGGAACCATCTTAACATATCACAAGCTGAGCATTAATAAATTCTTTCTACAAGTTTGCCTGGTTTTTCATTAACTTTATGCACTGATGTATCAGCAAAAATTTGCCCAGAAGGCCCAGCCTTACCTAGAGGAAAGAGCATGAGGAGAGGAGTGAGGAAGAAATGGAGCTTATCTTTACTTAAGTGCTTTTCAAATCACTTTTGCCCCTCAAGGACATATCCACGAGGTACATGACCTTTGTACAATGCGTTACTTTTCATTTATTCCTCTCAATTCTAGAGAGGCAAATCATTCCATATCCATAAATTTTCCAGAAAACTGATTTTTATCCTTCTTCCATTAAGACCGCATTTACAGCTGGGAGACAGAAGTGGTTAGCTACATCCTTTGGAATTTATTATAATTAAGAAGAGATAATTAGCATTATTTTCTGCTATGAGCTATAATCATCTTCTACTTGGATCTGGGTGCCAGTTAACAGAGTTTATTATAAAAATATGTAAAACAAATAGTCTCAGGCTGAGCTGCAATACAGATTTATCAGGTGTGAAATTGTTAACCAGTTATGTCAAGAGTTACTGTTGTTTGGGGATGTTATCTATTACACCAAGTGGCAAGAAAATCTTCTGTCAAAAAGACTTCTACATCCCTTTCATAGATCACAATGCACCCAGAACATTGCTTTCTTACAAGGCACCGAGAAGGCACAGTTGCAGAGCAGAATTTCCTCTGAGCTGCGCTCCACGTTCAGTGTATTCAGCTGAGAGAGAGAACGGCAGCATCAGTCAGCAATCCTGAGCAGAAGGAAGAAAAACTCAAACTCAAAAATATAGGCTTTGGTGTAGAAGATGTAGGTTTAGAAGTAAGAGCCCTGAACCAAATAGTGGCCCCTTTCACTCATGCCAGATCACAGGGGGTGACAACACTTGTGGAAGATTTGGAAGCAGAGTCTCTCCTGAGCAGACTTGTTCAGAGAGCAGCCAGTGCCGGATCCTAGTTGAGGAGGACAGGAGTTTGCACTGAGGCCCACTGTGTGTCCTGCAAGTATAAGCAAGTCACGGGGCTTAGCCTGTCCCACCTGACCCTTTCCTGTCTTTCTAACATTCCCAAAGTAACACAGGAAGGCTTTTTACATCCAGACCAAGGAGATCTTATGTAACAATCAGTCAAAATTCGGATAGCCAGAGAAGTGAAAAATTAGGGAAGAGAAATTCCTTTTGACAGAATTTTGTCCTTATTAAGCTTATTCTGTTTCAGTGTGCTTCTAATTACATGAGGACCTGAGGGCATCTCTTAGCAAGACAAAGTAAAGAGACATATTTGTTGTTCTTAAATTCAGAGTGAAGGTCACACCTGTTCCACAGAATGAATAAGCAGCCTCAAGTTTGCTCTTCAAATAAAGAGAATATCATGATATGAAATTTGTCAAGTGAGTTTTTCTCTCTGCTTAAGAACCACAATTTTTAAAAAGAGCAAACACTTTTGTAAATTATCTAATATAATGTTATATGATTTTCCTCCTTTCTTCTGTTAACTTTCATGACATTTTCCTCATTCCTTTCAAAGTGTTCCTATGTTTATTATGTTTAACCATCTGGCCAACTGCTTTAGCAAGTAATTAAAAACCTTGCAAAGGGTTTAGAATTTTAATTAGATTATACAATTTTTGATGAATGGGGATAGGGAAGGATTTAATGGTTTCTTTGCTAGAGAGGATTATCATCCCGTTTCCTGCCTTGCCTAAGTATATCATAATATTTTTCTAAATTGAAGGATTGTGTTTGGATTGAAACTTTCTGAACAATAATGATGACGGTTAGTATGGCTTTCATACCTAATTTCCCTTGGAGAAACTCAGCACCAGCATTGAAAACTCAAGCAAAGAAGTTTATGGCAAATTATGGCAAATAGAGAGATCAAAAGGGGTTAGTGGTTCCCGTGAGGTTTTCTCTGGCCCAACGGGTCATTCCCAGATCAATTTCTAACTACTCCCATGGGTGGTCAGGGCCCTGAGCTGCATGGTGTGAGCAGCCAAAGAAGAGTGGAAGTCCTGTAGCCCCTTCTTGATCACAAAGAGAAAGCTGTAACATCATGGAGATAGTGGATAAACTCAGAACCAGAAGCCAGTTCCAGGATGGCACCTGTGCACAGACCCAGGGAACAACCAGTCCAAAATGAAATAGGAGAATGGGAGGTTCTGTGAGAAAGATCTCTGAGAAAAAGGGCACACAGAATTGATGTACTGAGAGAGTAGAGTTATAAGAAAAAGAATTCAAGGATGAGGAAAAAGAAAGGCAACTAGAAATATCTATAAAGACAAAAAGCAGTATGAAAAGGCATGGTTCAAATATGAAACACCTGCTCAGACATTAAGAAGAAATAAATTGGGTTTTAACCCAAAGACAGAATGAACAAAAAGCTAGAAGATACTAGGGATATGGTGAATAAAATGGCCCTCAATGCAAGGCAATTAAAAACATTCAGGAAAAAAAAAAAAAAAAGGTCAGGTATGAAGTAAACTGTGATTGATTTTTGTGCTCTGTGTGAGAGGAGAACCCATTTGAACTTGATACTAGAAACAGTCTCCTTGGAACAGAACAGGAATCATGACACTGAAATCAAAAAGAAAGAAATGTAGCCGTAGCCCACTATTTGGTTCTGAATAAAGGGTAATAAAGTCAACTCTGTTTATTTGCTTAAACTTTGCAAAACAAATCATAGAGAAAGCAAGGAAGACCTAATTGCTGTTATGAAAGAGAACAGAGTACTTAATACCACTGAACTGTACACTTAGAAATGGTTAAGATGGTAAATTTGATGTCATGTGTATTTTATGACAAGAATATTTTTTAAAAAAGAGATAACAGAATATATTTGTTATCAACCTTGAGTGTTTAGAAGTTAAGGAAGAGACCCACAACAATGTAAAGGTAGAAGGGGAAAGAATAAGAAAGGGTAGAGATGCTAATGTCCTCACCTTTAAAAATGCTTCAGAGAGAAAACAAAATTGAGATGTAAATGTATTATTTAATGTTACAAAGGTATATAATAAAAGAATAAAAACTAGTGATAACACCATATTGAGCAGAAGGGCAAAGGGAAGTTAAAAGTGAGCTAAATTATTAGGGACGACTGGGTGGCTCAGTCGGTTAAGCACCCAACTTCAGCTCAGGTCATGATCTCAGTTTGTGAGTTGGAGCTTTGTGCTGACAGCTCAGAGCCTGGAGCCTGCTTCGGATTCTGTGTCTCCCTCTCTCTCTGCCCCTCCCCTGCTTGTGCTCTCTCAAAAAAATAAAAAAAGTTAAAAAAACTTTTTAAAAATGAGCTAAGTTAGATTAGTAGATACAGTTTAAGTGGATAAATCAATAAATAACAGGACATTATTTTGCATTTTGGACAAATGTTGTTCCAATGTGATTGCTCCTAGGGAGCAAATAGGTTGGAGGGGGTCAGTTCTTTTCTTTGCAAAAATTGTTTTTTTTATTTTACTACTTATCTGTGTGTATGTATTAACTTGTTAATTTTTAAATTTTTTATTATTGAAAAATGTGTAACTGTATAAAATCCCTTGACTGTCATTTTACAGGTGAGAAAACACTGTGTGAAAATAGAGTGAAAATGCAGCGAATGGATTGGTGATGATGAATTCAGGAGTCACACAGCACAGTCCCTACTGGCTGGGGGACCAAGGACCCAGAGGAGAGAAATGTCCAATTTCTCAACCTTAAAAGGGGAAAACACCACACACACCTGATTGGGTGGTTGTGAAGATGACATGAGAGCATCTATGAACATGGTCAGACGTGGCTGCTGCCACAGCAGCGGGTAAGAACCCCTGAACAGATTATCATTCCCACATGGATATAGATATTTGCACAGTAAAAAGCAAGACAAGAACATATAACAAATTCAACACTTCTTTGTTTCAGAGCTATCTCAGTAACCTTGACCCCTGTTTACTTAACCTCCCTAAGCCACTTTTTACTTACGTACAAAGCAGGGACACTGCTTTTCTCTAAGCCCTCTTGGTGGATCTGCAAACTGTTCCCTGGGTATTCCTGCTGCCTGATTATGTCTCCTCTCTACCTCTCCATAAAATCCATGGAAAGCTTGTTTATATGTACACAGCTGTTTATAAGGGGGAATGCAATACAAATTGAGTTGAACAGGTTATTTCATGAGACTGGCCTTGAAACTAAGAATTCTGTATTGGTTTTTTCTATCTTTCCAGGTAAATAAACGGGAAAGATGGCTGAGAGAAACTCATTATGTCAGATATGCTATTCGTCTTTGCAGATAAGAATACTAACCAGATGCAAGCGAACTTAAAGCATATTTGTGCATGTAGGTCTTATGAAATTAGTAGGTTGTCCAGAACACTATGTTGATATTAATAACAAAAAAATCTCAAGAGACTTTTCTCAGTAAGAAGTATCTCTCTAAATATGTTGTAGTATCTTTAAAACTCATAAATTTATACAATTATATATTATTACTAAATTATAACTTACAAAAAAATACATGGTTTAAACTAACAAAACCTTTCAAAGATGAGTTCCAACAGACTGCATTGCCTATACTGCCTCAGAATTTAAGAAACAAACACACAAATGAAACAATAGGTTATTTAACCCCAAGCAATGAAAATAAAGTTCTACAACTTTTAAGGAAGCATAATATGCTCTCCAGTTGCCATGACGATGCTGTACTCGGTGCCGCTCATCAGCAATGGACCTGTCCAGTACAACCAATCTGTGTGTCGTGTGTTTTCTACACCACATAGGGAGCTAAACCTCAAAAGGAAGAGAAGATGGCGAGGTATGCTGATGAGCACTTGATCCAGGAGCGGAGAGAAGAGAGCTTCTGTCCACATGAGGGCATGAGTGCTCGCTTCGGCAGCACATATACACATGAGGGCATGAAATTCTTCCCACACGTCTTGGACGTCTCCTTCCTTCCTGTCCTTCTGTTCCATAATCACACTTCCAAACATGAGACAAGTAATGAAGCAACAGGAAAGTGAAAATGAGTTAAATTAATTGGATTACAGGCTACAAACAGGTAGGAAGCAATTTTTTGTCAGACTATCTCATTACTTCACTTTCTTGTCTTTAAAGGATCATTTGAAGTAGAAGGCAGAATCTGTGTGGCAAAGAGTAGAGATCTTGCTCTGGACTTAGCATCATGTGACATGTGTAAAAATGGAGCACAACGTAAGAAATAGGATCAGCAGCAATTTTGTTTCGTGCCTTCACAGGAATCTATGCCGGCCTGTAGATCCACCTACCAGTAGATGGGAAATACAAGAAACATCTTAATCACCGCCATGGGGAGGCGATCAGCAAAATTACAGGCTGTAGGGAGTGAGTCCTACTTCTCACTACTCAAAGTGTAGTTCGGGGACCAGCCACATCAGCATCGCTGGGGCTCCTATTAAACATGGGAACGCCAGACCCCGCCCCAGTCTGCTGCATTAGAACCTGTAATAAAATCTCCAAGTGATTCACATTTACATTTCAGAATCAACGTTCTATAGAGCAATCAAAACAAGACAAAACAAACCCTCTGCGCTGAGTGACAGTGACCCAAACAGCAGCTGCTCTGTGGCATCCTAGGGTGAAGGGGACACAGACCTGGAACAACACCCCATGTACACCTGAGCGAGAGAGCAGCCCCTTCATCATAGCCAGGAATTTGGGAAGTAGCGCTGTATCTTCTAGCGAAAGCTAGAATGCATCTCTATGCAGGATTACAATGAAGACTCCATGTGATTATGTACAGACAGTACCTGAAAAAACAATAGCTACTCTTGTCCATAAATGTTTGCTACCTTCTCTCCTCAGCATTCATGAAGCCGCCAGCACTGATGAGTAAGGCTGACATAAATGCTCCCATGTGCATGGCAGAAACCCAGAATGGTAAGAGCGCGGTCACTTGCTTTATGGGCCTCACAGTTATGAAGACCTACCACATAGTCAAAAAGTGGAAATTTTGTTATTCCAGCCCAACAATCTTATGAGATTCGTCCTATATTCTCTGTTTTACATAAAATATAATCTGTACTATGGAAGAGTAGATGGCATATGGATGGGTCTGGCAAAGAGAAGCCTAAAACCAAACCAAACCAAACCAAAACACCCAGACTTCAGGAATTCTGAGCTAAAACCTAAGAAAGAGAAACTAGTTTCTGATGAATTTCATGCTAGGATGAATTAAATAATTCATAGTATCCATGATGTGGTCAAGTACTAATGTCTTTCATGAAACTGCAGGAAGAGAAGCCAGGAAACTTAGAAGGAGGGTTGGTCAAAGGAAATTACATATGAGCATGGCTTTGTTGTGCAATTCACATACACCCACATTCAAAAATAAGCTCTCATGTGTAGCCATATACATTTGTATCGATATGTAAGATTTTGCATAATAAATCTGAGGCTAAAATAATCAAATAAGCAACTTAAGCAGGTTGTACATATTTCTATTTTTAATGTGTATATATTTATTTTGAGAGAGAGAGTGTGCTTACAAGCAGGAGAGGGACAGAGAGAGAGTGAGAGAGAGACTCTCAAGCAGGCTCTGTGCTGTCAGCACAGAGCTGGCACGGGGCTCAATCCCAGGAACCACAAGATCATGACCTAAGCCAAAATCAAGAGTCAGACACTTAATCAACTGAGCTGCCCAGGTGCCCCAGGTTGTACATATTTCTAACACAGCGAAAAACAACTAGACAAGGGACCTGAGAAGTAAAATGCAACCCCACACTCAAGGGGAGCACATTTCTGTACAAACACAGAAGTACCAATTATCCATGCAGAGAATGGTTGTTTGGATTAAACTCACGACTCACTAGAACGAAGAGGGAAGGAAAGAGACTAGAAGTTGTGGCCAGAACCAAGCCTGTGATGAGATATCACAACTCACGTCAGGTTAGAAAGGTCATGTGATGGGGCGCCTGGGTGGCTTAGTCGGTTAAGCGTCCGACTTTCGCTTAGGTCATGATCTCGCGGTTCGTGGGTTCGAGCCCCACGTCAGGCTCTGTGCTGACGGCCAGCTCAGAGCCTGAAGCCTATTTCAGAGTCTGTGTCTCCCTCTCTCTCTGACCCTCCCCTGCTCACGCTGTCTCTCTCTCTCCTAGAAATAAATAAAAAAATATAAAAAAAAAAGAAAGGTCCTGTGACTTGGAGACTCCAAGTTCCACAGCTATTAATTATTAGAGCAAGATTTGAATCCAAGTCTGTATGTACAACATAGGTGACCAATCCACCTGGAAATGTAGATTTCTGGTGGCACAAACAGTACAAATGTTAATCTCAAACACATGTTTTAATTCTATTTAAACAACATACTCTAGATAAACATTTTTTTCTAAAATGTTATTTTACTCCCCAAAGATTTAGATTATACAATGAAATACCATAGAAAAATAAAAATTTATTAATTATTATTTAATTCTCTTCCTGCAGACCTTTCATTGTATAGTAATCACTGTACATGTAATTAAGATAGGTCCATTTGAGAATGCTTATTGACCTTCAAACAGTTTTAACAGTTTGGCAGATAAGGCATTTGATATGCTGGCAGATTGCAGTTTGGTCAGCCTCAGTCAGTACTTGCAAAAGTTACATTAGAATAAGACACAACCATCTCCCATTTCCCACTTGTGTTACTCCCAAAATCTCCTTTTGGTCCACAACACATTTCTATGCCTAGACTTTGCTTTGGAAGCTAACACCTACATGGCTTTGTCAATTCCAGCCTCTCCCAACTATGCAATCCTTAATCCAATTTATCTGAAGCATCCAAAGTTACAGGATAATTTACATAAACATTTAGGGATTGTTCAATGTGTACCTGTATTTCCTTCAAAGTTATTTTAGATTAACACACAACTGGAAACATTAATAGTTTTTAGTTTATGCAGTGGTAGAATCTGTCTGACTTGTTGCTACTTCAAATGAATTTGTTCATAGGGCACCTGGGTGGCTCAGTCGGTTAAGCATCCGACTCTTAGACTCAGGTCACGATCTCATGGTTTGTGAATTCTAGCCCTGTATAAGGCTCTGCACTGAGTGCCCAGGGCTTGCTTGGGATTCTCTCTCCCTCACTTTCTGCCCCTCCACTGCTTACATATGCACTCTCTCTCAAAATAAAAATAAAAAGTAAACTTAGGGACATATGGGTGGCTCAGTCAGTTGAGTGTCTGACTTCAGCTCAGGTCATTTTTGTGGGTTCAAGCCCCACATCAAGCTCACTGCCTTCAGTGAAGAGCCTGCTTCAGATCCCCTAACCCCTCTCTCTGCCCCTCCCCTGCTTGCACTCTCTCAAAAATAAATAAAACATTTTAAAAAATTTTAAAAATACAAATGAATTTGTTCAAAGCTCTACTTATATTACCAATCTTGGGATAATTCTTACAATAATTTTAAACATTAATTTTAAGCACTTAATTCTTAAAATAATTCAGTTTCTCCCATTTTACTTACTAATCTTCAACATCTCTGTTTTGAAATGTTACTTACTTAAAATGTTTTAAATCTTGGAAAAGATTTAATGTTTCCAATCTTGGAAAACTCGCCTCTTGGTGGGTGTGTGTGTGAATGAGGTAACTCACAGGGGTAATGAGTGGTTTCCTTCATCTTCAGGAATACTCCATTACCGAACACCTGTTAACTCTTGGCGCTCATACTGATACCCAGTCAGCAGTAAAACATCCAACAGTTACTTCCTATCATCTTTAACACACTGCTGGGTCTAGGCTTTCACTTACATGAAAATCATGAAAACAATAATGCTGAATATCCAGCAAACCATATGGACTCTTTCACATTATCCCAGTGAACCCGTATTTAAGAAAGTGCATGGCAAAACAAGGGAACAGTTTCTGAAACAGGAATAAGAGTTCTAAAGTTGGATATAATGGATGTGCAATATGGAAAAGGAAAAGCAAGAAAAAATTATTATTGGAGTGCCTGGGTGGCTCAGTCATTTAAGCATCTGACTTTGGCTCAGGTCGTGATCTCACAGTTCATGGGTTAGAGCCCTGTGTCAGCACCGAGCCTGGAGCCTGATTTGGATTCTTCTGTGTCTCCCCCCCTCTTGGCACCCCCCCCCCCCCGCACCTGTGCGTGCTCTCTCTCTCTCAAAAATAAACATAAAAAGAAGAAAAAATTTATTATTTTTATTGACAGATTGCCAAATCTTTACTTGCAAAGTTACTTTTCTGATCAAAGTTGTCTTTTGTCTATTTCCAATGACATCTAGCAGAGTCCTGGAGTATTATCAGTGTGGAAAAACTTACGGAGAGAGGACATGCTGGAGGTGCCCCTAAGAAACTGGTGTAAGCCATCTTCACTGTCACTGGAGCTGGCTATACTGTTCCTCATTTCCAGCATGGAGATCTGTGTGCACAGGCTGAGCTGGTGTTCCAACTTTTTGGCCTTCTACAAAACAAAGGGTTAAGATTTCAGAGATCTCTGGGACTTCGGTCAGATATTCCCTGTAAACAGCATTTATTTTCCTTGAAATGAAAACTACCTGGTACATAGTAAGTGGCCAAAAAATGTTAGGTATAACCTTTATCATAAGCTATTACTATACATACATTACAAAAACTTAACATACTCAATAGCTTATTTATTAAAATGAAAAATGACAAGCACCAACCTAATTTGACGAAGGGCCTAGACTAGAAGATGTTAGAGAACACATACCCATATGCATAGTTCCTGGAGATTGCTACTTATCGCAGAATTGATGTTCTGCGATTTCTCTTCTGTCATCATTTTAATTTCCCTCTACGCAATTGTGGGGAAATGAAGATCAAATTGCAAATTGTTGAAGATCCATACAGCTCTGAAGTTCTTAACTGGATTGCCACAGGCTCCCTCCCTTCCCCCTCTTGTCAGTTATGGGCTTTCTGGAAGGGGGCTCAACCAGGAGGACATGTAAGACACCAGGGTTAAAATGCAAACTTCCTGTTCGTCTGAGTTTGTCAGTGTTTCTCAGTCTGCAACCTTCCTGCTGCCCCGTCTTCCCTGGCCTACTCTACCTCCCATCCATCCCTCCAACTCACTTACCATCTTCCTTAGACTGACTGATTCTTGATGAGAGATCAGCACCACATCACCACAAATGGAGGTCCCTGACATTTGAAGACAACTCACCAGGTAATGGCAAATATAATAATTACAAAATATTTCCATGCTTTTGAGAAACGATTCCCCTGAAGTTCTCTAAATTGCAAGCATTGCCACTTCACTTATGATTAATTAATTAAAATTCAGAAAAATATATATTGCATACAGTGAGGTATGCCTCAGAAAAACACTTACTTTATCATTTAAGGTGGGATCATTCAACGAGTAGAGCTTATTGGTAATGTCTTTTCCTATGAGATACCTAAATATTTCATATAGAAACGGTTCTGATTCCAGAAAGTAAGTTAATCTTTCTCTTGACCAGCATAAAAATCTGCAGTTATCATCTGCAATGATGGTGACCTGCCCAAGAAACAAACACAGAAAGAAAAAAGTACATCTGTATATATGAATTAGGACTATAATAATTTGGGGGAAAGGAAGAGTAGAATAAGTTAGTGGATATTATTATAGGAATGATTTATCATATCAGTTAAATTAAAATAAAATAATGTTTAAAACCAAGAAATCTGCAGACTAAAAGCAAATTCTCCAAGTTTCGTTGCTGTGCAGTTCTATGAGGTCTGGTGTCAAAAACACTGCTATAGAGTGTACTAGACCAATGTTCCAATTAGACATATAATTTATGGTTAAATATTTCTTTACACACTGATGATTACAACAGAGGTTTAAGAATACGGCTTCAAGCAAGAGAACTGAGCTAGTAAGATTCATGAGGCAATTTATAGATGAAAGATCTCCTGCCCAGCCAACTCTGCAAATGAATACTAGTGAATAAGAAAACAGACTCCTATGAATTGGTTTTAGGGTCTGGGCTGTTGCTGAGGAATATGGCTAGTGAGGGTCCTTCTCTGCATCCTTCTGTCATAGATAATTCTTGAGTGTGACCTTTCAGGGCTAGGTCCAGGGTATTGGGAAACTGTATCTTTTCCTTGAGCATTGTTCCACAGGAAAGCGTGAAACACTGTAACTGCACTGCATTGAGCTCAAGTTCTTCAAATAAATCCTTTCTCCAGGGTGAGAGGTTAAGCCTCACAACTCAGTGTCAGGAGCCTTTTCCCACATGGCGGTCCCCTTCCATCAGTTAGTATTCCTCCTCTGAGCTTCAATATGGTATTCATATCACTGAACCCACACTCATCTGTGGACACATCTGTCTCCACCAGGCACCTCCAATCTGATGGCAGGGATTATGCATCTTATGTCTGCTTGCCCAGCTTCCAACAGAGTGGTGCTCAGTGTGTATTTATTATATGAAGGAATTAATAAATGAACACAAATACTGTTGAAGGCAACAACTATTTTTATATCCTCAACATTAAACCCAATGCCTGTCCTGGTCAATTAATGAAGGGTTTTTGAATTGACATGAAATCATATCTGACTGTCAGAGCAAATATTTCCAATTTCCCCTTGGTTTGTCACAAAATTAAACATATTTTGATTATGAGGCAGTACGTTGTCTACTAAGAGACAAAATGGAAAACCCAGGTTCTAAACTAATGTTAACAGCTGAAATTTGACCTGTAGCAAAGTAGAGGGTTTAGCTGCTTTAAAAAATGGGTCAATATTCCTAGAAAAAAGCTTGCATTTATTTATTGTATTGAGAGTAGGAATCTCCAAAAACCAAACATATTTGGATTTAAGAAATTCATTACCAACTCTATGACTCGATAAGACACAAAGTTCTACTCATTCTTTCAATGTACATTATGTACCTACTTTATGCTAGACACTGTTAAAGGCATAGACATTACACTGTGAACAAGAAAGACAAGATCCTTGCCCTAGGAAGCTTACATTTTAGTGAAGGAAGTAGATAATAAATAAAGAAATATGATGCCTTCAGGTGGCACCAAGTGTTTTGATAAATACACAACAGGGGAAAGCAGTAGAGAATCTATAGGGAATGACAGTCACACGTAATACCACTCACTTTAAAAGCGTATTGTACTTTTAAATATTTTTAGGTGCTTTTACATCTATAAGTGGATCCTCAAAATTGCCTTTCAGATACGGCAAGTAATATTCTTCCTCATTTTTCAGATGCCAGATGAGAAGAACCCAAAAGTTATTCATGAGCACATGTTACCTAGTGGTGAGGTGAGTACTTCTGACTTCCAGCCCCGACATTTCCAGCCAAATCCTACCCAATGTGTCCAATATTCACCAACACAATCACATTGAAAGTAATTTTGCTAAGTGACCACAAGGTTGGCTCAGAGTCCATCAAAAGTTCCTCATACAGACAACAGTTGAACACAATGTCATGAAGCCTACACTTAATGGAGAAAGCTGGTAATAAGTAAAGATGTGTTACAAAAAAAAAAAAAAAAACGATTTCTAAGAAGAGAAGTATAAGGTCAAGCCAGTACTAGGGGTTCCCAGAAACGCTAAGATATGGGCAAATAAATGCAAGGTGACTAAATACTATTCCACGGGAATAATTAGAGAAGGGTGAGCACTGGTACTCACTATAGCACAGCCCTGCAACTGAGCACTGTTGCTTCATTTGGCAAAGAGGTTATCTGTGACTTTGGAAAACATAATTCATGTGCAATGGGGAAAGAAGTTAAAAGAGGAGTTGGAAGTAATCCAAGAGAAGAAAAATGAATTGTACCTAGGTGATGTTTAATGCATTTAACTTCTTTTCAATCATTCCAATAACCTCAAGTTTCCATGGAGGCAATGACACTTCTGATACAATCATTTGTTTAGCAAATACATTTCTTATTGGTGGTTGAAAAATACTGTGAACTTGTTTAAATTGTTATTACATTTAGATTTAGTAACAGCATTCTAATAATAAGCTATACCTAGAGTATGAATGAGTAACTCACAAGTCCATGAGCGCAGGCATTTAATTGGAAGCGGGTAGTTAGCATATTGACTGAGGTCATTTTATGTGATGGCTGATGCTTCATTTCTGCCAAAAGACATTTGTGTTTAACGATTTCCTGTCACAAGAGCCAAGTAAAACATATTTTAATGAGGAATTTCTACAAAGCAATGTAAGATTTTTTTAAAGCTTCCATAAAATAAATTTGCTTCTTTAGTCATTAGGGCACCTCGGCAGTGCCCTGCTTCAGTTCTTGTGAAGAAATAAAAGCAAACATGGCAATGGAAGATACAAAGGGATTTCTTTCAGGGAGAGAACTGGACTAAGGTTTTTCATTCGGGTTTGCCCTGATTACTTCAAGGCACTAGGCCTGCCCCTCACTTTAGGCTCTACACCCTCACAGAATGAGAAGACATTGCACAAGAACAAGGGTGTCTAGGGGAATAGCTGAATGTGCCAGAATTGGAAACAGCGGTCCAACAATATGACTGATGAGTGTCTTCAGGAGAGAATGTGTTATTTTCTTCATGTATTGCATCACATTTCACACATCAGGAACATGAAAATGTCCTAGGACTGGTGTGTTCAGCCAAGGCTTAGAGTTCTCATGAGCACCAAAATACAGTAGAATCAAAGCTGGCAGATTAAACTGCTTCACCACTTAACCAAAAGATTTACTTAATACTATAAGATTTGATTTAAATACAGGTGAAAGTTTAGTGTTCATTTATCTCACAAGAGCCTGGATTTCCAAGACATTCTTCTTCCCTTCAAGTCAATAAAGCTTTGATTTTCAGGCTTCCCAGCACAGGATATGCAACTGACTACGGCAAAGCAATAGCGGGAGACAGAATACAAAAGATATATGTGAAAATGGTAAAGCGCACTTGATATAAAGCAATTGCATGAAGAAAAAGAAACCAAACACAAAAGACTACCTCTCCCTCTTATAATAAAAATACCCAACATTCTATCAACAGTTCTAAGTAGCAACTTTTGTGCGTAAGTACAAAATGGCTGTAAGCACCTCTCGAGTACCTGTGAGTTCAGAATCTGTTTCTCATCCCTGTCACTGTGCCTGTCACAAGCTTCACACATGTACCCAACCAATATTTGCTGTGCAATCTCAAGAGACAGACATTGAGTTCATTTGCCTTTCTTTTCTCCTTTCACTTTAGTGAAACGTACTTTGGGAGTACCCCCTACCAAAGATGCATTTAAAGAAATACAAATTCAAAGGAAGTAGCTCCTTTGTCAGAATATTTTTAATTGTTCAGAATTAAAGAAAAATGAGATTAGCAGGAAAAAAAGCATGTGGGTGGAGAAGTCTGACCACTGACTCTCTCAAATGTCTTCTGTTACAAGCACGGGTAGTGAGAGGTTGCAGCAAAGTTTCTCTGGGAACATGCTTCACAAAGAGGCACTATATACTCCTACACAGATGTGCAACAGCTATTTTTACTCTTGAGTATCTGCCAAAGGGAACATTTTGTAAACAATCAAAACACAATTTCTCCTGAGGGCTTCTTCTGACGGAGTCTGCTCCAATTGTACAGAGCACAAGTTCCATGATGCTAGAGTAGTTTCTTTCCATTGACCAATCAGAAAATGCCTCAGTACATTCTACGCAGACAAGAGATGGCTGGTGTTGGAAAGGCTGAATAAATATCCTTTACCAGCTACGGATACCTTGAGTTTGCTCGTATTTTGGAATCTTCACAGAAATTATCATGAACACTTCTCAGCTAGCAAATCCCAATCCCTGGTCCCCAAGAAGAAACTGTAGCTAGTGGTAGGAATTCCTTTTTGTTAACTTAATTAAAATATAATTTGAAGTCCGGTGAAAAAGACAATACATGCTCATATTCCTGAATTCTCAGGGAGCATTTGCTTCTGGAAACAAAAGTGTTTCAGTTTCTACCCCCTTGCCAAATCCCAGTCTCTTCAGGGTATAATGACACTGGGTCATTGTGTAATACCACTTGCTACTATACATAGAGAAATGGATGCAACAGATAAATGTGTATACTATCCACGGATAAATGGGCTTTGGACGAAGAAATGTAAGGGCAGAGGAAAGAAGGAGAGAAGAAATAAGTGGTCCTGTACTCATTTGTAAATGGTGGTGATTAAGGATATAGTAAGAACATTAAGTCTCGATGCATAGCTGACCCTCACAAACAAAAGGTTAGAGTCTAAATTCAGGAAGTCACAATAGAGCATTAGCCTTCTACTTCTGTATCTTAAGCTCAGCCTGTTTGGGAACAGTACTACACCCAGTTAATGAACTTATATGAGACCTTGTAGTAAATACACATAACTGTACCAAATTTTGTGGTTACGCAGACCTTTTTAACTCAGGCAGAATGGGAGCGGGGCAAGGCTGAAACCACTATAAACTATAGTTTAGTTTATATATAAACTAAACTAAACAGTATGTTTGTAAATTTTCCCTTTTATCTCCATGTGGCCTCCCAAATTGTACAGAGTCTCAAAATGAAACTCAAAAGTAATACCGGTCACCAAGAAACACTGACATTTCATCCCTCAGATGATAACATTCCTTCTATACCATTTTCTACCTACATAGAATTACCCTCTTGCTCATAAGCATCCCTATTCTGCTATTTATCTACAGGCTAAGATCAAAGGATATTCTCACCCATTTTCCTGGTTACTTTCCTATTAATCAAGAGGGGGATAAAATAGGGCTGGACACTTAAGAGAAAGAATCAAAACAAAGTGCCCATAATGGAACAATTTTTAACTATGAAGAACTTTATATTTTGTCCTTAAAATATTCATTACATTAAACATAAAATTGTAAAGTGATTAGGTTATTTCATAAAGATTAACAGAAGATCTCTAGGGCAAAGCCAGTTTCTCTTTTTTCCCAATAAAAGTAACCAATTACATGTTTTAGAAACACTGATTATCCACAACTGATATTTTCCTTTATTCTCATAATCAAAGCATTAGATGTCCTCTATGAAAAAATTATAAAAAGTCAAATAAACAAAAATTAAGAAAATAAAAAAGTAGTCAAACTCACAACCCAGAAATAATAGTGTTAACACTATGCCCAAAGTAGGAAATATCTTCCTAGACCTATTTTTATGCACGTATAGGCACTATTTTGTTTAAGTTCTACAAAAGAGGGATCATGCTATATATACCATATAGTAATATCTTTTTGTCAATAAATCACTTTTCTATTAATATTCTTTGGATTTTGAATGAGACATGAACTAGCTCCAATCTTCTTAAAAATCACGCCGAAACATACCTGGAATTTTTCACCTTTGTGCATCTGAGTTGATCTAAATTCTGGTGAATCTATAAAGGCACAGGGGTAAATGTTATGCAGAAAATGTCCTCGATAGGAAACCTTCATTCTGATAACAGAAATTAATGTTAATAGATGCATAACATTTCACAAATAACATATGATCCTTAATCTTACAGGTCTGTATCTTGTACTAAAGTTTTAAAGACTCCAGAGATGACAGACATAATTAAAAGCACTTTCTGAAAAGCATAATATTTACTTCAAAATAAATTTCATCAACAAGAAAAAAAAAAAAGACAGGTTCCAGTATTGAACAGACACGTGCCTTCCAATGGTTATCATTGCTCATGTAGCTGGCGTGGCCATAAATTTATCACTCAAACTCAGATACTTTTGAGAAGGAAATGGATGGAATTAATAATTATGCCAAAACAACATACACTGGCTCTCTTTCCCCAGAAAACTGGTATTTCTAGAAGTTATATGTCTGTGATATTCAAAAAATAATCAAATCACCTCTGAAACATGCACAGGCTTTTGGAAGTTTAATGCCCAACTTACACCTACTTTAATTTTGATTCATTAACTTTAAAAATGGGTCAATCAGCATTCAAAATAGTCACAAGTGAAAATCCTAACATCAACAAGAATCAGGGTAGTCAATTCTATGTAACTCTAACACGTTGCTCTGTAGCATTCTAAAATGCAGTTGTAAAATGGAATTTCACCACCAGCAAACTCTGTGACCATTTCCGCCATTAGCTGGTATCATTCCTTTCTAGTCACTTCCTTCCCAGGGGACATGAAAAGATTCAGGGCAAACTGGGAATTTCAATTTCCATAGAGCACTTACTTCCCCTTCAAGAGAATACTTAGACGGTCGTCAACTGAGGTTTTATCCTCTGCAGCATAAGCCTGGCCCTTTTTTAATGTTTGGATCATACAAAACTGGCCAGTTAATCTTCTGAACAAATCTGGAGGCACACGGAGTGGTTCGAACAATCGGCGGTAGATGCCACTGAGCTCCTTTTCAATCTTTACCTGAAATGCAGCAATGACCACATGCTGTAATCACCCAGCAACACTGAAACATTGGCTCTGTGGTCTCAATACAGTTTTGAGAGTAAACACGTCTTTGACACATACCATGGCCCTGTATTTCAGTACATAGAATCTTACACAGAGACCAAGTGGTGACATAAGTTTAGATGCTAAAAGGGCACTTTTGCAGTTAAACAACTCCAAGAGCATATGGGAAAGATTTGCACTATTGATCATATCTCTTCCCAGGCGCTGTAAAGCGGCTGGGGAGGTTTTGAATGTTATTACAACACGCACCTTCCCAATCTTAGCACTCTCTATAAATAACACAGACCTTTTTGTCATTATAACAGTTTTGTTTCACAGAAAGAAATTACGTGAACTTTTAAATAGAAGAGCAAAAAAAGAAACACATAACATAGGAACCAACAGAGAAAAAAAATTATGAAAATACATACATTAAGCATTTTATCTATATGTAAGTATTATTTAATGCATCGGAATAGGAGAACAAACATTCACGGGTGCATTCATTGCTTCTAATTATTTATTCTGAAGAAAAGTGAAGAGAGTAAACGGGTTTCAGTATAGTAATTTCATCCTAAGCTAAAATACTTTGTAGAATGGAGAACCCACCAATTAAGTCTGGCTAGCAGATGAAGAGAAGAGCAAAATGGCTCAATCACCTCTGCTTTCAGTCAAGATCCAGATCACATTCCATATTTGGGCCCAGCATTAGTCTAGGAAAACTGTAAAGCATTTGAATGTACTCTGGGGTTTAAATGATCATCCATCCAAAAAAAATCTATGGCAAACACAACATGGAGCTTATAGACCCAGATGATGAGAGCCACTCAGATGTCACTGTAGCCTTTGCAAAGCTCTTGCCATGTTTCATTTCAACAAAGAAACAGCATTTATATTTTTCAAAAAAAGTAAGTTTATAATCTGAGAATAAACAAAAGCACAGATACTGTGTGAATGTTTTACTTGATGCTACTACCCATCACACCAGCAACTTCTGAACCTTATGTTCAGAACTTGGGTTTCCAACAAGTTCTGATATTCAGAACTTTTACCCTCCACTTCAGAATTCTGGTAATGAGTGTTTAAAATAATTTAGTCACAGATATGTCCCACTTTCAGGACACATACTAGCCAATGTGGCATAGTAATGAACATAGGAACTAAACAAATCTATTGACTCATAATCATCATCTGATCATGCTGCAAGTCTTATCTCAAGTCCCAATTCCTTCATGAAGCCTTAATTCTTTTGAAAGCATTCACTCATCAAGTGTTTTTCTGAGCACTTGTTATGTGACAATCATGGTTGACAGGAACATGGAATACAACAGTTAGGAGGTAGATGATGTTTTTGTTCCCAACTATGTGGTGCTCCTATCCCCCCATAAAAAGATTATCCATCCCTTTATCCCACCCTATTCTCACATTATCACACTTGGCAACGTCACTTGCTTTAGCCAATGAAATGTGAGCATAGTGACATCTGCTCCTTCTGAGAAATTTTAAGAGACACCAGGTGTTTCTCATTTGTTCTCTGCCATGAAAATGTATATCTAAACAGAACCTGGTGCAGAGACCCTGAAATGAAGCCATAGAGAAGAATCACCACTGACACACAACCGTCAGAGTCCATGTATAAGGTGGGTGAGGAAAAAAAAAAACACCTGCCACTGTTACTTGTCACTGAGATTTTCTGATTGTTTATTACGCAGCATAACTTAGAGAAACTTAATACACTCAGCAAAACAGCCTGGGTTACAGTAACAATGAGGTTACAGTGTAATAGAATGCCTATTACATATATCATCTATATCATTCAAATTATAATTTCCTGTGAAATATGTTGTTTTCTAATAGTTTTATGTGTACATGTCTGGCTTTGAACATGTACAAGTGTTGTCTTTTACCTTACTAGATAATCATGTGGAATTTGAACAGTTAGTAAACACCTATGGAGTGATTTCCAGTAGCTATGCTGTTTTCTTAATCCTATTTACGTCTTTTTGTCTTAGAATGACCAAGGAAACACAAAATAAATCAGAACTAGGGAAAAAAAGTTAAATACTAGAGTTAAATACTAGTGTTTTGGCAATATCCTCACCAAATGGCAATCTCCTTAAATGAGTATTTTGGGCATAAGGAAAAAAAATAAAGTCACTACGTTTAAAAAATAGCATGGGTGGTTCAATCAGTTAAGCATCTGACTTCTGATTTCTTTTTGGGTCATGATCTCACAGTTCTGTGAGTTCGAGCTCCACATTAGGCTCTGTGCTGACAGTGTGGAGCCTGCCTGGAATTCTCTTACTCTCCCTCTCTCTCAAAGTAAATATATATACTCAAAAAAATAAAAATAAAAAATAGCATGAACTATTTGTAAATCATTAGTATGTTCAAGGCAGTTACCTGTAATTGATTTTACAAGTAGGCAAAGATATTTCTGAGTGATATCAAGTGTCAATAGACAAAAGAAATAATGAAGTTACATGACTAAAAAGACAGAGAATATTGACATGTTCTCTTATGTCCAAGTTGCCTTAATGATTTAAAGAGTTTAAGAAACTCCTATGTAGAACAAATTTCATAGTATTCAAATATTTCACTTTACATATAAACAAAATCAGAGAAATGATATTAAAGGGACCAAAGATGTTAGATGTTCATTCTTAAGTCTGAACAAAGCACTTTAAAAGCTTTTTGACTTTGAAATCACTTCCTTAAGGGGTGCCTGGGTGGCTCAGTTGGTTAAGCATTTGGCCCTGGGTTTCGGCTCAGGTCATGATCTCATGGTTTATCAGATCAAGGTTTGAGAGACTGAGCCCATCTGTCAGCGCAGAGCCTGCTTGGGATTCTCTCTCTTCCTCTCCAGCCCCCCTACCCCCACCACATATGTGCACTCTCTCTCAAAATAACAAAATAAACTTTAAAAATAAAATAAAATCTCTTCCTAATTAATTAATTTTAGTCATTACCGGTCTTTTCTTGTACAAAAGATATGACAGATGCAAAATGTTGACACCCAGGAACACAGAGTTCCAGATCATGATATCCAAGGCACATCGGTAGAGAGTGGCCCAGACAATATAAAGGGTACATCCTGTTGAATAACAGAGTTAACATGTTAGATGACTGGAATAGCATCACATGTAGCTTAATAAATTTTTTACTCTCTGTATATAAAAATAGTCAAGCACATTTTACAAATACCTAAGCCAAACATCACATTAAGTTCCATTTTGTTCTTTGTCTTATTACCAGAAAAGGAAAATGTGCTCCATTGTGGAAAATTTATATAGAAAATATTAAAGAGGAAAACCCCCATAATTCTACTACTTAAGAAAAACCACTGTCAATACTTTATACTTCTTTACAGTTTTAATGCATTTTTCACCTGATGGCAAACTTACCATCTATAACATTTTAAAACCCAGTCTTTAACGTATTTTGCTTACTGTGGTAATTTCCCTACTGTGTCAAAACTCTTCATATACATAGTTTTTAAAGACTACAACTTACAACTGACTAAACCCTAATTTATCTAACCATTTTCCAACTGGTAAATAGATGAGATTTCTGAGGTGTAATTATTGATACATCATCAAAACATACTTATACATTAAAAATTGATATGTTTTTTTGTTTTGTTTTTTACTATTTTCTTAGGGTGGATTACCTAACAGTAAGTCAAGGAAATGAACTTCATAGTGTTGATGAGACTAAAGAATTGTTTGCCAAAGGTAATATAGACATTTGCAATCCTACTAGTTGGGAATGCTACCATTAAGTTGTCAATATTACAAAATTTGAAGTCTTTTCACTTGATAGTGAGGAATTATGTGTTTTAGTTGATTTTGCATTTTCATGATTACTGGTGAGTCTGAATATTTTATAAAACACTTAACCATCTCAATCTTCACCTGATGATTTTCCATTCACCTGTGGAAATCTTCTTGCTTTTTCTTATCAATTATCTTAATTTAGGAAAAATACTCCATTTTATTTTGATTAATGAATGGTGGGAGAGTGAATATATATTTTTCATTAGAAATGAAATGATCAATATGATATAAATATATCAACAACATATATGCATATGAAAGCTAAACTCCCACATTAAAAAGTTACTCATTTGCAATTTTTATTTTATCAGAATGATTTTGGGCATCTGAATAGACCAAAATGTAAAACTTTATAAGTTCTTTAAAAAATATTTCATAGCAAATGTTTTTGAATTTTAAAATATTATTATTTAAAGAAGACAGGGAAGCATGATGCTTCAGCTGACTGGGAACATGAGGACCTGAATTACAGTCACATTCTCTCCATCTTAATTTTGGATGAGTCAGTTAACTTCTCCAGGTCTCTTCATTTATAAAGTGTCAGACAAGATGATCTCCTTGGCCCTTCCCACCTCTAAAACTGTGTCTTAAAATTTAAAATTAGCTTTTGCTTTTTTATAAGATGTGGTTTGGTTTTGTTTTTCATTCAACACTCTCAGTGTCTACTGCAATCCCTACATTACTCAGAGGTTACAGCCACAGAAACCTCACCAGCCACTTGCTAGCTTCCCTTCCAGACGCCTCTTATTTTATATATCTATCCACTGTCTACCTACCTACCTACCTACTTATTTTGAGTGTAACTGACATGTACTGTTACATTAGTTTCAGGTGTACAACATAGTGATTCTACATGTTCACACTGACATATATTATGCCGTGCTCACTACAAGTGTAGCCGCCATCTGTCACCATACAGCACTGTTACAATACCACTGACTATATTCCCTATGCTATGCCTTTTATTCCCATAACTTATTCATTCCACAACTGGAAGCATGTCTTTTGCTTCTAGGATTTATTTTGACCATTCCTTGTAATTTTTCATGTATTTCAGGCATAATGAGCTACTCTTCACTCTCCCTAGATATGATGAATTTCTCTCTCTTCTGTGCCTTTTCTTGGATACCACACGTACTCACACTCAGAGAAATCCTGTTCATCTTCCAAAAGCCAGCTCCAATGTCATCTCCTCAGTGTGACCTTGCTCCACCTTCCTGCTGAGCCTGTCACCCTCTCCATTTCTCCCTGGCACTGGGAGCATACGTGCATCACAGCCTCCAACACCTCCCACGTGACTGTCCGTGTCTCCCTAGCCCCCCAAAAGTATCTTTTTCAAAAATGGTCACTGCCTTCTTCAGTCTTTGCTTGACACATTATAGGTGCTCAAAAATGCACCTGAATAAAGAAATTATCAAGGAAACAATCACATAGAGAGTAATTTGTCAAGAATCATCGGCTAAAATAATAAATTTAATTGCTCTGCTATTTGATGTGAATCAATGTAATCTGCTTCATCGGGATTATTGGAGATGCCCAAAAATGTTTTATTTGAAGTACTGTGTTTAGGAAACTACTTTTGTTTCCAGTGTTTCATTACAGATCATTAAGTAAATGCCTGTTTAATAGTCCTTAAGACTGGATAGTATTTATTATGTGCCAGGCCTATTATAAGTCAAATATCACACACTCACACTCTTATACACACACACACACACACACACACACACACACACACACACACTCATTCAATCCTTCCAACAACTCTAGGAGGTAGTATTATTTTTACCCTTATTTGACACATGGGAAAACTGCAGAATAGAAAGGTTAATCACTTGCCCTAGTTACATAGTTAGCAAGTGGTAGGACCAGGATTTGAACTACACAATATACTCCAAAGTCCACTAACCTATATACAAATGGATATTTTTATGTCTGGAAAATCTAACAACATAGAAAACATACATGGTCTTATTTAAAATAAATATGGAAAAATATGGCATGTGAAGGCCTACCTTATAAGTTACTTGATCTATGTACTGCTTATTTGCTGACAAAGATTTCTATTTATGGTATGCTATAGACCTGAACAGGAATACTCTGAAGCCCCCAATCCTGAGCCCATCTGATACCAGTTACAGAGAACTTTCGTACATCTCAATTAGGTTTCTTACCTATAGTTAACATCCCCCGAAGAAGTATCATATGAAGGTGAAGACTAGTTGGAATAACCAACCCAATTGTGAAAAAAATATTCGCTACATGAAAAACTAGATGATGTATCTCTCTCCAGTTTTCACATATGGTCTCATTGGAAGGCACGGGTATGGTACTTTCTAACTCAGGTGTAAAACCTAATGCAGTTGATTCTGTCAATGGGCTTGACTCAGTATAATTCATCTTGAAAACCCTGTAAAAGAAACAAAAGGACAATCATAAAAATGGCAGCTATATCTTACTACCCCTATAGGTATTATATCAAAATTATTTCTGTGAACTAAATATTGGTAAATAGATTTTTCTTGTGCTTATGAATTACAGCCAGGTTTGAACCCCACCAGTCACATATTAAGTGTATTCATTTCTTTATCTGTTAAACGATGATAGTAATACTTCATTTGACTTTCTAATAAGATGAAATGAAATACATAAAATATTTAACATAGTTCATAACTATTCACTGACATGTATATCTGTACATAGACATACACAGTGGGGGAGAAAGGAATGAGGAATTAATTAGTCTAAAAGGCAATCACCAATATTCATAAGCCATAGCAACTGCAAGGTTTTCTATCACATTCCCACTATGACACTGATTCCAAACACAGAAAAAGTAAATGGAAAAACTGATTTTTTAAAATAGTTTCCAAAAAATTAATACTCTCATATCTACTATTTGAAGGCTTAGGATATTGAGAAGGCTCTACTTTTATACTGTCATTAAATCATTGTATCATACATATATAGAATCTATATTATCCTACATGCACATAATACATTACTTATCACTTATACATACACAGATATGTATTTAGTCCTTCTTTCATTGTCCAATATTTACTCCTTCTTTCATTGTCCAATTTAAGTCTCTACTTTCTTTCCATAAAAACTCGACTAGATAGCATATCACAAATTAAAATGTAGCAAACTTTTGGTTTACTTTTATGTAAGAGAAGTAATGAATATTCTTTCAGCTATTTAATAACAATAAATATCTATAATAAATACATTTCAAAAAGTATACATATTACACATGCTTACATAAACCTTAAAAAAATGGCATTATTTCCTGACTAAATTATCTGTCTTCCTTCTCTGGCACTTAAAAAACTTTTTTTATTATTAGTTATACAAACTCATCCCTGATAAAAAACCATGTCGATTTATAGATTTATATGAGTTATTCTGCTTCAGAAAAAGAATTCCAAATGGGTACCAAAAGTATCTTTAAATTTAATCTGATAAGTATTTCTCTCCAAAATAAGGTCACACAATTTAACTATATATTTCCATTCATTTTTTTCATCATACCAAAGTACAGGTTTTAGGTGGTAGAATAATTAATTGGTGGGGTGCCTGGGTGGCTTAGTCGGTTAAGCGTCCGACTTTCACTTAGGTCATGATCTCGCGGTTCGTGGGTTCGAGCCCCGCGTCGGGCTCTGTGCTGACTGCCGGCTCAGAGCCTGGAGCCTGTTTCAGTCTGTGACTCCCTCTCTCTCTGACCCTCCCCTGGTCACACTGTCTCTCTCTCACTCTCTCTCCTAGAAATAAATAAAAACATTAAAAAAAAAAAAAAGAATAATTAATTGGTACAGGTTGGGCATTCTGAAAGGATGCTACCAGACAAATCTGAAGGAATTCTACATCTGTTAAGATGATAAAAATAAAAACAGACATGAATTACAAACTATGAATGAAATGATCAAGTCAGTTAAAGGTCTCTTCATGTAATTCTGAAATAGTTCAAAAACATAAGAGAAATAGTTGACTTAAATGTTGATTTTCTACAAAAAGGAAAGAAACTACAAATATTCAACTATTTTCCAAATGTTTGAATCAATAAAAATGTAAGCCTACTGGAGTGAAAGGTATAATTATTTGAATAACTCCATTTATATAAAGCTTGCTTTCAAGGACCAAATCAGAATTAATCTTACAATTTCTGCAGGATAGAGAATGATATTAAAGGTCCTCTATCACTCAAAAGCTAGGTCAATATCTGCTTATGCATTAGCATAAATGCATACCTAAACTAATAACTACATTTTTTTAAACATTTATTAATTTTTGAGAGAACAAGAGAGACAGAACACAAGTAGGGGAGGGGCAGAGAGAGAGGGAAACAAAATCTGAAGCAGGTTCCAGGCTCTGAGCTGTCAGCACAGAGCCGGATGCCGCAGGGCTTGAACCCACAGACCACAAACTCATGACCTGAGTAGAAGTTGGACGCTCAACCAACTAAGCCACCCAGGCGCTCCTAACAACTACATTTCTATGGCTTCCACTTCCATTGTCCTATTTGCTTTTCTAACTACCCTGTGTTCTCTATTAGGCAGGGGTGTTGTCATATTCATCTATGTATACCCAAGGCCTAGACTCTGTAGAGAATGCCAGGGCTAAAAGCCATACAGAGGGGACACAAACATGACAAACACTTCTAGAAATCATTTTTAGTCTCCCCAAACTTTAGAGTAAAGACAGGAAAGTGTCCAGCACTCCTGGGAATAAGAGAATCAGGTTCTATACCAAAAGCCCTGGGGAGCCACATAAGTCAGGGAAAGTCACTTCTGTTTCTTGGGTCTGCTTCTTCCTAGGAACAGAAGTGGATGAACTAGATGGTCTTTGAAGCCCTTTCAAGTTTTAATAGCCTGAGGCTCTAACACATTTATATAAGAAGTTAGTTAAGACACATTCCCTCTCATATCCAACCAATTATACCTGTATTGCCAACTAATCCACTTTAGCCCAATTTCATGTTTGTAAAAGTTCTTCAAGTGGCACTAAAAGTACCAACTTCTGCTCCAAGAGAAATGATAGAAAAACTATGATCCACTGCTGCAAGAACTAGGAAAATAGCAATAGGAATTTTTAAAAGGCGGGATCATCCTACAAAATATTTTGATACCCAACACCTTATTTAAAAATATGTATATACATTTTTTCTTTTCTGTATGTCTTATAGCTTATAGAATAACTAATATTGTATAATATATTTATTATATAATTTATTATTTACTTGTATATTTATCTCCACATCAATTTTGAAATGCCAGTTACCTGTTGTCAATAATATTGATTAGAGTTTACTGGTTTCAGCTTCTTTTGATTACTTTTAATGGACTTAAATCGTTTACACTGAAGTAGCCCTATACAATGTGTCTAAGGAGGAAGGCTAGACTGGTAAATTGGTAAACATTCAGGTTAATTTTGACTGAGTCAAGAGAAGTCTTCTTTCTCCTATTACTTCTTCAGAATCTAATACCTTTAATTACGTGCTCTGGTAAAGTCCTGTTCTTCTATCGATTTTCAATGGCTACGAGTCTGCAGTATTAAATGGCTAAATGGTGAAACTAACATTAACCCTTCACCAAACTACAAAAATGGAAAAGATAGCAGCACTGAACAAAAGTCGTGCTGGCAGGCTTAATTCATTCTGTAAATCGAACCGAACCTTTGCACATTTTCAGAACGGCAAAGAGCATTACGTTGCCAAGGGACTTTTCGCACATACTCTTGTGTTAAGACAAGCCGTTTCTGGGACGTGTCTGGCCAACAACACGTTCCCCAAAGCCTCAGAAACGAGGGCGCTGGTGGGTGGCGAGGTTCACGGGTTCCCCAGCCATCGGTTCTCCCCAGGGAACCGGCTCACCTCGCTCAGCGTCTACTCAGTGTCTACTGTTCTCCTTGACCCGTACTCTGGGGCCACGCCGGTGTTGGGTGAGCGCCGCGCCCCGCCTGGCACAGCCCGCTCGGGGCCAGGGCAGGCCACACGGTGCGCCCGGCTGCTCGCAGCCTCAGCGTGAGAGCTGGCGGTCCTACCGCGGGCGAGGACGAGTGGTAGTGGGTTAGGGGCCCGGAACCCCGCGAGTGCAGCGGGGAGAGGAGACGCCGAGCTCGCCAAGGGCTTGCTCAGGGCAGAGCGCGGGAACCGGCACCGGAGGGGGCTCGTGCGCCAGGGGATGCGGGTGCTGCCAGACCCGTGCTGCAGCAGGCGACACCTGAGGGACTGTGGCCGTGGACCCCAGACGGGGGAGAAGGGCGGTTTCAGAGACCAGGGAAACCCGCGAGGGCCCGGCCAGGGGAGGAGAGGGCGGGGTTCCTGGTGGCCCGGCTGGAGAACCAGAGCCGCCGCGGAGGCTGACAAAGTTGCTCCTGGTGGAGCAGGGATCCAACTTTCGCTTCCCGATTTAGCCCCGGGAGCTCTAGGCTGCAAATATCCGGCGCGCGGGGGGGAGCCGACGGCAGCGACGCCTCCCGCTCCTTACCT
Source organism: Proteles cristata cristata (assembly GCA_017311185.1). NCBI lineage: Eukaryota > Metazoa > Chordata > Mammalia > Carnivora > Hyaenidae > Proteles > Proteles cristata. The sequence continues at coordinate 3,644,447 of JAESUZ010001232.1, forward strand.
GGCTCGTCCCTGGCACCGAACCTGGGCTGCGCTGGCCAAAGTTTGGGGCGACAGCGGCAGGGCGCCGGGGACAGCGACGCGGCGGCTCGACGGGAGCCCGAGGCGGTAGCCTCGGCGGATCGCGGGTCCGGAACCTCCTTGGCCAGCGCCGGGTCCCCGCGCCGGCAGCGGCTTTGACTAAAATAGGCATCGCGACGGTGGCTGCCCGGGCTGGGGCCGCACCGCGCACGCGCCCGCCGCCCCGGCGCCCCCCGGCGGGCGGAGCCCGGGGCCTCGGCCGGACTCCGCGTTGGGCTGTTCCAGTGCCACCGCCGCGTCTGCACAGCCGTGCTCGGTTTGAAACACCCGCTTAGGTCTTTCCCCGTTTCCTCTCGACTTCTCGGTCTGTCCTTGTTTGGGCATCAGTGGGGGTCGGGCAACATCTTGGGACCAGCGGCGTTGGTGGCTCATCTCCTTGGGGATAACTCGTGAACTCAAGCAGTAGGACCCCAGCAGGGAGAGAAATCAGGATAAAACTGAGAACTAGACTCTCGTTCCCGTCCAAGTTGAATGACCCACTCGCATAACTCCTTTTCTGGGACACTCGCATCTCAGCACCAGCAGGAAGGGCCGGGAGGGCGCGCAGCTCCGCGTCTGAGCCGCGCGGCGGCGGCTGGCGGGTTGGCTCACACGCACGCAGGACGCCGCCCTCCAGGACCCGGGTCGGAGCAAGCTGGCCTCGTTGCTGCGGGGACCACGCGGGAGAGGCTTTTGACACAAACCACGTTTGGTTTCAAAGAAGGAGGGTACTTACTCGAAATGTGCTTTCCCATGGCGGTGCAGGGCCCTCCGCTCAAAGCGGAGCTCCGCTCAGCTGGCCAAGTGAATTTGGTAGATTTGGGACTATAAACTGGACAACAAGATATGAAAGTGTGCTCCAATCAATTTTTACTGTTCATAGAGGACAACCATTTTGGGGTAAGAAATGCAGGGCAAATTAATAAAGAGTTGGCGTGGGGGAGGGGTTGGAAGACAAAAGAGGACGGTTAGACGGACCTTCAGTGTCCACCGAAGTGCCCCATGGTGGGATAGAATTTGTGCCGATTATTACAGTATGACGTCGTTCATGTATGACAGACATGATCTAAATATGAAAAAGAACACAGGTCCATTATAAGGTAAGTACCTGGAAGTTTACACTCGCCAAATCTCTGAAGAGTCAGGGTAACTCTGAACAAGAGCCTAGTGCTGGACAGGCTGGATTTGAAACCTGCCTCTACCACCATCTAGCTGTGTGATCTTGGAAGGTTACTTAGCTTTTCTGTGCTTCAGTTTCCTTTTTTGCACCATGGGGATGGTGATGATGATGATGATGATGATGATGATGACAGTGACGATTGCACCTATACCTAATTGGAGTGTTTTGAGGACTAAATGATTTAACATAGACAGGAGGCTCAGAATGGTCTGTGGTACACAGTGAGTTCTTCGTATATGAATATACATTATACTGATAAAGCTCCTCTAACATGCCTGAAATTTGTTATAAAGATACAAGATTAATTTTCAAGGCTACTTCCTCAGAGTCTGTTTCTTTCGAGATACTCTGCCAGCCATTTGGTAGCTACAACTAAATACATTTTAAGGTGTAGATATAATAATAATTGTGCGTAAAGATTCTGCATGGATGTGCATTGGAGGATGGCTTATAATAAAGTACCCTGGGAATAACCCTAAGTTAGAATCATACAGAACTAATTATAGAACATCCAAACCATCTTGTTCTCAGCAGCCAAAATAATAATAATAATAATAATAATAATAATAATAATAATAAATTGGCTGGCTCAGTCAGTAGAGCCTGAGATTCTTGATCTTGGGATTCTTGATCATAAGTTCGAGCCCCATGTTGGGTGTAGAGCCTACTTTAAAAAATATTTTAGAAATGTTGGAAATATAATAATGTCAACTAATTATATAGAACAGAGGTTGGCAAACTGTAGTCTAAATGCCCAGCCCACTGTCCAGTTTTGGACAGCCTATGAGCTAGAATGACTTTTACATGTTTAACAGTGAAAGCAAAATTAAAAGAATAGCACATCATGATGTGTGAAAATTATGTGGAATTCAAAGTCAGTGTCCATAGAGTTTAACTGGAAGCCAGCCATCTTCATTCATTTATGGCTCCTTGTGTGCTACAACGGCAGCATCGAGGAGTTGCAACAGAAACCATATGACCCTGCAAAGCCTAAAATAGTTACTTACTAGTTCTTTATTGAAAAGGCTTACTATTGTTCCTTGATAAAGAGTATACTTTTGTGCTAGACACTGTTATAAGTGGCTTAGCTATATTAAGCCATTGTATCCTCATAATGGACTCTCTGAAGAAATAGTTGCTATACTGATCTCCATTTTATAGATGGGAAACTGAGGTAAGAGAGAGGCAAAGTGGTTTGCTCAGAGTCACACAGCTAAGGAAATGCTGAGCCAGGATATGAATCAGGCAGTCTAGTTCCTGAGTTCACGAGCTACAAGTGTCTGCTACCTTCTGTCTTTAGTTCCACTGCTTCCCATAGAAAGATGTCGGTAGAAAAAGGCTAAGTTACAAGAGTATGTAGGATATTACAAGTCATCCACAATGATAAAACCTAAAATGCTTACATTTACCCTTACTGCAGAGTGGGGAGATTATAAGTGATCTTTCTTTTTTTTCTCCTTCTTCCCTTCCTTCCTTTCCCCTTCTTCTTCCAACTCTTCCCACTCCTCCTCCTGCTTCTCCTTCTGCTAAATTTTCCTCGATGACGATTATATGGTACTTTTGTAATAATTTAAAGACATTTATTAAAATAGTAGAGCCTAGGTTCTGGCTTTTGCAGATGAGAAGGCCAGACTCCAGAGGTATGATTACAGAGTCAGCTGCTACAGGACATGCTCATTCCTTACCTTGCAGAATAAGATGCCTGTAAGGCATTTAGATCATATAAAGATTGTATATTTTTATGAAAAGGGTTGTGGATTCAATATCATAAGACTTGAGAACTGGCATTTGGAGAGCCTGTGTTTTCTCTGAGTATGTATTCCACAGAAAGAGGAGACTGAATGAAACCTAAGACCCTCACTATAACCAATCTAAGAATTAAAACAGGATTTTACATTTAAGTTTCTTTAAAAATTTTTGTAATGTTTATTTTTGAGAAAGAGAGAGAGAGAGCACGAGCAGGGGAGGGACAGAGAGGGAGACCCAGAATCTGAAGCAAGCTCCAGGCTCTGAACTGTCAGCACAGAACGGTGTACTTGAACTCATGAATGGTGAGACCATGACCTGAGTCAACGTTGGACACTTAAACAACTGAGCCACCCAGGCACCCCTATATTTAAGTTTCTTATCACTAACGTATGAATATTAATTCTACAAAATTTAAAATAAGAATTCTAGGCACAAAGGTTGGTTTTGGGGGGCGCCTGGGTGGCTTAGTCGGTTAAGCGTCCGACTTTCGCTTAGGTCATGATCTCGCGGTTCGTGGGTTTGAGCCCCGCATTGGGCTCTGTGCTGACAGCTCAGAGCCTGAAGCCTATTTCAGAGTCTGTATCTCCCTCTCTCTCTGACCCTCCCCTGCTCATGCTGTCTCTCTCTCTCTCTCTCTCTCTCTCTCTCCTAGAAATAAATAAAAAAAATATTTTAAAAAAAAGAATTAAAAAAAAAGTTGGTTTTGGGAATGCCTTTTAGGCTCCCTGGTCTCTTCATGCTGGTCATGGAGAAAGGTCATATTGAAAGGTTCTGAGCACTATTTGAAAACTGATACGATACAAGGAAATAACTTGCACAGAAGTATGTAAGGAAAAGCACACAAGATGTAAAAAATATATATAGACAGCCTGTCTCCTCTGCAACTACTCTGGCTATCACAGCTTATATTGACATAATTATTTCTCCCTTTATTTCTCTATGGGCATCCTAGTCTTCTTTTTCTATTTGGGCAAAGCCTTGATGAAATTTCAAAATTCAGATAGAATAAGTTTTGTAAAAATAAAACAAGACCCGAGGGAGTCACTGGTTTTAGAAGTACATAGCCTTATCTTTCATATCTATATCTGCCTATGGTTTACATTAGTGTAGACTTCCTTACTGTATGGAGACCGAAGCTTCTTCTGATATGGGCTCAAGGCAGACAGTTCTGATCAAACTTGGATTATTAAACAATGACTTAACTAGATTCTTTCTGTACCTGAATCCCTCTCATTAAATGTTGCATTAACCTTTTCATTGACCAGTTTGACAACCAACCTGATTGACTTTTAAAATTTCTCTTTCTTTAACAAAAATTGATTAAAAAGCCTTTCATAATTAACAGACTTTGTTTTGTTAGAGCAATTTTAGTTTTACAGATGATTGAGCAGGTGGTATAGAAAGTTTCTATATACCCTCTTCTCCCTTACTCAGTTTCTCCTGTTATTAACATCTTGCCTTAGTGTGATACATTTGTGACAGTTGGAGAACCAATATTGATACATTACTATTAACAAACCTTACTTTAGTTTGTATTGTACTGTATAGTCCTCAGGGTTTTGCCAAGTGTATAATATCATGTATCTACCTGTGATGTAATAAGAAATATATATTTAGTCTTTTTTCCTAGTTCCTCATACAGAGCTTCTAAAATCCTTATATGTAATTTCCTTAGAGTAGAGGTTTTAGGGGCATCTTTTGTTCTAATATTTAGTCTTTGACCCTCAATTCCTGACATAGTACTTCTGAAATCTTTGTGATTTCCTGAGGAATGGGGATGATAGGATCGTCATTCCTAGATCCCTTGGAATCTAGATACCTTGGGTGAGAGGAGCATCTTTCATTCTAATGAGATGACTCTGGGTGGACTTCTGGGTAGCTTCTGGATGGGACCTGGTCACCATGATTAAATGCTTGGAACTTCAACCCCACCCTCCATCTGCCGAGAAAGGGATGGAGTCTTCCGAGGGGCTGGAAGACTGAATGAATAATTAATCTTGCCTACTTGATGAAGCCTCCATAAAAATCCCTAACCTAAGGTGTTTGGAGAGCTTCCAGGTTGGTGAGCACATCCACATACTGGAAGGGTGGTGTACCATAATTCTACAGGGACAGAAGCTTCTATACTCCTCATCTGGCTGTCCATTTATGTCTTTTATTATATCCCCTATAATATACCAGTAAATGTGTTTCTGTGCATTCTGTCAGTAATTAGAGCAAATTATCAAACCTGAGGGCGAGGTCATGGGAACCCCACTTTATAGCCACGCCAGACAGAATTGTGACCCTGGGGTCCACTGCTTGTGATTGGCATCTGAAATAAAGAGGTACTCTTGTGGAACTGAGGCCTTAACAAGTGGGAACTGCACTAACTCTGGGTAGTTAGTGTCAGACTTGAATTGTAGGACATCCTTTTGGTGTCTGGAGAGTTGGAGAACTGGTTGGTGTGAGGACCCCCCCCCACACACACACACTTGATGTCTAGTGTAAAGTAGAGGAAATAGAGCTTTCCTTTAGTAATGTCATGAGCCCACCATTATAGGATCATACCAAATAGTTTCACTGCCCTAAAAATCTCCTGTGCTCCAATTATTCATTGCTCTCTTTCCTCCCTTCCCTAACTCCTGGCAACCTTTGATATTTTTTTACAGTCTTCATAGTTTTGCCTTTTCCAAAATGTCATATAATTGGAATCATATAGAATATTGACTTTTCAGACTGCCTTCTTTCACTAAGATACATGCATTTAAGGTTCCTCCATGGGTTTTTTTTTTTTTTGACTCTTTAAAAAAATATTTTTAAATATCTTATTTATTTCAGAGAGAGAGAGAGAGAGACAGAGACAGCGTGAGCAAGGGAGGGTCAGAGAGAGAGAGACACACAGAATCTGAAACAGGCTCTAGGCTCTGAGCTGGCTGTCAGCACAGATCCCAAAACGGAGCTCGAACCCACGAATCATGAGATCATGACGTGAGCCAAAGTCGGATGCTTATCTGACTGAGCCACCCAGGCACCCCTTTTTTGACTCTTAATAGCTCATTTTTAAAACCATTGAATAATATTCCCTAGGATGGATGTACCACAGTTTGTTTATCCATTCGCCATTTTATGAACATATGGTTTCTTCCAGGGTTTGGCAATTATGAATAAATCAGGGCACCTGGGTGGCTCAGTGGGTTAAGCATCTGACTTTTGATTTTGTCTTAGGTCATGATCTCACAGTTCATGAGTTCAAAGCCCACTTTGGGCTCTGCACTGACAGTGTAGAGCCTGCTTGGGATTTGTTCTCTCCCTCTCTCTCTCTGCTCTTGCCTACTCAGGCTCACTCTCTCTCTCTCTCTCAAAATAAATAAATAAACTTAAAACTTTTTTAAAAATTATGAATAATTCTGCTATAAACATTTGTGTGCAGATTTTTGAGTGGATGAGTTTACAACTCATTTGTGTAGATACCAAGGAGTGCAGTTGCTGGATTGCATAGGAAGACTGTGTTAGCTTTATGTGAAACTGCCAAACTGCCTTCCAAAGTATCTGTGCCATTTTCCATTTCCCACCAGCAATGAGTGAAAGACATCCTGCTATTTCACATTCTTGCTAGCATTTGGTATTATCGAAGCTTTTTATTTTAGTCATTTTAGTGGGCATGTTTTTTGCTTTTTAAAAGGACTCAGTTGATTAATTTGTTCAAAATAACTGAACAGGTTATGCACTGAATAAAAATCAAGGAATATCTCAAAGCAAAGGGATGTGATCTTTCATTTTATTGTTGTATGTCAAAGCTCACAGTCTTAAGAAATGGTTAAAACAGTGTCTAACTAAATATTTCTAAATTCATAAAGAAGTTGGATCACATTTGATTCATTAAAAAATGAGCTTTTACCCCAAAGGTAAAACTCCTAAGTGAAAAGTGACCCAGAACTTTAAGAGGACAGTGAATTATGGAGGTAACCAAAAGTGGCGGGGGGCAAGGGGCGGGGGAAGGGTTGGGATTTTGGAACCAGCAGCTGGATTCACACCATGGTTTTATATTTAATGAGCTGGATGAATTGAAATCATTTATTAAACTTTTCTGAGCCTCAATTACTTGTCTGTAAATTCAGGCAAATGATTCTTAGTTGATGGGATTATCTAGACCTTTAGAGACCATGTTTTTAAAAAATGTCTGGCATCAAGTTTTTGATAGCTTAATTGTATATTTTTTCCTATCCCCTTATTGTGCTCTGCACATGGTACATGATCAGTAAAAATTATTAGAATTTTAATCATCAAAGTTCCCTAGCCTGATGAAATAGTTGAAATAGTCTATGAACACATGAAATAGCTAAGAGGTAATTTTATTTTTTATGTGTTTGCCTGTTTAAAATAGATGGAATATAGCCTACATACAAGACTGATGTTTCAAACAAAATTTATAAATTGCAAGACTTTGGCACATGCTAAAATTTCCAGTGGTTTGGGGTTTCCCTGGAGTAGCCAGAAATGAGATATTGGCATCAAAAGCAAACTCATGAAATATGCAGTAGTATAGATTCTAGCAACCGGGCACTTGGCAGAGCTAAGTTACAGTAATTTACCATCTTGGGGTTGGCAGAAACATGCATACAGTGACTATAATGTCAAAGAGTAGAGGCCTGATGTTCCTTCTGTCTATTCTTCCTCACATCACTTTCCTTCTAAACTAGAAGATTTTTTGTGAGTTATTTGCCTTAAATATTAACAGCAACAAATAAAGGCCCTAGATGAAACATGTAATAAGATTTCCTAATCTTTTAGGAAGTTATTTCAAAGAGGATGAATTTATTATAAGAAGCTGAGCATAACAGAATTACAGTTTTTTTTTAAAAAAGTGTGAAAAAATGATCAGAGAAGTAGCTCTGAATTCACAATCATTTCCCAAAAAGGCCTCGAACCAGGGCCCAGGTTGGCTCCTGAAAACAAAACTGGGTCTTGGAGCTCAGCAGATACCCCAGAACAGCAATCTCAGAAGTCTGGTTCCAACCACCATGATGACCTTTCTTGTGTTTTGTTCTTTCCCTTTTGGGACTTTCTAGAAATTCACAGACCACTGAACCTTGTCTCTGAATTTCCAGTTCAGCGCCTCTACTTTTAAAGAAGAGAAACACAACAGTTCTGAGGAGGACACTTTCTTTTTTTTCTTTTTCTTTTTTTTTAGGGTTTTTGTTTTATTTTTTATTTATTTATTTTTTACAAATAGTTTATTGTCAAATTAGTTTCCACATAACACCCAGTGCTCATCCCCACAAGTGCCCTCCTCCACGCCCACCCCTCCTCCCCCCCACATCCACCAGTCCTCAGTTTTTGTCAGCATTCAAGAGTCTCTCATGGTTTGCCTCTCCCCCTTTCCCCCACCATTTCTGCCCTTCTTCTCCCCCTTGGTCCTCTGTTAAGCTCCTCCTAATCCTCCCATACGTGCACACATATGATATTTGTCTTTCTCTGCCTGACTTATTTTGCTCAGCATAACACCCTCAAGGTCCATCCATGTTGCTACACATGGCCAGATTTCATTGTTTCTCATTGCCATGTAGTATTCCATGGTATAGATAAACTACATCTTCTTGATCCATTCATCTGTTGATGGACACTTAGGCTCTTTCCAGGTTTTAGCTATTGTGGAGAGTGCTGCTATGAACATTGGGGTACATGTGCTCCTATGCATCAACACTTCTGTATCCCTTGGGTAAATTCCTAGCAGTGCTATTGCTGGGTCATAGGGGAGTTCTATTGTTAGTTTCCTTAGGAACCTCCACACTGTTTTCAGAGGGGCTGTACCAGTTTACATTCCCACCAACAGTGTAGGAGGGTGCCCGTTTCTCCACATCCTCGCCAGCATCTAGAGTTCCCTGATTGGCTCATTTTAGCCACTCTGACTGGCGTGAGGTGGTATCTCAGTGTGGTTTTGATTTGTATTTCCCTGATGAGGAGGGATGCTGAGCATCGTTTCATGTGTCTGTTGGCCATCTGGATGTCCTCTCTGGAGAAGTGTCTGTTCATATCTTCTGCCCATTTCTTCACTGGGTTGTTTGTTTTTCGGGCGTGTAGTTTTGTGAGTTCCTTGTAGATTCTGGATATCAACCCTTTATCTGATATGTCATTTGCAACTATCTTTTCCCATTCCGTTGGTTGCCTTTTAGTTTTGTGGGTTGTTTCCTTTGCTGTGCAGAAGCTTTTAATCTTGATGAGGTCCCAATCATTTATTTTTGCTCTTGATTCCCTTGCTTTTGGGATGTGTCAAGTAGGAAGTTGCTGCGGTGGAGGTCAAGGAGGTTGTTTCCTGCTTTCTCCTCTAGGGTGTTGATAGTTTCCTGTCTCACGTTCAGGTCCTTTATCCATTTTGAGTTGATTTTTGTGCATGGTGTGAGAAAATGATCTAGTTTCATTCTTCTGCATGTTGCTGTGAGAAGGACACTTTCAAAGGTACTGTTTTTTGTAGTGTGTAAATAACTTTGTTATAAGAGGCGTTTGGTGGTTCTAAAGGAAAAGTTGCTGATGATGGAAAAATAACTTCCAGCAGCTGTTGATAACATGTCGTCTGTGGTATAGATAAGGTTTTGATGGATGGTGAAGCCATGGCCTGACTTTTAATGTATACCTGGTGAAAGCAGAACTTGAGTCGTAGAGTTTCTACTGCGCAGTATCATTCCATTATATAATTAATCCTCAAAAAGGGCTAGTTTTGCAGGCAAATGTGAAGTCCGATAATAGCCAGCCTAGTAATTGACATTCAGCTAAAAACAAAAACCCAGAACAACACATTATAAAGACGGAATACTAAAATAAAGTTGGGAATAATGACCCTGCCATCCGGCATTAATTGATGTGCAAAAGCACTCAGAGTTCTCAGGAGAAAAGAATTGTTTAGATGCAAATTATTATTACTACTACTACTTAAATTGTTGTAATAAATTCATGAAAATAAGACATGTCCTGAGTTTAATGCATATATAAAATCTAATAAAAAATTTGTGAGCCCGCTACCAACAGTTTTATCATTTGGCATAAAAAGTGGTAAACAACATGAAATAGATATTTAGTCCAAGATCAAACATATTCGTTACAATTTAGAACCACACGAAATGATTATGATGGTATTTGGCTTGATATCTATAGAGACCCTCACACGCTTCCATAGGAGAAAAAGGTCGTGCTTAGACAAGGTAAGGATTTTAGAATCACTGAGTCTCTGAAGTAAGGGAAGGATAGAAATACTTTGGAGAAGCACATTTTCTCACAGAACACCAATTTGGTTTTCATACCATGTACAAAACTGTTCTTATGCAGTTGTAATGCATGCCACCACTAAGGGATTTCTTAGTATTTTTTTACATTAACACACCATTTCAAGCTCTCTGAGAGAAGTATAATGAATATATTATAAGCTCAGAAAATGGCATCTAAAAGCAACAAAGCATCTCAAAGTGACTCAGGAAATCTGGCGGATTACTTCATGTGACTGTTTTAATCAAACAAATAAAACTTCAGTACCTAGAAGATTTATGTTGAATAGGGAAAAATCTAGTAGAAAATATTGCTATTAATGACCATTAGAAGATGCCATATGATGAAATCATTAAACATGCCTTTGGCATTTGGTACTTACACTATTAATGATTATTAATATTAATATGGGTATGTGATTCTCATGCATTTCAAAGTGAAATTACAGAAATGACATTCTCCAGAGCAGTTAGTCTCTATCTCTGTTATTGCTTTTGTCACTTGTTATCTTTTGCCTATCAATGTACAAGTCATTCCTCCTTTTAAGCTGTAAATTTCTGGAGGGTATGAAGTGTCTCTGATTTATCTTTCACATCTCCATGGTACCTCGCACTTGATTTGCATATATTTGGAACTCAGTGATTATTAGTTGATGGAATAATTGAGTGCATTTGTTTCAAGTACTATTATTCTCCAATAGAGGAAAGAGTAAATATTTAAAAATTTTGTTATTTAGAGCACCTGGGTGACTCAGTTGGTTAGGCATACGACATCAGCTTGGGTCATGATCTCGTAGTTTGTGAGTTCGACCCCCACGTTGGGCTCTGTGCTGCCAGCTCAGAGCCTGGAACCTGCTTCAAATTCTGTCATCCTCTCTCTGCCCCTTTCCTGCTTGTGATCTTTCTCTCTCCCAAAAAAAAAAAAAACCACTAAATTTTTTTTTTAAATTTTGTTTTATGAATGGGGAAAATAACAGAAGAAACATATACCAATATGTTAATAGAAGTTGTGTTGGAGTGGTGGAATTATTGTCCTTTTTTTTCCCATTCCAAATTATTTATAATATGGTCACATATTAGGAATAAATAACAACAAAATGACATTTAATGTTCTACTAGATTTAGATCAGTTTATTAGAATTGTGGTGACCTCTCTGCCATAACAGTGACATCTCACTCCCCTGACCCCCTCATGCTCCCCCTTCACCACCTTCCTCTCCTTCCCCTTCCCATCGAGCTGATTTATGATGGAACAGGAACAAGTTGGAAAAGATAGGTTTGGAAGGAGAGGAAGAGATGATGGCTTAACCCTGAGATGTATTCATTCATTTAGAAATAATGAGTGATTGAATGGTGAAAATTGCCTGGGGTCAGGGTGCAGTGGAGGAAGAAGGCAGAGATCTCAATGTCAGAGGCACGGACAGGACCGGTCACACTCTTGGGTCCATCAGCCCAGAGTCCTAGAGACCAAGGGGCCAAGCAACATTGCAGTCCATTCACGGAGGACTCAGAAAATTGAGAGCGGCTAAACATGTTCCTGCTCTGTCATGGGGCCTTGTAAACTTGCCTCTGTACGTAGAACAAGAAGAGAAGCAGAAAGGTTGATGGAATTACTTTAAATGACTGTTTAAAATGAAAAGAAACTACTTTTAAGGATCAGGATAAAGAATTTTCTGCCACCATGGAGAAGAGGCTATGAGAACAGGATGAAGTCAATAACAGGTTAGAAGAAGGGTATGTTGGGGCTCTTGCATAGCTCAGTTGGTTGAGTGTTTGACTTTGGCTCAGGTCATGATCTCACCACTGATGAGTTCAAGCCCTGTGTGAGGCTCTGTTCTGACAGGTCAGAGACTGGAGCCTGCTTCAGATTCTGTGTCTCCCTCTCTCTCTACCCCTCCTTTGCTCACTCTCTGCCTCTCTCTCAAAAATATGTAAACATTAAAAAAATAAACAAAAGAAAGGTGTGTTTTGCACATGCCTGACCAGTGTTTTCTCATTTTATACTGCTGTATATTTTATTCATTAAAAAATAATTTAGTGACCATTTAATGGGTTTTGCATAGGAAAAATTTAATTAGAGTCAAAGTTTAGAGACTGGCTCTAAGTGAGGTCAGAGGAGCTCAAACTATACAAACTCTATTTTTGGGAATCATGAAATACAAAAACAGCTATATTATTTAATGGAATTACTCTCAGGGGACAAATAATCTTTTGCATGTTTCTAACACCAAGAGTCTCTAAGCTAAATCAGCTTACAGATTTTCAACCCATAGAGTAATCTTGGAACCTGAAAACTAATAACCATGCATTCTGAACAAGTGCTGCTCAAACTCCCTTCAACAATATCAGTTGGAAGAATGTGGCTTTGAAATCATTTAAAGATATGATAGTTCTGTGTTATGCAGGAAAAAATGACATGTAGGAAAAATGATATTATCACAGGTCTTTAATTTTATTTCATGAGAAAACTGCCGATGGCACTGCATAGTGAAGTCCAGTTGGGAGGGGGAGTTGGTGTTAAAAGTCATATATGGATTCAGGGACAGTTGCAATTACTTTCCCTTCAACAAATATTTACAAAGCAGCCACCATGTGCAGGCACTGTTCCTAAACAGATATAGGCCAGTGGGGGAGTTTGAAAAGAAAATTCCTTTTCTCAAAAAAAATAGATATTGTGCTCATCCATTGGCTAACCTTTTATCTTGGATGAACCAATTTATATCCCATAGTAATGCCCCGTTCTTCAGAAACGTCCCCCCAAAAATATCTTTTGTATCTTGGGGACCGTACTAGCTACTATTTGAAGATGTTTCAGTTTACAAAGTTTCACTGTACATAAAGTTTTTTCCATCTTAGAAAAGAGAGAGAAACAGCACTACAAGGGTACACTAAATTAATTTACCTATAAGTTAGGGAGCTGGCGCGTCAAGCTTGGTGGCCGGAGATAAGGAAGGCTTCTCAGTAAATTTCTGTGAGATCTCAAATGAGACATGGAAATATCTGAAATGATATTGGACAGATCCAAAATTTTAAAGAATTTATTTAAACTGCATCAAAGAAGGTTGGCCATGCTCTTTCATTACGTTAACATATAGCCATTTTAACAGAGTTACATTTAATTACACATTTTACTTGTAAACTGCATTGAGCTCAAGCTAGTTGCTGATGGTTTTGAAGAAGAAAGGTTCATGTTTAGATAACACTCCCTGGACTACCACCAACAAATTCAGCAGATGTATAACTATCATTTTGGCTTTGACTTTTCTTTCAGTTCAGATTGGGGGCGTTTCAGTTCTCTTCAAATCACTCAGGGCCATTGGTCAGTGTAGCATGAAAAATGCAAGGACACTGATTTGGAAGAACTGGCTTAAGTTGAGCGTCACAATTTACTGTGATTCAGTCTCTCTGCCTTTACCCATAAAGTGGAATTCTTCCAAGAAACAAGCAAATTAAGTCATATGTAGGTATGCTGTGTAAACAATAAAGTGTTAAGCCAATGTAAGATATTGTTTGTTGATTGTATAATTGGGGAGATAATTTTATATTTAATAACAGTGGTTATCACAAGTTAAGGAGCTCAAAATATCTTGTTATATCAAACAGAGCTAAAATCCTACCATAAAATTATGTAAAAACAAAGTTTTGGAATCCGATATATAAAATAAAATTAATTTATTAAGATCACTAAAGGTTGAGTTGAAATAGAGAAATGGGAACAATTTTACTTCAAGACACAAATGATCAGTTCTTCAGGGGAAAAAAATTTCCTGTCAATCTTTAATAGCTAGCAGGTTTTAAAACTAGTCAAATTTAGCATAATAATAAAGCTTCAAATTATGTTGAAACAATGCTGATGTTATATGCAAATGCACAATCCGCAGTAGAATGATGGTAATACAGTGAGATGACTACAGGAGCTAAAGTAATATTTCCCTCTTGCCACATCATTTCATTATTGTAAGACTTTTTGAACCTCAAAAAATATGCGGTTCTATCAAATTAAACCTATATTTTACTATAAGTCTATAAGATACTGGTATTTATTTGTACTTTTTATTGATATGTTAGGTATTGAAATTTTGGTAGAATGAAGAAAAATAATGGACTTGGGCCCACTGATGGCCCACAGTTTAGTAAGGTGTCATTTACTAAAAAATATTAATTTGGGAACCCCGTTTCTGAAGGATCATTTCTTCTGTAACCATATGTAGTATATTAATGTGGAATCCAGTTTGTGCAATCTAATACCACATGTATTCTTATGCCCTTGGTCAAACCACGAGTCTCAAGTACATGATGTATAATGTATTTCTCTGATTATAATTTGTACTATCTGCTTGGTACGTTTTTCTTATGGCTCTTGCCAGCTTAGTTAAAGGATTCCACTTCATAACTGTTCTGTCAGATCAATTCTGTCCTTCTGCTTCTGTGCAGTGTAACAAAATGACATCCAGAGCTTATCCAGATGAGCAGAGAGCAACTGAATTGCCTTCTGCTCCTTTGTTGAAGAAGAGAGAAAATTCTTCAGCCCGTAAGTGCTGAGAGAGCATCATACTATGCTTTATGGTAGATTAATCTCAGCACCATGAGTTCCTAGGGGTGCAGAGTCCAGGACAAATCATAAGGGCACTTTTGTACTGAGGTCAAATCAAGTTCAAAGGATGAGCTCTTGAGGAGGACTAGAAGCCTCCAAATATCCAGTTGAAGTAAAGGCTGTATAAACTGGGAACTTCTTTGGCGATTGAGATGAGGATATTCATGGGCTCATTTTAAGCCACTTCTTTGCCTCCTGAGGCTACTTCTCAGGGTCCTTCCTGACCACAAAATTTAGGACAGAGAATCTCAGCCACTCCAATTCCTTTAGGTCACAGGGCCAGCTCTTTTCCAGGGCCAGCTCCATGGGCATGCAAAGGGTGTCAGACTTAACAAAAGCCCTGCACTTGGTTCACTGGCCTACTTTCTTGGTCTTAAAATTCTTAATACTTTCTGAACAAGGTGTTTCATTTATTTATGCATATACACATCTTGTGT
The DNA here is from genome assembly GCA_017311185.1 of Proteles cristata cristata. Classification (NCBI taxonomy): domain Eukaryota; kingdom Metazoa; phylum Chordata; class Mammalia; order Carnivora; family Hyaenidae; genus Proteles; species Proteles cristata. The sequence goes on from JAESUZ010001232.1 coordinate 3,659,702, forward strand.
ACAAAGCCATAAATCATTTTTAACACAGGGAAAAAGCCAGTTCCTCGTTTTATTGTACTTTTACCAGTAATAAGTGAATCAAAGGAATTTAGGGCTGGAAACTATTAAGCTACAATGAGCCCAATTTTTTTTTAAAATGTTATTTTTAAAAATAGAGAGAGAGAGAGAGAGAGACAGCGTGAGTAGGGGAGGGTCAGAGAAAGAGGGAGACACAGAATCCAAAGACAGGCTCTAGGCTCTAAGCTGTCAGCACAGAGCCCGACACGGGGCTCGAACCCACAAACCATGAGATCATGACCTGCGCCGAAACCGGACGCTAAGCCGACTGAGCCACCCAGGTGCCCCACAATGAGCCCAATTTTTAATAGAAATTAAAATTTAAGTGCACTGTGATATTGTGCATAATAATAAATAAGAGGTACTTATTATTTTTTTTAATCTCTGATTTCTTCTTTCCATCTCGTCTAATCAGAGAATTTTGAGATAGTAAAATGTGGTTTGCTAGACTTTCCAAACCAAACATACAGAGTATCTACATAGAGGTTACTCTAGGATTTTTCATTATTTTCTTGTTGCTAAAGTGAGAACACTAGGGTGCAAACCAAAGTGTTGGATAATAGGTGTCTGTTCCTATGGAGGAGTTCTGGGTCCAGCCTTACACACAAGTGTGAAGATGGTGAGGTTCATCTCTGTACCTTCTTTTTCAACATCCCTTTATCCTGTTCTGTTTGTACTCCTATCTCCTCATCCTAAACATCGTTAGATTTCTGGACAACTCATATGAAAATTCTTCTTGTCTTTCCACCAACACGATTTGAGCCAAAAATCTACATCCCATTTCCATGTGGCTTTGTTCCCAGTGGACTTTCACAGTTAGATAGCTATCTGATAATTAACCCCTGCTGAATTATCTAGCTGGTACTAACTTAAGGTGTGGATTCTCCTTGGGGAGCTCTGGACTTTAATATTTGAGAGGCTTCTATTGTATCTAGCAGAGAGCAGCCATTGTGTCTGATTGTGTGATGACTGCCCATGATGGCTGTGCATGGCTGGGAGACAGAACCCCTCTGACTGTTCCTTCAGCTCATGCTGAACTTGATGAGCTCAGTAGCTCATCCAGACTAATGATTCAGACCTTGTCATATCGTCGCACTTAAGACAGATGCTAATGTACAGAAAAGTAATGTACTTTACATAACCCCAATACTTCTTCCCTCACCCTCCTTGCTGACTTTGCTTCCTAGGTCACTGAGAAAATAGAAGTAATTATGAGAGAACTTTCACAAGCCCCCAGTACATCTCTCACGTGCCAGCAAGTGTGCTCCCACCTATTTTCTGCCTGCTCTCCTTCCTAATGATCGATTGTCCACGTTCCTATTCAAGGTCAGGGGATCCTATTATCACTCACCTGGTCAAGGTCATTCCTCCAGCAATTCATCCCTCTCTTCGGGACCAGTCCCATCAGCATACAAAGATACTATTATTTCTCTTATCTTAAAAACAACAACAACAACAACAACAACAACAAAACCATCCTCTCTCTTGACCCCACCTTCTGCTCAGGCTATTGTCCATTTCTACTTTCTGGTGCAGTAAAACAGCTTGAAAAGCTTACCTATACTTGCTCTTCCAACTTCTTGCCTCTCATTTCCCCTCAACCTACTTGAGTCAAGTGTCTGTTCCCAAATACTCCTCTCAAACTGTTTCTGTCATATTCGCCAGTGACCTCCATGCTGCTCAACCGTGCGGTTTATCCTCAGCCTTCACATCACCTGACCTGCCAGCCACATTTGAGATAGTTCACTGCTCCCTTCTCCTTGACCATTTGCTTCACTTGGCTTCCAGGCCTCCACACTCCTGATTTTCTTCCTTCCTCAGTAGCTGCTCCTTCTCGTATCCTTTGCTGCCCCTTCCCCGTCTCCCTGCCCTCTGAACAATGGAAGGCCCCAAGGAAAGGTCCTCCAACATTTTTTCTTCTGAATCTACACTTAGTCTCTTGGCCACCTCATCTAGTCTCATGGCTTTAAATATCATCTGTAAGTGACGTACTCCCAAATCTTTATCTCTAGCCCACACCTTTCTTTAGAATTCTAGACTCATCCAGCTATTTATATTACTTCTGTGTCTCATAGTAGGCATCTTGCACTTAACCTTGATCTCCCTTTCAAGTCCACTCTTGTCCCTTTTCCCCCCAGTCTAGTCTCACTAGGCTACCCAGTGTAATTCTATTGAATAGGGCAGATCACACCACCTTTCTAGTTAGAACTCCCCAGTGACTTCTGGTCACTCTCAGAATAAAAGTCAAAGTCCCTACTGTGACTTATTAGACTCCACCAATCTGCCCAAAATTACCTCTTTGCCTTGTCTCCCTAGTGTTCATTCCGTGGTAGCCATCCAGGCCATCTAGCTGCCCCTGGTCATGTTTAAAGGCCTCCTCATTTGCTCCCTGGACTGCTTGTTCCCCGGTTGTCTGCAAGGATTGTTCCTCTGCTTTTTTCAGATCTTTGGTCAAATATTACTTTCTCATTCAGGGCTTCTTTGACCATCCTATTAAAATTACAGTGCTCCTTCCCACCTACCTTCCCTAACTTATCTTTATGACACTCTTTCTAACTCCAGGCTTTTCTGTTTTATTTTATTATCTGGCCCTCTCACTCCCAGAATGCAAGTTCTATGAGGGATGGAATCTCTGTTACCTCATGTATCCCTAGTGCCAAGGTCAGCACCTAGAGCCTTTGTAGGCGCTCAATACATATTTGTTAAATGCATGATGATTTATCTTTCAACCAAAGAGCATGGCCTGCATATGATCTCCAGAAAATGTGTTTTCCAAAGATAGGGATCAGATCTGTGACTGAGCAATCTGACTCTGAAGGGACTGCTGTAAGGCAGACTCCAGTGTGTTTTGTTGTTGTTTTCACTTTGAGAGAGAGGGAGAGAGAGCAGGGGAGAGGGACAGAGGCAAAGAGAGGAGAAAACCTTAAGCAGGCTCCATGCTCAGCTTGAGGTAGGGCTTGATTCCAACACCCTGGGATCATGACCTGAGCTGTCACAACCTGAGCTGAAATCAAGAGCAGGTCAACCAACTGAGCCACCCATGTGCCCTGGCAGACACCCATGTTTGTGTGGTGGGTAGAGCATTCGCTACGAGTCCGTCACTATCCAGTCAAACCACTCACTCCTGCCCTTTCAGCTAGGCATGTGAAATTGAAATACCAACACTTTTACTATTAGTTCATGGGTATTCTTTTCACTTAGTAATTATTATGCAGCTTTTCTTTTCACGAAATGCCTTGTTAAAAATACGGTATTGTAAAGATGAAGCTGATAAATTATTTGTAGCAATAAAGCAGACTTCAAGATTGACATATTCTCATCTCTTGCATTTATTCTACTTTCTAGTCATATTAAATAACTTCACATTTAAAATAAATAATCGCTGCCCACCACAAGACTACATCTTGCTTTAATCAGAGGTTGTAGCAAAAAGTGAATTCTGGAAACACTGACATGGACCGTAGCAACCCACTCTCATGTTGTGAGTACTTTCTGGCTGCTTCTTAAGAAGCAGTGCCTAACTCAGTATGGCACGACATAAGATTTGAATAAGTATGACAAAATATTCAAGAATGCAAAATTTCATTCTCCCAGTTCTGACACAGAAAAGGACAAACTGCCCCGAGTTATTCACTCCCTCCCATTTATTCCAATAAGAAATACAGAGAAATCTGTAAACTTTATTCACAACGCAAAAGTTGAGATGAATAAAACAGCTGGCAGCGGCATCTTGCCTCGGAATTTGAGTTATAAAAATATTAGTGAGCACAATTCGCTGTATTTCATTTGAGGAATGATGAAGAGAGTCTTTTTTATATTTATAAAACTTCACACTTCAAAGTCATTTATCACAATAGGGTCTGGAGTTCCGGAAATGTTCTGTCAGGGGTGATTTGCGTATTTTTGGACTTGACATTTGATAGAAGTTGGGTAACCGAATATCATAGTGGTATGTCTTCCCTGTATATACTCTGTCATTCAAGGCATAGAGTTTATCTGCAATGTCACTGCCAATTAAAACTGAAAACAGGCGGGAGATGTAACGATGCTGAGCGAAGAGCAAATATAATTTCTTTCTCCTCCAAGACACATACCGACAATCAGTCTCTGCTGTGAGGGTCACCTATGAAAACGTAAGGCCACAAAGAAGACAAAGATTAAGAAGCAAGACAAGTTCTGCCACCTCTTTCTTGCCCCAATTTTAAATGAATTTCACTGGCTCCTTTTTTAGGTTAAAAAAGCTCACAGACCCATAATATATGGAAAAAATGGAGAGAAACTACATATATACATTGCTCTCTCTCTCTCTCTATATATATATATATATATATATGCATATATATATAATTCATAATGCAAACAATCACAATGTTGTGCCCATTTTCAATTTAACTATTTTAAAATCTGGTTATCTATATTTTTGCCTTTTACTGAAGTGAGAGCTACCTAATACTAAAAAAATAATAAAATGGGCTAATGTTAGAGAAGTATTTCCAAGTCAATCCCCAAAACTGAGACATTTAACTTTAATTGTTTCTACAGTACAAAACTGAATGTATTTACCAATTTTGCATATGTATATGGTTTTATATTTGTATACGCACACATATGTTGCATGTATTAATCAATACACCATAATAGGTAGCATCCACTGAAATGATTACCTTTCAAAAGTACCAGACAGTAGCATAGTAGTGACAGTAAAGTTGCCATTTTTTCTTTTCTCTCTTTTTTTTTTCCTGAAGAACAACTGAAATCTATTAGCACTTAAAATTTTAAGAATCACTTACTTTGTAATAGGGCAGACTTTTAAATTCTTGGTGTTTTCCTAAACTGTCAAAATGGCAGTGTTTAGTTTGCAGTCAAATCTCAAGTAATCATATTTTAATCCCCATATATGCAGTTGAGCAAAGGAAAATTTAAGAATATCTATCACAAACTCCTTTCTGTCATACACAATGCCCATTCTTCTTGTCGCTGGACCTGTACAGTAACAGTAATCAGCAAGGGCCAAACAGAACTGGGAAGTCACATATGCTGCAAAGCTAAGTATAAATTACTGCTCTGTCACCTGCTGTTTTGTTTGTGTGCCTGTTTTTAAACAAACATTGTTTAAACAAACGTTGTTTGGAAGGGGCAGTGTTCACTCTGGGGCCTACTTCTCCCTTACCTGAAAAATGCCTTCCTCTGTGGGTCTCAGGGAGTCCCATTCAGGAGAATCCAGGAACTGGAAGGGGAAAATGTAATGCAGAAATTCGCCATCAACTGTCACTCGGATCCTACCCAAACACAAAGGACATCATTTATGAGAGAAGGAGAAAGCAAGCACATAATCGGGGACAAGCAGATCTCTTATAACCCTTATGGCTTTTAAAATTTTGTAGGATGAATATTAAATTTCTATATGACAGTAAGTGACAAAATCTGTAAGATTCACGCACTGATATTCCTCACACAGTTAGGATTCTGGGAATATTGGGTGAAATTCGTCAGAAAATGTGTCACGGCATACCTTGATGACATGGGCCCATTTGTGTGCATACGGTATACTTCCAGAAAAAATTTCAATGGCCTCAGTAAGATTTTAAATTTAGTAGAACACTGAAGAACACATAATATTGTAAATGCCTCTGTAAACTAAATGTTTACACTTTTTAAATACATGAATCATCACATTTTTGTTTCCTCTCTGAAACTTTGTTTTCAAAATTTACCTATGTACAAATATAAATATAAAATATATATATGGTGCACCCCCTGCTTGTAACAAGTGGGCAATTCTAGAATTCACTGAAAAACATCGATCATTATAAAGCTTAAATGTTCTCTGTTACCTAAAAGAGCACCCTATCAGAGACTATTTAAAGTACTTTACATGTGAACATAAGTATCCTGTTAATTCAAGCTGGCATCATCCTCTTCCCGGTCCTCCGTTATTAGCTTGGAAACAAATAACACATGCAGACAAACCCATTTATCCATCTGGTTTCTAAGAAGAAATATTAAGGCTCTAGATTATTTCCTGCTTCAAGTAAAGAATAGCATGCACTCTAAATGCCTATGTCCATGACTCACATACATGTCATGGACAGTGCTACATATTAGCCTCTGCTGAGATGGAAAAGTGCAGCCGAAAGAAACACCAGCTAGTAACTAACAGGAAATAAGATGGAACTGAGATGGAGCAAGCAGTGAGTACAAACCTTCCTGAAACAAGAAGGGAGAGCTTATCAATGGAGGTTTTCCCCTGCATGGCGTAACAGTGTTCCTTTTCCAAAGTAACCACTTCAGAGCTCAGAGCAATTGTTCTGAAGACAGGCAAAGAGGTCCCCAGAGGCTGAAAAAGGGAGCTGTACAATAGCTGGAATTCGCGAGAAAAGGTTATGCTGCGAACTTGATAGGCAATGTGGACAAACTGCATGAAGCAGATGACAAACAGTACAAAATTCCAGGAAAAAATGTCGGCGGCACAGACGTCGACCCAAGCCCAGACGGCCGAGCAGAGAAAACCCAAACCCAGCAAACTGAAGACGTAAAGGAGCCCGAAGAATCCACTGCCACCCATGAAACCTACTACAAATAAAATACTGGCCAGATGATAAATGGCTCCTTCGGCCTCTTCCTTCCAGGTGGTGCAGACTGGGTGCTCATCTATTAGATTCTTCCATAAGCTTGAATTTCTTTCCATGGCTGACTGTGGTCTGGTCGCTTTTCCGTTGAGGCTGAATGATATCGAAGCAAGTCCTTCACTTTTCCATCATCAGAGTTTCACAAAGTCTTTAGAAAACCCGCTAAAGCCTGGACGATAGAGTTGTAGTAATTAAGGGTTTTGCGTGTATGGGTCTTGAGAAACTAAAAATCCCATGCTAGCTTCTTTAAGTTCATTTGGGCTCCTGATTTAGATCTAGTCCACAAATGTTTTGTGGTTTCCTGGACAAGAAAAAAAGAAGGATCTAATTAAACAAGAAAAATTGAGAGGTATATTTCATGAATCGCCAGCATTACTTAATCAAACTGACATACTATTTTCTATGAAGTTAGAATATTTTAAGCACAAATGCTGTCAAGTGTTAAGTTTTTAAGATATAAAATGTGTATTTTTAGGGTTATGCTTAATAATAATAATTACAAATTATTTACAGAATTTTAGTATTTGTTAGAATTTGCTAACTACATATTTTCCTAGAAAAGTAGGTGCTATAATCAACTAGTCTTCATAATAATAGCTCAGTGTACCTCAGAATCACTTGTAACAGTGACTAAAAATGCAGATTCATAGGCTGTTTCCAGGCATATTGGGTCAGAATCTCTGAGAGTGAGGCCTATGTGTTGGTATTTGGACAGTGCCCCCCACATGATTTTGATGTATCAAACCCACGGCATTTCATGGTCCACCCTTTGAGAGATAACTGTTTGACAATGTTATTTTCTCTTTACAGATGAAGAATTCAAGGCTCAGAGAGGTCAAGTAATTTATCCCAGGTCACACAGTGGTCAGGGTAGAGCAGAACTTCAGCACTTAAGCCTGTATGCTGGATCCAAACATGTGGCCACTCATGAAAAATAGTTTAAATTAGGCACTGTAAGGAGTCCTGATAAAACAATAAACATAAGAAACACATGACTAGGTGTTGGATTTTTAAGAGCATAATAGTAGACTATGAATACGTTTACTGAATTATATCAAAAATATCTGTGGGGCGCCTGGGTGGCTTAGTCGGTTAAGCGTCCGACTTTCGCTTAGGTCATGATCTCGCGGTTCGTGGGTTCGAGCCCCGCGTCGGGCTCTGTGCTGACTGCCAGCTCGGAGCCTGGATTCTGTTTCAGTCTGTGACTTCCTCTCTCTCTGACCCTCCCCTGCTCACGCTGTCTCTCTCTCTCTCTCTCCTAGAAATAAATAAAAATATTTTAAAAAAAAATCTGAGAAATGTAAATTTAGTTCTTCTTTACTGTGTTAGAGCCTCTCTTAGGTTAAAGGTTGTATCCATGCAACTAAATAAATATTAAAATTCCTGCTACTTACACATTTATTTACCAGATGGTCAAAAAATGTTACCAACTTGTTCCTCTGTGCATATATTCTCTACCCTTTGAGCCATATGGTAAGAATGCTAATGTGTGATCTGAGTCAGGAGAGATTTAACCAGGATGATAGAGCTATAGGATACATATCATTTACCACCAGGTTTCTTAACAATAAATAGTTTCAGTGTGAAGCATTCCTGAGATTGGATTTTTAAACCATAATAACATTCAGAAGCCTTGAACTTGAATGCTATCTTTAGTGTTTTTATTTTTGAGCTAGATTATCTCTAGAACACCTGTTAATAAAATATCAGATATCACAGATCTTGTCTCATAGAAAAAAAGAGACGTAAAAATGACTTAGCTGAAGTAAAAAAGGGAACAGTTTGATCACCAACAGCACTGGAGATGGAAACAAAGGAGTTGCTGTTGGTTTTTCATCTTGGACAATGATTCTTTTCTCAGCAAATAATGACTTTAGTAAGAATACTGCCAGGCGAATCATTTAAAAAAGAAAAAAAAAAGACCTATAACTTACATTGTTATTTTGACTTAAGCTACTTTCCAAGGCACTTTAAACATCCCATGGCCCCTAATTACTGCCTCCCCCATCACTCTGTGAGATGATGAGGCTTGGGGCAGACCAGCACCCTGGGCATGTTTAATTTCTCCTCTTTTAACACAACACAAAATTATACACACTACTGGATATTCACAACAAAGAAAACAAATTTTTAAATACAATGAGCAGTGAGAACGGCAAAACACCAGACTGCAAATGTCAGTCTCCCCGCTGTTTTACTTTTAAAATGAGGGTATTTTAAATTAATCAGTTCCTCAGGATACCAAACGTAGCCACTAAAGCCAATGTTAAAAAGCACTGCTGGCAGAGCTCTGAACTTTGGTTTGAACTTCCTTAAAAATTTATAATCTTCAGCAAAAATGTTAAAATGATGCTAATAGAGAAAGGCCATACAAAACCTTTGTGGTGATTCTGAAAGGAGCTTATGGGAATCTTGTGCCCTGAAGACCCTGACTTGTGGGATAGATTGGGCCACCTGCATTCCAGGACTGTGACCCATTATGATCACAAGAACTGCGCTTCCGGCCCTTTCCAGCAGCTCCTGTTTCCATAAGCCGCTACCAAATCACCTTCCTGTCCTTGATACTGTATCACTCAACTCAGAGTGCTGACTTGCCCTGATTAAATTACTCCACACCCAGCCTTTCTCCACATGGTGTTTTTATTCAGTCACCAAAACAGATGTATTTTATTAGAAGAGAAAGAACTGACAGGGGCAGGTGATGGGCATGAGTGTTCCTCTGACATGTGCCAGCAGCACTATAGGAACGCTGAACATGATTCATCAGCCAGCTGCCTGCTTGAAAGCCTGTAGGCCTTAAGTCATGTTTTTGGGTAAATAAATGCCGAAATGCCAGAGTGGCCCAATGGATTTCTCAGGGGGAAAAAAAAAAGCCTATCTTCCCTGCAAAAGAAGTCAGCACACGGACATACAAAATGATGGAGCCAAAATCAAGTGCAAATAAACACAATAATTCCAAGCTCCCACTTTTCTATTCTTTAAATCAAATGACCCTGAGTTATAAAGGAATAAGGAAATTTAAAGGAAATTTAAAAAAATTTAAATGCTGCATGAAATGTGATGTAAGCTTGGTGCCAAGTGATTAAGACTGGCTCAGAAGTTGCATGTATCTGTTCAGAACTTGTACATTTATTATCTCATTGCATCACACTTGTTGCCACAAGAATCTAAATGATTATGCCCTGCTTACAGATAAGTAAAGCAGGCCACAGGAGTATCTTAGTAACTGGCTTCAGGTAAAAGAGGCAGTGAGTCACAGCAGCAAGGGAGAAGACCCTCTCCACTCAGCTCCATGCTCTCTCCACCAGGAAGTGCCGCCTTTTAAGGCTGTGAATCTGACATGAATGTGTTGGGAGACAGTGGGATATTCCATCAGGGCTGGTTTGCCAGGAAAATAATAATCCTAACAGTGAATATTTAAGACCTGTCATATCCACTTGCACTGCTCAATCCATAATGCTTAGAGTACAGCCAGGGAAACAGATGTAGAAAGCCACTCAAGAAATGATTTGCTCTATTATTATTCAACATTGCCTGACCGCCTCTCCTAGACTCTGAAATTCTTAAGGGACAAAGACAAATGTTTTTGTATTCCTGACCCCTGGCACTCATTGAATGTTGGTTGAATACACTGGTGTCGAGGTGCAAGGACTCTGCCTTCTCCGTTGTTACTCTCTATCCAATTTAATGGATGTTCTAACATCTTCTGCCACCCCGGGTAAAAGAAGTAGGGAGGATCTCAACATCCAAGATAGTTCAGTACAGAATCACTAAGGAATTGGGACACTACTTATTTAAATGTTTGGCACAGCTCCAAATTCATAGGGGAATCCTTTTGTCTTCATACAAATTGAGTTCCTTAAGAGCAGCTGAATTCTTAATCTGATTAAAAACAACAACTCTCATAGCTTGTGCTATTGAGTTAGTGTTGGTTGCTAGGCAACCCAGAAGATAAAAATTCCATCAATATTCTACCAATTAATTGGAATAGGTCCTAACTTTGGTATGTGTTTCAGATGCAAAATAAGAATTTACCTAAAGCTGGTTTTCTCTACTCCTCAAGGAGGTACACTTACTCAGGACCTATCTGCCAGACATAGTTAAAAAGTTATCTTATCTGGGGCGCCTGGGTGGCTTAGTCGGGTAAGCATCCGACTTTCACTTAGGTCATGATCTCACGGTTTGTGGGTTCGAGCCCCGCGTCGGGCTCTGTGCTGACTGCCGGCTCAGAGCCTGGAGCCTGTTTCAGTCTGTGACTCCCTCTCTCTCTGACCCTCCCCTGCTCACACTGTCTCTCTCTCTCCTAGAAATAAATAATTAAAAAAATATTTTTTTAAAAAATTATCTTATCTAATCTTCACAACAGCCCATGAGAAAGGTACTATATCTTGATCTCACAGATGAGGAAATTAAGACTCAGAGAAGGCAAGTCAATTGTTCAAGGTCACACTGTTAACATTGGTATTAAAATTCCACCCAGTTCTGCCGGATTCTGAAGCTCACAGTCTAAACCACATTTATTCTTCGGCTTTCACAGCACCAGGATTTAGAAATAACGGCATTAGTTTCCTCCTTGCCACCTAGATGAAATCAGGCAATGTTTATTCACTAGTAAAACAGAGGTAATATCACCTACTCTGGCCATTCTGAAAGGTGCTAGAAGATTCAAATGAGAAAATCTATATTAAAACTTCATGGCAAATTTTAAAATAATATAGAGATGAATCACTTACTTGTTGCTTATATTTTACAGAGCTGAGCCAGTCAGAGAATAGTTTTTAAAAGCTTTCTTTCACCCAGAGGGTTACAACTGAACACAGAAATACAAGTGTTACTTTTGGCTGCTACCCAACTTTAAATTTTAAATTTCAAATTTACTCATTCCTGCAGAGGTGATCTCTGTTATTCTTCCCTATCTGTGTCCTGACTGCCTACTGCTGGTAGATATAGACCCATAACCAACACATCCTTGAGTCTTTACTCTCCCCAACGGCCAAGAAGCCAGTCTCTGGAATCCAACAATAGTCTTCTACCTCTGATTGATTTGTGTTTAGTGCTTCCCAGCAGGTATCCTCAAATCACTTACATCAGAATCACCTGGGTAGCTTGGTAGACTGTCCCTTCCCTGGCCCCCACACCAAAATTACTGAGCTGGGAAGGGACCCAGGAAGACACCTTTTTTTTTTTTTTAATATTTTTTATTTATTTCTAGGGGAGAGAGAGAGAAAGACAGCATGAGCAGGGGAGGGTCAGATAGAAAGGGAGACACAGACTGAAACAGGCTCCAAGCTCTGAGCTGGCAGTCAGCACAGAGCCCGACGCGGGGGAACCCACGAACCGCGAGATCATGACCTAAGCGAAAGTCGGACGCTTAACCGACTAAGCCACCCAGGGGCCCCGAGGAAGACACCTTTCTAACAAGCTCCCAGTTGATTCTTATGCACACTAAGGTTTGAGAGCCATTATTCTACATTGTTCCTAAATGATTTCTGAATGATCCTTGCTTGTTTGCATGACCTCAGCATTGTTCATTCTTGGCTGTCCTTCTGTGCTGATTACTCTGTGTGTTTCTGATCCCTCACTGTCTGCCCAGGGTGGTAGTGCTGGTATCAGTGCACCATTCTGTGTCTAGTCTGTTCAGTTAGCATTGTTACTTAAAAGAAAGGTTCTAGTCTTAACTGTGCCCCTAAATAGCTGTATGATTATAATCTTACTAGACCTGTTTTCTCATTGGTAAAAGGAAAGAGTTGGACAAAATAATGTGAGGTCCATTTAGCTCTAAAATAACATGACTCTATATGAAGAGGAATAGAAGACTTTTCCTAGCATGAGTTAAAATATAGAGCTGTGTGGTAGAACTGAATTAAGACTGCAGGTCTCAACACCAGGTTTATGATAGGGGCCCCACTCTAGAGATTGCTTACTTAATTACTTACAGCCTGTGCTGGGGCCCAGACACTGGCATCTTCTGATGTGCATCCAGGGTGAAGAACTATCAGGGGGCTGAGCGAGAGACACCAGGACATTCTGTAGAGTAAAGGATCTCATTTTAATTTGCTGGAAAGACACATTTTCTCCTTCTGTGTTCCCATTTCCATGCTTTGCCCAGGTGAGAAGGCATTTTCCTTCCTCAGCTCATCATTCCAAGAGGGCTCAAGGCTGGTGGGTAGTTTACAGCAGTCCTTCCTTAACAGGGTGACGTGAAGCGCGCCTTCTAGCTCTGAATTTTTATGTGTGGTTTCCATCACATATTATGTTATATTGACCATTATATGTATTTCCTTTTTAAGGCATCATAATTTATGTATTCTTTTAGTGGGGGAACATAATCAAGTAATTTTATAAAAGAAGTGAACATAGTATTTTATTAATTTATTTAAGTTTATTTATTTTGAGAGAGAGTGTGTGTGCACTAGCATGACAGGGGAGGGGCAGAGAAAGAGGGAGATGGAGAGAATCCTAAGTAGGCTCTGTGCTGACAACGCACAGCTTGAACTCACAAACTGAGAGAATGTGACCTAAGCCAAAATCAAGAGTCATATGGACACTTAACTGGCTACCCAGACGCTCCGAATATTTTAAAATATCAGCTTTAGTGTTTGGTTAGTGTGTGTGTGTGTGTGTGTGTGTGTGTGTAAATATATATGGAGTTCGCCTCTGTTTAGAACACAGTAAGTCCTCAATAAATGTTCACATATTATGTTATATGGTTCATGGACTGATAAGGATAACAATGCTTGGGTATAAAAGCAGTGTTCAGAATACAGTTTGGGAACAAACAGGAAGCCTAGGTGAGATCTAACCAATACCTGAATCATTGATTTACTTGTTGGACTATAAAGACAGGAAAGCATATATTATACTATGAGGAAGAAGTGAAAGGAAGAAGTGTTTCTATTGAGATAGAGGAACAAAGAAGGGTTGAAGACCCTCTGGAATTGAAAAAGATCCCAAAGTTCAGAAAGAAATCAGAGGATAAGGGAACACAGTTTTATGCTCAAATAACCTAATACTCTTGGTCTAGCAACATAGTTCACAGTAGAAGATAAGGGGAGGATGGAGGGATCTTTAGCAGTTACTATGATGCAGAAAAATACTTAGGAAAGACTGGGGTTGGCAAGATTTTCTAGAAAGTGAGTGCAGAGAGAATTGAGAGTTGAAATCAAATGCCCATGATCAGAGGCTTTAGAACTCTAGAGCTGTGCTGTCCAATATGAGCTGTTGGTCACACTGGCTGGTCTGAATTGAAATGTGTCAATGGATTTCAAAGACTTAGAACAGAGAAAGAATATGTCATTATTAACTTTTATACTACTTATATGGTGAAATAATAATGTTTTAGAAATGGGTTAAACGTGGGGCGCCTGGGTGGCTTAGTCGGTTAAGCGTCCGACTTTCGCTTAGGTCATGATCTCGCGGTTCGTGGGTTCGAGCCCCACGTCGGGCTCTGTGCTGACTGCCAGCTCGGAGCCTGGAGCCTGTTTCGGAGTCTGTGACTCCTTCTCTCTCTGACCCTCTCCTGCTCAAGCTGTCTCTCTCTCTGTCTCTCTTAGAAATAAAACAAACAAACAAACAAACAAACAAAAACAAATGGGTTAAACGAAACATCAAAGTTAATTTTGCCCTTGTCTTATTTTTTAATGTTGCTACTAGAAAACTTAATATTATGGGATTCCTGTATGGCTCAATTGGTTAAGCATCCCACTCGTGATTTTGGCTCAGATCATGATCTCATGGTTTGTGGGTTTGAGATGCACATCAGGCTCTGTTCTGAAAGTGTGGAGCATGCTTGGGATTCTCTCTCCCTCTCTCTCTCTGCCCTTCCCATGCTTGCATGCATGCATCTTCTATCTCTTTCTCTCAAAACAAAAAAACAAACAAACATAAAAAAAAGAAAATTTTAAATACATATGCGGTTCACATTATATTTCTCTTGGACAGCGCTGGTCGAGAGCCTATCACGTAACAGAGAAAGGAAATGAAAAAGATTTGGCATGACACTGTGCAAACAGTGCATATGTATAATGTATAAGTGTATAAATATGGAAGAATTATCTAAGATTAAGAACAGAGAGTTGATATAAATGTAAATGATATTGGCTACAATATTCATATGCTACAGTCATCAGATGTTACCCATGACATAGATATCACCATCTGGTTTCTGCCTACATAGGTGGCCAACCCCACTATAGCTCCTGGCCTCTTTATCCTACCAAGGAAGTCACTACTTTTTCCTTTTGCCTTAGGAGAATTACACTTTCCCAAGCAATTATATCACAGTTTCATTTTTCATTGGAAATCTCAGACAGATAATCTCATAAATTTTGTAGTGGAGATTGAATTGTGGGCCTTCTGGATTTCATAGGGTCCATACCAGCATTTGCTTCCATATAACATATGAGTTTCTTCATGCACCATTAGGCTCCTTAGGCTAGAGTATGCCTTCGACCGTCCATACCAATGAGAGGTTGGCTTGTCTTGAGACCTGAGAAAATGAGAGAACGTGCCTACAGGCTATGCTGGACTTCTCTGATTCTCATGTCTTAGCTAAAGTCCATTGATTACCTCCAGCTGTGTCTGATTTCTCACTTTATCACGTAAGAAGAATTGCAAGATGGCGCCCAAGATTCCTACTTCATTGGTGTACACATGCTATAATCCTTTCTCCTTGAGTGTAGCAGAACCTATGAATGGGACAGGACAGATGCTTTCTTGATTAGGCAATATGATATGCAAATGGTGCTGGAATAGTCACTTGTGATTATATGAAGTTACATAAGACTGTAGAACTGGAGAAGGATTGAAAATTAGAGAGCTGTATTTCTACTGGCCTAGAAGAAAGCAAACACAATGTTGTGGACTGCTTATGGGAGCAAGAAGCCAAGGAATGGTTGGCAGTCTCTGTAAGCTAAAGAAGTCCGCAACTGTTACCAAGATAATGGGTGTATCAGTCCTACAACCACAAGGGGCTGAATTCTGCCAACCATTTGAAAAGCTTGGAAGAGGACCCTGGACTCCAAATGAGGAATGCAGTGTGCCTGACACCTGGATTGCAGGCTTTAAATGCTCTTGACAGAGGATCCAGTTCAGCCATGCCTGGACCTCTGACCTGCAAAAACTGTGATATGGGGCACCTGGGTGGCTCAGTCAGGTAAGCATCTGACTTTGCCTCAGGTTATGGTCTTGCAGTTCGTGGGTTCGAGCCCTGCATCGGTCTCTTTGCTGACAGTTCAGAGCTTGGAGCCTGCCTCGGATTCTGTCTCTTTCTCTCTGCCCCTCTCCTGCATGCATTCTGTCTCTCTCTTTTTCTCTCAAAAATAAACATTAAAAAAATTAAAAAACAATAAAATAAAATCTTTAAAAAAACCCAAACTGTGTGATAATGGAGTTGTGGTGTTTTCAGCCACTAGTTTGTGGTACTTTGTTTCAAAACAGAAAATGAAGAAACACATACACACTCATGAATTCACTATGCACAAGGCTTTTCGTTATTCTGATAATCTACCTTTTGTGATGGAGTTGGAATACAGATCAATGGAGCGGAAGACATTCAATCCCTGCAAGTCCGGAAAACCAGGGGGCGTTTGGGTGGCTCAGTTGGTTAACCCTTCAACTTGGGCTCAAGTCATGATCTTATGGTTTATGGGTTCGAGCCCTGCGTCGGGCTCTGTGCTGCCAGCTTGCTCAGAGCCTGGAACCTGTTTCAGAGTCTGTATCTCCCTCTCTCTCTGACCCTCCCCTGCTCATGCTGTCTCTCTCTCAATCTCTCTGAAATAAATAAAACATTAAAAAAATGTTAAGTCTGGAAAATCATATAAGAATAGTAATACTTTTGAAGAATAGTGTGTGGAAAACAAGACACTAAGAGAGGCCCTGGGAATTACGTTTAAATTCACTGTTGTTCCCAGCACTACATTATAGGTTCTCCTTTCATGGGATCAGATAACCCAAACACTATTAAGCATTCTGGTCACATGGGCAATTTATGGCTATGTCATTCACAAACAATCTCCAGAATTCCTGGAATACCATGTTTCCTTGGGTGAATTCCAGCTTAGTTCTTGGTAAAACTGAACCATACCTATAGAGCAAATAGTTGATGTCTACGGACAGGGCCAATACTTGAAGTCTCAGACACATCTGGAGATAACACTCAAAAGACAGACTTCAGACACTCAAAAAGCTCTGTAATTCTTCTAATGGTGTGACTCCACCATGTTCAGATAAGTTGAGCAATGGGAAATTAATGCAGTATCTAGTTGCCATCTTCTTTAACCTCATTTACTACTCTTACTACTACTATCACCACCACTACCACCAACATCTAACAGTTAATGAAACACTCACTATGTGCCAGGCACAGTTCTGAGAATTTTAAAATATGTCATTGAATCCTCAGGACTTTCTGAAGTATATAGTTTTATTGTTCCCATTTTACTGATGAGAAAACTGAGGTACAGGGAAGTTAAGTAAGTTGCCTAAGGATACACAAATGATGTAGCCCAGATTCACTCCCAGGCAGACAGATACAAATAATACAGCCATCTGCTCTTTCAGCCACTATGACACTGTGCCTCATGTACAGTTTGAAATCTAAGTATTTGGACTTACTGGAACAAATCAAACATTCTTGGTTTCTCCCTTCTGTTCTAGATTCAATAAACTTAAATGTCTTCTTAAGAAATTACAATTTTTGAGCAACGCAGGGGTAGGAAGGTGGGTCCTATGTTAAATCACTGTGTCCTGTAATTCTTGATTTGAAGAAACCTCAGGAAACCTCTTCTTCTCTAGTATGTCATTGGTTGCTTTTAATAAACAATCACCAGGGCGCATGGGTGGTTCAGTCAGTTAGGCATTTAACTCCTGATGTCAGCTCAGGTCATGATTTCTTGGTTTGTGAGATCAAACCCTGGATCGGGCTCCATGCTGACAGGACAGAGCCTGCTTGGGATTCTCTCTCCCCCAACTCTCAGCCCCTGCCCTGCTCACACATACTATTTTTCTCAAAATAAATAAACATTAAAAAAACAATCTCCATGCTCTGCTTCAAGTTTTTCTGATTTCTCCATAAGCTAGAAATGGCATGAGTCCGTCATTCCCTTTTGAGCAGCTGCTATCAAGTCATGCAGTAGTGCACCAGAGATTCCTGATGAAAAATGCAAGGCAAGCTGGACCCATGGATCCATGAAACAGCCTCCTCTTGATATGAATCAAAGGTAGACACTTCCCTTTCCCTTTATTCCAAGTGACCTATATGCAAACGAACTCACTTTTCCTATGTTTATTTAGTTCAGGTCCTCATGTTTCTTCCTGGCAAACACACCTATCAAGTTCATGTGGTCTAGCTAAATGGCTATAGTCTTTTCTTTTTCGATTTTTCTGGTTAAATAACCAGGTGGACCACACACCAGGGTCAGTGAAGTTTGAAACCAAACCAGCCACTACTAGTGTGAAAAGGAGCACTTGTGCAGGGTCTGGTGATTTCCTTTCAAGGTGTTTACATGGAGAGAGGAGCTTTCTCTCTGACTGTGGGAGACTGTTCCCTGCTTGGTTCTTAATCCACATGGTCTACAATCTTTCCACATCTTCTCTTTCTTTCAACCTTGTTATTGGCTTTGTAATACTTGAAGTTATTCCAACCACAGAGGTTTCTTCTACTTTTGTGGCACTGCCTGTGGATAAGCAATGTGGATTATTCTCTTATGCCTGCTGCTCAGGAAATACACAAATTCTCTTGATGCTTTCAGAATGTTTATTTCAAGTTTCTCTTCAATATTGAAGTTTTCTTCTTGCATGCACTATTTGACACTTTGAATCAAGATGCTTAGACATTCTTGAGATGCTAAAGGAGTGTGTTTTATACAGAAAAGTTCACGGGTGCCAAAGAATAGCAAAACACAATCTTGCAGGATAATGTGTGGTGAACCACGGTAGCTGGAAGATGTTTCAGGTGTATGTGTATTTGTGTTTTGTGGACTCCTACCTGGCTTAGGTCAACTGGTTATAGCTTAATGTGTCCACCTGGTGTTCGGACTGAGTAAATGATGCATGAGCAAGCACAAAATGTGTGTTATGCTCAAATTGCTCCCTATGATTTAAATTGCATTGACATGAGGCTTATTTTCAAAACAAACATTATAACATAATTGTGTCATCAACTTTCAAATGGCCAGGAAAATATTATTATATGCAAAAATTCAATAAATCCCTGCTCTCCTAGAGCTTGCATTTTAGTGAAACTCAAATGTTGCTACAATTTAAGCCTACTTTGAATTATAAGATCTATTTTAAATACCTAAAAAATACCTCTTCTATGCAAATAAACTTAGGCTACTTAAAATTCACTTAAAGTTAGTTGTTGCATACTAAATTTTTAAATAAGTATTGTACTACATTGTAGGAGTCTACAGTCTTAAAAATCAAATGCAAACAAGCTTGTTCTTTAGAATGTCCATCAGAGATTGAAAACAAGCAAACAGGCAAACAAACCCTAGAAATTATATGTGTCCTTGGAGTAGCACATAACATTAATACATATGTATTAATTAATACATGATCTATATCCTTCTATTTGTATAAATGCAAATAAAGACATTGAACCATCTTAATGTCAAAGATGATGATTTCCAGATGGTGGGATACTACTATACTTTTGTCTTTGTATATATCTGGATTGTTTTCATTCTTCATAACAATTTTCTAAAACAGTAAGTTGATTTTATTAAATACAAAAATCCCAAATAGTTAAAATCCACAAACCCAACAACCAGAATTAACAAACATCACTCTCTTTTAAAAAATCTTTTTTATAATTAAAAAAATGTCACAAAAAACTGAAGATCATCATGGCTGTTCTCAAGTACCATTCTCCACCCACTCATTCCTTATATATAATTGTGTTTACCCCTGCAGTCCATACAAAATAATTGTAAAATTGCAATTTAAAATGAAATGCAAGATTAGAAATGTATTTCATGTATTTTTTCCAGAGCCATACTTAAATTTTTTTTCTGATGAATAACTTTAAATATTTTTAAAAACAGAGAAAATACTATATAATAAATCTCAATATACCCATTACTCAGATCTGACAGTTATCAAGATTTTGCTACACAGAATTTTTGAAATTAAAAGCGAAAACTGTAGCTACTATCCATACTATAGTTTGCTCAGTCAGTAGACAAGACACCTACTAAGGGAGGCAGAGAAAATGACAATTGTGCTCTTACTATGTGCCAGGCACTAGGTCTTCCATTTACTGATCCATTAAGGAGTCACAACTGTGCAACCTCAGTAGTTTTATCAGCATTGTCTGGAGTGAAAAATGAGACTCAGAGCAATGAAGATTCTCGCATAAGCTCAACCAGTGATTGTCTTTCTGGAACCAATTTCATAGTGTGTATAAGTCACCAGAGGTTAGGATTCTGTTGAAGAACACAAAGTGAGAAGTGCTCAATTTGGGTCTATTGAATGAATCCCTGTATTCTTAGGTTTGGAGGAGGATTCAACATTGTTGCAGGGGATTTAAGTCAGCAACTTTTGGTTATTTATTTAATTTTTAAAAATACCTGTTATAATGTTCACTTTAAGACATTTTCCTATGGCCACTTAGATAAGAGAGAGAAACCTTTCCCCTTTTCCTTTAAAAAGTCAAATTAATGATTCAATAGACTACTGTAAATTCTTACTCTGTATAACTCATAATCCCAGTTGACCAACAACTATAGTTGGAAAAAACAATTTCAACTGCAATCTGCACACTTCCAGATCTAGCATGGCTATTTTCCAAAGCAGTTTTGAAACTTCTTGCCTGCCATGTTGCTTACGTGTTGTTACACTCATACATTACAGCAACCATTTCCTAACCATCCCAGCCATTCTTGAGCTTGAGTATTTCAAGATAAGCAGATGTGAATGCCCCAGTGGGTCAGTGCTATTAGTCAGTCTTGCAGTAAGAAGCATGGGAGTTTGGTTTTCCATGACACATTTTTATTTAATGGCATAGAATGTCACCATTTAGAAGCACAGGATGCACAATGATTCAGCTATTTTGAGACACCGTGGAGATTAAAGAAATTCAACTATCCAGGGTCTCCCAGTTTATCTGTATGAAATTTTAGGACAGAAAACTGTCTTACTCTAGATTTCAATTTGTATTTGCATCCTAGACTCTCCAGTCTTCAGGGGAGGAAAGAGCCTTAAAGATCATCTGGGATCAGCCAGACCTCTTCATTTTGCACATGTGGAAAGAGAGCCACTTTTCATTTTGTTTATATCTTGTTTCATGTAGCTCTTGTTTGGTTTTCTTTTGCCACAAAGAACAATGCCAAGTTACTGTAGCATACTGTCATCCAAGGGACATGACCATGCAACAGTCCCTGGTAACAGAAAACAGCCACCACCAAACCTTAGTATAAGCAGAGACCAAGAATTTTTCAAGGCTGCCATAAAATGCAATTGCTGTGTCCAAGCTTGCAAATTCAAAATACCTATCTACAAGAGTTAGAATAAAAAGTGGGGAAGGGAGACTGTCCCCCCGTTTGCTGCTCACTAAAATCAAATTATGTTCAAAAGTGGGCTTCTAATTCTACTTTTCTATTCATTATTCACATGTAGAACTTTTTCACTTTTTGCAAATGTCTACTGGCTAAAACCAAAAAAAAATTTTTTTTTGCCATTCATTACTGTGCTTTTAATCTTTTTCTAAAATACAGACCCTCAAAATGTATTACACCTCTGTAAGCAACCTTGGTGGTGGGGTAATTTAGTGGGTTTCTGCTTCTCCCCCAACCCCACTTTTTTTTTTTTTTTTTTTTGGCAAGGAGAATCCCCAAATAGAGAAAATAGGTCAGCGTGACCTTTGACTAGGCAGTCTTCCAGTGTTCCCAATTCAGTGTGAAAACACTGACCCTAGTCGGGCCCTTTGCAGACGAGAGAAGGGGACTCCCTACCGCTGCACGACTTCCCCGAGGTGAAGCCGAAGACTGTCCCGAGCCCCTTGGACCAGCTTTTCGCCCTTGGAAATCCGGTCTCTTTCCTTTGGCTCCAAGGTGCCTGGTGGAAGAGTGGGGCCAACAGAGCTGGGGGAGAGATTCGCCTCCAGGGCGGACGAGAGGCGTTCCCGGGGACCGGCGCGCGCAGAGCCCGCAGCAGCGGACCGTCAGCCTGCGGAGCCGCGAGCGGCGCCGCCCGGACTCCGGGGCTCGAACTGGCCCGGGCCGGGCCGGGCGCGGGGGGGCGGCGCGGAGGACACGGCGGCGAAGCAAAAGCGCTCGCGGGGGTCGGCGGCCTCACAGCCCACACCCCGGGGCGGAGCCGGGGTGGAAGCCGCGCCGGCAAAGTTGCAGCGAAGCGCCGTAGGTGCGAGGGTGCGGACAGCTCCCGGAAGGCGGCAGCCGAGGCGCCCCGGGGCTCCCCTCCTTACCTTTCCTTCCCCGGCCCTGCGCCGAGCTCCGGCCTCGCGCCCGCAGAAGTTTCCCAGCCGAGCGCGCGGGGCCCGGCTGGCAGGCGCCGAAGCCCCGAGCGCCCAGCGGGCGCGCTCCTCGCCGCCCACCCCGCCGCCGCCCGCCCCGCGCCGGGACGCGCAGTGACCGCAGCCCACTCCCGGGCGGCGCGGCGGCGCGGGCGGGGGCCGGGCACGGGCGCGCCCGGGGCGCAGGGGGAGGGCGGGGCGGCGCGGCCGCCGGCTCGCCGGACTGCTGATCAACCGGGCGGCCGCTGCGGACCGAAGTTTGCAAAGACCGGTTTCCGCAGGTGGACACTGATCACGGTTAGAAAATAAACCTAGCTTTCGCTGTTCTGCTAGGCAGATGGAATGGACTACTGGAATGAAAAGCAGCGGTTTGTGTGCCCTGTCCCTCCCGCACGCCCCACCCCCGCACCACAAACAAAATGAGATAAATGACCACAGTGGGGTTGGAAATTTGGGGTCTATAGGACAGAGAAAGGTTAACTTCTTTTTTTAAAATTAAGTTTACTTTGGGGCGCCTGGGTTAAGTATCCGACTTGGGCTCAGGTCAGGATGTCACCCGCTCAGGTGAAGATCTCACGGGGTTGTGCGTTCGTGTCCCGCATCCGGCTCTGTGCTGAGAGCTCAGAGCCTGGAACCTGCTTCAGATTTTGTCTCTTTCTCTCTCTGCCCCTCCCCCACTTGTCCTCTGTCTCTCAAAAGTAAATAACATCAAAAAAATTTTTAAATAAAAAGTAAAATTAAGTTTATTTTAAGAGAAAGAGTGTGCAGGTTGAGGAGGGCCAGAGAGAGAGGGAGAGAGGCAATCCCAAGCACGCTCCATGCTATCACATGTCTGCGCAGAGCCCAACACTCATCTGAGCCACCCAGGTGCCCAAGAAGGTTAGCTTCTTAATTGAAATAAGTGGGCATCTAAAAAAAAAAAAAAGCAAATGGGTGAAGAGCATAGACAACCATAGAAGGAACAATTTAAAAATACAGATGATTGGGGCGCCTGGGTGGCTTAGTCGGTTAAGCGTCCGACTTTCGCTTAGGTCATGATCTCGCGGTTCGTGGGTTCGAGCCCGCGTCGGGCTCTGTGCTGACTGCCAGCTCGGAGCCTGGAGCCTGTTTCAGTCTGTGACTCCCTCTCTCTCTCTGACCCTCCCCTGCTCACGCTGTCTCTCTCTCTCTCTCTCTCTCTTCCCTAGAAAAAAATAAAAATTAAAAAAATAAATAAAAATACAGATGATTTTTTAAAAAGTTCCAATCAGTACTAAGCCAAATACATGCAATTTAAGGCAAAGCTCAAATGTATTTTTCCTCCTATGAAATTAGTGGAGTTTCGTTTTGTGTCGGTGATCAAACCATAGGGTGGTCTGTGAGCGGCCAGTGAAACACATTACTTACATTGGGATTTCTTGTTCCTTCTCTCAGCACCCTTACTTGCACTTTGTATGACCACGTTGGGGACAGTGATTCCAGAAACAAACATTTGCTGAATAATCAGTGTCTCTTCTAGTCTTCAGAGTAATGGCAAAAGTAATTAATATAAACTGTAACATTAAGCTCCTTTTATTGTGCTGAAACTGAGGGTCAAAAAATACCCATATTCCTACACAGTATACATAATTAGAAAGCAGTCTACTGCAAAGAGCCTTTGCTCTTATTCTTCATTGTAGAGATTTACCCAGAAATGTTGAAATAATAGTTTGAACTGGATCTAGTCCATGGTTTCAAATATGTTTATATATTTGAAATATGGACAGGGAAATGAGAAGGTCACAAGCTTTGATACCAGATGTACTCTGGGTTTAGACTTCACTTCTTACTTAGTGTTGCACATCACATTTTTTAAAAAATTTTTTAAATGTTTTATTTATTTCTAGGAGAGAGAGAGAGAGAGACAGCGTGAGCAGGGGAGGGTCAGAGAGAGAGGGAGTCACAGACTCCGAAACAGGCTCCAGGCTCCGAGCTGGCAGTCAGCACAGAGCCTGACGTGGGGCCCGAACCCACGAACCGCGAGATCATGACCTAAGCGAAAGTCGGACGCTTAACCGACTAAGCCACCCAGGCGCCCCTGCACATCACATTTCTTAAGGATTATATTCAGGGTTATTTTTAATTTAAAAACTCAGAAGCAGCAAAGATATGCTTGTCTGACAGACACTAAGGTCGCTCCTTGATTCCCAGCACCTCCATGTTCACACGTTTGTGGGATCCCCTCCTTTTGAGTGCAATTGGGACCTGTGACTTGCGTGAAAGGGAGGCCAAGATGGTGGAGAAATAGAGGGATTCTACTTTCTGCCCCCATCTCTCAAACAAAGAAGGGCTGAAGCCAAAAGACTCTGAACCCCAAGAGTCTGGGAGGAAAGGAGATGAAGTCTGCTAGGAAGACAGCCTCATAGGGTTACTTCAAGGAACAAACCAATGCACACATGGGGGAGAGTCCAAAACATCACTACGAGTAGGGAAATAAAATAACCAAAGGCACAACAAGAAAGACCAAGGGACACCCTTAAAAGAACACTTCCTGAACGGCCAGGCCCTTGACAGGGTATGAGTCCCCTTTAATATAGCAGTACTCGCAGGTGCAGAGCACATAACAAGACTTTAAAACTGGCAAAAGACAGAAAGCCATCCAAAATGACAAAACAGAAGAACTCTCCTCCAAAGAAATTCCAGGAAGAAGTGACAGCTAAAGAACTGATCAAAACAGATGCAAGCAGCATAACTGAACAAGAATTTAAAACAATAGTCATAAAATTAATCGCTGGGCTTGAGAAAGGCATAGAAGACAGCAGAGACGCTATTGGGATCTGAGACTTGCTTATAAACCATAAGAATAGCACAGGAGATGGATGTCGCTCCTGTGACTAATTTACATTACAAAAGACTCTCACTAGATGCAGAGGACCAGCCTCTGCAAGCCAGGGTTGGCCCAGAGAGTGATGCTTGCTGTCGGTGAAAGAAGACACGGAGCCAGCCTCTTCAGGTGGACTGCTCAAGTTTATTTTTCAGCTTAGGGTTTTTATATAGCAAATTCAAACGATCATGCTTAACCAATTTACATTTTTTAAAAATGTTTTATTTATTTCTAGGAGAGAGAGAGAGACAGCGTGAGCAGGGGAGGGTCAGAGAGAGAGAGAGTCACAGACTGAAACAGGCTCCAGGCTCTGAGCCGGCAGTCAGCACAGAGCCCGACGCGGGGCTCGAACCCACAAACCGCAAGATCATGACCTAAGTGAAAGTTGGATGCTTAACCAACTAAGCCACCCAGGCGCCCCCCAATTTACATTTTTTGAGTACAGTCATAGAGCTTAACATTTCTAAGTTTTCTTGGCAACAGTGATTTCACAGTACATGATTTCCACTTCAACCAATAAAATTTAACCAGGTAGTCATAACAAAGTTTTACATATTCTTTACTATGTATGACAGGGTATCTAGGGATAGGTGGAGCATATTGCCAGAATACATGAGATCACAGTGCCCTTTAATTGTTTAAATTCAATTAAACAATTTGGGCATGCAAAAACAGGATATACTTGTACCCGCAGTTGTAGGTAACAGACTCTCACAACCCCTTACTAAGAAAGAACAATGTCAACATTGATCATAGATGACGTATGGAAATGTTTTACATGGATCAACTAGAATTTGGTCTCTTCATTTACCAATCTCATTCTTTGACCAGAACGATCCATAAGTTGCCTTACAGGCTTGAGGTCAGCAGGCAAATATTTCTCTAACACTTTTTGAGAAAGTCCTCCACAACTAGTAAGTCTTGTTTTTATCTCTGCTTATGGCATAATATGTATTCTTACTGGCAATTAGACTCATACAAGGAAAATGAATTCTAGGTCTCTTATAGACCCCATGCATATCGGACTGTCTCCAATTTTGCTAATTGCTACAATATTCATTAGACAACATCTGATTGAGGGGGTGGACATGATATTTAGGTACATTCCATTTTGGAGGAAGAGGGGAACTTTGGGCGATTCTGTTTTCATATTAACCCTAGAATAGACTAACAGCAGAAGTGAGAGTAAAAGGTACAGACAAAGTAGAGAAGAAGAATTCTTCCGGGGGTTCTTCTGACTGCACTGCAGTCTCTTCCCTGGGCCTTGCCATCAGGGATGACCTGTGCAGTTTCGGCCTCCGGCAACTAGAGACCATCATCTCTGGCTTGATGAAATAAGTGGCCATTTTGGGGAAGTCCTTGTAGCAAGGAACTGTAAGTAGCCTTTGGAGCTGAAAGCAGCCTCCAGCCAACAGCCAGCAAGATGTCA
Source organism: Proteles cristata cristata (assembly GCA_017311185.1). Classification (NCBI taxonomy): domain Eukaryota; kingdom Metazoa; phylum Chordata; class Mammalia; order Carnivora; family Hyaenidae; genus Proteles; species Proteles cristata. Next base: position 3,686,134 of record JAESUZ010001232.1, read on the forward strand.
GTTCCCTCAGTTCTACAACATAAAAAAATGAATTCTGTCAATCATCTAAGTAACGTTGGAAATAGAGTCTTTCTCCAGTCAAGCCTCCAGATGTGAGTGCAGACCAGAGGACACCTTAACTGTGGCTTGCGAAACCCTAAGTAGAGGATCCAGTCGACTCCTGACCCACCAAATTGGTGAGTTAATAAATGTGTGCTATTTTAAGCCATTCAGTTTGTGGTACCTAGTACAGCTTATATGTGTTGTTTAGCTATTCAGCATGTTAGTACGTGTAGTGTTGTCCCTTTGTGGTAAATTTTGTGTTAAATACTGCTGCCCTTTTGCATTCTGATTTTTCTTTTTATTATTACTTCACATACATATCCCTGCCTTGATCTTCTCTCCAGAGTGTCTTGGAAACAGAAACTCCAATGAAATGATACCCCAGAAATCAGCCACAGGGCTAGGCCTCCCTAAGATTTCCAGCTGCATTTCTGGAAATCTCTTCAGAGATTATGTGTCCACAATCTACAGCCTTCAATCCTTCGGGTCCTTTGGGATATTCTCTTGGCTAAACCTCTGAGGCTGGACAGAACCACAGTCTGTGAGGAATGCTGTGATAAAGAACTAGGAGCAGATTAAGTACTAAACCAGGATTCATTTAATCCACTTACCCTGGGAAAGCTTTGAAATGAGGCTTGCAGAGTCTTCCTCTTTCCTTCTCCTTGACATCAACTTGCTCCTCTTCTAAACCTCAATCCTTGAGATTTTTGTGTTTGCTTGTGAATTGCCCCTGAGTCCAGATGTGAATCCAGCCTGGTTTGTTCTCTAAGCCCTGCTTCTTCCTTCCTCCTTCCTTTCCCCCTTCCTTCCTTTCATCTTTCCTGTCTTCTTTCTTCCATGATTCTTTCATTTTTTAATCCCTGTATAATTGTCCATAGTTCTCTTTCTCTATATCCTCTATATCCCTTATTTGCTTTTTAATTTATAAATATTTCATTATACAAGTAATAGATTAATATGACATCATATACTAATGTATCCTGTGTAGCATCAAACTACATTTGTCAACTTTCTTTTTCAGACGGCAAAGTAATTGGAGCATGTTTCTCTTTTCATATATATGATCATTCTTCAAAACTACTGCATGAGTTTATCATAGTATTAGTATATCACAATGTATCTATTCCCTTAATAATGTTTACATTGTTGCTATTATAAGGAAATGCTGTGTCCATGATTCCTTGGTCATATTCGTGATGATCTGCTCAAGGTAGATACCAGAAGTAGAAGTCTAAGGATGTCCATTTTATGTTTTATTTTAATTTCTTGTATTGAGGTATAATTGACATATAACATTATATTTCAGATGTACAACACAATGATTTGATATTTGTATATATTGTGAAATGATCATCACAGTAAGTATAGTTAACATCATCACCATGCACAGTTACAGAATTTTTCTTAGGAGGAGCACCTTTAAGCTCTATCATGTTAGCTTTTAAATATGCCATAAAGTGTTATTAACTATAGTCACCACGCTGTAAATTACTGAATATGTCCGTTCTAATTTTATTAACTACAGACAAATTATCCTCCAGTGTGGCTGTGGCAGCTTACACTCCTACCAGCTATGTAGGAGAGAGCTCCTTTGTCCATTTTCTTTTCTGCACAGGCCCACTGACACTTGATGTTACCCAATTTAAAGGCTTTTTCTCTGGCTCTCATTTCTTTTCTCCTCTCTATTTTCTCATCCTTTTCTTCCTCCTCCTTATTTTCTTTATTTCTCTCTCTCATTTTCCCTACCTCTTGTTCTCTCTCTTTTGCTCTTTTGTTTCCTCTTTCTTTTTCTAATTTATGTTTTTTTAATTTTAAAAATTTAACTTATAATCAAATTTATTACTCAATGAAGATCATGAAAATATGTGTCAGCAAATGTTCATTTGTTCAAGGCTTCAGTATATTCTATATCACTCTCCCATCATACTCTTCTTTTTTAAAATTTTTAAATGTTTATTTAATTTTGAGAGAGAGAGAGAGAGAACATGCATGCAGGGGAAGGGCAGAGAGAGGGAGACACAGAATCTGAAACAGGCTTCAGGCTTCAAGCTGTCAGCACAGAGCCCGATGCGGGGCTTGAACATAAGAACCATGAGACCATGACCTGAGCCGAAGTCGATGCTCAACCAACTGGGCCACCCAGGCACCCCCATCTCTTTGATTGGGGTAAAATACCCATAACATAAAATTAACCATTTTAAAGTGTACATTTAGTGGCATTTAGTACATTTACAGTGTTATACAACCACCACTCTATTAAAGTCCTAAATATTTTCATCATCCCAAAAGAAATGGTGGGGACCACATACCCACACAGCAGTCACTTCCCATTTCTCCCTTCTTCCAGCTCCTGGCAACCACTAATCTGCTTTCTGTCTCTAAGTATTTACCTATTCTTACCATTTCATATAAATGGAGTCTACACTATGTGACATTGTATGTCTGGCTTCTTTCATTTTGCATTAATGCTTGTGAGGTTGATCCATGTTGTAAAGTGTATCAGTGCTTTATTCTCTTTATGGTTGAATAATGTTCCATTGAGTGGATATGCCACCATTTGTCCATTCATTTACCAGCTGATGACTATTTAGGTTATTTTTACCTTTTGACTCTTGAGAATAGTGTTCCTATGAACATTCGTGTATAAGATTTTGTGAATATCTATTAATAATCCTTTTGGATTTATATCTAGGATAGGAATTGCTAGATCATATGGTATTTTCTTGTCTGACTTTTTGAGGAATTGCCAAACTGTTTTCTAGAGCACTTGAACAATTTTACATTTCCACAAGCAAAGTATGAGCATTCTTATATCTCCACATCCTTGACAACACTGGTTATTTCCTGTTTTGTTTTGTTTTAATTATTCTAGTAGGTATGAAGTGGTATCTTGTTGTTTTGATATGTATTCCCCAAATGATTTAGGATATCTTTCCATGTGGTTTTGGCCACTTGTACACCTTCTTTGGAGAAATGTCTGTTCAAGTCCTTTGTTTATTTTCAAATGAGTTGTTTGTCTTTTTGTTGTTGAGTTGTAAAAATTGTTTCTATAATCCAGATAATGGATGACCCCTATCAGATATATAATTTTCAAATAATTTTTCCCATTCCATGGAATCTTTTTACTCTCTTGATGGTGTCCTTTGATGCACAAACATTTTTAATTTTGATGAAGGCTAATTTATCTATCTTTTCTTCTGTTGCTTGTTCTTTTGAGGTCATAACTAAAAATCAATTGCTGGGGCACCTGGGTGGCTTAGTTGGTTAAACATCCAACTCTTGATTTCAGCTTGGGTCCTGATCTCAAAGTTCATGAGTTCGAGCCCCCCATCAGGCTTCTCACTGACAGTGTGGAGCCTGCTTGAGATTCTCTCTCTCTCTCTCTCTCTCTCTCTCCCACACACACACACAAAATTAATTAATTTTAATTAATTAACTAATTAATTAATTAAAGAAATAAATTGTTGAACGCAGGGCCATGAAGATTTACCCTATGTTTTCTTCTAAGAGTGTTATGGTTTTAACTCTTACAATTAGGTTGTTGATCCATTTTGAGTAAATGTTTGTGTATATCGTGAGGTAGGGGTCCAGTTTCTTTTTTTTTAAGTTTATTTATTTATTTTGACAGAGAAAGAAAGAGAGGGAGCATGAGCAAGGGAGGTACAGAGATAGAGGGAAAGAGAGAGAATCTCAAGCAGGCTCCACGCTGTCAGTGCAGAGCACGATAGGGAGGATCCTGTTCATGAACCATGAGATCATGACATCAACAGAAATCAAGAATCAGAGGTTTAACCGACTGAGACACCCAGGCACCCCGAAGCTTCATTGTTCTGCATGTTGTTATCAGTTGTCCAGCAACTTTATTTGTTGACAGGTGTATTCTCTTTCCTTTGAGTGGTTTTGGCACCTTCGTCAAAATCAATCAACCACAGACGGTTGGGTTTATTTCCGGATTTTCAGTTCAATTCCATTGATCTTTATGTTAGTACCACACACTGTTTTGATTACTAATAAGTTTTTTTTCTGGTAAGTTTTGATGTCAGGAAGTGTGGGTTTTCAAAATTTGTTTTTCTTTTGTCAAGATTGTTTTGGCTATTTGGGCACCCTTGAAATTCCATATGAATTTTTTGATCATCTTTCCATTTCTGCAAAAAAGATTATAAAAATTTTGTTTGGAGTTAAAATAAATCTGTATATCATTTGGAGTAGTATCCCCATCTACTTTTCCTACCTTTTCTTTTTTTAAAAAAAAAGAAGATATAGGTTAAAGGTAGTTCCAAAGGAGGAATTTTTCTTTTTTCTTTTAAAAAAATCTAATTGTTGAAGTGCAGTTGACATCAAATGTTATATTAGTTTTGGTTGTACAGTATAGTGATTTGATAATTCTATATATTATGCACTGCTCACCACAGTTAACTGTAGCTGTCATCTGTTACCATACATTATTACAATAATTACAATACAATATTGACCATATTCCCTATGCTAAATGTATCTTTCATCTCCATCACTTATTTATTTTATAACTGGAAGTTTGGACCTCTTAATCCCCTTCACCTATTTTGCCCATCTCCCTTCTCCCTCCTCTCTGGCAACCACTGGTTTATTCTTTGTATTTATGAGTCTCTGTCTAGTTTCTGTTTGTTTGTTCATTTGTTTTGTTTTTTAGATTCCACATATAAATGAAATAATGTGATATTTGTCTTTCTCTGTCTGGCTTATTACACTTAGCGTAATATTGTAAGTCTATCTATGTTGTTGCTAATGGCAAGATGTCATTCTTATGTCTGAGTAACATTCCATTATACATATATGTATACATATACACCTTTTATCTATTCTTCCATTCATGGGCATTTGGGTTGCTTCCATAGCTTGGCTACTGTAGATAATGCTGCAATAAACGTAGGGGTGCATGTATTTTATTAATGTTTTGTTTTCTCTGGGTAATTTCCAGTTGTAGAATTGCTAGATCATATGGTATTTTTAATTTGGGGGGAACCTCCATACTGGCTTCTGCAGTGGCCGTACCAGTTTACATTCCTGCCAACAGCACATGAGGGTTCCCAACGCATTTTCACCAACACATTATTTCTTGTCTTTTTCTTGCCCAGTCATTCTGACTAGTGTGACATGATATCTCAATGTGGTTTTGATTTGCATTTCCCTGATGTTGAGCATCTCTGCATACAAATGTTACTCATTTGTGTGTCTTCTTTGGAAAAATGTCTATTCAGGTACTTTGCCCATTTTTAAATCAGATTATTATTATTTTTTTGGTGTTGAGTTATAGAAGTTCTTTATGTATTTTGGATATTAACCTCTTATTGAATATGTCATTTGCACATATCTTTTCCCACTCAGCGGGTTGCCTTTTCATTTTGTTGATGGTTTCCTTTGCTGTGGAAAAGTTTTTTATTTTGGTGTGGTATTGCCATCTTAACAACACTAAGTCTTACAATCCATATACATGCTATGTCTTTCATTTACTTAGGTCTTCTTTAATTTCTTTCAGCAATGTTCTATAATTTTACCTGTACAAATTTTGTACTTCCTTGGTTAAATTTATCCCCAACTCTTTTTTCTCATTCTCCATCTATCCTTTTCCTTTAAAAATTTTTTTTAAATGTTTTATTTATTTCTGAGGGAGACAGAGACAGCGTGACCAGGGGAGGGTCAGAGGGAGACACAGAATCTGAAACAGGCTCCAGGCTCTGAGCTAGCTGTCAGCACAGAGCCCAACGCGGGGCTCAAACCCATGAACCGTGAGATCATGACCTGAGCTGAAGTGAGACATTTAACTGACTGAGCCACCCAGGCGTTCCTTCCTTTTTCGTTTTTTGTTTGTTTGGGTTTTTTTTTTTTTTGTCTCTGAAACTGAACATTTTTCCCATTTAAATACCAAGTTCATTTCATAGCTTTAGCTCAAAGCACTTTTTATTTAAAAATTTTTTGATTTTTTGATTTTATTTTTTGAGAGACAGTGTGCAAGCAGAGAAGAGACAGAGAGAAGGACACACACAGAATCCAAAGCAGGCTCCAGGCTCTGAGCTGTCAGCACAGAGCCCTACGCAGGGCTCAAAACTCATGAACTGTGAGGTCATGACTTGAGCTGAAGTCAGATGCTTAACCAGTTGAGCCACCCAAACACCCCACTAACTAAACACTTTTTAAAGTATTACAACCATTTGAAAAGAAAGTTCTTCGGTGCATACTGTAAAGACAACGAGTAGCTGTAATTAGAACACAGATCTTAGTGTCTAGGTCATATAAGCAATTGTTCTTTCCCAGAAAATTGAATAGCTAACTGCTATCTAACCTCTATTTCTCTTCTTTGTGTCAGAGAGGTTCTTAGAAAAAATATGAGGTCAGCAGTTGAGGTCCAGGTGAGCATTTGAGAAGAGACCTCATTCTGCTCCAAGGCACAATCCCAACTACAGCCAGTCTTTTGGCCAAGACCAAGTGACTAGGGTGACACTGCTATTTATGGGACCTGAGAAGAACTGAGGTTTTCTTGGCTTGGGGGGAAGGTAGAGATGAGAATTGCCCATTTCTGTCTGTGTTCCTCACATCGCTGTATCAGTTGCAAATTCATTCATCTCATCTTTTTTTATTATAGGGTTTTTAAAATGTTTTTTAATTTATTTTTTGATAGAGAGAGTGCGAGCGCTTGGGGGAGGGGCAGGGAGCGAGGAAGACAGAGGTTCAGAAGCTCCACACTGACAGGCTGACAGCAGCAAGCCCGATGCCAGGCTTGAACCCACAGACCACAAGGTCATGACCTGAGCCAAAGTCAGACACCCAACCAACTGAGCCACCCAGATGCCCCTCATATTTTTAAATATGACCGGAATGACTTGATATAGTTGCTTTAAAGTATAGGAATAGTGAGTGGGACATGTCTAATTTTCTGCATTATGGGTGATAGCTGGAATGGAGGCACAATGCAAAGAGACAAATTTGTTATGTAAGTGTCTCACCATAGTAAACCCTCTGTTAGGGCTTGTTTTTTGCTATGATTTTAATTAAGAAAGCATATTTTAAAATTCAGTAGCCTTAAAGGATTTTTAAATTACAAATTATCTCTGAGTTCCAGAGGAGAGAATTAATGTTAGAGTTAGTAGAGAAATGGAAAAACACTGAAAAATATAAATACAAATATAAACAACCAACTAAAGTGAAGAGAAAAACAAGATGATGGAAATGTGGATTCCTCTATAATGACTTTAAAATTTTTTGGGTTATTTTTCAGTATTTTTCTACATTCCATACACATTTCTGTTTAGAAATTATAGGTGAAAACTTTATTGTTTAGATGTGTTGGTCTTTTTTATTAAACCTTCATAAAGTTTGGTAAAATGTTTATATCAGCTTCATGTTTAACAGTTACACAGCCTCGGGGCGCCCGGGTGGCTCAGATGGTTAGGCATCCCCACTCTTGATTTCCACTCAGGTCATGATCTCACAGTTCGTGAGATTGAGCCCCCTTGGAACGCACAGAGCCTGCTTAGGATTCTCCCACTCCCTCCCCAACGTGCACTCTCTCTCTCAAAATAAGTAAATAAACATTAAAAAAACACAATTACATGACTAACAATTGCAGAACGATAAGGAGCCTTTCTAGAAGGTCACCAACATTGAGTGGGGCTGAAGCACCAACTCTATAATTAGTTCTGATATGAGACTGATAAATTTACCATTGGCCTGGTGATTAAGTGTGGTGGGCTTGTTGAATTTTTAAGTTAGCAGAGGGCAGAGGGGCCTTACAGATCCAGGGTTTATCATTCATGTTAATTTTTGTTTGTTCTTCTTAGGTGTTTTTTTGTTTTGTTTTGTTTGTTTTGAGAGAGAGAGAAAGAAAGAAGGAAGTGGGGCTTCCCTGAAGTGGGGCATGGGCTCAGCAGATGCAGGACAAACTCATGAACCATGAGATCATGACCTGAGCCAAAGTCAGATGCTAAACCAACTGAGCCACCCAGGTGCCCCTTTCTTGGATTTTAATATTAATCATATGTATGAGGCTATAATTAGGATGATAAACTGATCTAGGTCATTTCAATATTTAGTATCATTAGATTTTTTTTTGCTTTTTGTTTGTCTGTTTCTTTCCTTCCTTCTTTCTTCCTTCCTTCTTCCTTCCTTCCTTCCTTCCTTCCTTCCTTCCTTCCTTCCTTCCTTCCTTCTTTCTCTCTCTTTCTTTCTTTCTTTCTTTCTTTCTTTCTTTCTTTCTTTCTTTCTTTCTTTCTTTCAAAAGAGGGAGAAAATCTGACTCCTTAAAAGTGCCATACTGGATTGGACCTGGAGAAAGTGTGTCAAATATTTCCTGTCCAGGATTGCTTTCATTAAGTTCGATGATGGAGATTAAACCTGTGACACAGCACCTAGCACATCAGCTATTTCATCAGTATTACTCCTGCTATTATCCATGGCGAAAACTGTAATATATTTCAGTTTTGTAAAGATAAATACATATAGTAAATACATGGTCTTCTTTATAGTGTTTATCTTATTTTGTATACTTTTCTGTTTTCTTCCTTTTTATATTCACTATATTTTATGTATACTCTGAAAAACACAATGAAAAGGAAAAGAACCCTTTAGAAAGAATAAGACCACAAGAAAGAATCCTGCCTTTATTGTGGACCAGCAATTTGAGTAAATGGTCCCTTTCATGGGCCTGTTTATACAAAGGTGATGGATGGGCTGCTCTGGTCACCTCAGGTAGATGGGAGGAGCCATGGGGAACATTCCCTGATTGTGCCCTGGTAACTTCCCTTAGGCAGGTGGAGGCTTTCTAGGCATGCCTTGTACACTTTGTCCATGCCTGGAGGGTAGGTGTGGGCACTCTCAGTGATGTGCTTGAAGCCCCGCCCAGGAAACTGGTATGTCAGGCTGGTGTCTGTGGGGCCACCTGTAGAATGGTTACTTTCCCTGTGAATTGAGTGCCTGAGTCTTATTTCTCCATCACTCAATAAGAGGAAGACGGGAATGTCTGCTTCCCCTTCAGAACAGCATTCCAGGAATGAGCTGAGTGCTATCTGTAGCTAGCGTCTGCCAAAAACCTCTCACACTTCCCTACAGTTCTTAGTGATGCTCCCAGGAGAGTTCTAGAACCACAAGATGGAACAGAGCTCAGGAGGCCCCCATCCAGCCCTTTCTTCAAGGAGGGTTGCCACCAACCTACACAGATGTCCAGGCTGACTCTTTCTCAGCTTCCTTGCATGACTTATTTATGTCTCTAAAACCCAGCGGAGTCAGTAATGTCCTTTCTGTCCCTCCCTAAATTTCCACTCTTAAACAGAAGCCCTCATGGGACTTTTTTCAAACCAGTTCCTTAGTCTTTGTATTTCCTCTAGCTTCTTTGTATTCAGTTCAAGTTGAGGACATCCAAACACAGCAGAGCAGTGTTTCCTCCTAATAGATGCTAAGTAGTCTTGAGCAGAGTAAGGGACAATTTGTCTCCCTCACTGCCGTGCAAGAGTGATTCTAGGCAGAGAGAACATGTAGAGGGAAAATAGGGGCTTCTGGGTCCAAGAGAACTGAGATTAAAATCACAGTCTACCTGCTGTCATCCATGGACGAGCCACTTACTTTGCTTTGCCTCAGTCCTTCACAGGTAAAAAAGGACTTATTAATACTTCATAAGGCACCTGTGAGGAGTAAATGAGATAGTATATATGTAAAGTGTTTGGTTTATGTTGTGCATGTTTTTTGTACAAAATTGACTTAAATACAAGCCAGTTATTTTATTTGGTGTTCAACAGAAGAACTGTGAGAAATCTTTTCACCTTAAATGCTGACTTTAAAGTCAAGCTCCATGGTAAGGTCCAACTTCCACAGAGCTTACCTTACAGGGGCACCTGGGTGACTCAGTCATTTAAGCATCTGACTCTTGATTTCGGCTCAGGTCATGATCTCACAGTTTGTGAGTTTGAGGCCCACTATCAGCATAGAGCCTTCTTGAGATTCTCTTTCTCTCCCTCTCTCTCTGCCCTCCCCTGCCTGGGCTCTCCTCTCTCTCAAAAGAAATAAACGTTTAAGAAAGAGCTTCCCTTACAATTCCACAGTTCTTAGCAGTTTACAAAAGGTTGCAATGACCCATTTTTTAGGCCTAGTGATTTTGAAACCATTGCCCAAAGATAAATAACACTGGCAGTCCTCAAGGAGGGATAGCTTGATTTAGAAATATCTCCTTAAATCCCCAGAAATCCCTGTGAAATAGGAAGAAAAAAATAAATATGAGCCGTGTTTGAAGTAGTGAATGTTTATGAGATAAAAGGCATATCCCCAGATTTTTAGGACAGAGTAAAAAGTTTGTTGCAAATGAGTCAATGTCCCTCAGATCTAATAACAAACAAATGAAGAAGGAAACAAAACCTTAGTATCTTTCGCATATGTCCATCAAGATAAATAGCAGGTAGCAACTGCTATTATAGGTCAGGTGCTGCTCTAAGCAGATTGCATATATTAGGGCATTTAATCCTCCTATGAATTTGTGAACAAGTATTGTTTCCATCCTCACTTTCCAGAGAAGGAAGCTGGGGCACAAAGATTAAGTAATTTTCCAAAGGTTTTATAATCCGTATGGCAGGGCTGGATTCAAACCCTGTCGGGCAGTGGGGTCTAGGAGGCCACACTTTTTGTCCCTGATTACTTCTCGAGGTAACAACCTCTCGAGTGTTGCTGGGAACTTCTGGCACAGCCCTGACTTTATCCCCATTCTGAGAAGCAGCATAGTACAGTAGTTAAATGCACACAGTTTGGTGTCAAAAAGATTCATCCTTTAATCCCAGCTGCACCACTTAGTGGAGAAGCAGGAAGCGGCAAGCAATTGCCTTCCCGGCTCCCTCCATCTGAAACCGTGGCTGGTGAAGAAACTGAGGTTTAAAGGATCAAGATCTTTAAAATAGAAACCATGTTCCATACCCAAACACTGAGTTGTTTTGCCACTTTCTGAGTCAGCTTGCTGTAGTCATATCATCATGCATTCAGACAGAAAGTTTCTTGGACATCAGCGGTCTCAGATACATTAAGTGGTATTTTATTTTTAATAATCTACTAAGGATAAGGATACATGGATAAGGCAGTGTGAATTATGGAGAACATTCATGTATTAACACTTTGAGTTACTGCTAATTCAAATGAGATAAACTCTTACTATTTCTTCCAATTTGCTGCATAATCTTCATTATCACTTACAGCATAGTTACAATATGCATAGAAGAGTTAAGCAGCTGGTAGGAATAGCAACCGCTTGGTGAGTACTCACTTTGTGCTAGGAGCTTTATTTAACCGATCTCATTCAGGTTCTTAATGAGGTTGGTAGGTATCTTGATCCCTCTTTGTTGATGGGAAATTGGACCACAGAGAGTCTCCAGCAATTCCCACTGTAGCCTAAAGTGATCCGGGCATTGTAAAAACCTTGAATCATTCTGATACCCATGTGTATATATTTTACTGCAATCTTCTACTCCTTTCCAAAGAACAGATAAAAATAAGGCTATATTTATAGCTTCTGACCTGCTGCACTGTGGCTTTAAAGGTCACTGTCTAATGTGTATCTAATAACTCTTTTGTTATAAAATTTGCACAGTTGTTGATTCCCCCCCACCCCCAAGTATCCTGCATCTCCAAATTAATCTCTAATTTGGAAGATTCTTTTGTGTGATTCTCACTAAAAAGTACCTTCAAACTGGGGGGAAAAAACCCAAGAGTTTCTCTCCAAAACTATTATGCAGAAAGGAAAATCAGGTGACACCCTTCTTCAAATGTGGACAAAAGATTAGTTCTCATCAACTCAGCCTCTGGCTCTGAGTTATTTCACAGTTGCAGGAGCAAAAATTTTTGGCTGGGGGTTAATCACTTTTGGATGAAACATTGAGCTGTATAGAAGTCATCCCCATATTGTTGTTTCCTTCCTGGTAAGCGAATACCACTAATTCATTAGCAGAATGAACGAAGCCACTCTTGCAGCAGAGCAGGGCTTCCTTTGATGAAACAGCCTCTCCACAAGCTGTTCTCTGGAATCTGGGGAAGGGCTGTGTTAGTCTGTGTTATGCATGTTTCACTTTTGAATCCCATTGGCCCACAAGTACCTGATGGTAATAGACACTTAATGCAACAGGGAACTAGTTACAAGACAGCAGTTCCAGGTTCTTCCTGGTTCATCTTTCACATACATTCTTTTCTAAATTACCTAAATAACACACCCAGGGACATACGCACATTCACACACCATTCCAGGCCATATGAGTCTCTTCATTGTGTTCACAAACCAAAATGGATATTTGAGAGAAGAAAACACAAGTGAATCGATCCACAGTAGAAATGGAAACCAACGCAATTGATCTTGGCCTGAGCTGTCCCTGTTTCCCCTGTGTGTCGGAGGCAGGCACACACATGGGTCACATCTAGTTTTCAGGTGTGTAGACAGGCAGTAGCAGTTCTCTGCTAGTCCTGAGCTGACACAGGAGACAAAGAGAGCAAAGCTGGTTGATAATGGGTGGTGAGAGAGGTTGTTCCTCCTTGCCGTCTTTCAAGAAACACCAGTTTCCTATGGAGCAAAAGAAAACAGAACTTGTCACCATGTGTATGACCCTGTGAGACATTCCTAGAAGATAACTCTTCCAGTGAGGTAAATTTTATAAAGTATATAAGGTGCATGATTCTCCTGATGAATTAGGATTATTGGTTTAAACAGTTTATTGCAGGGCGCCTGGGTGGCTCAGTCAGTTGAACAGTTGACTCTTGATTTCAGCTCAGGTCATGATCTCATTGTTCTGAGATCAAGCCCTGTGTCAGGGTCTGTGCTGGGCATAGAGCTTGCTTGAGATTCTTTCTCTTTCTCTCTACCCCTGCTCTCTCTCTCTCTCTCTCTCTTCCCCCCCCTCAAAACAAAACAAAACAAAACAAAAACATAGAGGCACCTGGATGGCTCATTCTGCTCAGGTCTTGATCTCATGGTTCATGGGTTTGAGCCCCACATCTGGCTCTGTGCCGACAGTACGGAGGCTACTTGGGGTTCTCCCTCTCTCCCTCTCTCTTTGCCCCTGCCCCTCTCATGAGCTCTCTCTCTCTCTCTCTCTCTCACACACACACACAATAAATAAATAAACCTAAAAATAAATAAATAAATAAATAAATAAATAAATAGTTGATCTCTGAGACCAGAGTGGAGAGCTCCTCTCTGGAAGCTATAATAATTCTTAGCTACAAGGGTGCATTATTTGTTCCTGTGGAATAAGGTTGACTAAAAGGTACAGTTATGTTCTAGGAGGGACAGGAGATGGGCCAGGGTCACAACAGGAGGGCATGAGAAGTAGAGTTTGCAATAGCTGTAGGAAGTGAAGTAGGGCCTCAAGAAGATACTCAAATGTAAAATTATCCTTCAGCTGGTCCTGGGTATGAACCTCTTGAGGTAATCATACTCAGACCATATAGGAAAACAAGTATGGATGAGACAAATGAAAAGTCAGGAGAATTCATCTGAACAGTAAAAAACAGGATTATGTAGACTACCTCTCAATTGTGGCTTAAAAATATCCACACAAGATGGCTGGTTATTCAGGTCTTTTGGTATTCATCCCCAAATCCTTTTGTCTTTCTTGATCTGCACAGAAATCAATTTAAAATGATGAACTGACATGTTAAATACCAATCTTAAATTTAACTGAAATTATTTTATGCCCCTGTGAAGCATAATAATCCAGTATTTTGCTTTGTCTTAAATATGGAAGGGCAAGAAAGGCAGAAATTAAAAATAAAATAAAAGCTTTTCTCAAATTCTTTTTTACCTTGGCAAGAACAAAGGAATGAGGGAAGTTGAGACTTGTAGGATTTCTGGTTAGTGCTTGAGCTACTTAAGAAGATACCTTATGGTATTGGCACCTGGGTGGCTCAGTAGGTTGAGCATCCGACTCTTGATTTTGGCTCAGGTCATGATCCCAGGGTCAAGGAATCAAGCCCCACATTGGTTTCCACACTGAGCGTAGATTCTCTCTTTCCGTCTCTGCCCCTTACCCCACTCATACTCTCTCTCTCTCAACAAACAAACAAAACAAGGTACCTTAAGTTTGGTGAGGCCACACAGGAAACACTCATGATTTTGTGCCCTTTAGACATGATGGGGCTTCTTCACAAGTGCTCACCGTGTCCCTTCTGAATTAACTGAAGTGCCAGAGTTTATTCCAAAATGAGCTCTGAGTGTCCCTACGGAAAAAGCGATGGGGAAACAGGCAGCAAACCGGGGCCTTGCCCTCCTTTGGTTCTAGGCTCTCCACCCCTGCTGGGGAAGCCAGTGGGTGAGGGAACAAGGAAGCACTCCATTTGCTTGTGGTAGTGGAGTGAGTGAGGGAAGGAGCTTCCTCCTCCACTCAAAAGAGCCTCTCTCTTTTTTATTTTAATGTCTTTTATTTTTTTCTGAGAGAGAGAGAGAGAGAGAGAGCGAGCAGGGGAGGGTCAGAGAGAAACGGAGATACCGAATCTGGAGCAGAGGAGCCTCTCTTAAAAGAAAAGATGAGAACTGTCTGCTTTCTACCTGAGCAGAGGATCTGGAGCAATTAGACATTCAGTTCCCAAGGCTTTTATTTTCATCTGTTTTAAGTGTTACGATAAGCCAGAGAGGGATGTGGGAGCTGGCAAAATGCAGTAAAGAACCCTGCTATTTACTGAACATGAACCATGGGCTGAGGACTCTGCTAGGACCATGCACACAAAGTAACTATAATGAGGTCCCTGTTCTAAAGGGAGTGGCATGCGTTCTAGTGGGTTTATAGTGGGCAAATTGAGACCAGAAATTGCTGTTAGTGTTGGAAAGAGGCTGAGTTTGGAGGTAAGGATTCAAACTTTGCAAGAAGATGGGGAGGGGTGTTTTTCATACAAGGAAAATGATTGGTTATAGATGTTTTAGTCCAAAAAGTATTTGAACTGTGTTCAAAGATAAAACTACCATGTATCTCCCCTAAAACAAATATATAAGAGGGATCCAAGTTATCTAAGAAGTTGTATCCAATTTATGTTGGCAATGCTGAGTTCACTTTTAAATGCTTTCAATTAACTATTGAATGGATCAAAATAATATTTACAAAAATATATGTAAGCTATGGTATCATCCTGGGGAACTTAAAAAAAATCTGTTATGAAAAATGTTAAGTACATACAAAAGTGAAGAGAATGATATCATGAATCCCTGGACCTCCATCCACCTCCATTAGCTACCAGTACATGGCCAGTCTTGTTTCATATGACCCCCCACCTATTTTATTACTTTAAAGGAAATTCTAATTTCATATCATTTCCTCCACAAATAATTTAAAATGTATCTCTACAAGATAAAGACTTGTTTTTAAACATAATAGCAGAATTGCAAGTTAATAATAAATAAAATTAATCACAAGTCCTTAATATCAATGTCTAGTTTATGTTCCAATTTACCTAGAGAACTTTATCACAAATAAGGATACTGTGGTATCCTCATGCTGCGTGACAGACTGCTCCAAAACATGGAGACTTTTTTCTTTTCTTTTTTCTTTTTATTTCTAGGAGAGAGAGAGAGACAGCGTGAGCAGGGGAGGGTCAGAGAGAGGGAGTCACAGACTCTGAAATAGGCTCCAGGCTCTGAACTGGCAGTCAGCACAGAGCCCGACGCAGGGCTCAAACCCATGAACCGCGAGATCATGACCTAAGCGAAAGTCAGACGCTCAACCGACTAAGCCACCCAGGTGCCCCAACATGGAGACTTTTAAAAAGAACCTATTAATATCTCTCATATAGGAAGGATTTCGACCATCAAGTCAATTTCCTTAGGAGGTGTCAGATATTTCATTCATTTTGAGTCAGTCTTGGTAAGTTTACATTTTCTAGGAATCTATTCTGTCTAAGCTTTAAAATCTATTAGCATAAAGTCACTCATAATACCCTTTTGTTATGTCTATCGTATCTCTAGTTATGTCTCCTTTTTCCTTCCTGTTATTGTTTACTTGTGCCTCTTTTTTTCTTTATCGGTCTTAGCAGAAGTTTGTCAGTTTTATTAATCATCCTAAAGAACCAACTTCTGGACTTGTTCATTTTCACTATTGTACATTTGTTTTCTGATTTTTAATTTTTGCTTTTATCTCTATTATTTCTTACCTCCATCTTTTTTCTTGGATTTATCTTGCTGTTCTTTTACTAATTTCTTTTTAAAAATTTAATGTTTTATTTATTTTTGAGAGAGAGACAGAGCATAAGTGAGGGGAGGGGCAGAGAGAGATAAAAAGAGAGGGGGAGGGAGGGAGGGAGAGAGAGAGAGAGAGAAAGAGAGAGAGAGAGAGAGAGAATCCGAAGCAGGCCCTAGGCTCTGAGCTGTCAACACAGAGCCCAACATGGGGCTCGAACCCATGAGCCATGAGATCATGACCTGAGCTGAAGTCGGATGCTTAACTGACTGAGCTACCCAGGCGCCCTGCATTCACTAATTTTTTAAGTTGAATTCTTTGTTCACTAATATGTGGCCTTTTTTTCATTTCAAATAGATGCAACAAAGGTTATATATCTCTTCATTGTTTTAGCTGCATGCCAAAAGTTTTGATAAACTTTTGATAAAGTTTTGATAAACTTTTGATAAAGTTTTGAATTTTCATTATTATTAGTTCTAATTGGTGCCTAATTTGCTATAATTTCTTCCTTGAGCAATTACTTAGAAGTGTATTTCTTTACTTTCAAATATGGGAAATTTTGGTTATTATTTTGTTGCTGGTTTCTACGCTATGTAGTTTGTCTTATACCATTCCTTTGAAATTTGTTGACACTTTATGATCTATATGGAGTTATTTTTTTAAATATTTGTTTATATTTTGGAAGAGTACAAGTAGGGGAGGGGTGGAGAGAGGGGGACAGAGGATCTGAAGCAGGCTCTGCACTGACAGACTGACAGCAGTGAGCCCAATGTGAGGCTCGAACTCACAAGCCACGAGATCATGACCTCAGCCAAAGGCCAAAGTCGGTTGCTCAACTGACTGAGCCACCCAGGTGCCCTATATGGAGTTATTTTTTATTACAATTTTTTTCATCTTCTTTCACTCATTGCCAGTTATCTTTGCAGTTTCCTGGGAGGTAGGGGCTATTTTCTAGCGTATCCTTCCAGTGAAAGTGTACCTTTTGAGTCCTGGGTTTTAGGTCTGCCCCTCCCCACCCACCTCCAGAATGCAGTGCATATCAAGGCTCCTGTTCACCCACTTCAGTACAAACCTGCAAGAGGAAAGCCATTTCAGTGTTCTCTCCTCTCTGCATATTCCCCTTTATTTATTTTTTTTAATTTTCTAAGGCTTTTATTATTGAGAGACAGAGAGAGACAGAGCATGAGCAGGGGAAGGGCAGAGAGGGGAAGACAGAATCTGAAGGAGGCTCCAGGTTCTGAGCAGTCGGCACAGAGCCCAACACGGGGCTTGAACTCATGAACTGTGAGATCATGACCTGAGCCAAAGTCGACATTTAACTGACTGAGCCACCCAGGCGCCTCAACCCCTTTAGTGTTTGACCCACGTGTTCCTTACAGTCTATTCTGGCCAGTTTGCCAATGCACTACAATGCAGTATCATTCAATACATTATATTGGCTGTGAACCTCATCTGCCATAGTCCATTAATAGGAGTCTATACTGGTATCTTATTTGATTACTGTCGAATTCCTGTAACATGCAGTAAGTAACATGTTCAAGGAGCTTTAAGGCTTTGGCATGTCCTAAGGCAATCACTGGAAACACTGTTAAGGAAAAATTTTAAATAAAATACATAGAGTAGATGTTCTCAAGTATTAACCACCATCTAATAAAGAAATACACACTGAAAAGGGAGAAAGGATATAGGTTTTTTAAAAAAAAAAATTTAACATTTATTGATTTTTGAGAGACAGAGAGAGACAGATCATGAGTGGAGGAGGTGCAGAGAGCAAGGGAGACACGGAATCCAAAGCAGGGTTCAGACTCTGAGCTGTCAGCAATGAGCCCAATGCAAGCCTCGATCTCACGAACCTCAAGATTATGACCTGAGCCAAAGTTGGATGCTTAACCGAGTGAGCTACCCAGGTGCCCCAAAAGTATATAGTTTTAAGTTCCATTTAAAATCATCAAAAATAAAGCCAATAAACCCAAATGACTCCTCATGTTCCCCCAAAAGATACATAGAAATACTCATAGCAGTGCTTTTCCCATCAAAAACAGAAGAAAAAAAAAACCAACGAATGCCTATCTGTGGTAGGACAGATACATAAACTGTGCAATACTGCACAGTAACAAAAATGAAGAAACTAGAACTACAGGCAGCTATGTAAAGAATCCCACAATGTCGAATGAGAAAAGTTCAACACAATAAGATATAAAGTTGTGTGATTCTTTTTCTATGAAGTTCAAACACAGACAAAACAAGTTTATTGTGTTACTGTTCAAAGTGATTGTGACCCTTGAGAGAAGGTGAGTGACTGAAATGGGCACAAGGGACTTCTGTGGGTCTGATCATGTTCTAGTTTTTTATCGGAAAGCTTGTTACATAGGTGTGTTCAAATTGTGAAAATTAATTGGACTGTCCACTTTTTTGTGTTTGTGTTCTATATATACACTTCAATAAAACTTACATTACAAAGAAAATCCAAAATGAAATATAAAAAACCATGAATACTGCTATAGGTTTAAAAAGAAAAAAGGGCTGTGCTAACAAACTGTTACCATAATGAGATTTTACTGTTTAATGACTTCTCCCAGAAAGCTTGGAGCCTTGATCTTGGAGAGTGGGAATAGGAAAAGTGGAGATTCTTTTCTGCCGGAGGCCGGCTCCAGCAGGTCCAGGGGTCCCTGAAGGATGGACAGTGTCGGCGAGAGTGAGTGAGAGAGCCCCGAGATCCTTTCTGATCACCAGGCAGGCATCTCTGTCCTGTCGGTTTTGGTGTCTTTATTTATAGGTCAAATGATAACATGAGATCAGAAAAAGGAATTTTTACAATGGATACTCTTGCTTTAAAAAGTGTACAGAAGCAGGTTTTACAGAAATATTCTTGCAGAACTACTCCAATCATAGTGAGGTTGAGTAAATCTTACAACTAAGGAATTAACAGGGTTAATATCCTGTTTCTTAGTGAAAAACAGGATAACACACATATTTGTTCTAAGTTAATAACGCTAAGATTAGGTCATAGGTTAAGTGTATAGATAGGCTGGGAGTCATTCTGTCTGGCTCACAAGAGGACGGATGGTTTTGAGCTGGTTAATAAGTTGTTTGTGGAAACCTTTTTGACCTGATGCTGAATGTGTAAACACCATGGAGGCCCTAAATGGGTTGGCCTTTGTTTTTGGGTTATGTTTTAGCTACTCTTATCTATCCTCATCCCAGCTCCCAAGAGTAAGGGAGGGTGTTTGCAGAAAGTAGGCCTTAGAGAAGAGACTGCCAGACATCAGCAGTTAGAAAAGGTGTACGTATTAACTGAAGTTTTGCCCTTATCTGTTGCTTAACTCTAAATTAGGCTCTTTGTCTCGGGGCCAGGCTCAGTTTTAACTCCTGTGTCCTTAACCCCCTCCAACGCCCTTTGGATCTGCAAGGCCCATAGGAAGAGTCTTTTGACAATCATCCACAGAGCTTTTATCTAAAACCTCTTTTGAAAAGGCAGGAATATGCTTTTTCTTATGAGGTATCTGTGTGCGGAATATCGGTCTGATTTGGAATATTGTGAGGTCTGGTCAACACCAGCAGGCTTATTTCCATCATGAGCCAGTAGCAGCAGAAGGAGATATCAGTTTTCATTTCTCATGGAGGAGCTGTGCAAACACTGCCATTTCCTCACTGTGACTGTCATCCAGCGAGGCTGATGTGGCTCCCAGCACTTTTCCTTCCAAGTGTAGGAAATCACTACTTTCTCCCAAATAAGGTACACTGTTGAATTCCGGAACACTCTTCGTACTTGGACATCAGAGGTCAGAGCTGTGTGTTAACCTTATTCTTTGACATTGACCTCCTTCCACCATAAACCTGCTTCCTCATCTGTAGAAAGAAAATGCATACCTACCACCTTGTCAGCCACCTGGTAACTGGTCTTTTATTTTGGTTATTAATAATATTAGAATACTGTAGAATTTTGAGTCTGGTTTTAGATTGTTTTTATTTGATTTCTGCAATGACTCCACCTGAGTGCAACGATCTCTCTGGAAACCCTAAATTATTCCTCTGCATGTAGCACAAAGAAAGATCTTTGTGCCACAGGAAAGTGGCTTCCTCGGCCCTCTCTGTAAAATCTTCACCACTAACAAAGTGGCATCATTTTATTAAGGAAGGCAGTGGGTCATTTCATTCTAGATTTACAGTGCATCTTGGGCTGGGGAAAAATCCCAAGTTCTCAAAAGAAAAATTCCAACTCCGTTTACTCGCCAAAACTTGTCAGTAGATTCCTGGATTCCTTACAAGAATTTTGGTTCTCCATTTTAATTTATGCCCCTTCTTTTAAACATAGATTATCTCTTGTCCTGTTGTTTGTCAAGATTCCTACATTTTTCATTTTAACCTCATTTTCTGCATCATAGGCTTCCATTCGGAGATGGAGATAAATCACGCTGTCCCAGCCTGTTTGTAGTGTATTAATCATCCAGTTCTCTTCAATGGGCTTTTCATCTGGTTGCCTGTTTTACATCTGTTCATTCTTTCGTCATACAAGATGCACAGACGACTCCTATTTTCTATTTTGTTTTAAAATCTGGTATAAAACGTGTGGTTTTCTCCACAACATTTCCATTGATTAAAGACATCAGAAACTATTTTAATTATGAGGACTCCATGATTTCTATCTACATTAATTATATCTTTGCATATTGTAATATTTCATCTCTTCCCAAACCCCTCAAGGAAAGGAGCACCTGCAGTGACCTCTCAATCTGATTTTCTCAAGCCTTCCTTCTCTGAGAGTAGGCAGGTCTCAAATTTTCTCAGGGCAGAGATTACCTCATTTCATTTATCAGCTAATCCCCAGGTAAACCTAGGGATTCTTTTGTTATGGTGGGATATAGACCAGAATTGATTTGCAAGGCAACCCCCACCTCCAAACCAAAAAAACAACAAAACAAAACAAAAAACCAAACCAAACCAACAAACAAAAAAAACCATTGTATAATCTTAAAACAGGATATTAGAACAAACTTTTTGTTCAAAGATGTGTATCTTTTCTGAAGACTCAGTTATTTCCGAAGTGAACATAAACTGTAATTTTCACTTTAAAATTAGAATTAAGATAGAAACTATTATTAAAGTCATAGAGACATTCTGCTACTGCCTGTTATGTTTAGTCATATCATAATAACCATGACATCATTGATATAACCTAATATTCCTGTGCATTTTGGGTTTTATTTTGACAGTGGCTTTTATTTATATTTCCTAAAATACAGATAAGAGATTGTTGTGTTCCCTCCTATGCCCCCCACCCCAAGGAAACATTTGAAGATTATTATTGGTATGTTTCAAGAACTAAGGTTTCTATTGTCATTGACATAAAGAGTAACATTATAAGACACATTTGCAATTATCACCACCACCCACACCCCCTGACTCCCACGTCTCCATTTCTATCATAGGCCTTACTTAAAAGCCTCCAACTGATGCTTAGTCCTGGAAGATGTTTCCCGTCAGATCTCAATACCTGGGAATGGGTGGTTCTCTGGAGTCACCTACTTGCTTTTAACCTACGTGGCCTGTCTATAGTTGTTGTTTAGAGTCCGTTCATTGACTTTTGTGTATCACCTCTCTCTTAATTCCTTTCACCTCAGTTTTTCATCCATTTGTTTATTTTTATCCTGCTATAATGTATGTATTTATATAGCTTTGCTTTGGGATAGTCAGGGGTTTGAATATAAGTAATATGATATGATATAGTATATAACACGTATGTTTATATCACACACACACACACACACACACACACACACACACACACACACACACACACACACATATACACCCCTTCTAAATATCCTGAATATCCTGACTATCCCATCCATCCTGATGATCCATGTGTGGATACCTTTATTTCAACATGTTGGAAATGTATCTATCCCCTTCCTAAAATTCTCTATCATGAACTAATCCAACTAGTTTCCCAAACTGGTAGGAATCTTAACTTACTCTTTGACTCCTTTCTCCCTTTCCCATCATCACATCTAATTAGTCATCAAATCATCCCAGTTTACTGTGGGCTTTCCTCTCCATTCCCATTGTCACTGTCT
Organism: Proteles cristata cristata; assembly: GCA_017311185.1. Classification (NCBI taxonomy): domain Eukaryota; kingdom Metazoa; phylum Chordata; class Mammalia; order Carnivora; family Hyaenidae; genus Proteles; species Proteles cristata. The sequence continues at coordinate 3,708,407 of JAESUZ010001232.1, forward strand.
CAAGTGGATTATTGTAAGTCTTTTGCCACTCCACTTAATTCTGTGTTCTGCTTCCAGAACAACCTTCCCAAATATATATTGGATCTTGTTAATGCCCTAGTTAAAATGTTCCCTGTCTCCCCATTGCCTATACAATGTTGCCAAACAACTTTGTGTGATGAACAAGGCTCTTCATGATTTGAACATGAAGGAGAGCCTGGTGGGAGCTCAGAAGCAGACTCTGAGACAGACAGAGATTAGAGTCCAAGAGTTTACTCAGGGCATGGTCTTGGCATCACCACCTCTAGATAAGAAGGGAAGAAAGCAGAAAGGGGCTGAGAGAGAATTTGGGCTGTGACAAGTGACATGTTGGAACTTGTGTGCATGGAAATTGGCAAATGTTATAAATCAGGGCTTCCTCCCTTCTTCAGAGAGCCCAGTTTAGCAGCTAACCTCTAGCTGCAGTGCAGCCTCAGTCAAGGCCTCCTTGGCTAAAACCACAAAGTGTGGATTGATGTGAGGGATGTGAGGGAGCTGGGCATCTATAGCTCTGTGTCATCAGTCATGGGATGTTGACTTCCCCTGGAAAAGGACATGATCTTGGGCAAACCCTCTTCAGCTGGGGCAATTCCAAAAGAGTGCTGGCAGCTCAAGACTATCTGTCTGTAAGCTCCTCACCCCCCCACTCCCAGAAGCTGGGTAGGCAAGTCCTTCAAAAGAAGCTCACCTCAGGTTCCAAATGGCTTCCTGTTTGCAGCCTGCTGGGCACCACTGGCTTTGCTGGGTTGGAAGCCATCTGGCAGAGCAAGGCTCAAGTGTGAGACTGGCCTTTGGCTCTCATAGCCTGGCAGCTGTAACTGGTAAAAGAGTCTTTTGGCAAAGTCAAATGGTGTCTCTGGTCTTCTCTCCATCCCTTGAACTAAGAATTTAAAAATTATGGATTGTCACTCTCCTTTAGTAAGCTGTCCACCCTAAAGTCCCTTAATTCATCCACTTTTTTATGGTCTTTTATGATGGTGGTTCTCAACTGGGGACGATTTTGCCCCTGAAGGGACATTTGGCAATGTCGGGAGACATTTTTATTTGTCACTGCCATGGAAAGGGGTACTACTGGCATCTTGTGGGCAGAGCCAGGATGCTGGTAAGCACTCTACAGTGCCCACACAGGACAGCCCTCACAACAAAGAATGACCCAGCCCAAAATGTCAATAGCGCTGAAGCTGAGAAACTGATCTATGACAATACCACTCAATGGGCACTTCATTCCTGATAGCCCTGGGGGAACCAAGAAAATGCATTGTTTCACCTTGGCAGGTTCTGAGAGGGTCACAGTTGCCCAACCCCCTCCTCAATCCTTTAATCATGGCTGAATTGTTATTGCCTTTTACCCTGACCAGGCCAGGTAATCAATCTCAGATTCTACCCTATTTCTCCGGGAATCTATTGCCTGTAGCCATTCCCATATCAGTTAGGTTGCTGTTGCAAGAAACATAAACCAACTCACCTTGATTTAAATAGAAAAAAATTTTTTTTGACAAAAAATGGGGTAACTCACAGAAATCCCAAGAGGGCTGGATTCTGGTGTCCCTGTTGAAGTTAGGTAGTCCAATTCATCTGTACCCTAGCCATCTAAAATTATACTACATAGTCGGTCCGGTGAGGACACTTCCACTGGCTCCCCGAACATCGATTTGCACAGACCGTGAATTAGACAGGGTGCTGCGCCCCTGGTGTCGGGCCATAGCAACTCCTCAGCCCCTCTGCACTGGGTGCCCCTAATACTCTTCCTGCCACTGCTGGTGAAAATGCCCTACTGTCACTGCTTCTCCATGTCCTCTATCAAAGTCTGGGGCAGGTGTATTGAGAGGTTAACTGTGAATGATGCTGTGAGAGTGGTGATCTGGCAGTTTTAGCTTAGATTCAGGGAGGTGGCCTTTACCTGTGACCAGAGCTTGTAAGGAGGGGAGTTCCCCAGACATGAAAAGTGTTTAGGTGCTAGAGAGCAAAACAGTGATAACTTACAGGTGAAAAGGGTGTGAATTCCTCCTGACATTTGTGTACACTTCTGGCCATTTTGTTGTGAACACCTACAGTAGTGAAAGCTTGAAAGTCTATAGGACTCTCTATTTTTCCAATGTGTCATCTCAGATTAATTTATAGGTTTCTGACCCTGTCATAACTGCTCTTTATCACACACACACACACACACACACACACACACACACTCATACCTTGGTGTGATAGCCTATATTCCTCAGTATAAAAATAGGCATGTCTTCTAAAGATCTTACCTTTATTATTCAAATTCAGTCAACATGTGTTAGCGGTGCCAAAGTAAACAATGCTGAAAATAGTTTCCTAATGAATAAAACTAGACAGCATGACTTTTCATTTTTGTCATTGATTAATTGTGTGCTTTTCTCCTTTATGAAAGCTAAATCCATGTGTAAAGCTACATCAAGGCAGAAAAACAAAAAGACTCTTTAAAAAGTTCTTAGTCTTACTGTAACATTTTTATATATTGTTTTTCTCATTGTCACTTGATGAATCTTTCGACTCACATTTTCTGACAACATCTGAGAGGAAATGCTTTGTGCTTCAGAGATGAGCCAGTGATATTCTGATAGGGGTCTGCAAGAGTTTCTGGTTAGCTTGCCTTATGAAGTACCTGCATTGTCTAGAAGGCTCAGAAATTGCTAGTATGGTAGGGTAGTTACATTTTTTAAAGGTGAGTTTAATGAGGCCTTCTAAAGGAAGGATCCATCAGCAAGTCCATTTTGACTTTCACATGAAGATTAGTGACAGCTAATTTGCCTGTCACTGTTGGAGATGTTTGGCTGTGTTAGTAAGAACCCACTCTTAGAGGTTAAAATACCCAAACACAGGATTGCTTTTTTTGGTATTGCTCAAGGTGTCTAACCATACTTTCATCTATCTTCTGTCCAGTTTTATAGATGGAGAAACTGACGTGTAGGAAAAGCAGACCATAGACTCAGAATTAAAAGTCAAATGTTAAGAAACGAGTGATCAAATAAAAAAACCTAGTGCTTTTCCATTTAAAACAAAGACCAGTGTGGGATGGAAGACAGGGAATCCTTATCATCAGAAGCTGGAGATTACAGCTCTCAGTTTAACTCTTCACAATGGCAAACTTTCTTCAACTTCTTTTTAAATAAACTCATTTTAGAATAGATTTAGGTTTATAGAAAAGTTGCAAAGATAGTATAGAGTGTTTCTATATACCCCACACCTAGTTTCCCATAATGTTAACATCTTATGATAGTATGGTACATTTGTCACAATTAACAAGCCAATAAATTGGGGCACCTAGGTGGCTTAGTCCGTTAAGCGTCCGACTTTCGCTTGGGTCATGATCTCACAGTTCGTGGGTTCGAGCCCCGCGTCGGGCTCTGTGCTGACTGCCAGCTCAGAGCCTGGAGCCTGTTTCAGAGTCTGTGACTCCCTCTCTCTCTGACCACCCCCCCCTGCTCACGCTGTCTCTCTCTCTTTCCTAGAAATAAATAAAACATTAAAAAAAAAGCCAATAATGATTATTATTCCAATAATGATATACTATTATTAATGAAAACCAATATAGTTTATTCAAATTTCCTTCACAGTTCAAATTGAGATATAATTGACATGTAAGATTATATTACATTTCAGTGTACAGCATAATTATTTGATATTTATATATTGTGAAATGATTGCCATAATAAGTCTAGTTAATATTATTAATGCATATAGATACAGATGTTTTCTTGTGATGAGAACTTCTAAGGTCTACTCTGTTAGCAACTTTCACATATACAATGCAGTATTATTAACCATGGTCATTATACTATACAGGACATGTCCGTGACAATTATCTTATAAGCATAAGTTTGTATGTACATTTTGACCAGTTTTGTCAATTCCTCCCACCCTTCCTACCCTTGCTTCTGGTGACCATCATTCTGTTTTCTTTATATCTATGAATTTGGGTTTTTTGTTTTTGTTTTTTGGGGTTTTTTTTAAGGTTCCAGATATAAATGAGATCATATGGTATTTGTCTTTCTTTGTCTGATTTATTTCAGTTAGCATAATGCCCTCCATATATGTGGTTACAAATGGCAGAACTTTCTTCTCTCTTAAGGGCTTAATGATATTCCATTGTGTATGTGTATGCATATGTATGTACATATACATGTACATTGCATGTTTGTCTACTCTTTCTACAGGCCAGTTTCTCCATCCATGAAATGAGTGATAATATATGGCAGTATAAAAAGACACTTGAGCAATAAAAGAAAAACAATCCTCTGTGTGTGTGTATACACACACCACATTTCCTATATGCATCCATACTTAGGTTGCCTCTATGTCTTGGCCATTGTAAATAATGCTGCAGTAAACATGGGGGAGCATAGATCTTCTGGTGTTTTCATTGCATTCAGATAAATACTCAGAAGTGAAATTTCTGGATCATATGGTAGTTCTATTATTGATTTTTTGGTTTGATCTAGTCCCACTGCTTTATTTTTGCTTTTGTTGCCTTTGCTTTTGATTTCAAATCCAAAAAGTCACCACCAAAAATGTCAAGGAGCTTAATGCCTCTGCTTTCTTCTAGGAGTTTTACGGTTTCAGGTCTTAATTTTTGTGTGTGGCATAAAAGAGTGGTCCAGTGTCATTCTTTTGCATGTGGCTGTCCAGTTTTCCCAATACAATTGCATATTCTTGGCTCTTTTGTTATAAATTAATTGACCATATGTGTGTGGGCTTATTTCTGGGCTATTTTGTTTCACTGATCCACTTGTCTGTTTTTATGCCAGTACCATACTGTTTTTATTACCATAACCTTTTAAGATAGTTTGAAATTATAATGCCTCTAGCTTTGTCAAGAATTTTCAAGATCCTATTGTAGTTTCATACAAATTTTAGGATTGTATGTTCTTCTTCTGTGAAAAATACAGTTGGAATATTGATAGAAGTTGCACTGTATTTGCACATTGCTTTGGGTAGTATGGACATTTTAACAATACTCATTCTTCTAATCCATGAGCATAGATTATCTTTCCATTTTTTTTTAATATTTTTTAAAATTTATTTCTAGGAGAGAGAGAGAGAGAGAGAGAAAGAGAGACAGCGTGAGAAGGGGAGGGTCAGAGAGAGAGGGAGATACAGACTCTGAAATAGGCTCCAGGCTCTGAGCTGGCTGTCAGCACAGAGCCCGACGCAGCGCTTGAACCCACGAACTACAAGATCATGACCTAAGTGAAAGTCGGATGCTTAACCGACTAAGCCACCCAGGCGCCCCTAGATTATCTTTCTATTTATTTGTGTCTTCAGTTTCTTTCATTAATGTCTTATAGTTTTCAGTCTATAAAGGTCTTTCACCTCTTTGGTTAAATATATACCTAGTTATTTTATTCATTTTGATGCGATTGTAAATGGGGTTGTTTTCTTAATGTCTCTTTCTAATATTTTGTTATTAATGTATAAATACAACAGAATTTTATATATTGATTTTGTATCTTGCAACCTTAATGAATTCATTAATTAGTTCTTTTTTTTTAATAGTTTATTGTCAGGTTGGTTTCCATATGGCACCCAGTGCTCATCCCCACAAGTGCCCTCCTCCATGCCCATCACCCCCCCTTCCCCTCACCCCCACCCCCATCTGTCCTCGGTTTGTTCTTGGCATTCAAGAGTCTCCCATGGGTTGCCTCCCTCCCTCTCCCCCACTATTTTTTATTAGTTCTAATAGTTTTTTGGTGGAGTCTTTAGAGTTTTTTTTTAATATGTGATATCATGTGATCTGCAAATAGTGACAATTTTAGTTCTTTCTTTCTGATTAGGGTAATTTTTGTTTCTTTTTCTTGCCTAATTGCTCTTGGTAAAACCTCCAGTAGTATGTTGAATAAAAGTGGCAAGAGTAGGCACTCTTGTCTTGTTCCTTTTCAAGCGAAAAGCTTTTCATTGTTGAGTATCATGTTAGGCATGGGCTTGTCACATACAACCTTTATTATGTTGAGGTGTGTTTCCTCCATACCCGCTTTGTTGAGGGTTTTTATCATAAATAGATGTTGAATTTTGTGAAATTCTTTTTCTACATTTATGAGATGATTTTTATCCTCCATTTTGTTAATGTGATGTATCACGTTGATTAATCTGCAAATGGTGAACCATCCTTACATTACTGGAATAAATCCCACTTAATCATGGTATATGGATAGTTTGCTTATTAAAGTTGCAAAAAATGAAAGATTCCAGTGAGCCAATAGATAGCACTGATTCCGCTGGTGATAGTGAAAGTCGTCCTACACAATAACCCTCTTCTCTCTTGTCTCCTTCATACCAGCCGCAAAGTTTTCAAAGGTAAATGGAGGTTAATTTGTTTATTGTTCTTTATAGTTGTATTTTCTCTATTATTTTGTATTATATTACAATATTGTAATCATTTTTAAATGAATATGTTTGAGTTGTGGAATGAATCGTCTGAGTTTCTATTATTTCTTATGGGGACATTCACTTTGATATACAAGTGCTTTGCATTACAAGCTTCTTTCTGGAATGAGCTATGCTCGCAAAGCAAGGTTTTACTCTCTTTGGAGAATCCACAGTTCAGATCCGATTGCACCATAGTTGCCAAGAATCAGGCGCTGCTGCATTCAGAAATGAATGGCCTCTGCCCTCCCTGTTCCCTCCATCTGCGCTTTGCTTTCCCAGGTCCTCGCGCAGCAACTCCTCACTCTTAGGTCTGTCCTCACAGAGCCCTGTCTCTATCACCTGACCTGAAATGTCCCCTGCCATCCTCTATGCCCAACCCTGCTTCAGATTTCTTCGTAACATTTGTTCATTTATGACATTATAAAAATATGTGTTTTTTAAAATTTTAGTTGTCTGCTGCTGCCTCTCTGATCTCTTTGCTACAACATATGAGTCCAGCAGGAGCCAGGAATCTATCTGCTTTGCTCACCACATTATCATTGAGTCTCTGCTCACTCAATTAAAATGCTTTGCTTCATTTTTGCAAAATATAACACTAGCCATTTAGTAGCACAAACTACTTTTCAACTTTACTTTCATGAGAAGAAATTCAAGAAGGCTTTATTCTAGCTCATTTTTGGTACTAACTTTTTTTTTTGTTTGAGAGGTTTTTTTGTATATAACTATATTTTCTTTTTTCAAGATTTCTTTAAAGTTTATTTATTTATTTGAGCGGAGGAGGATCAGAGAGAGAGAGAGAGGGAGAGAATCCTAAGCAGGCTTTGTGCTGGTAGCCCAGAGCCAGACACAGGGGTTGATCCCACGAACCTCAAGATCATGACCTGAGCAGAAACCAAGAGTTGGACACTTAACTGACTCTTGGTTTAGATAGTGAATACAGGTGTCCCTATTATCTAAATATTTTAAACATTGAACTGATTGACTTATATAGAAGATATATATCAGAGTTTCTCAGAGATTGGGATTTGGAATTTTTTCTTCATCATATTCTTTGTTTTATTTCTTTTTTAAAGAGTTTTTTGGGGCGCCCGGGTGGCTTAGTCGGTTAAGCGTCCGACTTTCGCTTAGGTCATAATCTCATGGTTCGTGGGTTCGAGCCCCGCATCGGGCTCTGTGCTGACTGCCGGCTCAGAGCCTGGATTTTGTGACTCCCTCTCTCTCTGACCCTCCTCTGCTCACACTGTCTCTCTCTCTCTCTCTCCTAGAAATAAATAAAAACATTAAAAAATTAAAAAAAAAATAAAGAGTTTTTAGTTATTTTTAGGGCTCAAACTTACAACCCTGAGATCAAGAGTCACACACTCTACTGACTAAGCCAGCCAGGTGCCCCTGGCTTTTGTTGTTTTGTTTTGTTTTTTTTCAGTTAATTTTTATTTGAAGCCATCACTAGAAATTGGAAGTTTGCAAAACCTGATTAAGAACAAGGTTTTTCTTCACAAAGGTACTTCATTAGTATTTACTGTATAATGACCATTACGTGCTTTTTTTGTTTTTTTTTTTTTTTGGGGGGGGGGAGTTCTTCCTTAAATAGTTTATTGTCAAGTTGGATTACATATAATACCCAGTGCTCATCCCAACAAGTGCCCTCCTCCATGCCCCCCTCCCCATCAGCCCTCAGTTTGTTCTCAGCATTCAAGAGTCTCTCATGGTTTGCCTCCCTCCCTCTCCCCAACTATTTTTCCCCTTCCTCTCTCCTGTCGTCTTCCGTTAACTTCCTCCTAATGCACCTTTATGTGCAAACATACGGTATTTGTTCTCTGCCTGACTTATTTCGCTCAGCATAACACCCTCTAGTTCCATCCACATTGCTACAAATGGCCAGTTTTCATTCTTTCTCATTGCCATGTAGTATTCCATTGTATAGATAAACCACATCTTCTTGATCCATTCATCCGTTGATGGACACTTAGGTTCTTTCCATGTTTTGGCTATTGTTGAGAGTGCTGCTATGAACATTGGGGTCCATGTGGCCCTATGCATCAGCACTCCTGTATCCCTTGGGTAAATTCCTAGCAGTGCTATTGCTGGGTCATAGGGGAGTTCTATTGTTAATTTTTTGAGGAACCTCCACACTGTTTTCCAGAGGGGCTGTACCAGCTTACATTCCCACCAACAGTGTAGGAGGGTGCCCGTTTCTCCACATCCTCGCCAGCATTTAGAGTCCTCTGATTTGCTCATTTTAGCCACTCTGACTGGCGTGAGGTGGTATCTCAGTGTGGTTTTGATTTGTATTTCCCTGATGATGAAGGACGCTGAGCATCGTTTCATGTGTCTGTTGGCCATCCGGATGTCATCTTTGGAGAAGTGTCTGTTCATGTCTTCTGCCCATTTCTTCACTGGATTATTTGTTTTTCCAGTGTGGAGTTTGATGAGTTCCTTATAGATATGGGATACTAGCCCTTTATCTGATATGTCATTTGCAACTATCTTTTTCCATTCCGTCGATTGCCTATTAGTTTTCTGGGTTGTTTCCTTTGCCATGCAGAAGCTTTTAATCTTGATGAGGTCCCAGAAGTTCATTTTTGCTCTTGATTCCCTTGCCTTTGGGGATGTGTCAAGTAAGAAATTGCTGTGGTTGAGGTCAAGGAGGTTTTTTCCTGCTTTCTCCTCTAGGCTTTTGATGGTTTCCTGTCTCACATTCAGGTCCTTTATCCATTTTGAGTTTTTGTTTTTGTGTATGGTGTGAGAAATTATCTAGTTTTATTCTTCTGCATGTTGCTGTCCAGTTCTCCCAGCACCATCTGTTAAAGAGGCTGTCTTTTTTCCACTGGATACTCTTCCCTGCTTTGTCAAAGATTAGTTGGCCATATATTTGTGGGTCCAATTCTGAGTTCTCTATTCTATTCCATTGGACTATGTGTCTGTTTGTGTGCCAAACCCTACTGTCTTGATGATGACAGCTTTGTAGTGGAGGCTAAAGTCTGGGATGGTGATGCCTCCTGTTTTGGCTTTCTTCTTCAATATTAATTTGGCTATTTGGGGTCTTTTGTGGTTCCACACAAATTTTAGGATAGTTTGTTCTAGTTTTGAGAAGAGTGCTGGTGTAATTTTGATTGGGATTGCAGTGAATGTGTAGATTGCTTTGGGTATTAATGACATTTTAAGAATATTTATTTTTCTGACCCATGAGCATGGAATGTTTTTTCCATTTACCTTGTGTCTTCTTCAATTTCCTTCATAAATTTTCTATAGTTTTCATCATACAGATCTCCTATATCTTTGGTTAGGCTTATTCCTAGGTATTTTATGGATTTTTGTGCAATTTTGAATGGGATCAGTTTCTTGATTTCTCTTTCTGTTGCTTTATTATTGGTGTATAAAAATGCAACCGATTTCTGTACGTTGATTTTGTATCCTGCAACATTGCTGAATTCATGTATCAGTTGTAGGAAGCTTCTGGTGGAGTCTTTCGAGTTTTCTATGTAGAGTATCATGTCATCTGCAAAAAGTGAAAGTTTGACTTCTTCTTTACCAATTCTGATGCCTTTTATTTCCTTTTGTTGTCTGATGGCTGATGCTAGGACTTCCAGCACTATGTTAAACAATAGTGGCGAGAGTGGGCATCCCTGTCATGTTCCTGATCTCAGGGGGAAAGCTCTCGGTTTTTCCCCATTGAGGATGATGTTAGCTGAGGGCTTCTCATAAAATGGCTTGTTTAAGTAAGTTTCTTCTATCCTGACTTTCCTGAGGGTCTTTATTAAGAAAGGATGCTGTATCTTGTCAAATGCTTTTTTCTGCATCTATTGACAGGATCATATGGTTTTTATATATTTTTTTGTTGTTGTTGATGTGATGTATCACATTGATTGATTTGCGAATATTGAACCAGCCCTGTAACTCAGGAATGAATCCCATTTGATCATGGTGGATAATTCTTTTTATGTGCTGTTTTATTTCTTGTTTTGTTTTATGTTTCAAATATATATTTAGACCTTCAAACATTATAATGATAAAAAATATTCAATTTTAATATTTTAAATCTTAAATATTCAATTTTAACTTTACAGTAACTATATACAATATCCACTGTTTCTAAGGAACATGAAAGGATGATGTCAACTTGCAAAGGGCAGGGAATAAACAGCCAGAAAGTGATATTAAGATAGGTTTTTACTCACCATCTTCAAAAAGGAATGAGAATTGTTTAAATATAAAAGAAATCTTATCTGAGAGGAGAAATAAAGAATGACTTTTCTAAAAAGGAAACATGTTTAAATCATGTCTACCATAATAGTGGAGATGTAATACTGACCCTGATAATCATACCATGTTCATTCTTTACCAAGTTCTTTAAGCTTTTAAATGTCATTTTCTTGTATTAGTTTAACCAAAATGATGGTCAGTACAACCATCTGACATTTTTATACTGATGACACTTGGGTGCATCTAATCAAAGTTCAGCAACTAACTGTTTTTTTTAAACATTTATTTATTTTTGAGAGAAAAAGAGCATGAGCAAGAGAGGGGCAGAGAGAGAGAGAGAGAGAGAGAGAGAGAGAGAGGCACAGAATCCGAAGCAGGTTCCAGGGTCTGACCCAAAGCAGGCTCCAGGGTCTGACCCGTTAGCACAGAGCCCGATGCAGGGCTTGAACTCACAAGTGGTATGAGATCATGACCTGAGCTGAAGCCGGACACCCAACCCACTGAGTCACCCAGGCACCCCAGCAACTAACTTTTAATAAAGTAGAAATAAAGCCCCTCTACTGCTCATGCTCTCTGTCCCTCAAAAATAGACATTAAACATTTTTTTAAATAATTGGTTTATTCTTTTTTTTAAGTTTTTATTTTAATCACCCAGTACTCATCACAACAAGTGCACTCCTTAATCCCCATCACTTATTTCACCCATGTCCCACTTACCTTCCTCCTGGTAACCATCAATTTGTTCTCTATAGTTAAGAATCTCTTTCTTGATTTGTCTCCCTCTTTTTTTTTTCTGTTTGCTCCTTTGTTTCATTTCTTAAATTACATATATGAATGAAATCATATGGTTATTGTCTTCCTCTGGTTGACTTATTTCCACTTAGCATTACTGCTTTCTAGCTCCATCCGTGTTGTTGCAAATGGCAAGATTTCATTCTTTTATGTACGTGTGTATCACATCTTCTTGATCCATTCATCAATCAGTGGATGCTTGGGTTGCTTCCATATCTTGACTATTATAAATAATGCTGCTATAAACATAGGGGTGCATGTATCCCTTTTATTTAGTGCTTTTGTATTCCTTAGATAAATTCCTAGTAGTGCAATTGCTGGATCCTAGGGTTGTTGTTCTATTTTTAACTTTTGGGAGAAACCCCATACTGTTGTCCAGAGTGGCTGCACCAGTTTGTATTCCCACCAACATTGCAAGAGCATTCCTTTTTCTCCACATCCTCACCAACACTTGTTTTTTCTGTTGTTTTTTTTTCTTTCATTTTTTAAATGTTTTATTTATTTCTGAGAGAGGGAGAGAGACAGCATGAACAGGGAAGGGTCAGAGCGAGAGGGAGACACAGAATCTGAAACAGGCTTCAGGCTCTGAGCTGGTTGTCAGCACAGAGCCCGACGCGGGGGTCCAACCCATGAACCGTGAGATCATGACCTGAGCTGAAGTTGGATGCTTAACTGACTGAGCCACCCAGGAGCCCTTGTTTCTTCTGTTTTTGATTTTTGCCACTCTGAGAGGTGTGAGGGGATATCTCATGGTGTTTTGATTTGCATTTCCCTGATGAATGATGTTGAGCATCTTTTCATGTATCAGTTGGCTACATATATGTCTTCTTTGGAGAAATGTCTGTTCATGTATTCTGTCCATTTTTTAATTGGATTATTTGTTTTTTGGGTGTTGAGTTTTTAAGTTCTTTGTATATTCTGGATACTAAGCCTTTATCAGATATGTCATTTGCAAATATCTTCTCTCATTCTGTAGGCTACCTTTTAGTTTTGTGGATTGTTTCCTTTGCTGTGCAGAAGGTTTTTATTTTGATGTAGTCCCAATAGTTTATTTTTGCTTTTGTTTCCCTTACTTCAGGGGATCTAACTTAGAAAAATATCGCTATGGCCAATGTCAGAGAAATTACTGCCTGTGCTTTCTACTAGGATTTTTATGGTTTCACATGTCACATTTAAGTCTGTAATATATTTTGTATTTGTATATTGTAATATATTTTGAGTTTATTTTTGTGTATGATATAAGAAAGTGGTCCAGTTTCATTCTTTTGCATGTAGCTGTCAAGTTTTCCCAACTTCATTTGTTGAAATGAATGTATTTTTTTCAATTGGATACTCTTTCCTGCTTTGTCGAAGATTAGTTGACCATAGCGTTGAGGGTCCATTTCTGTGTCCTCTGTTCTGTTCCATGAATCTGTCTATTTCTGTGCCAGTACCATACTGCTTTGATTGCTACAACTTCATAAGACAACTTGAAGTCTGGAACTGTAATGCTTTCAACTTAGTTTTTCTTTTTCAAGATTGCTTTGGCTACAGGGTCTTCTGTAATCCCATACAAATTTTAACATTTTAAAAAAGATTTTGTTTTGAAATAATTTCTATGCCCAATGTGGAACTTAGACTCACAACCCTGAGATCAAGGCCCAACTGAGCCAGACAGGCACTGCCATGCAAATTTTAGAATTTTTTTTTTTTTTTGGTTCTGTGAAATATGCTGTTAATGTTTTGATAAGGATTGCACTACTTGGGTAGATTGCTTTGGGTAGTATAGACATTTTAACAATACTTGTTCTTCCAAACGATGAGCATGGAATGCCTTTCCATTTCTTTGCGTTGTCTTCAATTTCTTTCATCAGTGTTTTATAGTTTTCAGAGTACAGGTCTTTCATCTCTTTGGCTAGGTTTATTCATTTGTATCTTCTTATTTTTGGTGCAATTATAAATGGGACTGTTTTCTTAATTTCTCTTCCTGATGGTTCATTATTGGTGTATAGAAATGCAACAGATTTCTGTACATTGATTTTGTATCCTGAGCCTTTATTGAATTCATTTATCAGTTCTAGCCTTTTTTTGATGAAGTCTTTTGTTTTCTCTCTCTCTCTCTCTATATATATATAATATATATATTATATGTATCATATAATTTGCAAATAGTGGAGGTTTTACTTCTTCCTTACTGATTTGATGCTTTTTATTTCTTTTTGTTGTCTGATTGCTGTGGCTAGGACTTCCAGTACTATGTTGAATAGAAGTGGCGAGAGTGGACATCCTTGTCTTATTCCTGACCTTAGGGGAAAGGCTCTTGGTTTTTCCCCATTGAGGATGATGTTAGCTGTGGATTTTTCAAGTTAATTGGTTTATTCTTATCTGCTAAGAAATAATATAAAGATGTGACAGGTTTCATAATTTTAATGTAGTATGAAATTTACAATATATATTTAAATGTTCATTAAAGGAGTATGGTGGATTGGTGAGTGCTGATTCCCATTTTGTCTCTTTGGTTGGTTATCATTACAAATAATAACTTAAAGGACATAAGTTATTTTTCTTATTACAGCTAAGAATTGGAATTACACTAACAGAATAGGAATAATAAGGGAAAAGTTGATAGAAAAACCCCAAATGACATTAATTTATACTGTGAATCTCATAGTAAGAAATCATGAATAAAACAAACTGGGCATTTCTGAGAAGTCTTAGAAATCACAGTCCATGCAGACTGGTTCTGTTGTTGCCTGTTAATAAGCTGGCCACTTTCTGCACTCAGATTGAGAAAGTCATTATTTTTCTTTGTTGGTTGTAATTCTACTGATGCTGGTACTCTTATTATAGCAGTCCTGTAACTCAGTTGACTAGGATTGATTGGTAGACTCTGGGTCTTTATTGATAACCTTTACTGACCTTGTTAGATTCACAAATCCTCATTATGGCCAAAGTCCAAAATGGTTCATGAAACGAAATGTTTTGGCCCAAGCTTGTGATTCTGTGAACACTGGCCTGAAGAGAGTTGCTTTGCAATGAGAGACCATTGCTACCTAAATCAAACAATTTTCCTTGAAAAATCCCAGTGTAAAAAATCCCAGTATATATATATGTATTTGTTTATTTCCAGGCAGAACACATCTTTCTCTCTCTTCCTGCATTCTCTGTACACCAAGGAAATCAAAGCATGCCTTGAATTCTGATAATGCCTGCATCAACACAAAAAACACTAAATCGTATCTATCTCTGTGTTGACATAGATCGAGGTCTTTTCTAACTTTTACAGTAAAATTGAATTCCTGCATAAAAGAATTGTTTCATGCAATAAGATGTAATCTCTTAAACCTTTTACCATTGGTTTCTTCTCACTGAACTTGGAGAATTATGTTTTGAGAATATGGATGTGTTAGTGAAGGAAATAATGTTTCGAAACCCAAAGAAGCAGCGTTTTATTGGTATTCATAAAAATCAAATTCTTTTCCTGGAAGAGGAAAGCAAATGAGGACATTCCCTACAATAACTTCATGAATTAGTTCATAAATTTCCTTGAGTGTCACCCACAGTGTGTAGAAGCCTACTTTACATGCTCTGGAGCATCAGGAGAAAAATACTGGAGGAGGTGTTTTGCCCTCAAGGATTGTAATTAATCTTAAATGAGAAACATATAAGAACACAATGTGTGTGTATACATATACACACGTATCTATGTTACCTACTTTCATTATCATCATCATTATTGATCTTCTGCAGCTAAATACAGAGATTATAACTAGGGGTGCTGGTTGTGTTCAGGACAAAGAGGAAGTAGTGAGTTGGAAAGTACAGTTAACATAATTTTTAAAAATCTCTGCTACTATTGTCATAGTCCTCTATGTCTTTCTTTACTTTTTTTTTTAATTTTTAAAAATGTTTTATTTATATCTGAGAGAGAGAGTGAGAGAGAGCGTGAGCAGGGGAGGGTCAGAGAGAGAGGGAGATACAGAATCTGAAACAGGCTCCAGGCTCTGAGCTGGCAGTCAGCACAGAGCCCGACACGAGGCTTGAACCCATGAAACGTGAGATCATGACCTGAGCCAAAGTTGGACACTTAACTGACTGAGCCACCCAGAAACCCCTACTTCTTTTCTTTTCAAGTCAGTGCCTTAGTTTGACCATGTATGACTTAAAATAGACATACATGACTGTCCTACAGCAAGAGTATGGAAAGAACTTGCAGCAGGAGAGTAACGAAGGACACACTCGGACCTTCAGTGTTCCCCACCAACCTCTTCATTCTATAAAGAACTGTAGTCTAGAGTTGACATTGGCAGAAGGATTTATGATGTCTTTTAGTGTGTCCATTTGTTTTATCCAAGGTCCCTTACTAGTTGGGACCTGAAGACCAAGCTGATGTCTCCGGGAGGACCTCTCACACTTGGTACAGAAGCCACTGTCTTTATAGTGCTGTCTTAGAGGAGACTTGTAGCTCTTCCCTGTCACCTAGACTTTATTAGGAACATCCCAGGCTCTCAGCACATTTTTCCAAATCTTAAACCTTGAAAAAAAATGGGACAAAGTCTCAATCTTTTCATTCCAGTGAGCTTCTTGTCTCCTTATAAAAGTAACCATTTTCAAAAAACTTCAAGCTCTATGTAGTAATGGCAGTGGAGGTGTGTGACACCTTCAGACTCACCAAGGCCTTACTAAACCAGATGCATTTTAAATCTGCCCATCTACATCCTCGCCACCTCATACAAGGAGTGTAACTCAGGGAAGCTTAGAATCAAATTTGAAGCTGCCTGCTACATATTTTATCTGAAAAAATTATGCAAAGTATGCACTCCCATGTATATATAGTCACATTTCACATCAAAACACTCTGAGTTTTTGTTTAATCTCTCAAATACTTAAGTAAATTTGATAACTTAGGAATGGTCATGTTTACCCTGTGGTTTTGCCTAAATCTTGGTCCATTGTCAGTGTGGGTATAAATACTTAAGTTTGAAAATGATGGAAGTACTAATTGGCTTGCAAAAATTACAAAACAAGTGCTTTAGAAACTCATGAGAGGAAAAAAATAACTTCTGTTTGGGAAATATTCAAAGAAAACTTGATGGAGGAAAATTTATTTTCAATTTTGTCATTACTGGCATAGACTTGGGCCAACCTTGTGCACATATCTTTGATCTGTGGAATGCTTCTCCATTCCCAGTCCTTCTGTATGCATTTCGAGATGGCAGTTTCTGTGGAGTTTTCAACAATGGTCAAAGGGTGATTAATGAGAGGTGTTGTGTTCAGAAAGTGCAGGTTGGGGGTGCCTGGGTGGCTCAGTCGGTTAAGCATCTAACTCTTTTTTTTTTTAATTTTTAATGTTTTATTTATTTCTAGGAGAGAGAGAGAGACAGCGTGAGCAGGGGAGGGTCAGAGAGAGAGGGAGTCACAGACTGAAACAGGCTCCAGGCTCCGAGCTGGCAGTCAGCACAGAGCCCGACGCGGGGCTCGAAACCACAAACCGCGAGATCATGACCTAAGCGAAAGTCGGACGCTTAACCGACTAAGCCACCCAGACGCCCCAGCATCTGACTCTTGATCTCGGTTCAGGTCATGATCTCACAGTTCATGAGTTTGAGCCCCATGTAGGGCTCTGCACTGATGGCAATGATGCAGAGCCTGCTTGGGATTTGTCTCTCCTTCTCTCTGCCCCTCCCTGGCTTGTGCTCTCTCTCTCTCTCTCTCTCTCTCTCTCTCTCTCTCTCTCTCTCTCTCTCACACACACACACACACACACACACACACACAATAAATAAATTTAAAACAAAAGTGCAGGTTGTATTTGTAGTAAGGAAAGTCTGTTTTGGTTGAAGTATGACAGGTTATGGTGTCAGGTTAAAGGAGGAATGACACTCAGGTATGAAAGACATAGGTGATACAACCTTTCATAACATACAAGTCTTTGGGAGAAGAAAGACTCTTTCTCCCACCACAAAAAGAAAGCAGACCTCTCTGCCTGCTTCCATCAGGGATTTTAATTTTATTTTCAGGAAGGTGAGAGCATATCATTATAAGTCCATGGATTTTTAAAAAACAGAGTGTCATCAGCCACTGATAGGTATAAAATATCTCATTTTATGATGAATTGCAAAATGGTGCTATTCTAATTCTATCATGTCTTTGTGAGGTATTAAATTACAGAATACAAATTTTATTTATTTATCTCCTTAATAGATAAGATGTTGATCTTAAAACAGCTTTGGAGCTTAGATGGACAAGGAAAAGACCACCATGTTCTGAACAAGCCAGTGTTTAATAAACATTAAAAAATATTATAATAATAGGTTTTATTTAATTTCTTTCTCTCACCTAGTTGTTTCAAAGTGAGTGTGGCAGGTCAGTGTGGTAGCTTTCTTCATCTGAGGACCCAGATTAGTTCCAAGTCATGGCCCTGCCATCTCCCAGCTAGGGTGCCTTCAGCTTCGGTGTGCATAAGAAGTCCCCAAGGATTTTGTGAAAATCCAGATTATATTTTAGAAAGTCTGGCGTGAGACCTGAGATTCTGCATTTCTAACAGTTCCCTGATGATGCAGTGCTGCTGCTCCCTGACCTCACTGGGGTAGCAAGGCCCCCGGGTGTTATTACTGCCTGCACTGTCAAAACGGAGCCACTGGCACACCCAGAAGCTGCCCTGCAGGAAAGGGAAAGGCAGGGTGGCAGAGGCCCCTTTGATGACTCGGAGGTGAAACATAGCACATCTGCCTACATTCCTTGGGTGAAATCTCAGTGGTGTAGCCACTGTTAGCTGCAGGAACATCTGTGAAATGCAATCTTGCTGGGAGGCCGTGTGCACAGCTACAATTCTATTACTTTTGAAGAATGAGGAGCAGATGTTGGCAGACAGCTCACAGTCCCTGTCACATTACTCTATCTACAGTTCCCTCGTGCACCTCCCAGAAACCCCAGAAGGTGAGGCATACCCAGAGATGTGTCCGGGATGCTTTCCAGACCCGCACTTCACAGCATTCTTTCCTTCTGCACCTTCTTGAAAAATTCCGCTCCTGGAATTTCCTGAGTACAGAGGTGGTCTCTTTAGAGAGAATGCGTGAACAGACTTTCTTTCTACCTTCATGACTTGGAAAGTGAACAAAATGACCAGATTATACATCAAGATCGACGTATTTAATGCTTCCCGTTTTGTTGAGAATAAATTCATGCTTCCAACCCAGGATCATATCGTTCCAGCAAAGACAGTCTTGCTGGGCTGGATCAACTTGCTTGCAGATTCTCCCATCCAGCGAGTGAGATAAAATAATAAACGAGTCCAGGCCATTGGCAAGATGCATAGGCAGCCTGAGAATGAATCATAATCACAGTACATTTACAATAAAGCCCCAGTTTATATGCAGACAGACAACACATTAGATGGTCAAATAGCTCAAGGATGAAAATGAAAATTGAATGAAAAACTTATTGTTCATGAAGGATGATGTTTGTCCTACTATTTTTATTTACCTGATTGAAAAGTGTCTGGCTTATTCACTGAAGGAAAATTTCATTTCCTGATACCCTTCTCAGTACTTGAGCAAATGAAATAGAATTAACTAAAAATGGAATGATATAATCTGCTTTAGCCAAAAGGCTAGAAGGGCAAGGAATGATTGAGCGACCACTCCATGGCTGCTCTAATATGTCCCAAATGTAGGAAGAGATACTGAGATACTCACTAAAAAAAAATTAAATATGTATATTATCCCCTCAAAATACAGACCAAGGGAACAATGAGCCTTTAGTCAGATTTTCTCCCCAGTATGGCAAATCTATGCTGTCTTTCACTGCAATAAAAAATCTCAAAATAAGAGGAAGCCCTGAAATATTCCTTTTGAAATCAAATAAGGCTATAGCATGCTTGCATTAGCCCCAACAGTTGTTTCCAATTATTGTGACCAAATTGTCTCATCTGCGTTTTTTTAGAGAAACAGTATTTGCATTTGAGGAGGAAAACTGAGAATTGAATTATTTTATGTAGACATTTGGGACTGCAGCAGCAGTCAGGAAGAAAAGGAAGAATTCTCTTGCGATTATGAGTCAAAAGATGTAGATTTAAATTTTTTTATAGTTTTTATTTATCTTTGAAACAGAGAGAGACAGAGCATGAGTGGGGGAGGGGCAGAGAGAGAGGGAGACACAGAATCTGAAACAGGCTCCAGACTCTGAGCTGCCAGCACAGAACCTGTTGCGGGACTCAAACCCATGAACCGTGAGATCATGACCTGAGCCAAAGTCAGACACTTAACCGACTGAGCCATCCAGACGCAAATCCCAGCCACTTTGTTCTCAAATAATCATGGTAATGATGAAATTAGCAACAAAGAAGATGCTGCTGCTGACCTCAATAGCCGACATCTGTAAGAGCCCTTGCTGATGACATGGCACACTGTTCAGAAGCTTTCATGGTGATATATGAATTGTGCTAGAAACTCTTTGAGGCAAGTAATATTATAATCCCCACTTTATAGATGAGAACAAATGAGGCAGACATACTAAGTAAGTCCCTTGAGGTTGTATAGCTAGTATAGCAGACATTGTTCACTCAAAACCTGTTTCTTTTTTCTGGACACAAAGCCAATCTGACATTTCCTAGCCTTTTTGCAGTAAGAGAGGCCAGTGGACTAAGTACCAGCTGATGGAATAGGAGAGATGTGTGCCATTTTTAGAAGCTAGTGTACCCCTCCCCATGCACCTGTCGCTGGCTAGACGAAGATGATGAAGAGGCACTGGAGGGTAGCAGAGCCATGGCTGGAAGGGGTCTGGGTTCCTGAATCACTCTCAGCAATCAGTAACAGCCTTCTTAGAGAATCACATAGATGAAAAACAAACTTCTACTTTGTCTGAACCGTTACCCCTTCAGAGCTCTACCTCCTACCATGGGGTACCCAGAACTGGCTAAAACCCTAGGAAGTGGAGGAATCTGAATTTGAATCCAGACAGTCTGGCTGCAGACTCTACCTTGGTTCTATCACTTAACCTATTTCTTTATTTGAAAATGACAGTGACTGTTACAACTGGTTTCTCCAGGCTTCTAAACTGATGCATTGAGGTCTCCAGAAGAAGACTGAATTCTGTATAGTTTCTGAAACAATCTAGGATGGTAAGAAGTACCCAGTGAGGTGTTCTGCTCGGGTTTTGGTTAATATTCTACCCAAGGTCAGAGCGTTGCCATACTTTTTCTCTCTGGGGACCTTAGTCATCCCTCAGCTGGACTTCTCTATAGGCTCTCTGATGTCTTTCTGTCATTCCCCATCTCCAGATGAAATGTCTTCCGGCCCAGGCCAGATGCAGCCCATCTTCTCTGTAATGTGTGCCCTTGTTTTCACTTGAGGGGCTTTGCCTGCTACACTGCCAGTTCTGGGGCACCTGGGTGTCTAAGTTAGTTGAGTGTCTGACTCCAGCTCAGGCCATGATCTCACAGCTCTCCGCAGTTCTCTAGCTCAAGCCCCACATGGGGCTCGCTGCTGTTAGCACAGAGTTCGCTTTGGATCCTCTGTCCCTCTCTCTCTGCCCCTGCCCTGGCTTGTGCTCTCTCTCTCTCAAAAATAAATAAACAATTAAAAAAATTTTAATGCTAGTTCTCCTAACTCCAGTCCCTCCCACTATAGCTTTTTCCTATCTCCCACTTGTCTGCTGCTGAGACCCCAGTGTGGCATAAGCCAACTTGCCTGACTTTTCACCCTATCAGTATTTGTCCTGCCTACATGAAAGGGTTATCATAAGGATGATTGTAGGTATACAAAGGTGTGTTGTAAATGTACAGCATGAAATTAGTAACATGTTTAAATCTTTAAATCTCTTGTAAAAGAGGGAATTTTATTTTTTCAAATAGATATTAGTTGAAGAAGTGACCCAAATATATTTTAAATTATAGTTTTAAAATTTTTATTTTGCAAGTGAAATTAATCCAAATACACTATGTGTTACACGAGCATTTTAGAAAGAATTGAAGTGAAAACTGAATATAATGTTGGCGTATAAAAGTAATTACCAAAGATCACAATTGGAAAGTGTTAATAACTGCAAATAACACGTTCACTGGCAATTCTTAATGCAAAGATGGCTGGTTCCTTTGTGGTTTCTTTATGCTGAATTATGGCACTGAAGCAAACTGTTAATTACAAAAGGTGGAGATGATGCCTTCTCGACACAGACCTATAACTCTTAGTTGCTCATCTTTGGCAGATGCTGTCCTGGGGCATCAGAGGCTCTACACATGGGGTTGAAAGTATTTCTATATACTCACTTAGTTCATGAGGACAAAGCTCTTTTTTATATCCACTCATTCTAGTTGATTTTAAGGAATCAGATTTCCGATTCCAAGTAAAGCAAATTCAGAATAAATAAAATAGAAACACCAAGATGGAGAGGATGCTCTTTATAATACATTTTAACAACACTTTATTTATTATATAACAAGTGTATTAAATATATCAAATATATTTTTATTTTGGAGCAATTCTTGGTATATAGAAAATTGCAAATATAGAACAGGGAGTCCTGTACACTCTTCATTAGTTTCCCCCGATGTTAACATCTTACATAACCTGTAATCTTTTTGTTAAACTAAGAAATTAACATTGGAATACTCTTAACATGACTACAGACTTTATTCAGATTTAACGAGCTTTCCCACTACTATCCCTTGTCTGGTCCAGGGTCCTATCTAAGATGTCCACTGCATCTGGTTGTCATGTTTCCTTAATCTCCTCTGGTCTGGGACAGTTTCTCAGTCTTCCTTTGTTTATCATAGCCTTGATAGTTTTGAAGATTACTGGTCAGGTATTTTATAGATTGCCCCTCAATTTGTGGTTTCTCTGATGCTTTCTCATGACTAGACTGGGGTTAGGGGTTTGGGGAAAAAATAGTAGAGAGGGTAAGTGTCATTCTCATCACATCATATCAGAGAGTACACATGATGAATTTGGCTTGTCATGAGTGATATTAACCTTGATCACCTGGCCAGAGTTGTATTTGCTAGATTGCTCCTCTGTAAAGTTACTTTTCCCCCTTGCCATGGTCTGTCCTTTGGAAACACGTTGAGATAGCAATTGGGGGTGTGGGGGAAAGAAGATTAAGCTTTACCTACTTGAGGCTGGAGTATCTATATACATGATCTTCCTTTTTAAGGAACATTTTAAGGAAGGTTTATCTGTCCTCCTACAGTTATTTCCTCAATCACTTATTTTTGTCAATACGGACCCATGGATTTTTATGTTATACTTTGCATTATAATCCAATGTCATGTTATTTATTTCATTTTTCCAGCTCTTGGTTCACTGGGAGCTCTTTCAGATTCATTCTTGAGTCCCTTTAACATGCCCTTTCTTTTAAATTCGTATTTATTTATTTTTGAGCACTTCCTTTCTTTCTTGCACTGAAAGATGCTTCCCATTTATCTTGAATTTTCATTGCCTAAAATCAGTTATTGCTATTATTGTTTTAATATTATTTATTGCCAGACGGACTTCCATACAACACACCCAGTGCTTATCCCAACAAGTGCCCTTCTCAATGCCCATCCCCCCTTCCCCCTCTCCCCCATCCTCCATAAGTTTGTTCTCTGTCTTTAAGAGTCTCTTATGGTTTGCCTCCCTCCTGCTCTGTTTGTAACTATCTTTTTCCTTTTCCCTTTTCCCATGGTCTTCTGTTAAGTTTCTCAAGTTCCATACATGAATGAAAACATGATATCTGTCTTTCTCTGGTTAAATCAGTTATTATTTTAGGAAACTCTGGTTCCTATATTTAATAGTACTCCAGATTCTTCAGCAGTGTTCTCTACAGAGAAAACTTAAGCACAGAGTGGATCCACCTTGGGCCCAGACGGAATTAAAGGACAGCACTATTAAGTGGTCCTACAAGGGGCCACTGGGCATGGATCCACAGGATTTGAATTGTATGTGAGATATCAGAGACCCCTCTGCTTGGCCTCTTAGAATTGATGCAGAGAGATGTGTATCCTTTTCCCCAGGCTCTCAACAGAATTAGGATGCCAAAGTTAGGTATATCTAAAACAAATATGCATTTGTGGTTGTTATCTGTGATTGTTAGTCTTCCAGAATTAATCTTAATGCCACTATCCCAATAGTTGTTTCAGTTAGAAATCTCTTTTCTCAGACATAAATTGTTGTTGGAAGTTGTCTGTGGGAGCTATAAACAAAAAACAGGCTGGAGATGTCCTGTGGAGATTATATATTAGAGAAAGGTTGAGGAATAGTGAATTGTCTTCTAGTAGCAGAGAGATGATATTGAAGAAAAATTGCTGACTGATGCAATAAGTAAATGACTTTGGTCAGAATGTTTCCTAAAAAAGTCAAGTTTACTATTTTTGTAGCAGGATAATCTATTGGTATACAATTTTTATGCTTTATTCATACTGTCGTAGAAGATTCAAGTAATAAAGAACTAATTCCCACTCACTTTTCTCTGATATTGTGATATAATAAGAAATATATATTTGGTCTCTGTCTTCACTTCCTGGCACAGAACTCCTAAAACAGTTGGAATTTCCTGAATGATAGGGATGAGAGGAGCATCTCTGTTTTCATTATAAGCCCCTTTTCAGCCATACGTAGTTTATGCTAAGAGCTGACTTCTTGAGAATGGGGGCTGGGTGTTGGAGGTGCTATCCATGCCATTAGAGGGTTAGAACCTTCAGCCACATCCCCTGAGGAAGGGAGAGGAGCCAGAGAGCAACTTCACCGCCAATAGCCAATAATTTCATCAATCGTGTTTACATAATGAAGCCTCCATGAAAACTTTAAGTGATGTTGGGGGAGGGAGCCCCACTGTAACTCAGTCAGTTAAATGTCCAACTTCCACTCAGGTCCTGGTCTCATGGTCATGGTCCCTGGTCAGACTTGAACAGAAGCTGCTTCAGATTCTCAGTCTCCCTCTCTCTGTTCTTCCTCTGCTTGCACTCTCCCCCTCTCTTTCTCTAAAGTAAATACACTTAAGGGCACCTGGGTGGCTCAGTTGGTTGAGCGTCTGACTATGGCTCAGGCCATGATCTCACAGCTAGTGGGTTCAAGCCCTGCATCTGTTTCTGAGCCTAGAGCCTCCTTTGGATTCTGTGTCTCCCTCTATATTTACTCCTCCCCTGCTCATACTCTTGTCTCTCTCTTTCTCAAAAATAAATAAACATTAAAATACATAAATAAATAAATACACTTAAAGAAAATGATTTAAAAAAAAAACTTTCCGTGAACACATCACATGTTGAAAGGCTGACATACCCCAACTTCACAGGGTTAGAAGCTTCTGTGTTCTGGACTCTTCTGGACCTTGTTCTAGGTACTTCTTCATTTGGCTGTTTATCTGCATCTCCTTGATAATAAACCAGTCATGTTAAGTAAAATGTTTCCCTAATTTCTGTGAGTCACTATATAGCAAATTACCTAATCTGAGAATGATTGTGTGAGTGAACCTCTGCTTTGTAGCCAAATCAGTCAGAAGTCTGGAGGCTCAGGACTTGCAAGTGGCATCTAAAATGGTGGCACTCTTGTAAGACTGATCCCTTATAATGTAGGGTCTGATGCTAACATTTGGCAGTTGGTCTCAGAATTAAATTAAAATTTAGGATGCCCAGTTAGGGTCCAGAGAGTTGAAAAATTGGTTGGTGTGGGTAAACATCCCACACATTTGGTGTCAAATGTGTTGTGAATAGAGAAATGATTTTTCTTTTATCCCTGTTTATTCTCCCTCTGCTTTTGGAATGCCTGGGTGGCTTCATCGGTTAAGTACCCGACTTTGGCTCAGGTCATGATCTCACAGGTTCGAGCCCCTCATCAGGCTCTGTGCTGACAGCTCAGAGCCTGGAGTCTGTTTCAGATTCTGTGTCTCTGTCTCTCTCTGCCCCTCCACCTCTCGTGCACGCTCTCTCTGTCTCTTTCTCTGTCTCACTCAAAAATAAAAATAAACATTAAAAAATATTCTCCCTCTGTGTTCTTAACACACACACACAGACACACACACACACACAGACACACACACACACACACACACACACCTACCCTCACCCTTATACATTAGATAGTAGATCTTTGCGCTGGTGTTCCATAGCCCCTGGAAAGAATTAAATGATTAGGAACTGTGGACCAAACTCTGAGTCTGAGGAGCTAAGGATTTTAGCTAGTTGTCTGAAAAGGGGAGAAAGGAAGGGACTGGGATGGAATCTCTAGAAGTTATATTATCCTGGGGCTGTCTGAACTGTGATACCCGGGATGTAAGGGAGTGGAGTGGAATGTCCCTTCCTCAGTTTGTGGGCAGCAGGAAGCACTGCAGAAAGGGCCACAGGAAAGGAAGCAATAGTGAAAGAGCAGCCACAGACGGATAGCTTCTTGCAGGGCTCTTCCATAATTCTAGGGAGAGCAAGGAACCTTGAAAATGATGACAGTATATATCAGCCTTGGTGAATGATGGATGTGGACCAGAATTGCTTTGATTAGAAAAGTAAGGACAAATTACAGCATATGAACTGGAAGAATGGCTAGCATGACTCACAGGATTCAGCTCATAGTTGTACTCATGACTATGATTTACTGCAGTGAAAGGATACCAAATACAATCAGAAAAGGGAAAGAGTGCATGGGGAAAATCCAAGGAGACCAGGCGAAAGATTCTCGGGAGCCTCTCCCAGCAGAGCCACATAGCATGTGCTTAATGCTCCCAACACTGCATTATGACAACACGTGTAAATGCTGAAACCAGAGAGGCTCATCAGAGACCCAGCATCCAGGGTTTTTACTGGGGACACCCTCTACTCAGAAAATTCCCAAATCCAGACTCCCAGGAGGAAAACATGTGTTTACCATAAACCACATTGTTTATACAAATAGTTCCGACAGAGTAAGACACTCTTATCAGTTAATGGTGAGAGCCCTTCTAAAACCGAATGTCCCAGACACTAGACAAGGGTCAAATTAGCAGGCCTTTTATTTATTTTTTTCCTTTAATATGTTCTTTTAATTTTTAATTATTTTTAAATAGTTTATTGTCAAGTTTGTTTCCATATAACACCCAGTGCTCATCCCCACAAGTGCCCTCCTCCATGTCTATCACTCCCCTTCCTCTTCCCCTCACCCCCATCAGCCCTCAGTTTGTTCTCAGCATTCAAGTTTCCCATGGTTTACCTTCCTCCCTCTCCCCCACTATTTTCCCCCTTCTTCTCCCCCATGATCCTCCATTAAGTTCCTCCTAGTCCTTCTATATGTGCAAATGTGGTATCTGTCCTTCTCTGCCTGACTTATTTTGCTCAGCATAACACCCTCAGGTTCCAACCATGTTACTACACATGGCCAGATTTCATTCTTTCTCATTGCCATGTAGTGTTCCATTGTATACATAAACCACATCTTTTTGACCCATTCGTCAGTTGATGGACACTTAGCAGGCCTTTTAAAAAAGAGTATTAGGTGTGATATATTAACTTCTTTCTGCACATCATGAGTTTAGATTCTGTTTGGGCAGAACAAGTTGATAGAGAATCTTCGCATAACTCTCTCTCCTCTTTGGAATGTATGGATACCGTTGGTGGTTTTGACTGGCCTTTTGTCCCAGGTGTCCCTTCAGAACTTTTACTTTAGGGAAGTCTCTGGGTGACAAAATAGAGAGGCTAATTGCACTGAAAGAAGAATTTTTCCTTACAGTTCCTAAGAGAAGGAAGTGGAAGGGCACACTATGCCTGGCAAACCCACATAGGAAAGCACCAGATAGGGTTGGGAGGCAGAAGGAGTGAAAAGAAAGCACGGTCCAGAACCTTTTCTTGTTCCCTGCAGCAAAGACAAGGGAGGGAGGAACAATTTAGAATTAGTGAGTGTGGATAATCTCAGTGGGTTCTGGACTATTAGGGTGGTCTCTGGTTTTCTGATACCTGGCTCTGGGATGATTTAGGGCAGAGGAAATACTGGTTTGGTGTGTAAGCTAAATAAAAAGGGTGGTTGGGGATATGGACTTGGAATTGGTTGGTTTGTGTATGAAAAACATGTTTGCAGGGAGTTATTTAGCATCTCTAGGAATTAGCTAGACGTAAGAGGGACATGCTTTCCCTAGCCAGCAAGGTCTTTAAGATGTCAGAACATCATGAAATTAAAAAAAAATGTTTTCTTAAACATGATTACTACACCTTTATTCCAAGTTCTTACTTGTACAATAACCATATGACCATGGGGCCAGTTAACCCCATTATCTCCATACATCATATTACCACAAATAGGCAGATCCACTTACAAAGACCAAGAAAGACCAAGAGTATTGTTGGTACAGTTAGTGACAACAAGGCATTGTCATAGACTCTTAAAGAAAATGATTTAGGAATATTCAATGAAATGTTTTAGGAGTGTTTTTTAGAAGATAATTGGAAGGGGAGGAAGAGGACCATTCTAACTAGGTAGAAAAGATCTATTTTATGAGAGTAAATAAGTCACATGTGAATACTGGTTAACAATCTGGGTTGCATGAACCAGAGTAGAGACTGAAATAAATCCAGTTGAGTAAGGGCAAGGGGAAGGAGAGAGTATCACCTGTTGCTCTTAGATGTGTGACTTGAGATGCAACCGGGAATTACCTCTTGTGTTGAAAGATGAAGTGTTCAAAATCATATGGGAAAAAGAGGAGTCTTGTATCTTGGAGTGCGAGAATGAGAATAAAGAAGCCTAGAATTATGTGCAGGTAGGAAGGTCAGTAATAAGGCTTGTAGAGAAATAAGCCAAAACAGGGGCTGAATGTTAAGAACAAAGGAAGGGAAGACAAATCCTTCACTCTTGGCAATGTGAAGTATACATGGCAAAAAGGTAGAAACAACCTAAGTGTGCATCAATAGATGTATGGATAAACAAAATGTGGTATATACATACGATAGAATATTATTCAGCCATAAAAGGAGTGAAATTCTGATAAATTCATGTATAAACCTTGAAGACATTATGTTAAGTTAAATAAGTCGGACGCAAAATCACAAATACTGTATGATCCACTTATATCAGGTACCTAGAATAGGCAAATTTGTAGAGACAGCAAGTAGAGTAGTGATTATCATGGGGCTAATGGGGAGGAGACAATAGGAAGTTATTTATAATGGGCAGAGAATTTCTATTTGGGATGATTAAAAACTTCTGGACAGAGATAGCAGTGATGTTTACACAACATGTGTATGTACTTAATGATGCTAAATTATATACTTAAAAATGGTCAAAATGGTACCTTGTAGATTATGGATATTTTACCATAATAAAAAATTAAAAAAAAAGGTGTCCACAAATTGGACAATCTAGAAGAAATAGATAAATTCCCCAAAACATACAGTCTTCCAAAACTAAACCAGAAAGAAATGGAAAATATGAACAGACTAATTACTAGCAATGAATCTGAATCAGTAATCAAACACCATAAAAAAAAAAGTCCAGGACCTAATGCATCCACAGGTGAATTCTACCAAACATTTAAATAAGAGATAGTAACTATTCTTAAACTATTCAAAAAGATGGCAAAGGACAGAAAGCTCCCAAATTTAATCTATGAGGCCAGCATTACTCAATACTAAAACTAGACAATGACACAACTGAAAGAAAGAAAGAAATAAAGGAAAGAAGGAAGGAAGGAAGGAAGGAAGGAAAGAAGGAAGGAAGAAGGAAGGAAGGAAGGAAGGAAGGAAGGAAGGAAGGAAGGAAGGAAGGAAGGAAAAAGAAAACTACAGGCCAATATCACTGATGAATATAGATGTAAAAATCCTCAACAAAATATTAGCAAACCACATTCAAAAACACTTTAGGGGCATCATTCATCACAATCAGGTGAGATTTATTCTGGGGATACAAAGATGGTTCAGTATTCACAAATCAATCGACATGATACACCACATTAGAAAACAAAGGATAAGAATCATATGATCATCTCAGTAGATGCAAAAAAAACACTTGACAAAATTCAGCATGCATTCATGGTAAAAACTCAACAAAGTAACTTTAGAGAAAACATACCTCAATATAATAAAAGGTCATATGTAAAAAACCCACAGGTAATGTCACACTCAGTGGTGAAAAACTGAGAACTTCTTTCTATGATCGGGAACAAGACAAGGATGTCCATTTTCAAACTTATTCAAAAGTATTGGAAGTCTGAGCCACAGCAATCAGATAAGAAAAGGAAGTAAGAGGCACTCATATTGATAAGGAAGAAGTTAAACTGTCATGATTTGCAGATGACATGACACTATACATACTATATCCTAAAGACTCCAACAAAAACCCATTAGAGCTATGAAATGAATTTAGTAAAGTTGTAGGATACAAAATTAATATACAGAAATCTGTAGTGTTTCTATACATTAATAATAAAGAACTGAGAAATTAAGAAAACAATCCCATTTACAATTGCGCCATAAAGAATAAAATACCTAGGAATAAACTTAACTAAGGAGGTAAGAGACTATAAAACATTGATGATAGAAATTGAAGACAACATAAAGAAATGGAAAGATATTTCATGCACATGGATTGGAAGAATGAATGTGGTTAAAGATGTCCATACTACCCAAAGCATCTGTAGGTTCAATTCAATCTCTATCAAAATACCAATTTTTTATTTTTACAAAACTAGAACAAATAATCTTGAAACTTGTATGGAACTACAAAAGACCCCAAATAGGCAAAGCAATCTTGAGGAAGAACAAACCTGGAGGTATTACAATCACACATTTTAAGATATACTACAAAACTATAGTAATCAAAACGGTATGGTCCTAGCACACACACACACACACACACACACACACACACACACAAGACACATAGATTAATTGAATATAATAGAGAGCCCAATAATAAACCTATGCTTATACAGTCAATTAATCTAGAGGCAAGAATGTACAATGGGGAGAAAATAGTCTCCTCAATAAATGGTGCTGAGAAAACTGAACAGCTACATGCAAAAGAATGAAACTGGACCACTTTCTAACATCACCCACAAAAATAAACTCAAAATGGATTAAAGACCTAAATTGTGATACCTGAAACCATAAAATTCCTAGAAGAAAACATCGGCCGAAATCTCTTTGACATAGGCCTTAGCAACATTTTTCTAGATAGGTCTCCACAAGCCAAATAAATGAAAGCAGAAATATTGAGACTATACCAAAAAAAAAAACAAAAAAACTTCTGCACAGCAAGGGAAACCATCAACAAAACAAAAAGGCAACTACTGAATGTAGAAAGGTATTTGCAAATGATATATATAGTACGGGGTTAATATCCAAAATATATAAAGAACATCAAAATCCCCCAAACAATTTGATTAAAAATGAGTAGAGGAAATGAATAGACGTTTTTCCAAAGAAGACATACAGATGAGCAACAGACACATGAAAAGATACTCAATATGACTCACTATCAGGAAAATGCAAATCAAAACCACAATGAGATAGCACACCTTTAAGAATGGCTAAAATAAAAAAGATAAGAAATAACAAGTGTTGTTAAGGATGTGGAGAAAAGGGAACCCTCATGTACTAATAATGGAAATGTAGATTGGTGTAGCCACTATGGAAACAGTGTGGAAGTTCCTCAAACAATTAAAAATGGAAATACTGTAAGATCCAATAATGCTACTACTGGGTATTTACCCAAAGAAAATGAAAACACTTATTTAAAAAGATACATGGACCCCTGTATTTATTGCAACATTATTTATAGTAGCCAGAATATGGGAAAAACTATGTCTATTGATAGACAAATAGATAGGGAAGATGTGAGATAGATGGATGGATAGATAGAAGATAGCTATAGTGGAATATTACTCAGTCATAAAAAAGGATGAGACCTCACCATTTGAGACAACATGGATGGACCTAGAGAGTGTAATGCTAAGTGAAATAAGTCAGTCAGAGAAAGACAAATACCATACGATGTCATTCATATGTATAATCTAAAAAAAAAAAAAACCCAGATGCATAAACAAACAAAAGGCAAAAATCAGACCTATAGATACAGAGAACAAACCAGTGGTTTCCAGAGGGAAGGGAGTTAAGGGGATTAGCAAAATGGGTGAAAGGGAGTGAGAGGTATAAGCTTCCAGGTATAATGGCATGAGTAAATCACAAGAATAAAAGTCACAGGATAGGGATTATCATCAATGATTTATAGTAGTATTGTATGACAGATGTTAGCTATGCTTGTGGTGAGCAAAGCATAAGGTATAGAGGAGTTGAATAACTATGTTGTACACATGAAACTAATGTAACATTGTATGTCGACTATACCAAAAAAATTTTAAAGAAAGACAATGAAAAAAATACAATTGAATGAATGGCAGTTGAACAATGACTCTTGAGATGATAGCATGAAGAACAAGATGGTTAGTGGTGGACTCTGAGAGATGTGGAAATTTGATGGTTGGTAAAGGTGATACCAAGGTCATAGACTCTGTTCATATGAACCTCTCAGCTTTCTTTACTGGGCATTGACTGTTCCATTACCCCTAGTTAAGTACTGTGTGAATGCATAGTTTGGGCCTAAAGAAGATGGGAAGGAGGACTGATGGAACAATATAAATTTATCATTCATTGCTCATGAAAAATAAAACAAATACACTGTGATAATGAATCAGAAGGTTGGTGTGTGTGTGTGTGTGTGTGTGTGTGTGTGAAAGAGAGAGAGAGAGAGAGAGAGAGAGAAGGAGAGAGAGAGAGAAGGAGAGAGAGAGACAGAAAGACTATTCACTTAGTGGTAGTTATAAAACCATTGGGTATAACAATATGAACAGTAAACCAAGAGACTGGCTGTTTTTGTGGAAAGAATTCTAGATTAGGCATCCAGATCTGTGAGTGCCAGTTTTCTGTCCTGTGTGACCTTGGATGAGTCACTTTGCCTATGTGAATCTGTTCCCTAAATTGTCCTTTATTTCAATCCAAAATAAGGAAATTATTCCCTTTATTTCTATTTTTGTAATTATCCTTAAATTTTAGAATTCACACTTGTTCATTTTGTCTGATGTTGATACCCAACCCAAAGGCTAATCTTCACATCTTCCTTGTCATAGAGTTGTCTCCCACTAAGGTGTTGAAAATACAGATGCTGGCTTTGCCAGATCTATCTACTAACAAGAACACAAGCCTGTGACAGAATCCTCACCCATGGTGCTGAGGAGAAGCCTACTGGATAAAAAAGGGTTCCTACCTAGCAACAAGAGAAAAATGAGGAGCAATTCTGCTATTCCTCATCTATTCCACTCTTCTTCAGTAAGGTACTGTTATGGCTGGATCAGCCATCTTGCACATATGAAGGGACACATTGGAAATCCCAGTCAATACCCTGAAGACAAGGAATGGAAATTCAGTAAGAGCTTAGATCCTCTGAGTCATTTCTAAGCTACTGAAAAAAACATTGAGCTGTCTATCTGGGAATTTCTTGTAATGATCCCCATTATTTAAGCCACTTTTGGCTGGATATTTTGCCTTTTCCAGACAAAGATATTCTACCTGATACCATCCACTTCCTGAAAAATATAAGAACCTTATAAAATAGAAGCAATTCAAAAATGACTACAACATACATCCATTAAATCTACGAATCTGCTCCTCTATGTACATACACCTGGCTTCCCTTCTGCTGCGGTGGATGACTGTCCATGCTTCTGTATAAAGGCTACCTCTCCATTTGTGTGTGAATGCCATCCTTTTCTGCTTGCTCAAGGATATCAGTCTCTTTCCTCATTGTCAGCTTTTTCTTCACTTCTGATTATTATGATCATCCTACAAATAGAGGGTAGTGTATAAACCACATCTTCTTTCCATTCATCAGTTGATGGATATTTAGGCTCTTTCTATAATTTGGCTATTGTTGAAACTGCTGCTATAAACATTGTGGGGGGGCAGCGACATGGATGGAGCTGGAGGGTATTATACTAAGTGAAATAAGTCAGTCAGAGAAAGACAGATATCAAATGTTTTCACTCATATATGGAACTTGAGAAACTTAACAGAAGACCATGGGGGGAGGGAAGGGGAAAAAAATAGTTACAGAGAGAGAGGGAGGCAAACCATAAGAGACTCTTAAATACAGAAAAGTGAGGGTTGATGGGAGAGAGGGAGAGGGGAAAATAGGTGAGGGGGATTGAGGAGGGCACTCGTTGGGATGAGCACTGGGTGTTGTATGTAAACAATGAATCATGGGTTTCTACCCCCCCAAACCAAGATCATACTGTATACACTATAGGTTAGCCAAATTGACAATAAATTATATTAAAAAAAATAGAGGGTAATATCTTCCATTCAAAATAGAGCCGAACAAAACAGCAAAAATCTGCTTGACTCTCTTTCCCATTACAGTCACTACTCCATTTCCTTACCATTGCACCAAAATTCTTTGAAATACCCATCTATACTTCACATTCTCCACTAACTTTCTCCTCTCTTGAGCCCCCTCCATTCAGGCTTTTAAATTTTTTTTAAGTGTTTTATTTATTTTTGAGAGGAAGAGAGAGACACAGCATGAGCAGGGGAGGGTCAGAGGAGAGGGAGACACAGAATCTGAAGCAGGCTCCAGGCTCTGAACTGTCAGCACAGAGCCCGACGGGGGGCTTGAATCCACGAACTATGAGATCATGACCTGAGCCGAAGTGGGACGCTTAACCAGCTGAGCCACCCAGGTGCCCCCATTCAGGCTTTTTTCTTGGCCACTCTTCGGAGAAACTTAACAAAGTCACCAGTGACTTCCATGTCACCAAATCCAATGGCTGTTTCTCAGTTCATAATTTTTAACCCACTAGGAGCCTTTGACACATTGTTACTTTGTCTGTGAAACATTTTATTCACTTGACTAACTTTACCCATTCCTTCTCTCTTGCTACATACTGGGTGGGGCTCCTTCTCAATCTCCTTTGAGAGTTCCTTTCAGCTCCCTAAGCACTAAATGTTGCAGTGCCTCAGAGATCAGCATTCTGACCTCTCCATTTACATTCCCCAGGTGATTTTATTTCATTACATTCCATCACTACAATGGTGAATCCCAAATATCTTGGCTCAGAGTGATAGCTCAATATATCTGACTGTCTAGCTAGACATCTAGGTTTAGTTGTCTAACGGGCATTTCAAATTTAACATTGTTGAAAGCTATACTCTTTGTTTCCCCCCTCTAACTGCTTTTTTTCATTCCTCATCCTCCGTAAATGGTCTGACCCAAACCTTGGAGTCATCCTTGATGCATTTTTTAAAAAAAATTTGCATTCTATATCCATTCAACCAGCAAATGCCTCTTGGTGCCGCTTCTGCTGTCATCCTTATCCAGGCCACTATCAACTCTCATCCGTAATATTGCAACAGATTCTCAATCACTTAAAGACTGAATCTGGCTATGAGTAAATTGGTCACACAAGTACTCTTTTCTTGGCCTACAATCATCCAGGTAGTAGAGGGTACTTAATACCACAAATAAGTAAGATCTCTCTCCCAGCATAATCACAAGATTTTCAATTGCTTCTCTCTCCTAACATCGCTGTCCTTCCCCCACTTTTGTGAATAAGGTGAGTAAATGCTAGATCTATGTAGCTGATTAACCTCAAGCACAGTTAAATACTAACATGTTATTTCTGCGTCTGTAAATCCGCTTGGCAAGCTTGTACTTCCCTGTTCTAGGGGACCGCACCCACACCCTGTACACGAGGTTACAGAACACCACGTCACCATTCTACCCTGGTGGTCTGTCACATAGTCACCACCCCAGGGCTTCTCAAATGTCTAATTACGGTTGGTCATTTCAAGACAAAGAACTTAAAATCGATAGGTCTCTGCCAAAACTAACACCTGAGTGTCACAATGCAATTGGTTACCATGGTGTGCTGTAGAGTGTAATTGGTTAACTGAATATTGACATATTCTGCCTTACTGAGATCCATAGAAGCTCACGGCCACCTTTGTTCGGGGTCATTCTCTGCATTTCTCCATGAGATCAGGAGATCAGATTTGGCCCAGCCGTAAATAAAATCTGGCTTCGCTTCTATTCGGCATTTGGTGGTCTTTCCAACAATCACCCTGTGTCAGTCTACACTTTGGGTTTCCTCAAAGGTGGCTCCTGATTCCTAACACTACTTCACTGGGACAGGCATGTGACCTAGTGTTATTCTTTCCACGCATACAGTGCTACAGAGGGTGTGCCAAACATTGTCTTGGTTTGACCTTGATTTCTCCTACTTTAATAAACCTGAGGGAATCGTGAATTGCAGGAAGCAGCAGGCAGCCATAACCTGACCCTTGCTTGGCCCCTCACAGAGCAAAATACTGTGGCACTCATTAAATATTCAACAATCTATTCCCCGTTTAAAACAAACAGAGTTGATCTTTTCAGACCATCTAGTGGGTCTGCATTACAACTGAAGAATGACTTTCCAGCTTCATTAAACATTTAGGCTATTTCTTGGCTTGGTGCAGCTGCCGTAATCATGACAGCAGATCGAGTGTGGCAGTGTAGACTCTCTTTTTAATGCAAGGAAGCTTCCATTATATTCTTTCTGATGATCTTTGGCAGGGATGACAGGAGGGGAGATAGAAGCATCAGAAAGCTAACTAAGTACAGAAACATCCCAGAAATTGGCATGTGTTAAAAAGAAACAAGTGTTAGAACTATATAATGTGTGGGATGTTTGACAATAACATCGTTACCATTTATTTGTTTTGAAATGCCTTCCCTTGCTCCTTAGTCTGGGTGAAAGTACAACAGAGGACTTCGCTAAAACCATTCATAAACTTGTGCCAGTACTGATACTAATGATGACCTAAAAGATACTACATATGTAAGCTCTTCGAGTACCTTCAACTTGCTCCTTTATATTCACAGCAGTTTGGTCCTCCATCAATAAAGATTTTTATTTTTTCGTATCAATTGTTTTTTAAAAAAAATTTCTTTTAATGTTTTATTTATTTCTAGGAGAGAGTGAGAGAGAGAGAGAGACAGCGTGAGCAGGGGAGGGTCAGAGAGAGAGGGAGTCACAGACTGGAACAGGCTCCAGGCTCCGAGCTGGCAGTCAGCACAGAGCCCGACGCGGGGCTCGAACCCACGAACCGCGAGATCATGACCTGAGCGAAAGTCGGACGCTTAACCGACTAAGCCACCCAGGCGCCCCTCGTATCAATTGTTTTAAGAGCCCACCTCTGATCATCATTATCAACTACTGCTTTTGTAGCATGTGTTGATGTCCCCAAGTAAGTTCTGGGTCTAGTGGGAATTCAGAGAACCTGTGTTCCTATTGAGGCAGTTAAATGATTAAAATGGGAACTACAGTGTATTTGTGAAGTGCTTTAAAGTTGTGCTACTTTTTAAAAATTTTTAATGTTTATTTTTGAGAGAGAGAGAGAGCGAGCACGAACAGGTGAGGGACAGAGAGGGAGACAGAATCTGAAGCAGGCTCCAGGCTCTGAGCTGGCAGCACAGAGCCTGATGCGGGGCTTAAACTCACAAACTGTCAGATCATGACCTGAGCCAAAGTCGGTCACTTAACTGACCGAGCCACCAGGCTATCTGTGCTAACTACTTAAAAAAAAAAATGATGAGGGACATCTGGGTGGCTCAGTCAGCTGAGCATCTAATTTCAGCTCAGGTCATGATCTCACAGTATGAGTTCAAGCCCCACGTCATACCTTGGATCCTGGAGCCTGCTTCAGATTCTTTGTCTCCCCTTCTCTCTCTGCCCCTCACCCACTCATGCTCCGCCTCTGTCTCTCAAAAATAAATAAACATTAAAAAAAAAAAAAAACGGTGGTGAGGCACCTTTACATTTCCTCTTCCACCCTCCAAAACCAATGAAAATTTAAAATATATTAAATATGAATTCATTGTAAATATAAGGTAAAAAAAAGTTTTGTTTTCCTTATGCGTTCTCTCTCATCCATCAACCTGTTCTGGCCTTATAACCTCCTCCTCGTGCTGCCAGAGAACCAACATCTAAAAGTCTTTGTTGCATATTCCCCACTCCTCCAGGTTTTGCTCGAACTCTGCCTGGGAGCAGGGGCTTTTTATTGGCTTTAATGTAATTTGTCATAGAAGACATTGCATGGGATAATCTCTCCTTTGGCATAATTCTTCTGCATTCTGCTGGTCCTTAAATATCTTTTAGTAATGAAATTTCAAGCTGAATCTGCTCTCAGAGATGGTCTAATCTAACTTACTTATAGATATGAATCTAAGGTCTAGACGGGCAACATGCACTGCCTTGAAGATTGTTTCAGCTTCTTCTCAGTTTTATCAATCTATTTTCTATCCCATGGGATAATATTTTCCTATTTGTCGGCCTTTATGTTGTTCCACTTTGTTCCACTTATCATGACCTTTCTCAGGGCATGCCTCTCTGGATTGTACACATCTTTCTCCCATTCTGTCGTATCTCTTCAGCTCCAGCTCTGTCATTTTGTGTGTGAGATGGGGGTGGGAGGAGGTTTGACTCTTGATACCTGCATTTTGTCATCTTCTACCTTAAACGCATCTATCTTCTATCTATCTATCTATCTATCTATCTATCTATCTATCTATCTATCTATCTATCTACCTACCTACCAACCTACCAACCTACCTACCTACCTATCTACCTACCTACCTATTTATTTAGAGAGCTGGGAAGAGGGGCAGGGTTGGGGGTGAGAGAGAGAAGAGAGACTGAGAATCTTACACAGGCTCCACGCTCAGTGTGGAGTCTGATGTGGGGCTCCATCCCACAACTCTAGGATTATGATCTGGACTGAAATTAAGAGCTGGAAGCTGGATGCTCAAGTGACTGAGCCACCCAGACACCCATTAAACACATTTTTTAAACCAAGAACAAAAGGTATATAAACAATGTCTCACGTCCCTTGAATGCAGAATTAAGAAATGTGTTGAATCTGTCCTCATACAGCTGGCTACAAAGTTTTCTATCTACCAGATCTCCATACCTTGTTCCTTTTTTGCTTCACACCCAGCAAGGAACCCAACACCAGGTTCACACTAATGCCTGTTTGATGAAGACAGGACTGTAGATCAAGAGTCAGACTCAACCAACTGAGCCCCCCAGGCACCCCTCTATACCATGTTTGTATGAGTCATATGTAACTAACACACAGAAAGTTGCTAGTAAGAAACTGCATAAGTTTTGTCCTGCTTCCTTCTGTTTATGTCCAGTTTTACCATTTAGATTTGATTCTTTCTACTTAATGTTTGTGTCACAGAGTTTTTTTTTTTTCTCCACATTCTATCTATTTAAAGTATGTTGGAAGAATATTCACTGGCTCAGTTCCCATGCATACATCTTCAGTAAAGTCCCATTTTTTCACTTTCTTTTGTGGCTTTGCATTTTGCTTTGTTGACTCTTGCTTCAGATTCTCTGGGTTAAGATCCAAGTGGCAGGCCAGAACACCAATTTATTCAGTTGCATGGAGACATAAAATGGCTAGAATCAGCATCCCCTTCCCTGTTCCGAGTCGGCTAACGCTCACACACCTGGCTCCTTGACTAAGTTTTTTTAGACTTTGAGCAGAAATTTCCTAAGCATGTTACTCCTGCTGTCAGATTACGGTACAATGAAGTACATTAGCCACATTCCAAGCCCAGAGTTGTACCCTGGTCATTGTGATAGGGCTTTGCCAGCTCTGGGCACATGAAGTGAAATAGGAGACCCTTAGGTGTTTATTTAAGTGGATCTATTTTTATCTTCAAGTTCCTAACAACGTTTTCCCAATACATATTTGGGTTTCTTATTTACATTTGCTTGATTTCTTTCCCAATATACTTATTAGCTTCCCTCCAGCAATGCCTTTTCTAGTTCTTGACTCCTATATCTCCTTCTTTAAAGGACTTATTCTGAGTTTATCAAACATATAGTGGGTCCTGGATCCTGTATGTAGTGCTGTCTATGGTCTCCAGTTTTGAGTATTCTCCTCTTCCTTTACAGGGAACACTTGCTGGCTCTCCTTGTTTCACTGAGCTCTTCCTTCTGCTCTTCCTTCCTTCCTCTGTCTGCCTTCCATCTGGATGAAGGCTCTGGGGATAAAGGAAGGGATCTCAAGTTTCATGGCACAACAGCAACCTTACCCTCCACTTATCTGGTTTCCAAAGCACATGTCCTCTCCCAGCCAGCAACTTAGAACGTCACCTAGAACTGCTGCAGGTTTCTACACGAGCCACTGGAGCCTACCATCCAGCTCCTAACCAAGCTTGCTGTAGGGAAGTACCATCTAGTCTGAGGCCCTTGCTGGCGCTTCGACTTCCTCCTGATCAGAAGCCAATGGACTTGAACCATGATGGTTGGCTTTGAGGTAGTTTTATTAGTGGCCACTGGGAGAACTCAGTGTCCCTGACACCACTTCTGCACTCGCTGTAAAACAGCCATCAGGGCATCTCCCAGCATGTGGCTCAGTGTTGCCCCTATGAGATTACATGCGAGAAGTGCTCTTTAGGAGTCACTCTTAGCACTTCTGTTACTTTTTGTCTTCCATTGTTTCTCAGCTGATTGTGGAGTTGCTCATCTCCCTCTTGTGCTCTCATTAGATTATAAATTCCAGGCATGCAGGCCCTGACTTACTCATCTCCACGTGCCTCCCACCTACAGCATTGTCCCCCAGGAGGAGTGGAAGAAAATGTCTGTAAAAGGAGTTTCATAGAACTGTGATTGAGAATGTACAGAATCTTTTAGGGGTGGTCATGAATCGTTAGGGTAGCTAAGGACCTTTCTGTAGCTGAGAAAGTTTTGAAAATTTGTTCTCAAGTTCTTACAGCAGGGGATGTATCATCTTTTGCAAAAGGTATTTAAAGGAAAGGAGACTGCGTGTTTTGATTGAGCCATCTCGGGATATACACATGACCAGAAGGCAGGAGTTGATGTAAAGAAGCAAAAAGCCCCAGTCTTGCTTCATCCTCAACTATTCCCTTTCTCTCTGTTCTCCCCCCAAATCCCTAGTTTAAGCTAATCTTCTTAGGGGAACATTTTAGCCCTGTTTAATCATGGGAGAGGAAACCTGAGGCAGAGAGAGGAATCTACAGGGGGAGGTATGACATTCTGAAAACTCTGTATGTTCCTTGAAATATATTAAAATACAGATTTGCATTTTCTGGGTTGCCTTGAAGGAGGATTAGGAGTGTCATATCAGGGATGCAAAGAGAAAGCTTCAACATCCACCCTTTGACATCTAGAGGAGGGCTTCTGGGTCTGTAAAAAAAGCATTTGTTTTGAAAGTTAAGCTTTGTGGCGAGAGAATTTCTTTAGCACCTGTCAAGAGCCATCCTGTGGACTAGATCATAATAAAAGGCAGGGATAGAAGAGAAGTCAGTGTATGGCAGAGGGTAGGTGGCATGTGTGAAAGAGGAGAGAAAAATGAGGGGAAGCAGGCAGTGAGACGTGGGGGTCGTAACCACCCCGCTTTGGGCTGATGTCCTGGCAGCCAAGGTAAATTGGTAGAGACAAAAGCAAAGGGCTTTGTGCCTGAAACTTCCAGATCCCTGGAGGTTGGTAACATCTGCCAAGGCTCACCCCTGAAGGAGAAGATGTCATGACAGATGGGCCCGAGGCAGCCCCCAGATCTCCACAGCCCACCGACAGTTTGCAAGCAGCCAGAGGTCCCTAAGAGGGCCACTGCAGAAATTCAGAGATCTGGGGAGGACTGCCTGGAGGCTGAGGTCAGGAGGAAGAAACTGCAGAGGAAGGGGAAGTGACCAGCACTCTGGAGCCTGGTGGCCAAAGATAGAATGCTGTTCCCAGCGGGCAGGTGGATGGGCCTGTTGAGCCTCAGCAGTCACCAGTGTAGGGCACAGACCAAATATTGACTGTGACCAAGGCCTGGGCCCTAGAAGGAAGGTGAGAAACAGACCAGCTAGAGGAAAAGAGCTGGCTTTAGTTAGGAAAGCCATTTGCTCATTGAATCCATGT
Organism: Proteles cristata cristata; assembly: GCA_017311185.1. Classification (NCBI taxonomy): domain Eukaryota; kingdom Metazoa; phylum Chordata; class Mammalia; order Carnivora; family Hyaenidae; genus Proteles; species Proteles cristata. Next base: position 3,749,684 of record JAESUZ010001232.1, read on the forward strand.
GGTATGTATTAGCCCTTCGGGGTGAATAGTATTTTTATTTTGTGTCTGAAGAAGCTGTGGCTCCAGAAGTTGAGAGTAATTTACCCAAATTTGTCCAGGGGCCAGCAGGCGTGGGGCAGGATTCAGCACTCACCCTCAGCAGTTCAGCCAGGGGCTAAGCATCACTTTCTCTGCTCCACTGAGCTTTTTATATTTTCTGGTGTCTGCATTTAGTTGTCTTGCTTAATTTTGAAAGATGCCCAGAATTCTTCCAAGATACACACCCCAAACAATGTGGCTTGCTACTGTGGTAATGATTCAATCAAATACCTTAAATTTTTTTAAATGTTTTATTTATTTTTGAGAGAAAGAGAGACAGAAGAGCATGAGCAGAGGAAGGGTAGAGACAGAGGAGACACGGAATCTGAAACAGGCTCCAGGCTCTGAGATGTCAGCACAGAGCCTGACATGGGCTCGAACTCGGAAATGGTGAGATCATGACCTGAGCTGAAATCAGATGGTTAGCCCACTGAGCCACTCAGGCACCTTATGAGTCAATTACCTTTTAATAAAAATGCTGCCGTAACTCCAAGTAAAAAACACCACACAGGATGAAAGTGGTTACTGGGGGAATCCCTTGATGAGTTCTCTTAGCTGATTTTATGACTCACTTATTTGGAGCTTATTGGATTTACATTTTATACTCCAAACTCAAAAGGAAATCAATAAACATAGCAGAATGTTGAATGTTTCACACTTCATGGCTTTTCCATTTTTCTTTGTTTTGCATTTGGTCAGAGCCTGTGATAAAGACCTATCTCGGTACCTATATTTTTCTCATTAACTCACCAATGCAGAAAGTCCATTGCTTAATCAGGATTTTGTCATATTTTACATTTCAAGTGTTTCTTGGGAGTTAAAAAATATATACACTTGTTACTAGACAAAGCCAACAAAGAAAGAGGTGGCAAAGGAGTTAGCATGTGGCCTGAGTTGGAGGCACATGTGGTCTGACTGAGGTCAGGGGTGGTTAGGGAACTGGGTATTACAGCCCATCATAGGCCAGTACGTTGACCCACCGCTTCCCATCTCCTCTCTACCAGCATTTCCCCAGGGGGTTAGACTGCAAAATAGGTGAGGCCAGAAGTAGAGAAAGGTGCATGTTGGCTGTAGACCAGTCTGATTAAATGCCACTCCTTTTATTCTGTAGGGAGACAAAATAGCTACCTAGAGCATATGTTTATGATTTGAACTTGAAATATCATTGGTATAATATGCATTTTGCTTAAAAATGAGGCTAAGGGTTATTGTAGGGAATTTTACTGAGGTTTCCATAAGTCAGACATAGGGGTTTGGGAATGCCTTGACCTCTATAAAAGTATAATAACCTTGACATAAATAATTCCTTGCTGGGGTTTTTGAAATTTCTTAACCTTTATTTAGATTTGAAAATATTGGGAAGGACTAAAATGACATACGTAGTGCTGGACTGAGTGTATTTGTCTTTGAATGCCCACATGACGTGTAGCATCTTCTGTGCTCCATGGCCAGGCACACTGTTCAGCCTGGGTTTTAAAATACAGGGAGCAGAGTGTGGTGCCTGGGTGGTTCAGTCAGTTAGCGTCCAACTTCAGGTCAGTTCATGATCTCATCGTTCATGAGTTCGAGCCCTGCATCAGGCTCTGTGCTGACAGCTTGGAGTCTGGAACCTGGAGCCTGCTTCAGATTCTGTGTCTTCCTCTCTCTCTGCCTCTCCACAACTCATGCATGCACACATGCACACATGCTCTCTTTTTCTCTCTTGAAGATAAATAAACATTAAAAAATAATAATAGAACAAAATATGGGGCTCAGAGCTTGGTAAATGCCTTTGCTGGACATTAAAATAGGACAGTAAGAATTCATATTGTGATCCCAAAAGGATTAAATTCACATCACTAGGGAGTTCAATTTAATGAGTCTTAGAAAATAAATGATCATCTTAAGAAAAAATTATAGCATCCTTATAATGTATGCAAATTCAACAGAAGTTAGAATATACCAGGATTTCTCATTTAGCTGATTTTTTAATTTAATGTAATTTTAAATAAATTTAGGCACACCTAATAATTACAGCAGGATTGCAACAGCTTTACAGAAATTGAGAAGTATAGCATTGTGAATCATAAGACTAGAGAAAAAAAATTTCTCATACATCCCCCTCAGAGCTAACATCATTTTGGTGTGTTAATCATTGATTCTTCAGCTGACCCTCCCCCTGATATGGGAATCACCTGGGAAGCTTGTTACAGTGCAGATCCCAGGTTCCTTCTCTGAGTCAGAGTCACTTCAGGTAGTACCCCACAAATTTTTATTTTTAACAAGCTTCTGGGGTTGATTCTGATTTGCAGCTGGGAGATTAGCTCGTTTAGCTAGGCAGGGGATAGTTTTATTACCAGTCAATCTGGAGGGCTCATTCCAGGGTTTGCTGCACAGATCACCTCTGATGAAGGCAGTGGGAAGCCACTAAAGGCTCCAAGCAGGAGGTGACCCAATCTTATTTGCTTTTTAAAGTTATTCTGGAATTAGTTCATAGCTAGAATATGAGAGGAACCAGGCTTGGATTCAGGGGGACTGATTATGAAAATAGTGGACACGGCTGAGGCATATTTAGAAGTTGGATTTGGTAGAACCTGGTGATGACTGAATTTCACAAAGAAATAGCAAGACATCTTTCAGATTCAGGTAATAGTATAGATGGTAAGGACTATTCATGGAGATAGGACACACAAGAACTTTATTTGTATACATTTTTTATTAGAATTTCTCTCAAATGCTTTTCCAAAAGGTGGTATTTAAATAATGTATTTTAATTTAGGCAAAATATAACTATCATTACATTATAATGAAATCTTTAACAGGGAAAAGTAGTAACTTCACAGTGAGAAATCAGGTAGACTTCACCTTAACCAAGTGATCCAAATTAATGTCACCGGGAATGAGACATATCCACACCATGTGCCTCCTGATATGATGCAGTGAGAAGGGCACCACATCACATCTGGGGTGTTCTTACCAAAAGTGCATAAACTTGTAATGAGAAAACCTCAAACTAAAAATGAGGGACACTCTACAAAATAACGGGCAAGTCCTCTTCAAATGTGTCAAGGGCAAGGAACAAGAGGCACTGTCATAAACAGAAGACTAAGGAGACAGGACAGCCAAATGAAATGTGGGGCCTGGGACAGAAAAAGGACATTTAGTGGGAAAACTGGCAAAATTTGAATAAGGTGTGTAAGTTATTTCATAGTATTATAGTACAGAGTGTGATGGTCTCCAGGTTTTAATAATTATACTATGATTATGGAAGATGTTACATTTAGGGAAATCTGAGTGAAGGGGATATGTGTTCCCTACTACTTTAGCCACTTTTCTGTACATTTAAATTACAAAGTTAAAAAATTACGAACAACATCCATTGTTGCAACAAAAAATATATAGTAAAAGACACCTTTAAAAGGTCTCTAGCTTCTGTGAAAGAAATCACTGGTGCTTGAAACCATGTGTATGTAGGGTACAAAATCTATGTGAATTGGGTCCAGTTCCTGTGAGTCTAATAATTTTCCTTTTTGCTAGTTTGGACTGATCAGGCTACAAAACCTCTGTATTTCCACCATATCCATCATTGCTCTCAGGTGAACCTCTTGATACTGTGGGATTTCTGGGGGTAAACTGCTGCATGACTGGTGAGGCCATGTAGCAGCACTCTTGGGCTGAAATGCTGAGATCGAGAGTGACAGGCAAACTGTCTGCAGTATCTATTCCTTAATTTCCCTTCTGGAAACATCTTTTCTCAGAACTATCTTCCTACCCTAATCACTCTCTCCCTCACCACGTAAACCTGAAACCCACTTTAACCTACTTGTTATGCGTCACACCTTTGCCTCACACACTTGGAAGTAGCAAAATCAACTCAGAAGTTCAGGTGTTAACAAGTGATGAAGCCCCTCCTCATTTTCTCCCCTCTCAAAAGATGTTTGCATTTAACAGCTAGCTGGGATGAACTGGAGGGAATTTTACACTCTGAGGCAAAACCAGAGCAGTGCAGAGCTGGGTCGGGCGTTTTCCGTGTTTCTGGAGTCATACAGGTACGTAAAACTTCTGGAGCTAATGTTGCAGGGATCCTTGCGCTCTGGAACTGGCCTTTTGTAGGGCCAATGCCTGACTGTCCTGGGAGAAGTAACATGGGATTGTTTTCGCCACAATTGAGACTTATTATGTTTTGATGCTGACCTTGTTTTCAAGTTAACCTTAGTTTGACTCCCTCTTCAAAATGGCTGGACGCTCTTGCTTTGATACTTACCAATGCCATTAATATTTTGGAACCAGAGGACAGTATTGTATTTTCATTCCCATCTCAAATGTAAATCACATTCTAAATCCTATATTACCATTAAGGTGGTTTGTTTACAATTCCTGGGGTTATTTGGCATTAACCACTCCCACAAATGGCTACCAGGACATTTTCTCTTGAACAGTAGAGACAATGATAGCTTTCTTAGTTGTTTACCCAGCATTAAATGAAGCCTCCTTGCCTTTGTGTCTCCTGCCTGCCTTTAGCTGATGCAGTAAAGAGTCTGCCCAAGGCCCTGAGCTTCTTAGCAGAGAGAAGCCTGGGAAATAGATTCAGGGCATTATTTGCAGGACAGGTATCGGCAGCCGGAGTTCGAGGAGCAGACTCAGGAGAGGGAGAGCTGTGCCCCAAGAGATGAACTCTGACTGCTTAAAATAGTCTTCATAGTCCACCTCCTCCAAGCCTGAGCTTGATAAACAAGCTTTAATCTCAATTGCTCTCTGTCACCTCCATTTTACTTGACACTGCCATTCTCCAGGTGGCTGTTCCTGGATGGTGCTTAGCCAGAGATTCATTTGTTCCTTTTTATTTCACTGCCAATGTTAATTTTGACTTTATGTAAGTATAATTTACGTACCGTAAAATTCACCCGTTGCAAGTGCATAATTCAATGATGTTTTTGTAGAAGTAAAACTTTTTTTAATGGGTTGTGCATCCATTGCTGTAATCTAATTTTAGAACATTTCATCATCCTAGTGAAATCCTTTATGTCTGTTAACTCCCAACTCCAGTCAGCCTCGTATCTATATGTTCTTCTGTGTTAATACAGACTTTTTTTGCATTTCATATAAATGGAATCATATAGCACATGGTCATTAGTGTCTGGCTTCTTTAATAATGTTTTTGAGGCCCTTCCATGAGGTAGCAGGTTGGCGCTGTTTTTGTGATGGTGGGTTCCTGCTACTCCAATCTCAAAATTCCTTAAAGTTTCCAGGACCACCTGCTCATTAAATGGTCCTCCTAGATCTCTTCCTGTTCCTCTAGAGTCAGTTTTCCACATTGTTTGGTCTGATCCTGTTCTTCTCCCTGCTCAGCATGGATGGCCTCACCTGGGCTCAGCTGCCTGGCCCTGCCGTCTCCAGTACGCCTTACCACCTTCAGGTTTTTGTTCAAATGATCCTTCCTTAAAGGGGTCCTCTCTGAACTCCCAGAATAAAACAACATCACTTGTCTTAAACTATTGGCTTGCCCTGCTCTGTTTCTTCATAGTTTATTAACTCTTGAAATTATATTTTCTGTTTATCTTTAAAAATATTTTTGAGATATAATTGCCATATAACATTAGTTTCAAGTGTACATGATTCAATATATGTTTACACTGCAAAATTATCACCACAGTAAGTCTAGTTAACACACATTATCATACAAACATATACTTTTTTTTCTTGTGATAGAACTTCTAAAATCTTAGTAACTTTCAAATATACAATGCAATGTTATTAACTATAGTTTCCATATACTGCTCATTGTATACCCAGGACTGACTTACTTTATGACTAGAAGTTTGTGTTTATTGACCACCTTCACCCATTCTGCACCCTCTGCCTTTCACCGCATCTCTGGCGACTACCAATCAGTTCTCTGTATCTGAGTTCATTTTTTCTTTTTAAAGATTTTACATATTAGGGGTGCCTGAGTGGCTTAGTTAAGCATCTGACTTCGGCTTGGGTCAGGGTCTCACAGTTCATGAGTTTGAGCCCTGCATTGGGCTCTCTGCTGTCAGCGGAGAGCCTGCTTCAGATCCTTTGTCCCCTTCTCTCTCTTAGGCTGTGGTCAGCTTAGGTGATAGATATACTCCAGAGGTTAATAGGACAAAAAATTGAGAAGCAGTACTTCTAGAGGATTTAGGGGATGGATGCCAATGGGTGGTCAGCAACCACCTAGTTCAGGTGTTGGAGCTAGACATGATGGTAAAAGCCCAGAAGAAGCTAGTAAAAAAGATCTCTGAAATAATGAAAAGTTATTCCATCCTGATGCTCTTTTTGAGCAATTGGTGTGTGGTGACCTTGGAATGTACTTTCTCAGTATCTCATCATCATTGATACATAGTCAAGACATTAGTTATTTTGCCTAAGCATAAGAGGAATATTGAGTTAAAGTAAAATCATAGTACTAGACATGATGTTATAAAGAGCTGACAGTGTCTGTAAGTGGTTGGGGGCAGGAGTTTACTATATGGTATGTGTGGATTTGGTGGGTTACTAGGTATTATCATGTAAGGTAAAGGCTTACTAGTAGAGTGAATACAAAAGCTTGAATTAAGGCTATAGTGAATTCAAGGATAGTAGAAGAGTGATGAAGGTAATGAGAGCTTTGGTGGGTTAATGTTCATTAAAGCAAGACTTCCTCCTCCAATTAAATGAATGAGTAGCAGTGATATTGGCCGTTAACCGTACAGCTAGTGCTCTTGGCTATATGAAAAGACTAATGGTTTTGTTAATTACTAGTACTGGAATGAGTGGTATGGGTGTTCCTTGGGATAGAAAGTAGGCTAAGGATGCTTTTGTTTTGTGACACAAGCCATTAATTATTGTCCCTGCTTAAGGTGGAATGGCTATTCCCGTATTCACTGAAAGTTGTATGGTGGTTGCAAATGAGTGTGGTAGTAGACCCAGCATGTTTGCTGAGCCAGTAAATAGAATGAGTAACGTGAGTGTTAGGGTTCAGTTTTGTCCTTGATTTTGTTCTATGAGTATGGATAGTTATTATTTGTTATTTGTTTTGATGTTAGCTGAATTAGTCATTGTTTGGTGGCAATTAGACAGTTGCTGATGAGTTGGTTAGGTGTAGGAGATATAATGATTAAAATTATAATAGATAACTCTAACATTATTGGGGCTATGAAAGCGTCACATAGATTTTCATTTACTTTTTCTCTCAAGGGGTGAAGTGCTCCAGTGTTTTCATTGTTTTTAATTCTGGGTTTGATGGGTAGTAATGTTTTGAAATTTTTAGTTGAAATATAACAAATAGGGCTATAATTATTGATATGAAGGTGATAAATTATGTTATGTCTAGTTGTGGCATATCATTAAAAAGAGATTTAGGGTCGCCTGGGTGGCTTAGTCGGTTAAAGGTCAGACTTTCGCTTAGGTCATGATCTCATGGTTCGTGGGTTCGAGCCCTGCATCGGGCTCTGTGCTGACTGCCAGATCAGAGCCTGGAGCCTGTTTCAGTCTGTGACTCCCTCTCTCTCTGACCCTCCCCTGTTCACACTGTCTCTCTCACTCTCTCTCTCTCTCTCCTAGAAATAAATAAAAAAAACATTAAAAAAAAGATTTAAACTGTTTTTAAATTACAAGGTTAATGCTACTTAGCTTCTTAATGACATTACAGTACAGTTTCAGGTCATTTTTCTAAGTGTTTTAGTGGAATTAATTCAGGAATGATTGGTATAAAACTGATAGGACCCACAAATTTCTTTTTCTTTCTTTCTTTTTTTTTTTTTTTTTACAAATAGTTTATTGTCAAATTGGTTTCCACATAACACCCAGTGCTCATCCCCACAAGTGCCCTCTTCCATGCTCATCTCCCCCACCCCCCTCCGCCCCCACATCCATCAGTCCTCAGTTTTTTCTCAGCATTCAAGAGTCTCTCATGGTTTGCCTCTCTCCCTTTCCCCCACCATTTCTCCCCTTCTTCTCCTCCATGGTTCTCCGTTAGGTTCCTCCTAATCCTCCTATATGTGCAAACATATGGTATTTGTCCTCTGCCTGACTTATTTCGCTCAGTATAACACCCTCAAGGTCTATCCATGTTGCTACACATGGCCAGATTTCATTCTTTCTCATTGCCATGTAGTATTCCATGGTATAGATAAACCACATCTTCTTGATCCATTCATCTGTTGATGGACACTTAGGCTCTTTCCAGGTTTTAGCTATTGTGGAGAGTGCTGCTATGAACATTGGGGTACATGTGCTCCTATGCATCAGCACTTCTGTATCCCTTGGGTAAATTCCTAGCAATGCTATTGCTGGGTCATAGGGGAGTTGTATTGTTAGTTTCCTGAGGAACCTCCACACTGTTTTCCAGAGGGGCTGCATCAGTTTGCATTCCCACCCACAGTGTAGGAGGGTGCCCGTTTCTCCACATCCTCGCCAGCATCTAGAGTTCTCTGATTGGCTCATTTTAGCCACTCTGACTGGCGTGAGGTGGTATCTGTGTGGTTTTGATTTGTATTTCCCTGATGAGGAGGGATGCTGAGCATCGTTTCATGTGTCTGTTGGCCATCTGGATGTCCTCTTTGGAGAAGTGTCTGTTCATATCTTCTGCCCATTTCTTCACTGGGTTGTTTGTTTTTCGGGTGTGGAGTTTGGTGAGTTTCTTATAGATTCTGGATATTAACCCTTTATCTGATATGTCATTTGCATTTTGGTTTTATTCTTCAGTATCACTTTGGCTATTCGGGGTCTTTTGTGGTTCCATACAGATTTTAGGATAGTTTGTTCTAGTTTTGAGAAGTATGCTGGTGCAATTTTGGTTGGAATTGCATTGAATGTGTATATTGCTTTGGGTAGTAATGACATCTTAACTATATTTATTCTTCCTATCCATGAGCATGGAATGTTTTTCCATTTCTTTGTGTCTTCTTCAATTTCCTTCATAAGTTTTCTATAGTTTTCATCATACAGATCTCTTGTATCCTTGGTTAGGTTTATTCCGAGGTATTTTATGGTTTTTTGTGCAATTGTGAATGGGATCAGTTTCTTGATTTCTCTTTCTTTTGCTTCATTGTTGGTGTATAAAAATGCAACCGATTTCTGTACGTTGATTTTGTACCCTGCAACTTGGCTGAATTCTTGGTTCAGTTCTAGTAGGCTTCTGGTGGAGTCTGTCGGGTTTTCTATGTAGAGTATCATGTCATCTGCGAAGAGTGAAAGTTTGACTTCCTCTTTGCCAATTCTGATACCTTTGATTTCCTTTTGTTGTCTGATGGCTGATGCTAGGACTTCCAGCACTATGTTAAACAACAGTGGTGAGAGTGGACATCCCTGTCGTGTTCCAGATCTCAGGGGGAAAGCTCTCAGTTTTTCCCCGTTGAGGATGATGTTAGCTGAGGGCTTCTCCTAGATGGCTATTATGATGTTTAAGTAAGTTCCTTCTATCCCGACTTTCTCGAGGTGTTTATCAAGAAGCGGTGCTGTATTTTGTCAAATGCTCTTTCTGCATCTATAGACAGGATCATATGGTTTTTATCTCTTCTTTTATTGATGTGATGTATCACATTGATTGATTTGCGAATGTTGAACCAGCCCTGTAACCCAGGAATGAATCCCACTTGATCTTGGTGGATGATTCTTTTTATGTGCTGCTGGATTCGATTTGCAAGGATCTTGTTGAGGATTTTTGCATCCGTATTCATCAAGGATATTGGCCTATAGTTCTCTTTTTTTGCTGGATCTCTGTCTGGCTTGGGAATCAGAGTGATGCTGGCTTCATAAAATGAGTCCGGGAGTTTTCCTTCGGTTTCTATTTTTTGGAATAGCTTGAGAAGAATTGGGATTAATTCTGTTTTAAATGTCTGGTAGAATTCCCCAGGGAAGCCATCAGGTCCAGGGCTCTTATTTGTTGGGAGATTTTGATCACTGATTCAATTTCTTCACTCGTTATGAGTCTGTTCAGGTTTTCTATTTCTTCCGTGTGAATTTTGGTAGTGAGTGTGTGTTTAGGAATTTGTCCATTTCTTCTAAGTTGTCCAATTTGTTGGCATATAATTTTTCATAGTATTCCCTGATAATTGCTTGTATTTCTGAGGGGTTGGTTGTAATAAGTCCATTTTCATTCATAATTTTGTCTATTTGGGTGCTCTCTTTTCTTTTTGATAAGTCTGGCTAAAGGCTTATCAATTTTGTTTATTTTTTTGAAAAACCAACTCTTGGTTTCATTGATCTGTTCAATTGTTTCTTTGGTCTCTATGTTGTTTATTTCTTCTCTGATGTTTACTATTTCTCTTCTTCTACTGGGTTTAGGGTGTTCTTGTTGCTCTGCCTCTTGTTCCTTTAGGTGAGCTGTTAGATTTTGGACTTGTGCTTTTTCTAATCTCTTGAAATAGGCCTGGAGAGCAATGTACTTTCCTCTTAGGACTGCCTTTGCCACATCCCATAGATTTTGGATTATTGTGTTTTAATTTTCACTTGTTTCCATATATTTTTTAATTTAATCTCTAATTGCCTGATTGGCCGATTCATTCTTTAGTAGGGTGTTTTTTAACCTCCATGTTTTTGGAGGTTTTCCAAACTTCTTCCTGTAATTGATTTCAAGTTTCAAAACATTGTGATCTGACAGTGTGCATGGTGGTATGATCTCAATTATTTTATATTTATTGAGGGCTGCTTTATAGGACCCACAAATTTCTAAGCACTGCCCATAATATAGGCCTGGATGTATAGTATTCCGTTTGATTTAATTGTCAGAGAATGGCATCTGTTTTTAGGCCTAAAGAGGCATGAACCACGAGTATAAGATGTCTGCTAATGAGATTACTATTTTGGATTGTTTTCTATGCAGAAGACAACTTGGTTGTCAACCTTTACTAGCTCTAGCTCTCCTGGTATTAGGTCTTATATGAGGATCAAAGTTTAAGAAGTCAAGGAAGTCAAGAAATAGAAATCGCAGTTTAATTCTTCATAGTCTGTATATTCATAGTTTCAGCATCATTGATGGCCCATAGTTTTTATAGTTAGTGAGGGGCTGTTGATCTTGATTAGGATTAGGAGAATGGCTGGTACGATAGTCTATATTGTCTCTACTTCTTGTACATCTATTGTATTTGTATGGGTTAATTTCACTATTATTAGTAAAATGATCATAAAGAACTAAAGAGTTGATTATGAAGATGATGATGTATGGTCATGAAATGGTAAGAGTTCTTTTGTAAGGGGCGATGTTGTACCTTAAAAGCCTAGTTGAATGGATATGCCCTGGAGATATAAAGCACTTACACCCAGGAGCCCCTGGCTGGCTCAGTTGGTTGAGCCTTGGACTTCAGCTTAGGTGATGATCTCCTGGTCTCTGGGTTCTGGGCCCCATGTCAGGCTCTGTGCTGACCTCCCAGAGCCTGGAGCCTGCTTCATATTCAGTGTCTCCCTCTCTCTCTGCCCCTCCCCTGCTCATTCTGTCTCTCTCACTCTCTCTATCAAAAATAAATTTATGGTTTGCCTCTCTCCCTTTCCCCCACCATTTCCGCCCTTGAGAGACTCTTGAATGCTGACAAAAACTGAGGACTGATGGATGTGGGGGGGAGGGATGGGCATAGAGGAGGACGCTTATGGGGATGAGCACTGAGTGTTATGTGGAAACTAATTTGAAAATAAACTATTTGCAAAAAAATAAAAAATTAAAAAAATTAAAAAAATTTTAAAGGCCTTATACCCATAATTTAACTTTTACAAAGTTATGTAATTTTTACTAATATTTCACTGTTGAGAAAGACATAATCATTATGGTATTGATTTGAAACCATTTTGAGAGAGGTTTATTCTTTTTTCTTATTTTAGACTTATGTAAGTGGGTTCTTCAAATGAATGATAGGTGGAGGGCAGCCATGTAGTCATTCAAGATTAGTGTTAGTTAATTCCACTATTGCTACTTCTCATTTGGATGCAAATGCTTCTCAAATTATGATGATAATTAATATTACTGCTGATAAGGAGATAAATAAACCTACAGATGGCATAGTATTTCATGTTGTGTGTGCATCTGGATAGTCAGTGCAATATCTGAGCATTCTTGAGAGGCCAAGAAAGTGCTGTAGGAAGAATGTTATATTAGCTCCAGTTACTATTATTGTAAAGAGGACTTTTGCCCAAGTATGGTTGAATGTGTAGCCTGAAAATAATGGGAGTCAGGAACATATATTCCTATGATGGTGAATAATGCTCCTATTGCTAATACATAGTAAAAATGTGCTACCCTACAGTATGTGTCCTGGAGAACAATGTCTAGGGATGGGTTGGCTAAGACAATTCCTGTTAGACCTCCTACTGTGAATAGGAAGATAAAAGCTATAGTATGGCTAGTGATTATTTAATGTTGCCTTAATGAAGGGTTGCTAGTTAGCTAAATACTTTTATTCCTGTAGGGTATGACAATAATTCTAGCAGTTGATGTAAAATATGCTCATGTATCAACATCTGTTTTTACAGATTACTGTTAATATATGATGGGCTCATATAATAAAACCTAGGAATCAAATAAATATTATGACTCACACTATTCCTATATATCCAAAAGGTTCTTTTTTCTCCTGAATAATACATAATACTATATGAATTATTCTAAATCCAGGGAAGACAAGAATATAAGCTGTGATATCTGGAGAATCAAAATCAAAATAGGTATTGGTGGGATACCTGGGTGGCTCAGTCAGTTTAGTGTCTGACTTTTGATTTCGGCTCAGGTTGTGATCTCACAGTTGTGAGATTGAGCCCCAAGTTGGCCTCTGTTCTGGACATGGATCCTGCTTAGGATTCTTTCTGTCCCTTTTCCTCTGCTTCTCCTCTGCTTTCTCTCTATCTTAACGACAACAACAACAACAAAACACACATAGGTATTGGTATCAAATTGGTTGCCACCGCCGCCTCCTCTAGGATCAATGAATGTGGTGGTTAGGTTATGGTCTGTTTGTAATATGGTAATTCAGGAGAAGACTGGATGTGATAGTAATAGGATGGTTGTGGTTAGGAGGGATCCAATGAATAAAGGTGTTGGGTATTGAGATAGCTAGTGGTTTTATATTAATAATTGTGGTAATATGATTGATAGTTCCTAAAATTGAGGATACACATAGATGCAGAGAGAAGACGTTAAGTTGACTGAAGCTTCTATGTGAGCTAGGTTGCTGGCTAGGGGGTACGCTTACTGTTAACTGGTTCCTGTACCTGCTCTGCCTGTTGATGAGGAAGAGCAGAAATGATGGTGGTAATAGTCAAAAGCTCATGTTATTTATTTGGGGGAATGCTGTATTAGGTGCCCTGATTGTTAAGGGGACTAAACCATTTCCGAATTCTCCAATTATAGTAGGTAATACTATAAAGAAGATTATCGCAAATGCATGGGCAATTATGATTACATTGTAAATTAGGTTGTCTCTCAGTAAACTCCAGGTTGGCCAAGTTCCATATGGATTAAAAAGCTTCAGGCAGTTCTTCCTATTTTAGTTCATGCACCAGAGAGTAGGTATAGAGTGCCGATATCTTTATGATTTGTGGAGAATAGTGGGCAGTTTATGAACATAAGTAAAATGACTAAGCATTAACCTCTAAATCTAAAGTCGGAGTTTGAGTCCTCTTTTTCCCAAGCCCTGTGGTGAATATCCTATTGAATTACAAATTCAAAGCAGCAGCTTCAACACTGTTGGGCCTCTCCTGCCTTTTTTCCCCCTAGATGGTGGGAGATGTAAACTGAAGCCAATTGATTAGGGTATTAGCCGCCAACTACAATTTCATGGGGTGAAATCTAGCAAGGTTTTAGCTTAAAGAATTTGATTCACATTCAGTTGATGTAGGATAAAGTTTTATGATCCTTGTACTTTTTAAGGAGTTAAGTGAATATACTTGCTAAGAGCTTTGAAGGTTTTTGGTCTTTTCTAACCTAAATTCCTAGTCCAAGATTGATAGTATTGGTGCAGATGGGAGAACTGTTGTTGATGTTATGATTAGTGGTGTTAAAAGAGTTAATCATTTTGTACTTTCAAATTGTCCCTTTATCTTGTTTATTCGTAGAAATATAATTAGTGATGTGAAGTTAATTCCATGTAGAAGTACATACTGAGTAGTGCTATAATGGCTATTAATGTTGATATAATAAGATCTTTATTTTTTTTTTTTTTGGTCATTTCCTGGATAATTACCTGTTTGGACAGGAATCCCGAGAGAAGAGGAAGGCCTACTGAGAGTATGATGGTAAAGATTAATGTAGTGATCAAGGGTATTTTGTTTCATGTATATAAGAGTGATAGTGTTGTGGTGGATGAATTACACATAATATGAATGTGGTTGAGTGTCATCGTGATGGCATTGTGATAGGTATTATTTATCTCCTGTGGGAAATTGATGAATAGGCTAGGATTTTTCATAGTTGGGCTTGGTTAAGTCCACCTCATCTTCCAATTAGAATTGATGTAATAGCTATGATTAGAATTAAGTTTGGATTAGTGGATGATGAGATTTGGTATAAGACTGACACTGGTGTAGGCTTTTGTCATATTAATAAGATTAACATGAGGATAATAGAATTCCTTGTGTTACTTCAAATTAAAAAAGTTTTCTTAATGTTTACTTATTTTTGAGAGAGAGAGAGAGAGAGAGCAAGGGAGGGGCAGAGAGAGAGGGAGACACAGAATCTAAAGCAGGTTCCAGGCTCAGAGCTATTCGCACAGAGCCTGATGAGGGGCTTGAACTCACGAACAGTAAGATCATGATCTGAGCCTAAGTCGACACTTAACTGAGCCACCCAGTCACTCCTCTTGTGTTACTTCAGGTACTAAGAAGTGGAAAGGGGGAAGTCCAAGTTTTATAATGAGAGCTATTGCTACAGTGGCAGATGGATGCTGCGGGATTAAAGATTTTTGTAATTGTTCATTGTCCATAGTATATTAAGTTAATGGCCATTATGAAGTATTGATGTGGTTGCTTGTGTTAGGAAATATTTAGTAGATGCTTCTATGTCTCAGGGGTTAATTGTTTAATTCTTTGGAGTAGGTTTGATTCCCATAAACCAGAAATAAGGTCAGAACCTCTATTATTTACATTTACTCTGTCAAGGAAACTCTTTGTCAGACATATTTTTGGAATTATGGTGTAATTCCTGATGTAATTATAGGTAAGGATATATATCACATACAAAGAGCTAATGTAGTGATAGAAAGGTTTTTTTTATTTTTTTTTAACAAGAGATGTACTGGTTAGTTGTATTGGAATTGTGCATAAGATACCCGGATTCATGGAAAGATAATGGTTATCAGCAGGGTTTTGACAGTGAAATTAACTGTATACAGTTATGGCATGTAGGGGCTGTGAAGTGCTTCTAGGAATATGATTGTTGTGAAAATACTTATTAGGTTGATTTTAGCCTATTCTTCTAGGAAAAATAGGGCAAATGGGCCTTCTGCATATTCAGTGCGGAAGCCAGTGACTGGTTGAGATTCTCCTTCTGTTCAGTTAAATGATACTCCATTGGTTTCTGATAGGGTTGAAATAAATCATATAATGGCTAGTAGTCATGATAAAAAAATTAACCATAAGCATTCTTGATTAATGATTTATGTTGATAGTGTAAACAATTCATTTATTAATAGTACTGATAGCAAGATCATTACTATAGTTACTTCATATATAATTCTCTGGGCTACTGTTCATATAGCTCCAATTAAAGCATATTTGAATTTGAGGCCCATCCAGATCAGAGGATGGAATATATAACTGAGCTTGACATAGCTAGCATGAATGGTACTCCTAGATTTATATTGATTAGTGGATATGGTATAGGCAAGGGAATTTATATTGTTGGCGCTGTGTTGAGGGCGAAGATTGGTTCACTAATGGATATGGATATTGATAATGTGAGCATTTCATTGGTTCTTTATTTTATTATTATTTTTAATGTTTATTTATGAGAGAGAAACAGACTGTGAGCAGGGGAGGGGCAGAGACAAAGGGAGACACAGAATTAGAAGCAGGGTTCAGGCTCTGAGCTGGACACAGACCCCAACATGGGGCTCAAACTCACAAACCACGAGATCATGACCTGAGCTGAAGTTGGACGCTTAACTAACTGACCCACCCAGGCACCACTCATTAGTTCTTTAATAAATAGTTTTACAGCATGAGCAATGGATTACAATAGATGATGAGGGCCAACAATGTTTGGTACTTTGCAAAGTCGCATGTATTCTAGCACTTTTCATTTGATTAGTGTGAGGAATGCTATGGTAAGTGGGGTGGGGATAACCGATGAGATAATATTAATTCTAAACATATTATTAGGAAAAGAAATTGAACCCCTTACTACAAGGGCTTAAGTTTTACACAATTACTGGGCTCTGCCACCCTAACAAACCCTGGTCTTGGGCAGGGCAGATGTAAATTAACTAAATTAAGATTATATAATCTATGAGTTCGAGGGTGCTTCAAACTAATGAAGTAGGTAGGCTTCAGTTTTCTTGTCCTTTCATATTGGGAGAAATTTATAATAGAAAGGAACTAACCTGGGTTACTTCTGGTGTGAGCTCAGATCATGTAGGATTTTAATCATTGAATAAATTAGCTATTAATAGTGGTTGCACCTTTGGATGTCCTGATACAACTGATAAACCCTATTGTTGATATGAACCTTATAATAGGATTGCATTGTTATCTGAAAATAACTTGTTCTGTCGATCAATATCTTGCATCAATAAGTGATGTAATATTTTGATTAGTGAGTCTAGATTTTCATCACACAAAGTTTATTTTGTTCTTTAAGGTCACTTCAACCACTTAAAGTCTTATTATCCTTTATCACCTGATACTGTTCTATAGATCCCTTATTTTCACTTAAAATTTTTTTAAATTTTTATTTATCTTAGAGAGAGAACGTGAGCAGGGGAGGATCAGAGGGGTGGGGGGTGGGGGGCGGGGGGGAGACACAGAATCCAAAGACAGGCTCCAGGCTCTGAGCTAGCTGTCAACACAGAGCCTGACGCAGGGCTTGAACCCACAAACTGTAAGATCATGACCTGAGCCAAAGTCGGATGCTCAACCGACTAAGCCACCCAGGTGCCCCTATTTTCACTTTTTAAAATTCTTTTTTCCTTTTACTGATCTGTTTGCATTAGTTCTACTGTCCTGTCTTCCACATCACTGACTCTTGTCTGCTTCATCTAGTCTGCTATTGAACCCCTTTAGTGTATTTTGCAGCTACTGTACTATTCAGCTTTATAAGTTCTGTTTGGTACTTTCTTATCTCTTCTATCTTTTTGGTGAGCTTCTCTTCATGTTCATTCATTCTTTTCTCAAGACTAGTGAGCATCTTTGTGACCATTGCTTTGAACTCTTCATCAGGTAAGTTGCTGTTTCAGTAAGATTTTATCCTGAGATTTTAACTTGTCCTTTTCTTTGGAAGATACTTCTTTGTTTCCTCATTTTGCTTACTCTGTTTTTCTTCTTTAAATGTTTGTTTATTTTGAGAGAGAGAACACAAGTGGGAGAGAGGCAGAGACCGAGGATCCCAAACAGGTTCCACACTGTCAATACAGAGCTCCATGCAGGGCTTGATCTCAGGAATTGGGAGATCACGACCTGAGCTGAGATCAAGACTTGGATGCTTAATAGACTGAGCCATCCAAGCACCCCTGTATGTTTGTTTCTATGTATCAAGTCATAGAGCTATCTCTCCCGGTCTTGGAGTGGTCACAGGAAGACTGGAGATGTGTTTCAGTCGGCTGTCTGTGTAGTGCCCTGGGGGTGGTAGCCTACCAAAGACTGTCCAGCTGTTTTAGCCCCATGGCGCTCAGAAGCACAAGCCCCCCCTGGTCACAGGAGCTAGGTGTTCAAGGGGCATTTTCTGTAGGGATTGCATGTGCCTGTTGGGTTTAGTGAGAGTGGGATCACAGGGGAGTGCCAAGCTGGGATGTGCCTGCCTGCTGAATTTAGTGACGTGGAGTTGTGGGAGAGCATGCCATCTCTTTATTTCTTCTTTGACCCATGATTGTTCAGTAGCATGTTGTTTAATCTTCACATTTTTGTAGGTTTTCCAGTTCTCTTATAACTGAGTTATACTTTCATATCCTTGTGATTAGAAAAGATGCTTGATAGGATTTCAGTCTTCTTACATTTAAGACTGGTGGGCTAACATGATTTATTTTTGAGAATGTTTCATGTTTTTTTTGAGAAGAATATATATTCTAGTTCTTGTTATTGGATGGAATATTCTGTAAACATCAACTCCATTTGGTCTAACGTGTCATTTAAGGCAGTGTTTCCTTAATTTCTGTCTGAATTACTTTTCCATTGATGAAAGTGGGGTATTAAAGTCTCCTATGATTACTGTTTATTTCTCCCTTTAGGTCTGCTAATCTTTGCTTTATACATTTAGACACTCTTATGCTTGGGTACATAAATATTTATGAATGTTATATGCTCTTGTTATATTGGCACCTTTATCATTCCTTAATGACCTTTGTCTCATTATAGTCTTTGTCTTCAAGTCTATTTTTGTCTGCTATAAGTACAGCTACCTCAGATGTCTTTTGGTTTCATTTGCATGGAATATCTTTTCCCATTCCTTCACTTTCAGTCTATGTGTGTCCTTTGATCTGAAGTGAATCTCTTATAGGCAGCAGATAGATGGGGTTTTTAAAAACTCTTCGAGTGTTACATGTAACAATGCTACATTAGTTTCAGGTGTACAAAATAGCGACTTGACTTTATGTATTATGCTATGCTCACCACAACTATAGCTACTGTCTGTCACCATATAACACTATTACAGTATCATAGATTATATTACCTATGTTATGCCTTTTTATTGTCATGAATTATGATTATATAAGTAGAAGCCTGTGTCTCCAACTTCCCTTCATTCATTCTGCCCATCCTCCTACCTGCCTTTCCTCTGACAACGATTAATTTGTTTTTTATAGAAGTTTGATTCCGATTTTTGTTTGTTTATTCCTTTGTTTAGTAGAATCTACATGTGTGACATTATATGGTATTTGCCTTTCCCATTCTGACTTATTACATTTAGTATAATACCCTCTGGGTCCATCTGTGTTGTCTAAAATGACAAGACCTCATCCTTTCTTATGACTGGTTAATATCCCACTGTATGTATATACCACAGCCTCCCTATCCATTCATCTATTGATGGACACTTAGGTTGCTTTCATATCCTGGTCACTATAAATAATGCTGCAATAAACTTAGGGTTGCATATATTTTTTCTGATTGATATATTTTCATTTTCTTTGGGAAAATAACCCAGTAGGGGAATTATTGGATCATATGGTATTTCTATTTTTAATTTTTTGAAGAAATCTCATACTGTTTTCAACAATAAGTGAAAATTAATTTCCATCAACAGTGTATTAGAGTTCCTTTTTCTTCACATCCTCACTAACACTTGTTATTTCTTGTCCTTTGGATTTTAGCCATTCTGATAGGAGTAAGGTGGTATCTCCTTGTAGTTTTGATTTGCATTTCCCTGATGATGAGTGATGTTGAACATCTTTTCATGTGTCTTTTGGCCTCTGTATATCTTCTTTGGAAAAATGTCTATTCAGGTCCTCTGTCCATTTTTTAATCAGATTATTTGGGTTTTTTGAGTTGTAGAAGTACTTTATATTTTTGGATATTAACCTCTTGCTAGATCTATCATTTGCAAATGTCTTCTCCCATTCAATAGGTTACCTTTTTGCTTTGTTGATGGTTTCCTTCACTGTGCAAGAACTTATTTTGACAAAGTCCCTTTAGTTTTTGTTTTGTTTTCTATGCGAAAGGAGACATCTAGAAACTGTTGCTAAGGCCAATGTCAATGACATTACTTCCTGTATTCTCCTATAGGATTTTTTATGATTTCAGGTCTCACATTTAGGTCTGTAAACCATTTTGAGTTTAGTTTTGTGTAGGGTGTGAGAAAGCGGTCCAGTTTCATTTTTATATACGTAGCTGTCCAGTTTTCCCCAGAACCATTTATTGAAAAGACTATCTTTCCCCATTGTGTATATTTTCTTCCTTTTTCGTGGATTAGTTGACCATTTAAGCATAGATTTATTGCTGGGCTGTCTATTCTCTTCCATTGATCTACATGTGTCTGTTTTTGGTTTTGGTTTTTGTTTTTGTTTTTTTGTTTTATTTTGCCAGTACTATTCTGTTTTGATTATTACATCTTTGTAGTATGTCTTGAAATCTGGGATTGTGATACCTCCAGCTGTTCTTGCTCAAGATTGCTTTGGCTATTCAGGGTCTTTTGTGCTCTTATACAAATGTTTGCATTATTTGTTTTAATTCTGTGAAAAATGCCATTGGTATTTTGATAGGAATTGTATTGAATCTGTAGTTTCTTTGGGGAGTATGGGCATTTTAACAATATTCTTCCAATCCACAAGCACAAAGTATCTTTCCATTTGTGTCATCTTTAGTTTCTTTCATCAGTGTTTTATCGTTTTCAGAGTATAGGTCTTTCACCTCTTTTTTAAGTTTATTTCTAGGTTTTTATTTTTAGTGCAATTGTAAATGGAATTGTTTTCTTAATTTCTTTTTTTGCTTTTGCACTATTGGTGTTTAGGAATACTACTGGTTTCTGGGTATTTTGTATCCTACAGCTTTACTGAATTCATTTATTCTAATAGTTTTTGGTAAAAACTTGTTTTTGTCTTTGTTTTTCTATGTACAGTATCATGTCATCTGCAAATAGTGACAGTTGAATTTGTTTCTTAACAATTTGGATGCCTTTTTTTTTTTTTGGTGTTATTTCTGGGGTAGGACTGCCAGTATTATATTTTGAATAAAAGTTTGAAAGTGGATATCCTTGTTTTGTTCCTGATTTTAGAGGGAACGTTCTCAGTTTTTCACCATTGAGTATATTAACTGAGTTGTTTATGTGTGGCTCTTATTATGTTGAGGTGTCTTACCTCTCAACCCACTTGTGAGAGTTTTTATGATGAACAGATGTTGAATTTTGTCACATGATTTTTCTGTATCGAAATGATCATATGATTTTTATCCTTCATTTTATTTATGTGGTATAACATGTTGATTAATTTGCAAATATTGAACCATCTTTACATCCCTAGAATAAATCCTGTTTGATTGTGGTAAATGATCCTTTTAATGTATTTTTGAATGCAGTGTGCTAATATTTTGAGTATTTTTGCATCTATGTTCCTCAGGATATTGGCCTATAATTGTGTGTGTGTGGTATCTTTGTCTTGTTTTGGTATCTGGGTAAGGCTGGCCTCATAGAATGTATTTGGAAGCTTTCCTTCCTCTTCTGATTTTTGAAATGGTTTGAGGAGAACAGTTATTAACTCTTTAAATGTTTAGTAGAATTCACCTTTGAATCCATGTGGTCCTGGACTCTTATTTTTTGGTAGTGTTTTAACTAACTATTCAGTTTTGTTGCTAGTAATCCGTCTCTTCTGATTTTCTATTTCTTCTTGAATTAGTTTTGGAAGCTTGTATATTTTTAAGAACTATCCACTTCTTCTAAGTTGTCCAAGTTGTTGGCATATAGTTTTTCATAATATTGTCTTACAATCCTTTGTATTTCCGTGGTGTCCATTGTTAATTCTTTTTCATTTCTGATTTTATTGTTTTGGGTCCTTTCTCTTTTTCTTCCTCATGATTCTGGCTAGTGTTTATCAATTTTATCTTTTCAAAGGATCAGCTCTTTCATTTTTTTCTATTGTGTTTTTAATCTTTGTTTACTTCTTCTTGATATATAATTTCTTCTATTCACCTTGGGCTGTTATTTATTCTTTTTCTAGCTCCTTTAGGTATAAAGTTAGATTCTTGATAATCTTTTTTGTTGTTGTTAAGATTTTAAGCAGTCTCTACACCCAACATAGGGCTCAAACTCACAACCTTGAGATGGAGATCTGCATTCTCTACTGACTGAGCCAGGCAGGTGCCCAGGGTTAGTTCTTTATTTGAGCTTTTACTTGTTTCTTGAGGTAGGCCTATATCACCATATATTTGCCTCTTAGAACTGCTTTTATTATGTCCCAAAGATTTTGGACCATGGTGTTTGCATTTTCATTTGTCTCCATGTAGTTTTTAATTTCTTCATTGACCCATTGTGTGTTTAGTATCTTGTTATTTAGCCAATTGTGTTTGTGTTTTTTTCCAATTTTTTTTTCTTGTGATTGATTTTCTAGTTTCATAACCTTGTGGTTAGAAAAGATGCACAGTATGATTTTGGTCTTAAATTCTTAAGAATGAGTTCTTAAATTTATTGAGACTTGTTTTGTGGCCTAATGTAATTATTCTGGAGAATGTTGCATGTGCACTTGAAGAGAATGTGTATTCTATTAGTTTGGATGGAATGTTCTGTATGTATCTGTTAAGTCCATCTGGTCTAATGTGTCATTCAAAGATCCTGTTTTCTTATTGATTTTCTGCTGGCTGATCTATCTACTGATATAAGTAGTCTGCCCCCTATTATTGTATTATCATAAATTTCTCTATGTCCATTAATATTTGCTTTATGTATTAGATGCTCCAGTGTTGGGCACATAGAATATTACAATTGTTATATCCTCTTGTTGATCCCTTTATCCTCATATAATAACTTTTTTTGGCCTCTTGCTAGAGTCTTTGTCTTAAGGTTTGTTTTGTCTGGTGTAAGTATTTCTACCCCAGCTTTTTTTTTTTTTTCCACTTCCATTTGTGTGGTAAATGTTTTTCCTCCCCTTCACTTTGAGCCTATTTGTGTCTTTAGGTCTGAGGTGACTCTTTTCTAGGCAGCATATAAATGGTTGGTCTTTGTTGTTTTACCCATTCCACCACCTTATGTCTTTTAATTGGAGCATGTAGGCTATTTACATGTAAAGCAATTATCGATAAGTATGTACTTCCACTTTGGTAATTGGTTTTTAGTTATTTTTGTTGTTCTACTCTGTTCCTTCTTCTCTTGCTTCCTTTCTTTGTAATTGAGTTTCTGTAGTGTTATATTTGGCTTTCTTTCTCTTTAATTTTTGTGTATCTTTTATAGGTTTTGGGTTTTTGATTACCATGAGGTACATATATAGTACATTAACTATATAGCAGTCTGTATTAAGTTGATTATCACTTAAATTCAAATTACAAAAATGTTTACTTCCTGAACATTTTATGTATATACTGTCATATTTTATATCATTTTACTCATAATTTTCTTACATTTTATGGCCACTTCTTTTCCACTTAAAGTCCTTATAACATTTCTTATAAGACTGGTTTATTGGTATAAACTCCTTTAACTTTTGTGTGTCTGGGTAACTCTTTATCTTTCAGTTCTCCATGATAATCTTGCTGGTTAAAGTATTCTTGGTTGTAGGTTTTTTTCCTTTCAGTACTTTGAATAGATCATGCCACTTCCTTGTGGCCTGCAAAGTTTCTGCTGAAAAATGAGCTAATAGCTTATTGGGTTACCCTTGTATTACTTTTTCTGCTTCTCTCTTGCTGCTTTTAAAATTCTTAGTAATTAAAATACTAAAGATTACAGATAATGTGTCATGGTGTGGACTTCCTTGGCTTTATTTTGTTCGGAATTCTCTGCTTCTTGAACCTGAATGTCTATTATAGTTTTTCATAGGTTAGGAAGGTTTTCAGCTATTATTTCTTCAAATAAGATTTCTGACCCTTTCTTTCTCTCTTCTTCTTATCGAACTCCTATAGTGTCAAAGTTTGCTTCCTTTATGTTGCCCAAGAGATCCTTTTACCTGTCTTCATTTTTTTTTCTTCCAAGATTTTATTTAAATTCAAATTAGTCAACAAATAACATAGTGTTGGTTTTAGGAGTAGAATTCAGTGATTCATCACTTAACATCTAACACCCAGTGGTCATCACAAGTGCCCTCCTTAATGTTTTTCACCCATTTAGCCCATCACCCCATCCACCATCCCTCCAGCAATACTGGTTCCTTACAGTTAAGAGTCTCTTATGGTTTGCCTCCCTCTCTGTTTTTATCTTATTTTTACTTCCCTTCTCCTATGTCATCTGTTTTGTTTCTTATTCCACATATGAATGAAATCATATGGTATTTGTCTTTCTCTGACTAATTTTTCTTGGTGTAATACAGTTCATCCACATTGTTGCAAATGGCAAGATTTCTTTTTTTTTGATGGCTAAGTAATATTCCATTCTATAAATTTGCCACTTTTTCTTTATCCATTCATTGGTTGATGGACATTCAGGCTCTGACCATGATTTGGCTATTGTTGATAGTGCTGCTACAAACTTTGGGGTATGTGTGCCCCTTTGAATCAGTATTTGTTTACTCTTTGGATAAATACCTAGTAATGCAGTTGTTGGGTTATAAGATAGCTCTATCAGTAACTTTCTGAGAAACCTCCACACTCTCTTCCAGAGTGGCTACACCAGTTTGTATCCCCACCAGCAGTGTAAGAGGGTTCCCCTTTCTCTGCATCTTCACCGACCTCTATTTCCTGAGCAGTTAATTTTAGCCATTCTGACAGGTATGAGGTGGTATCTCATTGTGGATTTGATTTGTAGTTTTATGATGAGTGATATTGAATATTTTTTCTTGTGTCTGTTAGCCATTTGTATGTTTTCTTTTGAGAAATATCTGTTCATGTCTTCTGACCATTTCTTGACTAGATTATTAATTTTTTGGGTGTTGAGTTTGGTAAAGTTTTTCATAGATTTTGGTTACTAGCCTTTTATCCAACATGTCATTTGCAAATATATTCTCCCATTCCATCAATTGCCTCTTAGTTTTCTTGATTGTTCCTTTGCTGTGTAGAAGTTTTTATCTTGAGATCTCAATAGTTCATTTTTGCTTTTGTTTCCTTTGCTTCTAGAGATGTGTCTAGTAAGAAGTTGCTATGGCTGAAGTCAAAGAGGTTGCTGCCTGTGTTCTCTTCTAGGATTTTGATGCTTTCCTGTCTCACATTTAGGTCTTTCATCCATTTTTGAATTTATTTTTGTGAATGGTATAATAAAGTGGTCCAGTTTCATTCTTCTGTATGTTAGTGTCCAGTTTTCCCAGCACCATTTGCTGAAGAGACTGTCTTTTTTTCCATTGGATATTCTTTCCTGTTTGTTGCAGATGAGTTGACTACATAGTTGTGGATCCATTTCTGGGTCCTCTATTCTGTTTCATTGATCTCTGTGTCTGTTTTTGTACTGGTACCATGCCATCTTGAAAATTACAGCTTTGTAATACAGCTTGAAGTCTGGAATTTTGATGCCTTCAGCTTTATTTTATTTTCCAACATTACTTTGGCTATTCAGGGTCTTTTGTGGTTCCATAACAAATTTTAGAATGGTTTGTGCTAGCTCTGTGAAAAATGGTGTTATTTTGATAAGAATTGGATTTAATGTGTAGATTGCTTTGGGTAGTATAGACATTATGATTTTTTAATTCTTTTATCTTTTTGCTGTGAAGCTTCGGTGCTTTTCATTACCCTCTCTTCCAGATCATTGGTATATATGTTCTTCTGCATCAGCTAATCTGTTGATTTCCCTCTATCACATTTTGTTTTAAATTTCACTTATTGTATTCTTCAACTCTGACATATATTTTACAAAATACTTCTTTTTTGTATTCTCTGTCTCTTTATTGAAGGTCTCACTGAGTTCTGCCAGTCTTCCCTCCAGCTCAGTGAGCATTTTTACAATCATTACTTTATAGTCTTTATCAGGCATATTTCTTATCTCCATTTCATTTAGTTCTTTTTTTGAGGTTTTGTCTTATTCTTTCTTTTGGAGCATATTCCCCTGCCTCTCCATGTTGCTTGACTTTCTCTTTTTGTTTCTATAGACTAGTGGAACAGCTGCTTCTCCTAAACTTGAAGGAATGGTCTTGTGCATGGTCATCCCTATATAGACTGTTTGTGCTTGGTGACTTTTGCTGGTTGTCTGGAGCTGTGGCTGGTGTGGGCAGGGGTCTTGGGGCTCTCTGTTCAGTAGGCATCCTGGCAGGGCAGCTGAAGTTGAAATAGGAGCAAGCTGAGGGTCCCAGGTCTCTATGCACAGAGGGCACCTTGGTAGGATAGCTGAAGCTAAAGTGGGTATAGACTGAGGTTTCCAGGATTCTTTGCACAGAACATGTCCTGGATCAGTGACTATAGCCAAGATAGGGTATAGGCTTGAGGGTCTTCCATGCAGCCAAGGTGGGGTACACGCTAGGGTATTCCATGCAGTGAGCAACCTGACAGGGTATCTGAAGCTAAAGTAGCATGGCCCAGGGTGGTCCCTGGGCCAATGTATCCTGGCAGGAGAGCTGAAGCCAAGTGGGTGCCAGCTGGGGTGTCCTGGGGTGCTCAGCACAGGGATGCCTTGACCAGGTGACTGGAGCCAAGGCCGACATGAGTGGGATTGTTCTGGGGCACTCTGCACAGAGAGTACCCTGCTGGGGTGGCTAGAACTGAGATAGGCATAGGCAGGGAATTCCAAGGGTTCCTCATGCAGGGAGCACCCTTTTTTTTTAGTCTTTCATTTAAAATTTTTTTATTGAAGTATAGTTAACAAACAGGGTTATAATAGCTTCAGATGTAAAATAAAATGATTCAACAATTCTGTAAATTACACAGTGCACATCATGGTAAATGTGCTCTTAATCCCTGTCACATATTTCATTATTTCATCCATCTGGCCACCTACCTCCCTTCTGGCAACCACCAGTTTGTTCTCAGTAAGAGTCTGAGGGCACTTGGGTGGCTCAGTCAGTTAAGCATCCAACTTTGGCACAGGTCATGATCTCACAGTTCATGAGTTCGAGCCCTGCATTGGCCTCTCTGCTGTCAGTGCAGAGCCTGCTTTGGATCTTCTGTCTCTGTCTGTCTCTGTCTCTGTCTCTCTCTCTGTCTCTCTCTCTCTCTGCCCCTGCCCTGGTGGGGTAGCTGGATTTGAAGCAGATGACAGCCAGAAGGTACTGGAGTTCTTTGCATTGGAGGTGCCCTGGTAAGCTGTCTGAAGCCCAGTTGGTGTGGGGCTGGAGTGTTCCAGAGTGCTTTGCACCTGTGTCACCTTGGTTCAAAAGGTGCTATAAGGACTGCTTACCAGGCGTTTCCAGGTATGCACCACCCTGTGGCCACCTTGGTGGAATGGGTAGACTGATGTAGGCTAGAGGCCTGGGCTCCCTGATAGGCAGGCTGGTTAGGATGCCTGGATTGTACCCTGGGCTGTGCTTTCAAGGTGAAGGGAGAGTGTAGACTATGTCTAGCAGTTCCTCTCACTCAGAGGTGGTTACAGCACCTCTCTCACTGGCAGAATTCTAGGGATGGTTCTTTTATGTGCTAGTTATTCTTTTAAACTGCAGTTTTGTTTGTTTGGTTGGTTTTGTGCGTTGTTTTTGTTTTGTGCCCAAGGACAGATAAATCTATCCCCAGTCCCTCAGTACCATCCCTCCCCACTACTGTTGTGGTATCAGTGGTGGAGGGGTCCTTTGCTACCATCTCTTGCTGTTCTCTTTTGCCACTCCATCTTTTGTTTGGCAGAAGCTGTTCATTTGGCCCTAAGTTCTTCTTCAGGAGGAACTGCTCTATAAATATGTATAATTTGTTGTATTCCATGGAGGAAGTGAGTTCAGTGTCTGCCTATATCACCATCTTGGACTGGAATTCTAGATGGCCTTTTTTTTTTTTTTTTGGTCACTCTGTGTCTTTTGATTGGAGAATTTAGTCCATTGACATTTAAAGTGGATCAATAGGTATATACTTCTTCCATTTTGTTAATTGTTTTCTGGTTTTGAAAATCCTGTTACTCTTTTCTTGTTCTCTTCCTTGGTGACTTGGTGATTTTCTGTAGTGGTATGCTTAAATTTCTTTCTCCTCTTTCATGTATCTATAATGTGTTTTTGCATTGTGATTATCAGGAGTGTTAAGTAAAACAACTTATAACACTATTTTAAGTTGATGATGACTGTTGGGAGCCATTCTGGGCCCACTAGTCGAGAAAACTGGTGAGGTTAAAGCAAGTTTGCACGGTCTCTTGCCAATCAGATGATGACTGATATCTACCCCCACTCAATTATTTCTGCTTGAGCACTGACCCCTACGGTACCTTGTAGATCAATATCAGGAGTGACTTGTCCCCTTATTCCAGCCCTGGTATGATGATTGCACCTTGTGAAGGAACTTATTGTGGGAACTTCTTCTTTTGATTATGGGAACAGACATAGTGTCTCCAGAAGGTCCTGTTTGCCTCCATATTTTCCCTTGAGCTATGAACAGGCTAATGACCCTTACTCATAAAAGATTGACCTTTACATGTACAATTCTGTTTCTACCATTGCGTTAGTCCAAGATGTTCATACAGCTCAACATGTAAATCAACTAACCAAAAATGTCTTTCATGCCCTAGCTATTCAAGAAATCATAAAAGTAGACACAAAGGTAAATGCACTCGAAGAGGCTATTCTATGTATCGGAAATGAGCTAAACTCTTTAAAGGTATGGTTGGCTCTCTGGTGCAATAAAGCATATAACTGGAAAATCAAGTCTTGCCCGGAGACAAAGAGCCCAACTTAGAAGGAACAGATAAGGGCAGGAGATAAGTTACTACATACACCTTTGTTAACTGATGGTGTATAGCAGCCCCTTCCCTAAGGCCTACATTCCACAGACACCTTCCCTTACCCTGGCAGCTGGCATGAGGATGGATAAGAGTATCTACAAACCTATGACTTAATCTTAGTGTTATTAAAATGTGAATACCTTGTTATTTTCTTAGTTACTCAACCTCACTATAATTGGGGCAGTTCTGCGAGAAGACTTCTGTAAAACCTGTTTCTGTACATTTTCCAAAAACATCACAAAGAGCTATCCATTGTAAACATTCCATTTCCTGATGCCATGTTAACATTTGACCTATAAATAAAGACCCCAAAACCGACAGGACGGAGATGCCTGCCTGGTGATCAGAAAGGATCTCGGGGCTCGCGCTCTCTCGCTCTCTCGCTCTCTTGCTCTCGCAGACACCGTCCATCCTTCAGGGACCCCTGGACCTGCCGGAGCCGGCCTCCGACAGATGACTAAGTTCAAACACATTCTAAAGCTCTACATTTTTTTACTTCCCTCTGACTCCACAATTTGTTTTTGATGTCACATATTACATTTTTTCTTGTGTATCCATTAATTTTTGTGGTTATGGTTATTTTTATTACTTTTGTCTTTTAATCTTCATGCTAGCTTTATAAATTAACTCATCATTTTTACATTAGATTATTCTGTATTGTATTATATATTTACTTTTGCCAGTGAGATTTATACTTTCATATGTATGGCTGTCACTAAGTAGCTTCCCTCCCCTCCTCTTCCCTCCCCTCCTCTTCCCTCCCCTCCCCTTCCCTGGAAGACTGGTCTAGTAGTGAGGAACTCTTTCAGCTTTTGTGCTTTTGCTTGTCTGGAAAACTATATATCCTTCAATTCTGAAGGACAATTTGCCAGGTAGAGCACTCTTAACTGACACTTCCTTTCAGCATTTTGAAAATATTATGTCACTCCTTTCTGGCCTGCAAAATTTCTGCTGAAGAATATACTCATAGTATTATAGCATTCCCTTGTATGTAACAAGTTGTTTCTCTCTCTTTGCTTTTAATATTCTTTCCTTGTCTTTAACATTCTAATTATGTGTCTTGGTGTGGATCTCTTTGGGTACATATGTTTTTAGAACTTTCTGGGCTTCCTGGATCTTGCAGTCAGTTTCCTTTCCCAGGTTGGGGAGGCTTTCAGCCATTATTTATTCAAATAAATGTTCTATCCTCTTTTCTCTCTTCTGGGACCCTATAAAATGAATGTTTGTTCGATCTTGTCCCATAAGTCCTTTAAGCTTTTTCATCCTTTTTCCTTCTTGCTGCTCTGATTGGATGAGTTCCACAACCCTGTTTTCAAGTTCATTGATTCTTCTGCTTTATCTAGTCTGCTGTTGAACAATGTAGTGTATGTTTTAGTGCAGATATTGTATTTTTAAGTTCTGTAACTTCTATTTGGCACTTATATTTTCTATCTCTTTGTTGAAGTTCTCACTGTGTTCATTCATCTCCCAAGGATGATAACCATCTTTATGACAGTTACTTTGAACTTTTAATCGGGTACATTACTTATCTCTGTTTCGTGGAAGGCTTTTTCTAAGGTTTTATCTTATCCTTTTATTTGGAAAGTATTCCTGTTCATTTTCTTTTACTCTCTGTTTTGGTTTTTTATCTATTATTTAAAATAGTCACTTCTCCCATTCTTGAAGGGGTGATCTCATGTTACCTTATTATTGAACCTTATTGTTCAACCCTGCCTTAGTCTCGATTGTCTGCCAAACCTTTGTGCTTGTCCAAGCAGCCTATTCTCGTCTTTGTGGCTTTCAGTAGGTGAGGGTGTACCAGGATCTGTCAGTGCCCTAATGGAGAGTATCTCAGTCAGCACCTAGCTTCAGGCTGATTGGAAGCCATACACTCAGGCAACAGCTTTTAAAATATGCAAGTATTCCTCTTTCAGGAGAAGACTGGAAATGGACATTTCTGTGTGCTCCCTCTGTGATGAGCATTGGGAGAGTGGCCAGTTAAGAAGTTTCTTTGTTTGCCAGTGTACCATTAACACAAGAACACAAGCACCACTGGCCACAAGAGTTAGTCTATTAAGGGATGTGGTATAGCCACAAATGCTGGAAACTCTAATGACATGGGGCAGGACAGAGGGAGGAAGATGATGACCCCTGCCAGCCTCCCCGGTCGTCAGAGAGAATTATATTTGGCTCTTAGATGTGGCCTGAGGGGCAACCTTCTCATTAAAACACAATGATGAAGGTAAGCTAATAGGCCTCTTTCACAGAAATACTGGAGGTGCATTTCAGACTGTCCTCGCCAGGACACAGCAGAGAGACGAGACTGCCCTGGCCCAGTTAAGAACTATTTCTCCATTTGTTGCAGTCCTATGAGACCCACGTCTGTAAGTAAGTCCCACTGGCCGCCAGAGCCCAGTGTGATGAAGGGTTGCCCTTAGGCAGCAGCTGCAAATTCTAGGGCATCAGATGTGTGCATGTGTGCCTTTTCAGGAAATACTGGTGACCTGGAGGGAGGCAGGAGAGTGTGAAGATGGCTCTCACCGGCCTCTGTGGTCTTTAGAGTATCTCAGTAGGCTGCTATGTGTGTGTTAAGTTAGAAGCCTGCCCTTCCCTCAGGACAAATCTTTAAGATAAACACACAGATATTTTTCACAGTACGACTGGGCACTTTTCAGTTGGCTTCCTCTCTGAGATCTGGGGGTGGCCAGGACAGTCTGCATGAGCCCTGTAAGAACTGCTTCTTGGGTGAGTGAAATGGGTGAAGGTGTCACAAGGCACAAACTTCCAAAAGTTTTGGGGATGTCATGTCCAGCATGGTGGCTGTAGTTAACAGCACTGTGCTGTACATTTGAAAGTTGCTAAGAGAGTAGATATATTTTTTAAATTTTTTAATGTTTTATTTATTTCTGAGAGAGAGAGACCGAGAGACAGACAGACAGTGTGAGCAGGGGAGGGTCAGAGAGAGAGGGAGATACAGAATCTGAAGCAGTCTCCAGGCTCTGAGCTAGCTGTCAGCACCGAGCCCAACACGGGGCTTGAACCCATGAACTGTGAGATCATGACACGAGCTGAAGTCTGACGCTTAACCGACTGAACCACTCAGGCGCCCCAAGAATAGATCTTAAAACTATTAGCATTTTCTATATTCTCATGGACTTTTCATCTTTCACATTAAAAATGTGAGTAGATAACAGAGCAAAAGTACTTCTCCTTTTGCTATAGTCGCTGGGTCTCATGGCCACAAACACCATTGACTATCAAAGCTAGATGTTTTGGGGGCTCATCTCTTAGGTGTAGATCTTAAAAGTTGGGGTGCCAGATGTGGGGCCCAGACCCTTCACCCCTCAGAGAGAAGCTCTGAGTTGTGAGCTGCCCCCTTAATATGGGTGGCCATGCTGGCTGTGGGGGGTGGTTAAGGTAAGATTGCACCTCAGTCTCTGCTTTGGAGTTTTTTTTTCTATTTGCCCAATTCATAGGAATTACTTAGGAATGTTTGTTTCCCACATCCCAATGCATAGGAATTGTGTTTCCTTCAGAGGACACTGTTCTGTATGTAGCTGTAGATTCAGTGCATGTGTAGGAGGAGGTAAGTTCAGGACTCTCCCATTTCACTATCTTGACCAGAACCCTCTATGATCTTATTACTGCAACAGTGGGTAAGAGTGCAGACTCCAGGGTCCAGCTGGCAGGGTTACTGCCTTACCTGGTCACTTCCTGGCTGGGAAACTTGGGCCTTTGGCAAATGGGAGTAAGGGTAGCAAATGGCTTGTAATGTTGCTTGAGGACAGAGTGCTTAGGGCTTGGGGGTGGGGACGGGGAACTTAGTGAAATAATTTATCTGTCTTCTCCATCTAGACGGTCAACTTCATGAGGGCAGGACTTTTTTTCCTTGCACCTCTAGCCCCTAGAATGAATGGATGGAGACTATGGCTAAATATTCCTTATTCATTGGCTTCAGCCCTCTTCCCCCTGGTCTGACCACTGCATCCCAGTCTGATCTTTGCTTTTTATTATGGACCCCTCACAGCTTTCAATCCTGTCCTTCACTCGTCTTTGAGTCTTTGTAGCCTTCCTGGGCAATGACTATGTGGTCTGTCCTGCGGAACTCCCCAACACTGGTGAAACTGTCTGATAAACACAGACAGACTGGTGACAGGCTTTCTTAGGTGAAATTCAATCTTTTCAGTGAGTAGTGCCATTTGTGTGTAATTGCCTCAGTTCTAGTTGGGAGTATTAGGACACAGTAATTGCCAAGTTTTACACTATTCCAGATGTGCACACACGAAGCAACACATATGTGACTATTTCACAAAAGCAGTAAATGCTCTATGGTGTGTGTAGCAAGGCCCTGTGACAAGGCAGTTAGACTACCTGTGCAACGTGTGCAGCTTTTTCCCTCCAAAACACCGAAGATCAGCGTAAGTGGAGAGGCAGAGCACTGGACAGAAGAAGGTGGCATCTAAAAGGGGAGATACCTGAGATTTGGGAAGGAGCCAACTTCATATACTTCTAATGTTCAAGGCTTAAAAAAGCTACCCTCAGGGTAGCGTCTGACTTTAGCTCGGGTCGTGATCTCAATTTGTGAGTTTGAGCCCCCACATCACTCTCTTCTGTCAGTGTGGAGCCTGCTTAGGATTCTCTGCCCCTCTCCCACATGCTTGCGTGCTCTCTCTCTGTCTCTTCTTCTCAATAAACATTAAAAACAATTTTTAAAAAAGCTGCCTTCAGTTTGTGAGCTCAGTTATCCAGCTAAAATCTGGATGGAAAATTAGAGGACTCTCGGTTAGCAATTATTTGGTAGGCACTTTTATAAGTGTACTATGTTGTTTATTTCTCATAATTACCGCTCACTAAGTGAGAGTTGGAATTTGAACCTGGGCCTGACTGACTTCTGAAGCTGAGGCCCTAGCCGCTGTATTTTCACTTTCCACTGTTGAGTAGGAGACCTCAGTGGGAAAGTAGGGCTGGGTTCTGTGCCAGCTTGAAAATGCTCTGGACTGCGTGGGAACAAGTTGGTTATCCATATCTCAAATGACCCAACTGGTCTAAGAGAAAGGCTGCCCCTAGCTTATCTATGCAAGTGTATTTTTTCCCCTGCCCTGCTGGTCAGCAGCTACATGGCAGTTCGCTCGTGCTGGCATCCCTCCAGGTGGGGGGTGGTGATGTCAGTTCTGCACGCGCTGATAGCGGGTGGCACACTTTTTCTCTGGGGGGAGGTTATAGTGTATCATATGTTCAATGGCAGCCACATTATATACAGTTCTTATTGGAACACTGAAGGAACACAGGATTCTAGATGAGGAGGTAGCCACCTTTCAGCTATGCTTGCTATGCAGTGATATATACCTGACAGAAAACTGTATGTCGAATTTTAGACCTTAATTTGAGAGAGCTCTAAAGAAAAGCACAAATATGTATGATTGGAAAATAGGACTTATCTGGGAAAGTACAAGTTAATGGAACAATGAAGTGACCTTTTAAGCTTTTTTAAAGTTAAGATACTGTCTATAAAGTAGATAGTGGCTTTATTTTTGTCATCTGATGAAGCAAGACAAAAAGAAGACCCTGTCGTCTTCTCATAAATTAGATCAGCACTTCCCAGACTCCTGAGATGTTAATGCCTTGAAATGTTATGAACGATACTTTGAAGAATGGTATATCCTCCTCTTAAAGATGTGGGGTGGCAGGGGTGAGGGGCCGAACCTGTTTTAAGTATGACTGCTTCTAAGAAGTGGTCTGTGGTGGGGAAGACAGCTTGGGAAATGCTGAAATTTCTGATTTTAAGGTAAGATTGGAAAAATGTATCTGGATAGTTCGCTCGAACAATCTCTCAGTTTTATATGCTAGGTTACTCTGATGTCGGGGATACTTTGTAACCAAAGCGATAGACAAACAGGTCAATCATCCGAAGCTTCTGGTGTGCTGATTTTTAAGAGGAGGTGTCCAAAGCAAAAGAGCTCTGGCTGCGATGATCGGCTGACTGAGTGGTTAATACAGAGGAGAGTGAGCTTGCCTCTGATGGCCTCATCACCGTAAAGCAGGGAGCTGGAGTGGATGCACTCAACCTCTTCTCAGGGCTCACCTTCTAGGACTTCCTTGTTCGGAAACTTGTGTGGAAAGGCGAACTGCTTTTCCAACCGAAAAGTGATGTGATCCAGAATGAGTGCCCCTCAACACAAAGGAACCAGAAATAAAGCCTCCCATTCTTAAATAACATTTATTATTGTTGCAAAGAAGTCTTTGTCATGAGAACAGCTCTCACACTTAAAGCTATATTGGTTACGGTTACAGAAGCACATTTCACTGAGTGCTCTACATGAAGTGTGCCCGACTACGGCTCTGGATTCAGCAATCTATTATTCACGATGTGTTGGCTGCCATTTATCCAAACATGCCTTTTTAATTTTTTTTTTTTAAAACATGTGCCTGCACAGGGTGGTGAAAGAAACGCCAAGGGCTTGCTAAAAAGGAGAAGCCTAAAAAAGATAAAATTCCCGCAGTAGTTCTGTTCAACTGCAGTCTTTGAGTTCGGGAATAGTGTCCACGGGGAGAAGCATGACGCCCAGTGGTCTCTCCGGGTTAACGGGGTGAAAGCCCTTGAGGTTTTCTGCGGCTGTCAGGAGGGAGTGGGAAACTCCATTTACTGAATCCAGTCGATGTTCAGGCACCGCGCTATGAATGCAAACATATCTGAGACTTCTTCAATCACTTTGGCTGTGGGCTTCCCGGCCCCATGGCCTGCCTTGGTGTCCACGTGGATAAGCAGGGGGTTGCTCTGCTTCCGGCTACGGCCCACGATGTACTGAAGGGTGGCAATGAACTTCAGGGAGTGGAGTGGGACCACGCGGTCATCATGGTCGGCGGTGAGGAGAAGCATGGATGGGTACTGGATGTCATCTGCCTCCGGTAACTTCACGTTATGCAACGGGGAGTATCTGAAAGGCAAAAGCAGTTTCGTGGGCCACGTATCAAAAGCAAAGTTGTTGGTTCGCTAGGCTCCTCAAGGCGGGCCAGTGGGCCCAGCAAGCGAGGCAGTGTATCAGCCTCACTTCTGCAGCGATGGTGCAGCTGCCTGGTCCGCGGGCACCACCGCAGACCCTGCTCGCATCGTCAGCTGGGCCCTGACTGGCCGCGCTGTTGGAAACCGGGAAGCACTGTCGTGTATTTGGCTCGCACTTTGGAAGACTGTAAAAAACAAAAAACTCAATGGGTTGCTGAAATGACCCTACCTGCAGATGCACACTTACCATCTTGAATGATTCCTATACTCTTTAGACTTACTTTTTCACGACTACAAAGCAGACTGACCTTAAACTACTGACTGTGGACATAATAGGTACAAGCTTTTATGTTGGAAAACTTGAAATTCAAAGTTACAGCTTTTTGCCCCTTTAATATCTATAAAACTTTTATTCCAGGCTCAGCTTGGCAGTCTTAGGAAGAACACGGGTCCTCCCTGGGCCCCTTGCCAGTTCTCACGGTCCAGCAGACAGAAATGGCCTTGGGCTGGTGCTGACGGAGTTAGTAGAGCAGCAGAGAGGAGGCGCCTTCTGAAGCACAGCCTTCCAAGTAAGTTAACAAAAGGGTTTTAAGAATAAAAGTGTGGCTACATTAAACAGTAACTGATAGTAGTTAGGTGGGCAGAGTTTTATTTGGGAGGGTAAATAGTCAAACACGGTAAAATTTCTGCTCACTGAACCATATCAAGACTGAAAAGTTCTGGAGGTGAGCCTCCCAACAGACAAGGGAGGGGTGGCAATGGCTCTATTTTGTGATTCATTTCAGAGTGTTCTTGGATCAACCCCAGCCCTCCAGATAAGGGGTAGTTCTTGGGGGAAAAAGGCATGGAAAACTGCCTACATAGAATACCAGCCCCTACCTGTGAGATTCACATACACGCCACACATCTACATTAAGGATTCTAAGAAGCTCTGTAGAAAATTTATGGAGGCTATTCCCAAAGTTGGAAACCCAGCTCCTTCATTGGAAAGACCCCCTTTAATCTCCAGATGGTGCTTCGTGGGGCATGCTGCAGGGCTTGGGCAGCTCCCGGTAACCGGCTCGGCTCGAGTGTGTACGGCTGAGCTCTCCGCTCATGGGGGAACAGCAGGTACGAGGAAACAACAGCCCTGTGAGTGCCAGGTTGGAAAATTAAAGTCTAAAGTAGGACTATTACAGACATCTTGAGAGGGGGGGAAAATGCTTAGAAATTTCTTTGCCCCCAAATTAATTTTAGAAGTATTAGGTTCCATTGACTATTTTGTGGCCTTTGATACACAATTCAGTCAGTATTTTCAATTGAGTTTAGATGGGACTTCTCTCCCTAAGTGTCTATTTTCTTTAATTTGAACTAGAGCGTCTTTAAATATTCAGCCTTTACTAGTATTTGTCAATAAGGTTATCTGTGTTTTAAAGTGTTCAATGTAAAAACTTTAGTCATTTTAGCTGAATCTCTAAGTGAGGAGCTAGCCACAAAAAACACTGAAAGAACAAGTTTGGAGAAATTTAAAGTTGACTGAGAAGGCAGGGAGAGGGGACAAAGAGTTCTTGCACCATCCAAAGGGCAATTCCTAACTTCTGCTGATAACGGTCCCCAAACCCCTACACGTGGGAAGTGAAAAGAATGTAGCTTGCCGTCTCAAGAGTCTAAATGTCTGCCATTTCTCACTGTTCTTGCTAAAGTGGTTAATAATGATTTATAGTTTCAAATATATATATGGTTATACTGAGAGAACAAAGTAAGTCTAATTTCCTTCTTTAAAAATTCCATATATAGATGTAAAGTATAATGACACCTTTTTAGTTTGTGATTGCTATGGTAACAAATTACCACAAGTTTGGCAGTTTTTAAAACAACACAGATATCTCATTTAAGAGAGAGAATCCAAGCAGGCTCCCTCCTCAGTGCAGAGCCCAATGCACGGGGCTTGAGCCCATGACCCAGGGATTCTGACCTGAGGTGGATGCTCAACTGACTGAGCCACCCAGGTGCCCCACTGTTCTGTCAGTCAGATGTCTGGGCTGGCCCAACTGGCTTCTCTGCTCTGGGTCTCAGGGCTGAAATCAAGGTGTCGGTTGGCTGGGCTCTTATCAGGAAATTCTGGGAAGAAAATATACTTCCAGACTCCTTCAGTTCCCATGTGGTTATCGGACTGAGGTCTCTATTTCTTTGATGACTGAATGATAGCTGGGGACCTTTCTGAGCTTCCAGAGGCCCCTTCCTCCATCTTCAAAGCCAGCGATGGCAGATCTAGTCCTTCTCATGACTCCAATCTGACCTTTCTTTCTGCTGCATTCCCTGACTCTAGCCAGAGGAAGTGTTCTGCCTTTAAGGGTTAGTTACTAGACTGGGCCCACTTCAGTAATCCAGGGTTATCTCCTTATTTTAAGGTCAGGTGACTGGCAACCTTAATCTGCAAAGTCCCTTCACAGCAGCATTCAGATTAGCGTCTGAAGAAACCAGGGGACAGGAATCTGGGGTCAGGGTGGGAGGCTTATAAAATCTGCCTGTCACATCTTTGCAGTTTGTTGTTGTTAAAGATCAAAACAAGGAAGACACATAGGTATTCCCATCACTTCCCCTACTTTTGCAGTAAATTATATGCAAATATGAGACACTGAAGAGGACAGAGAGTCAAACACTTACCCTCTTGACTGTGTTCAGTAGTGTGATATCACATTGTTAGTCACACACACACACATCAATATAATTCAAACCTTACTTGATAAGCCATTCAAAGTGTTGTTTGCTGTCTGAGCACCCATAATCGGTGGTCCAGGCATGACCAATGGTATATTTATGGAACTTCAGCATGTCCATTACTCCAACTTGGGCAATAACACAACCGAAGAGGTCAGGACGCTGATTTGCACAAGCAGCTGAAAACCAACACAGATAGAAAAGGGAGGCAGTCTATCATGAAACATCTAAATAAACAAAACCAAAACCACCCTTTAAATGCTTTTAGAACCATGGTTATTTTTTTGCCCAGAGCACAGGAAGAAACCATCATAAATCCCCTGCGCAATGGCCACAAGCTTTTCTCCTTCCTTTCACTATATCTGAGGGGTAGGGTCTTCTGACCAGGAATAGAGCTTCACTCCCCAAAGTGAATCTCATGAATCTCAATAGGGGAGTGTTATTTGGAAAAACTCCAGGACTTCCTGGAAAATCTGTGTCTCCTGCTCCCTGTCCCTTTTTTTTTTCTTTTTCCTTCACAAGGAAAACCTGTACAGGATCTCAAAAGTAGCCTGTGATACTGTGACATAACAAGAAATACATATTTGGTCACTGTCCCCAGGTCCTGGCACAGAACTCCTAAAACCCTTGGGATTTCCTGAGTGATCGAGATTGAGAGATAACTGGCCCCTTTCAACCATACCTGAGTTTATGCTACAGAGGTGACTTCTTGGTGGCTCCCTAGATGGCTACAGGGTATAGGCTGGTGGCCAGTGGAGCCAACCATGCGTTTGGAGAGGTGGATATTTAATCCCCACCCCTGACCTCTGGGGAGGGCGGAGGGGCTAAAAATTGAGTTAATAATGGCTAATGAGTTAATCTATCATGCATAATAGAACCTCCGTAAAACCCCTGAACTGTGCAGTTTAGAACTTCCAGGCTGATGAGCACACTGAAAGCCTAGATGGGTGGCGTGCCCAGAGAGGGCAGGAAAGTTCTGTGAGCACAGCTCTACCCCTTCCCTTACTCTGTGCATCTCTTTCATCTTACTGTTCCTCAGGTTTATGAACTGTTCTGGCAGATTCTCACTCCCAAGGAAGCAGTCACGGGAGAGGCCCAGGACTTGGAATTGAGGTCTGAAGTGGGGGCAGTCTTGCAAGGCGGAGCCCTTGCCATGTGGCATCTGTACTAACTCTGGGTGGTGTTACAACTGAACTGAACTAGAAGACACCCAGCGGGTGTCTGGAGAGCTGGAGAATTGGCTGATGTTGGGGGAAAAACTCCACACATTTGGTATGGGAAATGTTGTGAGTAGAAACCGTTCATACAGCCCAAGGTAGGGCCTGAAACCCAGCACGGGCTCTAATTAATATTGGCACACATTCTTGTACTGTTTTAAAAATATTCTTTGTATACTTATGTGACATAAATGTACTTCTTTGTTTTGATAGTTTGACAAGCATTTACTGAACATCCCGCCGTACGCTGGCACTGGAGATGTCAGTGAATGTTTTAGTGCGAAAGGTAAGTGAACAAGCAATTCCATTACGGGCAAGTCTGGGTGCTATGGAAGTGGGGTGTAAGGGTACCTAACCCGGTATAAGGCAGTTTGGGAGGTTTTCGAGGGAAGTCCCAACAAGGCTGGCATGATGAAGAGTTAGTCAAGCAATCTGGGCTTTTCCTGTCTCTGGCAGAAAAACTAGTCTGTACCCTAATTCTGATTTCAGTGCTTACTCATAAGACCAGATCCTGAGTCCTTTCCTGGGAGACCTTGATTCTCATTCAGATGTGAGAGGGGCTTTTTATAAGCAGCTTTTAAATAAGCTTTCAACACACCGATAAAGGGAAATCCAAATCTGCAAGTTCCTCGTGGGACTAGGTTTGCCAACAGACATAAAGCAATTCCTGAATATCAAACTGAAAAGATTAAAGGGGTTATTGGCTAACACAGTAAATTATAGAACAATTCTCCCACTATTGGAATCAGATGATATTTTCGATTATCTCTACTCATTAAATCTTAGATTTGCCCTTAATTCTTCTCTTACACCTTTACGTATAATCCAAGTGCAAATTCAGAACCTACCCAGAATCTGACCCCTTCTGGCTGTCTCCATCACCACACTCCAGGGCCAAGCCACCACTGTGTCTCACCAGGATGGAGGCCTCCTCCCTGGCCGCCTGCTTTTCTGCCCTTGCCTCCCTTTTGGGCTGCCCTGGTCGATCCCATTACAAAATAAGTCAAATTATGACACCTCCACCCCCAAAGGCTTCTTATTTCACAGAGTAAACCGGGTCCTCTACACTGGCTACGGGGTCCCACCTGCTTTCGCCTCCTGACTCCTCTCACCTCTCCTGACACTCTCCCTCACTCACCATGCCCGGCTATGGATGTGGGCCTCTCCACTGTCTCTAGAACACTCTGAGCCCTTGCTGGCCTCAAGGCCTTTGGTGTGTTGTCCGCCTCCTCCACTAGAACGAAAGCTCCGTGGGGGCAGAGGTGGTGTCTGTTTTGTCTGAAACAACTTTATCAATGTCCTTTCTAAAGTTGAACAAATTACTTTGGACAAACATATTTTACTTACATAGGAAAATTTTTTTTGTTGTTTCTGCATATATTTTATTTTTTTACAAATAGTTTATTGTCAACTTGGTTTCCATATAACACCCAGTGCTCATCCCCACAAGTGCCCTCCTCCATGCCCATCTCCCCCCTCCCCCCCACATCCATCAGTCCTCAGTTTGTTTCTCAGCATTCAAGAGTCTCTCATAGTTTGCCTCTTTCCCTTTCCCCCACCATTTCCCCCCCATGGTCCTCCGTTAAGTTCCTCCTAATCCTCCTATACGTGCAAACATGTGATATTTGTCCTTCTCTACCTGACTTATTTCGCTCAGCATAACACCCTCAAGGTCCATCCATGTTGCTACACATGGCCAGATTTCATTGTTTCTCATTGCAATGTAGTATTCCATGGTATAGATAAACCACATCTTCTTGATCCATTCATCCGTTGATGGACATTTAGGCTCTTTCCATGTTTTAGCTATTGTTGAGAGTGCTGCTATGAACATTGGGGTACATGTGCTCCTATGCCTCAGCATTTCTGTATCCCTTGGGTAAATTCCTAGCAGTGCTATTGCTGGGTCATAGGGGAATTCTATTGTTATTTTACAGGAAAATGTTTTTGCAAGACTATATTCTACTGGGGTAAAGAGTAAAAACAGGGATTCAGGTTTTGCAATGAGTTCGTACACTTCAAGGATAAGAAAGCAGAGTGAATATGCTGTCCTCCCTGAAACCCCTTCCAAACCCATGCAT
Organism: Proteles cristata cristata; assembly: GCA_017311185.1. Lineage (NCBI taxonomy): Eukaryota > Metazoa > Chordata > Mammalia > Carnivora > Hyaenidae > Proteles > Proteles cristata. The sequence goes on from JAESUZ010001232.1 coordinate 3,791,255, forward strand.
TTTTCACATGTGTGTTAAGTGAAGCCTGTAAGTCCAGCCTATACTTGTCCAATGGCCATCATATCCGAATGACATTGGACGTAGAACCCTAGCAAGCAAAGCCCATGAATGTTCCTTACAAAGTGAAATTTAACTACCAGAAATGAGGATAAGCTACTTCGAGGCAGTGCTGCTTACAGGTTAGGAGAATCTAAAAGTCTCTCATTATGTTTCACTGTGCACCCAGCTGTACGTTACCTCATTTTCCTCCATCTCTCCTCTCTGCACCCACAGCACAGGTGTTCAACAAATGTTTTGTGATGATTACGCAAGTTCTAAATAGCACAACCACAGGGGTTATCAGGCTCAGTCCTATGCTGGCTGAATTCTAGAAACCTGTGGATCCATGTGGGAAGGGGGTCCCAGCCAGTGTGTAGCCCAGAAGAGCTCAGGGCAGGCAGATGGGACAGCTTTTCAGCTCTGAGTTGTCAGCACAGAGCTGGATGTGGGGCTTGAACCCATGAACTGTGAGATCATGACCTGAGGCCAAAGTCAGATACTTAACCGACTGAGCCACCCAGGCGGCCCTCAGCTGGGTCTTTATGTGTCATTTATCAGGTGCCCTAATACAAATGGGTTTTAACACTGCCCCTATCCATGAGCCAACGTAAATCAAGAGCTGTCTGCATACAGTGTTATCTGAAAACCCCCAGAGCATTAACTTTTAAGTATAATAAAGTCCAGTTCTCACCCACTAAGAGGCCTCCATTTGAACCTCCATTAATAGTCAGCCTCTTGGGAGATGTGTAACCTTCCTTGATGAGATATTCGGCAGCATGCTGAAAGTCGTCAAAGCAGTTTTGTTTGTTTGCTAAGATACCACCTGCAATGTGCCAAAGTGAAAGATGATTAAGAAACAAAACATTAAAAAAAGGAAATTTTAACCTAAATGAAATTCAAATGATAGGGCAGAGTTTCAACTATTGATCACTTAAACACAATGGGCTGACACCACGTTGAGAATAAGCATCATGGAAATCCATCAATACCACAATCACCACGCCATACAGTGGATTTGTATTTTTCTAAATATAACAGGAGTGCCCCAAAGAGAAGAGATGATCTGTTATGTCAGAGAACCATGAGGATTAAAGTATGGAAGCATGTAATCAGAACAAACCTAGGTTTTGGAGAGGCTGAACTTAACCTCTAGCTGTGTTCAACCCTTTCTGAGCTCCACCTGGCAAACAGCAACGGGATTGTGTGTGCCTCCCCGGCCAGGGGACGATGGCAGTGCTCTGCACAAGGTGTGCTTCTCAGCCCTCCCCTTTGCAGGAGACTGAAATAGTAATGATGAGAAAGAAGTTCTTCAGTTTTCCCCTTATTTAAGGAATATAAGCAGGGGAGGTGGTGCTGCAGAGAGCAGCCCGTTACAGTTTCTCCATTCAAGAATTAAGATCTCAGACATCTCCCTGGAAAATCTGGATTTTCTCATCTAGAAGTCATCCAATGTAGACAACTACACAAATTATGTAAAGAGAGGAACATTTATAAGGTCTTGGAATATCTAAAAGTAAAGGCCAAAAGTCAAAGATGCACCCTCAGAGGAACAGATGTCTGAAATAACTGCCTACGAAATGAACAAGAAGCAGACATGGCTCTAATTAGATATTTAAGATTAACCACTTCTACAGAAATTCAATTAAAGATGAAGCAGTGCTACCGAAGAGATTTTTTCATATCAAAACAAATATTATTAAAATTTTAATAGGAAATTAGGAGTGAATTAGAATAGCTAGGATTAGTTTCCAGAAATAACTTCATTTTGGGTCTATGACTATATTTTCTAAAGAACACTAAATTTTAAACTCCATACATAAACAGAATGGAATTTAGATATATCAATGTTCAGTATACTGGGGTCTAACTGGAAAAGTCCATTTCTGGCCCTTTGAGTGCCTAATGAATAAGTTTAAACAGAGATAGTCTACTGTTAACCTCACTGAAGCTCCAAACTCTACCCAGGGCTTTTGCACAAGAAGTTGGTTCTAATTAATACAGAAATAAGAAAGAGCACTGTGCCTATCATACATAGCATGGTGGGCACCTGACGACCAGAGGGGTTTTACGGGGAAGAATCTGGGTTCTCCAGGAGAGGGCCGCAGGACCAGGAGTGCATGGAAGGGTGTGCGTGAGTGCGTATGCCACAAACATTTTACCTAGTAAATCAGGTGTTTCAAGAAGTCCAGACTTAGCATACGAATTTGGGATATAAATCAAATATATGGTATGTAGAGGTTTTCTTATTTGATCAATCATCTCTTAATATCACAGTATGACTTAATATAATTACCCTCTAATATCAGGTCAGGGTCAAAATGATACAATGACCGCTGATAAGGTCTTTGGGGGATGACACATCGTAGCAGTTGACCTAAGGATGGCAGGCAGGCCAAGAGCCCGTCTATTAATGAGAACTACTCTTGCTAAGATGCTCAAATAGTTTATCTGATGTCCGCCCTTGGGTGCCTGCTCGATGTTCAGGCAGTCAGGCCTGGCCCTTCCTACATCTTGACATCTAACAGGTACTTATGAAAAATCTCTTTACAGATCTTTCCTCATCTTTGGGGACTGGATTTGATGCAGAAAAGGCCCCAAGCTTGGGTACAAGTAGATACACATGGATCTGTTCCTGCTGAGGTAGAAGAGCCCTTCCACCTGGGGCTGCTGACCAACCCTGAGCCCTGGTGGCCACCTCTGTCCCAGCAGGCCTTCTCCTAAACGATGGCTGAGGACGGGAGAGGGGAGAAGTCTGGGGCCGTGCGGGTGAACGTGCATCCCACATCCTCCTCCAGCTGTTGGTTAGTTTATGACTTAGATACACAAAAGGCTAGAGAAAGGATGCACTCCGTATATAAAGAAAAGGAAGAGTTAGGGCTTTAAGAAATTATGACAGTCAGGAGAAGGAGGCTTAGTATAGAAGCAGTAGTCTCCATTAACTGGAATACATGCTTCAGGAGCCCAGGGAATGGAGCCTGAGACATGGAAACCAGAAAGGAAAAAGGGCGGAGCTTCTGGGTCTTAAACCTGCCCGGGATGGAGGCACAGCAGCAAGGCTAGGAGGGCGCTCCTTCTCAGCAATCGTGGCGAAATCAGAGAAAACAAGGAAAGAAATGCCCAGGAAGCTCTATTTTAGATTGCTCTTCTTCTTCTAAGAGAAAATGGTCTATTTTGAGATAGCCAAATAATGCTGACCAACCAGCCTGGCATTTACTAAGAAGAGCCAGAATAAATACCAAAAAGTGCCCTGCAGACTCCCTTCTGACAGTGATAGATAAAAATGTAGCCAGTTCATTGCTACAAAACAAAACACCAATTCTGATTATGGTCTATAGGGAATGCTTCTGAAAAATACATACTTCATTAAATTAAAATAGATAACAAAGGAAAACAAAATGTGAAAAAATGGAATTTTTAGAGGGACCGTGGTGCCTGCAGCATGTTTGAAAATCCCCTGGTCTTTCACTTGTCTAGCCAAAACTGTTCTGCTCCTGGCCCCGTCCGCTCATTCAGACGTAGCTTTCGCTAGGCCAGGTCTGTGTTTCTATAGAAATATTACTTCACCTTTATGCCACGTCTCTCCGTATTCGCCACCACCTCTGATGTTGGCCACTGCAAGGACACCGCCCATGTGTCTCACAAAGATGAGTCGGGACACACTGAGAAACAGAACAAATAGTTACCCTTCTGTTGACAGTGAGGTAAGGACCATGTTGTCTCCCTCCATGAAAAAAAAAATCCCTGAAGACATTCCACATGTAATATATTGAAATAGGAGATTCTTACTTTTATATTATTTGATTAAAGTGAAAAATATAAAAGTTCTGATTAATGTTTAACTGCAAAGTTCATACATTTCATGAGCATTTGGTAGATCTCATTTTTCTATATTGGTAAATATTTTACTATAGGAAGTAGGAATACATAATTCATTTTTTAAACTTTAGAAATGTGTGTGTGTGTGTGTGTGCGTGCGCGCGCGTGTGCATGCAAGTGGGACAGAGGGGCAAAGGAAGAGAGAGGGAGAGAATCTTAAAAAGGCTCCACGGTCAGCATGAAGCCTCATGTGGGGCTCGATCCCACAACCCTGGGATCATGACCCAAAAATCAAGAGTTGGATGCTCAACCAACTGAGCCACCCAGGCACCCTGGGAATACACGATTCATAATGCAAACAGAGAAAGAAAGAACCAGAAGCCCTCATTTCATACTGAGTCCATCTTTTAAACAACTATGTTGGTAAACTGATTATCCCCAGCCACATGACGTAGCCCTGGTGTGAATGGCTCCAGGGTTGCAGGAATCCCCCGTGTGGCCCCTGCTCCACTGATTCTGGTCTCTCCTAACTGTGCAAGTTGGAAGAAAGAGACCTCTTTAAAATATGGGCTTTAAAGAGCATTTCCAGTTTTATAGACATTTAGATGCTAAATTAGGTAACACAAGGTGTGAGAGAGGTAGAGGAGACCAAGGACACAGGCCAGAAAGCAAACCTGGAGGACTCAGGGCTGGAGAAGGTTTTCTAGAAATAAGCAGAAGACACTATAGCACAAAGCTGCTAGGAGAAAGAGCTAAGTAAGTACTTTGGGAAATTTGGATTTTGTTTTCTTTCTCTTTCTAATCTGACCCTCACAGTACTGAATGACATTTTTCTATTTGCTGTTAGCTAAAATTAATTCTGCTTTGAGAAATGTTTATGAATGTTGTATCACTCTCCCTTTTAGTAACTGGGACTCTTGGTGGCCTGAGTGCTAATTTCCTGAGTCTCGACGATGCAGAGAAAGGGAGTTTGGGGAGGTGATCATACCACATAACTGGATGGGCCAAATGGATTTGCAGTCACTTGGTCTTTCACCACATTTTCTTTTTTTCCCATTTTTTTTTTCATTTTTTTCACCACATTTTCCACACACCTGATGGTCTCCACTGAAGCCTCCACCCTATCTGCTGGGTCCTGGGGTAAAAATGGTGCAAGGACCCTCCCTTATTCATCTCTCAAGTCCCAAAAGAGGAGGATTCATAACTACTTGTACAAATGAACGATGATAGGCAGTTTTAGCTATAATAGATCGGCTGAGGAATCTGTGTTGTCTCCACTTACCACTGTAGGGACTAAGGGAAGTAAGGCTCAGGGTGCAAGTCTCTGACTTGTTCACTGAAGTTTGGATTACATCACTTTGAGTGATAAAGAGGTGCACACAATGACACAACAGCCCATCTGTGGCTCAGGCCCTGCCTAGAACAATGGTTGGTGTGGAGACGGGGTTTCAGGATGTAAAAATAGCACTGTTGTTGTACAGGGAATGAAGAGCAATCCATACTCCACTCATTTAACTGGGTTCCCTTCATTTTATTCACGTAATGATGCCTCACAAATCTTCTGAAAATATCGGTCTACAGGATGGTTTTACAAGTTCATCAGCTTCTCACTAACAAAAGGATAAAATCAAACTCCTTAAGCAGATGTTGGAGGCAGCTCATAATATAAAGTACTTCAGGGCAGGGACCATGTTTCACACTTCATCAAATCCTAAATACTTGGCCATCAGTGGTTCAAAACAAAGTAACAGTTTTCTTGTCTTCAAATTTGGGGCAGCTAGTTGAATCCACCAGTCCACAAATTTCTTCCTGAATAGGATCAGATTTCCTATGAGGCTCTATTGAGAGGTTGGCTTACAGGTGGTCTTGGTGGTAGGAGACTCCTTGTTTTTACCAAAAATGCTCACCACAAACTCTGTTTTATACTGTGAATGGCATATTGAAATCAAGTTAGCAAATAACCGAAGACGTTTAAGTAATAGCAAAGGTATCAATGCAGATTTCCCCCCCCCTTGGACAGTAATTGTTGGGAAATCATCACATAAACCTAACAGTTTAAAATGGATCAAGTAATAGAATATACAGAAAATATACGGTGGCTGAATGTTAAGATGATCTATTTTAAGACTCTGCACTGCTGAAAAATCATTCCCTCCAAAAAGAACACGGAGAGCAGTGGCAGGACAGCAAATGATAAACACTGAAGGTACAAGCTTTCTTTCTGCAAGGCCTCAGTTGATACTAACCTTTTGCAGCCTGGCAGCTATATATAGCTTCAGCATCTAGTTCTCAAACAACCCATTCACTGAAGACACAAGATTAGCTTGTAAATGATTCTAAAATTCCTGACCAAAAGTACATGTACTTAACACACAATCCTGCTCCTCCATGAAAACAAGCAAGAAATATAGAGTTAAATATATTTAAAAAAAAAATTTTTTTTTTAATGTTTTATTTATTTCTAGGAGAGAGAGAGAGAGAGACAGCATGAGCAGGGGAGGGTCAGAGAGAGAGGGAGTCACAGACTGAAACAGGCTCCAGGCTCTGAGCTGGCAGTCAGCACAGAGCCCGACGCGGGGCTCGAACCCACGAACCGCGAGATCATGACCTAAGCGAAAGTCGGACGCTTAACCGACTAAGCCACCCAGGCGCCCCTAGAGTTAAATATATTTTTAAAATGAGGTAGTAGACTAGTCTCTGGTCTCTTCCCATTGTATGGTGAGAATCAAATCTACGCTGAAGTTCCAAGAGTGTTCTATGCTTACCTGTAGTTGGGTGTGATGGATATGTTGAAGCCACCATAGCCATATAAGAAAGCAGGATGAGAGCCATCTAATTTTATGCCCTTTTTATGCACAATGAACATGGGAATCTTGGTACCATCCTTGCTGGGGTAGAAAATCTAGAACAAAATAAAGCAGAGTAGATTCAGTATAACTTAGGCAACACTTGCATGCTTTTAAATGGGAAAAACGTGCAGGTAGTGAATCCTCTCTTGGAGATATAGAGGAGCACAATGATATCCAGTACCACTGGCTATTTAGTGGTGAATCATCTTTCGGTTTCTATGGAGACAGAGCAGAGTCAAGTGTCTGAAAGCAGAGACACTTGAACTTGAATTCTTCTTCCACAACTATATAATTAGGTGACCTTGGGCGAGCCACTTATCATCCTTTGGCCTCAACTCTTCAGCCCCAGATGGGGCCACTGTGCCTACTACACATTCCACAGAAGAGACTAGGCATTCAGTTCTCTACTCCTTGTCACTCTCCCAGCACCGGAAAAGTCAGATCTGGCCATCCGACCAAACAATTCAATCTAGGGGAGACTCGTTTCTAGGAAACAAATTTCATATTCAACTTCCTCTCTACATGTCAAGACAACTCTTCATTTTTGTGTTAAGATATTAAGTAAATGTTAGCATGTATTACAAAGCATGTATTAGGTTAGAGAGTAGAACAACAACAACAAAGAAGTCCTATTATTCCTGGTTAAAGACATTTTCTTCAGCCTTTTTAATTAAGGCTCATCAAACTTGCCAGAGTCTGGGCAACCCTGGGCAAGTTCAGTGAATATCTCTATATTCATTACTTCTCGGATAAAAGGAGTTAGAGAAAAAGCATAAGGAATAGAACAATGAATGCTAGTCAAGTGACAAGCCATAGAATAACTGATAAGCTCCCAAAGCTGATAATGGCTTTCTTCCAGAAAATCTGTAAACAGCTTTCTGTTTGGGTAAACATGGTGTCTTTACCCCAAATGACACCTGGAAAGTGTTCTGGTTCAGAAACGTCTCGCTGACCTCCCGGGGTACAGTCAAGGATGTAAGCCTTTGCACTTGGTGGCTTGGAACGATATTCTAGCCAAAGCGTTTTACGGTAGTTCTATTATACAAAGTTGCCACAAAGTCCTTGGAAATAAACGAGGGGTTGGGAGGTAGGGGTACAGATTTAGAGAAAAGCACTACAGGGCCACCATAAATGCCTGCAAGCTTGGTGGTTTTTGGAAACCTGCCGAGAAATAATAGTAAAAAAAGCATCTGTTTTTGACTTCAGAGAGAACTACTGAGAGATGTAAATTTGAGAGTTTAGGAATCATGGACAATACTCTGCAGGATTCAGAATTATCAAAAGGGACACACACTTTCATTTAAAGCTGTTAGTGGCTGCTGGTTAGGAGCCTCTAATAGAGTGGAACTGTGTGGGTGTTATGAGTAAATACAGAGTAAGAGGAACAAGTTCCAAGTCACTGGCTGGTAATGACCTCAGATAAAGGGCCTTCAGCTTAGACTTGAAAATTTGGAGCAGGGGAGAAAAGGCTCTCACACGATTCTTTTTTTTTTTTTTTTTTTTAATAAAGTTTATTTTGAGAGGGAGAGAGAGTGCATGCAGGGGAGGGAGAGAGAGAGAGGGAGAGAGAGAATCCCAAGCACAATCCCTCTGTGTATATCAGCACAGAGCCTGATACAGGGCTCGATCCCACAAACTGTGAGATCATGAGCTGAGCCGAAATCAAGAGATGGACACTTGACCAACTGCGCCACCTGTGTCTCACATGATTCTACCTGAAATGAGTCATCTGTTCAAAATTGCGTTCCCTTCAATTTACTCCTATCCTCAAACCCCTGATCTCGCTCCAATCCAGCTCACCCTCTCTGCCCCCTGCACTTCACCCAGCCAGCAGGGCTGATGGCCCTCTCATCTCCCCTAAGCTGATTCTCCTTCTGTTCTCAGAGTGCTCATCTTGTTTCTCTGTGACAGTCTGGCTCCTCTGGGACCTCCCTTCTTGTGGCCACCTGTACATCTCCAACACCTGCCAGTCTCCCCCTTTTGGCTCCAGGACAAAGGAATCCTTTTAGAAAATGCCATTAGAAGCACAAAGTCCCCTTCAGGCCTGTAGCTGCAAAAATATATCCAAGCTTAAGTCACTGTGGTTCAGATGTTAAAATAACAACATTTTGAACACTGTCCAAAAGTGAAAGGGCATTGTGAAGAGGATTACAGTAAAATCACATTCAAGAAAACTCCTTACAAGAAGGCTATTCCCGAATTGAAATAAATATACACACCATATAAATATGCGTGTATACAGATTTTATCACATTTCTATACATACACATACACAGCAGTGTTCTATGCCATTTCTGTTTATGGAATGGAAATTGATAACAAACCTTAACCTGAATCTTCAATAAAAGGCCAAATGGAATCCTGAGTCTCATCATAACCATGGAACAAATCCATAAGAACATTTTAGAAACAGTCATTAAAAATAGCCCTGCCATTTTCCATCACATGCTTTCTACTTCTTTGACTTAACTGAAACTGGTTTTGTCTTAAAGCCACTTCCTTCAAAACTTTAAAGAGGCTTTGGGGGTGTCTTTCCCACTACTCTGGATTTGCTCAGATAGGAGGAGAAGCTGGCAGACTCCTTACTTCCATTTGCTTCCCAAACCCAGTCTAATTAGAGGCCGGGGCTCTGTATTACCTATGATGAACATGTTAATTTCCCAAATTCATTCCCAGAAATTCTGACTCTTTAGGTCTGGGGTAGAGTGCTCAACCCTGCAGAAGTAGCATGTCTCCTGCCTATTCTGGTACAGGTGGATCAGGGCTCAAAAACTAGTCAGATAGTTTGCTTTTTTCACCCTCTCTATCCTTGTCAACTGTGTCAACTAAAACCAGGTGTTTTCCCACCATCCTTGACAATTCCATATGGAACGCTGTGCTTCTCTTCCCCCTTGTTCTCGTGCGATTTTCTTTAGTGACTTTCACAATGAAACTGAGGACCCGTCCAGAATCCTGTCCTTACAGATACCTTCGCTTCCATGCCACCCTAGTCACTTGTTCATTCAGATGTTTGCTGTGTGTCCGTTACGTGCCAGGCACTGGACAAGACCTGGCTAACTCCTTCCCTCGTGGGACTCGAGGTGCATGGCGACAAACCAACAGGCAGTGCGAACACCCATCACCTGGCTGTCTTTGCCCTCAGGACCTGAGACCTTGGGCAAGGAACTTGGAGGTTCCCCCTGTGTGACTCCAACTTGGTTTTCCACCACCTCCTTCCCTTCCTTACTCCTGAGGTATCTGCCCGCCCCCTTTTTAAAATTCTTATTACAACACTCAGTCCCTTATATTCTCTCGTTCTGTCAGCTTCACTCAGGCTTTCTCATCCAGCTTGAGACCCTAAGCAGCGCTCTCGGTGTCACTAACGCCTGAAATCCTCTAATGCTAACTAATACCCTAGATTCCTTCTCTTCTCCTGGGCTGCTGGCACTCAGAAAACAGTCGCTCACAGAAATAAACAACATCGAGACCAAAGAAAAAATTGAACAGATCAATGAAACCAAGAGTTGGTTTTTTGAAAAAGTAAACAAAATTGACAAACCTCTAGCCAGACTTATCCAAAAGAAAAGAGAGAGCACACAAATAGACAAAATTATGAATGAAAATGGACTTATTACAACCAACCCCTCAGAAATACAAGCAATTATCAGGGAATACTATGAAAAATTATATTCCAACAAATTGGACAACTTAGAAGAAATGGACAAATTCCTAAACACACACTCACTACCAAAATTCACACGGGAAGAAATAGAAAACCTGAACAGACCCATAACGAGTGAAGAAATTGAATCAGTGATCAAAAATCTCCCAACAAATAAGAGCCCTGGACCTGATGGCTTCCCTGGGGAATTCTACCAGACATTTAAAACAGAATTAATCCCAATTCTTCTCAAGCTATTCCAAAAAATAGAAATCGAAGGAAAACTCCCGGACTCATTTTATGAAGCCAGCATCACTTTGATTCCCAAGCCAGACAGAGATCCAGCAAAAAAAGAGAACTACAGGCCAATATCCTTGATGAATACGGATGCAAAAATTCTCAACAAGATCCTTGCAAATCGAATCCAGCAGCATATCAAAAGAATCATCCACCAAGATCAAGTGGGATTCATTCCTGGGTTACAGGGCTGGTTCAACATTCGCAAATCAATCAATGTGATACATCATATCAATAAAAGAAAAGATAAAAACCATATGATCCTGTCAATAGATGCAGAAAAAGCATTTGACAAAATACAGCATCCCTTCTTAATAAAGACTCTCGAGAAAGTTGGGATAGAAGGAACCTACTTAAACATCATCAAAGCCATCTATGAGAAGCCTTCAGCTAACATCATCCTCAACGGGAAAAACTCAGAGCTTTCCCCCTGAGATCAGGAACACGACAGGGATGCCCACTCTCACCACTGCTGTTTAACATAGTGCTGGAAGTCCTAGCATCAGCCATCAGACACCAAAAGGAAATCAAAGGCATCAGAATTGGCAAAGAGGAAGTCAAACTTTACTCTTCACAGATGACATGATACTCTACATAGAAAACCGACAGACTCCACCAGAAGCCTACTAGAACTGATCCAAGAATTCAGCCAAGTTGCAGGATACAAAATCAACGTGCAGAAACCGGTTGCATTTTATACACCAACAATGAAGCAACAGAAAGAGAAATCAAGAAACTGATCCCATTCACAATTGCACAAAAACCATAAAATACCTCGGAATAAACCTAACCAAGGATACAAGAGATCTGTATGATGAAAACTATAGAAAACTTATGAAGGAAATTGAAGAAGACACAAAGAAGTGGAAAAACATTCCATGTTCATGGATAGGAAGAATAAATATAGTTAAGATGTCATTACTACCTAAAGCAATCTACACATTCAATGCAATTCCAATCAAAATTGCACCAGCATGCTTCTCAAAACTAGAACAAACTATCCAAAAATTTGTATGGAACCACAAAAGACCCCGAATAGCCAAAGTAATCCTGAAAAATAAAACCAAAACGGGAGGATCACCATCCCAGACTTTAGCCTCTACTACAAAGCTGTCATCATCAAGACAGTATGGTATTGGCACAAAAACAGACACATAGACCAATGGAACAGAATTGAGAACTCAAAAGTGGACCCAAAAGTATACAGCCAACTAATCTTTGACAAAGCAGGAAAGAATATCCGATGGAAAAACGACAGCCTTTTTAACAGATGGTGTTGGGAGAACTGGACAGCAACATGCAGAAGAATGAAACTAGATCATTTTCTCACACCATGCACAAAAATAAACTCAAAATGGATAAAGGACCTGAACGTGAGACGGGAAACTATCCACACCCTAGAGAAGAAAGCAGGAAACAACCTCCTTGACCTCCACCGCAGCAACTTCTTACTAGACACATCCCCAAAAGCAAGGGAATCAAGAGCAAAAATAAACTGTTGGGACCTCCTCAAGATTAAAAGCTTCTGCACAGCCAAAGAAACAACCCAGAAAATTAATAGGCAACCAACGGAATGGGAAAAGATAGTTGCAAATGACATATCAGATAAAGGTTGATATCCAGAATCTACAAGGAACTCACCAAACTACACGCCCGAAAAACAAACAACCCAGTGAAGAAATGGGCAGAAGATATGAAGAGACACTTCTCCAAAGAGGACATACAGATGGCCAACAGACACATGAAACGATGCTCAGCATCGCTTCTCATCAGGGAAATACAAGTCAAAACCACACTGAGATACCACCTCACGCCAGTCAGAGTGGCTAAAATGAGCCAATCAGAGAACTCTAGATGCTGGCGAGGATGTGGAGAAACGGGCACCCTCCTACACTGTTGGTGGGAATGTAAACTGGTACAGCCCCTCTGGAAAACAGTGTGGAGGTTCCTAAGGAAACTAACAATAGAACTCCCCTATGACCCAGCAATAGAACTGCTAGCAATTTACCCAAGGGATACAGAAATGCTGATGCATAGGAGCACATGTACCCCAATGTTCATAGCAGCACTCTCCACAATAGCTAAAACCTGGAAAGGGCCTAAGTGTCCATCGACGGACGAATGGATCAAGAAGATGTGGTTTATCTATACCATGGAATACTACATGGCAATGAGAAACAATGAAATCTGGCCATGTGTAGCAACATGGATGGACCTTGAGGGTGTTATGCTGAGCGAAATAAGTCAGGCAGAGAAGGACAAATATCATATGTTTGCACGTATAGGAGGATTAGGAGGAACTTAACAGAGGACCAAGGGGGAGAAGAAGGGCGGAAATGGTGGGGGAAAGGGAGAGAGGCAAACCATGAGAGACTCTTGAATGCTGACAAAAACTGAGGACTGGTGGATGTGGGGGAGGAGGGGGGGCATGGAGGAGGGCACTTGTGGGGATGAGCACTGGGTGTTATGTGGAAACTAATTTACAATAAACTATTTGTAAAAAAAAAAAAAAGAAAACAGTCGCTCACTTTGCTGCAAATCAGTAATACCTGAAGTCATGGGCTCTGAACTTATGCTTTAGGTCTTTTTTTCCCTTCCCCTAAACGTGTTCTTTATGTTTCTCCTTCCTTCTTTTCTTTCTTCCTAAATGTCTTCCTAATACCCTTTTTTGATGCCTAAATCAACTCCAGAGTAGCTGTTTCCAACACTTTCCATTTTCTCCCATTCCCAACACCACCCATTTGCATCCCCTACTCTTTGTCTTGCCTGTTGTCATAGAGGCCATCTGCTTGGAATTTTTAAAAAGCCTCTGCCACCTTCACGCACCCTCTACAACTCCAGAGAAAGACTCAGCCTTGATTCCAGACCTGGACAACTCCCCGCCCCCCACCACACTTCTGACTACCACAATGTTTTCTTTTTGTATTTTCTCCCTTTCCTTGGCATACAAACACACTCAGAATTCTCCTATCCTATATAATCCAAAACACAAAACGAAAACCTTTTCCATTGCCCTGTGTGCCCTTCAAGCTAAATTTCGATTTCCCTCTTCCTCCTGATCAATTATGTCCACAGTAACCCACACCCCTGGCTCATGCCTTCCAATCTCGTTTACTCTTGTCTCCACCACCACTCTTAAAGGGCATCACTGAACGTCTCTGTCTTCCTCCTTGCCCCTCCACCTTCACCTCTGCCCTGGTGGTGCATATCCTTCACACATTTTTCATAGGCTACAGACACACATCTATCTGTAAATATTTGCACATATTCAGGTTATTGTTATATGGCGATATACAGAATCAGGCTACCATTGGCCTACAATGTGTTCCTCTTCTCCTCACTTACTTAGCAAGATATGGAATTCTTTCCATGTTAAAACACCCAGATTTACCTCGTTAAAAGAAACCACAACCAATGAAAAACAGAAATGGCTGCCTAGTATTTCATCATATGAATGCACACAAATACATTTAATCATTTCCTCACTGATGGATATTCAGACTATTGTTTTATCAACAATGGAACAAATTGCTTTTAGATAAATCTCAGATACTCATACTATGATTTCTGTACGATATATTCTTAGAAATGGGATTACCAGATCAAAGTATATGTACATTAAAAAATCCAACAGATTCTGAAAAATAATTCTCTAAAAACGGTGTATCAATTTAAGTCTCTAATGACAGCGATTACCTAAGTGTACATTTCTTAGCAGCAGCGGATGTTAAAATGGATTTTAATTTTTGCTGGTCTAACAGACAAACATTACCATCTCATAATTGCTTTGTTTTTACATTAGCAGACATTTTCATCTTTTTATTTGTTATTTTATGTCTCTTCCTCAGAAAACAAAGTGTTTCTGTTTTTTTATTGTGCTACTTTTCTGATTAGTTTATAAAACCTTTTTTTTAATGTTTTATTTGTTTTTGAGACAGAGAGAGACAGAGCATGAGAGGGGGAGGGGCAGAGAGTGAGACACAGAATCCCAAGGGGCTCCAGGCTCTGAGCTGTCAACACAGAGCCTGACATGGGGCTCGAACCCACGAACTGTGAGATCATGACCTTAGCCAAAGTCAGAGGGTCAACCGACTGAGCCACCCAGGCGCCCCTATAAAAGCTTTTTTTTAATGTCTATTTATTTTTGAGACAGAGAGACAGACAGACAGCAAGTGGGGGAGGGGCAGAGAGAGAGGGAGACACAGAATCTGAAGCAGGCTCCAGGCTGTACTGTCAGGACAGAAATCAACGTAGGGCTTGAACTCACAAACCAAGGTCAAATACTCAACCAACTGAGCCACCCAGGCACCGTGAAACTATTCTTACATTAAAGAATATATATTTTTTTTATTTTTTTTTTACAAATAGTTTATTGTCAAATTAGTTTCCACATAACACCCAGTGCTCATCCCCACAAGTGCCCTCCTCCATGCCCATCCCCCCCCCACATCCATCAGTCCTCAGTTTTTGTCAGCATTCAAGAGTCTCTCATGGTTTGCCTCTCTCCCTTTCCCCCATCATTTCCCCCTTCTTCTCCCCCTTGGTCCTCCGTTAAGTTCCTCCTAATCCTCCTATACGTGCAAACATACGATATTTGTCCTTCTCTGCCTGACTTATTTCGCTCAGCATAACACCCTCAAGGTCCATCCATGTTGCTACACATGGCCAGATTTCATTCTTTCTCATTGTCATGTAGTATTCCATGGTACAGATAAACCACATCTTCTTGATCCAAAAGAATATATTCTTATATTACTTTTTTTTCCTGCCATGTTTTGTTTGCATTTCTTCCAAGCCTATAACCTGTCATTTAACTCTCTTTGTAGTATTTTGAATATATATACCACATATATAGATAGGAGTTTCTCACCCCAAGTTATACAAATATTTGTCTATATTTTCATTTTGAATTTTTACATTTGTATTTGTAATCCAAATGGAGCTTATTTTTACATATGATCTTTCCCCCAAATGGCCAAGATGTACCATCTACTGAAGAATTATTCTTTCCCCCACTGTTCAGAAATACTATTTTTTCATTGGTTTCTTCGCAGGCCTCATCTGTTTTGACCTCTATCTGGCAACTGCTTTGGGTTCCTGGGTGGACTATTTCTTTGGTGGTTCTGTATTTCCCTAATTCTTTTTCAGCCTTCCTAACCGATCCAGTACTAGCCCTTCTTTCTCCCACCACAATCTCCCATTTTCCACACTTGGTCTTCTTTCTTCTCTCTGAAAACCCCCTTCTACCATCTCAGAGAGCTTCTGCGCTGCGGGCATTCTAGACCACATGTGCAGGCCACAGGAGGGGCTGTGGTCTCACGTGGCGGGTGGGCCCTCCACGCCTCCAAGTCACCATGCCCTGGGTATACCTGAGGATGAACTTTCTTGGGGCTCTTTTATTTTGGTTAGTGCCAGTGCTCTCTCATTTCTCTCTCTTCTCAGCCACTCGACTGCCAGCTCAGAATCTGGTCATGAGCCAAGGACTCCACACCCACACGCGTGCTCCTCATCCTTTCACTTCCCACAGCCAGGCCTGCCCTCTGCCATTTGCACTGGTGGACCTGCTCAGGGCTCCCTCAGCATGAGCTGCAAAACCAGCCGGTCTCCCTGATGTGTCTCATTTGCTCAAGTAGCGTTGTGGTGGGAATAGCAGAACCTGAAACTACTATTATTAACATACAAAAATTATTATGTAATTTATATATATATATATATATATATGTGTATATATATATATGTGTGTGTGTGTGTGTGTGTGTGTGTATATGTATATATATAAAGCCATTAGTGCTTTATGAGTAGATACCTGCCAAAGTTTAAATCCATGTGTTATTCTTCAACTATTTAATAGCCTACTGCCACTCTGATACTTAGGTTCAAGTTAAAAAGCAAAACAACTTACTTTTTTCCCCCCTCATAGTTGTAACCAAATGAGAGAGAGCTGGGGGAATACACATCAGTTGTTTCTGAGTGTCCACTGTGGGCACAGCCCTTTAATGGAATGCCAGAACTTTTATGGGATCCTTAATGGACAGGAAAACAAAGTGCTCACACGAGATCTAACAGGCGGCTACTTGAGCAATAGAAAAGTCTCTCTGCCATCCAGAGGTAGTGGCTCATCATGCACAGCTGATGGGCCCTGCCTTCCCTTCTTCCTGTCAGCAGCAGAGCAAATAGGTTGCGCAATACAGCCAGTTCCAGAAGGAGCCTGCAACACCAGCATCAGAAACAGGGTCTATCCTCGGGCACACACTTTCACCTTAACAGACTGCAAGTACCACTGAAGAAGCACCTGTGAGATCTCACAAAAGGGTCTACTTCAGCATGTTTGCACACGAAACTTTCATCACGGCCAGCACACGTGAAAATAAACATCATGACAGCCATTCAAAGCCACACTTAGTTCTAAACATTAGTGAGCCAGCCAAAGGCTGCTCAAACACTAGATTAAGAAAGCTTCCTTCCTTAATTTTCTTCTTCTTCCCTTTAAAATTTGGAGACTCTCACAGCAGTGTAACAATGTGACTCCACATCTTGAACCAAGAACATTCAGCACAACAAGGCAATGAAGGTCGACAATCTCTGTGAAGCCCATGCCGTCTCTCGATAGAGGACAGTGATGGGACTTTTCTGAGCAGTCCCAAGACTGTGCCAATTGGTGAAAAAAAGCTGGTATCAGTTCTTTCTTAGCTCTGGGGAGTTAATAAGATAATCCCAAATTCTGGAGATTTGCAATGTTTTAGATACAAGGAAAGACTGTCACTCTGGAACCTCATAAGCTGGTCACCGTCTCTTATTACATGAATGACAAACCTGAGGTCCGTGAAGCCAAGATACCTGCCAAGGGAATGCCGCCAGTTTATGAAAAATTTCCACCATGGTCTCCTAAGTCCCTGGTCCAGGCTTTCTTCTTACTCTCATCACAAAGGAATTCACTATATGTTATTACTTCCTTGTAAATATCTTCATTGGGTGTAAATTGTATCATATTTTACAAATGTTAGAAGCTTTAGCACTGATTTAATAGATTTCTTTTTCCTCTCAAGACAATGATCACCAATCTCTAGGGAATCCAGGGGACAAATATTTTGCCAGAGATACTGTGATTTATTCGCTTTTCTGTTTTTGTCATTCTTTTGAAAAGGAGACTCATTCGAGCATGTCAAAAGCCAAGTTTCAGATACAGAAGTTATATTTACTATTTTTAAAGCAAAAAAGGTCTGCTTGCAAATGATCCTTCTCCAGTCATCAATGTTACCATCTTGAAGGCAGATTACTAATAATCTAATAATAATTTTCCAAACTTCTCCAAACAGTCATCAATGTTACCATCTTGAAGGCAGATTACTAGTAATAATAAAAACTTTAGTATATCTGCAATGTCATTCTGCTAAAATAATTCAGTTTCAATATTTTTAAAAGGTGTAATAGACACAATTAACTTCACAAATGAAACAAAAAAATGTTTGAAACAATCCTAAAGAAAGCTACCCTAACTTTCTAAGCAATCCATTAAATTTAAAGCAGAGTCTAATTTTGTATATTTAAACCCATATTCTAATGAATGATTTTTAACAGATAAGAGCTCACAGGTCAAGTTGATTCTTTAAATTAAAAAACTACTGAAGAAAAGAGACAAAGGGTTTCTACTTATATAAAGTACATAATAAAAAAAGTACCAGAAATAGCTACCCCTTATTGTCAAGCATGACCTTCCAAAAGAATCACCAAATATTAAGTGGTGTGACTCTGAAAGCACACTTTGGCATGAGATGACGGTCACTGAATACATGCCCAGTTGTCTTAACATGTAGTTAAGAGATGGTTTCAAAGACATGAAATAAAAACATTTTCCTTTAAAGGGAAAAAAGTGGAGCAAGGACACATAAGAAATCAAGGAAACTACTGTTCTTCAAGAGCACAACATCAGTTATGAAAAGACTAGCCATCTCTACTGAAATGATTACTTTTCTTGAGATGAACACATTTGGTAATAAAATCAATTTTGCTGAGACCTTCAAACATGGGCATCCACCGAAGCTTCTGAAAACAATCAATCTTCAACCCACATTTGTTCTAGTTCAGATCTGGTGCTATCTGAGGCAAAGAGGCAGGCTTGGAGATGAAAGAGGAAGGTAAACTGCAGAGGGAGAGCCCTTCAGAGAGAAGAATGTACAGCGATAGCAACTCTTTCCTAATTTTAGGGCCTGACTTAAAAAAGATGTTCATAAAAGGGTGTTGAGCTTCCCTTTTAATCAGAGTTGACAGAGGCCACTTGTGTGGCTTGTGCTGTGTGGCAAATACATGTGACAAGGAGCAGAGCAGCTCAGAAATCTCATGGTCAACGCAAACCGGGATTAGGACATTCCATTTCCCAAAGAACTGAGCAAGGCCATCTTTGTGCCTCCAATCCGTGTAAGACGAGTATAGGAAGGGCTTCCCAGGGTTTCGAGGGGGCACTGCACATTTCTGTACCGTGCTTAGGTTAAAAATACCTGCCTGGCATTAGAAGGTTGTGATCCTATCTATTTTCCAGGCATTTAATGTTGGAGAAGCAGAGAGGAGTTTAAGAGTCACCTTTGGGCAGAAAATATAAAAGGACATTTCTGTTCCAGGTCCTTTTCGATTGCTTTTCAAAGGATGGCCAGACATTTTTCTAACTGTGGAGATTTTTTAAAAACTCCCGTGGGGCACCTTAAGAGCAGCAACATCAGTCTGTTTAAAAACTATTTTAACTTTTGGTACATTTCTTGAGTACCAACAATGTGCTAAGTGTTATACTGATAGTCTCTGCAAAAATGCATCAGCTCTCAAAGGCTGGGCCATCTGTTCTTTGGAATAATAAGCCTATTCCCAGTCTCAAACTATGGAGCAAGAAGTGAAATAGACACTGGAAGTTTCTGAACACAAGGAGAGAAAGACGGTGGCACAAGTAGATCATGGTATTTGGAGTCTGTCTGGAGTTTAGAGGCATTCCAGGCTATGAAGAATAAATATGACTTGGCCCCAGAACAAACTAGACATCTTCAATTCCACCTCTCTGTGGTCACTGCAAACATAATCAGACCTTTTCATAAACCTGAAGGACCTACTGCATGCACAGGTTCAGAGAAGGCAATCTCTGTTTTTGTAACAGGCATTGTTTCTGAGGGTGTTCTCGCAGAATGCGAAAACTGCTGGTAATGAGGCTTACTCCGCGGCATTGAGGCTGCATGTCAAATGCACGTGTTTGTTTTGCTCTTTATGAAAACAGCATGAGGACTCCATCACCAGGGCTTAGGAGCTCTGCACCACTTGCATTTAATGAACTTTCATAAATGGGTTAGAATTGCATATTACACACTGAGACCCCCAAAACCTCTACCAGCTTGCCTTAGTTCCTGAGGCTCAAAAGGTGTCCTGTATGTCTCTAGCACACTATTTTATCCCTGCCTGCCTGTCTCCTAACAGAACTCCTGCTTCCAGTCTTTGGTCACTTGTTACCAGATGAATCTCCCTGAGATTAAAAAAAAAAAGAGAGAGAACCTTCCTTTTAATCTTGGTCACTCCCTTACTCAAAACGTTGACCTTTCTGAATCCTTCCCAATGCAATTGTCCTCTCCACTGAAAGTGCCATTCACATCTCCACATGCCCAAAGTTGCAAGGCTTTAGAGACTGAAGCACAACTGAAAACACAAATTCATTGGCTCTTAGGAATTCCCTTACTTGTGCCTCCAACCCAATGCAGGTGTCCCCAAAGCTACATCTCAGGCAGGTTTGGCCTCTGCTTGGCTATTTCTAGTGGTAAGAAAGAAGTTTACGATAGCAAAATGGCAGCTCATTTCACTTAGGGAGCCTGTCTCTTGTTAGAGTTCCTCCTTACTTGCAACAGCAAAATTAACGGAAAACACAGGGAGCAAGTTAACCTAGTGATCACAAATTTCCATATAAACTGCCAACTAAAGTTCTATACATTTAAAAACAAATACTAAAGGGCCTGCCAGTGAGTTTCTGCATTTTTCACAACAGAATTTTCCTTAGCCCTTATTTTGGCCAAAATATATGTTACTTTACTTGATTTGTTTAAAATACTTAAGCAACTCTTACCCTGAACCAAACACTATTAAAAGGGTTTATAAATATTCCCTCATGTAATCCACATATGAGGTCTATACCACGAACACCCCCTTTTTAGGGGGGTGGGGCATCACTCTGACCAAGAGAAATAGCTAGTCCAGATCATGTATTTATAAGTGACAGAGTCAGGATCTGCACCTGAGCCGGATGACTCCAGACTCCATGCTCTTAGCCACTATAAATAAAGGATCAGCAAATCCCCCGGTCTCCCCCACCCAGGGGCCCTCCTGAATCCTGTGTGGCACCGCTGCTGCGGCACCCTCATGTGTTTCCGTGGGTGTTACCACCTGGCACGGTGCCTGAAAGATAGTGAGCCCTGAGAGAACAGTGCTGGATGAATGCACAAAGAACAACATTCAAACTGGACACCATGCTTCAAACAACACATAAAAGAGTATTTTAATTTTAATTTTTTAAATGTTTATTTATTTTTGAGAGAGAGAGACAGAGTGTAAGCAGGGAAGGGGCAGAGAGAGAGGGAGACACAGGATCCAAACAAGCTCCAGGCTCTGAGCCGCCAGTATAGAGCCCGACGCTGGGCTCGAACCCAGAAACTGTGAGATCATGACCTGAGCCGGAGGTGGACATTTAACTGACTGAGCCAATCATGTGCCCCACAAAGAAAGTACTTTAAGTAGAAGATCATTGAAATAAAAATCCTTACAAATAAAGCAGTCTAGAGTTTGGTGTCCAAATGCTTATAAACTGAACAGTAATAAAATACAAATTAACTCTGGTTGAGGCACTCAAGAGACTGTATAAGCCTGTATGAGTCACAAATTTCCAACTTATTACTAATGAAAAATATTTAACACCTGACATTTTCTTTATGCATAGCTGTTAATCTATTAATTCAGCACTGCCATGGCGGGTGAGCTTTATGGTTCTGAGACTATTTAGTTATGGTAATTTACTGCATGGGATTGCACCTGCATCATAAAAACCCAGGACGAATACTTGAAATCAATTTCAAGTTCTCATTAACTCAAAACCATGGCGGACACCTATTTATTTTATTGCCTTAGGAAAATAAAATTAATAAGCAAAATGTTGACAAGACAAATTTCGGCTAGAATGTTCAGAAACAGAAGAGAACCATCCAGCTTTAAGGGTCTGTGGCTGGTAGCTGTACATGCCTTCCTTAAAAGGGTAGACTAGGAAAGAGAGACAGATGTTAGTGAGGAGAAAAGAGCAGTGTTTGTGCAATAGAGCAGCTCCTGGCAGGGGGTGGTGGTTGGGGGCGGGGGTGTGGCTGAAACAGAACCTCACAGGGGCGGGAGTGGCTCTGGATGGAGGGCAGCCCTAACAAAACCCTCAGAACCAGTAAGCTGGCACAACTGTCCAATTACTATTTTTTCATCTGTATATCCAAGGGGCTAGTGAGATACCTCCAAACACTGCGAAGAGCAAATGCACACAAAATCATTTTATTGCAGAAAAACCAATGACTGGAATACTAAAGAGATGGATTTGGAAGTACAATTCTCTGGCACAAAACATTTATGTGCGTTTCTGTTGGACACTTCCAGTGCAGCTATTACACTGGTCTGCTTCTATCTAGAGTCTCCCAGACAATGCAAATGCAAATCACCAAAATAAACCCCTCTGGTGAGCAAGAGGCAAGAAAAACCTATCATAGAGGATTTCACGTTGCTTAAAAAACAATCTTTAAGAAGCTCATGGGCACCACGGTGCATTTCACTCCCCCATGCTGGGAAACGCGGAGCCAGAAAAGGACTCACGCTGGCGAAGGCCGGCTGCACACGGGTGGTCAGTGAGAACGCACGCAAGGAGAGGCAGCACAAACAGCTACTGGAGGCAACTCACCAGGGGGTGGAAGAGAGGAATGGGAGCAGGTGAATGCCAATCACGAGGTTCAGAAATCCTGCTGCAAAACTACAGGCACAATTTGTTTGATTTATAGCCTGTGCTCGGCTGTGTGAAATGTTTCAGATTTGTTCAAAAATCAGTAGCAAAAATCTTACCAGTGAGACCATAAGTTTTTTTTTTCTTTCCTGATGGCTGTGAAATGCCTCCCACCATCTTGTTCACCCCAGCACTGTCGTGATAGAAACACAGCATTTTTAAAATGCTTTAAATGTGGAAATAGTAAAGTTTTAAGTATGCATACACACACACACACATACACACACGCACACATTTTGTGTATTCAAGAATATTTTTTAATGTTTGTTTTTGAGTGAGAGCAGGGGAGGGGTGGAGAGAGGGAGAGACAGAATATGAAGCAGCTCCAGGCTTTGAGCTGTAAGCCCAGAGCCCGATGCAGGGCTCGAATTCACAGACTGTGAGATCATGACCTGAGCTGAAGTCGGATGCTCAACTGACTGAGCCACACAGGTGTCCCTATTTTTTTAATGTTTATTTACTTTTGAGAGAGAGAGAGGGAGAGAGAGAGAGAACATGAGTGAGGGAAGGGCAGAGAGAGAGGGAAAGAGAGAATCCCAAGCAGGCTCTGCGCTGTCAGCATGGAGCCCAATGCAAGGATCAATGAACCAAACTGCAAGATCATGACCTGAGACAAAATCAAGAGTCAGATGCTTAATTGAGCCACACAGGCACACCCCATCCCCTCACCCCCACCTTTTTATTATCACTGGTAATCAAGGTAGTGAAATACCAAAGTCCAAGGAAAATGCAGGTTTCAGGTGAATAACTGAATCGTGTTCATAGAAGATCTGGAAAAGAACACTGTGGTTCTGATGATAGATAGCCCTAAGGATGACAGACACAGAACATTTGAGGAACTATGAAGCATCAGGGTGTGTGCAGAAAAGCTGGCTACAAAACCAGCACACTGAGGACAAAAACTTTCATCTAGTGAATTTCTTGTACTTTCTCTACAGCCTAGTAACTAACACCCAAAGCACAGGGCTGCAAGGAAACCCCTCACTCCCAGACAGCTGGGCTCAGTGGCCCCACTCACACCCTCTTCAGTCTACTGCTTTCCTGGCAACCTCCCCAGTCCTTAAATGTTGTGCTCCCTTAGGTCCTCTTCCCCCTCTACAGACCCCACTGGGGGTTTCAAGCTGTGCGCCCGTGCGTTCACTAACCATCACCACTGCCAGGCTTCACGACTCTCCCTGACTCCTGACCCTCTCTCTCTGAGCACCTGGCAGATACCACATGTGCGTCCAGAACAGTCCCTTTCAAGGGCTCCCTGCTGTACAGGGGATAAAATCTCACCCCATCTGGGTGCATACCAGACCCTTCTGGTTTTGACCTGTCTAGATTTCCAGGTTCCTCTCTTGCCAACGGGCTCCAGCCCTGGTGCTGGGGGTGCCTCTGCTTTTGTACAAGCTCTCCTCCCTCCAGTGCCCTTCCCCTGTCTGCCCAGAGCTCCTTTCCCGGAAGCCCTCCAGGAGCCGTCTTAGATGGCCCTCCTCCTCTGGGCTCTCCCTGGACCTGAAGTCACCTTTCAGATAGTTTCCCCCACTGTCAAGTTGCTACAAATGTTTGACCACATCCTTTCCCCTAGTAAATTCTATCAGCACTCCCAGATACAAGGTAGCAGCTTAATAAATGTTTGTGAAATAATTATTTTTATTTACCCAGTCTTTTAACTTAGAAATTCCAGCTTACTTAAATTAGTATAACTGTCACTGTCTTAGGCATCCTCTGGCTTCTCTATGAGGCACGGGGACTTTTGGGACCTCACTTAGACAAACACAGCAAAGGAATACGTTACAAGAAGCACAAACAGTGAAGATAAGAACCATACATACAAATCAGTGAAACTTTTGAGGGAAGGAAAGTAACACATGAAGAAGGAAAAGTAAACACATGAAATAAGAGGCTACTTTAGAAAACATGTTAGAAAAGCTAGAGGGAGAAAATTAATCTTCCAAAGTCTGACAAGATGAATTAAAAAAATCCAAAGGAAGAAAAAAATCCAAAGGAATGATCACAAATGCTAATAAAACATAGCAAGGAATTGGCCAACTGAATTTACATGTTAGTAGAATTGCTTTTTTATTGTTCAGCTTGTCTTAAAAGTTTCCCGGACACTTGCAACAAGCAACAAAAGCACAATAAATGTGTGCCAGGAAGATATAATAAAAAATAAAGTTTGATGCTCTAAAAGGAGGGGCAGTATGATTTCCTACTTTGGTCATAGACCACGACCCAAATACACTTAAGAGAATAGACCAGTCAAAAATTCCACAGTACAAATAGTAATAAACATTCATTTGCTGGTTTTGAATAGAGAGGACCAATTACCTCTGGGGGGGAGAGGGAGATGGTCTGATAGCAATTTTAAAGAAAGGAAATGATCCATTCTACAGGTTTCTGGCAGTGATAACTAGATCATTTCAGAGTGTATCATTTATCAAGGCATCTCTTATTTATCTGGCAAGTATTTATATGTGTCTACTCTGCTCTGGGCTCTGGGGGAGCACCACTTTCTGAAGGGAAGAAAGAGGAACACATAAATGAAAAGACAAAGCTGGATGCTGGGAAGAGGGTCTGGGCAGCTATCTTACACAGGAGGGAGTGAGAAGGGATCTGGGATCTGTGCAGTGGAGGGAAGTGAAGGAGTCAGGGTGAGCATTCCAGGCAGAGTAAGAAGGTCTCAGAGAATGCAGCTGACTGCCGAGTGGGAGACAACAGGGGCCAGCCTGGAGGGGCCAGGGAGGGGAGTGTGCTGTGGCATCACTCAAGGCTGGTCACCTAGCAAACATAATCGTAACGGATATGCTGTTTATTAAGAAGCCACGTTACCCTATTAAACAATAGCAAACACTTTCTTCCTTTGGACCACTGATCTCAGAACTGGCTGCCCTGCCTGAGAATGCCATCCCCAGCCAGGAAGTCTGCCTGCTAATGTATCGAGAATGACATAAATCATTTTCTGTAAATGACCGCACCACACACTCTCAGTACGATGTAGTATGTTGATGGGAGGCTGTAACCCACAAATGTCACAGCAAGGGAAGAGTTCTATTTGCCCGCTGATGGAAGAGCACCGTAGTAGAGGCGATCTAGCCCCAGTTTCATCTCCACCACACATGGCCTGCCTGTGAATGTGGAGAGAACAGTCATGGGGTGGGAGGGCACAGCTCTCCAGCAAGACCTCTGCTTGCAGTGTGAGGGAGGTGGCTTGAAGGGGTTGCACAAAAAGGCAGGTGGGTATGGAGGTGTGAGAATGAGTGGATGGGGAGACCGAGGAGAATGAAAGCAGGGCCCGTGCGTGCCATGCTGGCACGCAGCCCAACGGTCACGGGTGGCCAGCGAGCCCTGCGCCGCTCACAGCATCGCCCTGCTCTCCTGAGAACCAGTGGGGCGGACCTGCTGGACAGGACGGCACACGTCAGCCTGCACTTATCAGCAACTCAGGCCAAGCGGAAGCTCCACTGGCAGTTCTATGCGGTCTTTTTATTAAGTAACATAGGATAATAAATGTTACTTAAAAAAACTTTCAGGACACAAGCTCTCCTACCATTTTGACTCCACTAGAAAAAATAATGTCCATGGAGAAAAAAAGGTAATGAGTCACTAAGCTTTATAGGGCTGTTTACATTTTTAAAGAGGATATTTGGAAAATGAAAGCTTAGAAATAATGGGATGGATTTCTATGGACAGAATCTCAGGTGCTGTGGTCAAAGCATGGGGCCAGGGGCAGAGGCAACCCCAGTGCCCCACTCTGCCGTCTCCCGGGAGGGACATGTGATGTCACCAGGGCATTGCTGTTCTCTCCTTCCAGCATGTGGAGAGCGGCCATCACCCTCGGCTACTTCTGAAGCTGGTGTGTCCCCATCACCTGGCTGTTGGCCAAGGATACGTGGCAGGGGAGGAAGGTGACCTTTATAGACAAAAGGGCTGCAGGGATGGGATGTGCTTTCTTCTGTGCCGCAGGGACAGACAATGCTTGGTGCAGGAGGCTCCTCTGGGGGCCTGCAGTGGCCCTGGCGGACAGTGTGTCTGAGGTCAGGCCTCTAAGACCGTGAAGGTGTTGGTTAACTGCCACGGCCTATCCTATCCTGACTGATACAGAAAAGAGCAATCAGGGAAGAACTCATTTGTAAAATGCAGAAAATTCTCAATTCTAACCCTCACAATGTGCGAGTCTTCCTGCCCCTACACTGAGTACAGAAGAAAAAAAATCCACATATTCCAAAAGTTCAAAGCCGCTTTTTGAGTTTTAGTTGAAACTCAAACATTATTTGGGAAAACAACCACAGGCAAGAAGGATTCAGGCCCGAGTGGGCTCACAGCAGGATCGAAAGGGGCTGGTGTTTGGGAGCTGCGATTCTCCTCTTTTTTCCTTCCTGCCCGAAAGGAGGGAAGGGCCTCCTTCCATGAAGGCCGGGCCTCCCACCTCCTGCTCGTCTTCTCAAGGAACTTGGCCCCTATGCTGGTTCCCTCCTTCTGTAGTCAACCCAGCAACACACCACAGTCTCTGCTTTCTCCCCCCTTCAGAAGTCAGGCCCTTGAGCTCGTACGCCCCTCTCAGCCCATGCGATTAAATGTCTCAAGTCTGTCTACACACATGGTTCCTTGCTTCCCTCTCCTCCCCTCCCTTCTCCCTGATCCTGAACTCAATGCCACGAAGGGGGGTTCCATCTGTAAAATGTCCTATGAGGTTAAAATTTGATTTTTTTGGATTGATTTGCTTTCTTAGCACAGCAGTATTCTACAGGAAGCTATTCTAATAGGAAGAAAATGACAAATCAGAAAAGTAATCTGAAGGAGGAGGAAGGGGGGAGGGTGGGAAGACATAAACCACAGTTGTTAAAAGAGATGTTCAGTTAACCTCTCAGGGATTATTTTTCTTCTTAAACAGTTTTTAAGTTTTAATATGTAAGGCTTTCAGGTTACAACATTAATTAATACAAGACTGCTGTACTGAGAATAATGCAATACAATAATGTGGGAAAAGCAAAGCTAATCCCCCAATTACTCAATCACACCCACCCATAAAAAACCAATATTATGAACACCACATATGTCTTCCCCCCTCTTCCTCTAGATACCCTGTTCAGCCACCTGTCTGCCTCCCTGTTCCTGAAAGTGTCCTTGTCAAGATCACCAATGAATCCACCTGGTCAAATCCAAGAACTCTTTCTTCCTTCCTTATTTGACCAACCACACTGAATGTTGTCTGCCACTGCCTCTTTTTAATACCCTTTCCTTGACCTCCTGGCCCTCCCAGTCTGAGGTTTGCTGGTTTTTCTTGTACCTCCCTGGCTACTCCTTCTGGGGCTCCATGCTGGCTCTTCCTCCTACAGCAAACCCCTGGCTGTGGGGCTCCTCAGGTACAGTCTTGAACCTCCCTCACTCTACTCCATGTGATTCTGTCCTTGCCCCAGGTTTAAACAGCACCCTCATACTGAAGATGCCCACGCTTATAACTCCAACTGAGATCTCCCCTTTGAGCCTGAGGCTCAAATATCCAACTCCATACTTGACATTGCCACCTGGATGACAATGTTAACATGCACTACAAACCTGACATGTCCAAAATATTTTTCCTCCTAAACGTGTCCTCCTTGAACCACGGCCAAAAACATGATGTAGAGTACTAGCTGTTCAGATGCGGAATCTCAGAGTATCCTCGATGTGTCCCTTTCCTTGTCCCCTCCATGTGCCATCCCTGAATGTGTCCTGTTGATTCTACATTCCAGGTATTTTCCAAACCCGCTCTCCCCCACATCCATAGTCTCTCCTTTGGTCTAGGCCACTTTATGCCTTACCCAACTACTGATACAGAGGTCTTCTAGCAGTCTCTGAATCCACATCTGACCCTTCAATCTATTCTCCATAAAATGGAAGATGGCTTTCTTCAATCAGAATATGTCACATTCCAGTGTAAGACCCTGCATGGACCCCCACCACAGCTGGGATCCTCAACAAACCCCACCATGACCATGAGGCCCCATTCTCCCCCGTGCTTACCATGCCAGTCCTCTCTTGGGGCCTCTCTGAGGCCAAGTGATTTGTTCTTAGGGTCTTTGCTTTAACAGCAGGGCTGCTCTCCCCAAACTTCGACATGGTCAGGTCCCTTTTATGTAGCCTTTATGTTTCCACTGACCTAACTAAAGGGTACTTTGGTTGATTACTTGATTCACACTGGGCCCCTCCGCCCCATCAATTCCTGGCAACAGTCCTTATTTATTTTGTTCATGGCTCTTCCCCCCAACTTAAAATTTTCACATTTACTTTCTGTTCACTTGGGTTTGTCTTGTCTTTTCTTTCTTTCTTTCTTTCTTTCTTTCTTTCTTTCTTTCTTTCTTTCTTCTCTCTTTCTTTCTTTCTTTCTTCTCTCTTCTTCTCTCTCTCTCTCTCTCCTTCCTTCCTTCCTTCCTTCCTTCCCTCCTTTTCTTTTTCTTTTCTTTTTTTTTTGCCTGCACTCCTCCAAGGGGCAAAGCCCACCGCTATTTAGGTCACTGTCACATACCTAGTGTTTAGCACAATAACTAGCATACAGAAAATTCTTAATAAACACACAGATTGGATGAATGAGAGTGATTCTCTATCCCATCCCACCTCCCCCCACCAGTGCTGACAAATTTCTGATGGCAGGCAAGGAAGACACCCATTGGAAGCTGTAGATGTACTTGGAGGAGGAAGTCTAGGCAGGGGAGCAGAGGTAGTGCCAGCAACACCCCACACACTCGTGGCCCCTCCTATCTCCAAAGATTCTGAACAATGATTCAAAGAAGGCACTTCAACAGTCAAATCTGCAGATTCTCAAGCAATGTGCCAACCACAGTTTAGAGTATTTATACTCTTCTCTGTTCTTTTCCAAATATTTAAATTAGCTATATGAATATTAAACTTTGGAGCTGAACTAGAAATATCCTATAGGAAACATGGAAGGCTCCAAAGTCCTGATGAAGGCAGCGTGTGCACAGTGACTTTTACTTGCACCCTAAATGGTTTTCTGTTTTGACAATCAATTTCAGAATTACCCACTACCTGAAGTGGGATCAAAGAGCATATTCTCTACTTAAAAATATGTTTGCATGCAAATTTCTTACTTGACACATCCCCAAAAGCAAGGGAATCAAGAGCAAAAATGAACTATTGGGACCTCATCAAGATTAAAAGCTTCTGCATGGCAAAGGAAACAATCCACAAAACTAATGGGCAACCGACGGAATGGGAAAAGATAGTTGCAAATGACATATCAGATAAAGGACTGGTATCCAAAATCTATAAGGAACTCACCAAACTCCACAACCGAAAAACAAACAACCCAGTGAAGAAATGGGCAGAAGATATGAACAGACACTTCTCCAAAGAGGACATCCAGATAGCCAACAGACACATGAAACGATGCTCAGCCTCCCTCCTCATCAGGGAAATACAAATCAAAACCACACTGAGATACCACCTCACGCCAGTCAGAGTGGCTAAAATGAGCACATCAGAGAACTCTAGATGCTGGCGAGGATGTGGAAAAACGGGCACCCTCCTACACTGTTGGTGGGGATGTAAACTGGTACAGCCCCTCTGGAAAACAGTGTGGAGGTTCCTCAGGAAACTAACAATAGAACTCCCCTATGACCCAGCAATAGAACTGCTAGGAATTTACCCAAGGGATACAGGAGTGCTGATGCATAGGAGCACATGTACCCCAATGTTCATAGCAGCACTCTCCACAATAGCCAAAACATGGAAAGAGCCTAAGTGTCCATCAAGAGACGAATGGATCAAGAAGATGTGGTTTATCTATACAATGGAATACTACATAGCAATGAGAAAGAATGAAATCTGGCCATGTGTAGCAACATGGATGGACCTTGAGGGTGTTATGCTGAGCGAAATAAGTCAGGGAGAGGACAGCTACCATGTTTGCACATATAGGAGGATTAGGAAGAATTTAATGGAGGACCATAGGGGAGAAGAAGGGAGGAAATGGGGGGCAGAGGGAGGGAGGCAAACCATGAGAGACTCTTGAATGCTGAGAACAAACTGAGGACTGATGGGTATGGTGGGGAGGGGGGGGTATGGGCATGGAGGAGGGCACTTGTGGGGATGAGCACTGGGTGTTATATGGAAACCAACTTGACAATAAACTATTTAAAAATGTTTGCATGCATATTAATCTACATCTACTCAGATACATACACATGTATACAAATGAACACAGCTCGAGGCAGGGAGGACACAAGGTGTCTGCTGTTACTTAACTCAGCAGAACCAACTAGCAGATCAGTTTCAATGTGTGAAGAATTTATATTGGCTGCATTTGTCAATACAGCTTGACTAGATAATTTACATTTCCTTCTTTTGAGACATTAACCAAGGTAAATGACGAAGCTCTCTCTAGGGTCTTAATAAAGCCCCAGCATTTTATAACAATTCCTATGCAGAGACCCAGGACTGCCTATATCAGAGAACTCAGCTTCAACTGGGACAATGTGGTGAAGAAGCCAGCCCAACTTCTCAGGGCAGGGAGTACCCTGCTTAGGAGCATTGTAGCACCGGAGAACAGGGCTTAAGCTCCAGTTAAGCCACTGTATGATTAAGGAGAACTCATCTAACTTCTCTACATTGCAGGCTCCTCATCCTGAAAATGGAGATCACGAGAATACTGATTCTCTGAAGAAATGAGATGATGCGCTGAGAACACGGCCATGCAGCCTGGAAGAGTGTGTGCACACAGCCGTGCTCCATTTCCAAGTAACACCTGAATATCCCCTCTCCCTGTCTTTTGCTTTAGACTGAGCTTCCAAAGGCAGGAACAAGAAGAGAAGCTTCCACAGAAGTTGGGACTTAGCTGAGTATTCAAAATGTGTAGAATTTCAGAAAATGGAGTAAAGAAAATGAGCAGTGCCACAATGGAGCACAGAGGAAGGAGAGCCAAGCAGAGGAAGTCTGTAATATGGTGGTCAAGGACTTGTTTTGAAGTTGAGCCTTGATGGTGCTGAGTATTTGGGATGGTGACTTGGTGAGGCAGCACCTTAAAAGGGATGAAGGAGGGCTTCAAGAGTTGGGTACTTGACACAGATAGTGACACACACAGGTGTCTCTGGTACCCTCACAATGCCTTACAACTGGCAATATTCTGCCATCACGTTTATCACTATTATAACTTTTCTAATCTACCACTTACATTCAGTCAGCCCTGGAGTGAGCAGGGAATGATCAAGTCTACTTCTCTAAACCCAGGTCGAGGTATACTTGACCCTAATCAAAGGTTATACTTGGGGAAATGGAAGATGTCCTCCTTCTTTAGGAACCAATGAAGTTAAGCCATAATGGTTTCTCCTCCAGGGAGATCAGAAAATATCTGTAGCGCTAGGTTTATTTTTACTCACACTATCAGCCATCAGCCATCAGTGTGATGCAGGCAAAGGGGAGGGGAGGGAAGAACTGTGTAGCGGGTGGAGAGACCACCCTAAGCTCCTATGTTCTCTTCTCCCCATATGCCTAACAGAGCACAGCAGGAAGCCAAAGAACACTTGTCTAAGTGGCAGCCTACATAAAGACATACCCCTGGGGTTTAGGAGTGATACTGTCACAGAAAAGCAGGAGAAAGATTACTCCAAGTCTCTCCTGTGGAGTCTTCTCAATGCAAAGAAAATCAAAGCAATTTTCAGGTTCCAGTTTCTAGACATCCACTTAATCCTGTATTAATTTTTAATCTAGCTTCACCAATTAAGTAGGCAGAAATAATGGACAGACACTGGAATAGATGTACTTGTCTAGGAAAAAAAAAATTGAGAAGGTCATCTGTTTTGGGCATAGAAGTGTCTTTCCGGGTTCACTGAACAAGAAACAAAGGTCCTGGGCTAGTGCGTTCAAAGTAAATCTGAGGATCTTCTTCTGAATCTGAGTTAGAAGCAACCTGATTCCAGTGTTGGCATTACTTCCAACCTTGAGTAAGATCCTGGGGGAAGTCCAGCACAGATAAGAAGACAAAAACAAAACCATAAACACTTCAAGTTTTATTTCACTTTAGAACATACCTCAAATGTAGTTTCAAGCTGCAGCGTGGTGACCAACATTTAAGACTTACATAAAACTCCTCAGATTAAAATACAATGTATATGTGTGTGTGTGTGTATAAAACACAAATAAATAGATAAGGAAATTAAAATGTCCATTAACATGCAACGGGAGACTAGAAATGAACACTAAAATAAATCATAATATTTATAGGTAATCTTAAACATATATTTATGGGCCCTAGTGTCTCCCCTTTTACATGGAGAGCATTTTTATTGTTTAACCCGTTCCACAAGAGTCTGCAAAGTAGTCACTGGGTATTTATATGATACAGAAACATACTTTTAGAGGTAAGGGGGTGTAGGAATTTAGAAACCTTTCAGTTTAATTTATTTTAGAAGTGAAAAAAAACAATTGAGCTACAGGGAGTGCAAATAATTTATCTGATAACAAAATGTGAAGAGTAGCACAGCTGTGGAGTTCTGCATTCTAGTCTCGGCTCTGTCCATTATTTATGGTGTTACTTTTGTTCAAACATATTGACTTTTAATTTCCTCATCTATAAAATGAGCAGCCTCAACTATATGAACCCTAATGTAAATGCAATTGGAAAGCATACAACTTTGTCCACAGCCCAAAACACATTAGTGAAAGAACAGACCACCTAGAAAAAGCAAAGAGGCAGCTATGAAATTAGAGACCTGACCCCCTCTCCAAAGGCTGATCTGTGAGGTGAAGGTCCTACTGAGCCAGTCTTACAAGGATGGCTTGTGCCCACATCCTTTACAGGAAATAGCGCAGGAAGGTGGTTGGGATCTGGTTTTCCCAGTCAAGAAGATGACTCTAGCATGGAGTCGAATATCTGGAGAGTCATCTGGCCTCCAGCTTACCTGGTTTCCTCATCCTGCCACAGAGATACCCCTGTGACACTTCATCTTGATTCTAATTCTCAGGAGTCCCATCTCCCCTTGCATTACACTTCTGCTAAAGTCAAGACCAGAGTTCAAGAAGTACATATTACTCATGTTCTGGAAGCAATATTAAAGGTCTTTCTTCATGAGAGAAGAGCATCTTTAAAGGGCACTTCTCTCTTTATAGAGTGTGATTTCTGCCATCCATAATTACACCTTAATATTCACCCTTCTCAGTCCTTGTTTTTCTAATCTTGAGCCTGAGGTTTAGGTACCTGGCCAGCACGTGGCATTTAGGTTCCTTGGTCTCAGGGTCCACACCAAAAATATTTGCTGAGGGCCAGTTTTGTCTTGTGTCACAGACTGCTACTTGTCCCTCAATTTTATATCTATTCTCCTGTTTCTTCAAAAAAAAAAAGGCCCTACTTTTTAGCTGCAGACTAAAACAACATCTCTAAACCCCCTTGTACTACACGTGGCCACATGAGTACTTTTTCATCAATAAGACAAAAGCAGCCATAATACATGTCACTATTAGCACACATGCTTATAAGACAGCGGGGATGTATGTTCCCTCCCTCTTCTCCTTCCCTACTGCTGCTGTCCTGTTGGCTGGAAAGCAGACATTGGTATGGCTGGATGGCCAGCAGCATTCGAGGACCATTAAGTGATGCTCGGAACAGAAGCCACATGTGACGAAGCAGCGAGAGAGAAGGAGCTTGGATTCCTCACACCTTAGATATCATGACAGCCCTGGACTGATTCCTCTTGTACTTCTTTTATGTGAGAGGGAGACACACACCTCTCTTCTGTAAGCCATGGTTATTTTGATGTCTCCTGCTGCTCACAGCTGAATCTAATCTGAATAATGTACCTTTAGATTCCGATTCATTTTTAAAAACAATTATTAAATGACAAAAGATAAGTGCCATTAGCACATATGCTGTTATTCATAGATGATACCATGCTACTGATTTAGTGCTAATAGGAAGGAAGTTACTCACTACTTTGTTTTCTAGAGGATAATGAAATATGACATTCTTTCCCCAAGCTAATTGCTAGCAGTAGCCTGAAAACTACCCACCTGCACAGGAGCAAAGCTCAGTAACCTGCAACTTTTTGTGGATCTCAAAAGCCATGACTCTTAGAAGAATGTAAACAAAATCTGGATCTACTTAAGTGGCTTTATTACATTTAATAGCAAACTCAGTATTATCTGTAGATATCTGAAATATTACAAATTGTGTATGTACTAAGGATGAACAAATCTCCAATGAATATAGTCATTGCCTATGGACTGAGTTTACGCACAGTCTGATCCCTGACATTTAGGGCCTCTAATACAATATTATTAAACAACAATAAACCTAGATGGCCTTCCAGAAGCGAATCTGAGCCATTCAAATTAAATCAACACCCGTTTAACTCATTAATATCTCAGCAAAATAAACAGAGCCACCCCCCTGATGCTGAGTCACCACCATGTGCCCGAGGACAGCCAGGCAACAGGGAGGGCTTCCTTTACCTGGCTGCCCATGCCTAAGTCTCCAGGATGGGTGCAGCTATTTTCCTGGTCCCCACCTCAATGCAAACCCCATTTCCTCGGAGCAAAGTTCAGAGACGCTCTGAACAACGTTAGCACAGGCCTTGCTTTCACCCACGTTGCCCTAGTGAAGCCCCCCTTGAAGGCTCAAGAAACCTCCCCAGGCTTCTCCTTATAGGGACTGGCTGCTCAATTCTCAAAGCCACCCTGTGGTTTCTACTGAGAGGGGGTTATATATTTGTGGGCTGCTACAGAGTAATGTCCTTTTAAAACACATGGAAGGGACTTTATTTACGGCATATAGACTGCAGGGCTACTAACTTGGGCCCCGTAACTTATTTCTGTATTGTAAGCTAACAAGGAAACAAACTCTTTATCACCCATTACAAATTAACACAGCTGATATGAAGAGGGGAAAGAGACACACATGCATACCCTCTGAATGTGAATATTATGCCCTCCATCTAGAATGCCTGCATCACAGAGATCTAAAGGGTGGGGATCTGGTCATGCAAGAATGTGCCACTGTGAAGCCTAAGGTCACAAATAACCTCGATGTGCAGGTACTAAATTATCACCAACAAGTGGTTCGACTTAAAGCAGTTTCCTAATCACATGCAAGCACAGTGACCCCTTAAAAAGTTCTTTATGAAAATGCTCCCACCCTCACTCTTCATGGACATCTCCGAAGATTTCGGATCGATACCTAACTGGGAGAACACAGCACTAGAGAAAAATGTCACCACCAGTTCAGCGGTCAGCTCAGTGAGGATGTGGATGAGTCAATAGTCAAAAACTGCGATGCGCCATGTACTTAGCATGGGACCTAACAAACGTTCAAAGACTAATTCATGTTCTGAGAACAGGTTCTCCTGAATGGCAAAGCCTGTATTAGCAACCACAAATCAGAGATCACCAAGGTTGGAAAACCCTACACGGAAGAAAACAATTCCCAGTCCTTCTACCCCATGGCATCTTGGTAAACCCAAAGAATTATTTAATTTTAACATTTCTTCTCAGTTACAAAGCAAACCGCCTTTGGGATGTTCCTGATGTTTCAAATGCATTCCTGCAGGTAAACCTCAGAAAAGTCCCTACTAAGCATCAGAAAACAGGAAGTAAGATAATCCAATCCATTAAATACTTAGAATTCTTACTATTTTCCTACTATGTTGTTTGCTTTCACCATAAAATTAGACCTTTCTTCAAAATTTGTGTCTTTTATAAAATGCAGAAACTGTTGATAATGGAGTTTATTCACAGTACACTTAGTTCACTGTTCTTTTTCAGGTCTATAAATTTTGTCTTTTATTTGGGGAGGAAAAAGGCCAATCTCTCAGCTGACTGGGCAAAAATGAGATACTGAGAAACCAAAAGTGCATCTTGCTACACTACGCATCATGCCATGTTCAACCATAGTGCAAACACCATTCCATCCACAAGTGACAGGAGGCAACCTCACTGCACAGGATACTTAAGGCACGGTTTCCTTCTTTAATTTGCTGTAAAATTGTGAAAGTAACCTGCGACAAAAAGGCAGAGGCAGTCTCTGAATGAGGGTGGTGGTAAGAGCAGTCAGCAGTGTCCTAGGGAACTGGGAATCATGAAGCACCCAGCCCTTAAAGCCCTGCCCAATTTCCACTCCTCCCATGAAGGCCTCCTCCTACACCCCAGCCAGGGTGGTGGTTAACACTGCAGCTCTGACTGAAGGCTGCACCTTCCCCTTGCTCACTGAGAGAAGGTGTCTGACCTTTCAGATCTGTGTGTTTCAACTCTCTGTTGAGTTACAGTCTATACATTTCCCAGGGACAGTGCCTTGTGTCTAGAAATCCTCTGTATCCAAACAGTACCATCAGCATTGAAGGTCATGTCATACTTACCGACAGACTCAATTTAACTACCACCTCCTTATTACCTCACTTTTGTTTAAAATGAAACACATGGCTGATTATAAATATAGACGGATTTTTCACACAAACCACTGATCACCAAACTTATCTTATAAATGTAATTTCTTTTTTTAAATGTTTTTATTTTTATTTTTGAGAGAGCAAGAGAGTGTGAGCAGGTAGGGGGCAGAGACAGAAGGCAACACAGAATCTGAAGCAGGCTCCAGGCTCTGAGCTGTCACACAGAGACTGACACAGGGCTCAAACTCACAAACCTCAAGATCATCACCTGAGCCAAAGTCGGATGCTTAACCGACTGAGCCATTCAGGGACTTCTTATAAATGTAATTTCTAATGTTCAGTATTTCAGCTTCTTTTAAAAGATATGGGCACAGAAGTTCTAATCAATATTATGTGGACATAGTATTCACAATTAAAAAAAAGAAAAGAAAAAGACAAGATTAGTCAATTGCAGATTTGATAAATCTACCTAAAACTAAATTTTTACACATACCCCGGACTGGAAAAGAAACAGTTTATCCAGGATCTGATTTTCAAAAGTATATTTCTGGTACAGGTCAATTTTCTACTTACAGCTGTAGTCAGGAATGGATCAAGGCTGTAACAGACAGTAGCTTTGTTCTATGTCTGGTAGCAAAACACCACGCCATATGCCCTGCACCCCTCTACCTGCCCCCCCGCCCCCCCGTCCAAAGTCAAGATGGGTCGTGAGCGAATGTATAACACACACGAGTCATCCTCTGTGGCTTATTTAGCTATGTGTGTCTTTGACCCTTCTTTCTCTCCAAGGCTTGGTCTATCTCATCAGCTACACCACCGGGCACATGTGCAGAGTCATGGCCACCATTAATTGCGTGGACCAACCATGCAGCATAATCTGTGCTCCAGTACATCCTCCAAACCATAACATGCCTCAAAGAATATAAGAAGGAACGACAAACAGCCCAGGGGATCTTCTTTTTAAATCACGTATGGAATAAATATAAACACTAGGCTCAAGAGGAATCAAAAGTTACATTACCCTGAAGTGACAAAAAACAAAATGATCCTTCCCCCCACAAAATGCTGTGGTTTCTATTACACACCATCAGGATGTTTTTCATTCATGTGCAAATCCCTCTCTAGGGCCTGCTTTTACAACGGTAGGTCATTGTTGGCAACACCACTGAGAGCCTAATCACAGTGTAAGAACATCTGTCATGCTCCCATTTCATGTCACAGCTCTGCTGATGCACTTGCATCTAAACCACTGCACAATGGATTTTAAGTCATAGGAGTCTACAATTTTGTGACATCAAAGGGCATTTCAAAGGCAGCTGTAAACGAAAGAATTCTATTTTGATAACTCAATGCAGTATCTCTGATGTGTATAATCAATAGATACAAAATCTCCTATTGGCGTTATACATATACTCTGCCCACAGGCATATCTCCACTCTCTAAAATATGGAAATAAAGAATCGTGCATCAAGGTCTGTAATGTAATGTGTTCTGTCCAGTTACTATCCTTTTTTTGCTTTTCAAGTCTATTTATTTTGAGAAAGAGAGAAAGTTCACGCACAAGTGGGAGAGAGCAGAGAGAGAGAAAGATCTCATGTGGGCTCTGAGCTGTCAGCAGAGCCCAATTCGGGGCTCGAACTCATAAACTGTGAGGTCATGACCTGAGCTGAAACCAAGAGATGGATGCGTTATTAACTGACTGAGCCACCCAGGCGCCCCATCCAGTTACTATCTTTTTAAATATTTACCATCTTCTTTTCCTTCCTGTACTGCACAGTAGAAACAAAAGGTTGGTTTTGAGTAGCTCAACATCACATAAGTTTTCTTTGTGAGGTCGAGAGCCAGACACAGAGGTGTTCAGTTTTCCAGTGATATAGGCAACTGGCATCACCCAAGCACATCTCTCCCCCAGTCAAATGTGGGAATGTCAGGCTATGTACGTGGCTGAGAGACTTCTACTCCACCAAGCATTTGCTCAATTGTAAAGTTTTGCCTTTTCACTTATAAATGAAAATGATACATAAGAGGTAGTAACCAGCTTCTTTGTGTATCACCTACAGAGAACATTACTATCAGCGGCAAGGGAAAGAACAGCTACATGATGGGAGACACAACCCCAACCATCCTCACTGTGAGAAGAGCTACTTCTCTGCAAGATGCCGCCTCCCTGGCAGCTGCTGCCCTCACCCACACTCCAAAGACAACCACATACTTGAGCACTAATTATTTGTGGGAAGCCAGAAAAGAGAGGGGGATAATGTGTCTTTTTTTTTGATAGAGAGCTGCAGGGCCGCATTGCAGCAATGAGAAGACAGGGGGCTATCCTGGGTGACTGCCCCATTCTAGGCAGCCACGGCTGCACCTCTGGGGGCAGAAGAGGGATGGTCACTGGGCACCACTCGGGCATCCCTGGCATTACTGACGGGAGAGGCAATGGTGTGCATTGGCGCGTGTGCACACCCTGGCTCCGGGGATGCTGAAGCGAAGACTAGACACAGGCCCTGGGGAGGCCGAATGTTACATCTGATAGGGGCAAATATTCCAGACACAGCGAAAAGGTATTACAGCAAAGAACGACAGCTTAAAAATGATTTTTAAAGTCTAATACAGGACTAGGGTGAATTAGCGAACCATGGAAGCGCCAGACGGGCTACTGGCTCCCACTGGATATCTCCCCAGGCAACAGCTCACCTTGAAAACGAAAGAAGCAGTAAGCCAAAATAGATACAGAAGACTAATAGTCTGTTATATTTATTTCTAATACTGATTGAAAAAATCGATTTATATTCTATGTGCCAGACACTTAATATACATCATTTCAAATAATCCTATAGGAATCCTTTACAATAGATATCATCCCTATTTTATAGCTAAAAAAAAACTGTGGCAGAAAAGGTTAAGTGACTTACCCAATGTCACCCAACGAGTATATGCACATTTCAGGCCTGATAGAGTTTCATGACAAAGGACCTGCGCATCTACTGGGAACATTCTGATTTCATAAGTGCTTTTTACCATAGGCCAGGGATCAGCAAACTGTCTCTCAGAGGGATGAATGCTAAGTATTTTAGATTTCGTGGGCTATGCAGTCCCCACTGCATCCCCGCTGTTAATGCACCAAACCAGCCACAGACAATACGTAAACAAACGGGCATGGCTGTTCTCCCATAAAACCAGAGGCCAGTGTGCCAACTCCAGGTATAGAACGAGGACCAACAAACTGCAGCCCTGGGCGAGGGCCAGCTCACCATGGGTTTTTGTAAACAATGCTTTATATTATTTAAGATCTAGCTCTAGCCCGTCATCTAGACCATTTCTAGACAGGTGAAGGATAACTCAACGAGTTAAAATAATGCCCTAGTTTCACAGAAACATTCTTGGGGGAGTGTTCAGTTCTTTGTTCTAAACTTCCATAACAAACACTGTTCTGCTTCCTAATCTGTGGTCTGTGTGGTCCAGCTCCCCAGGTGGGAGAGTCCTGATAAACACCTGACAGATGATCTCTCACTTCAAAGGCACAGAGACATTCTACGTCATCAATAAACCACTCAGCTTCTGGAAGACTCAATGCCTTTGGGGAGCTGAAAAAACAAAAAAGGAAATTCTTAACCTGAAAGGATGGGTGGCCAGAACCTGAATAATCAGTTAACTCATTCACTCTAATGTTTTATGGAGTGTCTACTCTGTGCCAGGTGGAAATACACATGAACGTCAGATGGCAAAGACTGACGGATAGCACTGGGATAAATACTTTATGTGCAGTAATTCTGTGCTGTTACTGGTGACACCACAAGACATGAGCTACACTGTAACCCACTCTCAAGCAAGCAGATAAATGGTATTGCCGTGATGCTACCACAGTAAGACCCCCCACCCAGGGGACTCTGGTTTCCTGTCAAGAGCACAGCCACAGGAGGAGAGCCCAAGAGCTCTAGGAGGGCAGGGACCATGCTGGCTCCACCCCCAGAGAGAACAGGAGCGCCAAGAAGACCTGTTGTCTGTATTACTATGGATTACC
This sequence comes from Proteles cristata cristata, assembly GCA_017311185.1. NCBI lineage: Eukaryota > Metazoa > Chordata > Mammalia > Carnivora > Hyaenidae > Proteles > Proteles cristata. The sequence goes on from JAESUZ010001232.1 coordinate 3,832,311, forward strand.
TCTACGGCTCCTGACGAATTAGGGTGTTAATGGTCGGGCCTGACAGTCAGATTTTCTAACTCTCATGTTACCAGGATCACATGCTCCATACCTGGACTGTCTGGTAATCGGAAGCATCAATCCCTTTCACGGTAACCTCTCGGAAGACTCGTGGCTCCAGCTCCTCTTTGGTGAGGTCACAGTGATAAATGATACCTAGAAGGAAGCGGAAGTCCTGGTTTAGTCCACAAACTCACTGGCTGCAAGGGGGCAAGGGTCACACAGCACAAGTGGATGCCATGAATCACAAGAGAGGAGCATTAGTTGGAGACCTAGGTATTCTCTGCTGCCATGTAAGGGTCACTACACCACGAGTGCTTATTAGAACAGTCTGGTGCATGGAGTGTTCATTTTTCATCACTGCAACCACACATGGCCTTCCTTTTTACAACCTTTTATATCTGTTGTATACATCTAAGAAGATTCCAAGCATTCCTTGAGTATGAGAAGAGGTAAAAATGTTAACACTGGAAATGGAACAGGTCTTCCCTATGCTGGGTCACTTAGGAGTGCAGGTCAAAGAAGACTGGAAACTTCATGTAGGGCCACTTCACCTGAGAGGTGAGTAAGATGGAAAACTCAAATAACTGACCCCAAGTCAACAGCCAGCCAGGGGTCTCTTGATGGGAACTCTGGGGCTCCAGTTACTGGACACCCATGTGGACAGCAATCAGGGACCAGAGATGATCAGGTACCATTTTAGAACCGCTTTTTAAATTTTTATTATCCCAGCAATTGTGCACAACACAAATTAATGAATATACACCAAGAATGCCAGCTTATTTAAACAGTTAACTAAAATTCCATTTCCTGAATTTAATGCTATTACATTCTAACACTTAAGAACTAAATCAAAGAAACAGTAAGACGAGTTGTTACTACTTGAAAACTATGACACTGCAGTGGTTTGTGAGACAGAATTAGTCATCCAGAGTGGCTGGTGTGGAAACAGCCCTCCCACACTATACTTTAAGCATACACTGTCAAATAGATGAAAAATCGATTTAGTGATCCCAATACTTGCTGGAAAACTTGAAACTAAATGGTACCCCCATAGGGCACATTCTAAATGACTGATCAGGTATTAAAATGGTGGCTTTCTTTCCTCTCAACTCCTCTGTGCATGTATTTCATTAACAGATGAGAAACAGTACTCTGCACCCCCAGTGGCAAAGAATAATATGTTTACACTCATTAATAGCACAGCTGCTGATCCCTATGAATGTCATTGCAATTCTCACGCTTACAGACAAATTAAGGTATTAATAGGACATATGATTAATATTGACAGAAGAATGTAACATGACCAAAGTATTGGCTTTCCTAGTTTAAGTTATACTTGGGTATTTATTAAAAACATCTTGATACAGAAAGTACTTCCAATCTGCACTTTGGGCATACATTCTAATGTTCCAGATATACTGAATACTGGCCTTGCCTAGAGGAATGTAATCTTGAAGGCAGGGCTATTTTCAGATATATGTTAATTTTTGAATAGCTTATTGATCAGTACTTGCCTCCCTTCTTCAAAACACAAAAAAATCAGAATCCTTGGAAAAAAAAAAACCTCAACAACCAAACAACTAACAAAAAACTATAGACCCAGCATGTGCTATTTGAGCAGCTGACTCACTCAGGTATCACTGCAACCTGTTCTACAGTGAATGACAAAGGACCTGGCAGCCAGGATTCCTACCTCTGACAGTTGCTGGGCCAATGACCTTAGAAAAGTCACCAAAGTATTAGAATGCAAATTCCTTTGTGAAAGGCAATAAATAGGAAATGTACTCTAACTGCTGGTTTATCTGAAGATTCCCTGGGTAGCTCAGTCAGTCTGACCTTGGCTCAGGTCCTGACTTCACAGTTCATGAGGTCAAGCCCCTTACTGGACTCTCTGCTGTCATTGCAGAGCCCACTTCAGACCCTCTGTCTCGCTCTGTCTGCCCATCCCCCCACTCACGTGCACTCACTCTCTCTCAAAAATAAACATTAAAAAAATCAATAATATAAAAAAATAAATGTCTGTTTACCTGGAAAAACTACGGCATCAAATCCTCTAACAGTAGAATGAAATAAGTATGCAAAAGGGGCTGGCTACTGTGCAGAGGAAGAGTGCCAAGTACCTGAGTTCTATCCTTCTGTCCTGTGCCAAAGTGGCACCTGGAAGGAGGCTGGGTTAACCCTGAAGGTACCAGTGCTTAATACATTTGATCAATACCTTCTTTTCACAGATCCATCTGGGTTAGCCCAGGTTAGCCCAAGGCACATACACATAATGTGAATCCCTATAATCTAATGATGTTTTGTGTCCTGTCTGATTTGACTTGGCAAACTCAAGGAAGGTGGGGTTTGGAGAAAACATCTTGGAATCATAAAGTGGAGAGGGCTGGTTAGATGATCTCTAAGACATAAATGTCCACATATCAGGGTGAAAGAGAGACTTGGGTTACAGAAGGCCCTGAGGCCAGAGGAGGTGTCTGGATTTGAGGAGATGGGTGTCCTGATGAAAGCAGTGGTTTAGCAAAGCCATTCTAGTAACAGGAAGGAGGCAGGGATGATCAGCTCATATATCACCAATAATCCATAATAAATGTAAAGAGGTAAAAGAAATGGGAGTAGAAGTTAAAAGGAAGGGAACTTTCCCAACTCTGGGAAAAACTGTGAAAGAAAAATCCAAGGACCTGAAACACTGGTGTGTACAGAGAAGGCAAAAGAACTTTGGAAAAGATGACCCACATTGACCCACCCATGTAGGGTGGGTTTTAATGTTATTAAAAGAAAAAAAACATAAATGCAAACTAAAACAAGTCTTGAAAATGTCTGCACTCCTTGGTATTTACACAGAGGAGCTAAGAAGTTATGTCCACACAAAAATCTGCACACGGATGTTTATAGCAGCTTTATTCGTAACTGCTCAAACTTGGTAGGTACCAAGATGTCCTTCAGAAGATGAATGTGTAAATACACCTTGGTACATCAAGACAATGGAATATTATTCAGGGCTAAAAAAATAAGTGATCAAGCCCATGAAAAGACACGGAGGAATCTTAAATGCGGAGTACTAAGTGAAAGAAGCCAGTCTGGAAAGTCTGCATACTGTGATTCCAACCATATGACAGTCTGGAAAAGACAAAACTGTGGAGACAGTGGTTGCCGGGGGTGGGGGGTGGGGGGGGGGGAAGGGGGTAGTGGTGAAGAGGGGGAGCCCAGAGGATTTTTAGGGCAGTGAAAATATCCTATAGGATACTAGTATGACGGATACATGTCATGATGCATTTGTCCAAACCCACAGAATGTACACCACCACCAAGGGTCAACCATAATGTAAACTAGGGACTTTGGGTGATTATGATGTATAAGTGTAAGTTCATCAATTGTAACAATTGTACTACTGTGGTGGGAGATGCTGATAAGGGGGGGGGGAGTCTGTGTGTGTGGGGGCAAGAAGAATACAGGAAATCTCTGTACCTTCCCCTCAGTTTTGCTGTGTACTGTGTACCTAAAACTGCTCTAAAAAAATCAAATCTTAAATTTTTTTTTTTCTTTTTTTGCCTTTCCCAAGGCCTCCTTGCTCATTCCTATTTCCCACCACCATGCACCTAGGACTTGCTGTACTGGATTATTACAACGTGCAAGTCTGTCTGGAGCTAACCTTAGACAACCCTCTGAGGCTCCATGAACACAGAATTAATCAGCATAACCACTAAGTGGTTTGAGCCACAGGCAGTAAGCGCCTCGTGTTCCAAATTGCCCTGACTCCTCAGTTTTCTCCCCAAGTTTGACTCAAGGTACAAAAGTCCTAAGTAGCTCGGGCTCAAGACACATAGCCTTCACCATGAGCCTCCATGAGAAACAAAGTCATCTGGTATGTACTGGCCAGATGCACCTCATGTCCTAAACTGTTGGAGTTGCAGTTAATTTTGGCCCTATGGCTTTACTTATAATTCAGTAACTCTGTTGTTTACCACAGGAGTAGACAGCTAATCTTCAGGGAAAGGCAGCCTCTGAGCTGGTGTGTATGTGCGTGGACATACGTATATACACATACTGACAGTTCTTGCTTCCGTGAGATCCAGTTTACTGATCTGGTGGCCGTTTTTACTTTGGACCAGAAGGTGGGAGTCTGGAAGCCCCGTTCTCTGATTTTGGATATCAAATGGCATTAAGGGGAGAAGAGAGAAAGACGGAGGTAAAATGAGTAAGAAAAGAAAAAGGGCAAGAATAAGAATAAGGCATTACAGTAACAAATTAAAGCCTGTTGAGAAACTGGCCTGCAGTATAGAACTTTTCAACCTTCACATAGCTGCAGCTAGTGTTTCATTCCTTGGCCCAGAACCCATCTTTTAGGTCTAGGACACTGAGCCCTCTCTTCCCCAGGTAATGATGAGCTTGCTCCTGAAATAAATGGTCACATGGAGTCACTGAGGAGGCGTATAGGTCTTTGGGGGCTGGCTTTTACTAAGAAAGGGTGAGTCACCCCTACCTTATTCTCCTCTTTGCCCTTTATCCATTTAAACTGTTTAAGCTATGGGATTTTCAAAGTAAAATTTCTGGAACCAGTGCAAATTGGGGAAATAAACTGCAGAACCCGCAGAATGGCAATCTGGAGGAAATGGATGTTTTTTTTCTTGGTTCCTGTCCACTGGCTGCCACTGTACCCTCAGGCTCCAGGGCAGGAGAGACGTGATGCAAGACTCCCAAACATGGGGTTCCTGACCTGTCAGCGTGACTCCTGGCACTGGTCCTGGTTTCCGCAGGGCTGTGGGCACTTTTCCTCCCCGCCCCCCCGCCCCCACTGCCCTGAGTCCTCTGAAAGGCACATGGGAAAGTAAAGCTTGCTATGTGTTCCAGGTATACCAGCAGACCTATTTACAGAAGAACATCACTCTTTTGGTTTTAACAACCCTGACAGCAAGCTGTCACGACGAGAAGACTCCTTGTGATTGCCTGCTCTGTGACTCCTCGTGATTGCCTGCTCTGTACACACACACGAACACACAAAACAAAAAAAGTACACCCAGCATCACTGTCATCCGGTCGAACCCCATGAGGAAACCCCACTTCAGCACCTGCCTCGCTCTCTCCCCTGAGTATGCTTACTTTGCCAGGGACCAAACCAGTGCTATAAAACTAGACAGGGCTGTGAGAGAGCTCAAAACCTGAACAAGGAAAGTGCAAAAATTTTTTCAGCCAGATTGCTTTTAAGATAGAGTGTGCTTGGTCAGCTGCAAGCTGCCAAGAGAGCCAGGCTCCTGGGACAAATCAGAGTATGTGTGGGGCTGTGGCTACGACAAAAGCCGTGCAGCCAAGTGGAGAAGCAGGAAAAACCAAAACACCAAAATGAGTGTGACCAACTGAAAAAAACTTAAAAAGTGAACTACGTTTACTTTGGGGAAAATCAACCCAGCCCACGGAACACAGTATCACAATTTATATGCATTTTTTTTTCTTTTTTCCTTGAACCAAAGTAACAAGTTTTTTTTCCATAGGATATAAGACTATACTTTCAGAGTTATATTTTAATTAGATTTAATGACAGCAAACATCACTCTCAGTCTGTTTTAGAAAACAGGTTTTTAATGTGAGATGGAACTACAGATTCTTATTTTATGTTTTTAAGTTAATCCACACTTTGTATGTCCTGATCCATATAGACCAGAGGCTGAATCTCAGGTTATACCTGTTCACACTAATTTTTTAAATCGACCTAGAACAACAGTTGGTCCTGTCCCCAGAAGAGAGATTCAGGGTATAAGATGAATGAGTTTGCTGTTTTAGGCATTCACATTTCCCCATGTTCTAAGCATCTGTTTTACTGTTTTATTCTCATTATGTAATTCTGGCTATAATACAGCATATGAGATTTTCAATAACACAGCATTACATTTCCATTTTCCAAAAGAAACCCAAACATTCGTCTGATTTTTAAGCTGAATAACAGTGGTGAAAAGACTCTCTCACCTGGAGATAAAAAGGAAGTAAACTGATAGAAGATTTCGGTGTCCTTCTTCTGACCGCTGTACCCCACAACGCTGCCCACCTCCAGCGGGAAGGTCTTGAGAAGAGCGCCCGTGGCCAGGTCGTGAAGCTGCAGGACGTTCCTCACATCATGGAGGTAGCATAACACCAAAAAGTTAGACCTCACACAAGCTACCCATTCTGAAAAGGGAAGAACAGATAAAAGCTAACTTGGCTTTGGAAGTAATGAGAAGCATACTTATTTCATTGAATGATAGCTTTTGAGCTATTATCTATTGTGCTATGCAGCAATGAGACTTGCAAAGTGATTTTATAATTGGATTTAATCGTTCATCTAGCTCCAGAATATTCCTTTAATAAATGACTGTCTTGTCATGTCTGGAGGAAACAAAATATTCTATGAAAACTTTTGGGATACAAATAGCCCTGGTCTACTTATTTTGTGTCCAGTCTCCTATTAGAGGAGATATAAGGAATACAAAAAAAAAAACAAGTCATGATCCACATCTGTTGGGATTGTTTATTTGACAAAAATATATTATGCTCTGGGTATGTGCCAGATACCCCGCAAGGCATTGGAGAAACAGGCAGGAAGATGATGTCACTTCGGTCCTTAAGACACAATCGTATAAAAACACAAGTAGTAACATGTAAGGAGAGGTAAGTAAGAAGTTGGCCGGACCCCCAAAACATAAGAGCCGTCAAGCAAGCACTTAGCTGCATCTTGAGCACGGGGCTGAGAGATGATGGGTGGCTAGGGTGGTGTCAGAGACAGGACAGTTCTCTGGGGGACCAACTAGGGGGCGGAGGGCAGGCAACTCAAGACGACAGCCAGAGCTGGGAACAGAGACAGAAGAGGAAGACAACTGACCAGCAAGGAGGGAGGCAGACTGGTGGAGAGAACAAGTGACATCTTGTTTTTAAGAAGGAAACATCCATTTTCAAGAAGAAAAAAGTCGCTTAGTGTGGGGCCAGTGGAAATGGTGGTGGTGGGTCTGCCAGGGATCTGGTGAGCCAGACAGATGTGAGTTTAGTGCTGACTTAGCCGCTACTACGGAGTTACTGTGGGGACTGAAGGGTGACAGAAATAAAGAGGGTATCAGTGAAGGGTGCAGAACAATGGAGGTATACAGCAGGAAGGAGGGGAGACGAGGAATACCACTGCCATGAGCCTGTCAAGTCAAATCATGCTGGGACGAAGTCTAGGGAGGGAAGAAAAGAAACAAAAGGCGTTTCCCAAGAAGAATCATCAGGATGTGCTAACTGTGGAGAGACGGACAGTCAGGGGGAGGGATGAGTCCTCCTCAACTCCCGGGGTTGCCGCTTCAGTGCTGTCAGTGACCGAGCAGGGACAGGAAGTGAGCTGGGTGACAGGGAAAGGGAGGGCAGGCAGACAGCACTACCCATTTTGGTGTGTAGGAGATCAACTTGAGGTAAGGACGGCCCCCCAGGGAGAGAGACGCTGGGGTAAGTGGAAACAAGGACAGGGTGGCAGGTAACTGCTCAAACATGTGGAAAAGACAAGCCTTTCATGGTGTGCGGCAAGTTTCTTGACATTTCTTACAACCCAAGAAACTCGCAGTTCATGCTTGTAACATTATCATCAATATGAACAAGACATCGGCCAGAGGGAACCCTTGAGGATCAGCCGGGGCCTCGATGGTGCTGGGTTGTTTGGATTAGCACAGTAAGTGTTTCCGCCAAGTGAGGGCAGAAGAACTCTTCTATCTAAAAGTAATTTGCTCATTCTCCAAGGCAATTTTTCTTAAAGTGCCTCAATCAAGCAATATATTCCAGGTGGCCTTAATGTTTTAAAGAAAGTATGGGGGGAAAAACTGAAGTAAATTATTTCTGTCAAAGAATAATCACTCTGTGTTAACTGTGAGCACGTCAGAATTATAAAACAGACAGACTGAATAAGAAAATGACAAGGTGATTTGTAGACTGTCATTAATAAAAGCTCTGACTTTATGGCTGTACTTTATGACTCATCTCTAGTTTTAATCTCAATAGGGCATTCTGAGCTAATGATATATAGCATATTCAACAGTGCTTCTCTTTGAATTGATGAGTTCTAGTGAATATTGAAGGTTTCCCCTTTCTAGTCTAAAGAACTTATAACCTTTCAGAAGGAAGATTATAAAAATATATCATCCCCCTAACCCCCACAAAGTCCCCAAGCATTGATGTACATTTCATTAGATCTCCAAAGTGAAAAAGGCTGCCACCTTAAGACATACCTAAAACCACTTCTTAGGGACTTTAAAAGGCAGAGAACCCACATGCCTTGGCAAATATTTCTATTTCTGACAGCTTCCTATATGAGGATCACAGGTGCAACCTGACTTGCACCTCAAAAATACCAAGGGCACCTTACATGAGAATTTTCACCACTAAAGGCTCACCTGGACCACCAAATATGATGTCAATTCATGTGGCACTTAGGAAGCATTCACTAAATACTGGCTCCTACTACCCCTGGGCATTCTGTCTCAATTTGGACAAAAGCCATCATGCTACCAATGTTACAAAAACAAGATTCCTCACATAAATAGCCAAACTTCTGTTCCTTGGCTCATGGATCCCTTGTCGAAACATACGTGAGGGTCAGAGGGCGAATGGAAGGGTTTGAGGAGAATGGTGGAGGGATTTCTTTGAAGAGAGTGCCTGCTATGCTCTAAGCCACTCTCCCTATTAAGGCTTATTAGCTGATGCCTAATACAAACCTGGGAAACTAAAGGGCCTATGACTGAACATCTAGAAAGCAGGCGGAGTGGCCACCCAGGTATTTCAGGGGTAGGGCCCGGATGTGCTGCTCCTCAAGAGTTGCAGATGTGGGTTTTGCAGGAAAGAGCAGGCATGGAGTCGTTTTGGGTCCTATCCAATAGAACTGGCCAGAGGGGTATGGAGACTCAGTACAGAAGTTGGTGGTGGGGTACAGCCAGACGCCCAGGGGCGAAGGAGAATCTCAAGCAAACACCCAGAGTATTGCTTCTTCCAGGGCCGAGGGACCCACAGAAACAAGGGCCCAGCAGGAAGCTGTCCCTGAGCCGGTCAGTCGTAATTATCTGCCTGCCTTCCCCTTCTACCCCTAAGCACAGCCAGGTATAATGTGCCAAGTACAGAGCATGCTGGCTTGAGCCAAGGGACAAAGAGTTCCTTACTTTTCCAGGATACAAACCTGGACTTAACACTTGTGCTTTAATTCACTGAAAATCACATTATGAACTGCTTTATTAGTGGGGGAGAGGGAGGGAGGCAAACCAAGAGAGACTCTTGAATGCCGAGAACAAACTGAGGGCAGATGGGGTGGGGGGAGGGGAAAGGGGATGATGGGCATGGAGGAAGGCACTTGTGGGGATGAGCACTGGGTGTTAAATGGAAACCAACTTGACAATAAACTATTATAAAAAAAACAAACGAACATATTGGGGTAAGAAAGAATGAGAACATTATAAAAAGAGATCAAAACGTAACCACCAAAAAAAAAAAAGACTGCTTTATTGGCAACAGAACCGTTTTGCAGATCTCAAAAGCTGTTTTCCTAATTTTATATCTTATACCTTCAAATTTTGGGATGGCCCTAGATTTTACCCTACTCAACCCATTAGCCCAAGTTCACCTCCAATGAGGAAACTCTTCATTCGCTTGAAGGTATAGGGACTCTCCTTTTGTGTAAAAACCTGTAGCAAAATTAGTGAGTCTTATTCTAATCAAATTAGCTTTCAGGCAATGAATAATTTATAAAGCAGTGTATCATTTTTTGAAAATCACAAAGAAGAATAAAAAGGAACTTGAGGGCACTCTGAAACAACTGAGAAAGAAGGGAGGGTCTCAGGAGGCTAATGTAGCTCACTGCACACAGCAGCAACTGCCATGGATTCCAATTAAATATGACAATAGTCTATTCTCTCTCTCTTTTTAAATGTTTATTCATTTTTGAGAAAGAGAGAGATAGAGCATGGGTAGGGGATGGGCAGAGAAAGAGGGAGACACAAAATCTGAAGCAGGCTCCAGGCTCTGAGCTATCAGCACAGATCCTAACATAGGGCCCGAACTCACAGCCGAAGTCGGACGCTTAACTGACTGAGCCACCCAGGCACCCCGTCTATTCTTTCTTCTAATAAGAAGACTGTAAATCCACTCTGAGATCTATAAAAGGGATAATACAAACAGCCAAAGGTTACTCAGAAGCTAAAAGTGTCGATTCTAAATAGTTTAAAAAGTTAAATGTTACTGATTATTATTAAACAATAACTACACAGAGACAACTGATATTTTTAAAAAACTACCTTTGAAAGCCTGAATTCAGGGGTGCCTGGGTGGCTTGGTTGGTTAAGTGTCTGACTCTTGATTTTGGCTCAGGTCACAATCTCATGGTTCATGGAACAGCCCCTGCTATCAGTGCAGAGCCTGCTTGGGATTCTCTCTGCCCCTCCCCTGCTCATGCACATATGTACACGCACTCTCTCTCTCAAAATAAATTAAAAAAAAAAAAAAAGCCTGGATTCATACTCCCACAATTTTTACAAAGAGCCTGCATGACATGGTACTAGCCACAAAGATGACATCTAGTAAATACTTAGTTGCACTACTTAGATACTTCATTCTTTGGAAGACTGAAGGCTGAAGGTTCTTTGCCTTGTAACACAGCACCAAAGAATGAGAAATGTAACAATTTGTTCACCTTCTCACCAAAACAAAAGCATGCAGTGTTCAAGTAGCATGTAATCTTACCCAAGACATCTTTCTCGTGCTCAGGAACAAGCACTTTCCACTTAGACTCCTCAGGATCCGTGAAGTCGATGTTGATCAAGCGATAGTTGGGCGAATGGCGATTTGTCTTGAACGTGAACAGCGTCCCCTCATTGGTCACATAGTCATATTCTCCTTCAAAGTTGTCAATCAGTTTTACCCACTTCAGGATTCCTGGTGAGAGAGCAAGCATCCCCGTCACCTCTCCTGTGTTTAAAATGGTGTGGTTTACGTGTGGGGAAGGGAGAATACAAGGCAGACAAAATATCTGAAAATATCTAAGATTTGAGAAAGAGCAAAGACAAATGCAGGGTAAATTTTAAAGTTTTTAAAAATATGAGGAAATCTTTTCCATGGAAAACCTGAAAGAGACTGAAGGACTTCTCTCAGCCCCCTGTCCCATGTAATCTGATAAATCCTCTTCTCACTGAATGTCTCAAATCCGAGCACTTCTTTCTACCTGGACTGCCACTACATCATCGCACATCTTTGTCATTCCTCTTTGCGTCTGCGGTCTACAGTGGTGGTCCCAACCAGGATGATTTCACATACCAGGACACACATACCCATACACACACACCCAGATACACCCACACCCCGACACACGCATACCCACACATGCAAACCCAGACACACACATACCCACACACACCTACACATACACACCCAGAGTCACCCACCCACACATATACCCACAAATCAAACCCAGATACAAATACAAACACAGACACACACCCACACCCAGACACTCCCCCCCCCATAGACACACACACATACATCCACACTTTAAATGCCACTTATAAAAATAAAAAATATAAATAAATAAAAAACACTGGGAAGACATCTGTTTCACAACATATCAGATGTAGACGTTCAGAGTTCATTTCAAAAGTTTTATAAACAAGAGCTCTATGATTTCTAAACTACTGAAAGGCACTGCCAGATCTTACCTATTCTCTAATTAATCTCCTGCCTTAAATTTCTCAGTGAAATTGAGACATTAATTTGGATAGTTCGTTTTCATCCTTGATCTTTCAAGGTGAGTTTACATTGTCTCCTTCATCTCCACAGCATAATATCTTTATATTATTTTTTGTTGAGTTAAATTTATCAAGAAAAACATACTTCCATGGTAGAAAGAAATTTTTTGGGGGTCAGGAGAAACTGAATTAAAACCCCAGCTCCACTATTTCATTGTATCACCTTGAGCAATCTCTTTATTTCTGGCTAAGCTTCATTTTGTCAAGTGTAAACTAGGAAGAGCAAGTAAATTAAAAAATTAAAAAATTATCATAAAGTGATTACTAATACCTACCCCGCAACAAAAACTCAACAAATATTATTTAAAAATGAATGACTAGAATTAAAACTAATAACAGGATAAGGAAGCTAAATAAAATCTATAGCTTTCTAATATGCCAGCAATAACCAGTTAGAAAATATGGGTTGAGGAGGGGTCCTCTCTTACAATAGAAGCAAAATTTATACTTAGGAATGCACTTAACACGGCATGTGGAATCTACATGAAGAAAGCTCTAAAAGCTTCCTAAGAAATCCTAAAAACAACAAAACCCCTGAAGAACTGGAAACACATACCATACCTCTAGATGGGAAAACTCAATATTTCAAAGGTGCAAATAATCTCAGGGGAAATCTATAAATTTATCATAATTCCAGTCAAAATTCAAATGAGATTTTTAGGGAATGTGACAACATCATCCTAAGGTTCACTTGAAAGAACACACATGTAAAAACAGACAATACATTTTTCGTAACAGTGAGAGGGCACTTTTTGCACCATGATGCTCTGAACAAGCCTCTTCCCCCCACTAGCACCAAACGTAACCATCATCCTGATTTCTACACTAATTACTTTACTTTTCTTTATTCTTTTCCTGCTCCAATATGTACCCATAAACACTGTAGTCTAATTCTGTCTTATCCTTAATCTCATGTATGGTGAAGCCATACAACATATATTGTGTCTGATGTCTTTCATATGACATTATGTTTGTGAGATTTTCCTATAATCATTGTTAGTGACTTTTGACTAAATCCCATTGTGCTCAAAGAATACACTGTATGATTCTTAATCTTTTAAAATTTGCTAAGAAAAACATTATGGTCTAATTATATTTCCTTTAATGATTTTTAAATGTTCTTTTGACTGAAAAGAATGTATATTTTGCAGATTTTGGGTGTGATATGCCACATATGTCTATTAAGTCATATGTTAATCACATTGTTCAAATCCATGTATTAACTGATTTGGGGAGCCAATTTTTTCTACCAGGCACAGAAAAGGTCTGTTAAAATGTTCCTCTAAGATTGTAGATTAGATTAATTTTTACTTGTATTTCTATTAATTTCTGTCCTCTGTATTTTGAAATTATGCTGTTCAATATATACAAAGTTAGAATTATTATATTTAAATAAAACTCAAACTTTTAATGGTTATGAAGTTTTAGCTTTAGCAATGCTTTTTATTTCTTATTTTTAAAGTCTACTTCAATGTTAAGATAACTATGTCATTTTCATAGTAACATCTTGGGCAAGTTGTCCTCTGCAGAATGACTGGTTCCAATTATGTTGTTTATCACTTCTGACAAGATTTTCTCTTTTTCATGTCTCTTAACCATTCATGCTTTCCACTTCTTAGTGGGCTGCGTTCTTGGCAATTTCCTTACATTCATATTCTATTTCATTAATTCTCTCTTTGGCTGTGTCTAATTTCTTCAACCTAGTAACTGAATTTTTTAATGTTAATAATCATATTCTTTATAGAAATTCTACTTAGTTGTCTTCCAATTTGGTTTTTCTTTTAAGGATGTTGTTCCTTGCTTACGCTTACAGGCTTCTTGTTTATTTTTTGTAAAAGCAGCATCACATTGTTTATTTTTTAAAGTGTATTTAATTTTTTTTTTTTTTATTCTAGGAGAGACAGAGACAGTGTGAGCAGGGGAGGGTCAGAGAGAGAGGGAGACACAGACTCCGAAATGGGCTCTAGGCTCTGAGCTGGCAGTCAGCACAGAGCCCGACGCGGGGCTCGAACCCACGAACCGCGAGATCATGACCCAAGCGAAAGTCGGACGCTTAACCGACTAAGCCACCCAGGCGCCCCTTAAAGTGTATTTAAATTTAAAATGTATTTACATTAGGATGTGGTAATTCCACTCTGGTGCTTCTGTTGCTCTAGTTCTCATGCTACTGAGTTTCTTTGTCTGACTTGTGATTTCTTTTCTTCTTCTTCTTCGTTTTTTTTTTGATTTTTGACTGTGAAATGATTTCCCTTGAAACATTATCTGCGGGAATTCTTGGAGGCCTGAGTAAAGTGGCACTCGTCCAGAAAAACTTGTATTTGGCTTCTGTTTGCCAGTTGGGAGGCAACCAATCTGGGAGCCCTTTACATTAAATTCTTGGCATAAGGACTTTTGGACCTCGGAGGGACAATCAATACAACCTGTACCCATGTCAGCCTTTCTCATGTTTTAGGAGAATTCACATCCTGCCTCTCCCTCTCTTTCACTAGTGCCAAGGTAAAAATAGGCAGGTTTTCTTCCTACACCTTCCCTTTCCCCAACCTCCTGCTCCCAGCTTCACTACTGGTAGGTTTATTTCTTAATCACCATTTCATTGAGAATATCTCTCATTAGACTGTCCAATATGGAGAACCAGAGGTTTTTATCTTCTATCCCCCTTGCCCTAGGTGGCCATCAGATGGAAACCCAAAGCCCAGGAACATTCCGGAACAATCCAGGATTCCTGCATTCATTTTATCTTTGGTCTCTATGGTTTCACTTCTTTTGTGCCAACTTAGCAATATATTTAGAAAGATATTTTATAAACTTTTTACAGCATTTCAGTTGTTTCAATTGGGAGGTTACTCAGAATATATAATTTGCTGAACTCCCTCAAAGAGAAATCCTTATGATTAATTTTTATAAAGGTTAAGCTGTGAATTCAAGTTTCAATTTTCTTTTCAGTGGCAAACCGCTAACCTCAAAGGCAGGTGACTGCTCAAAGATAACCTCATTTTAATTTACATAAAACAATGCTTTAAAAGGGGAAAAACCAAAAACTACTCCTTAGAAGAATAAGTAAAGAAATAAAAAAAGCCTGGCTAGCAACGCAAGAACTGCAGATAATCAGAAAGGTACATCTGTTTATAGTAAGAATGACGCATCACAATTTTCTGGACTATGACATTTGTAGACACAGAATCTTGGTTCAGAAAAATGTCAGAGTCCTTAAATGGCCCCCTGACAATAAACCATTTCCTGATGTGCAACCTTTATTTCTCAAGAGTAACCATCTTATGCTTTCTGCCTGAAAAGGTCTTGCAGCCACTGTAGTGATATTTATTATGACCCTAGCCACCTCACCCCCAACACAAAAAGTCAATTTTGTAATTTGGTAGATTTTGAAATATCTACCAAAGACAAAACACAGTAGAAATTTCCTTCAGGACCTCTATATAATCAGGAGAGCTTGAAGATGTGTGGCACACTTGTTTCAAATAATCAAGCCCCAGGGAACACCGAAACAACAAAGTTTGTGGTTGCTATCTACCAAATCCTGGAGTATTAACCTGAGTCATAAATAAATACTACAAGTCATAAATTCATTCAAATTTAGCTATGTAGCTGGGTTTATACAAATGAGATTCAAAGGCAGCATGTTTAAAAAGGTGTTCACGAAATCCTTTCACTCTCCTGAAAACCCTGCTCCTCGGGGATTTGGCACAAAATAATTCAAGAGAAATTGTATTTTGGTTGAACAATGGGGCTCACTCAGTTTTGTTATTCACAAGTTAAAATGCTATTGATTTAAATGGAAAATAGAAAAATTAATTTAAAAAAGAAACATGGCTTAACTCCCAAACCATCTCACTTTCTGCCAACCTTTTCTGAGGTTCTTTTCTTTGTAAGTGGCATTATTCACTCTGACGCCAACAGAATTCAATTTCCAAACTTCTCCACGTTATAGTTAAAATTACTTTTTATAGACCGGGTGCTTGGTGGGAGAATGATTTGTTTGCTGAGTGAAGGTTAGCTTAAAATAAGTCATCTTACACTTTCCCGAGAGCAAACTCATTACTTTTATTGCTTTCTTTGAAAATCAATGGTATTAACTATGTCCCATAGAAAATGTTTTATAAGCTCTCTAGCAATAGGAGCCACAAAGTGCTTTTATACTTTCTGAAACACTATACAACAACAATAAACAAATACAAAGTGAAGTCATGCCCTGAAACTGAGAGGGCAGATCGCTGCTGTTCTCCTTGGCCTGACACCTTCCTTCCATCCCAGCTGCCTCACAGGGATGGTTAGAATACAGGCTTGGGAGTTTAAAATGACGGGAGTCTGAATCTTTACATGCCATCAGGAAAGCGAATTGGCCTCACCATCTCGTTTCCTGGGGATAACAGCATGTGCTCCTCAGAGGTTGCTGAGAAGACTAAATGAATGATCTACATTTGTAGCTCAGAATCTGGCACACAGCAAATGCTAAACAGTCAATGCTTACTACTATTCCAAATAATCCCAGCTTCTTCAAATGACAAAAATAAGCTAAATGTGGCTTCTGAACAGCATGATTTGTTAATAGTGAACTTTTAAAATCTAATTTCCATCTGTCACTGCACACAGCTATTTTCCTAGACTAAGCCTTTAAAATCGCTCATTGTAAAATTAGAAAAAAAATACTAATTTTATCACTATTACTTATTTTACTTCAAAATTAATGTTTTGCATATTTTTATGCTATCTTTTGATGTTCCAATTCCTTTTGTTTTGCATTCCCACTCTGAAATACACACTATTTTCTAATAACTCCCTGCCTTTCATAGAAGCCCTCCTCGCCTTTTGGTCTGGCTCTTAACACTCACTCAGCTGAGTTTGTGAAACTCTGGACAACTTGTTTGTTTCAAGTTTCCCTGATGTTTATCTCCCCCTTCCACAAGTTTCCCCAATGTTTATCTCCCCCTTCCACACCACTCCTAAAAGATGCCCTAGCCCCATGAGGCATGAACCGAGTCAGCCTTGCCTCAGCTACCTAGAAACAAGAGGTCATGTGCCCTGCATTAGCTAGAGATGGCCGAATGGACAATTTCAGTGTCTGACAAACACTGAGGTTCCTCTTATTGTTATGTGTAGCATGCAGTGTAGATTTCTTTCTTATGCAGAAGAGATCTATTTTACATGAATGACATGGAAGCACTAAAACACAGACAGGCTGAGTGCTGAAAACTTCATCAGTCCACAAGGATTGAATTTTCAGCAAAAAAGGAAAAAGCAGAGGGAAAGGTTAGTGAAAGTCTGGATGAAGTAAGGATAAGCTGGTATTTCCTTACAGAAATCAATTATGTCAGCACTATCTGTCTTTTCTGCCAAACACTTCAGAAATGCTGAGATACGGGCAAAAGACCACTTCGGGCGTGTCTTAAGATGGCTACATGGGTGTGTTAAGTGTGTCATGTTACTAACAAGGACTTTAGACACTGACAGTGCTTTTCACCTAATAATCGCTACCTAAGGATTCTGTTTAAAAACTAACACAAGTTTAAATACATTCAGAATAGGGCCAAATGGTCAGCATCTCTTTTGATGCTGTTTACCCTATAAAATAGGAAATAAAGTATCTGAACTTTAACAGAAAAATCAAAGAACCAAAGAGAGAGGAAACAAAATAAAGAAAGCAGAGGGGAAAGGGAGGGAGTTTTGAGTTTTTAAACTGTAGAGATGTCCCAACTGTAGCCTGGACACGTGGGCTGGGTCACAGCACTGCTGATACGCCCTGAAGCTGCGCACGGGCGATCTCTCAGGTACCGTCCAGCAGAAATGACAGCCCAGAGTGGGGCACCGATACATGTGTGCTTTGTAACTAAATATATGATGCTTACACAATCCCACATTTTAGACTGAGACATAATCTATTTGTTGAGTGTGAGACAATGGAAGCAGCCAAATGTTAAAGTAGTAATCTCATACTTCTCCAATGAAAATATTTAGAAAGCTAAATATTTATATTGAACACTAAGATAAATATGCATAAAAGTATGTTGAAAACCATCATTATACACTTAATATATACATAAAATTTTAATAAAAATTTTTAAAGTCCACATACTTGAAAAAAGAGCAGATCTAAGGCCTGATCTTTAACTATAATATAGAAAATCTGTGAAAATTTATTCTGAATTTAGTTCATAGGAAGTAACTTTATATATATGTTGACCGTTGAACAATGTGGGGTACAGGGATACCGACACCCTGCACAGTCAAAAATCCACATATAATTTTTGACTCCTCCGAAACTTTACTAAGAATAGACTGTTGACTAGAAGCCTTACTGATAACAAAACCAACCCATTAACACATATTTTGTCACCTTATATGTATTATATATTGTATCCTTATAATAAGGTAACCTAGAGAAAACTGAACATTTAAAAATTCATAAGAGAAAATACACTTATAGCACAATACTGTAGTCATTATTAAAACTAACAAAAATCCACGTATAAGTGGACCTGCACAGCTCAGTCTGGGTTGTTCAAAGGTCAACTGCATATTCAAAATAGGATAATAAACTTAGGAAATGAGATATATATATATATATATATATAATTTTTAAAATTCTTAATTAAATACAGAAAACATAACTATGAAAATCCAGACACAAATCATTTTCTTCCAAGGTTCAGGATGATTAATTTCAACTAATCTGTAGGCATGAATCACATTAAGAATCACAGGAGTCAAGCCCCAGCTGTCTTTTCTACTGCAGAACTATTAAATTGTCATGCCAGCCTGGTGTCCTAAGTGGTTCTTCACTTTTGATCTTAAAAAAGGAACAGAAAAAGAGAAGGAAAAATCTTCTGCTCATACAATATACACGACTGGAGAAACACGGTCTGTACTTACTCATCATTCTTAGAGTTTCATAAAGGATAAAAATGTAACTAAAAAAATTTAGAAGGCCAGAAAAATGAAGATTCAAAACGCTTACAGGAAAATGAAAGTTACTGATGAAGAATGGCTTATAAAAGCAGGGCCACCTGAGCCATAAAGAGCAACAACATCATTCAAGACAAGCTGGTACCACCTTCTAGGAATCTATGTGAAAGAAAAGTATTATCTCACATTTGTTAAAATGGTAAAGAAAACTTTACTCAGGACTCCCGAGATAGGTGTCAAGACTACATCAATAAGAGAGACAGAGAGAAAGAGAGAGAGCAGGCTTAACTCCAAAAACAAAAAAGGGAGCTGGGGATTTATAGTCGATGAGTAGAACGGACAGAGGGGTGGTCTCTAAGAGGATACATGGAGTAGGGGGATGCTTGTTAAAATGGCCTACTAGTATTCATGGTGAAGGCAGGTCAAGGTAATCAGATATCACGATATCACGAAAAGGGAGGGATGAGGAATCTGATCAGATATCAAGGGTGATCAGAGATGGAGGGTAGAGGATTCTCTTTAAACTGATTTAGTAAGATTCTTGCTACAACTGAGCTGTGCTGGCCCAACAAAGGAGTAGGAGGCTGAGGAACCAAGGCTGAGGCCTGGTTGAGAAGAGGGCTTAGTCGGATGTCCGACTAACATCCGGCCAAAGACAGACTCCTTGTTATCTATTGGCACCGTTCAAGGTGCTGGGCACTCCAGGGAACAACACAGACAAGGTCCCTGATCTCATGCAGCTCACAAACACTCACACACAGTGTTGTTGTTGTTGGTTGTTTGTTTTTGTACAGTGAGAGAAAGAAATCAGAGTAGGGGAAAGGAAGAGAAAAGCCAAATGCGGGAGAAAAGGTGTCAACCATGTGGGAACTGCTAGGGCAAAAATCCCTCTTCCCAAAAGAAAGAAGATAGCAACTCAGAAGACATCTCTGGCAGCCAGCACAGAAGAGGGTGTGATATTCTTTGGAGGGCACCTGCTTAGCTGTTTTGAACACCTAGGAAACTGTGTACACAAACTTCTAAGGTCTAGATGATATGTGTAGTGCTGTTTCTACATGATGGTGAATAAGGGAAGACAGAGGTGTTACCTGCTCAGAAAGGTCAGGAAAGGAGCAGCCACCAACTGGAACCGCAGTTCCAGTGGAAAGGCTACGGGTGCCTTTCCACAATATGTTCATATTATTAAGTAAAAATACTACACATGTAAATGGAAATGAAGTTCTCCAAAGAGAGGCAAAGAGTAACAGGTGAGAGATCAAGCAAACAGAGTGGTGAGCAGGAAAATGGTCAGAAGGTTGGGGAAGAGAAATAGAAATGTACATGACAAGAGTAAATGACAAAGGAATCTAGTTTCAAGGGAAACTCTTTTAACCCTTGATATTCTAAGACTTTTTTTCCATCCTGTTTTTACGTAGTTTTGTTTTCTCTATGTGCTTTTTTCCTATGATACTATATAGCCATCGGCTACTTTTTTGTGCTTTTTGTGATTCTCATTTCAAAATGCACAGGGGCAGAAATGCTACCTAAGTGAGATTATTTAGTTTTTCAGACAAGCAATTCAGCAGTGCCCTAATAAACAAAGAATTAATTTACATGAAAATGCTGAGAATTCTCCCTGCCTTTAAGGTAAAAAGGATTAAAATCATAGCAAAAAGGCTTTAGGTTACAAATTTCAGCAATACAAAATGAAAGATTTCAGAGGTGCCTAAGTGGCTCAGTCTTTGAAGCTTCCTACTCTTGATTTCATCTCAGATAATGATGTTACAGTTCCTGGGATTGGGCCCCACGTCAGGTCCTGGGCTCTGTGCTGACAGCATGGCGCCTACTTGAGATTTTCTCTCTCCCTCTGTCCCTCTCCCATCCTTCCCCCTTCTCTCTCAAAAATAAATAAATAAATAGAAAGATAGATAGATAGATAAATAAATAAATAACATTTTAAAAATGAAGGATTTCATAACACTGGATTCAGTTTTCAGTCACTGGCTATTCAAGTCTAACTCATCTAATAGTTAACTGGCACATTTAGCATTTAAGTTAAATGTTAACTATTCTTCCCTTAGTTTAACAAATATAACAAAAATGGGGGAGCAGGTAAGGAAATAGCAAGAAAAAGATCCTTGGCAGTAGTCATGGTTACCAACTGGGCATATAAACCCCCGAAATTTCAATTATCAACCTATATATAATTAGACAATTTCTCACACAGTCTCACACTTAGAGACATACCTATTTATGTTTTTGTCAATGAAAGGACCTTTCTTTGATTATGAATCTGGTTTTGCAGAAAACAAGTCAATAACAAGATCTGTCTTTAGAGTAGCTTTGATACTGAAGACAACCATTTATTCTGGGACATTCTCAATCTATTTTACAATGCTACCCAAAACCAAAGTGTACTGATTCCAAATCTTCTTCTTTGAGGCAAGAAACAAAGGAAAAAAGAAAGGAGGAATCCTTGAGAAACTACTATATGCCAGAAACTCTGCTAAGCCCTGTCCAATACCTCTTCGTTATTCCTCACAATTCCTCATGAAGTAGGTATTACTTCCACAACTGTAGTCATGGAAATAATGGGAACATTGAGAGAAAACATTCCCATCCCTGGCTCACCAGCTATTTAGTTATGGAGCTGAGACTGAAATTTAAATCTGATTTGAAAGTGTTCTGGTTATTGTTTCAATATATCCAACTATAATTAATAGGGGTATTTAAAACTTTTTAATGATCACCATCTCAATCTGCTGTGCTTCCTGTTATAAACTAAATATACTTTACTTAATGTCTTCAATAATTCAAGTCATATATAGTACTTGTTTCTTTAAATAGTCATAATCCTATTATTGACTCATAATGAACATTTAATTTAAAAAAAACAAAAAAACCAAGATCTCTCTGATCTTGTCCTATGCGATTGACTTTGAACCCAAGCGTGCAAATGGATTTCCATTTTATTATATTAGCACTGGCCAATCACTGTAACTGTCAAGAGCTTTCAGAATCCCAGAACTGCCATGCAAAAGAGTAACTACTCTGAGGTTTATGTTACCCACAAATTTAATGCTAGTAAAGCAGTAATTTAAAAAAGATGGCAGGCTTGGTTACCTCCAGAATTTAACAGCTACTACTGGAAAACATTCTCCAGTGCGTTCAGTATGCATATCAGTGTACGAATCAACAGCTTCAAATCCACCTATCCTATTATTCACTTCAAAGTCTATAGGATATCACATGCTTTTCTAAGTGCCTCAATGAATTCCAAACACTGGTCATTTTAGTAACCTTATTAGAAAATGAAATCAGGTTAGCATTATAAAACTTGTTTGTTCTATTCCTCTCCACGTGGTTTTCTCTGAGGTCACTGTGATGGTCTTTTTGAAATGTCAACTTGGCTACGCTAATGTCCTGAGTTAATCAATCAAACACTAATCTAGGTGTTACTGTGAAGGTATTTTGTAGATGTGATTAAAGAGCATGATCAGTTGACTTTAAGCAAAGGAGACTATACTAGATAATTCAATCAGGTGAAACACCTTCTAATGGAGCCAGGCTTCCCAAAAGGGAATAAATACTACCTGCGGACAGCAGCTGCAGCCTGTGCCTGAGAGTTCAAGTCTGTTCTTCCTGAAGGCCTGCCCTATTAATTTCAGACTTAACTAGCTAGTACCACAATCACATAAGCCCATTTCTTAAAATACATGTCTTAATGTAGATCTCCTACTGGCTCTGCTTCTCTGGTTAAACCTTGACAGACACCTTCACAAGCCATCAATAGCTCACAAATACAAAATACCCAGGGATAACTTTAACAAGTAATATGTGGTTAGGGAGCATGTGGCTGGGTCAGTCAGTAGAGCATGAGATTCTTGATCTTGGGGTTGTCAGTTCAAGACCCACATTGGATGTAGAGCATACATAAAAGTTGCAGGGCGGGGGTGGGGGGGGGGTGGGGAGACAAGACCAAGAACAAAATACGTGGTTCCACTGAGAGGTCTAATACCAAATAAATTTATAGGTTTACGCACAGTCCTGTCAAACATACATCTGGATCATGTTCAGATCATGACAAAATAAGCTTAAAGTTCCTCTGAACGTATTAAAAAGAAAAAGAGAGAACTTAAGAAAATAATAATTGCTAACATTTGCTGAATGCTTACTCTGCACTGGGTTCTTTACCTAAGTTGCAAAAAACCACCTAAGAAGTGGAGAAGACCAGGTAATTCAAGGATAAGATCAAATTGGGAGGGCAGGGCAGGATGTGGCTTATTTTGTAAATAGGGTCTTCCTATCTGAATGCATCATAGTCATTTATGATTTTTTAGATGCTTCCTTTTTATCTCCTTCATGTTCATCCAGGGCTTGAGTGTCTGGAATTCTATTTGTGATGGCCTGGTGAACCTCCAAACGGTCCTCCTTCCAGAATCTCAGTCTCTGGGTCCTATAGCCTGTTCTCTAATTCCTCAGTAAAGAGGCAATGATAAATCGAGGGATAAAAAGCATGTAAGGTGAAAAAAAACCAGATAAGGACTAAGGGATCTGGAAGAAAATGGTTTCCCCCAGTTCTGCCAGCCCTTGTAAGTTTCACTCAACGCATTACTATTATTAAAGTGGACACAGCAATCGAACCTCAGTGTACCAGGAAGAAATTCTCTTCTCCATATTTAGAATAAATTAAGCAATCTGTGTTTTTTGTAACATATATCATTTAATAACAAGTCTATCTAATAATTTAAAGATACAACAAGGTAATAAATAAAAAATGAAACCAGCACTCTCTAGAGGGAGATGGCTGTAACTGGAATTTTTAATAAAAATTTAATAAAAACTGGAGAAAGGCAAAGTCCTTCCCACCATCTTGGCCTCACACAGGAATACAGTCAGGATGACAGCACAGAAACAGCTAGTCACTGTTCGTTTTGGATTTCATTCTTCAGAGGTTCAGGTCTGTGTACACCTAGACTCACAACTCATCTGAGCAATTCTTGGGTTCTGGCTTTGCTCCTGTCAAAGAATGTGAAAACTAACATGGTTGATACAATTGTCTTTTGAGATCAAAATGGGTGCATCTTTTTTTTTTAACAGGAAAAAAAAAACCCTCACATGTCTTCATGAAATGGATATATACTTCACACCTGAATAAATCTGTGGACTTCATGCTACGGTATCTGTGAATGGCACTCTGCAGTATCTAAGAATGTCAGGA
The DNA here is from genome assembly GCA_017311185.1 of Proteles cristata cristata. NCBI lineage: Eukaryota > Metazoa > Chordata > Mammalia > Carnivora > Hyaenidae > Proteles > Proteles cristata. The sequence goes on from JAESUZ010001232.1 coordinate 3,856,242, forward strand.
TGCCAATCTTGTTCAGGGAAGTTTAAAAATGATGCAATGCCCGATCGATAAGAAAAACAACAACTGTGTATTTTCTTACCACAAAGTAACATAAATAATGAAGTAATCTAATTAATTATTAGAAGTGCACTCAATATTGTATAGTTTGAAAATCTGTGTCACTATACCTAATATTTATTTATTTTACATTAACCAGATAACAGGTGATTAGTTTGGTGCCCTTATCTGAGTGCCAGTCTATCTGTACAGTTTCTGGTTCTGGGAATTCTCAGCATAGAACATTATGCAGCTGGAAAGCTTTCATGCTTGAGGACGGTGCTGGTATGACACAGATGTTCAAAGAGAACAACATTGAAAATGAGTCACCTCCACAATTTGTAACTAGCTGTACTATGCTTGCTATCATGATGTAGAAGGCTTTCCAGGAAGCAAACTAGGCTGTTATTATGCATGTGGCTCAGTGTTAAGAAACAGTCTTAAGAACCTGTTAACCTGGCAAATTCTCCCCAGTCTCTTACCTTAGGCTCTGACAGTTTGCACCATTACATCTACACAATTATAAGGGTTTACAGACCAAAGGGCTAGTTTCTCCTTAACACTCTTCAACTGCAATATTCACAGGACATTTTCACATTCATACGCAAAATACATGGTTATTTTCTCTCAATCTATGGAGAAAATGCTAGAGCCAACAAATGAGCTTGATTCAATTTTTCTTCATTTTATGGAACAATACTGAAAGAAAAAATATGAACTGAGATGATGTGGTTGAATGGAAGGTTTCTTGGGAAATCAATTAGAAGACCAACATAATTGCTCTTTTAATTGAGCTTTCTGGAATAATTACCTGTTTGAAAGATAACTTACCAGTGATGCCATTGGATTCCTGCTGTAGGTCACAGTACCAGAGTCGGTTTACTGGATCACATCCCTCCCTTATTGATAATAAGACATAGCGACCATCGTCAGACAACTAGGAAGGAAATAAAAACAGTGCAGGGGACTGACTAGAAAATATTTTTTTGTGAAAGCATGGTTAAGTAAAAACTACAGGCTAACCGTAAGTGCAACATGTCTGTTCCAAATTTATATGTGGCTAAGAAAGTTAGAAAAAAAAAGACAAACATCAACTTTCACTTATTTTGCACTTACATCACAGTTTAAAAAACAGTGAAATATTCAAGTAGAAAATATCAGTAGATAAAACTGAACATCATAACTCAATGTGATCTTTATTTAAATGTATAGTCTATTCTTTAACTGAAAATACATGCAATCTGCATTTTGAATATCAATATCCCTGACTTTGAATTTTTGTCATGGGTTGCAGATTTTAAAATTGTTGTAAATGAGTAAGAATTAGCAAAATGGGCATGATGCACTCATGGCATCATCCGGTTGCTTTGGAACAACTCTTTCTGGATATCTAGTCACCTCTCCAATAAGAGGTCAAAGACCAAAAGTCTGTGCTTCTGTAGACTTCCTTTATAGCATTAAATAGGAGAATCTCAGGTAGCAAAAAGGATCTTGGTGAACTCATATAACAGACAATATATTATGATTTTTGAGTTGTCAAAATTGATATAAGTGGTATCAAACTCTCTCTCCACACACACACACACACACACACACACACACACTTCCTTTTGTAACTAATTTTGTTCATTATACCTAATTTAAAAAATCAGTCCATGTCAATATATGTATATTTAATTAGTTTGTTTTAACTTCTATACAGTATTTCAATCTAGAAATATGCCACAATTAATTGATCCATTTTCCCACAAATAAATGTATTATTTCTATTTTCTTCCTATTACAACCAACACTTCAGAAAAATTTTGAAGATGTTTATTTGTGGTCTTATGTGTGTTTCTGGGGGTATAACTAGAAGCAAACTTGTTCAGTGGTAAGATACACACATACTCAACTTTCTTAAATGTTGCTAAATTATTTTCCAAGGTGGCTGTACCAACTTACATGTTACCTTTCACAGTGAGTAACAGTTCCTATTTTTCTACATCCTGCTGTGATGCCTAACTTTACCTATCAACTTGGCTAGACCACAGTACCCAGATACTTTGTCAGACATTATTCTGGATATTTCTATGAAGGGTTTTTTTTTTTAATGTTTATTTATTTTTAAGAGAGAGAGTGTGTAAGTGGGGAGGGGCAGAGAGAAGGAGACCCAGAATCCAAAGTAGGCTTCAGCCTCTGAGCTGTCAGCACTGAGCCCAACACAGGGCTTGAATCCACAGACTGTGAGATCATGACCTGGGCTGAAGCCGGATACTCAACTGACTGAGCTCCTGTGAATGTGTTTTTTAGAGATGAACATTTAAGCTGGCAGACTCTTCAAAGCGATCACTCTCTGTAATGTGAGTGTGCCTCATCCAATCAGTCCTCAAGGCCTTAATAGAAAAAGCAGTGACCTACCATGTACAAAAATAAACTCAAAATGGATAAAGGACCTGAACGTGAGACAGGAAACCATCAACACCCTAGAGGAGAAAGCAGGAAATAACCTCCTTGGCCTCCACCGCAGCAACTTCTTACTTGACACATCCCCAAAAGCAAGGGAATCAAGAGCAAAAATAAATGATTGGGACCTCATCAAGATTAAAAGCTTCTGCACAGCCAAGGAAACAACCCAGAAAATTAATAGGCAACCAACGGAATGGGAAAGGATAGTTGCAAATGACATATCAGATGAAGGGTTAATATCCAGAATCTATAAGGAACTCACCAAACTACACACCCGAAAAACAAACAACCCAGTGAAGAAATGGGCAGAAGATATGAACAGACACTTCTCCAAAGAGGACATCCAGATGGCCACAGACACATGAAACGATGCTCAGCATCCCTCCTCATCAGGGAAATACAAATCAAAACCACACTGAGATACCACCTCACGCCTGTCAGAGTGGCTAAAATGAGCCAATCAGAGAACTCTAGATGCTGGCGAGGATGTGGAGAAACGGGCACCCTCCTATACTGTTGGTGGGAATGTAAACTGGTACAGCCCCTCTGGAAAACAGTGTGGAGGTTCCTCAGGAAACTAACAATAGAACTCCCCTATGACCCAGCAATAGCACTGCTAGGAATTTACCCAAGGGATACAGAAATGCTGAGGCATAGGAGCACATGTACCCCAATGTTCATAGCAGCACTCTCCACAATAGCTAAAACATGGAAAGAGCCTAAGTGTCCATCAACAGATGAATGGATCAAGAAGATGTGGTTTATCTATACCATGGAATACTACATGGCAATGAGAAACAATGAAATCTGGCCATGTGTAGCAACATGGATGGACCTTGAGGGTGTTATGCTGAGCGAAATAAGTCAGGCAGAGAAGGACAAATATCATGTTTGCACGTATAGGAGGATTAGGAGGAACTTGACAGAGGAACAAGGGGGAGAAGAAGGGGGAAATGGTGGCGGAAAGGGAGAGAGGCAAACCATGAGAGACTCTTGAATGCTGACAAAAACTGAGGACTGATGGATGTCGGGGGGAGGGGGGGTGGGCATGGAGGAGGACACTTGTGGGGATGAGCACTGGGTGTTATGTAGAAACTAATCTGACAATAAACTATTTGTAAAAAAAAAAAAAAACAGCAGTGACCTTCCTCCCCAAGCAAAAGGGAATTCTGACTTTGCACTCAAACTGTATACTCAGGGTTTCCAGCCTGCCAACCCACCCTTGAAGACTTTGGACTTGTCCAGCCTTCCCAGTCACATTAGCCAGTTCTTTAAAAATAAATCTTTCTCTATATAGGTTTGTACATGCATCCTGTTGATTCTGTTTCTCTGGAGAATCCTAACACACTTACCAACAACTGTTACTATGTTCTTTCAACAAATATTTGCTAAGCAGCCATTATGTGCAAGACGTTTAAAGATACATCAGTGAACAAATCAGGAAAAAATATTACATTCTACTGGAAGGAGATAAACATGGAATTACATAGCGTATTATAAAATGATGAATGCCATGGAGAACATGAACAGTATAGGTAAGGGGGCCAGGATGTGGGGAAAGGAACTGTACTTTTTAAATACAGTACTCAAGGTAGGACTAAGAAAGTGTCATTCCTTTCTCTTCCGCTTTGTATGGTTTCAGATGAGAAATTATTTCCTACCTTTTTTTCACCGTATGTAATTTTGTGTTTTCTTCCTTGGCTGCTTGTAAGATTCTTTAAATTATCTTAGGCCTTTATGCAAATTAATTAATAATGGGTTTTGCTATAGTAGCCTGCTTGAGCTTGTTGAGCATTTTGGATCTGTGGGCTTGTCTACTTTGTCAAATTCTTAACACTTTTGGCCTTTTTTTCCTCCTTTATATTTTTGTGTCCCCTCACCTTTACTGTAGGACTTCAGAAACACAATGTTAGATCACTTAGCACTGCCCCATAGGTCAGTTTTTTCTCTTTTTGGTTTATTTTCAATTGTCCTGTTTTCAAATTCATGACATTTCTGTAGTATTTAAGCCCATGAAGGACATTTTTTGATTCAGATGGTTTACTTTCACATCTAGAAGAATGTTTGGTTCAGTTTAAATTTTTTATTTCTTTGCTCATTTTACTAATGTTTCCTCAACTCTTAAAAATTACTCTATAACAGTTTTTAAAAATTTTTTTCATATTTTATTTTTGAGAGACAGAGAGAGACAGAGCGTGAGTGGGGGAGGGGCAGATAGAGGGAGACACAGAATCCAAAGCAGGCTCTGGGCTCTGAGTTGTCAGCATAGAGGCTGAAGCAGTGCTCGAATCCATCAACCATGAGATCATGACCTGAGCTGAAGTCAGAGGCTTAACTGACTGAGCCACTGAGGCACCGCTCAGTCAGTTTTTTAAGTCTCTGCTAGTGGGGCGCCTGGGTGGCTTAGTCAGTTAAGTTAGAAAGTCAGTTAAGTTAGAAAGTTAAGACTTTTGCTTAGGTCATGATCTCGCGGTTCGTGGGTTCGAGCCCCGCGTCGGGCTCTGTGCTGACTGCCAGCTCAGAGCCTGGAGCCTGTTTCAGTCTGTGACTCCCTCTCTCTCTGACCCTCCCCTGCTCACGCTGTCTCTCTCTCTCTCTCCTAGAAATAAATAAAAACATTAAAAAAAATAAAAATAAAAAAGAGAGTACCCATGATAAATAAAAAACATAACAATGATATATTTCCTTCTGTCCCATTACACAGTAAGATATTTTTACCGTGTCTGCTTTCAATTCCACTAATACTTCTGTGACCTACCTGCCTTTGGGGCATGCTTCTTTTCTTTCACATGGAGGTGAAACTGTCAAAAGTTCACTTTGGCTTGTTCCACTGCTCGCATCACGCCCACATGCGCTGATTCCTTCTATCAGTGCAATGTGATAATACTGAGCTAAATGTCACCTAGACAAGAGTGTCTGAGCATGGGACACTGAGGATTTTCCTTACTAGCAGCAGCAAGTGCTTAGACCCGTAGGAATTAGATTCCAGCTCACCAAAACTGTCCATCCACTTTCTAGCTACAGGGTCATTTTGGTAGACCAGCTGTTTGTCAATCTGGTTCTTTGCATTTATAAATTAATCATAACAGCTATGCATGTCTAAAACGTCCATTGTTTTAAACACCTGGCAGCACACTGGATGTCTTAAGTTAAACATCGTTTACTTAAAAAAAAATCATTTTAAAGCACAGACATAATTTGTACTTGTGAAGCAGAAGTAGGATTCCAAGTAAGTTAGAGTTTCATCAAATATTCTAGAAATCCTGTTCAATTTGGCTGCTCTTTCCTGATGATATTTTTTATCTGAGTTCAGACACAGTTTACTTTAACACACATGAATCATACTTTGCTGCATAGGTTTTTGCCACAAACTACGCATAGTATTGAATGATTAGGTACATTCTTCTCTATTTTTTACTGGGCTCGTTATAGTCTTTTCAGAGGTTATCAAACAGTTTTGGAAAATCCTTACATAAATTTCTGATTTCCATTAATTCTTTTCTCTATTCTCATCCTCACTGTGTTTCCAGCTTACCTGTCATTATGTTTTAAGTGGGTATCTTGCAAATGAACATTAGATTTGACTGAGTTTAAAAAAACCCAACTTGATGGGGCGCCTGGGTGGCTTAGTCGGTTAAGCGTCCGACTTTCGCTTAGGTCATGATCTTGCGGTTAGTGGGTTCGAGCCCCGCGTCGGGCTCTGTGCTGACTGCCAGCTCAGAGCCTGGAGCCTGTTTCAGTCTGTGACTCCCTCTCTCTCTGACCCTCCCTGCTCACGCTGTCTCTCTCTCTCTCCTAGAAATAAATAAAACATTAAAAAAAAAAAAAAACCCAACTTGAGAATCTGTATTCCATTTTCATTAATTGTTATTGCTGATATACTGGCTTCCATGTTCTTAATTTCAACTATTTCTATTCACCTTGCTTTCCCCTTCTTTCCTCTTCATAGTGTATTAATATAAATTTTTTTTTTTATTTTTTTTTTTTTTCGAGGGAGAGCAAGAGAGAGCACAAGTAAGCTGGGGAGTGTAGAGAAGGAGAAAAAATCTAAAAAAAAAGATATTTTTAAATGTTTATTTTTGAGAGTGAGCGAGCACGCACAAGTGGGGGAGGGGCAGAGAGAGAAGGAGACACAGAATCCAAAGCAGGCTCCAGCCTCCAAGCTATTAGCATACAGCCTGATGCAGGCTTGAACCCACAAGCCTTGCTATCATGACCTGAGCCAAATTTGGACGCTTAAATGACAGAGCCACCCAGGATGCCCCTGAGGAAGAAAAAAATCTTAAGCAGCCTCCATATCTAGCACAGAGCCCAATGTGGGGCTCAATCTCATGATCATGAGATCATGACCTGAGCTGAAATCAAGAGTTGGACACTTAATTCATCTACCCAGGCACCCCTAATATAAACTTTCTTATGAATGTTGTCCCTTCTTTGACTGCTTTGGGAGTTATATATCCTATTTTTAGGCTTTTACATGTTTTCCTTAAGCTTTTCATATATATAGTAAATAAACTCATGACTAGAATTTTAGTTCCACCTTATTTTTAAATGGTCCTATACTAGTATCAAGCCACCTTACATCATCACTGTATTAAGCATCAAGAAAAGCAGCCTCATTAATACTTCAGACTTCTGTTTTCTTGTCCTTTAAATCAAAATAGAATTTTTACAGCTTAGTGCTTAAAGTCACAGTATTGCAATCATAAGTGATAGTTAACTCAGCTGTAGTGATTCAGGCAACAGAAAGACGTGGCAGTAAAACTCATGGCCAGAAACACACCAAACCTCTGATGAAAGCTGTGTCTCAAGCACATCTAATGAGTTTTTCTCAGCATTTCTGGCCGGGCTAAATATTGTAGCAGTTTATATTTAATCTAACGCAGGAAGCCCCAAGGTACATTGCTGTTGAGATGCCAATTAAGTCTCTCTTTCTCACTGTAACTCTCTTCATCACAGCCCAGTGATGTTCCATAGCCACTAAACAAATCTGCTAACTGGAAACAACTCTGAATTTTCAAATGTTCAAGGTCTCAGATTTCTAAATCATTTAAATCTGTCATTGTTGACCCCAAATATATAGAAACACACCTTCATTCACTAAAATTGTAACAATGCATATTTAACTACAGCTTCACATTCAGACTACAAGACAATTTTAAAAATGAATTTTGGAGCTCATTGGGAGGGAAAGAGAAAAATAGTGTTAAGGAGGACACTTAAATCTCAACAGAAAAAAATGTAACTTTTCTGAAATCCACATAAAAAGAAAACAGAAAAGCAAGTGAGCCAAGGGCCCAATCAGGCCTTCATGAAATACTATAAATTCAATTTGACAAAATACTGTTTTTTTTTTCTTTAAATAATATGCTACCAGCAAGGATAACTGTCTTCTCTGGAAGCAATTAATCTGATTCAAAAGCACTGACCTGTTGCAACAAAGCTGGGATAAGACTGGTCTGGCCATTTATGGAATCTTAAATCTGTGCCTTTCACAGCTTCCTTCTTCTTTAGGTCTGTATTGTTTCTAACTAATTTTCCTTAAGTCAAAATGACCTTATTTCATGAAAACCTACCTAACAAATAAATATTAGTTAACAAAAAAATTCAAAGAATCACTATAAATCTAGTATTTACACCTGTGTATATTAAATCCAGTAACAAACTGCACTCCATATAATACCAACAGGGATGAAAGCTATCCTTTTTTTTTTTAATTATTATTTTTAAAGCTTATTTATTCTTGAGAGACAGAGACACAGAGCACAAACAGGGGAGGGGCAGAGAGAAAGGGAGACACAGAATCCAAAGCAGGCTCCAGGCTATGAGCTGTCAGCACAGAGCCCAACACAGGGCTTGAACTCACAGACTGCAAGGTCATGACCGGAGCCAAAGTCAGATGCTTAACCAACTGAGCCACCCAAGCGCCCCCATAAATAACCATTCTTTACCATTTAGCTTTTCATTATCCATAACCAGGAGAACCTTGACAGACAGAAACAAATGCAAAAGCCAGTCCAGCCACCACCCCTTGCTTCTAGGTGGGTGGGGCTGGAGACAGCTAATGTCACCACAGTGGCCAGTTTTCACAAAAGCGTCAAGGTGCCAGCCAACCTGCCATCTCCTTTCCAAAGACATGACTAACTAATGTGCCATCCAGTATTTGGGGAGTCAGAGCTGAGGCTGTTTATTAGCCTAGTATCTACTGAGAGTCGCCACTGCTGGCCAAGTTCTGGAACACACAGATCACAGGGCCTTCAGGAGCTCATGCTCTGCTGGGAGACTGACACACACACAATGATAAGCATTACAAAGCACTGGAAGCATAAAGTGCAAAGTATGGCGGGAGTGCAGAGAATGCAGCTAACAGGGAGGGAAGCTGGAGAAAGAATGAGATCTGAGGAGCCTCCGGAGGTGGAATGGCCTCCAAAGAAAAGATTTCTCTTTTAAAAGAGAAATAGAATTCCCCTCAAAATGACTGCTTGAATTCTACCTTCTTATAACCGCTTCATTGGTGTAGCTATTTGGCTCACAGAGCCGTACTTGACATGAGCTACACAGACTCATTCTCAAGTGCACATCCTGCCAACGGACATCAGCATGTACAGTGGATGCATAGTGTGTCGGGGGCCGGAAAGCTCAGCTAGGAACCTTCAGGCCTGTCCTCAGGTTGGAGAGAACCACCTTTCCCAAGGTCACAAATTCTTTCGGGTTCTTCCCACAGGCAATGACTGACTAATGCAAGCATATGAAGGCTCACACCCCTCAGCCCCCAGTCAGGAAAATGCTGAAGGCCAATCCAATGGGGGACTCCCCGAAGGACTGGCTAAGGTCTCTGTAGTGACTGCACACAGTTCAGCTCCCTCCTCTTGCACTCTCACTCCCCAGCACGGGCAGAGATTTTCAAAGCGTTCTCATTCAACTTCCAAGTCTGCTTCCCCAGGAACCTGCCTGTGACAGCATGCAAGTCACAACACCCTGTACAACACAGTGTGTAAACTAGCAGAGCCCACAACTACTGTGCTCTAAGCAGTCCCCGGGCAGGCCCAACAAACAATGCATTTCTCCCAGTTCATCAGCTAAAAATGAAACGAGTAAGCAGATGCAGAACCAGATTATCAGGCTGATCCCTGATAAGGTACTCACTTGAGAATGCAGCTCAGGGCTGTGAATCAACTAGATTGAGAACTCTGAACCTTCCTTATATCTAGCCCAGGAGAAGCCCCGATCCAGGAAAATTCCCAAATAAGGAGGTAAGTCACAGGAGTGTGGGAAGACTTGTTCCCCTCTAACTTTGGTGGTTTCCCATCTTGACATATTTTATGCTAACTGAAGAAAACCTCTGTTAATTGTGGGCTTCTGTTTTTGAAGAGGGTACCCAGTAACAACTACTATACTCATTGATAGTCATCAAAAGGGCATAAGGTGTGGGGTGGTCAGATTTTATACTTTCATTAAAGAAGCCACATTAATTCACTAAGGAGTTTTAATTGCATATATTGTGGTATTAAGCTACACTGAGATAGTAATATTTACCAAGGAAACCCTTGACAGACATCATTCAAACTGTAAGATGGAGTACATATTTTATTTTATTCTGTTACGTTATATGCTGCCCCAACAAACACAAAATTCAGATGACTCAGTGCATTCATGAATATACTTCCACAAACCCAGGAGCCATTAAATCACAGAATTGATAGAGAAATACGCAGCAGCCCGAATACAGCTAGGGGGAATCTAGTCCCCAAAATATATTTTTATAAAATATCTTCAGTTAATGCCTCGTGTAGGTGTGATGGTGATCCATTCAGACCAGAGTCTGGTTCAGGCTGCTCCGTATTTACAAGATGTCATCAGCTTTACCATCCATTTATTTACAGAAATGAGTGTGAAATAGAACTTAAGTGATAATAGTTTCTCCAGAGAATGGGATGCTTATATTTTATTTTAAGCAATAAATCTGTATTATTATTTATTATTATTACTAGCATCATAAAATTTTAAAGTCACTGGATTTGGCTATTCTCAGTCTCAATTCTATACAATCTGAACAGCTAGGCTTTCCAAAGACCTGAATCAACTAGCTTTTCTTCATCTCATGTCAGGAAAAAATGGACAGGAGATCACTTATGAATGTTTTCAACTCCCAATCATTTATCTACAAAGTTGTCTTTCAAAATGACGGGACCCATAGCCAATATTTATAAATAGAGAGCAATTATGTGGGCTTTCATCAAACAAATTACCATTTTCAAAGACCAACTCATGAACTATCTTATGCTAGAGCTACTGAGCTCCAGTCATGTGGTCTTATGTTAACAACTAAATCTCCAGAGACATGGAATTTCTTTGCTAGATAAATAACTTTCATTTAGAACCTAAGAAGCAGTAAAGAAAGGGGTTATTTTTGGTTTTTTTTTTTCATGTGCACTTTTTCAAACTGGGGAAAGTATTCTTTTTTATACTAGTATACATAAAAGAATTGTGTGTATAAAAACGTATACTAAAAAGCAGTGAGACAAAATTGTTAACTTAAAGTTAACAACAGAAGTGCAAATGGATTTTAATAGCTTTGAGAGTTAATCATGTGCCTTCAGAGCAGGAAAAATGTATCAATTTTATTTCACAGTCTCCTCTGAATTCTTTTCATAATAGCTGTGAATCAGAACACCATCTCTTTAATACTAAGTATGTTTCCAAAACTTAATCTACGAAAACTTTTAAATGTCACACTATCATCTACACGCATGGATGTCTTTTCACTTATGGAACTCATTAGGGATCTGTCATGAAAACAGGAGATGGCATCGTACGGAACAACAGGTGTAGTCATAAGCTCATGTGATGTGTGGTAACAAAAACATTTCCAACAGATAGTCATTAAATTGGATTACACAGCTTCCCCGATACAGTGTGGTACTACAGCAGTGGGGGAAAAACAGAAATCAACCCAAATACTATATAATGTGTTCCTCAACATGCCATGAACAGATCTGACAGAAAAGTCTAGGAAAAGAAAATGCATTCAGAGTAAAATGAGCAAAGTGTGTCTACACATAACCCAGCTGCCACAGTTTCCGATCTACCTCGTGTTTCTCTGGCAGAGAAGCTTGGTTGCTTAAGAATCTCCTGCTTGGCAGAGAAGGACAAATATCACATGTTTGCACGTATAGGAGGATTAGGAGGAACTTACCTGAGGACCATGGGGGAGAAGAAGGGGGGAAATGGTGGGGGAAAGGGAGAGAGGCAAACCATGAAGAGACTCTTGAATGCTGAGAAACAAACTGAGGACTGATGGATGTGGGGGGAAGGGGGAAGATGGGCATGGAGGAGGGCACTTGTGGGGATGAGCACTGGGTGTTATATGGAAACCAATTTGACAATAAACTATTTGTAAAAATAAATAAATAAATTAATTAAATTATATTAAATCCAAAAAAAACACCCAAAAACAAAAGGAAAAAAAAAAATCTCCTGCTTATTTTGTTTTCTCCCTTACTGACCAAGAGAGCTCAGGTGAGAAGTAACTGATCAGCAAGTCTAACCCTAGTACTACTACATAAACCAACTAACTCCTGTCAGGAGCTATTTCATGTATATAGAGCAGCACCACTTTCTAGCTTTTTACTCACATTCAGGTCTTTTGTGTGGTTTCCTGACTTTTCTTCCCAACCATGCTGCTGGGATTTTCCCGCACGCTAATCAGCATGATGGATATTATCACGCCATGCAGTGCTGATGAAAGAGAGGACACAGTGATGAGCCATGGACACGTAGTCCGATTAGGAATCCACCCTGGAACTGATATACAGACAAGCACTCAGCCACTCCTGTGATGAACAGAGGGAATCATCAGTCTCCGGGAGCTAGCAGAGAGTGCGTGGCTCTCTGGTACAGCACAAGGAAATGAAGACTCACCAGCAACACTGACAGCTTCCAGCCCGATTACTGAAGTTAAGGTCAAGAGGACAACAGTCCCTTTAAAATGACACACAAACTGAACACGGTGGATATTGTGTCGTGAGCTCCTAAGCCCCTCAGTAACATTTAAAAATGTTTATACGTAATAGTTTACTACAACAAAAACATCTTCCAAAAGGCCCAAGCGTGCCCGTCTCTGCTCCTGGGTGCCGCCTGGCCCCAGCACAGAGGTGATCCAAGGCGAATGCTTACTGGGTGTCTGGGGAATGAATGCAGGAACCGGGCTGACCAGGAAGAAGGCTGCTCAACAATTACTGCTCCAAGTACAAATTATCCAACGAGGATGGGGAAGGAGAGGCAGCATTTCCTGAGGGACAACTGGACATTACTGTGGATGTTTCAGAAGGCAAAGCTGGATGCACACCAGGCCTCCAGGGTCTTCATGTGCCTGGACCTCAGCAAGAGAGGGGAGGGGAAACTAACACCGGCCTTGTGCCCACAGACTCAGGCATCAAGCAGTGATTTCTCATGTTAATGTATGTATAATATATATGTATGCATAAAGTAGTGCAACATATATGTACATATATAATACATATAATATAAAATGTCTACACAAATATACCCATATTTGAATTATTAGGGATAACAAGTGAACATGTAAGAATGGCAACAGGAATACGTGATAAACATTAAGATTAGGATTCCCTTTGTAAAAAGAAACTCTTTTTTCAAGAATTACTATGACAGAATTGGGTTCTCCATATAGAATTCAGCTAGACAGTTACAAAGAGGCTGGGCATTTTCTCATTAATCCTTTCTAAAGTACTTGATACATTTTCAGAATCTTCATTCTAGAGCACCCTCTGCTGGGAAAAGTGGCTCAAAATACTCGATTTCCTTGTTTTTTTAACCCCCCACCCCCAAATGCTCTGGGAATCGCTTTAAAATAAAAATATATTTTTTTTCTGATCCAATAAAAGCTTCTAAAATGTGACAATTTCTTTCTTTTTTTTTTTTTTTTACAAATAGTTTATTGTCAAATTAGTTTCCACATAACACCCAGTGCTCATCCCCACAAGTGCCCTCCTCCATGCCCATCCCTCCTCCCCCCCACATCCATCAGTCCTCAGTTTTTGTCAGCATTCAAGAGTCTCTCATGGTTTGCCTCTCCCCCTTTCCCCCACCATTTCCGCCCTTCTTCTCCCCCTTGGTCCTCCGTCAAGTTCCTCCTAATCCTCCTATACGTGCACACATATGATATTTGTCCTTCTCTGCCTGACTTATTTCGCTCAGCATAACACCCTCAAGGTCCATCCATGTTGCTACACATGGCCAGATTTCATTGTTTCTCATTGCCATGTAGTATTCCATGGTATAGATAAACCACATCTTCTTGATCCATTCATCTGTTGATGGACACTTAGGCTAAAATGTGACAATTTCTATTCTTCCATGATAGTGCCTTTAAACTAAAGCCTATGTTAAATAGCTGACACCACTGTCCCTCGAAGCCAAATGCTAGGCATGTTTCACGTTACCCCCAGGGGTATGAGCCAGCTGCAGGGACTGAGGGCGGGAGGCCTTTGGCTGGCAGGTAAGGAGAAAGAACAGTGGTAACCACCACCCACCTTCCAGGAAGGAGCAAGCCCTGGATGTCACTTTCCCTGGAATGAGAGGCACCGGGAAGGTGGCCAGCCTCCAGTCATCTTGAAAGGACCCTGCAGAATAAGGATGGAAGAGGGGAGCTGCAGAGAGGTGCTATCGCAAGGGAACCCTAATAGGAGCAGAAACCTGGAGGTGCAACCCAAACGTGAGCCAGAGAGTTCATCGTCCACATCAGGGAACAAAACTGAAGGGATCTCATTGCAAAAGGATGCCACGAGGGAGCTGGCACCAAGACACCATCATGACTGCAAGCAGACTGGCAAGAAGATGCTGGCAAACAACACTGGAGAAGAAATCCTGTTCCCTCCTCTGATTCCTCCTCCCTGAGTGGCTGCTAGAGAAACCAATCCATGACAAATAACCGAGGGGAGACACCTGAAGTTATTGTCATTGCTGGGAACGGCCTCATCTGTACAACATCAATTCCAATGTTCCAGTGTGATCGTCCTCCAAAGGGTCCTTCTGTCCCATCATATTCCCTCCCTCCCGTTCCCTACCCCCATCTCCAAGCAACCAATGATCTGCTTTTTGCCATTATAGACTAGTCTGCATTTTCTAGAGCATTCTACAAATGGAATCCAGCGTCATGTACTCCTTTTTTCTGGCTTCTTTCACTGAGCATAACTGAGGTTCATCCCTATTATTAAGTGTATCAAAAGTTTGTTCCTTTTTACTGCTGAGTAGTATTCCATCACAGAGATGTACCACAATTAGTTCATTCATGCACTTCATGATGGATATCTGGGCTATGCTAGTTTGGGGTTACCTTTAATAAAGTCTTTGTATGGAGAAAAAAACCATGAAGCAGGGGGTTGGTTGAGTAGTCCCTCCCCCACTGCACATCCCCCATGCGCTCACCAAACTTGAGGGAGGAGAGGGAAGAAGCATGTCAACTGGAGAGACTTTGCTCTGGACTACAATGGCTCTTTAGTGACAGTTCCAACACCCAAAAGCATCCAGAATGCTATGAGTTCTGTTGGACGGAAGTCAGTCATCCTGGAGAGAGGTGCTGTCACAGGTAACGACAGAAAGACTAAAGATGCTTCCTGATTACAGGTAATGGACTACTCAGTCAAGAAAGACTTGTCCCTGTAGGGAGGCAGAGGAGCTATCTGTGAAGGGTCATAAGAAGGTAGTACCAAGGATAAACAGGAAGTCCTCAGTGAACCTGAGCTGTGGCAGCCCAAGGGAGGATGGCAGCTTGCCAGAGAAATTAACACACATCCACACACTCAGCCACCCACCCCAGAGGGCCCTCCAACTGCACCCACAATGCCCAAACTGCTCTCACATCCAGCAGCCACCACCTTGCCCAGGAGGCCTGCCTCATCGTCTATGAGATGTTGTGCTAAATCCCCTAGCCACAGAATTTCAGAGCTAAAAAAAAAAAAAAGGCCTAGAGGAAATGAAGGAAATAGATCTGGAGAGAACACAGGACCAGAACAAAAACCTCCTACTTTGTGATATAGTACACCGGCTCTCCGCTCAGACGCTGTGACAGTGCTGAAGGTATTAACCTAACACTAGGTTCAAAATGATGATCCTAAAAGCAACTCCACGAAAAGTGAAAGAGCAGTGCGGCACATGCACTGGTGCATGGTCATGAAGCAACCAATGCTATGAGTGGCGTGTGGCACCTGTTGAAACGAGACTCCCCTGGCAGCTGCGGTACGGCCTTGAGGAAGACCATATTGTTTGTGTTTACTAAACCCACTCGCTCTCTTGTAGACTTTCTCTGCATAATCCACTACTGAGGTTCTGATCCAACATCAAGTTCCTTAGGACTCACCATTATTTTTTTTTGTTTTGTTTTTGCTTTTTTCTTTAACTTTAATACGTCTGTGCAGTACAGGTGTATCCCTTCAGTCACTGCCATCCTTTTAACAATTACTGCTGCTGTTTCTGCGAGACCTCTTTCCTTTTGACCAAAGAGTCTGAGTGTGTGTGGTTAGGAAGACACAGGCTGTGGAGTCTAACACACTGAGCAGGCAGGTCCAGCCATGGACTTGCAAGCTAATATCTCTAGCAGGCCTTTTATTCCATCTGAGCAATGGAATGGTCACCTCCTTTGCAAGGCTTTGGTGAAGATTATATCCGACAATTGACAGAGAATGAGCATCTTTTTAATGAATGGTAGAAGAATCACCTCAACTATTTAAATCTGCTTTTCTTTTCACTTGCCCAGTAGAACTGAATATACATACATTAAATGCATAGATGACAGATCTTCACTGTATTTCTAGAAGCTGGCTGCTCACAGCAGCATTACTCACGATAATGCTATGGAATGCCCCACGTACCCATCAATAGATGAATGAATAAAATGTAGATACACACCATGGAATATTATTCAACCGTAAAAAGGAAGGAAAGTCTGACACATGCTGCAACATGGATGAACCTGAGGACTAAGTCAAATAGCCAAGTCACAAAAGGGTAAATACTGTATGATGACATTTATATGAGGCACCTAGAGTAGTCCAACAAAGAGAGACAGAAGCAGATTGATGGTCGCCAGAGGACAGGAGAGCTGGGGAGCCAGGGAGTTACTACGTTAACAGGTCCAGTTTCAGTTTTGCAAAGTGAAAAAAGTTCTGGAGATGGATGCTGGTGACAGTTGCACAATGAAGTGACTGTACTTCATGCTTAAACTTAACTCTATGCTTAAAAATGATTAAACTAGGGGCACCTGGGTGGCTCAGTCGGTTGAGCCTCAGACTTCAGCTCAGGTCACAATCTCAAGGTCGTGGGTTTGAGCCCAGCATCAGGCTCTATGCCGACAGCTTAGAGCCTGGAAGATTTCAGATTCTGTGTCTCCCTCTCTCTCTGCCCCTCCCCTGCTCAGGCTCTGTCTCTCTCTCTCTCAAAAATAGATAAATTTAAAAAAATGATTAAACTAGTATATTTTACCATGATTTTTTTTTATAGTTTATTGTCAAGTTGATTTCCATATAACACCCAGTGTTCATGCCCACAAGTGCCCTCCTCCATGCCCATCTCCCTCCCCACACCCATCAGTCCTCAGTTTGTTCTCAGCATTCAAGTCTCTCATGGTTTGCCTCTCTCCCTCTCCCCCACTATTTCCCCCTTCTTCTCCCCCATGGTCCTCTGTTAAGTTCCTCCTAATCCTCCTATACATACAAACATATGATATTTGTCCTTTTCTGCCTGACTTATTTCACTCAGCATAACACCGTCAAGGTCCATCCATGTTGCTACACATGGCCAGATTTCATTGTTTCTCATTGCCATGTAGTATTCCATGGTACAGATAAACCACATCTTCTTTATCCATTCATCCGTTGATGGACACATAGGCTCTTTCCATGTTTCGGGTATTGTTGAGAGTGCTGCTATGAACATTGGGGTACACGTGCTCCTAAGCATCAGCACTCCTATATTCCTTGGGTAAATTCCTAGCAGTACCACAATTTTTTTAAAGTAAAAAAAAAAAGAAAGAAAAAATTGGGGCACCTGGGTGGCTCAGTTAGTTAAAAGTCTGACTCTTGATCTCAGCTCAGGTCATAATCTCACAGTTTGGGAGTCTGAGCCCTGCATTGGGCTCCA
Source organism: Proteles cristata cristata (assembly GCA_017311185.1). NCBI lineage: Eukaryota > Metazoa > Chordata > Mammalia > Carnivora > Hyaenidae > Proteles > Proteles cristata. The sequence continues at coordinate 3,873,885 of JAESUZ010001232.1, forward strand.
TGCTGACAGTGTGGATTCTCTCCCTGCCCTCCCCTGCTCTCCCTATCTCTCTCTTTTTCTCCCCTGCCACCAAAATAAATAAACTTAAAAAAAAACACCTAACTGCGTCATCCGAATGCTAAGAGGGATCCAAGCGACTTGAGTTGCATGTGTATTTTACTATGAAGCTTGTTTCCTTTTAGACCATTTTGCTAAACCATACAAATATTCTGACATTTACTTCTAGTACCCATGTTATTGTATCAACCTAATAAGCTTACCTTCATTAAAATAGCTCTGCTGTAATGAAATTATTAACGTTTAAGCATAAGAATTTCTCTAGGAGGGTATGTCTTTGATTTTATGAAGAATCCAGAGGGAATAAAACTGATTATTAAAATATATTATTTTTGGTTTGCCCCATCAATACCTTCCCCAGCAAAAAACTAAACAGAAACACATGACCTGACATTAAAATGTTTTGGAGCAGCATATTTATCTCCCTAATTGTTGCACTTGGATGAGTAAAGATGTATATTATTTTATAAACAAACACCTATTATCCATAGTAACTAGAAGACTTACGTAGAAGAGGCTGACCTAAGAAGAAAACAGTAGAGGCAATCTACAAATAGAGTTGGAAAAGCCATTAAAAACAAATATGTGAGAAAAATGACAATAACAACTACAGAAGGAAAGCTCATGGGGGGTGGCACTTAAGTGAGAAAGAAAAAGCCTGAAAAAAGAACACAGTTTCAGGGAATGTAAGTGCTAGAAATTCACATTTAACACCCTACATTAAAGTCTGATGAGTTTTTTCTCTACAAAGGGCCAGAAAGTGTTTTCAGCCTTATGAGCCATGGGGCCTTTTGTGGCAACTACTCATCTCTGCTACTGAAGTCTCAAAGCAGCCACAGACAGTATGTAAAGAAATGGTTTGGCTGTATTTCTTGTGTTCCCACAAAATTGTATTTACAAAAGCTGGCAGAAGACCAGGTTTGGCCTGAAGGCAGGCAATAGTTTGCCAACCCCTGGTCTAGGGAAACAAAACAAATAAATATAGAGACAAATTGGAATAAGGTATATCAATGCACATGAACTCAAATACTGTGGATTCCTATTCTACCCTCCAGTGAATCAGACCCATGGGCTGAAGTTCAAATATAAAATGGTTCTTTTTTCTAAGAAACGTAAGTGGCTCCATGGGCTAAAAACTCTCTAGTAGATTTCTCATTCCCATTAAAAATGGGCCGACAGGGGTGCCTGGGTGGTTCAGTAGGTTAAGCGTCTGAGTTCAGCTCAGGTCATGATCTCACGGTTTGTGGGTTCGAGCCCCGTGTCGGGCTCTGCACAGAGCCTGGCGCCTGCTTCAGATTCTGTGTCTCCCTCTCTCTCTGACCCTCCCCTGTTCATGTGGTCTTTCCCTCGCTCTCAGAAATAAACATAAAAAATATTTTTTTTAAAAAATGGGCCAACAGCCCACCTATATCAAAATATTCAGAATGCTTTTTTTCATTTAAAAAAGATTTCTCAGTATCCAGAAATGAATTAACAAGAGTTAAATTTTTACTCCAAGTGCCTCTTAAGTTTTTCCACAGTCGATTCTCAACATACAGAGAAAACCTGGGCCAGTAACTTCACAGACTGAAATACAGTTGGTTATGGTCAAGGCCCCCAAGGAGTACATGAACCATCTACATGATGGGAAAAATGTCCACAAACATACATCTCAATGTAAAAGGTGAATGAAACATGCATGAAGGAGCTGTGTAAAAAGTAAAACACTCACACTCTCCCCACAGTCTCACTTAAACAAAGAAAATATTTGGACGGCTATTTTCCTCACCTCTAGTAATAAGATTCTGAATTTCAAAATGTTCGTGTTTTGCTTTATGTGATTCTGTATTTTTACATTTTTTTACCATAAGGAGGTATGATATTAAAGTTTTATGTGAAAGTTGCAGTTAAAAGGTTTATCAGCTTCATAACTAAAAGTCAGTTTGAAGACTGATATTTTTAAGATAATATTCACTCACTCACGAGACTTATCCATAAAGATCACACAAGAATATTTATAGACACAATTCATGTGACATCGTTTTTGTGGGTCAATTTCACAGTAGCACAATACCTCAGCTCCACCCATCCATTTGGGCTCATCAGGAAACTCAGCACACAAAACATCTTCTGACTGATCGGTCCCCAACACATGGTAACAGAGTTTTTGGTGGAGATTGGTGGAGGTCTCTGTACCTGAAGGAGTTAAAAATGTATATACTGAAGTACAGCTGACAATTTTAAGAAAATCTATCCCACTGGTACTGTACAATGCTAGAAATATTTTAAAAGTTATCTATATGGTCATAAGATACAAAGTTTAATATGTAAAAGTTAACTGCTTTCCTATATACCAGGAACGAATAGTGGAATTTGAAGTTAAAAACACAAAACCAATAAGGACATAATATACACTATGTGACCACAGTTAGTAACAGTTAATAATACTGTATTGCGTATTTACTTTTTTTTTTTTTTTACTTTTTTATGTTTTATTTATTTCTAGAGAGAGAGAGACAGCGTGAGCAGGGGAGGGTCAGAGAGAAAGGGAGTCACAGCTGAAACAGGCTCCAGGCTCTGAGCTGGCAGTCAGCACAGAGCCCGACGCGGGGCTTGAATCCACGAACCGCGAGATCATGACCTAAGCGAAAGTCGGACGCTTAATTGACTAAGCCACCCAGGCGCCCCTGTATTGCATATTTAAAAGTTGCTAAGACAGGACCTGTTAAAAGTTCTCATCATGGGGTGGGGTGCTTGGGTGGGTGAGTCGGTTAAGCGTCTGACTCTCAGTTTTGGCTCAAGTCATGATCTCAGTACCCGCATTGGGCTCTGTGCTGGCAGTGCGAGTCTGGGACACCCTCCCTCTCTCCCTCCCTCCCCATCCCCCCCTTCCCTGCTCACGCTGTCTCTAAAGTTCTCATCATAAGAAATAGAATTTTATAACTATGTACAGTGATGTTATTAGGTGTTTACAAAACTTATATGATCATCATTTCATAATATATACAAATATTGGATAATTAGATTGTACACCTAAAACTAATGTTATATGTCAATTATACCTCAATTAAAAAAAAACTGACATTAGTCATTTACCATTAGTACCCCCTAAAATAAAATGCTTAAGTACAAATCTAACAAAATATGTATTAAGACTTATTTGAGAAACACTACAAAACTGACAAAAGAAATAAAAAAAGAGCTAAATGGAGAGATGTTCCACGTTCATGGATAGGAGTACTGTCATGTCAATTCTTCCCCATTTGATAGATTCAATTTAATTTCAATAAAAGTTTCAGCAAGTTATTTTGTGGATATTGATGAGTTGGTCTTTAAGTTCATGGAGAGTAAAAAAAAATCAGAATGGCCAACACAATATTAAAGGAAAAGAACAAAGTTAGAGAACTGACACTACCTGACTTCAAGATTTACTGTAAGTAATCAAAACAGAGTAGTACTGGCAAAAGAACAGACAGATAAATCAATGGAACAGAGTAAAGAGCCCAGAAACTCTTATGTAGGTCTCTACATAAATATAGTCAACTGATCTTTGACCAAGGAGCCAAGGTAATAGAATAGAGCAAAGACAGCCTTCTCAACAAGTAGTGCTGGAACTGAACATAAACATGGGAAGAAGTGAATCTAGACATAGACCTCATAACCCTCACAAAAGATAACTCAAAATGGATCACAAATCTAAACATAAATGTAAAACTATAAAACTCCCAAAAGATAACACAGAAGATGACCTTTGGTTTGGCAAGGACTTTTTAGATACAATCCGTGAAAAAAAAATGATAAGCTGGATTTTATTAAAACAAAAAATTTCTACTCTGTAGAAGATGCTGTCAAGAGAGTCAGACATGTCACAGATGGGAGAAAATATCTGTGAAAGACACATCTGGTAAAGGACTAGTACCTAAAATTTACAAAGAACTCTTGGAACTCAAAAATAAGAAAAGAAATAATCCTATCAAAAAATGGGCCAAAGATCTAACACAAACCTCACTAAAGAAGATATGCAAGGGAGCCTGGGTGGCTCAGTCGGTTAAGCATATGACTTCGGCTCAGGTCATTATCTCACGGTTCGTGAGTTTGAATCCTGCATCAGGCTCTGTGCTGACAGCTCAGAACCTAGAGACTGCTTTGGATTCTGTGTCTCCCTCTCTCTCTGCCCCTTCCCCACTTGCAATAGGTCTCTCTCTCTCAAAAATAAATAACACAACAAAAATTTTTAAACAAAAGAAGATATGCAGATGGCAAAGAAGCATATGAAAAGATGGTCCACACCATAGGTCACCAAGGAAATGCAAATTCACACATTAATCTACCACCACACACCCCCTATTAGAATGGACAAAATCCATAACAATAGCAACACCAAATGCTGGTTGAGGATGTGGAAAAATAGGAACTCCCATTCATTGCTGGGGGAATGCAAACTAGTATGGCCACAGTGGAAGACAATTTCACAGTTTCTTACAAAATTAAACATATTCTTACAATACAATCCATCAATCACAGTCTTTGGTATTTACCCAAAGTGTTTAAAAATTTACGTCCACAGAAAACCTGCACACAGATGTTTGTAGCAGCTTTATTTGTAACTACCCAAATGTGGAAGGTACCAAGATACCCTTCAATAGGTGAATGGATAAATACACTGTGCTACATCCAGACTGTGGAATACTATCCAGTGCTAAAAAGAGATTAATTATCAAGCTATGAAAAGACATGGAGGAAACTGAAATGCATATTATCATGTGAAGGAAGCCAATGCAAAAAGGCTACATGGTGTACAATTCCAACTATGTGACATTATGAACACGGCAAAGTTACAGAGACAGTAGAAAGATTAGCGGTTGAAGCACCTGGGTGGCTCAGTCGGTGGGTGTCTAGCTCTTGATTTCAGCTCAGGTCATGACCTCATGGTCATGGGATCGAGTCTGGCCTCTCTCTCCCTCTGCCCCTTCTCTGCTTGCTCTCTCTCTCAAAATAGATAAACATTAAAAGAAAGAAAGAAAGAAAGAAAGATTAGTGGTTGCCAGAGGCTAGTGGAGAGGGAGGTGAATAGGCAGAATACTGAGAATTATGAGGCTGGTAAAATTGCTCCGTGTGACACCTCAATGGTGCATACATATCACGTATTATACATATGATTATACATTTGTCTAAACCCATGGAATATACAACACTAAGAGTGAGCTATAATGTAAACCCTGGAGTCTGGGTGAGTATGATGTGTCAAAGGAGACTCAACAACTTTACTTCTTCTAGAGAGAGATCTTGGTAATAGGGGAGGCCTGCATGTGGAGGCAGGGAAGGTATGGGAAATCTCTGTATTGCCTCTTCAGTTTTGCTGTGAATGTAAAAATGCTCTAAAAGGTAAAGGCTTTTTTTTTTAAGTTAAGTATTGGTTGGACATCACTCTGGAAGTAATTCACACATATCTGCTGACTCTGGAGGCTGTTGTGAGACTGAACTATCTTTTTTTTTTTTTTTTTTTTTTTATGAAAAGGCACTAAGCTTTCAGGACAATGAAAAAGAATGTCATACCATAATATAAAAGAAAGCTTTACAGTACTTGGTGACTTTCCATAGCTTTTCCAAGAAGCACACGGTCAGAAATGCTTAGCCTCATTGGTAAGTCCTTTCATCACACAACCTGAGTGGCCGTTTAGGTCCTCTTGACAAGAGAACGGCAAATTACAGCTGGGAAAAGATGGTACCTTTCTGAAATCAACCCTAGCAACTAATCTTTACTATTTTTGCCACTGAAGGCTGAGCCTAAATAATAATGGTTGTGTTTTTCAAAAATTAGTAACATTATTCTCTAACAAGAAATGGCCAGTGAAATACGTTTTTGGTCTCCCACCTGTAAAGACCAACCAAGACAGGGCACCTGAGTGGCTCAGTCAGCTGAGCATCCGACTTCAGCTCAAGTCATGATCTCACCACTCGTGGGTTCAAGCCCCGTGTCGGGCTCTGTGCTGACAGCTAAGAGCCTGAAGCCTGTTTTGGATTCCGTGTCTCCCTCTCTCTCTGCCCCTCCCCCACTCACAGTCTTTCAAAAATGAATAAATGTTAAAAAAAAAAAAAGACCAAGACAACAGGAAATGCCATATGCCACATGGAGTAATGGTACAGCATAAAAAAGGTGATGCTGACAGCTTAGACCAGCAAGATACAAGGTACCTGGCCCTTTCTATGTGGGAAGATAAAGAGTAAAGGAAGAAAGAAAAGAGACTACTTGAACACAACAGGATCTTTGAGCAACTGAAAAGAACAACAAAGGTATGTCCTGCAAGTTAACAAGGAGAAAAATGTCAAGATAAACCAACCAGGTGACCCATAACTTCTGATCAGAGAAAAAGATATGATCACCACAGTAGGAAAATTTCATAATCACCTGACATCATTAAACAAGTTGGTTTTGTAGAAAAACAAAAATCCATCTTCTCCATGGCTCCTTGGGAGATACAACACATTTGTAAATGACTGATTGCAAATAATGGCCCAGTTAGTCATGGGTGTTTATATCTGTGTCTCCACTCCTTGAACAGAGGCTGCTGGCTCCATGGCTTGCTTTGCCAACACCATGCAGCAACACCATGTAGTGCCGGTAGAAGCCGAGGCATCAAAGAGGCTTGGGCCTTTTGGCTCTCCCTCTTGGAATCCTGCTGAGCTGCCATGCAAACCAAGGGGCTAGCCTGCTGGAGGATGAGAGACCACACGGATCAGAGCCCAGGTCCCAGGCATGGGAAAGAGCCAAGCCAAGATCAGCCAACTGAACCGCAGCTGAACACGGACACATGACAGAACTCAGTTAAGTCCAGCAGAACTGCCTGGCCAACTCAGACTCACAAGCAGAATAACCATGGTTATTATTCTGAGCCACTAAGTTTTGGGGCAGTGTGTTACACAACAGTGCTAACTGATACAACATCCTTTGAGGAAACCAGGTTCTACACCAAATAGCTTCCATGTAGGGTTTAGCATTTAAAGTCATATGAAATCACACTTCTATTTAATGAAAAAGGTGCTTCACCTGATAACTTACCATCACTTTTTCCATCCTGCTGGGGATATGAATTGTAGAACATCCCCTTCCCATCATGAGTCCATGCCATACAGCTGAACTTGACTCTCTCAAGCACATCTGGAAGCTCTTTGGCACCATCAACTTTCATGAACTTGATCGTCACCCAGTCTGAGCCACTGGCACTCAGACCATAGGCAAAATATTCACCATCTTCACTGAATGCATAGCCTATGGGGACACAGGAGAAATCCTCAGTGAAGTTGGGGACACAACCCCTAGCCCTGCCCACTGCCCTCTGTGCTGTCTGACAGCGTCCTGTGCCAGATGTGCAACAGAAGGAGCAGGAAACCTGTAGTGAGGAACCCAGGGGGCTGAGCCCAGGCCTGAGAGGGGTTCGCCTCATAAGCTCGGACAAGTGTCTGAACCTCTCTGGGTCTTAGTTTTTTCATCTGTAAAATGATATATTGGATTATATGACCACTCATATACTTCCACTGTTTATATTTCTATAATTCAATAAGCACTTCAGTTAAAAGCAGAGCACATCTGAGGCTTTCAGCATATTTTATTTATACTCTAAAGAGGAGGGAGGAAAAAAGAATAAGGAAACTACTTTTAGAGTAATGACTGGATTATGACACATAGCATATAACAGAACTAAATGGAAGCCATTAAGTAATTTTTGGAATGGATTCCAAACTATTTGAAATCACTCTTTACAACCTCATTTTCTGAGCATTGCTGGCACTCAAGGATTAACATCCATACCCAGGTAAATAAAGCCTGAGGATTGCAATAAAGGCTCACACAGTACATATTTCAAAAGCGACCATGAAAAGGAAAGAAAAGCAACACCATTTATGAACTGTTATGCATGTCCAACTCTTTAAGGCCATGACAGAATGCTCTAATCACTATGTAACACGTGTTGAGAAATCTTATGTTTATATTGGCTTTTACAAATGTAAAGTATGTACAGATAGCATCTGGTAATCTCTAGGACACTAGAGATTTCCTCTTACAGTGTTTGCTAAACTTTAGTAGGGGTTGAAAATTATCCTCAGAAACTCAACTATTTTCAGAAGTACCCTACTATTTTACATGGAATTTCTACTAGTGGTAAATAAGTTTAAAATTTCACAAACCTCCTTGTTAATCTTTTATGATTCCTATGAAGTATTCAGGCTCATCTGTATATAAATACAGGGAAGAGTCTAGAAGGTGATAGAGAAAAAATACTTCATACTCTATATAAATTATTTCTATATAACTGGAAAGTTTTCAGGAAAAAATTAAATAATAATGTATTTGAAATGTATAAAAAATCATACACTATCAAAATAATCTGTATGTTTACCCATACTGTAACCTCCCTGTAATATCATTTTCAGAACACTTGAAGACTGAGGCCAGGTTCCATGTTTAATTTCCCTTTTGATCTATCAGGATTTATACATGGCATGCATTCCCTTAAAACGTTACTGGAAAGAATTTTCGGAGACCCTCTCATAAAGAAGTTCTTTTGATGAGCTACAAGACAGACTTTTGTTAAAATTAAATAACATCCTACACAGGGTATGTTATTACACACAGAACCAGTGTATTAAGTTCATTTACAAGTGCAAGCTCAAATTCACGGAAGGATATTTTTAGTTAGCCGGCTGACATGTTAGTTTCAATACCGATTACTTTCAACACTAATTAGATAAAGGATCGTCATTTACATACACAGCCCATTTAGGAAGAAGAGGGGAAAGAACCATTAAGTGGCTGAGTGGCTCCATTGAAGGGTCTTCCCATAGCGCTGCTGCGCCAGGGCCTTTTGATTCTCCCCTTTGATTCCCACCTAACAATTACAGGACTACAGTGTTCCAATTGCTCAGTTCCACAGGGCTGAACCCACACCTGTGCTTTCTCTACAGAACAGGAGATGCTACAGGGAAACGCTGAGCCAACTTCCTTAAAGTCTAGGATACCAACGAGAGATGATTCTCCGAGTATACAACTATTAGACCACAGAACCAGAGAATAGCCAACTTCCTTCCTTGGAACCAGTGCTCATGGCACAAACATACAGTAACCTTGACGGCCTGTGGAGGTTATCCTATGGTGGAGTTACTGAGGAGACACATGGCCACCACAGGCCAAACTTACTGATTTGGGTTTTAAACTTACATCTTGAGGCAACAGGGTATCAAACTGTCTAATTTCTATAAGACCGGTTTTTTACTTTTAATTCTAAAATACTGACAACAAAACTTTAAAACTCTAATCACTTCTTCCCCACCAAGGAAAGAGATCTTGTGAATATTCTTCCCTGTTTTACATTTATAGTTGAAACATTATTCGTAGAGCTTAGATGACTTACAGAAGATTTTTTTCTACACACAGATAGATCTCAGGGATGTTAGAAGCAATGCTGATGGTATTTAAATATCTCAGAAGCTCTGGAAGCTAATTTGGGTCCAGTGTGAATTATTCTCCAGTTCTGCTTCATGCCACCAGAACGCGTGGCTACTCATGTATTCCAAAGATACTGTGCAAAAATTAGCTTTCCTGATACTGCATCTGTTCCACAATATGATCCACCCCGTCTGGCATTTCAGAGGTGAGGAGACTGCAACAGCATCAGAGCCATGCGTGAGGGCCCTGGGACTCCAGGCGCTCAGCTGGGTAGCACTCACCTCGGAGAGCCACTGTGCCATCGTCGGAGAGTATGTTGGGGTCAAGGAACACCCTGGCTTCACCTTCTAAGGAATCCTGTACGTATAATACTCGCTGGTTCTGCAAACCTGTATTGTAAAAATAGAAATACCTGGGGGACAGAGATGGTCTTTATTTAGCAGTCAGGTTTTCCATTTGTGGGGTACAAATACACAGAAGCAAAAAGAGAAAGAAAGACAACATACAAGGGTTCAATTGCACATGGGCCATGCCAGGGACATGGGGACTAGGATGGAAGTTCCCACCACCTCCCTGTACCTGGAGTTTGTTACCCGAATTGTTTTAGGTCTTCAAATAATGTATCGTAATTCTGCATATTAGCTAAACAGGAACAAATAAAGCCTGCTTCAGTTGCTAAAATGAAAACTGATACTCAAAGAAAGCAGTTAACTTTTTCTTTTCAATGGAGAAGAAAGCAGATCTTCTAAAATGAAATGTTGGATCCTTCCCTCAGCAGGCTGCTAGGGCAGAGGTGGGCAAACCCTTTTTGTACTGGGCAGAACTGCAAATGTTTTTGGCTTTATGGGCCACAGAGTCTCTGTTGCTGCTACTCAATTCTGTAGTTGTACAAAAGCAGCTATGGATAATATGTAAGTGAATGGCCAGGTCTGTGTGCCATTTCAATTTTATTTACAAAAACAAGCGGCAGGCAGGGTCAGGCATGCAGACGGTACTTTGGTGATCCGTGTGTGTGTGTGTGCACGCACGTGTGCGAAAGCGGGGGGGTGTCTAAGAGAAATTCTCAAGTAAAGTTATGATGGTGGTTGCAAAGACTTAAAAGAACAAGAGACTATGTCTAAGTAGGTGGGAAAAGGAGAGGAACAAGAGAGGTGATTAATAGGTGCCACCTCCTGGCCATTTCCATTCCTGGGTGAAAGAAATCCATACAATAAAATCTTTTCTAAGAGCATAAGCCAAAGGGAATTTTAGAGGCAAACAAGTCTCCCTTGCTGTCTACAAATCATCTTATATCACCAATTACTAGCCATAAGACAACAATAACTTCCTATAATCTAGATTTTTCTCCCCTAGGAAGTACCTCTACTAAATTGCTTAATTCATAATTTTAAGACTATGGACAAGAGACCAAAAATTTTTATTCTCCTATTCAAGCACAGAAATGATTTGATATAATAATGGATTAATTCTATCAACTGACAAGTTATTTAGAGTTAGTATTTCAAGATTTTAAAAAGCATTCAATTAGACATGTAAAAAGAAAATTAAGGGGCGCCTGGGTGGCTTGGTCAGTTAAGCATCCGACTTCAGCTCAGATGACGATCTCACGAACCAGCCCCATGTCAGGCTCCGTGCTGACAGTTAGCTCAGAGCCTAGAGCCTGCTTCAGATTCTGTATCTCCCTCTCCTTCTTTCTGACTCTCCCCTGCTCACACTGTCTGTCAGTCTCTCTCTCTCTCTCTCTCTCTCTCTCTCTCTCTCTCTCACACACACACACACACACACACAAATAAATTAAAAACATTAAAAAAAGAAAGAAAATTAAATAAAAGCAATCTCACATACCGTTTTCCTTTCTTGAAGTGGCAGCTATACTTGGGATAATCATACAGTTCAGTCATTCTCTCTTTGTATAAACCTCTGATAGGACATTGTTCAAGAAATGGCACAGTAATCTTGTTCTGGGCCTCAACAAAAGCCTACAGAGAAATATAAATGGAAAAAGCAAGTCAGACATAAAATTTTCCATATGGAATATTATCCACAGATATGTATCCATGAAAGCATATTTTCCCCTCAATAAATGATAACTAGTCCTTACACGGCACTAACTACTATTTACTCATCTAGAACTCACAATTATCTTATGGAGAAGGTTATTTCATCAGCCCAACTTTACAGATGGGAAAACTGAGTCTCAGAGTGGACGAAAAGTCACCCAACATCATACAGCCAGGGAGGGTCAGCATTTGCTCTTGAATCTGCCCTCTTAACAAACACAACACGCTGTAGTAAGATCATGTGAAAGTCAACTACTTTCACACAGTGCCAGGGTGCCGGCCTTTTTACTGAGATCCCCCAAACCACTGGAATTAAAGATACATATACACAGACACTATTTTACCAATTTTGCTTTTGCCATATACTGTCTTCCTAAGGCCTGCTACCTTGTCAACTTCAGAGAACCTTGTTAAAATTTGCAACTAAAGAATATTTTTTTTTAAAACTGGGCAATGGGTGGCATTAAATAAGAAGATCAACAAAAACGGTTTGTAAGAAGGGAAAGGTATGGACTGCAGGAAGTCAGGAGACCCTGGCAACAAAGGCAGGGCAAGCTGCAGGTTTCATAACAGATCAGCTATATACAGGCATACCTGTTTGTAAGTAAGCGGTTAGAAAGTTCTTCATACTATAAAAACTCAGACTCAGAATATTCATGTCTGGCTATTAGTAAGAAATGAAACAAGAATAAATACATAAGCTCTATATTCAATTGAAGGTTCAATCCGATGTCTACAAACAGGTAAGTTCTCAGAGGAAAACTTTAAGAAATTAAGAACATAATACATTTTGAATGACAGGTAAAAATGTGCTATTATCAGACTCCACTTCTGGACGGATCATTGAGGTTCAAGGGCCCATCTTAACTCAAAATGGTCTTCAAATGGGATCTCCTACACTAATCACCAACTGTGCTCTGGAAAACCATGATTCTGTGTTGAGAGAAAGCTGTTCTAAAATTCACTGATATTTATAATGTGCTTGAAAATAAGAGAGAAAGAGTGGAAAGGATGACTAAGATAATGAATAACACTTTTTGCAAGACGATCCATTCAAGAAAAATAAAACTGTTATGGGGCCACCTGGGTGGCTCAGTCGGTTAAGCATCTGACTTTGGCTCAGGTCATGATCTTGCAGTTCGTGAATTCAAGCCCCGCACCGAGCTCTCAGCTGTGAGCACAGAGCCTGCTCTGGATCCTCTGTCTCTCCCTCTCTCTGTCCCTCCCTGCCCACACTCTCTCCCTCTCGCTCTCAAAAGTAAGTAAACATTATTAAAAAAAAAACTGTTTTGGGTCACACTTATTTCATTCAAACAGAAAATATAATGTATTGAGTCCCAAAGAAATATAATGCCAAATGCTTATTGCCAGGGATTGGCAAATTTCACCCGGCCTGCTTTCCTGTGGCACTTGAGCTAATCAAAGTTTCTATACTTTTAAAGAGTCAGAAAATAAAAACAACCCAAGAGAGGCCAACGAGGCTCTCAACATCTGAAACATTTAATACGTAGTCCTTTATAGTAAAAGTTCCTTGATTCCACTGTGCCTGGTTGAAAAGAGTGTCAAAGAGGAAATGGACTTTTATTTTTGTTACAGTATCGGAGTACAGCTGCGAAGCCACTGGGGCAGCACTGTGGAGATGACAAAGTGCGTGCAAGAGCATTACTGGATTTCATGATGGAAGGAAATGTCATGTCTACTCTACAGACATGGAAACTGAGGCATGCAGTACTGAAGTCACCCAGACAAGGTCAACAGTGAGTTAACAAGAGCACTGAAGCAGAATTACAGTTGACCCTTGAACCACATGGGCTTGAACCATGCAGGCCCACTTATCTGTGTATTTTTTATAGTACTATAAATGTATTTTCTTTTCCTTATGATTTTCTCTGTAACATTTTCCTTTCTCTAGCTCATGTTATTCTAAGAATACAGTATATAATACATATAACACACAAAGTATGTGTTAATTGACGGTTTACATTATCAGTAAGGCTTCCGGTAGACAGTGGGCTATTAGTAAAGTTCGGGGGAGTCAAAAGTTATAAAGGAATTTTCGACTTCACAGGGGGTTGGCACCTCTGTCTCCTACATTGTTCAAGGGCTGAGCAAGAGCAGACACCCGGGGGAGAAGGGAGGCCAGGCCTCCTACGGATTTCCCCCTGCCTGCGCCTGCGCCAGACAGGGCTGGACAGGCACGTCAAGGTCCCACAGCATCAGCAAGGACTTAATAAAAACCTCGCGTGCATCAGCACCGGTCTTGGCGCTGTAGATGGAGAGACAAGTCCAGGACAAGCTCCCTGCCGTCGTGGCACTAACATTATACTACAGGGAGACAAAACACAAACTGGGGGGTTACAGACAACGGTTAGTCCAAAGGCCACATGCAGGGTAATCATGAACATTTGCAACCTGTGCTGGTCCTGAGCTGCCAGCCACTGCCTGGGATGAGGTGAGGACAGAGCCTGAGAGGGAACGCTATGAGCAATGTGACATCACTGTGACATCTTTGTTATGTTTTACAAAAACATCAATCCGTATCTGTTTGGAAACTGAAAAACCAGTCCTTCACCACAGACTGTGGGAAGCACTGGGAAGAACACCACTTAGGTCCGGGAGGGAGGGTGGCCAGGGAGGCCCTTCTGAGGAAGTTCTGAATTAAGGGAGGCTAGGCAAGAGGGAGCAGCCATGTAAAGATGGGAGAAGTGTCCCAGACCAAGGAACAGCAAGTGCAGGACTTGGGAAAAGGGAGCTTGCAGGTGTGAAGGAGAGCAGAGAGCACAGTGAGGCTGGGTATGAGTGACAGGGAGCGAAGACCCAGGCAGGAGCTGATCACGTGGTACCTGCGGGCAGTTACGAAGTTTGAATCTTCATTCTAGGGGCAAACAAGCTATGATTGGGAAAGGAGACAGTTATAAAATCTGGTTTATCTTTTAAAAAATCTACCCCTGCTTTGGATGAAGAATAGACTAGGGAAGCAAAAGTGGAAGTCAGGAAGGTGGTCCAGTGGTCCATTGAGAGCTGAGGCCAAGTAGAATGGCTGGTCTCTAAAAGGAACAGGAACGACCACTGTAACCAGGAACAGACAGAAAACTGGGCACAGTGAATGCTAATGTGCAGATTTGGTGGCGATTTCCCAGAAGGGCCTCATCAGATTATTCTAGGCCCTTAGGGATCCCGCCCTGGGATTCCAGAGTGCTAAGGCAGATGTCTGGGCCTCTTCTTCCACTGGAGGGGCATCTGAGGAGGGTACCCTATGGGCTGTTCCCCTTACCCTTCTGGTCTGTGTTTCTCTGAGGCTGATCTAGGCCTTATTCTGGCTCTGGTAGGACCAAGGTGAGTCCAAGAAACATGCGTGCTCAGCTCGTTTCTTCGGAAAGGTGGAACTGTATTCTTTAGTTGCTTCTCTATCTTGCATCGCTTCTTTTGGATGTCTCATGGTACAGACACAACTGCCACAACTGAACCATCTCACACTGAAGCAGACACTTTTGCTTTTCTCATTTCCAGTGTTCATAAGACTGTTAAACCAGGCTACTAAATAATGAAACAACTCTAGGATTATTATGACCAATTTTGTCACCCACCCACCCACCCACAGAGATAAGTCAATTAATTACTCTAAATAGAGCAGTTTTTAAAGACTGTGTCCTTCCCAGTCAAAGACCTACATGTAAAACCAGTGTTCAAATTCCTCAAAGTCTCAAATTCTTTCTTAACGTGCAGCTTTATAACTTGGGCAAATCCTTCTCATGCTGAAGGCAGCAAATGTTTTATAAAGGGACTTCGTGAAATTTAGGGTTCCACAGATTGTTGATATGATTTCTGGTATTTTAATCAGGAAAATACCTTCTTGGTCACTTATGGATTTAATGGTCTGGCTTCTTGGTCTAAAAATTAGAACAAACTGGGGGAGAGGGAGAAAAGGAGCAAGGATAGAGAAGAACAAAACTAGAGGACTTCCCTGATGACATAGGAGCAGGGTGAGGAGGCTTAGAATTCTCTGCACTCCTCAAGAAGCTTCAGCATCCACAGTCAATTCCAGAGTGTTGTTAAAGTGACTGGAATCTGAAAGCCCACTAATGACACCTGAAGCTGAGCCTGTGAAGAAGATCAACAGTTCAGATTTTATGGCAATGAGTGGATGTGATCGCACTGAATAGCTGCCCAAGACTAAGAAGCTCAGCTTATACCTCCTGCTTCCCTTGACTATTAGAAAACTCCACAGCAAAGCAATATGTCAGTTATGCACACTGATTAAGTTCTAGAGACGTGCTGCATGGCACTGTTCCTGTAGTTAACAAGACTGTACTTGCACACAAAACTCTGGTAAGAGCTCATCTTAAATATTCTCACCATCATGAAAGAAAAGGAAAGAAGAGCTACCTGGCAAAGGGTCACTCAGGTTGGGAGCTGGAGATTCCTTTACCCTGTCTTCAGAAAATTTCTTCAAGCTGTCCTCACATGCACTGTATTTTAATCCACGAAATACCTCGAGTCCTTCAATAAGCACAACTCATACATAGATGAGTAAAAATGAAGCATACAGTTACTCACTAACTAGCTATATATACAAAACACAATTATAACATAAGATTAAACAGATGAATCAGGGATAAAGAGAAATACTACAAGAGAATAAAAGGGAAACCACTTCCAGGATGAGGCAGGGGTGAGAGGGTATGGGGCAGGCAGGTGTCAAGATGACCAGGAGGAAGTCTTATAGGACACCGACTTGGGCATGGCTATCAACCTCGACTCTTCCCAAATAAACAATAAAAACTAGGAATGGTGCTATCCGCCGTAGGAGTTTCTGCTGCAAATACCTGGTTAAAGCAACTTTCAGGGGCTTCTGAAGAAAATGGGCTGGTGTCAGAGGAAGGTCTGGCAGAACACCACGGTCCCAGGAACAAGGAGGTTGCGTGTTTCCTGGAGGCCAGAGGGAGACACACATGTGGGTCTCTTCTCACTGCTGGGAGTGTGGCAGAATTCAGATATGACTCTCCAAGTGCAGGGACAGCCTTATAAAAAAAGAAGGTAAGGGGCGGCAATGCTCATCCATGAGGCTCCAGGACCCAGGGCCAGAGAGGCTGGACAGTCACACAGCAAACTGAAGGCAGGTCATGCCAAACAGAAAATTAAGTGCAGCTGCTTCAGGAAACAGGTCTAGAAACTGAGACTACAAAGGAATGGAATAATGTATTTTATAAGACTAATATAAGGAATAGATACATATATATAGAGAGAGAAAAGAGTGTCCCACATTTTCCAGTCTCACTGAACATTTAAAAATAATTAGCAGCTCCTTAGACAACAAAGGAAATCTTAAATTACAAGAAAAAAAGCTGGTTCAGGTCACAATAAAAGCACAAGGCCACATTCTCTTCCTGGCCCCACAAACCCATTACTTACTTATTCCCAAGGAGGAGATAGACTGAATTCAAGTGGTAAGACCTCCAAATCCACTGGGGTTGTCTTTCAACATTAAAAGCCCCGAGTGGCTCCATCTTTTCTCTCTGGGACCGTCTGCCCTCAGGTAAGGAAGGCTCACACTGAGCTTCCAGCTGCACGAAATTAACAGTGTAGGTAGGGCCTTCCAGAATCCCAGCCAGGTCTCTTTTCCACGTTTGCTGCCCATTCCATATGGGCAAATCAGCTTGACCTTACAGTCAAGTCTTGTTCTCAAATCTAGTCACCAGTAGGAAGTCCATTCAAAGTTGAAACTTTAACCCCATTTGGCTCGGTCCTTTGGGGCACATGCTACTAACCAGAAACCTGGCAAGGACAGAGATTACCTCAAATCCAAACCTAACTAAAAACCTGATCATGAAGAAGTTAAATGCATATACATCCTCTCTTGAATAACTATTTTTTCAATAAGGGAATCCAAATAACCACCAGAATATTTAGAAAACAAGAAAAACAAGACTATTAAGAATTAAAATTCATGAGATGCGGCATAACTTCTGGAGGTGACATCTGTTTCTTGTACCTTTGAGAAGTCCTGTCCTGAGAAGACAGACTGGGGGAGGGCTGTGTGACCTCTATAGGCCATCTGAGCACCCCAGCTCTAGATCCAGGGACTGAACCAGGGCCAGGCAGAACACCCATGTGGGATGAGGCTTGCACTGGGTCCTAAGGCTTGTTTCGTGACTTATGCACACAGTGCTGGTGTCTGGGCGTGCCTTGTCCTGAAGGACAGCAATCACACTGTGACGGCTGAGGTACGTCTGGCACAGGTGAAGTGCTCTGCGTACTAATAAAAAAGCTGGGTCTGGAAAGTGACAGTTATGCTTTCAGGAAGTTTGTGGTTTACCCTCTCTCTCCATCAGATTTTACCATTTCTGAGTATCAGTAGCTCGCACCATGTGTCAGATGACGTTACTGCCACCTCTGTATTCTAACTATGCTAACTCCTTTCTACACTCTTTATATAAGAAAACCTATCCATTTTTGTAAGCAGTCTTTCCATCGATTCTTCTCTATAGATGGCAGTCAACAAAAAAGTCACGAACCCAGGCAAAGCAACCAGGATCCTTTTTCAGTGACAGACATGAATACTGGCAGACAGAAGTTATCTTATGGGATTTGGGGTCATGAGGACTGAGTAAAACTGAAAGAGCAAAGCCCATCTTATCCTACACATGGGCGAGGTTCCTGGAAAACAAAACAATCAGAGGAAGGCAGACGACCTAAGGGACAAAGACAGGTTTACAGAAAGGTCATGTGCACTCCTGAATCAGGCTGTGCCTAAGGACTCTTACATCCTGGTCGCCAATTACAGCCACTCGGCTCCTTTTTTCATAGGAGCTGGAGTGAGTCAGGTTTCAGAGGCCACCAATCCGGCTCTTCTGCCGAGCAAGGTGAGGCTGGGAGAACACGAGCAGCCTAGGGAGAGGAGGAAATAACCCCAAGTTTGCCCAAGTCCCGGAGGGCAAAACTGAGGAAGGTGTATCTACACACACGGTGTCTTATCAGTACATGAGAAAATGAAATGAAACTAAACAGTCAAATCAAAGTTTTAAAGTAACAAAAGAACATAAGAAGAAATTAATGAACTAGAAAATAAAAAGAGTATAACTTCTAAGTCCTCAAACGGCTTCTTTTTAAAAAAAATTTTTTTAAAGGAAAAATAAACAGATTCAACCAAAGCTCTGGCTAAGCTAATCAAGGAAAGGGGAGAGATGTTACAGAAACTCAAAATTAGAAATGATAAAGAAATATAGCTACAGACAAAGTAAAGTCAGGGATGTAAGAAATATTACACATAACCCTGTGCTGGTACATTTTAAACTCTCAATGATATGGGCAATGTTCTAGGAAATACAAAAGATTAAAATTGATCCAAAAAGAAAGTCTGAACAGGGCAATAACCCATGAAAGAAAGTGGAGGAAAAGAGCCTAAGGATTAATTGCAACAAAAGAATTTGTCCCAGATAGCTCTAAATTACCAAGCGGGTAATTTCGGGCTATTTAAACTGCTCTACAATAAAGCAGTGGCAAACATTTATCAAGCACTTACTTGTGTCTACCATTTTGCTGCAAGGTTCACAAATATCACTTAATTTTCGCCACAACCTTACAGAGTAGTCTGCTCCAAATTATAAATCAGAAAATTGAAGTTTGGCACGGTTAAAAAATACGACCAACGTCACATCTGATGAAATTGTGTAAAGACTCAAACCTTTCTACCTCTGAAGCTGCTCATTAAATGATCCTATTGTACTGTCTTCCCATGAATAAGCAGCTCCCAAGATCTCTAAGCATTCCCAGTAGTTGCTGGGAGGTACAAGGTAGAAAGAACATTCTAGAAGAAGGGAGACAAGTTAGGACACTACTGAATGTCTAGCACAATGGCTATGCATGCCTGAACCAGAGCAGTGTCAGCAGGGATTTTTAAAAAGGGGGGGAGGGGAGGCAATGAGATTTTAGAGAGGCAGAACTAGAATTCCCAAGAATCACATGTATGATTAAAGACAGCAGATTGAAATGGTCAGTGCTGTACAACATTACATAGGAGAGTCCCAGAAGTCTTTATTCTAACACATGCCTTGGTATCTTTCAATGGAAAACATCAGAATCACAAACATTGTCCCTCCAATTTATAAAGATGCTATAAACAATAGTGAGCCATCAACTAGGACTTTGACTCCTTGAAAATGGACCCGGTATATAACCAAAGTGCTCCTACCTTTCTCTAACTATGTCTAAGCATCCTCTAAAGAAGTTTCCTCAAGTTTTCTGGACCTTAAGAATTATCCGGGAAAGAGAGATTTCTATTGAAATCAGATGCTCCAGAATTATAGCTTAGACACCATATTTTACTAAGTGCCCGAGGAAGGTGATTTTTATGACTTAGTGCTTTGTTCCCTGGAAATGGCAACATGGGGTGGTGAATCGATTTTAGACAGCTACGTTTGGGGTGGGGGGTGAGGGGGAATGGCCAGGAGAAGTCAGAGTTATCTCAGTTCTTCAGTTGTTAGCTCTTTACCAATGGCTTTCCCAAACATATCTAATATCAGCATTTTTCATAGGAACACGGTGATGATTAAAAACCAAAGCCGAGGGGGTGCCTGGGTGGCTCAGTCGGTTAAGTGTCCGACTTCGGCTGAGGTCATGATCTCATGGTTCATGGGTTCAAGCCCCATGTCGGGCTCCGTGCTGACAGCTAGCTCAGAGCCTGGAGCCTGTTTCACATTCTGTACCTCCCTCTCTCTCTGACCCTCCCCTACTCATACCATCTCTCTCTCTCAGAAATAAATAAAACATTAAAAAAAATTAGAAGCCAAAGCCAAGTAACTGCCCACAGGGAAGATGTCCCTGTTAAATGTATTCAAGCACTTTCAGCATTTTGTCAGTGGTCTGGGGTCTATTTTTCCAGAATGGAGCTCTCCCTGGTGTTGAACACAGGGGCTGCCATCCCAGCCTACACTCAAGATGTGTCTCAGCCTTCTTTCAGCATGGAACTCTAGTAGCTCAAAGGTTAAGTGGCTTTGTTCTCCTGTGCTAGCATGTAAATTCCATGCCAGCAGGGGCCACATCCGTCGTGCTTATAACAGTGTGTCTGTTCCTCCTCCCAATTTAATTTAATGCTTGCCACAGCAGACATACAGGTAAACTTGGATAGAAGAGAAAATACAGGGAATAGGGAAGGGAACAAACACATATGAAGAAGGAAGAGAGGAAGAAACTAGAAGACCTGTGGCATTGGGGGTAGCTGGCATCCGTTCTCCTTTCCAGTGTCTTCCCTTCTTAGCAGACAGTAATTCCAGATAGCTTTGATAGTATGGAAGCCAAGAGGGTCCCTGGGGCTTCTACCAAATTTCCCATTACCACGGTTCAGCCAGGGAGTGAGCACACATTTGGAGTTTGGCCAATCAAAACTCCCTCTCCTGGGAGAATCACTAAACAAGGGACAGACGGTTGAATAAGTGAGGATCACTTATGCCATTAGCAGTGCCGGGTGAAAATTAGAATTTCTGCCATGGAGCCCTAGAACTATCTGGTTCCTGTCTGTTCCAAGCCTAGCCCTTCGGTCTACTCCAGGAGCTGGCCTCATCTTTGCCATAAATTCCCTATTTGCTAAAGTTGGCCAGAATCCATTTCTGATTCTCACATCAAAACCCTATTTACAGGGGTGCCTGGGTGGCTCAGCCGGTTAAGTGTCTGACTCTTGATTTCGGCTCAGGTCATGATCTCAGTTAATGGCTTTGAGCCCCACGTCGGGTACGTCGGCCTCTCCACTGACAGCATGGAGCCTGCTTGGGATTATCTCTTTCTTTCTCTCCCTGAGCCCTCCCTGGCTCATGTGGGTACGCTCTCTCAAAATAACTAACTTTAAAAACAAACAAACAAACAAACAAACCTTGGTTATTAGGCATGAGGAAACAGAAAAAGAGCCAGTAGCACTTAGAAAAGAGGATGGTCCAGTACCAGCAACTTTCTCATACTTTTGATATGGATATCCCATCCATACATCAAAAGGAAGTTGTTCCCCTAATTACATATTTCAGCTGTGGATTTATAAGAGGTATATTTACAAACTAAGATAAGGATAAACATTTCCAAAGGTGGTGATGAGTGAGATATTTAAAACCTGAGATAATATGTGGTAACAAATTTACGTAAAGCCCTTCCTATTTCCACTCAAGAATGGACAGCACAGTAGTAATTCCCAATCCAGGTTCTTACATGGAACAGTAATGGATGGGTAGAAAGGTGTTTCATAGGCCAACTTTGCCCAGGGCATTCACAAGGCCCCAGTTAAAAGACATACTATCAAATAGCTTTAAGGTAATCTTTGCCCTAGTTTAATCATCATGCTTCAGAACACTGGAACCTCACTTAGAAGTCACAGTCCCATGGAAAAACACCAGTGTGCAGAGCAGAAGTCTCTTTACCTTACACACCTAGGCTTCGAAAGGAAATCCTTCTTAGTTTCCTGGATGAAAATAAAGAGAAGAGTCTTTGAAGTTCGACATTCTGACTGAGCGGCTGGAGCACTAGAGTCTGAAGGTCTATATCCCAGTACGATTACGCAGCAGTGCCTCAAGCTACGCCATCCTAGTTTATACAGACCTCTGCTGGGAATGGAAAATGAATTCTTCCATGCATGTTCTGAGGTGAAGGTCAGTAAAACCTTGGAACTGACCTCAATAATACTCATTTTATAGATGAATAAAATGAATCCAGGCTAGGTAGCCTTCCATGGTCATAAGATGAGAAAATGGGAGACCAAGAGCTCTGATTTGTGCGTGCTGACTTCCAGTCCCATTTGGCAAATATTCTCTGCCTCCACACTGCTTCCCAACAGAGGTAATATGAGGAGTGCCTGCGAGCTCACAGGATGAAGGAACTGTCCACAGGGTGGATATTCAGTTTGTCTTAAAGTCTTCAAAGAACATCATAAACCCAAACCCAAACCCAATAATTTCCAGTGAATCTATCTGCTGTCTTTTGGCTCAGAGACACTGAACTAGCACTTCACAGCACTGGAAGTCCTGGGAGCAACCTCTGCAGCCTGACAGCGTGGTGGCCTGAGGTAGAAATGCAACTGGACAAATGAATTCTGCTCACCTAGTTCCAAGCCAGTTCTTCCACACGTTGGCTCTGGTTCCCATGCTAGGGAGAGCCCAGTGTCCAGGAAGAGCTAGGCCAGACTGGTACCAGGACAGAGCAGAAACTCCTCACACTACACACTTTTAGAGCTAAACTTTAACAATGAAAACAAAACCAAGCAAATGAACAAGAAAACAGACCTCACAGTAGGCAGGAAGGATGCCTGAAAGCAGGTGTTGACCTCCTTAAACTTTGTTCTCCACTGACCTCTGTGACAGTAAAATACCTACTCTGAAATCCTAGGCTACTTCAATATCCTAGAGATGATCAGAAGTCATTTAAGATTTAAATCTTGCCTGCCAGAGACAGAAACAGTGCAAGGACAGGAGAAGGGAAAAGTGACGTGTCCAGGTTTCCTACTCTGAAAGACTGAAGGACCCCTGTCCCCCTCCCTATGTCCCCCAGTCTCTTGTCAGCAGTTATAATGAGCTACTTCGAACTATTCAGCCCAATGGGAGAATGGGAAGAGAGAGCAAATAACGTCCTGGAGAAGACCTATGCTGTGTATTCCTTCGATCTTCTCTGAAACAGATGGTAATTCTATTTTATCAGAAGGAATGGATATAAACTAAAGCAATTATTTTGTTTTGTTGTTGCTGGTTCTCATCAACATTCTCTCTCACAATCCACCAAAGGAACAGAGCAGTTTGCTGTCGCTCTCATTTTGCCTCAGGCCGCTCTCCGGGAGAAAACAAAATTAGTCATTAGGTATGGGCACACCACATTCTACTCTTAGTTACTGCTGTACCAAAGTCCCAGGACAGAGTTTCTGTTAAAGGCAGATTTAACAATTAGTTAAAAAGTCAATTTGACAGTTACAATTAAGAGGGCTATCCCTTGAAAGGTATAAATCCCTCCATTCTCTGTGTATCTCCCCTATAGTAACTCTTCTGGAATTGTTGTTGTTCAGTAACAACTTCTGGAATATGCAACTAAGAACATGGGGTAAGATGGAGAGCCTCCTCAAAAGCTTTCAAGGACACTGCTTCTGTCTGGACCTTGGGGCTGCAAACAAGCCCGGGGATATAAAGAGGAATTTATCACTCTCAGGAAGGGAAGCAAACAGGGTGAAACGACTGCACCACAGTGAACGGAGAGGCCAGGACAAATGCTCATTTAGTAGTCTCACAGTGACCTCAAAGTGAGATTGCCACCTCAGCCGTGAAAGCAATAGAAGCAGAGTCTGGGGATCTGGGAGTCAACGCAGGGCCAAACGGCAGAGCAGTCCCCTGGACAGAACACACACAAGTCTCCACCACTCCTCTGGACATGTGGTCCACATGTGAAGAACTATGCCTGGGAAGTTTCTGGATTTGACAACTGGGCCATGGCTGCTCATGAGGAGGTTGGTCTATGTTGATGGGCAATATTGCCGGGTATGGTGACAAAGGAAGGGGGTCAGCTATGTCACAGGGCATGCAGAGTGACTCGTGAACAGACAGGAAGAGATGGCCCATGGTAAAATAGGAAATAACAACTGACCAGGGCATCCCTGAAGGGAGCAGGACACCAACAAAGAGGAAGAGAGAGTTACAAAAAGTTACACAGAGTTCGGGGTTTGGGGTTTGCTTCTTTGTTTCTAGGAAGGAAATCTGGAAAGTTAAGTTGAGGATGTCGACTACGTGCACGTTAATGTCGGTGGATGGAAGACTGGGAAGCAGAGTCTCATTATTAGTTTGAAGGCTGAAGTTAACCTCAGCATCAAACACTGGCATGCGGGAAGACTGCTCCAAAGTGCCTCCCGTGATCTGCAAAGGACACACTGGAAAAGCCTGTTGAAAGGAGGTAGGAGCCAACTGCCTGTTGGGGCCTACTTAGTTTTTTAATACTGCAAACCTCCCTCTCTAGCACTTCATGCTGAAAACTTCCAAGGTCACCCTGGTGTTCCACTTTTACCCGTAAGATTTCACTATGGTTCAAATACTTTAAGAGTCATACTTAGCTCTCTACAGTGCTTTTAACCCAGAGCTTTCCCTTTATCTGATTTTTGTTATTTCGCTTCTATTCCCATATAGATTCTCCTAGAATCATTTTACAAAGGTCACTGCTAAAGTTGTAACCATTTGGAGCACCATGATTTTTACCCTTCTCACACTTAATAATATCCTACCATAATCACTTTTTCATGTCAGCATGCAATCTTTATAGCCCAACATTTTAACAGATGCCTCTACTACTTCATTGATCAGATTCAACACATTCTACTTAAACACTACACTACTGTTGGAAAGTGCTCACTATTAGAAATTACTCCCCAGGCCACCCGGGTAGCTCAGCTTGTTTAAGCATCTGACTCTTGGTTTCGGTTCAGGTCATGATCTCATGGTTCATGCATCTGAGCCCATCAGGCTCCGTGCTGACAGTGCGGAGCCTGTTTGGGATTCTCTCTTTCTCTGTCTCTCGAAATAAATATACTTAAAAATTTTTCTAATAAATAAAATTAAAAAAAAAAAGAAAGAACACGCCATACTGACCCTTTTCAAGATCTCTGTATTTCCCAAGTGGCATTATTACTTTCCCAGTAGGCACAAAGTCTCTTTTTCATTCCCAAGTGTTTGCTTTTAGTTGCTCTCAGATGGGTTAGTCTCTCATTACTGATGATATATATGAGAGCGGACAGTTTTGTATTTATTTTGTACATACTATTTTATATATAATTACTTTATGGAATAATTAATTCTAGTAAATTTTCATTTGTTTCCCTTAGGTTTTCTAGATACGTGACCATATTATCAGTAATTCATGATTTTTATTTTCTTCTCTCCAAATTTTAATTCATGTTTTATTGTACTGGTCAAAGCTTTGTGAACATATAAAAGTAGTAGTGACAGAGACATTTAGCCTAGTATTTAAGTTGTTTTGAATGAGATGTCACCTTGATAAAGCACTGTAATTCCTACTGTATTTTTAGATTTTAATTTTTTTCAAAGCTTACTTATTTATTTTTGAGAGCAAGCGAGCAAGAGTGGGGGAGGCATAGAGAGAGGGGAGAGGGAGAGAATCCCAAGCAGCCTCCACATGCTGTCAGCACAGAGCCTGATGCGGGGCTCAAACCTACAAACTGCGAGATCATAACCTGAGCCAAAATCAAGAGTCAGATGCTTAACCAACTAAGCCACGCAGGTACCCATTTAATTTCCTTTTAATATTAAGTAGGATAATTATATAGCTTTATTCGATCCATTTCTGTATTAATATTAAACTCTTCTTTAATTCCTGTGATAAATTCAAGTTTCTTTTAAATCTACTAACATTTATTTATACTCTTTCTAATCATAGGAAAGGTTGGCCCTCATATCTTCACTGTCCCCTACAGGAGCCACTAGCCACATGTGGCTACTGAGCCCCTGGAGTGTGGCTACTCTGAGTTGATATGTGCTAGAAGTGTAAAATATTCACTATATTTCAAAAACTTAGTTCCAAAAAAAATGAAAGTATTTTAATAGTACTTTATATTGATTACCTGTTGAGAGACCAATATTTTGAAAATACTAATTAAATATAGGACTATAAAATAATTTCACCTGTTTCTTTGTACTTTTTAACATGGGGGTACGTGAAAAGTTTGAATTATACATGTTGCTGGTATTATATATCTACTGGGCAGGACTGGTCTGTGTCCTCTTCACAAAGTATCTCGAGTTTTCACATCAAGGTTGGACTTGCTTCAGAGAGTCAAGTGAGTTGTGAGTAGGATCGTTTACAATCTGGAGCATTTCCTATAAAACAGGAATATACGGGCCTTGACAGCTTTAAAGGATTCATCTAGATTCAACAACCTCTACCCTGGTTTCTGAGAATTTTTTAGTTACAGGTCTGCTCTGATACTCTTTTATAAGGGATAAAGCCTTAAATGCCAGTCACTGTCAGGAATAGATAACCCATATTACATACTAGATTAAATCAAAGACCTCCTGATAGCATTTCAGATTTTAGTATAAAAGAGTGACAAATGTCCCTCGCTTCCTGACTGGTTTTTACTGAAAAAGCAGCTTTTTCTTTGTTTTGGAGGCTACGTGAAGATATTCCTCTTTACACCAAG
The DNA here is from genome assembly GCA_017311185.1 of Proteles cristata cristata. Taxonomy (NCBI): domain Eukaryota; kingdom Metazoa; phylum Chordata; class Mammalia; order Carnivora; family Hyaenidae; genus Proteles; species Proteles cristata. Next base: position 3,900,586 of record JAESUZ010001232.1, read on the forward strand.
ATATGACTAATACACCTTTGTGTATATGTGTCTAACCATGAGCAGAAAACGTTTGTGCTGCTCTTCTGCTCATTAGGAAAAAAACACATCAGAAAAATTTTGGTCTGAGACCAAAATTTAACTCCTCAGAAACCAGATGCTATTACTAGCCTTGGTCAAACGAGCCTGTCTGGAGAGGAGAGAGCAGGGTGTGTGGGAAGACTGCAGCGTGGAGGCAAAGGTTCAAAGCCCTCTGACACCCAAGGGAAGCTGTCTGCACATGCCAGGGTGGGCACAGAGGCCACCGCCCACAGTCCCCGCAGGAGGAGGGCCAACTCCCACTGCAAGCACGGACATGAATATATGCCCCTCAAAGCGATTATACCCAGGGCCTTTTTCCTTTTATCTTTTAAAGTAAAGTTGATAACCACCTGGCTACCTCCACACTTACTGGCTGAGTGACCTTGGGCATGTTACTTACTCAGTCACTCAATTTATTCATCTATAAAATGGGGAAAATAAGAAGCTTTGCTTTAGGCTTTGAGAATTAAATGATAGGGGATGCAAAGCTACCAATGAGTACCTGGCGCACAGTAAGCACCCAATAAATGTATACCATAAAAATAACAGCATATATTCATTAGCTTCTAGCAAATGTGGACTGTCAGATCACTAGCGAAGTTTTTCATCTACTAATAAGTGGCTTGTCAAGCACAGGACAGCCAGTATCAATTAAGGAAGAGCAAAGTTTGTGTTCATTAACACATAAGCAAAAACTGGGTCACTCGGACACTGCTGAATCCCTCAATCACCATCAAAGCCTGAAGAAATTCAGGTTGTAGCTAATACCTCAAAGTAATCATCACAGAGACAGTCCCTGGAGCAGTTTTCCAAGAGATGCACGCAGGAAGTTCACTCCTTTCCTGGTACTTCTCATCCATTTCAGGTTAGGTAGCTGCCTGTGACTCTATTCCCAGACTCAATCCCTGTCTCAGCTCAGGCCAATGCCGAGTGATCAAGGTCGTTCCTGGCAGGGTCGAGGTGAGGAGGCAGCCCCAAATCTGTTCCCTGCGCCTCCTAGCTTTCCCTGCAGAGCTAGAGCCTCCACCTACTCCTAAAGATCCCCATCTATTTCTCACTGTGAAATCTGTATCCATCCACCTTTATAACTAACGCTTTGTGAAAGAGAACTGAAAACCCAAATACCAATAATTCTCACCCATGAGAACTTTGTCTTCTTGAAAGGAGTCAGGAAAGGGAGATAAAAAGGATTCTAGGTGTAAGTAAAAACCATTAGAAAAATCTCAAAATGGTGGTGTGCTTACTGCAAGGGCAAAAGGTAGGGAAGAAATTGTAAGGGCTTCTACAGTGAGCATTAAAGGACATACATGCTAGAAGGAACAGGAAAGGGCGGAAAAAAGAAAAGCAGGCACGTCAGTACATGGAACGAAGGAAGAAAGAGATCACATGGGATTTACTCCAGGACAACCTCTTCCTGCCTCTACTTTCTCCTCTTCCTCAGACCACATGCCTGGCTAAGCCCTTTGCCCCATTCCTTTCCTCATGAAGCTCTTTCCCAAGGATATAAACATGTTGGAATCTGTTACCCCACAGACCAACCAGGTGGGAATGGGAGGTGGGGATGGACAAGGGGAGAATCCCAAGCCCACTGGCCAGGCCTACATCAGAAGGGAATGCTTTCCTGGCAAATCTGAACTGCCTTGGAAAACTGAGTTAAGTTCTCCAAAGAACGCTGGTATTTATGGTGGCAAGGGACCACAAGACATAGGAGCTAAGACACAGGCTTAATGGAGACAGGCCTGGAAAACCAGCCAGAGTGTATTTAACACATTGCATTTTTAAAAGATGGGAAATGTACTCTGGGATTCTAAGGAAGCTCAAATAAATTTCCAGAATAGTAAGCATATTAGAAATAGTATACATATTCCCATGTACTACATGATATGTGAATATAGTTATAAATAGGAGTCAAGGAACTTGAGATGGATTGGAGAAACTCAACCCCCTCACCCAAGCAAACCTGATTAGCCACATACAGTATATGTAAGGATGAGTCCCACATGACAAGTCCTGGGCACTCCAAGGATGACAGAACATCTGTGGGTCATAGCACTCGGGGGCAGTTCCATTAATGAAATAAGACTTTAGCTCAAAATATGATGTGTTTCTCCAAAAGAATAGGAAAGGTTTGTATTTTTTGGCAGAGCAGAAAATTCTCCCTTCACCCCATTACTTCTTTAAAATATAAGAATGTTCTTGTATTTACAATTTGGTTCATTTTATTGTTGTTGCATTAAAATCAGTAAGTAATCCAGAACAAGCATTCAGTTTTCAAGACCTGATATTTGTTCAACATACAGTTAAGTGACACTCGAACAACACAGGTTTGGACTGTGTGGGTCCACTTACACATGGAATGTTTACAGTATAGGATTGTAAATGTGTTTTCTCTTCCTTACGATTTTCTTAATACCCTTTTCTTTTCTCTGTCTTAACTTACTGAAACAGTACAACACCGAATACTTTTCAAAATGGGTGTTGACTGTTTCTGTTATTTGTAAGGCTTCTGGTCAACAGTGGACTGTTAGTAGTTAAGTTTTTGAAGAGTCAAATGTTACAGTTGGATTTTCAGCTGTGGGCGAGGGGTGGGGATCAATGCCCCTCCTCTCCCCAGATTGTACAAGGGCCAACTTTATAGGATTTTTTTTCCTTTGGAAAAAATATTTTAGGGAACGCTTCCTTCACATTATTTTTCTTTAAGCTTTCATTTTTACCTGGTATAATCAATTTTCTTCTTTTCTCACATTTTGCTTTCAAATACTTGCTTCATCAGTGTTACCCTAAACCATAAACATTATTGCAAACATTTTATTTTCTCCAGGACAAAAAATGCTCTTTCATCTTTTTTTCCCATGGATCATTTGACAAAAGAATATACCTGCAGTACCAACAGGTATATTCACCATCCCACAGCAGAAAACACTGGAAGATACCAGAAAGGAAAAGCCATAGCGACTAATGTCTAGGGTTTGGGACAAGGTACTAAGACCACCTTATCTTTAATTATAAGCCCCAATTACCTTTGTCTGCTCGCTGTCTGGGTCTTCCAGCCAAGCATAAGGGTCATAAATTTTATGTCCATGATAATCCTGTACCTGCAAAAGACAAAATGTTGTATTGGACAATTAGTGTCTAGCCTCCAATTAAATTAGTATTTTCTGAATTTAACAGAGGAAAAACAGGAAAAGGACAGGCAAAATACCCCATTGGCTCACTGGCAACATGTCTGCCCAAATTACCACATGAACCAAAGCTGGCAGGTTCTCAAAGGTGTCAAGCCACCCGTCATGAAAAGAATGTTTTAGCTGGAGAAGGAAAAAAGATGAAAGGTCAGAATAGGGAACTGCTCTGTCTGTACAACACAAAACAAAGGCCTGCCGCTGTGCTAAAGAAACATGAAAATGTGTGGTCAGTGGCAAAGCACAGAATCGCACAATGCGCCAGGGACACAAGAAGGGCATGTTTGTGAAGGAACCACCACACACGTGCTGGTTTGCTTCTTCTCTGTTCTTGCTGAGCTTACTAATGATGAGAAAATCGCCCTGCTACATATAATATGACTGGTTTTGTCTTTAAGTCTAAACTGCCACAAAGCAGGTTACCAACGTGTGGTAGAATGATTCTAGTTGATGGCAGCTTTAAAAAAGCTGACGTAGGCGCCATGAAAGGACATTTCTAAAACTGCAGCCTTTCTTCCCTTTTGTATATTGTTACAAAATGCTTACAGAAAGAGGCCCAAAGGCATCACCCATTCAGACCACCCTGGTATTTGAAGAAAGGCAACCGCTTGGTGCTTGGTGCAGGCAGGGCCGGGCAGAGAGGAAGGTTTCAGGAGCTCCCGCAGGGGGCTGAGCCTCAGAAACACCTTTGAGCTCCTGAAAAGCCCAAGTTCCTAGGCCTGGCCTCGGAAACTGACCCTTGCTCCAAGAGCGATTGGGAGTCACCAATCCGCAGGTGATGATGACTAAAGAAAATTTCCAAAGATAAAAATCATTACGAAATCTCTCCATTTCATACTATCCTGATTAATCTCACTGAAAGCATATGGACGTCTTTCCAGTAAATCTCTTCTGAGCAACTCCAACATTCCAGTGATGGTTTCTCATAGAAGGTTTTTGTGAATACCAGGATCTCAGAAGAATTTTTAATCTGTCTCCTTGCTATGTCTATAACATCGAAAGCTAAGAGCTATTTCCTAATGGAGGCAAATGATCTCCTGGAAGGGGAAAGCCTGCTGTGTCTCCAGCTGGTCAAAGTTCTAGGGTGGCTGCCGGCCAGTTAAGAAGGACCTCTTGGTGCCTAAAACCCCAGGTTTTCGGCAAAGGTCCCTCATCACTCCTCAGCTGGTACCAGGTGAGAGAACACCTGGAGAAATGCACACCTGGAAGAATGAGCAGTTAAGGTGGAACACTCAGAAGCTGGTCTCGTCAAACAATTGACAAATACAGGGGACATAAAACCAGACTAGACTCTCTCATTCTAGTCTGAGAGTCCTCATAAAATTAGCAATCTTGAACACTCATGGAAACACTCTCTAAATGTTAGTTGTTACCACTCAATGAAAATTTTGTATCTTTTATTATCTGCAAGTCTTTTACATTTTACACACGCTGAAGTGGTTTTAACTATGCTTAAAATAACCTTCTTTTTCTCTGACAATAAGAAATCAGAAAAATTTAGAGTTATAAAGGGCCTTCCAATCCAACATTTTTAGGAGCAATGGCAGGCACAAGATGGCAATGTGCCCAGGGCCACACCGAGTTCAGAACCAGAGCCGGGACTAAAAGCACTCTGCCAACAGCTTTTCTCCAAATATTCCTCAGAAGCGACACACCAGACACTTCAAAAATGTTCCTCGAGGGGCGCCTGGGTGGCTTAGTCGGTTAAGCGTCCGACTTTCGCTTAGGTCATGATCTCGCGGTTCGTGGGTTCGAGCCCCACGTCGGGCTCTGTGCTGACTGCCAGCTCAGAGCCTGGAGCCTGTTTCAGTCTGTGACTCCCTCTCTCTCTGACCCTCCCCTGCTCACGCTGTCTCTCTCTCTCCTAGAAATAAATAAAAATATTTTTAAAAAAAAATGTTCCTCGATTATGAGGTTCCTAAGACTCGGCTGTATCCATAAACTTAACTTGTCATAAGAAAGCAAAAAAGACTCACGGGAAATCATGTTATTTTGCCTAATACTAGATCCAAAGCAATGAACATTCGCTAAATATCCACATTATTGTGCTCGGTGTCTTAATTTTTTTTTAAACATTTTATTTATTTTTGAGAGAGAGATAGAGACAGCATGAGCAGGGGAGGGTCAGAGAGAGAGAGGGAGACACAGAATCCAAAACAGGCTCCAGGCTCTGAGCTAGCTGTCAGCACAGAGCCCGATGTGGGGCTCGAACCCACAAACCGTGAGATCATGACCTGAGCTGAAGTCGGACGCTTAACCGACTGAGCCACCCAGGCACCCCTTGTGCTCGGTGTCTTAAAGCAACCTTGTAAGAGAGTGGATGGACTCCTATTTTACAGATTTTGGAATGCAGTTCAGAGAGAGTGAAGGCCGCAGATTTATGGCTTACTTGGAGACCACTGTGAACTAAACACTGTTGCATAGATTTCAACCCGGGTGCCTCACTGTGAAGCTATTACTAACTCCTTTTCCAGGCAAGGACACTAAGGCTGGGGAGAGCTAAAGCAACTGTCAAAAGGCAGGTGGTTAATAAACAGCAGAACCGTGACCCTCTTTGAGCTAACCCCAAAGCCTTTAACCCAAAGGGGTTAAAGCTAACCCCTTAACCTCTTGCTATTGAACCAGATCAGGTGTAAATGGGCAGGTCCACACCTGGACGCTAACTCAGAACCTAGTGGTGCCTCCTGAACGGTGTTTACGGTCAGGAAACAGCTCCGTCTTCCCAGAACCAGCATTACCACCTGATGCCAATTAAGGGCAGTTACTCGGCAGACATTTTTAACCAGGACAGGAAATTGATTCTCTCCAAGACAATCCCACAGGCAATCCCAGGAGCCATATGCCGCCACCCTACTCCCCTGCCCCCTACTTTTTCTTCTACAAGACCATACCCTACAAGTGGGGTAGACTCATAGACATATCCCCTGAACTCAACTTGTGCAGTATCTGGTTCTCCTATTTGATTTAAGTTGCCAGCCATTCCTCATCTCCCCAAAAGACTTTAAAAATAAAGCCCTGAGAGGGCACTGTTACTATTCATTATTTTACTTGTACTAGTCAATAGCTCACCTGCTGACTTCAGGATAAATTGCAGAGTCCTACACACAGCAGGCAGAGCCCATCAAACCTGGCCCCACTTTCCTTTTTTTTTCTTTCCACCCCCCACCCAAGCTTATCTACCCATGGACGGCCACAAAGGCCTTACTGCCATCCTACAAACAGTGCAAGTCCACGACTGTCCAGCCCTACATAACTATGATTTATTTTGGTCACACGGCCAGGAATGTCCTTTCTACCTTATCCAACTGGCCAACTTCCAGGCTCAATTCACATATGATCTCTTCCCCCTGATGGAAATTAATCCCATTCTCCTCTGCATTCTCCACTCACCCTACACACTCTTCTAACCCTTGTAACCGGTCTGAATTTCCTGACAGCAACATGCTGTGGGTACAGACAATGGTATTACACTAGAAGTGTCATGGTTTCCAAATTTCTGCTCATTAGGGCAGAAATCCACCAAAAATAGTTGCATGATCCAAGCCCACAGTTCAGCAGAAGACTGCCTGGTATATGGCTGAAAATGTTCAAGTGACAGAGAGAGAGCACTACAACAGTCTCTAGCACCAGCTGGAGAGAGACAAACCCAACCTAGAAATCAAGGTGACAATTTGAGCAAATGCCTAAATCTAGCCTAAGGTTTCAGTAATCAGGACCCGGTCACAGTAAAAAGATACTCCATGTAGGCTCTCAGAGCTGGGAGAAGTATACCATGGGATCCACAGACAGAGCAGGGTCCAAGCCAGATCTGAGCTATATTCCCTTGGCCCTGAGGCTTAGGGTTTTCATGAGCTCTTTGGTGAGAAGAAACTGGAGAATATCAAAATCCCTGGCACCTTTTGAGTTAATAGTTCGAAATCTTTTTGATGTCTTCGTAAAATCCTCACTTAGCTCTTTCAAGAACTACAGGATTTTGATAACCCAAATAGGGAAAACCAAGCAAGAAGCAATCCCAACTAAAAACAAACCTAAAATGAGACTTATCAAGCCACATAACAGATAGTTCTTTATACTTTTCATCTATCCTGAAAACCTTGTGCAAGATCCTTAGGAACTGAACTGAGATATTCACAGGTCTTCTGATTTCTAAAGTCTGGCACGAATAAATGAATCATGATATTCTTACTGCAAAAGTCAGTCCTAAGCCCCGTGGTTGGCCAAGCCAGTACTAATATTTCATATATGAGAAAGAAGGCCCATAACGGGTAAGCGATCTGCCCAAAGGCATCCAGCTAGTGAGTGACAAAACCAGCACTAGCACTCAGGTCTTCTTACTTGGTCTGCCCTCTTTTCCATTCCAGCAGGATCACCTTCCATACACAAAGGAGACAACCCTCTGAAACACAGGAATATAGCTTCTTGGGCTGTTAAAGTAAATTTAATAAGCAAGCAGCTGCATAGACTGAGAAAACATGGTTACCAGATGGCCACTGGTCAAAGAAACCATGAATGCATCAGTGCCACTTGGAAGTCTTAATTTAAAACAATATGTCCTTTACTTTAAAGCCTCAGTACCTTTTAACCCAGAGTAAAATGTGCTTTAAAGTACAGACGTTCCGGCATAAATCGGGGTCAGGGGAAGCAGAAAAAAAGAAAAAAAAAAAAAAGATCTATATATACAAAATTTTTTTTATTCCGATTCTATTTTAAGTAATCTGAGATATTTGGCTACTCCTCAGAGAATCAAGCCCACAACATTTGGATTCATTCCAGTTCTTAAGATGCCAAATTAATTTTTACACAAAAAGGGTGTTTGCCCAGATTTCCACCCACCAGATCGCAACAGTTACCCTGAGCTAATCCACAGCTTATGTAAATGATGGCTAACCCTTCCACTAAGCAAAACAAACTCATTATGAAAAAGGCCATCCCCTCTCCCTTCTAAAGCCCTCCTCTCACCCGCATCAACTCCTTTTCTTGTTTAGGAAAACTTGGATCAGCACTGCAACCCTGCGGGGTCACTGCTCCACCCTCCCCAGCCCTCGGTCTTGTCTCTGCAACCCCAGCGCCCAGTACCCGGTACCCGGCCTGGGGCAGGGCTGGCGCTCGAAACACATTTTAATATCGAATGAATGAACTTCAAGGACTTTACATGTGGAAGTTTAAAAAAGTTTGCTTTTGTGTTTAAATTTTACATCATCTACACACATACATACTTTCTCCTACCACCATATTTAAGCAAGAGCCTCCTCCAGTCAAAAAGCAGTGGCACGTTCGTCTTCCCAATCCCGTCAAACGCCCATTCTTACCTGGGTGTCTGCCCTTGACCCCATTGATTTTTAGGAGGCGGCCAGGCGGCGACCGACCTCGGGCTCTGCCGCCTCTAGGCGGCCAGTGACGGCCACCATGGGCCCCGCGGCTCGGGAGGAGCCGGGCGCCCCCGGCCCGTTTCTCGCAAACAAAGGCCGAGGGGGAGGGGAGGGACGCAGGGGGCGAGGGGCTGCGGGCAGAGGGGCCGCGGGCGGCGGCACCCGCGGCAGGCGAGGGCTGGGGTACTCACGGCGGTCTCGTCGCGGTACACGTCGGGGTACTGGAAAGACAGCATGGCCAGGGACGGGCGTGGGGCGGCGGGAGGCGCGGACTGCGGGCGCTAGCGGGCCGTGCCGGCCGAGGGGCGAGGCTGGGGCGCCGGCAGGGGCCGAGCGGGCGGCGGCGGCGGCGGCGGGCGGCTGTCTGCCAGGGCGCTCACGACCCGACCGGCGGCAAGCGGCGAGGACGTGCTGGAAGCAGGAAGCAACTGTCGGCGAGGCCGGGAGCCCCTCCCCGGCGGGCGGGCCCAGCGGCGGCTGCGGCGGCAAGAGGGAGCGGGCGGCGCCGTGCGTGCGCCGGGCCGGGTGCACAGCTCCCTCTGCAGGAGCGCCGGCCGCGCCCGCGCCGCCCGGGCACCCGGGCCACCCCGCCGAGGCCGTGCCGCAGCCACGCCGGCCCGCCGCCCGGGGACCCCCGGCCCGGCACCTGCCGGAGACAGGCCCGCGCGGGCCGGGGACACCGCGCGGGGCACACGTCCGGTCACGCCGCCCGGGACCACCGCGCCTCCGCCCTCCCCGAACTCCCTCGCTGTCGGTTTAGCCACTGCCGAGTTTATGCGTGAACAGGCGGATTTGCTTATTAATCGACTCCCCCATCTTCCTGTTTCTGGGCGTGGTGGGGCGGCAAAGAGAGACCTCTCTGCAGCCTTACGAGCAGTGGGCTTGAGGTGGCCTAATTTTCACTGCCTGCGACTCTGGACTTGGAAGGGATAATGGATCGTAATAACCATGAAGGAACCAGATCTCCCTTCACTCCAGATCTCTGGTGGGCCCTGGGTGGTGGGGCATCCAGATTATAGAGGTGCGTTGAGGTGTTGGCAGGACAATGGATAAGCCTTTATCTGAGATTTACCAATAGAGAGGGGACCCAGGTGGGAGCATCAGGGTCTTTTGTTCATCCCGCCAGTTCCTTAATTCTGTTCCTGCCAATGTGTTTCTTTATTGAGCACCTACTGTTGTCCCCGTGGGGGAAACAGTAGTAGACAAGATGCTTGACTTTGAAGTCATGACATTTTATTAGTTCTGTTTCTTTATCCCTAGGCTACTGATATGTGTTGTGATCTTTCCTTCTGGACCATCAGGAAGAAGTTTTATAGCCCCAGTCCTCACAGCTGTGCGTGTGTTTCGTGTGTTATGTACTCCTGGCTTCTTCAGAGTCCTGAAAGGATGGCATGGGTATGACCAGAAAGTCCTTCCCGTCCTGAATTCCAAACGGACACGGTCATGGTTGTAAACTCGTGTGTTCTGTTTCTTTGTATTATCGCCCCAGTTCCATGGCTCACACATAGTAGTTCAGTGTTTCTGGTCATGGCAGGGTAATTGATAAACATGTCTTCTATCTGTTTCCCAAACCCCCTCCTTGGGCAAGCCGAGAATCTTCAGTTTTGGGAAAGCTCACAGTACTGACGCCTAACTTGGTGCAAGCAGACACAGACATAGTGCTCTGCAGTCCTGCGTTCCTGATCCCAGTTACCACCCCCTGCCTTGCCTGCCTGTCCTGGCCTCGGGACTGCCAGGCATTTCCCAATGGTTCTGCCACTTGTGTGTCTCTGGGAGGAGGGGTCTTTAAAAGCAGCCTGGGATCACATGACCCAGCAGATTTCCCCTAATAACAATGACAGCGATAATAGTTAATGCTTATTGAATGCTTCTTATATGCCAGGAAATTATCTTACTTAAACCTTATAAGATAACTAATATTAACCCAATTTTAAGTTTTATTTATTTTTTATTTTGAGAGAGAAACAGTGTGAGTGAGGAAGGGGCAGAGAGAGAGTGAGAAAGAGAATCACAAGCCGGCTCTGTGCTACCTACACAGAGCCTGATACAGGGCTTAAACTCTGAAACCACAAGATCATGACCTGAGACAAAACCAAGAGTCGGACACTCAACTGACTGAGCCACCCAGATGCCCCCAATATCCCAGTTTTATAGTTGAGGTAAACAGGGGCTGACTTTTGCCCAGAACTTCACAAATACTTATTTTTTTAATGTAAAAAATAGAGCCAGGATTCAAACTCAGATCTCTCTGATGCCAACACTCAGTCTTAATCAACCTTTTTTAAAAAAATGTTTACTTATTTTTGAGAACGTGAGAGAGAGCGCAAGTGGGGAGGGCAGAGAGAGAAGGAGATAGAGAATCCCAAGTAGGCTCTGCACTGTCATCAAAAAGTGCCACACGGGGCTCAATCCCATGAATTGAGCCAAAATCAAGAATTGGATGCTTAACCCACTGAGACACCCAGGTGCCCCTTAATCACACTTCTTCATAAACAAGTAGGAGTACTCTGTGGTCTACAAGGATACCCATAAATAGGTGAAACTTTCCCAGGGCTTAATTTTAGCAGGAAAGGTAGAAATTATGAGAATTGTGGTACCCAGAGGACAAATCAAACCTCAGGTATCATCCTCTGTTCATCTCTAGCCAGTTATCCTGAGTGCCCAGCTCCTCTGGGTCCTGAAAGACAAAGGTTTGTATGTGGCACAGAGAGTGCAATGGGCTGCCAGCTATCGATTGTCTACGACTGTGGTGAGGTGGAGTGGAGATGAAGAAGCATTCCCCTCTTCGTGGCCAGATTGCTTGTACATTACCTACCTTTGCCACCTATGAGACAGGAGTTGTCTACTTTAATCCTCCTTTAAAAAGCCCATTTTACAGACGAGGAAAAGGAATCTCAGCAGCTTTAAAGGCATGTCTGAAGTCTTCACACAGCTAAGACAGAGCCAAGGTTCAAATTTGTCAGTTGACTGCAAAGTCCATGCTCTACCTCGTCCACAGAAAATGAAGAGAAGGGAGGTATTTGAACCATCTCAGAAATGGAAATTCTACCTCCAGAATAAACACCAGGGTGCTTTTTGACTTCTAACTCATGCTCTAACCTACAGCCATTCACCAAACACCAGGCCCTGGGGGTAGGGCTGGCAGAGACATAGAAAGACCTCCAGGGAAGCCTGCAGCTGGCCCTCTATTGCCTGACCTCCAACTTTGTACCCCACTCTGTTACCCAAGGTCACCATAGTAAGGAGGCAGGTGAGCAATATTTATTGCTGCTCGGCTGTCTCAAACCCACTCCAAGTACTTGTCACAGTAGTCCTCCCAAACCACACATAGTACTCTCCAAAAGAGGACTTCTGGTAATTAGCCAAAGGGGTAAGTGTTGACTGAAATCCATCTTACTCTCTACTTGCCACACTGTGCACAGGGGCACTGGCTGCATTCAGCTGGAAAAAGAGGTGTCCGTATTCTCAAAAAGGGCTGTGGGCAGGAGGCTGCATCTGCCCAGGGGTAACATATTTCTGACTCACACAAGAATGCCATCCTGTTAGCACACCTTAAGACTGATGCCTTGGGTGCTTGCCTGCATACTCCTTTAATTTGATTGTGGTTCCCAGGTAGCTAGCTCACCTACTGATGGGTGGAATGCAATCATTTCCAGCTACATTTCCTTAAAGATGTATATAATTTTTTCCAGTAAGACTTCTAATGGAAATTCTCATATATTCCTGTATATCTAATCTCTGACATTATGAGGTATCAAAGCATCTAGAATAAGAGTGAGGTTCTCTTCTGGGTCCTGCCACTATTTCCCTGGCTTTGAATGAGTCCTTACGTCATCAGTATTTTTTTTTAAAGATTAAATAATCTCTGCACCCAACATGGGACTCAAGTTTACAACCCTGAAATCAAGAGTCACATCCTCTACCCACTGAGGCAGCCAGGCGCCCCACATCGTCAGTATTTTTTATCTCTACCATGAGAGAATTGGATCATGTAGTTTCCAAGGTTCTTTTGTTGTAAGAAAGAAATAAAGTAGAGATGTAGGTGCCTCAAAACTATCTCTGGAATTCAGAATGAAATTCCCCTGGGGGAGTGCTATCCATACTTCCTGGGCAGATGGAGGGGAGAATGGGCAGTAATTATCTCCTGAAAGGGCTTTCTCCACAGTTTTCTTCTGTTTCTAAACCATCCACGTGCACAGATTTGGCTCAGAGGCCATGACTGGGTCTATGGTCCTTACTAAATTCATAGATTTTATCTTTCCAGGAACTGTAGCAGTTCCTTTCTAATACCCTGCTCTTGATAGAGGCATGTGGTTAAAACGCCAGGGGAAGTGTCTGACACTACAGCTGTGAAATCTCAGGCCTCTAGCCCCTCCTCTCCTTCTCAACTTAATGCCTGACTGAATTAAACACCAGAATGAGAGGCTAAGGCTGAATTAAATCCAGGCTAAGAAAAAAAACTGGGGCATAAAAAGTGGATCAAGAATTAATCTGGAGTCTTTTTCTACTTTAGTTTGTCAAACTTATTTATACCATTTCTAATGAGGCTCCCAAGTTAGAAGTGTTTCTAAATCAGGAGAGAGGGATCTTTTTTCTATTCTACTATTAGGGAAAAAAAAGTCCGGGGTCGCCCCCACATGTAAAATGAAGTTATTTTATTTATGTGAGGAAAGATGAAATAATCTATTCATTGGTTTTAAATTTAGAACTTAAAAGTATTCAGTAAATGCAGTATGTAAATACTCAAAATACGTCAGTTCAAAATTATTGGCTATAAGAACAGAAAGGAGATTAAGAAAAAATGGGGAGGGGGAAAACTTATATAGACAAAGCAAGACAGAGACACAGCATCCCAGATTTGTTAATAGTAAGAAAGCTGAAGATGAGTACAAAAAGATAATATGGAGTCAGACAATAAGCACATGAAAACACATGCAGAAACTCAGAGTCGGACAGACAGAAAGATAGTCTTGTATGGAACAACACTTCACCTTACAGCCTTTAAAATAATAATAATGTTACAAATGTTAGGTTCTATTGGAACTTTTACAATTCTGGGATAATTAATGATGGACCCCCGATGTTTTCCTCATCAATTTAAACCAAGCAATATATCTGTTCCACACACAAGAGGCTCTCCACCCTCTTCAGCACGTCCATTTTCTCTAGAGTTACTGAGTAGCAACCAAACTGTCTTTCCGTTTATTACAGCTTCGGTCATGCCATCCTCACAGGTATCATCTTGAGTCAGTTAATGCTAAAGAACTGAGCTTATATTCAAGTTCACTGGCAGGTCTTATTTGACATTTATAGTTTGGCCATTTCACTATAGACCAGTGTAGTAGTAAAGCCTCTAACAAGCAATGCATGTTGGAAAGCTTTGGTCTTCAGTCCATTACACTCTGCACTTTTGGCGAGTTAGCATCCTATAAAACCTAGCGTTGGGTGACTGTCTGATACAGAGTTTGCCCCAACTCTTAGGACAGTCTAAGGTCTCTATGTTCTCTGTAATTGATAGTGCAAATTCTACTGGAAGGTAGCTGACAGAATTCCCAGCTCCCCACTGGTCTTACCATTTTCTCTTTTCCTGAAGGGGGCGGGGACCAAGAAGAATCACCTTGTTTTATAAAAGTACCACATGGAGACTGGCAGTTAGGCCAGTAAGGCAGACTAACTAGGTCCTGCTAAAGAAAGAAGAATTATTAAGGCTTTGCTGGGCTCTATCCCTCCAATAGACTGGCCATAAAAAATATAAGCCCAAAATACAGGAGAGTGGGAAGCAGTAGGGTCACCAGGATAAAGAACTCCAAGGAGGCATCGTTTACATTGTCTTCTATGTAAATGGTACCCTCTGGAGTTGTACAATGTATTTTCCCTGTAACACCCTCCAGAAACATTGCCTGAAAACAAATGACTCTATCTGAATTGTCTATCACAAGAGGCCATTTTTGAAGGAAAGCATCCTGAAGTAGGCCCAGAGGCCTTCTGCTGATTAAATCAACCACGATTCAACTCACAATCACAGATCCTGCAAAGAAACAATATTGACTTTTAGTCTATTAGCGTTTGGCGACATTTTGACACCTCTTTGGTATCCTCTGTATTGCAAGGTGCTGCAGCCTGAAAATTGCATTTCCTAAATGCCCTTGTCAGCTGGTTTCTGGCTACCTTCTATCAAAGGGAGAAAACAGAGATGATTGGGGGTGGAAGAGAGACAATGCTTTTCTCCTTTTGCTTGAGTTCTGGCAGTGGCAGTCTGCACAGTTGAATCAGTGGTGGGGAACCTGTGGCCCCCAAAACATCAGCAGTGAATTTGACATTTCAAAGGGACAATGGGCTCCTAGGCTCTTGCAACCAAGTGCTGGCTGTGGTCTTCCGAATAAGGAGTAGGCAGCAATTAGTGGCTGGGGCTGGTGCCGCATCAGTGTCATTGCACTCACGGGGGCTGCATGAACCACTGAAACTTTTGTTTCTCCAGTCTTAAGAGAAAGACTGATTTCTGAATCTCTAGGGAGCATTACCTTTCCTTTTTCAATCTTCCATCCCACCATGGTCCTGTCTCTTTTTTCCTTACCTGGACTTTTTTCTTTTTTAATGAGGAGTAAAAGTAAGAAAAAATAACATACAACATATTTAGATCCTCAGAGGGTTTTAGGTGCTGGAAAGATCAAATACATAATATAGACTGCCAAGATATGAAGTGTTTCAAGAAAAAAAGTCATCCCCAAATAGTAGATTGCAAGAATGTATTAAAATGACCATTGGATTTGGAAAAACAAAATATAACTTTTAGAAAGTAACAATAAATTAGCAAAGTTTTAAAAAGTCATGGATAGTTTAAATATCAAATTAGAAAGCTAAAGAAAATTAATGAACTCAAAAGTAGCTTTGAGGGAATTATAATCAATGCAACACAGACAAGGATATGGAGAATATAAAATAAATATAAAACATGAAAGAAGTAGAAAACCATTTGATCATCTCTTTACATTAAGAAAAGAAAATTCCATACTCATTCATTTTAAAAAAGAGAGAAAGAACACTCAAGGAGGGGCACCTGGGTGGCTCAGTTGGTTAAGCATCCAACTGTTGATTTTGGCTCAGGTCATGATCTCAGTTTGTGAGATCCAGCCCCAATTAACAACACAGAGCCCGTTTGGGATTCTCTCTATGCCCCCTCTTCCCCTACTCATGTGTTCTCTCTCTCTCAAAACAAACAAAACACTCAAGGAAAAATAGGAATAGAAGAGAACATCCTTGGGGCGCCTGGGTGGCTCAGTCAGTTGAGCATCTGACCTCGGCTCAGGTCATGATCACATGGTTCGTGGGTTCCAGTCCTGCATCGGGCTCTGTGGAGACTGCTTCAGATTCTGTGTCTCCCTCTCTCTCTGACCCTCCCCTACTCATACTGTCTCTCTCTCTCTCTCTCTCTTTCTCTCTCTTAGAAATAAATAAAACATTATAAAACATAAATACAAAAGAAAAAAAAGAAGAGAACATCCTTAATTAAGGTAAGCACAAAAAACAGCAACAAAGACTGAAACATCCAACCCTACCACAATCATTTTATTTATTTATTTACTAACTTACTTATTTTCATCACAACAAGTGCCTTCTTTAATCTCCATCACCTATTTTACCCGTCCCCTTGCTCACCTCCCCCGGTAACCATTAGATTGTTCTATATCCTTAAGAGTAGGTTTCTTGGTTTGCCTCTGTCTCTTTTTCTCCCCTTTGCTATTTCTTTTTTTTCTTAAATTTCACATATGAGTGAAATCATATGCTATTTGTCTTTCTCTGATTGACTTATTTTGTTTAGCATAATACTCTAGCTCCATCCATTTTGCTGCAAATGGCAAAACATATTCTTTTTTATGGCTGAGTAATATACCCTATATATATATGCCACTTCTTCTTTTTAAAAAAACTTTTTAACGTGTATTTATTTTTGAGAGATAGAGACAGACAGAGTGTGAGCAGGGGGGAGACATAGAGAGAGGGAGACACAGAATCCAAAGCCGGCTCCAGGCTCTGAGCTGTCAGCAGAAGGCCTGACATGGGGCATGAACACCTCAAGATTGAGCCAAAGTCAGTTGCTTAACCAACTGAGCCACCCAGTTGCCCCTTTATGCCACGTCTTTATCCAGCTGTCAGTCGATAGACATTTGTGTCGTATCCATAGTTTGGCTATTGTAAATAATGCTGCATTAAACATGGGGAGGGCGTATGTATTCCTTTGATTAGGTGTTTTTGTATTCTTTGAGTAAATACCTAGTAGTGCACTTGCTGGATTCTAGGGTAGTTCTATTTTTAATTTTTTGAGGAAACTTCATACTGTTTTCCAGAGTGGCTACACCGGTTTGCATTCCCACCAACAGTGCAAGAGGGTTCCTTTTTCTCCACATCCTCACCAACACCTGTTGTTTCTTGTGTTGTTTGTTTTAGCCATTCTGACAGGTGTGAGGTGATATCTTACTATAGTTTGTTTTGTTTTGTTTATCTATTCACTTTGAGAGAGAGTTCAAGCAGAAGAGGGGCCAGAGACAGAAGGAGACAGAGAATCCCAAGCAAGCTCTGAGCCACCAGTGAGGAGTCTGACTCCAGGCTTGAAACCACAAACTGTGAGGTCACCACCTGAGCCAAAACCAAGAGCCAGATGATCAACCGACTGAGCCACTCAGGTTCCCCTCATTGTAGTTTTCCATGATAGTAAATGATGCTGAATATCCTTTCACGTGTCTATTGACCATCTATAGGTCTTCTTTAGAAAAATATCTGTTCATGTCTTCTGCCCATTTTTTAATTGGATTATTTGCTTTCTGGATGCTTTTTAAAAAACTTTAATGTTTATTTTTGAGAGAGAGAGAGCAAGAGAGAAGCAAAGAGGGAGACATAGAATCTGAAGCAGGCTCCAGGCTCTGAGCTGTCAGCACAGAGCCCAACATGGGGCTCCAGCTCACAAACTGTGAGATTATCACCTGAGATGAAGTGGGACACTCAACTGACTGAGCACTCCAGGGTGTTGGGTTTCATAAATTCTTTACCTTAGTTTAGACACAAACCATTTATTGAATATATCTTTTGCAAATATCTTCTCCCATTTCATAGGCTGCCTTTTACTTATGTGGATTGTTTCCTTCGCTGTGCAGAAAATTTTCATTTTGATGTAGTCTTAATAGTTTATTTTGATTTCATTTTCCTTGCCTCAGAAGACACATCTAGAAAAATGTTGCTTTGACTGATGTCAGAGAAATTACTGCCTATACTCTCTTCAAGAATTTTTATGGTTTCACATCTCACACTTAGATCTTTAATCCATTTTGAATTCATTTTTGTGTATGGTGAAAGAAATTGGTCAAGTGTCATTCTTTTGCATGTGGCTGTCAAGTTTTCTCAGCACCATTTGTTGAAGATACTGGGTTGTTGTTGTTGTTTTTTTTTAAATAGTTTATTGTCAAGTTGGTTTCCATATAATACCCAGTGCTCATCCCAACAAGTGCTCTCCTCCATGCCCATCACCCCCCTGGTTGTTTTTCTGGTGTGGAGTTTGGTGAGTTCCTTATAGATTTTGGATACTAGTCCTTTATCTGATATGTCATTTGCAACTATTTTTTCCCATTCGGTTGGTTGTCTATTAGTTTTATGGATTGTTTCCTTTGCCATGCAGAAGCGTTTTATCTTGATGAGGTCCCAATAGTTCATTTTTGCTCTTGATTCCCTTGCCTTTGGGGATGTGTCAAGTAAGAAATTGCTGTGGTTGAGGTCAAGGAAGTTGTTTCCTGCTTTCTCCTCTAGGCTTTTGATGGCTTCCTGTCTCACATTCAGGTCCTTTATCCATTTTGAGCTTATGTTTGTGTATGGTGTGAGAAAATGATCTAGTTTCATTCTTCTGCATGTTGCTGTCCAGTTCTCCCAGCACCATCTGTTAAAGAGGCTGTCTTTTTTCCATTGGATACCCTTTCCTGCTTTGTTAAAGATTAGTTGGCCATACATTTGTGGGTCCAATTCTGAGTTCTCTATTCTATTCCATTGGTCAATGTGTCTGTTTTTGTGCCAATACCATACTGTCTTGATGATTACACTGAGTTTTCTATTCTATCCCATTGAACTATGTCTCTATTTTTATGCCAGTACCATACCATTTTAATTACTACCACTTTTTAATATAACTTGAATCGATAATTGTGGTAACTTCAGTTTTGTTTTGCCAGAGATTGCTCTGACTACTCAAGGTCTTTTGCAGTTCCATACAAGTTTTGTGAAAAATGCTATTGGTATTTTGATAGGGATTGCACTAAATCTGTAGATTGCTTTGGGTGGTGTAAACATTTTAACAATATTTCTTCTTCCAACCTATGAACATGGTATGTCTTTTCATTTCTTTGTGTTATCTTGAACTTCTTTAATCAGTGTTTTAGGGTTTCAGAGTATAGGTCCTTCATCTCTTTGGTTAACTTTATTCATAGGTATTTTATTTTTTTTGGTGCAATTGTAAATGGGATTATATTCTTTTTTTAAAAAAAAATGTTTATTTATTGGGGCACCTGGGTGGCTCAGTTGGTTAAGGGTCCAACTTTGGCTCAGGTCATGATCTCATGGTTTGTTGGTTTGAATCCTGCATTGGACTCTGTGCTGACAGCTCAGAGCCTGAACCCTGAAGCATGCTTTAGATTCTGTGTCTCACTTTCTCTGTGCCCCTTCCCCGCTCTCTCTCTCTCAAAAAAAAAAAAAACAAAAACAAAAACAAATAAAATATAAAAAAATAAATAAATAAACATTAGGAGGGGCCAAGATGGCAGAACAGTGTGGAAGTTTCTTTTTGTGTCTCTCATCCTTGAATAACATCCAGATCAACATTAAACCATCCTGCACACCTAGAAAACTGATTTGAGAATTAACACAACAATCTGCACAACATGAACCAGAGACCTCAGCAGATACGCAGTGTGGAGAGGTGAGCTGGAGGAGACAGAAGTCCAGGAGGGCAGGGAGCTATTTTTGCTTGCATAGAGAGGACAGATATGGGGAATAGTATAAAAGAAGCTGGAGAGAAAAGAGTATTCAAGGAACTGAACCAAAAAAAGGAGAAAGGAGATTGTTTAAATTCCATTAAGACTCTATAAACAGGAGTAGTACAGAGTCTGAAACTCTGCATCTTGATACCTGGCAGTGCTCTGGTGGGAAGGGTGAATCCCCAGAAGCAGAGAACCAGGTCCTTGGAGTCCTCAGGCCACATAGGGAGAGGTGGTTCCCTTGCTGGGAGGACATTTGGTAGAGGCTGTGCAGCCTCCCCATAGCCAAAGGTTTCAGCGGGCCCTGGAGAACAATCACATTCGCTGGTGTTGGAACAACGACGTTAAAGGGGAAGCCTGGTGCCAGATATGTGTTGTGATTTTCCATAATTCCTGAAATGCTGCTGCTACATGATTGTGTGAACTTTTTCTGGGGGCAGCCTGGCACCCAGCTGCAGTTTCTAGGCATAGGCAGCAGCACTGTCCTGATAACGTTGCTGGATGCAGCTGGCCCCTGGCCATTGCTCGGTGTGACCCTCCCCCAGAAGATCTGAGTGGGTTAAAACTACAGTCCCTCAGAAGTGAGGGGTTGGGGGGCACCTGGGTGGCTTAGTCAGTTAAGCGTCCGACTTTCACTTGGGTCATGATCTCGCGGTTCGTGGGTTCGAGCCCCGCGTCGGGCTCTGTGCTGACTGCCAGCTCAGAGCCTGGAGCCTGTTTCAGTCTGTGACTCCCTCTCTCTCTGACCCTCCCTGCTCACGCTGTCTCTCTCTCTCTCTCTCTCTCTCCTAGAAATAAATAAATAAAACATTTAAAAAAAAAAAAAAAGGAAGTGAGGGATTGGGAAACACAGCTGCCTGAGATAAAACTGCTGAGATAAAACTCAGGAGGGAGGTGCTGCCTGGCAACATGATGGCTTGGTCATGGACAGTGCAAATGTGGGGAGTTGATGGAAGCCAGAGACAAAGGAGGGAGATGCAATTGCTGGTGGGGAGAGCACAGAGTTCTGATACTAGAGACTGAGTAGCTGGATGATGCCATTGTCACCCCTCCTGCACATGTACATATACACCTATATGAGCCACTATAACCCACCCCAGTAAGGTAAGCAGTGACATCTAGTGGAGAACAGAGCCATTACAATAAGCCTCACCCAATCAGGCCAACCTCCCTCTTTAGGAATACCTAATTCTCTCTGCCTACTTAGCTTATGGATTATAAAATGCTTCATAGTCTGACCTCTAGGGAAAACTTATGTAATATTAAGAGTACTTCAGTCTGTTTGTTAATCCATCTATTCAATGTTTTAATTTCTTTTCTCATTTTTGAATACAGAAAGAGAAAAAATTTATTTTTATTTTCCACTTTATTAAAATATTTTTCTTTAATTTTTTATACTATATTTTTTACTTTTTTGTAAAATTTTCAAATTTTATTTTACTTCCATCATTTCATTTTATTCTATTTCATTGTATTAATTTTTTCAAATTTTCAAACATTGTTCTTTTTTTTTCTTTTCTTATCTTTCCCTCTTTTCTCTAATCTATCAATCTCCTTTCAACAACCATATAAAAACACACCTACAATCTCACATCCTTTATCTGATTTTTTGTGTTGTTTGTAATTTTTTAATTTTAATTTTTTTACCTTATTAATTCCTTTTCTTCCTTCAAAATGATGAAACAAAGGAATTCACCCCA
The DNA here is from genome assembly GCA_017311185.1 of Proteles cristata cristata. Lineage (NCBI taxonomy): Eukaryota > Metazoa > Chordata > Mammalia > Carnivora > Hyaenidae > Proteles > Proteles cristata. The sequence goes on from JAESUZ010001232.1 coordinate 3,921,906, forward strand.
AAAGAAAGAAGAGGAAGAAATGACAGCCAGGGATTTATCAACACAGATACAAGCAAGATGTCTGATCCAGAATTTAGAATCACAATAATAAGAATACTAGCTGGGGTTGAAAGCAGATTAGAACCCCGCTGCAGAGATAAACGCTAGTCAGGAGAAATAAAAAATGCTATAACTGAGCTGGAATCTCGAATGGCTGCCACAGTGGCAAGGATGGATGAAGGAGACCAAAGAATCAGCAATATAGAGGACAAGCTTCTGGAGAACAGTGAAGCAGAAAAAAAAGAGGGAGACTAAGGCAAAAGAGCACGATTTAAGAACTAGAGAAGTCAGGACTCATTAAAAAGGAAAAACATCAGAATCATAGGGTCCCAGAAGATGAAGAAAGAGTAAAAGGGGTAGAAGGGTTATGTGAGCAAATCATAGTGTAAAACTTTCCTAATCTGGGGAAAGACACAGACATCAAAATCCAGGTAGTACAGAGGACTCCCATTAGATTCAACAAAAACTGACCATCAACAAGGCATATCATATTCAAATTCACAAAATACTTAGGCAAGGAAGGAATCTTGAAGAACCAAGGGGAAAAAAAGTCCTTAACCTACAAGGGAAGACAGATCAAGTTTGCAGCAGAAGTAGCCACAGAAACTTGGGAGGCCAGAAAGGAGTGGCAGGATATATTCAATGTGCTAAATTAAAAAAAAATACGCAGCCAAGAATTCTTTATTCAGCAAGTATGTCATTCAAAATAGAAGGAGAAATTTAAAGTTTCCTAGATAAACAAAAATTAAAGGAGTTCATGACCACTAAACCAGCCCTGTAATAAATTTTAAGTGGGGCTCTCTGAAGGGAGAAAAGGAAAAAAAAAAAAAAAAGACCAAAAGCAACTAGAAAGGACCAGAGAACACCACCAGAAACTCCAAGTCCACAGGCAACATAATGGCAATAAATTCGTATCTTTCAGTGCCCACTCCAAATATCAATGGATTAAATGCTCCAATCAAAAGACATATGGTAACAGAATGGATAAGAAAACAAGATCTGGGGGTGCCTGGGTGGCTTAGTCGGTTAAGCGTCTGACTTTTGCTCAGGTCATGATCTCGCGGTTTGTGGGTTCGAGCCCCGCACCGGGCTCTGTGCTGACTGCCAGCTCAGAGCCTGGAGCCTGTTTCAGTCTGTGACTCCCTCTCTCTCTGACCCTCCCCTGTTCATGCTGTCTCTCTCTCTCCTAGAAATAAATAAAAACATTAAAATAAATAAATAAATAAATAAAATCTTTAAAAAAAAAAAGAAAACAAGATCTGTCTATGTGCTGTTTACAAGAGACGCACTTTAGACTAAAGATACCTTCAGATTGAAAGTAAGGGGATGGAGAACCATCTATCACGTTAATGATCACCAAAGGAAAACTGCAGTAGCCACACTTATATCAGACAATCTAGACTTTATTTTTTATTTTTTATTTTTTTTATTTCTAGGAGAGAGAGAGACAGCGTCAACAGGGGAGGGTCAGAGAGAGAGGGAGTCACATACTGAAACAGGCTCCAGGCTCCGAGCTGGCAGTCAGCACAGAGCCCGACGCGGGGCTCGAACCCACAAACCGCGAGATCGTGACCCAAGCGAAAGTCGGATGCTTAACCGACTAAGCCACCCAGGTGCCCCAATCTAGACTTTAAAATAAACGCTCTAACAAGAGATGAAGGTCATTATATCATAATTAAGGGGTCTAATCATCAAGATCTAACAATTGTAAACATTTATGCTCCAAATGTGAGAGCAGCCAAATATATAAATCAATTAATCACAAACATAAAGGAACTCATTGATAATAATATTATAATAGTAGGGGACTTCAATACCACACTTACAGCAATGGACAGATCATCTAAACAGAAAATCAACAAGGAAACAATGGCTTTGAATGACACGCTGGACTGGAGAAACTTTACAGTTATATTCAAAACATTTCATCCTAAAGAAGCAGAATACACATTCTTCTTGAATGCACATGGAATGTTCTTGAGAATAGATCACATACAGGGGCATAAATCAGCCCTCAGCAAGTACAAATAGATCGAGCTCATACCATGCATATTTTCAGATCACAACACTATGAAACTCAAAATCAACCACAAGAAGAAAATGTGGAAATAAATAGTTGGACACTAAAGACCATCCTACTAAAGAATGAATGGGCTAACCAAGAAATTAAAGAGGAAATTAAAAAGTATATAGAAGCCAATGAAAATAATAACACCACAGCCCCAAACCTCTAGGATGCAGCCAAAGTGGTCATAAGAGGGAAGTAGATAGCAATCCAAGCCTTCCTAAAGAAGGAAGAAAAGTCTCAGATACAGAACTTAATCTTACATCTTAAAGAGCTGGAAAAAGAACAGCAAATAACTCCCAAACCAGCAGAAGACAGGAAATAATAAAGAGTAGAGCAGAAATCAATGCTATCAAAACCAGAAAACCAGTAGAACAGATCAATGAAACCAGAAGCTAGTTCTTGGAAAGAATTAACAAAATTGATAAACTCCTAGCCAGTCTGATCAAAAAGAAAAAGGAAAGGACCCAAATAAATAAAATCAAGAAGGTAAGAGGAGAGATCACAACCAACACAGCAGAAATACAAGAAATAATAAGAAACTATTACAAATAATTATTTGCCAAAAAAGTGGGCAATTTAGAAGAAATGGACAAATTCATAGAAACTAAAAAACTAAAAAAAAAAAAAGGCAGAAATCGAAAATTTGAACGGACCCATACCCAGTAAAGAAATCAAATTAGTAATCAAAAATCTCCCAAAAAACAAGAGTCCAAGGCCAAATGGCTTTCCAAGGGAATTCTACCAAACATTTAAGGAAGAGTTAACACCTATTCTCTTGAAGCTGTTCCAAAAAATAGAAATGGAAGGAAAACCTCCAGAGTCTTTTTGGAGCCAGCATTACCTTGATTCCAAAACCAGACAAAGACCCAACTTAAAAAGGAAAACTATAGACCAATTTCCATCATGGATGCAAAAATCCTCAACAGGATACTAGCCAACCATATCCAACAATACATTAAAACTAAATTATTCAATGCAAGCAAATGGGATGTATACCTGGGATGTACGGCTGGTTCAATATCCTCAAAATAATCAATGTGATACATCACATCAATAAAATAAAGGACAAGAATCACATGGTCCTCTCAATAGATGCAGAGAAAGCATTTGACAAAACACAGCATTCTTTCTTTATAAAACCCCTCAATAAAGTAGGGATAGAAGGATCACAGCTTGAGATCATAAAAGCCATATATGAAAGACCCACCGCTAATATTATCCTCAGTGAAGAAAAACTGAGAGCTTTCCCCCTAAGGACAGGAACCAGACAGGGATGTCCACTCTTGCCACTGTTATTCAACATAGTATCAGAAGCCTTAACCCCAGCAATCAGACAACACAAAGAAATAAAAGGCATCCAAATTGCCCAGGAGGTGGTCAAACTTTCACTCGTTGAAGATGACATGATACTCAATATGGAAAACCCAAAAGATTCCACCAAAAAACTGCTGGAACTGATCCATGAATTCAGCAAAGTGGCAGGATATAAAATCAATGCACAGAAATCGGATGCATTCCTATACACCAATAATGAAGCAACAGAAAGAGAAATCAAGGACTCGATCCCAATGTAATTGCACCAAAACCCATAAAATACCTAGGAATAAATCTAACCAAAGAGGTGAAAAATCTATACACTGAAAACTATAGAAAACTTATAAAAGAAATCAAAGAAGACACAAAAAAATGGAAAACTGTTCCATTCTCCTGGATAGGAAGAAAAAATATTGTTAAAGTGCCAATACTACCCAAAGCAATGTACCTATTCAATGCATTCTTCACAGGGCTAGAACAGACAATCCTAAAATTTGTATGGAACTAGAAAAGACCCCGAATAGCCAAAGCAATCTTGAAAAAGAAAACCAAAGCTGGAGACATCACAATTCTGGACTTCAAGCTGTACTACAAAGCTGTAATAATCAAGACAGTATGGTACGGGCACAAAAACAGACACTCAGATCAATGAAACAATATAGAGAACCCAGAAATTGACCCACAAGCATATGGCCAACTAATCTTTGACAAAGCAGGAAAGAATATCCAATGGAATAAAGACAGTCTCTTCAGCAAATGGTGCTGGGAAAACTGGATAGCAACATGCAGAAAAATGAACCTGGACCATTTTCTTAAATCATACACAAAAATAAATTCAAAATGAATGAAATACCTAACTGTAGCACAGGAAGCCATCAAAATCCTTGAGGAGAAAGCAGGCAACAGCCTCTTTGGCCTTGGCCACAGCAGCTTCTTACTCAACCCGTCTACGGAGGCAAGGGAAACGAAAGCAAAAACGAACTATTGGGAACTTATTAAAATAAAAAGCTTCTGCACACCTAAGGAAACAATCAGCAAAACTAAACGGCAACCAATGGAATGGGAGGAGATATTTGCAAATGACATATCAGATAAAGGGTTAGTACCCAAAATCTATGGAGAACTTATCAAACTCAACGCTCAAAAAACAAATAGCCGAGTGAAGACATTGGTAAAAGACATGAATAGACACTTCTCCAAAGAAAACATCCAAATGGCCAACCAACATATGAAAAAATGCTCAACATCACTCATCATCAGGGAAATACAAATTAAAACCATAATGAGATATCACCTCACACATGTCAGAATGGCTAACATTAACCACTCAGGCAATAAGAGAAGTTGGCGAGGATGTGAAGAAAGAGGATCTCTTTTGCACTGCTGGTGGGAATGCAAACTGGTGCAGCCACTCTGGAAAACAGGATGGAGTTTCCTCAAAAAATTAAAAATATAACTACCCTACAACCCAGTGATTGCACCACTAGATATTTATCCAAGGGATACAGGTATGCTGTTTCAAATGGGCACATGCACTCCAGTGTTTATAGCAGAACTATCAACAATAGCCAAAGTATGGAAAGAGCCCAAATGTCCATTCTTCAAAAATAATGAAATCTTGCCATTTGCAACTACATGGATGGAACTAGAGGGTATTATGCTAAGTGAAATTAGTCAATTGGAGAAAGACAAATATTATATGACTTTACTCATACGAGGACTTTAAGATACAAAACAGATGAACGTGGGGGAAGGAAAACAAAAGTAATATAAAAGCAGGGTGGGGGACAAAACATAAGAGACTCTTAAATATAGAGAACAGAGGTTTGCTGGAGAGGGTGTGGGAGGGGGGAATGGGCTAAATGGGTAAGGGGCATTAAGGAGTCCACACCTGAAATCATTGTTGCACCATTTGCTAACTAACGGATAAATTAAAATATAAATAATTAATAAAAAAGAAACAGTAAAAATATTTTAAATGTTTATTTATTTATTTTGAGAGAGAGAGAAAGAGAGGGAGAGGGCAGAGAGAGGGGGAAAGAGAGAATCCATAGCAGGCTCTATGCTCAGTGCAGAGCCTCATGTGGAGTTCAATCTCACAACTGTGAGATCATGACATGAGCCAAAATCAAGAGTCATATGCTTATCCAACTGAGCCACCCAGGCACTCCTAAATGAGATTGTTTTCTTAATTTCACTTTCTGCTGCTTCATTATTAGTATACAGTAATGCCACAGATTTTTGTACATTGAATTTTTATCCTGTAACTTTACTGAATTAATTTATCAGTTTTAGTATTTTTTGGTGGTATTTTTAGGGTTTTCTATATAGAGTATCATGTCATCTGCAAATAGTGAAAGTTTTACTTCTTCCTTACCAATTTGGATGGCTTTTATTTCATTTTGTTGTCTGATTACTGTGGTTAGGACCAGTACTATGTTGAATAAAAGTGGTGAGAGTGGACGGTCTTGAGTTGTTCCTGCCCTTAGGGGAAACGCTTTCAGATTTTCACCATTGAGTATGATGTTAGCTGTGGACTTTCCGTAGAAGGCCTTTATTATGTTGAGGTATGTTCCCTCTAGACCTACTTTGCAGAGGATAGTTATCATGAATGGGTATTGTACTTTGCTGAAAGCTTTTTCTGCATCTGTGAAATTATCATTTGGGCTTTTATTCTTTCTCTTACTGATGTAACCTATCACATTTATTGTTTTACATCCCAGGAATAAATTCCTCTTGATTGTGGTGTATGTTTTTTTTTTTTTTTTTTTAACATATTGTTGGATTCGGTTTGCTAAATTTTGTCTATTGTGGGCAGCATTTGTTTGCTGGCCGATGTGGGGAGTGTTTTAACTAAAATGGTGAAATAAGGCCTGCCCCTGGATCCACCAAACTGATGTCCTGCAAAAAGCATGGGTTGGTAGATGTGGTGTTAGCAGGGTTTGTGCTGGTCTTCTGGGGGACTGAGGTGAGCTTGATTGGGAAAAGTGGATCTGCCCAAGCATGTGGTAGGGGTGGGGCTTGGGGTAAGCAAGTTAGGTAAGGAGTGTTGGCCCTTCCTGTGATCTCTGTATCTTCAGACCATGCTCTAAGATGAACAAATCACTCTCTTTCCCATCTACTCCCAGTATTTGTCAAACTGCTGATTCTATGCTGTATCCTCACATCTTCCCAGGTTGTTTGTTGTGCTGTCTCTTTAAGGTCAAGGACTCCACTTTCTAATACCCTCCAGGCTCTCCCAGAACTAAACCTGTCAATTTTTAAAATTCCAAGCTTTCAATCTCATTGGTTGTAAGAAATTTTAAAAAAAATTTTAATGTTTAATTTATTTTTGAGAGAGAGACAGACAGATATAGAGCAAGAGAGAGACAGAGAGACAGAGTGCAAGCAGGGAGGGGCAGCGAGGGCACTTGTGGGGATGAGCACCAGGTGTGTTATATGGAAACCAACTTGACAATAAACTATCTGAAATAAATAAATAAATAAATAAATAAATAAATAAATAAATAAATAAATAAAAAGATGGAGACACAAAGACTGAAGCAGGCTCCAGGCTCTGAGCTGTCAGCACAGAGCCCAACACAGCGCTCAAACCCACAAACCATGAGATCATGACCTGAGCTGAAGTCTGGCACTTAACTGACTGAGCCACCCACGCTCCCCGGTTGTAAGAACTTTTGAAATTTAGCCCCTCTCACCTTCAAAGGCAAGTGTTATGGATATTTGTCCTCACTGTTTGTGGGCCAGTGGGAAAGTCTATTTTTCACCTGTACACTACCAGCTCCCTCCCCATTGCTATAGGTCATGGTCAGTGGTCAGTTGTTTTGCTCTCATACCATGTCTTCATACTTCTTACCTTCTCCAATGTGGTCTTTTTTCTACCTTTGATTATGGAGTTTGTTCTGCTCATCTTCAGGTCATTTTCTGGATTATTTACAATGATGTGAGGGTTATCTAGACGTATCATGGGATCCTCCTACTTTGCCATCTTCCCACCTGACCTCCATAATCATTTTAAATATGGAAACATTAGAAGTGTTTCCTGTATAATCTCAAAAGAAGAATAAGCATCCACTATCATCACTCCACTCCACATTATACTGAAGAAAACTGTTGTTATTTTTTACATGATATAATTTTTAAAACAATTTTTTAATATTTGTTTATTTTTGAGAGGGAGAGAGTGTGTGAGCAGGGGAGGGGCAGAGAAAGAGGTAGACACAGAAACTGAAGTAAGCTTCAGGCTCAGAGCTGTCAGCACAGAGCCCAACACAACGCTCGAACCCACGAACCACGAGATCATGACCTGAACTGAAGTCTGGTGTTTAACCGACTGAGCCATCCAGGTGCCCCACATGTTATGATTCTTTACATAAAGAACAAAAAGTTTGCCAAATACCATTCAAAATAATAAGAGTTGCTCATTGTGGTTGGATATATGATGAACATGAAAAAGTCAACTGTTTCTGGACATAAGAATAAACAATTAGAAAAATTATTTTTCAAAAACCCAATAAAAGTAGCAATAAAAAGTATAAAGTATTGGGAATGAATCGAAAAAATATGTGCAAGATCATACCACAGAAAATTAAGATATTTTCCTGAAAAACACGAAAGAAAAACTGAATAAGCAGAAACATATCCCATGTTCATGGACTGCTATGTCTAATACTGAAAAGATATCATTTGTCCATAAGTTGATTTATAAATACAATACAACCACAGTTTAAATCTCAAACCTTAAAAATTTTTTTTTAATTTTTATTTATTTATTTTTAGAGAGAGACAGAGACTGTGAATGGAGGAGGGACAGAGAGAGACACATACAAAATCCAAAGCTGACTCCAGGCTCTGAGCTGTTGGCACAGAGCCTGAAAACTTCAATACTTTTATGTACTTATTTTTGGTAATATTGGACAAGCTAATTCTATGATTTACATGAAGGAGTTACAGGCTAAAAAATATCAAAATACTCCTGAGGAAGGAAGGAGGGCTTTTCCTATCAATAATTAATATAAAGCTACAGGAATTGAAATGGTATGGTATATAAACAAGAATGGAAAAATTGATCAATGGAGTAAAATAGAATAGCCAAAAAGAAAAAAGAAAAAAACCTTCACAAATATAGGGAGTTTTGATATGTGGCAGTGGTACTACATTACTGAGAAATGGAGGAACTTTTTAATAACAGAATAAATGTTTATCCCTATGAGAAAAAGGGTAAAGTTGTTTACCTACATCATTTCATATCAAAAGAAATTCCAAAAACAAATCAAACAAAAATACCCCAAAATAAGCCCCAGAGCAAATAAAACTTATATTTCAAAAGTAAACCTTTCAAGACTTTCAAAAAAAATATAAATATCTTTTGTATATGACATTAGGAAAAAATTTCATAAACATGGCACACAAAAGGATCACCATACAGAAGATATTGACTCAGTTGACTGCATTAAAATAAAGAACTTCTAAACATCAAAGACACCTTACAGACAAGACACCAACTGAGAAAAGACATTTGCTACATATAAAAATAACTTTCTTGTGGGTTGAGAAATGAATAAACTACTCAAGGGAAAGTTGGCAGAAATATAAATCAGCACTTAATAGAAGTGGAAACACATATGGTCAATAAACACTTAGAACCAAACAATATTAATAATCAGAGGAGTAGAAGTCATGATCACAATGAATCATTTTAGACCTATCCAACTAGCAAAATGTGAGATATGAGTATTAAATATAGGAGTAGGTTAAATTCTTACATAGTGTTGGTGGGAGCATGAATTGGTAAACTCGTGTAATAAACACCTAATAATATCCAAAAATACAAAGCAAATATTAACAGAACAACAGAAAGGGTTTAGTCTACAATTATCACAGGAGTTTTTAACCTTTCAGTAGTTAAAGAACCAGCAGACAGAATCAGTAAAATTTTTAAAAATGCTTATCTTGTAAAATAAGAAAACCTGCAGATTAATGAGAAATGCGCCTATTTTATGAAGTTAGAAGAGCAAGATAACCCCCTTACAGTAGACAGAAACAATAAAGACAAAACAAATGATGATATTAAAAAATGCAGTGAAAGTAATCAAAGAGTCAAAATTTAATTCTTTAAAAATATTGATAAAATTGATAAACTGGCAAGGTTAATCAAAAGAAGAACAGAGAATAGAAAAACAAACAAAAATCAGGACGGAATAGCAGACAGAATTATGGATAGTGGAGATCAAGAAGATATCATAAACAACTTTATGTCAACACATTTAATTGGAAAGTTCTTAGAAAACTGCATCTTTTCAACACTGAAATAAATAGGAAAAGAAATAGAATTGACCTGTAACTATTAAGTAAATTACAGTAAAAGCTTGGGTTGTGAGCAACTCATTCTATGAATGTTCCACAAGATGAGCAAACATTTCTAATCAATTTTAACTTGATAAATGAGTGATGTCTTGCAATATGAATAGCATGTGATGCCGAATATCAAAGGATCACAGCTAAGCCAATGGTTCTTTTCTCTCTTTCTCTCTCTCTTTCTCTCTCACTTCAGGATTATGGGTAATTGTCTCCCATGCTCAGATGCTTGGTCTCAGGCCACTGTGTTTGGCAGAAATCAGTGATTTTTCAGAATATTAGAAGGTGCCCACAACTGACTCTAGTGTATTTTTTTTTTTATCACTTCAAAGCACTTATGGACAGTCCTTTGCTTTTCCATACAGGAGTAAGCTTGGGAATGCTTTGCTTCATTCTAGGTCGGGATGTCTGCAGATGTAGACCCTTTCCTCTGTTGTCTTATTGCCAGTTACATCAAGTACAGTATGTGACAAAAGTTTATTAATACTGTACTGTAGTCAACATCCATTTGAGTGTATACAATGGCTCCCATGCAGAAAAAGATTGCAAAGAAAGTGGTAAGAAGCAAGAAATGATTAAGGTGGAAGTTAAGGAAGTCATTGAGAAGTATGAACGAGTTATGCGAATGGCCAAAATTGCAAGATTTTACAAGAAGTCTACATCGACCATATGTAATAACATTCATACAATATTATAAATAAGAAAGAAGAAATAAGGGGGCTAGATGCAGCAAAAGGAGTCGTGAGAATATCAAAGGAATGGCCACATATTCTGGAAGATGTAGAAAAGTTTCCTATGGTTTAGATAAATGAGAAGCAACTAGCAGGTGATACTGTGACAGAGAACTTTATCTGCAAGAAGGCAAAGGCCTCGTACACTGACCTGGTAAGTAAACTACCCGGTATGTCAACAGAAAATAAAGAAGTCTTCAAGGAAAGCAGGAGATGTTTTGATAACTTTAAGGGAAGTGTCATCCATAGTGTTGTTGAGGCATGGAAAGGCTGCAAATTTGGATGCTAAGGCAGTTGAGGTATTTACTACTGAATTCCAGGAGGTCATGGTTTCTGAGTGTTACCTGCTGGAGCTAGGTGTAGATGCTATGAGATGGGGCTTTTTTGGAAAAAGATGCCAAAACAGACCTACATTACAGAAGAGAATTCAATGCCTGGTTACAAGGCCATGAAAAACCATCTCCCCCTTTTATTTTGTGCTAATGCAAGCAGGGATTTCAAAGTCAAGCCCCTGCTGGTATATCATTCTGAAAATCTATGAGCCTTCAAGAATGCAAGTTAAATGTTATGTGGAGGTCCAACAGCAAGGCTTGCATCACTTGTATCTTGTTTGTTGAGTAGAGCAATGAGGTTTTTAGTCCTGTAGTGAACAAATAACTTTTAGAAAAAATTCTGCCACTCAAAGACTTGCTGGTTATGGATAATTCTCCTGTTCATCCTCCAGGCTTTGAGGACAACTTATTTCAGGAATTCAAGTTCCTTAAAGTCATTAAGGTGTTCCTCCCAACACCACTCCAATCCTCTGGCCCATAGGTCAGCAAGTCTTTTCGAACTTTAAAAAGCTATACACCAAAGCACGATTTCAGCAATGCTTTGAGGTGAGCAAAGGAACAAACCTTACCCTCCAAGAGTTTGGAAAAATTATTTCCATATCGTGAACTGCCTCAAGATCATTGATAAAGCCCGGGATGGGGTCAACCAAGAGAACCCTCAATTCTGCTAAGAGAAAACTGTGGCCTGCCTGTGTTCTTGGACATGACTTCGAGGGGCTTGCTCATGAACAGGAGCTGCCAGTTGTCAATGAAATTGTGTTCTTGGGGAAGACCATGGGACTGGAGGGGAATGAAAATGACACTCAAGAGCTGTTGGAAGAATGTGGTCAGGAGCTGACCACCAATAAACTGATGGATCTGGATTGCAAGCAACAGCAAGAGGTTCTGGAGGAGATCTCATTTGCAGAGAGGGGAGGAGAAGAAGGTGGAGGAATCCCTCCTTTCAAATGAGATTAGGGAGATGTGTAAAATGTGGGAAACAGCACAAACTTTTGTAGAAAAGCACCACTCAAATAAGGCTGTAGCAGTGTGAGCAATTAATCTGTTTAATGACAATGAAAAGTTACATTTCTGTGAAAACCTCAAAAGGAGGCAAAAGCAAAAGTCATTGGATAGGTTCCTTGTTTAAGTTGCACATAAGGAAAAAGATTCCATTGAGCCGATAAGACAACAGTGATTCTGTTAGCGATAATGAAAGTCATCCTACACAATAACCCTCCTCTCTCTTGTCTCCATCACTCCAGCCGCTAAGGTTTTCAAAGGTAACTGCAGGTTAATTTGTCTATTTTTCTTTACATTTTATACTTTATTATTTTGTATTATATTACAGTATTGTAATCATTTTTATATGACTATTTTTGGGTTGTGGAACAAATCATGTGAATTTCCATTATTTCTTATGGGGAAATTAGCTTTGATATATAAGTGCTTTGGATTACAAGCATGTTTCTGTAACAAACTAATTTTGCAAGCCAAGGTTTTACTGTAATAGAGAAAAATTCCAAATGATTTTCAGCCTATCAGACATGGAAGGAGAAAGTAATTATCATCTTAAAGTATTCCTCAACTCATTTTATTAGATTCACATATCCTTCATATAAAAATCTGATTAGAAGATATGAGAAAAGAAAATTATAATAGCTAAAATAACTTGTTAACATAGATTCTAAAATATTAGCAGTGTATATAAAGGACAATCCATCATGGTTTAGTTGATTTATCTCCAGAGTTCAAGGCTTGTTTGACTTTTAAAAAAATCAACTGGGGTGCCTGGATCGCTTAGTCAGTTAAGCAACTGACTTTTGATTTCAGCTCAGGCCATGATCTCACAGTTCATGAGTTCAAGCCCTGCACTGGGTTCTACTCTGACAGTGAGGATCCTGCTTGGCATTCTCTTTCTCCCTCTCTCTCTGCCTCTCCCCTGCTTGCATGCATATGTGTGTACACATATGCTTTCTCTCTCTCTCAAAATAAATAAATCAACTTTTAAAGTCTATAAAAATTGAATTTTAAAATCTGCCACTTTAGGATAACAAATGAGAAAAATCATGTGATTAATTTTTATAGAAACATTTATTAAAACTCAGCTCAACATTCATTCATGAGTTATAAATAAAGATATGATTATATACATATGTAGTTTTTAAAATCTATGCATAAATTATTACAATTAATAGAATTTAGAAAGCTGCTGGCTACCAAGTGGATATATAAAAACCAATTGTATTCTTAAAAAAATTTTTTTAATGTTTATTTATTTTTGAGAGAGAGAGAGAGAGAGAGAGAGAGACTGCGAACAGGGGAGGGGCAGAGGGAGAGGGAGACACAGCATCTGAAGCAGGCTCCAGGCTGATATGGGGCTTGAACTCATGAACTGTGAGATCATGACCTGAACTGGACCTAAGTTGGACGCTTAACTGGCTGAGCCACATAGATGGCCCCCAAACCAACTGTATTCTTATATACAACAAATGATGTTAAAGCAGTTGTATCTTAATATGGAAAAATTAAAATTGGACTTATAGCACATATCGCATATAGAGATAAACTCCAGGTAGACTAAAGACATAACAACAAAGAAAGAACAAAACACACTTTAGAAAATAAAACAGGAGGGGCGCCTGGGTGGCTCAGTCGGTTGGGCGTCCGACTTTGGCCTAGGTCATGATCTCATAGTCTGTGGGTTTGAGCCCTGTGACGGGCTCTGTTCTGACAGCTCAGAGCCTGGAGTCTGCTTCTGATTCTGTGTCTCCCTCTCTCTGCTCCTCCCTTGCTTGTGCCCTGTCTCTATCTGCATCTCAAAACTAAATAAACATAAAAAAAAAAAAAGAAAACAGGAAAAATATCCTCTTAGCTTTAGGATAAGGAAGCATTTCTTAAACAAGAGCACCAACCATAAAAGAAAATAATAATTTTACTATATTACAATTAAGAACCCATATTCATCAAAATACGTCATTAAGGGGCGCCTGGGTGGCTTAGTCGGTTAAGCGTCCGACTTTCGCTTAGGTCATGTACTCGCGGTTCGTGGGTTCGAGCCCCGCGTCGGGCTCTGTGCTGACTGCCAGCTCAGAGCCTGGAGCCTGTTTCAGTCTGTGACTCCCTCTCTCTCTGACCCTCCCCTGCTCACGCTGTCTCTCTCTCTCTCTCCTAGAAATAAATAAAACATTAAAAAAAAAATTAAAAAAAAACATTAAAAAATAAATTTAAAAAACCCATCATGAAGAGAGTAAAAAGAAAGGCCTACATTAAGATAATATCTATAGCCTGTATAACTATCACCAATATACCTTAAATATTCTGAGAAATCACTAAGAAAACATTTATCAGTCTAGTAGAAACTGAGTAAAAGATCTAAATAGGCTATTTCTGAAAGAAGAAACCTAAAAAGCCAGTTAACACATGGAAAGTTGCTTAACTTCACTAGTTATCAGGGAAATAGAAATTAAGACCACAGGAGGTACCATTGTAAACCCCTAGATTAGAAGAATTAATTCAGAAAATACCAAGTGTAGGAGATGGTGTAAAGCAAGGGGGACTCCTCTCAGGTACTACTTAAGGAAGTGCAAATTGATAAAAGCACTTTGGAAAACAGTTTTGCTTTACCTTGTAAGGCTGAATGTGCACACGCACTACACCTAGCAATTCCGCTATCCTCTGTGACTTAGAGAAACATACACATGTACACCAGGATACACATACAAGAATGGTTCAACAGTATTTGTGCAGAATATCACCAAACTAGAAACAAAATATATGTCCATTAACTGTAGATTGAATAAGGTGTATGCCCGCAGTGGATTATGTACTACATGTTACTTTAAGATAATTTTAAAAATTAATATTAGCTCAACTTTAACAGAACAAAAAGAAACCAAAGTAGAACCAGTGGGATTGCTGAAGCTTTAGCAGACATTTCTTTAAAACTAGAGATGTTACTTCTCAAAAGAGCTCTTGGAAGGTAAGGGGGTAATATGAAAAGACAAAAAGGTCTGTCTTTTTCTGTCTGTCTGTTTTGCCCCCCCCAACATTTGCAGAGGCAGCAGTTAAATAATTAATTAACTATAGTTTGAAAAATCAAGATGTCATAATTTTTATGGAGTGTTTATGTGTGTATGTATGTGTGTGTTCTTATACACAAATTTAAACCTCCGGTAGTATTTGTTGATTTCTCATTCTCTGTCCACTCAGCTGAAAGTCATGCTGGAAATAAAATGTTTTAAATTCCTGTTTAACTGACCTTGAATTACCTGGCATAGCCCTAATACCAGAGACACAAGAAGCCCAAGACTGCTACTCTAGAGGTTTATCAACTCACCTGCTGGATACTGGAGGGAATCTCTTCACTAGATAGGCCATTTAGCTGGCACCAATTCAGAGCGTACTTTGAACAGAACCTGGTATGAAGTGGTGAGCAAAGCTTAGGACACACTGTGGGACAAGATCCAAGAATCTGGTAGAGTTTGAGGCCCGCCAAATCTGACAGGTCCAAAGACTGAAGTCAAAGTTAGGGCATGAGACTCAGAGTTTGGGGCAGGGAAATTAGAACTTGTGTGACTGATGAAGTGTAAAACAGACAAGGGTTTCTCCAAAGAAGACATATAGATGGCCAATGGACACATGAAAAGATGCTTAACATCACTCACTAATCATCAGGGAAATGAAATCAAAACCACCATGAGATATCACCTCATACCTGTCAGAATGGCTAAAATAAAAAAACACAAGAAAGAAGAGTGTTGGTGAGGATGTGGAGAAAAAGGAAACTTCTTACATGGTTGTGGAGAATGCCAATTGGTGCAGCCATTTGGAAAACAGTATGGAGGTTCCTCAAAAAACATAAAAAAGGAATTACCATATGATCCAGTAATTCCACTACTGGGTATTTACTCAGAGAACATGAAAACACTAATTTGAAAACATATATGCACCTCTACGTTTATTGCATTATTTATAATAGCCAAATTATGGAAGCAGTCCAAGTACCCATGGATAGATGAATGGATAAAGAAGATATGGCATATGTATACAATATAATATTACTTAGCCATAAAAGAAAGAAATCTTGCTATTTGCAACAATGTATTTGATCTAGAAAGTATAATGCTAAGTGAAGTAAGTCAGAGAGAGACAAATACCATAGGATTTCACTCACATGTGGAATTTAAGAAACAAAATAACAAAGAAAAGCAGACAAACTAAAAAACAGACTTTTAACTACAGAGAAAATTGATGGTTACCAGGGGGGGAAGTGTAGGAGGTATGGGTGAAGTAGGTGATGGGACTTAAGAGTACAATTACTGTAATGAGCATTGAGTGATGTGTAGAATTTTTGAATCACAATATTGTACACTATATACATTATATATTGTAAACTAATATAACACTATATGTTAACTATACTGCAATTTAAAAAAGTACAGGGATATAGAGAGGCTAGAAGGCTTGGAGAAGGTGCTGAATAATTGATGACTACTCATAGTACATAGAGCTTTCACAGTCAGCTATTACTTATGCTTTATTTCAGGGCCAGCAAGAGAGCAGGACATGAGTGTTTTCACAGGGCATAAGAGCTCAGGGGCAAAACATTAATTAGTGTGTTGACTGCAGTGTACGTAAGGGAGGCTTGATTTTTATAAACAAATAGTATTGTATAGCTTGCCCATAGGGAAGTTCCTTAGAACCCTCACTGAGCAGTCACCAGAGCCGCAGGATATCTTTCTGCCCACATCTCTTTTTAGGAGCTAGTTGCTGTCCAGTGATGCTTCTGGGTTTATACTGACGTCTTAGTGTTCTGGAATTCCCCTCTCAACACAGGCTGTCCATTGGGTTCAAGGGACAGCAACTCTGACTGCTCCCAGGACCTCTTTCCAAAGCTTAAATGGGGTTCTGGGAAAAACTTTCATAGTAAATTCAGCTCACTTGTCCTCCCTTTCCAGTCTACCTATGAAAATAAACCAAACAAATCTCTCATAACCATGAACTTCTTTTTAAGGTAGATGCCTACTGATTTAAGCCCCGTGCATAAAGAATAAAGCAATGTCTTCATATTCTCTCTGCCTTAGGGCAAGATAGTATACTTTCCCAGCCAGGTGGCTAGTAGTAGATGCTAGGATAAGGGCTTATACTGAGGTCTACAACATCACAGATTTGGTAGGCTTTAAATTCTAACCATGTTCTTGGATCTTGTTCCATAATGTGGCTTTAAGCTTTACTCACCCTCTAGACCAGTCTGTGATCCTCAAAGCCCCCAAAGGACACTCTAAGTTGGTGCCAGCTCAGTGGGCTATCTAGTGAAGAGGTTTCCTCCACCCCCTGCCTAACCTATGTTAAGAAGGGGTGTGTGGGAGGGAGCAGAGTGTCAGGATCTCACCTGGGCCAGAAGGATCTGGGGTGCCAGTTTCAGATTCCTGGAAGAGAGCCTGGGACACAATCTGCTGTGGTCCTTCTCTTCTGTCTCCAACATCAGAAACAGAGGCCAACTGCTAATGAGTTCCATATACTTTGAAGTGAAGGTAGAGACTAATTCCTAATTTTCACACTTTTAACAACTACTCATCAGAAGCGTGGGCTCACTCGTGGTGGTTTCTTTATCTTCTCAAGGCAGCCCCAGTTTCACAGTCAATCCCTACCCTTCATTCAGTAACAGGCTCTGGTTCATATTGGCAGTCACAGAACTGTACTAAATCCCAGATGGTTTCAAAGTTGGCTGCTCTGCCCTCTGCTGGCCTGACTCAGATTTGGTAGCTGATTTTACTCCCAAGCTCAGGTGGCTACCATAGTGAGGTACTAGACTTGTATGAGAACTGGACCACTTTATTATGCCATATACAAAAATATATTCAAAATGGATGAAAGACCTAAATGTGAGACACGAAACCATCAAAATCCTATAGGAGAAAATAGCCACTAACCCCTTTGACATCAACTGTAGCAACTTCTTACTCCTATATCTCCCGAGGCAAAGGAAACCAAAGAAGACATTTTTCCAAAGAAGACATCCAGATGGCCATCAAACACATGAAAAAATGTTCAACATCACCCATCATCAGGGAAATACAAATCAAAACTTCAATAAGATATCACCTTACACCTGTCAGAATGGCTAAAATTAATGGAAGCAACAGGTATTGGCGAGGATGAGGAGAAAGGAGAACCTTCTTACACTGTTGGTGGAAATGCAAACTTGTGTGGCCACTCTGAAAAACAATATGGAGATTCCTGAAAAAGTTAAAAATAAAACAACCCTACAAACCAGCAATTGCATGAATTGGTATTTTACCCAAAGGATACAAAAATATTGATTTGAAGGGATACATACACCTCAAGGTTTATAGCAATGGTATCGATAATATCCAAATTATGGAAAGAGCCCAAATGTCTATTAACTGATGACTGGATAAAGAAGAAATTATATATAATGGAATATTAGCCATATAAAAGAATGAAATCCTGCTATTGGCAATGACATGGATGGAGCTAGAAAGTATTATGGTAAGTGAAATAAGTCACTCTGAGAAAGATAAATATCATATGTTTTCACTCATATGTGGAATTTAAGAAACAAAACAGATGAATGTGGGGGTGGAGGAAAGAGAGGCAAACCAGGAAACAGATTCTTAACTATAAGGAACAAACAGCATTGATGGAGGGGAAGCGGGTGGGGTGTGGGTTAAATGGGTGATGGATATTAAGGAATGCACTTGTGATGAGCACTGGGTGTTGTATGTAAGTGATGAATCACTATATTCTACACCTGAAACTAATATTACACTGTATGTTAACTGGGATTTAATAAAAACTTGAAAAAGAAAAAAAAAAGATCAACTGCTTGACAATTCCTGTTGCTCTTGGGTCCTTTTTCTTATCTGATGAAGTTTCCAAACCACAGAGAACTTGGAAATGCTTATGCTATTGTCCAGTTTCTGCAAATGTTGCAGGAGGCTTCTGGAAAGGGAGACTTCCTTTCTTAAGGCTGCTCACCTGCTCACGGCTTCATCCCTCCAGTAAAGTCTGAGTCTTATTTTACTGTCTAAACCACTGATTCTCTCTTGGTCCTCAAGTATGTTGACCAATACTTTACCTAGATTCTTAAAGTGGAGTTAGATATCCCTTCCTTGAGGAGCTATATCCTAGAAGATTAGAGTGATACCATTTGCTTCTAGTCTATTCTGATCAGGACTGTTTCCATGAAAACATGTGCATACCACCTATAACTGCCCAAAGTACTCATCCTGTGTGTACAACCCACGACTATCTGCCTTCATTCTAGAAAGAATGTATAAATTTTAAAAATATATTATCTACTACAAAGCAATTTCTCATCACAATACAGTAGAAACACAAGATTGAGTATTATTGAGAATTTACCTGAAAACTTAAGATTGCCAAAATAATTCAAAACCTCAATAAGAATAGGATTTGTTTTGCTCTCTATCCTATGTTAACTTTCCCAGACTTAGTTCTTTAGAATCCATTCTCCTAGAACACTGAAGTGTGTGCATATGTGTACACCTTTCCATCACTGAAATCAGCTTCTATCTAATAGACTTCCACAAATCTGAGGTCTCAATCAGATTTTTAATCTGCTGGCTATAGAATTTGAAAACCCACTAAAATCTTCTACCCTTCGTATTAAAACGTTAGCTTCAATTCTAACCCTGGCCTGATGTTGTTCTATTTAACAAAAGTAGTTCTCTTGCATTTGTGTCAGTTATCAGGCATATCCATTCCTCATATATTTCATTGTTTCTATTATTATATTGATATTTCTGGAATTTTTTCAATTATCACTTGTAGGAAAAATTTTACTTCTCATGCATATGGAAGTGCAACTAGAAAAATGGAAAAATAGTCACTTTTAGGATAAAATGCAGGCATTGGGTCAAAAATTTGCCTGGCTCTACCTTAAATAACAAAATACAAGTCTTTCTTAAAGAAGAGTCACTTAACAGATATGCACAAGTAACATCTGTGTACAAGGGACTGAATTAAAACAATAATTATATGGGGCGCCTGGGTGGCTTAGTCGGTTAAGCGTCCAACTTTCGCTTAGGTCATGATCTCACGGTTCGTGGGTTCGAGCCCTGCGTTGGCCTCTGTGCTGACTGCCGGCTCAGAGCCTGGAGCCTATTTTGGAGTCTGTGTTTCCCTCTCTCTCTGACCCTCCCCTGCTCATACTGTCTCTCTCTCCTAGAAATAAATAAAAATATTAAAAAAATAATTATAAAAAGATATAAAATATGTTGTCTTATTCTCAAACATTATCTTAGATTATCAGGATTATATGGCCACTTCAGAAGAAGGTTTTTTCATCTAATAATAAAGTAGTATATACATGTTCCAGTCACCAAGCTAGGAGCTGGAGATTGTTATAAATCAGACAAACATAGTTCATGTTCTCATGGAGCCTAGATTTTGCACTAGTGCAACAGGACCCACAGGATAAAGTGCTGTGGGAGGCACAGAGGTCACAAAACTGAGTCTTGAGGGGAAACACAAGGGTTCCAAAGGTAGTAATGTCTAAGCTGCAATCAGCAGAATGAGTAGGAATGAACCAGGTACAAGGCAGGAGGCAGGGGGTGAGGTGGGGGGGGCAGCTGAAGGATATTTAAGGGCGTGTCCTATGGAAATATTGAGAACTGAAGGAGAGAGAGGCATTTGAGGAAAGAAATATGAGAGTTCAGTATGGTGAAGCACCTAGAACAATGTGGGGAGTGCAGAGAGATGTAACCGGAGAGGAAAACAAGTCAAATCATGTGAGTATCCCACATTCATTACTGATGAGGAACCAGGAGAGTTGTGCACTGGTTTTACAGTAATTACCAGTGTGTGAGTCAGAAAATGTCATAGATGTGATAAAAATGATATAAGTCAGGGTAGGCCTTGCTGCAATAACAAAGAGATCCTAGAAATTCAGTGACTTAGAGATCAAGAAGTTTATTCTTTTCCCACTTTTCAGGACCAAGTGGTTTAAAGTCAGTAGCTAGGGGTGAGAAAGGGGGGAAGGCTGAGTTCTACTCCTTGCAGAGACTTAGGCTGATTGCAGCTACGCTGTTATTAATGCATGGCTTCCAATGTCACTGCCAAGGTGGCTAGAAGGAGGAAAGGGGATAGTGAGTAGGTGGCTTTTTTGGCCCCAACTGAAAGTGGCACACAGTGCTTCCTCTCACATTCTATTAGTCAGAACCCAGACACATGGCCACACTAACTATAAAGACCTTGGACAATAAAGCTCAGCTATAAACCAGGAAGAAGAGGATATGGGGGTGAGGCTCTGCCACAGTAATGGAGAGAAGGGCTGGTTGACTGAATGGTTGCTCACACTTTCCCCTTTTTGAAGCCCTTTGTCTGTTTTCCTCTGATTATCTCAATTTGTTCATCTTCTTCCTATTTCTTACCCCTCATGCAGATGTATATAGACCCCCTGGGATTATTTATTTCAGCTCAGGTCCCCAGTCTCTACAACTACAGTGGGTACTTTGATCCATCTCCTTTGACTCTCAGCACAGAGGCTGTTTGCTTGCACAGCTCAGCCTGCTTTCAGCAAAGAGGCCAACCTTACTGGTCAGTTGGGGTAACTAGAAATGCTGGTTAGTGAGTCAGCAGGTGGCACTCTGTGTCAGCAAGACACCAGTTCCAAAGCAACACACACATAATGAGTGCAAGGATGTAGTCACGCTCAGGAGAACTTGACCTACTTCCTTAAGACTCAACTTTCAAAAATAATAACCACACCCAGACTGACCAACGGGTTGTTAAAAACAGGGATGTCAACATGCTCTGAACTGACTGCCAAAAGAAATATTTCCTTTGTGTGGATGCTTTCATCATATTGCACTCAGGAAGGGCAAAGAAGTTCGACCTGTCTGGATTGGAAAGCACCGTGGACTGCTCTCCCTGGGCTTCTCTTGGGAGTTACAGAAAGAAGCACGCATGTTGTTTTAATGGGATTGAAGCTACTACTTTCATGACCACTGTTTAGGCCTGTTTGCTATTAGGAAATCCCAGGCCTCTCTGTCAAAGGCCTCATTGTTTGGTTATTGCTTTCTTTCACTTGCGTCACCCTGGTAAGGTACCCTTTCACTCAGTAATGTCTTCTGGGTCATTTTTCGTAACATGCAAAGGTGTGGGCGAAAGTGGTTAGTTAAAGACTTGGAGATCCCTTTCCTCATCAAGAGTTTAACATTGATATCCAGAGGAGAGGAGAAGGGATGGAGAACTTGTTTTTATTTATGTCCCTTGGTTCTGTTTCCCTCTTGTCCAAGTTCAGATATTTTAAAATCCTATATGTGTGGTTGTGATTCATAGAGACTTCTGCTGGCATGATAAGTAAAAAAAGGTGCTACCTAGGAAAAGGAAGTCTATATGTTAGGGTTTTTCTTTCTCCCTTCATTTAGTATACAAGCCCTATAGAGGTGCAGGGAAAGAATTGATTTTCCTTTAAGCCAGCTTAGGTATCATAGTGCATGACAGATTAGTATTTTGATGTTATCCAAAAACTTCACTTAGCTGTTATTGACCATCTGATTCTGAACCGAATATGAAACTCAGCTAGCTACTAGTTAGATGAACATGATAGTAATGATACTAACATCATTGGTGATGATCATTTCTTATCATTAGTCTTTTTTTTAACCTTTTCTGAAAACATCTTTATCAAGAAGCCTCCTTTCAATCACATCCATGTTACCTAGGTGGTTTCTTTATATTTTACAGATGAAAAGCTAGGACTCTGGATTAGAAAAGGCCAGGTCTTGTTTAGGTTAACAACCCCTGAATCCTAGCAGCTTAAGTTAATAAAAGTGTATTTCTCCTTCACGTTCAGTGTGGATCAGTCAGGGCCTCTGTTCATGTTACACACTCAGGGACCCAATCCAGATCTATGGGGCCTCCATCCTAACATGTGTTCCCTGATCATCCTGTTAGGGTAAACAGAATGTAGTGAAATACACTGGCAAAGCTTGTGGCTGGAAGTGGTGGGTCACCTCTCTTCCTATTTTATTGTTCAAATGGTCACAATCAACTGTAATTCAATATGAAGCAAAATATAGGTTAAATGAACAAACACTACCTTCTTTTTGAATGTCTTACATCTTAAAGCATTTTGTCAGACATCTCAAGGAGTTATGAAGAGTGGGTTAATAATTTCTTATCTTACAAGTAAGGGAACCAAGGCTTAGAGAAATCAAATAATCAAAGGTCAAATATCTTTCCTTTAGATTATCATGTCTATCAGATTTTTAAAAATTAATTATCTACAATTTTTCAACATCATAGTTATAGTGTTTAGATTATAGGGGCACGTGGGTGGCTCCGTGAATTGAGCATCTGACTTCAGTTCAGGTCATGATGCTATGGTTTGTGGGTTTGAGCCCCGTATCTGGCTCTGTGCTAACCTCTCAGAGCCTGGAGCCTGCTTTGGATTCTGTGTCTCCCTTTCTCTGCCCCTCCCCCACTCATGCTCTGTCTCTCAAAAATAAATATATAAACATTAAAAAAAGAGTAAATGCACCTTTAAAAATATATAATAATGTTTGGATTATAATCTTGCAATACTGATCTTCTCCATAAATATTAAGCACCAGCCTGGTGCTCAGGGCAATAGAAACCAAGCAAGATTTCTCTAGCTCTGTTACCATCAGCAAGTGAGGGTTCCCACTCCTTTAAAGTCTCACTCTCAGCTAATTCTAGGAGTCATAGGGGATATTTAATCTATGCTAATAAATATATTCAGTCAGGTGTCATGTGGTCCCTCTGTCCTTGCCTGACTCCCTGATGACAGCGCCTTGATGCCTGTGATAAAGGAACTTATGCCCCGTCCAGAGAGATGATGGAAAGCTGTGAAATGGGTTTTGAGGTCTCAGAGGAGTTGTTTCCTTTCACTTAGGAAGCCAACACTAACAGTGTGATGAGTCTTTTAGGTTAAATTTTTTTTTCTAATGTTTATTTATTTTTGAAGGAGAGAGAGACAGAGCATGAGCTGGAGAGGGCAGAGAGAGACAGAGACATGGAATCTGAAGCAGGCTCCAGGCTCTGAGCTGTCAGCACAGAGATCGATGAAGGGCTCAAACTCATGAGCTGTGAGATCATGACCTGAAACTAAGTCAGATGCCTAACCGACTGAACCACCCAAGCGCCCCAAGCCTTTTAGTTTTTATTCACTCTTTGTTTCAGCTTTTTCCCTTTCAGACTCAAACATGAGCCTTTAGTCACCCTGTGACACACGTTAACCAGAACACAGAATCTCCCAGGTCCTTGTGGTCAGACGTAAGAGCCTTGAATCTGTTTTCTCAGGAATGTAAACTTTTCCAGAGGACCCTTCAGTCACTCAAGCAAATAGACACCTGGTGAGGCCATCTTATCCATCTTCCTTCCAGACATGCCCATACTTGTTTGGCATGACAATGCCATCACTTGAATGTCACATCACAATGGACCTATTTGCTACAGTATTTTTGGAGAGGCATAGACTTGTTCCTCCATGATATGGCAAAAAGCATCACTAGTTAATGTAATGGATTTAAGCACATCAGTATTTCATGACATGTGCCAAGGGCACCATGCATTGCAGGTGCTCTGCCTCCTAAACAAGTGAAAATCACTGGTAGAGAGAAATAAACAATGAACTCCAAGGCCCATTCTAGTCTAAGGTCTGTCCCCATGGAGTGACATTGGGAAAGTCACTTAGCCCCTCGGAGACCTGTACTGTTCATAAACTGAAGGAAGTAGTATGGATGGATTTTAAGGACTTTTTCAACTATTTAAATTTGTGATTTGTGAAGAGGTTTATTATTTGCAATTACTGTCAACAGGTGGCAGCAAAAACCCAATCTTAAGTAAGAAAGAAAGGCTGGCTGGTTTATTCTCAGAATTTCAGAGAATATTTAGTTAATTATGTTCATTGCAAACATGAGGAGCAAAGGAATCTTCCACATTTAAAGATGCTATGGAAGAAAGAAAATACATCTAATATATGTTGTAAAATGAACTGAAAAGCAGGGCTTTTAAAATAAAAATGTTTTCTAAACAATTGAATTTGGCACTTTTCTTGCATTTTGAATGTGGCTGTGACTAATGGTCCAACGATACTCAACTACCACACAAAGTGATGTTCAGAATGGGTCTTTTATGTCTTTATCTTTACCTTAGATATGAAGGATGGCCCAAGAGCTTCAGGAATTTCTCGTTGTAATGCATGTTGTATACAAGTTTGGCATTTTTGTATTAAGTGTGCTGGAAAAAAGTGACTATATATGACAACATACGACGCCATTGCATTTTGCATTTATCACAGCTCAACTCTTATTAAAATAAATTCCAAAGAGCTTTTAAAAAGTAAAACCTTATGTTTATTGAATTTGGCTGATTTTAATGGTTAATGGACCAAACTTGTATACAATATACAGGAGGAACTCCTGAAACTCTTAATCCATCCTTCCATTTATGGAACTTTGACCCTTTAACTATACATCAGTGTTCTTGCAAACCAACTGATTTAAAAACACATATGAATAATTTATAAAAATGTCAATGCAAACATATTGGTGTCACTAAACTTATCTCATTTAATATTATTAACAAAACAAAGATATATGGAACTGGATAAAATGCTCTGGAAAAGACTTCAAGACAGCTATCATGCAGGAAGTCTCTTAAAGGACTTTATAATTTTAATAATGTGAATATTTAGATATATGTTACTCTTTGAAAATTAAAGAGAGGGTATGCAGATTACAATCTTGAGCTCCTCCTGAATTACAGACTTGTACATTTAATCGCCTACTTGACATCCCTACTTAGGCTCTGTATGGACAAAATAGGCTTACTATGGAAAGGAGGAGAACTTTGTGTAAACATGTAACTTTAAGTGACTTAGACAGTCAGGCCCCCCTGGTCCAGATATTTAGTTACTATTTATTAGCAGTGTTTGAATCTTTTCTAAAATTCTTTAAACCAACCATCATCAAGTCATTATAGCACAACCAATAGAGGAAGACTAAAGAGAGTATGAGGTACAGACTCTTGCTGGTTGGTTTGGAATACGTGATTCATATACTATTCTGAAAAGTACTTCTAAACTTTTACTGAAGTACATCCCTCTTGCATGAATCACAAATTCCTATTTTACAGCTGAAGAGATTAATGGTAAAATGACTTCACATTTGTTTTTTGGGGACTTAAACTAGCAGTGATCATACTCTTATTTCTTCCAGAGAGGATACAACCCAGTATCTTTAGCTGCACGGTCCAGTGACTTACTACATGCGGCTACTTAAATGTAAATTGAATACAATTAAAATTTAGTTCCTTGGTCACACTGGCCACATTTTGAGTGTTTAGTAGCCAACCACATGTGGCTAGTGGTTACTAGATTGGTCAGCACAGACACAGTACATTTCCATCATCACAAAAAGTTTTGCTGGATGGTACTGGTCTAAGATGTGGAACACTATGGCCCTCTATGTATTCAGGTGTCCTGTATATAACCCCCCACTTTTATAACTGGCTTTGAAATTTCTCTCCTTACCTGATAATTTATCTTTGTGTAGCATAGTTTCATGTTAATTATCATTTGGCTGGAGTATGTCACAAGAAATAAAATATCATGATATCTTCGAAAGAAAATGTCTTTTGATGAAATCCTTTTCTAAGGTAACTTTGCATTACCTAACATGGGAGAATTCTTTTTCTTCTATCAAGAAGGGGTTTGTTACTTTCTCTTCTAGCTATTACTGGACAGTTGTGCCACCAAATAGAAAAGTTAGGCAGTAGCATAATAGGTTACACTTTGATGTAATTCATCTTGAACTGCTTTGGCTGCCTGTATATAAGCAGTAGTGGCACAAGACGTTTAATCATAGTAGACCCTGCAATATCATAGTAGACTCTGATATCTGGTTCCTGATCCATGAGTGAAGGTTGACAATGTGACTATTCGACTTTAAAATTGTTATAGTGAGTCAGCCAACTTAAATTAGCTATTTATTCTCCTTTGGGACATTGGGTTATGAAAACATGTTAAATTGAAGTATTTTTCTCTACGGAAAATATCATATACCACATTATAAAGTTATAAATAAAATATTATATACTACATTATAAAATATACATTATTTTGTGTTGGTATAGTATTCTAGAATATTTAAGGACAATTGTCCCCTTCTATAGGCAAAAATAACTCAGCAAGAAGCTCTCTGTAAAGATAAATACATCTTTGCTGCATGGCAAAAGGGTTGTAACATTTCAGATATAATAATGCATGTGCGAGCATACTCAGAATCTTTGTATCCTATACTCAATATTGTCCATGTTCTTCCTGATAAGTAACAATGACTGGCTTTACTTATAATTTGTTTGAAATATTGAAGAGTAAAAGATAATTCCTACAATTATCCAGAGTACCGGAACAGGAGTCAAAAAATCTGGCTTGTCTGTAACACAGATTCCCTCTGCTGTTGAGCTGGAACATTGAAAAATCTAGTGATGTTGCCTAAGCACCATGATGTCCATACTTATTTGTTTGGGAAAGCAAGAGGGGTTTAGAAACCTTGTTAGGCATACAGAATTATGAAGGAATATCAATGCATACCTTCTGTGTATATTATTTTTAATGATCAGAAACTCATCAAATCAATTACTACCTAACAGAGTGTTATCTACCTTTGGAAAAGGTAGATGGCAAAAAGCTTTAGCCATCTGTCACAAAAGCAGAAGGAAATATAAACACTTAGGGCCTTTCTCACTCTAACAGTCAACTCTGATTTATGCCTGGCTTAGTGTCAGTCCTAAGTGGGAGAGTCATGTATGGATGTCTTGTACAGTGGCCAATATGTACAACTGTAAAAGAGTATAACAACCAGAAAAGGCCTTTTTAAAGGCATTTGAATTACACAGAGAGCCCCAGTCACTCCAAGAAGTGGTAGGAGAGTAAAGAATAATGTTCTTTCCTTGAAGCTAATGTCTACATTTCTTTGGGGTCTCTGAGGTGGGGCATATGTGGCTGAATGGTAGAATAAGCACTTTCTTTCTCTAGGATGTTCCTGGGTATATGTTGAAAACATATTTGCTGATATTTTAAGCCAGTAGAAGTCTGGATATATCTGCTCTGACACTCCAGGGATCTAGACTAGCTTCAGTGCACCAGGGATATAGAGCAGCTTTGTAGCAAAGAAATCAGGAAGTATCAATGACTTTTAAAGTACTACTGTAGTCCCCTCTTCTCCAGGGTTTCTCTTTCTGTGTTTTCAATTTCCCACCATCAACCAGCAGATGATCCTCCTTCTGACCTATGGTCAGTAGTGGTAGTAGTAGTAAGTAGTATTAAGTTCAGTAGCAGCCTAATGGTATGTCATTACAATGCCTGTATCATTTACTTCCTACATCTCATCATGTAGATGCTTTATCATCTTACATCATCATAAGGGTGAGTATAGTACAATAAGATATTCTGAGAGAAAGAGAGACCACATTCACATGATTTTTATTACTTTATATTGTTAGAATTTTTCTATTTTATCATTAGGGTTTTTTGTTAATTTCTTACTGTGCTTTATGAATTAAACTTTATCATAGGTATGTATTACAGGAAAAAACCATAGTATATATAGGGTCTGGTACCACCCATGGTTTCAGGCATCCACTGGGAGTCTTGGAATGTATCCTCTGTAGATGGGGGTACAACTGTTTATTCAGCTATGCTGATATCTATAGCACTTTAAATTTTAAGTTATTGGGAAATAGTATGCAAGCATACCAAATTTCTGGTTGTTAGACTGGTCCTTCCTTAGGAATTAAGTGATCAAAAGCAAGAGCAGACTGAGAGAAGACTGGCAGGTTATCTGAGAAAGAGATTACTTGTATTCAATGGGCATTTTGTCGTAGGGGGTCTTCATAGTTGGAGGGTATAGAGACAGGGGGCTTGGGTTTGCCTTCTGGCTCTGCCTCTCTGTTCCTTATTAGCTCATTTGTAAAATAGTTTGGTGAGAATATTTCCAAGGTCTCTTCTAATCTTCAGATATAGATTCAAATTTATTGAAACTTGTTTTAGTCAAATTTTTTGAAAGACTATCATAAAAGAATATTTTTAGATTAATACTAATCCATAAAGACTGAAATGTATTTCTCAATCAGAATTTGCATGCTTGAAGAGATCTTTAATGTCAATCATTAGTATATTAAATTGCTCCTCCCTTATCCTTAATTTTTTTAAATTAAACTTTTAACTTTAGAATAGTTTTAGATATATAGAAAAGTTGCAAAGATAGTAAGGAGAGCTCCTATATATCTTGCCCCCAGTTTCTATTGTTAACATCTTACATTAATATGGTACTTTTATCATAACAAATGAGCCAATTTTAGCATATTGACATTATATAAATCCATATCCATACTTTATTCAGATTTCCTTCATTTTTACCTACTGTCTTTTTCTGTTCCAGGAAGGATCCTGTCCAGAATACATTATATTAAGCTGGCATGTCTCCTTAGGCAACTCTTGGTTGTCACCATTTCTCAGACTTTCCTTGTTTTTGATGACTTTGACATTTTTCTGGAGTATTGGTAATGCATTTTGTAGGATGTCCCTCAACTGGAATCTGTCTAATGATTTTCTCATAATTAGATCGGAATTAGGAGTTTTGGAAAGAAAGACCAAAGAGGTGTGTAAAGCACCTGCCTCAGCACGGTGTGTCAGGTGTACATGCTCCTGGCAAGACTTAGCAAAGTTGCTGTTGACCTTCATCATCTGGGTGAGGTAGGGTATGTTGGATGTCCCCACTGTAAAGTTAATCTTTTTCCCCTTCGCTCTTTGGAAGAAAATCATTTTGTGAAGCCCACACACAGGGATGGGAAGATTTAATATATTTTCAAGTCATCATAAATTGACTGAAATCAATTTGGCTAAATTGATGTTTAGCCAAATATCTGAGACTATGAGGTATGTTTGGCAGCAAACAGTCTTGCAGGTTCTTACTAACCTGAAACAAAATAGCTGGCAAGGAGGAAGAGAAGGGCTATGACTTTCCTTCTAATATTTGTTCTCCCTTTTCCAAAAGAGTGTTATAATAACTCACAAAAGGTGCAAAACAACATGATCCCTTGCCTCTCTGTCCCCTAAGGTCAAAGGTAAAAATAATCTATTAATTTAAAGGTGGAGGAAAACAAGTTTCTTAATTGCTTTATCAAACGGAGAGATTGGGGAGATCTAGGTCAACAGCATTTCTCTCAGTTCTAGCTATGTGAACCTTAATTTACATCAGTTTCTGTACCTCAGCACCCTTGTAACTCCCTTCTATCTCTATCTTTTTAGGAGCAACAGATTCCTAAAATGAAATGTTCATGCCCAAACAAAACAGTTTCAGCCCAATATCTTATCTCCTTTTTTAAAAAAAAAAAATTTAATGTTTACTTATTTTTGAGACAGAAAGACAGACCATGAGTGGGGGAGGGACAGAGAGAGAAGGAGACAAAGAATCTGAAGCAGGCTCCAGGCTCTGAGCTGTCAGTACAGAGTCCGACACTGGGCTTGAACTCACCAACTGCAGGATCATGACCTGAGCCGAAGTCAGATGCTTAACCGCCTGAGCCACCGACACGCCCCTCTTATTTCCTTTTTTTAATTATGGAAGTAATATGTGTTTTTATAATAAAAAATTAAAACAATCCAGAAGTATCTAAAATATAAAAGTAGAAGACCTGCATATGGTAGAATTTACTCCATTAATAAGTGTTAAATTTCTTTTGGCTTTTAATAAAAATTCTGGTATTCTTTTGTTGAACAAACTCTACTGTAACATAGTTTACAGAAATTAGGAGAAGGAAAGTATTTGTTTAAAATCTTTGGCGTGGCCTGTTCATTTGTTACTTATTTAAACAAATAATGATTGAATGCCAATCATATGCTAGGTGCTAGCACATTTGTGGGGGTATAAATGAGGCAAAAGCAAGTTATTCGTCTTTAAAGGAACTTACAGTCAAGGGAGAAGGGCAGACTTCCTTAAACAACAAAGAAATAAACATCTCCATGTAGGCATATTTGTCACATATAGAACTTTGAAATACTAATTTTTACTTTGTTAATTAGATTTTGCCCTGCTCACAATATATTTATTAGTTTTTCTTTTTTATTAATTTGGAACAATATTAAAAGCTCTTCAGCTAATTTTAAAAAGGAGGGAGAACGAGGGTGCCTGGGTGGCTCAGTTGGATAAGGGTTAGACTAAGGCTGGTCTGATCTCATGGTTTGTGAGTTTGAGTTCCATATCAGGCTTTCCACTGTCAGTTCAGAGCCTGCTTTGGACTCTGTCCTTCCAGGCCCTCCCCCTCCCCCCCCATCCTTCTCCCACTTGTGATTGCTCTCTCTCAAAAATAAAAATTAACATTTGAGGTACCTGTGTGGCTCAGTCAGTTAAGCATCCGACTCTTGATTTTGGCTCAGGTCATGATCTCACGGTTCCTGGATTCAAGCCCTGCATCGGGCTCTGCAATGATAGTGTGGAGCCTGATTGGGATTCTCTCTTTCTCCCTGTCTCTCTGCCCCTCCCCGACTCTCTCCTAAACTCCCCTGTCTCAAAATGAATAAACTTAAAGAAAAAAAATTGAGTGGGAACGGATTCTGTTTAATTACATGAGACACTTCCACTATTTTTCTGAAAGTGCATTTGGTAGTAAATCTGTTTTTCTTAAATGATGAAAAAGATTTTTTCCACTGATCATGCCATGAAGGAAGGATACTGACTCTAAAATTTTAATCTTTTCAAGCATATTGGGTACACTACACTTGAAACCTTTGATGATGAAAGAATTTCTATGGAATAAGTTTGGTGCCTAAACTCACCTAACACCCCCTTTTCTAGAATGATATGAAAAAGTGTATCCTTGCCAACAATCACTCCCTCACTAAACATGAATTAATTTTATTGTGAATTATCTGTGATTGAATCAGCTTTAAAGTATTGTATCAGAAAATTCTGAAACTTACACAAAAATTCATAGAATTCATATCCATTTATTTACAATATGCATAAAATTATTTTATGATTGTAGTCTTTTGCATATATAGAGTTTTTTCTACTAGCTTTTACTTTGTTTCATAAATATTATTCTGTGTCTGCCAATCACACTATTTTCACGGTTGCATAATATGTATAGCACTGATATTTCATTATCTAACTAGCCTCTATTGTTTTTTTAATGTTTATTTATTATTGAAAGAGAGAGAGAGAGCATGCGTGAAGTGGGGGAGGGACAGAGAGATAGGGTCTGAAACAGGCTTAGGCTCTGAGCTGTCAGCAGAGAGCTCAATGTGGGGCTCAAACTCACGAACCTCGAGATCATGACCTGAGCCGAAGTCGGTCATTTCACCAACTGAACAACCCAAGTCCCCCCAGTTAGCCTCTACAGTTGGAAATTTAGATTCATTCCAGGTTTGGGTATCATATGGTATGCTACTCTAAGTATATCTCTTTATTTAGAGATGCTTTCCAAAAATATGATTTTCTCCTCTTAAATTATGTCCTTAAGACATCCTTCTGAATACAGAATATTGTATTGTCTAGTATTTGATATGCATTGTCAGGTGGCTCTCCAAAGGAAATGTTATGTAATCACAAAGCTTAGAATGATAAATGGATAAAACTCTTTCTGAAGCCCTGCAAGTACTATAATGATGAAATTCCATCAGTGCTAGGCAATAAAACTCAGATTTATTTCACATTTTACTGGTAAATCTTGGACTTTCTTGGAAATCTCTCTTTACTAATTTAAGACACATGGGCATCGATCCATAGATCATGCCCCTAATTCCAGGACTATGTTCGCAAAGAGCAAAAGCCCAATGTAGGCCACCTAAGAACCCTCACTGAGACTAGCCCTCTTACTTTCCTTATCTGCTTCTCTCCTCTCTGCCTCTCTGACTCGTTCCTTTTTCCCTTTCTCTCTCCTTTCTCCCTTTCCCTCCCTTCCTCCCTTCCTCCTTTCTTTCTTTCTTTCTTTCTTTCTTTTCTTTCCTTCTTTCCTTCTTTCCTTCTTTCTTTCTTTCTTTCTTTCTTTCTTTCTTTCTTTCTTTCTTTCTTTCCTTCCTTCTTTCTTTCTTTCTTTCTTTCTTTCTTTCTTTCTTTCTTTCTTTCTCTCTCTCTCTCTCTCTCTTTCTTTCTTTCTTTCTTTCTTTCCTTTCTTCTCTTCCTTTACTCCCTTCCTACCACTTCCCTCTCTTACTCTTTCCCTTTGTCTCTCTGTCTCTGTCCCTCCCTTTCCTTCAAATTTGATTTCCTGGGTATATATCTAAAGGAAACAAATCACTATCTGCACCCCCATATTCATTGCAGCATTATTCACAATAGCCAAAACATGGAAACAACCTAAGAGTCCACTGAGGGATGAATGGATAAAGAAAATATCACACACACACACACACACACACACACACACACACATACACACACAAAATGGAACATCATTCAGCCATAAACAAGAAGGAAATAATGCCATTTGTGATAACATGTATGAGCTTTGAAGGTTTTAGGTTGCTGTGAAATAAAATAGAGAAAGACAAATATTATATTATCTCACTTACAAGTGGAGTCTAAAAAACCCCACCTAAACCAAATTCATAGAGAAAGAGATCATACGTATGGTTACCAGAGGCAGGGCAGGGTGGGGGCAGGCACTGGAAGAAGCTGATTGAAAGGTACAGATTTACGATTATAAGATAAATAAGTACCAGGAATGTAATGTATAACATGATTCTACTTTTATCAAATATGGCATATTGTTTCAAAACTATAAACTGTAGTTTCAAATATGGTATATGTGAAAGTTGCTAAAAGAATAGATCCTAAAGATTCTCATCACAAAGAAAACATTAAAAAAAATTTTTAGTATAAATTTTTGTGTTTGTATTTATATGAGTTGACAGACGTTAACATCACTTATAGTGGAAATTGCAAAATACATAAATCATTACACTGTAGACCTTAAAATTATAATCCTGTATGCCAATTAGATCTCAATAAAACTGAGAGTAAAAAATAAATAAATTAGGTTCTGAATTGCTGAAACCGGAATAGGACAAACACAGGTGAAAATAGAATGGTGAGCACCAAAGTCATACCACCCCAAAGAACCTTGGACTTCCTGAAAGTACCTTCAATTTTTTGGTTTTCTACAGAGACCAGGAGAGAACGGTGCCTTCTTCCTAGCCCTAGAAGCTTTTTGCCTAATGAGAAGAGTCAATGACCCTCTTATGGTGGAGATTTCCCACATGACCTCTGTCTCCCTCAGTGAACATGTGTATGGTCATTGGTGGTGCTTGGAAAGAGAAGCAAACAAACGCAAAGGGAAAAGGTTCCAGGATACACTGTGAGCAAAACAAATGGCATCATAAAGTATAAACAATATGAGTTCCGATTGCCCAGGATATTCCACTGCTACTAAAGTACAACAGGTCTCCCTTTCCAGAGGTAGTTTTCTAAAAAGAGCTCTAAAGTGAGTCCAGTAGGGCTCACACTCTGAACTTTGACAATTATGTGAAATTAAGCACAAAGAAAGGGTTATCGATAATAATAATTTATCAGCGGGAGTGTGTTCTCTACCTTTCGATGTGTCTTGAACCCTTCAAATGGCACCATTGTTTCCTTAGATGGAGCTGGCTGGGCAGTCTCCTGGGAATCTTTGTTGCCTTCCTTGAAAAGCATTTAAAACAAACAAGCCCTTTTCTCTTCCCATAGAGAGTACAAGCAATATTAATGGTTATCTACCTGGGATAAGCACAACAGTCTCATTTTTCCTGACTTGAAAGGGTCATCTGTACTGTCAAGCCCAATTAACTTGTCTTACTCTCACACAAAGAAGGAAGGTTACCAAAAGGCCACATCTTGCCCTATATCTTGGCTGCTTTGGTCCAATGGCCTGATCAAAGGCCATCAAAGCATCAAGCCAATAAAGGCAGGCCCTGCTTTTTTCGGATACTGGCATAGTGCCATACATGGGAGCCTGTGGGTTCTTACTGAAAGGCTCAGACGCCAAGAGAGGATTTTATACGTACACAGCCTCCTCCCAATTTCATAACAGGGTTATAAATAATTGTGGTATATTTTAAGTATGTATGGTTAATAAATTAAGGCCTTTAATACAAACGTAATGCAATATAATTGGGCTTTTCATAAGATAATTATGGGATTTATAAAAAAATATTTAAAGTGCACTATATGTGGGGTGTCTGTAATGGGATGGAAACTTAAATTTGAAGAATCAGCATCTTCTGTCAGTCAAAGACTTCCTTTAGGGAAAAAAGCAAAAATCCACACTTGAAGCCCTGGGTAAATGGGAAATATGAGCCCATTATAATTCCGTGGCTCCACTGGCAAACCCAAGATAGGTCCTATACGTGCATATTTGAAGCAGGTCACGAAACTCAAATTACTTGTCTGGCAGTGCTAAAACTCTACTGGACACGCAAATATCTGTTGGTATATTTGGTTCTGTTTCATAGATTTCTAATGCTAGAAGGAAATAGACAAAATGTAATTTATTTGTCCTCCTATTTCTAGGAAAGCTTGACTCTGAGTCAACCCTAGATGCTTAGCTACATATGCATGCCAGTGTGGTTCATTTTGATGTTTATGAATTTGAATTTCTGAAGCAAAATTAATGGGACTGGGATTATTTGATCTGGTGAAAAGGGGAATTTGGCAGGGTTTCCAGATGTCCCATATGGATGGGGTTTGCCAGCAATTCTGTTTTTAAAAGAACACACACACACACACACACACACACACACACACACACACATACACACAGAGTCATTTACATGCACTTACACACAAAATGTCTGAGTCCAGATTAGACACCATGGGGCATTATTATTAGCACAAGTCTTGTCAAAATATATACTGTATTCTCTGGATTTCAATCTGACAAATCTAGCAAGGATGAACATTGACAAGAGTCTTTAAGTAAACATCTTTTGTATAAAGTTGAAAACCAGATTTTTAAAATACTTCTAAGAATATGAAAGAATAAATGTATTTAAACTAGGTTGGACCAGGAGTACACTCCAGACAGAAGAACTATTTAACTTCAGAATATATTATCAAGGCAGTTCATGGAGTTGTATCCTGGTAGAATGAGGATCTTAAAAACAAAACAAGATCATTTTCTCTAATGTAAGTTGTTTGACCATTACTCTGACATGAAAGAGGAATGAATAAAGAAAAGTCATTCAAAGTCTCTCAGAACTTTAAAATTATGAAGTATGGCTTAAATATTAAATTTGCCTTTCCCAAAATATGTCTGATGATGATGATGATGATGATGATGATGATGATTTTGGTTACTCCTTTCTGATGATCCTAATTCAACTGGATAGACTGAGTTATGACCTGATTTTTTATTTTATTTATTTCTGAGAGAGAGACAGTGTGAGCAGGGGAGGGTCAGAGAAAGAGGGAGAGACACAGAATCTTAAACAGGCTCCAGTCTCCGAGCTGTCAGCACAGAGCCCGATGAGGGGCTTGAACCCACCAACTGTGAGATTATGACCTGAGCCAAAGTCAGACACTCAACCGACCAAGCCACCCAGGTGCCCCATGACCTGAGTTTTGATAGTACTTGAATGTATCTCTTCTCCAGTAATGAGATCAGAGTTGGAGTTCTGTTGTCCTGAGGCATTTTGGAGATGAAAGTTCAATACTTAGGAAGGAGGGAAAGCCAACAAGAAAGGAATCTGAGATTATTACAAGCCACTTTAGCTGCAGTATGGAGATGGCAAACAGGCATGATAGAGCTCCGCAGAATTTTGTGCAGAAGCTCTTGGTATTCCTTGGAGTGTGAGCTGATGATCCTTTAGAACACAGAAAACCCTGTGTTCTGCACCCAACAATGCAAATTGTTGGGTGTAGAAGCTGAAACTAAAACATATGCCTGGACTCCGTCTTCTTTCCCTGCCTCTCTCCAAGTCAGTAGTCAGAACTACTGTTCCAGGTAAGCACTGACAACAAGATGTCCGTGTCTCAACAATTTCAGTAGAGATTTTGAACAAGATAGGGATTTATAATCCAACTAATCAGCAGATCTGTTGAACAAATGATTTTAAGAATGCCTTCTGGCATAAATGTCTATTCTGGTAGGTAGAATTAGGGTCCAACAAAGATGTACACATCCTAATTCCTGCAACCTGTGAATATGTTACCCTACATGTAAAGGGAAATGAAGGCTACAGGTGGAATTAAGGTTGCTAATCTGCTGACCTTAAAAGGAGACATTTTTCTGGATTTCAGGTGAGCCCAATATAATCACAAGGCACCTTATAAGTGGAAGAGGGAGGCAGGAGAATAGGTTAGAGTGACGTAGTATGAGAATGAATGGACCCACTTTTGCTGACTTTGGAGAGAAAGGCAGAGGATCTAGAGCCAAAGAATATAGGTGGCTTCTGGAAGGTGGAAAAGGCAAGGAAACAGATTTTCTCCAAAAACCTTTAGAAGGGAATTCTGCCCTGTCAACATCTTGACTTTGGCCCAGCGAGACCCTTTTTAGACTTCTATAGAACTGCAAAACAATTACATTTGCTCTGTCTCAAGCCACTAAGTTTGTGGCAATTTGTTACTGTACCCTAGAGAACCATTATACCTACTCTGCAATTACAAATAACATTCATCTCACCACATTAAGTCCATTGGAGGAAGAGCACCAGGCCCATGATTGTTTAGAATCCTGTACACATGTGCCATTCACCCATGGCAATGAAGAGTATTTGCAACACTCCATTCTTCCATTTCCAAATAGAGACACTAATCACCCTTACAGCAAGATATATTTGCCTCTCCTAATTACAACAAAAGCCTTCCTCATTGGCCCCTAAATTGGTGATTTCGTGTCCTGTTTGGATAGAAGGTTCTCACATGCATGACACATTTTGTTGGGAGCACTCAAGGGTCAGGCTCAAATCCTTGTAAGTGGAGAATGACTTCAACTGTATTCTTCTGTGATTCCAACTGGATTCCTTTATTATTATTTTTAAATGTTTACCTATTTTGAGAGAGAGAGACATAGAGAGTGAGTGGGGGAGGCGCAAAGAGAGAGGGAGAGAGAATCGCAAGCAGGCTCTGTAGCTGTCATCACAGAGCCTGATGTGGGGCTCAGACTCAAGAACTGTGAGATCATAGCCTGAACCAAACGAAATCAGTCAGACATTTAACAGACTGAACCACCCAGGTGCCCTGTCTATTCCTTTATTACTAATTCAGGACTGAGAACACAGTGAGAGGTGAAATTTATAGAAATGGCCATACTAACTTAAACAAAGCACAGATCATGTATAACAGATACCTACAGCCTGCATTCTAATCACAAAGTAAATGATAATTTAGGAGATTTAAGCAGTTGATTTATTTTCTTATCCTTTTAGATTTTTGTGGTTACAGGGTAGGGTCACTGAACTCACTAATATGTACCAGTGAGAACTAAAAATTATCTTTGTGGAAGGGATAAGGTGCTCATCCCCCAAATTATTCCTCAGTTTTCTTTCCTATAAAACAAGAATGAAAAACCATATGCTTTAGCGCAAGGAACTTGTGGCAAGCATAGGAATGCTTTTGAATCATGTCATGTCCTTGAGAAATAAGATAGTCTGAGATATGAATTCAGAATACCTCCATCTACCCTTTATTCCTACTACTTGCTGCATATCATTAGTCTCTCTAGCATTTTTGGTTCACTGATAGCTAATGTTTATTGAGTATTTGCATGAATTATTCCATTTTTTTAAAAAAATGTTTTTATTTATTTCTAGGAGAGAGAGAGAGAGACAGCATGAGCAGGGGATGGCCAGAGAGAGAGGGAGACACAGACCCTGAAATAGGCTACAGGCTCTGAGCTGGCAGTCAGCACAGAGCTCAACGTGGGGCTCGAACCAATGAACCGCGAGATCATGACCTAAGCAAAAGTCGGATGCTTAACCGACTAAGCCACCCAGGCACCCCATGAATTATTCCATTTAATCATCCCATGTTACAGATGAGAAAATCAAGCAAAAAGAGGTGAAGAAAATTGCTCTGACCGTGAAGTTACTACTTGGTGAAACCAAGATTTAAATCCAGGCCTGTGGGACTTCACAGCCCTAGTTCCTGACCATGGAACTTTATCACATCTCAACGGATGACTGGTCTGTACTTGAGAAGAGATAAGCTTAAGACACAGTGATCTTGCACAACATACCTTCACATGGGCAGGTCCTCTCAATCAGGAATGTTCCTAACTTTCTTCCCCACCTACCCAAACCCTACATACCCCATTCCATTTCCTTCCCAAGATCTTTTTCCCTTACCTCTGCAAGCAGATCTATGAGAATCAAGTACCCATCGTTAGATCCTTTGCAACACCCAGCATTGGCCTTTGCACATAGTGGACAGCTGCTGGGGAGTAGCCATCCCCCAGATCCTCATCTCAGAAGAGCGAGATTGAATCTCTGCTTTCCCACTTACTGGCCGTGTGGTCTGAGATTCAGTGACCTCATCTGTAAAGAAAAAGGAAAAAGAAAAATAAGTAATATTCATCTCACAGATTTGTTATGGAGATAAAATGAGCTATTGTGTATAAAAGTACTTTATAAATTAAAGCACCATTCAGATACGAGGGATAATAGGATTAAGTCAAATCAATTTTGTATTGCATTTCTTGAACTAGTCCTGAGATTGTTGAACTGCATCCAATTTCATACATGAGCACATTATCATGAATGCATTATAGTGCTATTGAGGAAGGCTGCAAGACCAGAATTGTTTACCCTGGTAAAAAGAAAGCTGAAGTGAGTTTTCAAAACAAACTCTAAGTGTTTGTCTATTCAATAGACAATTGTGAGCAACTCCACGGAGTCTCTGGCCTCAAATTAGAGCAAAAAGGGATTTGGTCCAGACATAAGGAAATGCTTCATGAACATAAAGACTGTGAAACCTACTATTAAGGGAAATTGTGGAGACGAATAACAGCCACAAATAAGTTACTTCATGCTGCCAAATTGACCAAGGAGAAAAAGAAACATGTTTATTTTTCAAAATGTGGATGTTCTGAAGCAATTAAATATCTTCCCTCACTAAATTGACATATTTTTGGTCTTGATGGCACTATAAAATTAGATTCTTTACGGGAGGTTTAAAATACAAGACACGGCATCTCTTCTGGGGAAAAACAAAATGAAGAAGCTATTAAAAATAGAACTATTCAGGACGATGTATTTATGGACTACTCTAACAACTCATGTAAAGAGAAAATGGCCTTGGTGAAATTAAATGCATCCCATATAGACCCGTTCTGTCTCCCCTTCAGCTTGCTACCCCACTCCTTCAACAATCACTGTCTATATTTAAGCATCCACGTCTACTTGGCTGAGGTTAGGGGCCCCAATACCCTTCTTGTCATAGCAAATGGAAGGCGGAATGGCCCTAAATATCTATATAGATGTTATGCAGAACAAGTCAAAGCCCTAATGGCCTAATAGACATAGTTTCTGTTGAGCTATACTTTGTATGAATCTTTCAAAAGGTTGGGGCCTTTCTGTGGCGATTGAATACTGACAGTGAATGTAACCTGAATCCAGTTAGAGGTCACTGACCGTGCTCCATGCTCTACAATAAGCTTATCAGGGCCATCTCTTGAAATAATAGTCACTTCCAGGTCTCCTTCATCTTCTTCACTCTTTGCCTTCCTCCCTCCTCCCCCACCAAAGCCCACCCTTCCCCTCTCAGGCATGGATCCTTCAGCAAGGTTCTCTCTTTCCTTGGGCTTTTCCTGTTGCCATCACAAAGCCCTCAGTGTCCTTTATGGAGTATCTTCATCTAACCTAGAGTCAAAGGCCATTCTTGCCTCAGAAAAAAAAGAAAACTAAGTTAAATGTGTTCCCCAAAAAGGAGAGGGTATAGTTTTAAAATAAATGCAAATTAATATGTGTTGAGGAAAATTGTTAGCCTGAGCAATGTCATTTCTTAATTGACTTAGGGATTCTGGGAGTGACATGTGTTTCTCTGAGTATGTGGAATCCGTCCTGCAAGGCAGTGCTCCTTTGCGGTTTCTGGGTAATTGACTCAGGACTCAATTCTCCTAAAAGATAGAAGTAGATTATACAACAAATGCTTCTCTCGAACTCTGCCAAAAGGATTACCGAAATGGACAGATGCCATCATGGATCCAGGTTTTATGATAATTCAGGCACTTCTTAACCTTGAGCAGTTGCATTCCAAGTTTCAAGGTCACGTGCAAATAAAAATGATCATCTTTTTATTGTAGCAAATGTAACTAGCTGATTGTCAGAGACAAACTTATCCATGCAGAGTATTGCCATACTCTTTAAGGAAACTTTATACGGGTATTTTTCATGGCTGGGTATACCTAAGGTGACTGTTTAGAATTTATTCTAGAGTCGTTTATTTGCAGTTTTACTAAGCAGTCTCTTTGCAAGGTTTCTGCAGTGGTAAAGCACCACACCGGACACAGGGTGAATGAGATCCAAGCCCTGTGATCAGGGGTCAGGAACTGCCCTGAGAACAAGAAAGCTGAATTCTTTACTCTAATGTACCTGAGTCAACTAGTCCACAAAGCCCTCTCTGCCTGCATCTCCACTGATTTTCCTCTGGCTTTGCTGTACTCTAGCCACACAGGTCTCCTTTCTGTTCCTTAGACTTGCAAAGTAAGGCCCTCCTCAGGGCCTTTGTCCTTGACAATCTGCCAGCCTGGCAGTTGCAGAGCCATAGTCATCAGCTCCTGTCTCAGTTCATTCAGGTCTCCATCCAGATTTCTCCTCCTCAGAGAGCCTCTTCCACCATCCTATCTGAGAGTGTCCCTGTCACTCACCATCTCCTATCCTTGCTTTCAACTTTCTTCCACACTTTATGGATTTTATTTTATTCACAGCTATGTCCTCAGTGCCTTGCACGTTATCTGGCACTCAGTTGGTGCTCAGTAAAACTCACTAATGAGTGAACATATGGATGGGTGTTCAACCTAATGGGGTGATTGGACAGATCCACAGATAATTACATACAGTCACTGCTAGAAGCCTCATTTTCTGTGCTTTGATGGTTCTCTTTATTCTCACTCTCCTTAAGCTCCAAACTCCCTGCTCCCCCATTCACCCAACATCATGTGTTCTCCATGATGTGGGGCCACTAGCTTTATTTGAGCAGGATGAATTTTTTTCCTCCCTGTGGATGGAAAACTCAGAAGTTTTCTGAGAGGATTCAAATATAAGCCAGGCGCTCCATCTGCACAAGCATTCTGCTGAAACAAGTCATATGTGTTGGGAATGTATATTTGAGGCTCAGACTTAGTTCCCCCCTTTTTGCTAAGTTCTTATCTGATTAGGTTTAAGTGGGAACTCAACTATGACAATGATTTGATGATCTTCTCTGTGAGAATTTATTTGCCTCACTCTAAGGCTTGAGTGAAGCAAATAATATTCCTTCAAGACACTTAGCTACTATGATTCCTGAGACAGAAGGATCAGAGAACTAGCTAGCATTTATTAAGTGCCCCTGTATTCCATGCACTTACCTGGAGATTTAGAACTTCACTTACGTCTGCTGTAAGGTTCTATTATACATTACTTGAGAAAGCAATCAATACCAGTAGCCTATGAGTCTATGTCTAGCACTTTAGGCATCTCAAGAGATCCAGAAACATATGTGCTATCTCTTGAAATGACTAAACATATTAGTTGGAAGCCCACAACTGCTGTAACAAAGAGCCCATAAAATGCACCTCCTTAAATAAGAGAAAAGTTATTTCTTTTTTAAGTAACAGCCCAAAGAACAGTGTTCTCAAAGGCAGTGTCACCCAGGAACCACTGCTCTGTGAAGTCATCCAGGAACCAGGTCTGAGGGTGTGTTCTGACAATGTCAACATATGCATCCATAGTTACATCCAAGGAAGAAGGAAGAAGAAAAGAGAAGGTAAAAAGGCTAAGCATTTTCATCTTTAAGGAAAAATTGAGGATCTACACCTGCCACCTTTTCTATCATCTCATTGGTGAGAATTTAGTCACATGGTCACGCTTGCAAAGGAGGCTGGGAAACATAGTGTCTAGCTGAGAAGCATGTGTCCAGCTGAATGTGGAGGCAGTTCTCCTTACTAAGGAAGAGAGAGTCATTCCTGGAGGATCATTGGCAGTCTTTTACCAAACTAGGTTATTAACTGGTTGAATTTTAGGCCTGAGGAATAAGTCCTTTGGGTGACTTAATGGACATTCACATTTTTTTGCCCACCTAGAACATTTTGAACAACTTTCCTGAGTTTGGAGAACTTCCCACTTCATGGCCCCTGCTACCCCATGAGTAAAGGCGGTAGCTTGTTTTCCCAGAATCTCTTGTAGATAGTGCCCGAGCATGTAACCCAGGCTCTGCCCATCTGATATACTGTGCAAAGACTTCAATTCAGAGCAAGCAGCATGAGGAGCTTCACAGAGTCCATTTTCTGGCAGGGGTGGCAGCTAAGGTATTTGATTTGGGGGTGGTGCTGTTTCTGGTGTCACTTGCTTAAGCACAGTTAACTCAGAAGAGGAAGTCTGGTTGCTCATGGCCAATTAAAAGAATTTCCTTCCCGACTTTTGACTTGGTTTGGGTTTCCTTTGGTTTTCTGTGTAGTCAGAACTCAAATAGAAACTGTATGTTTATTATTCTCCTCGGGCTTTTCCTAGAGGTAAGGGTTCTACCTTGGAATGGGGGTTTGGTTAACTTTTTAATCAGCTGTGTCCTGGGAATGGTTTTTGTGAGATGAAAGCTCTATTGGTATCTCAGTCATCATGGACAGTGAAGCAATTTAGGACTTTGAGTGAGGTTTATTATCTTCAGAGATTAAGGCAGGAGTTTCTGAACAATTTTTTTTTTTTTTTAAAAGATCTTGCTTAGGGGTGCTTGGGTGGCTTAGTCAGTTAAGTGTCCCATTTTGGCTCAGGTCATAATCTTGCAGTTCATGAGTTTGAGCCCCATGTCAGGATCTGTGTTGACAGCTGAGACTGAAGCCTCCTTCGGATTCTGTGTCTCCTTCTCTCTCTGTCCCTTTCCCACTCACACTCTGTTTCTCTCTCTCTCAAAATACACATTTAAAAAAAAATGATATTGCTTAATTAAAGGGCTTCACTAGATTGTGTTTGCCACTGTCAAAGAGCCTCAGCTCTGGCTATTATTGCTTGTGTCAAACTTCCTCTGGTCCCTCAGGTTTGTACTGGAAGAGGGCTCTTTCTTAGCCATGGATGCTCATACCTCTTGCCTATGAGCATGAGTTAGACAGAATGTTAAAGATGACTTGGGACACATATGTAGGGTGGGAAGATCTAAGGACTCTCATCACGTTCTGTCTTGTTTAATCCATGTTTTATCATAAGCTATGACTACTATTCCCTTTGAATCCCCCATGGATTCCAGTCATAGGCCAGACTCATAACTCAACCCAAATTGTTGAGCATAAGCAGCAAAATAGGCATCCAT
Organism: Proteles cristata cristata; assembly: GCA_017311185.1. Lineage (NCBI taxonomy): Eukaryota > Metazoa > Chordata > Mammalia > Carnivora > Hyaenidae > Proteles > Proteles cristata. Next base: position 3,966,217 of record JAESUZ010001232.1, read on the forward strand.
TAAACATTGGTTAAACTGAATTAAATGGGATTGAAATATATCACTGAGACATAGACCTCTAGGGATTGTTCACAACAGCTAGAAACCTACATGACTAGCTAAAGCCAAAAAGGGAAATTTACTGCAAGGATACATGGATTTCTTTAGGAGGGAATGAAAGACAAAAGTGGAAACTTACCAGGAATGAGGGAGAATACTCTTAACGGTGGTAATTTCACTCATTTCTGAAAATTTGCTCTATTGTTGTCTCTTTCCAGACTGACATTTTTGACTTCTCAATAAAATGACAATATATAGTATATAGTGTTCCCAGCCTCTTGTGAATTCTTCTTTCAAGTGCTTAGTATATGTCACCTATAGTCACTCTGTTTCCATCATATGCAACACCTGAGCCCTGGCTTTCTTTTAAGTGTAGGACAGATATTGTTGTCAAACAGAATTCTTTCTCACTGACCTTGGATGTTGTCTCATTTTTTTTTCTTTTAAAGTTTATATATTTTTGAGAGAGAAAAAGACAGAGTGTGAGTGGGGGCATGCAAAGAGAGAGGGAGACACAGAATCTGAAGCAGGCTCCAGGAGCTGAGCTATTAGCACAGAGCTCAACGTGGGGGTCAAACTCACAAACTGCAAGATCATGACCTGAGCTGAAGCCAGACACTTAACCGACTGAGCCACCCAGGCACCCTGTCTCACATTCTTTTAAATGTAGAGCTCCAGATAGTCATGGCAACAACTGGTAATAGTTGTTTGAGAATGACCATCTCTATTTTAATTTGTCTTTCACGGGATAATCCTCCAAATATTTTAAGGTAGTTACAGGGTCTTCCGTGATTTTGTTGCTCCAACACTCAGTATCTATATTCTTTGAGTTATATGACATGGTTTTGAGCCTCTTTTACTCCACTGGAGTTGTACCAAAACCTCACTTAACTTACAGAAATTCAATGATATCTGTGTTGCACCAAATAACAGTGAAAGTGTTGGCGGAGGGGCGCCTGGGTGGCTCAGTTGGTTGAGCATCCGACTTCGGCTCAGGTCATTATCTCACAGTTCATGAGTTTGGGTTCTGTGCCGACAGCTCAGAACCTGGAGCCTGCTTTGGATTCTGTGTCTCCTTCTCTCTCTGCTCCTCCCCCACTCACACTCTGTCACTGTCTGTCTGTCTGTCTCAAAAATATAAAAAATAATAAACATTAAAAAAAGAAAGTACTAGGGGAAATTCCTTTACCCACCTCCCTATTTACACTTGCCATTCCCAAAGGATTCAGAATGAACTAGAAAAAGGGAATCCATAGACAGCATACACAGGGCAACAAAAGGAGTTAATTTTTGGCTGTTTTTCTTTACATGGCAATATAAAGTCAATTCAAGGAATTTCCAAAGATAAAGTTGACCATACATGATTTATAGTGTGGTGACTTTAGAATTTGTACCCCGCTGTATTCTCTTATGAAGGTAGTCCTATTTGCTTTTCTTTCACCTACAGAATATTCTTTAGAATTTGAAGCAGGACTTCCAAGGTGGTCTTAGCATTGACGACAATGTGGTTCTCACCTCATCAGTCTAATTCTACATAAACAGGATCTCAGCAGTATGGGGCTCACTGAAAACCAGAAGTCCTGCCACTCTTCACATTTACTACAATAAAACCCACCAAAACATGCCTACTCACAACATGAATTCAAATAACAATACATTTAGCCAGGCTCTGTTCTCATTAACCTTGCATTATCTTACCCACTAGGTAAAAATCATACTCCAAGGGTGTGATTTTACTATAATTTACAAGACAGCTCAAAGAAAAGCACATTGAAGGGGGCACAGTACCAGGAAAGTACTCTTCCACTCTCAGCAGCTGCTTTGTTATGCACAGGTGAACATCTTTACTCGAATCACTATTATTTTTTTTCCTTTTTGTTTTTGGTCCATAGTTCAAGGCTGTCCTGGCCTTTCTAGTCCAAGTCCCATCATCTAATCTGTTTGCTCTTCCTTCCTGGTTTGCATGCTTCTCACTTGCCAGCTGACTTTTTAACAGCATTTTCTTACCTTTTTATATGTTCAAACTGGGTGGGAGATAGAAAGGTAACACACACCTGGAGCCAAAAGCAATACTGGTAGATAAACACTTCTCTCACACTGTGCCATGTGGTTAAAAACATTAGAACATGTTATTTAATGATTTAAAAAAATCACATGTGTTGAAATAACTTTCTAGGCTCAAGATGGAGATGCTCCTGCCCAGGGCTCCATGTCAACGAACTTTTCTGTCCCACTAAATGCCCAGCCTGACCAAAACCAAAGTATATCCAGGCAGCCAATTCTAAACACCAAACCAACTCTGGACCTTCTCACCCCAAGCAAGGTTACCTGTGTGGCACCAGCCAGCTAGATCTTTCTTATTTTTCTCTTGCTTGTTCTTGTTTCTTTATCCTATAAAAGCTTCCTGTCTTCTCCATTTAACAGTTCTTAGAAAGGAGACTGTCTGCTTCATGAAGTGTAAATAACGTTCATCTCTATCACCTAAGTTGCCTTCTTTAATAATTTTTTAATGCATGTAGCAAGTTGAAACAATAGACCGCAACCCCGATAGCTTGTCTTCTGTTAGTAAAGACTCTCAGGTAGCAGAAGAGAAATAAAAGAACAAGAGTTACCATTTTGTTGTTGTTCATCCACTTTCTCTCAAGTTTGAGGTACGTTGAGTTTAAAACTCTGCTTCATTGTGATGCCTCGGTGGCTCAGTTGGTTGAGTGTCTGACTCTTGATTACAGCTCAGGTTATAATCCCAGGGTCATGGGATCGAGCCCCAAGTTGGGCTCCAGGCTGAACATTGAGCCTGCTTAAGATTCTCTCTCTCTCTCTCTCTCTCTCTCTCTCAAGCAATCTATTTCACCACATGCCACAATCGGCTCTGCTTCCAACTGCTTGGTATAGTCATGCCTGTACTAAAGCAGGAAAGTAAAAAAAAAAAAAAAATTCATATAGGGCTCAATCAGAAGATCTTCCAAATGATTAAGGTGACAATACCATATGGAAAATGGAGCCCTTCAAGAGATTTGAGATGACCCAAAAGAAGAGAGAATTTGCTTCCCTTATTTCAGGAAGGCTTTTGATACCATGTGATACCAAAGAACAACGTCCAAGTGCAGGATAGACAAGAAGAGAAAGAGAAAAAAAGTGATTTCTCAAAGAGAAGAGAGCTGTAAAGAAGACTACCAGATGAGCTAAGGCTTAAAGTGACTCAATTTATTTACAGATAATCTAAAAATAGAAAACAGAATAGGAACATTAAGCCCCAACATGCTCTTCTCTCCTTACAATTTCCAAAGGTGAAGGTCAGTATTTGACAGAGGTTAATTAAGAAATACACATGCAAACAACACATATATACATATTCATAATGTTTTATGTACATATTTATTATACTTATATTTATGTATACAAAATACCACCTACAATTTTTTGGCCTGATCCTTAATGTACAGAGGAGCAGTGTGGATAGAGAACTGCTCTAAATTAGGGCATATCCTGGGACAGAATATCCTAGATTTGAGTCCTTACTTGGTCACTTGCTGTTTACCTTGACTAAAACTTTCTGAGTCTCATTTGTCTCATATTTGAAACTGATACAACAGAGAAGTGACAACATGTAGTGTTCTGTAGGCAAGTTATTCATTAAGAAACATCTGACTATTAACTTTATGGCTCCTAGCCAAATACTTCCACAGTCCCACCCAGATCCATAAATGTTGTCTCCTTTCAATTATTTATTAGACAAAAAATGATCATAAAGAAACATTCCATTTGTTGAGCCAAGAATTCCTGACTGTGCTGTTTATGTTGATTTCACTGATTTTTTAATACTTAGGAGAACAAGAATAATGGAAACACCAACAAAAATAACAGAAAAAGTAAGATGGCAGGGTGCCTGGGTGGCTCAGGTGGTTAATTGTTTAACTTCAGCTCAGGCCATGATCTCAGTGTTGTGGGTTCAAGCCCTGTATTGGGCTCTGTGCTGACAGTTCTGAGCTTGAAGCCTGCTTCAGGTTTTGTGTCTTCCTCTCTCTTTGCCCCTTCCCTGCTCACTCATGCACACACTCTCTCTTTCTCAAAAATAAATAAAACTTTAAAAATTTTAAGAAAAAAAAGGAAAAGAAAAAGTAAGGTGGCCTGATAACCAATTCTAATATGTATTTTCACACCTCAGAAAAAGTAATTCATTGTGTGATGCTATGGTGGGACCATCCCATGGGCTCCTCTGTCCTATATTGATTATCACTTCAAGTTCAGAGGTGGAAATAGAAATATCTCCAAATATTTTAAGGATACAAGAGTTTTAATATAGGGAAATGGGTACTTATAAATGACTGGAAGTGCTGGAGGCCACCACTGAAATTACTGAGCTCAAGAACAAAGTGCAATGGCTCCGACACCTGCCCTCCACTTGACAGCTTTGCTTGTCAGCAGGGAGAAAAAAAAATCAAAACTATAGATCATCTTTGCTAACATTAGTAGAAAAAAGATAGCCGATCAGGAATTTCAATGTGTTACTAACAGCAAGCGTTCAAGGTCCCAAGGGGCACCCTCCTGATGGCTGGGCTTGAACTCCTGAGCTGATGGTGGTATTTTGTGTTCTAAAGAGTCAGGAAGACACAAACACTGAATCGTTTTTTTCATTTATGAACCTTTTTAATGAAAGACACTAAGGTTTGATGCCACCACTCTGCCTAGTCAGTGTAAAATTTTAAGAGCGATGAAAACATTTTAAAAAGCAGAGGTGACCTGCCGGTCAGAGTGACTAAAATGAACAAATCAGGAGACTATAGATGCTGGCAAGGATGTGGAGAAACGGGCACCCTCCTACACTATTGGTGGGAACTTAAACTGGTGCAGCCCCTCTGGAAAACAATATGGAGGTTCCTCAGAAAATTAACAATAAGGGAGCCTGGGTGGCTCAGTTGGTTGAGCGTCTGACTTCAGCTCAGGTCATGATCTCGTGGTTCATGAGTTCGAGCCCTGCGTCAGGCTCTGTGCTGACAGCTAGCTCAGAGCCTGGAGCCTGCTTCAGATTCTGTATCTCCCTCTCTCTCTGACCCTGCCCTGCTAACGCTGTCTCTCTCAGAAATTAAAAAAAAATTAACAATAGAACTCCTCTATGACCCAGCAATAGCACTGCTAGCAATTTACCCAAGGGATACGGGAGTGCTGATGCATATGGGGCACAGTACCCCAATGTTCATAGCAACACTCTCAACAATAGCCAAAACATGGAAGAGCCTAACTGTCCATCAACTGACAAATGGATCAAGAAGATGTGGTTTATCTATACCATGGAATAATACATGGCAAGGAGAAAGAATGAAATCTGGCCATGTGTAGCAAGCAACATGGATGGACCTTGACGCTGTTATGCTGAGTGAAATGAGTCAGGCAGAGAAAGACAGATACCATATGTTTGCATGTATAGGTAGATTAGGAGGAACTTAACAGAGGACTGTGGGGGAGGAGAAGGGGAAAAGTAGTTGGGGAGAGGGAGGGAGGCAAACTTTGAGAGCCTCTTGAATGCTGAGAACAAACTGAAGGCTGATGGGGGTGGGGGAGAGAGGAAGGGGGGTGATGGGCATGGAGGAGGGCACTTGTGGGGATGAGCACTGGGTGTTATATGGAAACCAACTTGACGATAAACTAAGGAAAAGAAATAAAATAGTAAAAAGGAAAACAATACAAAAATAAAATAAAAAGCAGAGGCGAAACACAAACATTCTTTGCCAGTAGAGAGAGAAACAAACACACGAAAAGAATTATTTAACTGCCCTCACTCCTTTTATTATAGACATTTCCAGATTGTAATTTTGGTGGCCTTTAAAGCAAAGTTGAGGGAACTTCAAGATAATTACCCTGACTTGAGACTGGAAAGTACCCTTAGCACTGTTCTGGATGGAGCTTAGATTGCCTGAGGCAGGCAGCCTCACCGAAGCTGAAATTGAAAGTTGGCTCTGAAATGACGGATTTCTCAAAATTCAGCAGGTTGGATATTAAATAACAAAAAATTCTCTATATTGTTTATATAGATGTATTCTATGATTTTACTCTCAAGACTTTTGTTCTAAACACTGCTTCTCTGCTCATATCTTCTTTTCCAAGGCTTGACCCACATGTGCAAGCTCCTACAATCCTAGGCAAATAGTTACTATTTTTCTTAGGTGACAAACATGATTTGAACTGCCTCCCCTCTGATGAGATTCAGGTAAGGAACAGCCTGAGGCTGGACAGGGAGGGAATCCACGTGCATGTATATATTTGCATTCCTTCCTGTCCTTGCTTCATGCAATTCACAGCAAGTAATGGCAATGGGGCCAAGGCCCAGGAGGTTGGTCACACACTCTCTCCATCTGGTACATGGGTATCCGCTGTTCTCAGAGTGGTTTGTTTCTGACGGTTACAGATGCTGGATCATTTATTTTTTTTCAAAATGACTCAGATCTTTATGTTCTGTTGCTTTAGGGTAATACCTATGACAAATATTAGGACGTGATGGCGCAGGGCTAGAAAGAGTGGACGTGACAACTAGCACTTACTTTTAGGAAGTAGTAACTAAAGACCATAACGCTTGATGTCTGATGACTCAGCCACCCAAATCCCAGATACCTACGTGCCATATTCCTATAAACATCTGACATTTCCCCTGGTAACATACTGTTATGTTAGAAAGGTAACAATAGTTGAATGCTATGACAAATGTTTTAGTGTTATCAGAGTCCTCATGCTGGGAGCATGAGGTGTAGCTGTGATCAGTTCTAAGTATGGGTGACACTGCTATTAATTACGCCTATCTATCGGGACTTACCCTGTGCCAGGCACTTCCTTACGGGTTTATGTGGGACAACCTTATGAGATAGGCGCTACTGTTATTATTCCCATTTTACAATGGAAACTGATGCACAAAGCAGTTCAGTAATTTGTTCAAGGTCGTACAACACTGGTATCATCAGAAACTCCATCTCAGCCTTTGGGATCAGATTTCCTCCTGAAATTTCTGTTAAGATTATTACTGTTCTCATTCTGGTAACCCAGCTTCAAAGTATTCGATCTGGGAGAGATTGGAGAAGTTTTAGAGCAACCCATTCATGTAGGGATGAGGAAAACGAAGACAAGAGAAGATTAAGATGACTGTCCCAAGGCTCCATATCTGGGTCACAGCAAAACCAAGACTATCATCAGCAGTGTTGTTTTTTTCTATTACATCACACTTTGGCTTTCTCTGCCCATTGTTCTTTATTCCTAATGAATCACCAAGTCTTACCTACTTCCTTCCTAGCTTTTCTGATCTCTGTCTCCTCCTTTCCCTCCCCACTGCTGTCACCAAATCCAGGAATTGGTTACCCTTCCCTAGAAGACTATGATTGACTGACCAGCCCCAGGGCTGCCTGCCTCTCTTCCTTCAACCCGGCAGCTATGAAAACAAAAGTAATTAGTAAATACAAGCTCCATCTTTCAAGAAATGTGCGTCTCCACCATTCAGTCATCTCCTAAATGTTGCCCAGTTTCTCCTTTGTAATTGTAATCGTTATTTTTAAAATGTCTTTAAACATTATTAATGCTTAACTCTTCCTTGCAGCAATTATTAAAACATAGCTTGTGCTAAGCTGGAGCTTTTGCATTGTGCTTTGTGACCCTCATGTCCTTATTAACTTGTTCCTTGTCCTTGACAAAAATTTCATATTTCATTACCTTTGCCCAATCTTAAAAAAATTTAGACATACAATATGTTCACTATAGACAACCCAATGCATATAAATAATTACAGAAGAAAGGGATTAAAATACTTAGAACCACATTCATCCACATCAGAGCTAACACATTGTTGTGCATTTTTCTTTTATTTGGAGGTTTTTCCTTTCTTAATATAAAAATTTGGGAAATCCTAATTTTCCTCTCTGGCAAACTATGAATAGTAAAGCCCTTTCACAAATTTGTTAGATGGATGAAATGGAAAAAAAAAAATATATATATATATATATACTTGACACATAGTATTTGCTCAATGAATGGTGGCTCTGAGCTGTGTTTATATTTAACTCTACATTCTGGAAGTAGGTCTTTTGTTAAGTTTATTTATTTATTTTGAGAGACAGGGAGAGGGGCAGAGATAGTGAGAGAGAGAATCCCAAGAAGGCTCTGCACTGTTAGCACTGAGCCCAACAAGGGGATGGATCCCATGAACTGCGAGATCATGATGTGAGCCAAAATCAAGAGTGAGACGTTCAACTGACTGAGACACCCAGGCACACCTGATATTAGTTTTGATTTCAAAAGTTAAATAGGGGAATAACTTGGTTTTTTCCCAAATGTTTAAGAAATTGATTTGAGGCTCCTGAGTGGCTCCGTAGGTTAAGCATCCAATTCTTGATTTCAGTTCAGGTCATGATCTCATGGTAGTGAGATCAAGCTCCACAATGCAGACCCTGCTTGGGATTCTCTCTCTCCCTCTCCCTCTCTGCCACTCCCCTGCCCATGCTCTCTGTCTTTGTCTCTGTCTCCCTCACAACAAATAAATATTAAAAAAAAAGAAATTGATTCAATTTTTCAAAATTAAACTTTCAATTTTGAGGTAATTGTAGGTGTGTAGCACAAAGCTGTAATGAATAGAACAAGAGAGATCTCCTGCACCTCTTTTCCCAGTTTTCCACATTGGTAACATCTTACAAAACTGCAGTACATACCAACCAGGATACTGATGTTCATACTTTTATTTCTACCAGCGTGAGGATCTCTCCTGTTGGTCTTTCATAGGCACGTTCACTTCCCTCCTGCTCCCGTTCACTTCCTTAACCTGCTCCAACCATCAATCTCTGTTCTATTTCTATAATTTTGTCATTTCAAGAGGGTTATAGATATGTAATCATACAGTATGTAACTTTTTTGGATCGGCTTTCTTCAGTTAGCAGAATTCTCTAGAGGTTTACACAGGCTGTTTGCAGTTTTGTGGCAACGATTATTTCCTTTATAGTTTACTTTAGGGAGAATAGGCCCATTTAGAGATCACAATGTCTCCATCAATTAGTCTCTTTTCAAGTCCCAGGGAAATATTTTGCCATTTTCCTTATGTGTATTATCTGTTATATTTATTTTTGTGTAGTGTATACATAGAGATATATTTGGAGCTCCTTAACTTAAAATATATTGGAAATACATTTTTTGAGCATGGTCTGCAAAAATTCCTGATTCTAAAAAGTGTTATTTTCTCAAATTCTCTGAAATAGTTGAGTTTACTGTTCTTAAAGTGTTTTAAATTTTTTTCTGTATCAAATTCCCATTTCGAATTGCCTGTTAGGACATGAAGGGATATACGGGGCATTGTGTTGGATCCTGTCCCTGTAGATGCATCTCCTCCCACACTGGCTTTATTTTAATAGAAATTTAACTATACATCCTTTTTAGATAAGAGAGAGAAATTAATGAATCTTGCTGAAAGAAAAACAAAATTTGAAGAACTATACCTGTGCATGGCATATTTGGCTAATATGTCCTAAAAAATATAACATATTCCTTAAATTGCCAACGAGAAAAGGATAATTTATGTGGCGCTCTCTAAATATCGTGTTTGTTATAGTTAACTATTTGTGAGATTTATTTATTTTGTGCTTGAAATCACTGTGTGAATCTTATGACCACAAAGACATAAATAAACTCCATATTTCTGGCATTCTCTTACTAACCCTGATGACATATGGTCCTAACTACAGAATCTGTGTTTTTATAAATACAAATATATAAAATCAAATTTACTGAAGTATAATTTACACACAATAAACTGTGCCCATTTTAAGTGCAGCATTCAAAAACTTTGACAAATATCTGTGTCACCACCAGCACAGCCAAAATGAAAAACATTTTCGTCAACCCCAAAAGTTCTCTTATATCCCTTCCCCAGTCAATTTTCTCACCCTCCCCCAACGTCTGGCATCCACTAATTTGTTTTCTGTCATTACAGATTACTGTTGTCTTTTCTAGTGCTTTATGTAGATGGATTCATACAGTATGTACCCTTTTGCATCTGGTTTCTGTAGCGCAGCATAATGTTTTTGATGTTCATCCATGTTATTGAGTGTGTCAGCTCTAGAATTTGTATTTTTTATTAGGACTACTCATGCATTCATTCAAGAAACATCTGCTATGTGCTAGGCATTGTTCTTGACCATGAAACAGCCGTGAATAAAACGAAGACAAGTTCCTGCTTGTGGAGCTTGCCTTTTAGCAGAGATACAAAGTGAAAATTTCCTCTATGTGCATACAACTGGAATGATTGTGATAGAGAAAAACAAAGCAGGAAGTGAATATTAGGGAATGTTTGGGGATTTTAGAAAATAGGATCTGTGAAAACATCACTGGAAGTGTACTTTTGAGTATAGAAGAAGATGAAGAAGCAAGGACAAAGGTATTTAGAAGAAGAACATTATAGGCAGAAAGAAGTACAAAAATCTGTAATGACACCTGTCTGAAGAGTGTAAGAAACCCCGATGGGCTGAAGTAGAAAAAGGAAGGGAAGGGAAGTGAGACATGTGGTCAGAGACATGTGGGTGAGCATTATAGGTTTTTTAGGACCCTATGAGCAGTGTAAGGGTTCTGACTTTGAGTGACATGGGAGACATTGGAGGCTTTGAGTGGTAGATTGACATGGCCTGACTCACATTCGAAAAGGATCACTTTGGTTGCTGTCCTGAGAAAAGACTGTAGGAAAGTGGGGAGATCAGTTAAGAACCAGATGCCGCAGTCCATGTAGGAGATGATGATAGCTCGGACAGAGAGTCAGTGGTGCAGGAGTGACAAGTGGCCACATTTTGAACATATTTTAAAGCTAGATTCAACAGTATTTGCCAATTGACTGAATGTGTAGTGTGGGAGAAAGAAAGGAGTTAAAGATGCCTGGAGGGATTTTGGCCTGAGTAATTTTAAGTACAGAGTTAAGACTAGGAAAGAAAAAAGAGAAAGTAGTTGTGGTATGAGGAAGAAAGACAGGAGTTCACTTTAGACATGTTAAATTTGAAATGCCCATTGTTAAGTGAGCAGATAGAAGTCTGGACTTTAAAGGAGAGATTAAAATTAGAAATATACATTGGAGGTCAACAGCAGCATGTAGATGGTTTTTTAAGTCATGATACTGGATGATATAAACAAGTGTGTGGAGAGGAGGAGAAGTCTATGGATTAAGTTATGAGACAGTCCAACTTTTAGATATTATGAAATGAGGATGAACCAGTAAAGGAGACTTAAAGGAGGGGCTAGGGTGATGGAGGTAATCCAAAAGAGCGTGCATCCTGGAAATCAAGTAAAGATAGCGATTCAAAGAAAAGGAGTATCAACTCTGTCACATGATGCTGATAGTTCAAATAAAATAAGGAATGAGAATAGGCCTTTGGATTTATCAACCAGCAGGGAGGTCATTGGTGACTTTACAAATGATTTAGCGAAGTAGTTGGGCATGAATTCTTTATTAGAGTGGATTTTAAAAAGAATGAGTGAAAGGAAATGAGACAATTTTTGGGGGGATTTCACTATAAAGGGAGCATTGACATGTTGGTATGATAGGATGGGAAAGTGGGAACGAGAGAAGGAGAGGCTTTGAGATAAGAGATTTTTTTTTCCTAATGGGAATGATCCAGTAGACAGGGAAAAATTGAAGCAGAGAAAACAGGTGCTAAAGTGATAGAGAATGTAATCCAGGACAAAAGTGGAGGGGTTGGCACTAAATAGAAGCACAGACCATTGATCCAGAAGGAAAGGCAGAGTATATGGTCCCAGATGTAGCCAGGTGAAAAATGGAGAGCTTGTGGAAGTTGTCTTTTTATAGCTTCTATTTTAAGAGTTAAGGAAGGAGCAAAGGTGGTAAGCAGAGAATAAGGATGGAGGATGACACCTTGACTATTTGAAAGAGACAAGGTAAACACTTAAGAAAGTGAAACATAAAGGCAAGTGAGTGCATAGACTAGGGACACATAGTATTATTACTCAATAGCACTAAGTGCCTGCCCACTTGACATTTTGGTTATGATTTAAGGGAGGACCAATCAACAGAGTCCTGTGCTTATCTCCAGCCTCATTCACCTATGAGAGCGTACCTATGTCATATATGCAAAATGGAAGAGTTGCATTCAATTAGAATTGAGGTGTTTCAGTTATCTATTGCTGCATAGCAGATCCCCAGCCATAGTAATTGTAAAGTAATAATTTGTTATTTTTCAGAAGTCTGTGGTTTGACCTGTTGTTTCTTCTGTTTCACAAGGGGTCAGGAAGGGCTATGTTAATATGGTGCATTTGACTGGACTGAAATGTCCACAATAGCTCACTCACAAGTCTATATCTTGACAAGATGGCTTGCAGACTGAGCTGGGATGGCTGGACTTCTCTGTCTCTGTTCCACCTGGCATCTCCAGCAGGGTAGTCAGGCTTGTCGCCTGGCAGTTCAGGACTCCAAAAGTAACAAAGCAGAAGCTGCTACTTCTTTTTATGTCTGAAGTCTGGAATTGGCACAGCATCATGTCTACCACATTCTGTTGGCTAACATGAAGCGGTGGTACATTTGGGGCTATTGTTGGAGACTAGCTACATCTCTTCCATACATAAAACATGTTCACTCCCTTCCCAAGGCCCCAAAACTTTAACCTTATGATAGAGTCATGCTTGGGCTTTGAAGTCTAGCATGTTGTCAGTGGGTGTATTTGATGTTCCCTGGGTGTATCTCTTCTTGATCCAAAGATGTGTAAAGAGACAATATTTGATCCCATCCCCCTTGCCAAATATCCAACATACTCAGTGAGAAGGGAACAGGAAAACAAGAAATGGTCTCATTTAAAGGTAGGTAGGGCAGGAAGCATAAGAGTCACTGGTCCATAGCAATTCTAAAATCCAGCAGGGCACATAATACCAATTTTCTCTATTCCAGGGGTGAGGAATATATATTTATTGTGGAAGAAATTTGCTTTCTGGGAATAGTTCTCCTTGGGTCTTTACTCTCTTCTTTGAGCTCTTGGCTACACAAAGACCATCCTTCCTTTTCCATATGTTGTGGCCATGTTTGCATCTCAGCCTGATTCTTGCTTGTTTTAATTTTTTTTTTAATTTTTTAATGTTTTTTTTTTTTAATTTATTTTTAGGAGAGAGAGAGAGACAGCGTGAGCAGGGGAGGGTCAGAGAGAGAGAGGGAGTCACAGGTTGAAACAGGCTCCAGGCTCTGAGCTGGCAGTCAGCACAGAGCCCGACGCGGGGCTCGAACCCACGAACCGCGAGATCATGACCTAAGCGAAAGTCGGACGCTTAACCGACTAAGCCACCCAGGCGCCCCGATTCTTGCTTGTTTTAAAAGTTGGAGCCCACTGTGCTGACAGCTCAGAGCCTGGAGCCTGTCTTCAGATTCTGTGTCTCCCCCTCTCTCTGACCCTCCTCTGCTCATGCGCGTGCTCTCTCTCTCTCTTTCTTTTTTCTCCAAAAAATAAATAAAACATTAAAAATTAAAAAAAAAATAAAAATAAAAGTTGGAGCCCAGGTGGGGTGCCTGAGTGGCTCAGGTGGTTAAGCGTCTGCCTTTGGCTCAGGTCATGATCTCTTGGTCTGTGGCTCGAGCCCCATGTTGGGCTCTGTGATGACAGCTCAGAGCCTGGAGCCTGCTTTGGATTCTCTCTCCCTCTCTCTCTGACCCTGCCCTGTTCTCTCTCTCTTTCTCTCTTTCTCTCTCTCTCTCTCAAAAATAAATAATTTTTTTTTTAAAGTAGGAGCGCAGGTAGGTTTTCCTTTTGAACTATTTGTCCTTTACAGTCCAAGTTGATACAATTCCTTTAAAAACTTGGTGGATTTTAAATGATCACCTGTAACCCACTTCACTGAACAAAAGCCTTGTTCTGTTTGGAACAAGGTTCAGTCTTCATTAACTACCCTTTCTAACTCTTATGATAAAACAGGTGACAGTTTTTTGTTTTTTTTTTTTTCAGTTGATTGGCTAATACATAACCTAGGTCCCCTGTTTTCCAGTTCCCCATAGCAATCTTTTCACTCTTTCCAGTCTTGACTAATGGTCTTGCTAAGGTTCTTCTACCTTCTGTCTGGTCCCACAGACAGTGCCACCAATTTAAGGTTTCTATTATGTCAGCACAGAATTTGTAGGAGCAAATTTCTATTTGTCTATTGCCGCATTGTGGATAGCCCCAAAACGTAATGGTTGAAAGCAACAGCAATGTATTATTTCTCATATTTATGTGTATCGACCATACATCACCTGGTGTTGGCTGAAGCCATCATCTGGGGCTCAAATGACCTGGTGCCTTGGCTCTGCCAGACCATCTCTTCTCCATAGCCCTGGACTGCAAAATATTACCTCCACCATATTCTGTTGTTTAAAGTGAGTCAGCAGGCAGGTTCAATATGGAAGGAGACAACAGGACCCTGGAAGGTATGTTTCACTGGGAGCTGTCTTTGAAGATCCAGACACCACACCAGATGGGGTGAGGGAAATGGAGGAGCCAAGGAATCTGAGAAAATATGTAAATGAATAATTTTAATGATGACCCGTGGAATTTAAGCTAAAAAGGGAGAGACTGAAATGTTGGTGGGATGGGGAGGATCAGTGTAAAGGTGATAGAATCACTGGGTCCTCAAAGAGTTGAAAAAATCTTTTATTGAAATACAAGAGAAAGTGAGCTTGAATTACAAATGATGCCATAGATGCCAAAAGACTGGGGTAGTGGTTCTCATCCCTGGTTATACATTGCCATCACTTCAAGATCTTTATTTTTTTTTAATGTTTTATTTATTTTTGAGGTAGAGATAGAGACAGCGACAGCGTGAGCAGGGGAGGGTCAGAGAGAGAGGGAGACACAGAATAGGAAGCAGGCTCCAGGCTTTCAGCTAGCTATCAGCACAGACCCCCAATGTGGGGCTCGAACCCATGAACCAGGAGATCATGACCTGAGCCAAAGTTGGATGCTTTACTGACTGAGCCACCCAGGCATCCCCTCAAGATCTTTAAAAAGTTACAAATGCCTGGGCCTCTCCCCAAACCAGCAAATCATGATCCCTTCAGTGAATCTGAAGCATCACTCCCATATCCTTTTTTAAGATTTCCAGGTGATTCTAGTATCTATTTAAGACTGTGGACCACATGGGGCACCTGGGTGGCTCAGTTGGTTAAGCATCCGACTTCGGCTCAGGTCATGATCTCACAGTGTGTGGGTTCAACTCCCATATTGGGTTCTGTGCTGACAGCTCAGAGCCTGGAGCCTGTTTCAGATTCTGTGTCTCCTTCTCTCTCTACCCCTTCCCTGCTCATGCTCTGTCTCTCTCTGTCTCAAAAATAAACTTAAAGAAATTAAAAAAAAAAAAAAAGACTCTGGACCACTTACTCTAAGTAAGGCATTTAAACAAGTCCCTACCACAGTATGTACCAAGCATAGCTCTCAATCTTTACTCACATTTCCTCACATAGTACTCACTGAATTCTAGGAGACACATGTTATTACTCCTATTTCACAGATGAGGAAGCAGAGGTTCAGAGGGTAACCAGATTTGCCTGACACTGAAGCCATGTTCTTAACCTAATTTATTTTCTCCAACAAATATGTGGGTCTGGGGTAGAATAAAAGCTGCTAAAACAGTTCTTAGGAATATTTTTAATTTCTGTTTCTCAAGCAAGTATTTATGCACATGGAACATATATTATTTCTTTAGACAAAATTGCTTTATGACCAGCTGACATCACTTTCTTCTTAGTTCAAACCTCATGCAATTTAACCCAATTAGACAGAAGGGATCCCAGAAGCATTCACAAAAAGCACCCCTATCCCCACCACACACATTAAAGTTGTGCCCAAGTGCTGTTAGACAAAATCTGAAAAAATATTTTGTCCTTAGCTCACATCTTCCCTTTAAAAAATGACTCTTATCACAGAGATAAAATGAAAATACAACTTCTCTTTGTACTCTTTTAAATAATACTTTTTTGTTTGGATTTCCCTATAACAAATATTTTTAATGCAAGGCATTTTTAGAAAGTAAGGAGCTGGAGAAAAATTTAGAACAAGAAATAAAAACCATGTAAGTGCTTAGGTATGAATTAAATTTGACCTGCACAAATGTTGACTCCTTATATACTATAGTTATATGGGGTTAAATCACAACTCAGGACAGTCATTTGACACTAAAATTTTTATTCAAAAGGACCAAGAACTAAAACTAAAATTTTGACAGAGAAGAAAGGGCATTTCATTTAAAAAGATTCTCTCTGGCTGGCTGGCTCAGTTGGTAGAACATGTGACTCTTGATTTCAGAGTCTTTGGTTCAAGCCCCACATTGGGTGTAGAGGTAACTTAAAAAGAAGAATCTCTCTGGCAATCTATGATATAACTGTATTTCCTATTAAACCTTGGTTCAAATTCTACTTTCCCTAAAAAACTTCCTTGATATATCATACCCCCAAAACAGTCATTCCCTTATGTTTGTTGATTCATATTTATGCCAAGACTTTTTTTTTCCAGTTTCATTGAGAAATAATTGACATATATCGTTAAGTTTAAGGCAAACAGCATGCTGGATTGATTTACATATATTGTGAAATGATTACCACAATAGGTACAGCACACCTTTATCTTCTCATATGGGTACAATAAAACAAAAGAAAGAAAAACAAGAGTAAAGGGAAAAGATTTCTTCTCATTATGAGAACTCTTAGGATCCACTATCTTAACAATTTTCCTATGTATCATACAACAGTGTTAGCTATAGTGTGTTGTACGTTATCCCTAGTACTTACTTTTCTTATAACTGGAATTTTGTACCTTTTGAGTACCTTCCTCCAATTTTTCCTTTCTGCGTTCTCCACCTCTGGGAACTACAAGTCCGATCCCTTTTCCTATGAGTTTGCTTTTGTTTTTTAGATTCCACAAATCTAAAAACTTTAGGTAAGTGAGATTATACAGTATTCTGTTTTCTGTCTTCTTTCACTTAGCATAATGCCTTCAAGTTCCATCCATGCTGTCACCAATGGTAGAATTTCCTCACTTTTTATGGTTGAATAATATTCCATTGCATATTTCTACCATATTTTCTTTTTTTTTTTTCCCTACCATATTTTCTTTAGCTATTCATCCACTGATGGATGCTTAGGTTGTTTCCATGTCTTGGCTATTATAAGTAATACACTGCTATGAATATGGGGGTATAAATACCTTTTTGAGTTAGTTTTTTTTTTTCCTTTGGATATGTTCCCAGAAGTGAGATTGCTGGATTATATGGTAGTTCTATTTTTAAATTTTTGAGGATCCTGAAAAATGTTTTCCACAGTGGCTGTTTTAATTTGCAATCCCATTAAGAATCTACAAGGGTTCCTTTTTCTCCACATCCATGCTAGCACTTGTTATCTCTTGGCTTTTGACAAGATGGCTTTTCTAGCAGGTGTGAGATATCTTATTGTGGTTTTAAATTGCATTTTCCTAATGACCAGTGATGTTGAGCTTCTTTTCATGTACCTATTGGCCTTTTGTATATCTTCTTTGTAAAAATGTCTATTTAAAATTAGATTTCTTTTTTCCCTTTTTGCTATTGAGTTGAGTTCTTTACATTTTTTTTTTTGTATATTAACTCCTAACCAGATATATAGCTTGCAAATATTTCCCCCATTTCACAGGTTATCTTTTCACTCTATTGATGATTTCTTTTGCTGTGCAGAAGCTTTTAAGTTTGACATAGTCCCACTTGTTTTATTTTGTAGCTTGTACTTAACTGTCATATCAAAAAAATCATGTCATGGTTTCAGGTCTTACATTCAAGGCTTTAATCCATATTGAGTTAAATTTTGTGAGGAGTATAAGATACTCCAATTTCAATCTTTTACATGAGACTATCCAATACCCCAGTACCATTGAAAAGATTCTTTTCTACATTGAATAGTCTTGGCCCCTTGTCAAATATTCGTTGACTGTATATGGCTGGGGCTTATTTTTGTGGTCTTAATTCTGTTTCCATTGGTCTATTTTTCTGTTCTTATGCCAGTGCCATACTCTCATGGTTACTATAGCTTTAGAGTATAGCTTAAATCAGGAAGTGTTATGCTTCCTGCTTTGTTATTCTTTCTCAGGATTTCTTTGGCTATTTGGGGTCTTTTGTGGTTCCATATAAATTTTAGAAGTGTTTTTTTCCCACTTTTCCAAAAAATGTCATTGGAGAGCAGCATTGGTGGTATAGTGGTGAGCAAAGCTGCCTTCCCCAAAATGTCATTGGAATCTTGATAGGGATTGCATTGGATTTGATATTTTAACAATATTAATTCTTTTAATCCATGAACACAGGATACCTTTCCATTGATTTGTGACTTTAATTCCCTTTATCAATGTCTTGATGCTTTCAGAGTAGATACCTTTCACCTCTCCAGTTAAATTTATTCCTAAGTACTTTTTTTAGAGAGAAAGAGGGAGAGAGTGTGAGTGGGGTAGAGGACCAGAGGGAGAGAAGGAGAAGAAGAAAGAGAGAGAGAGAGAGAAAGAGAGAGAGAGAGAGAGAGAGAGAGAGAGAGAGAGAGAGAGAGAGAGAAGGAATCTTAGGTAGGCTCCACAATCAGCACAGAGCCTGATGTGGGGCTTGATCCCATGATCCTGGGATCATGACCTGACCAAAATTAAGAGTTAGATGCTCAACTGACTGAGCCTCCTAGGCATCAATATTCCTAAGTACTTTATTGTCTTTGATGTTATTGGGAATGAGATAGAATTCTTTATTGCTTTTTCAGAAAATTCATTGTTAGTGTATAGAAATACTACTGATTTATATATGGAAATTTTGATTCACACAACTTTACTTAATTCATTGATTAGATCTAAGAGATCTTTGGTTGAACCTTTAGTATTTTCTCTACGTAAAACCATGTCATCTGAATATAGGGACAATTTTACTTCTCCATTTCCAATTCTGATACTATTTATTTATTTATTTATTTATTTATTTATTTAATTTATGTATAGGACTCCTAGACTATGTTGAATAGGAGTGGACACACTTGTCTTGTTCCTGATCTTAAAGGAAAAGCTTTCAACCTTTCACCATAGAGTATGTGAGCTGTCATCTTATATATGGCCTTTATTATGTTGAAAGATAATTTTTCTATGATTTTTAATTTACTAAGAATATTTGTCATAAGTAAATGTTACATTTTGTCAAATCCTTTTTCTGTGCTATTGAAATGATCATGATTCTTTTCTTTAATCTGTTAATGTGATGTATTACATTGATTGATTTGCAACTATTGAACCATCCTTGCATATCAGAGATAAATTCCACTCTATCATGGTGAATAATCCTTTTAATGTGCTACTGAATTTGGCTTGGTAGTATTTTTTGAGGATATTTGCATCCGTATTCATCAGGGATATTGGCCTATAGTTGTCTTTTCTAGTAATGCCTGTTTCTAGTTTTGGTATCAGAAAAATAGTCTTATAAAATGTGCTTGGGGGTGTCCCCTTCTCTTCTCTGTAATGGTTTGAGAACAATTAGTGCTAATTGTTTAAATGTTTGGTAAAATTCACCAGTAAAACTTTCTGGTCTTCTGGGCTTTCATGTTAGGAGATTTTTGATTACTGATTTAATCTCCTTACTAGTAACTGGCCTTTTCAGATTTTCTGTTTCCTTCTGATTCAGTCTGGATAAGTTTATGTTTCTAAGAACTTTTCCATTTCTTCTGGGTTGTCTAATTTGTCGGCATTAAGTTGTTCAGAGTAGCCTCTTATGATCCTTTCAATTTCTGTGGTGTCAGTTGTAATGTCTCCTTTTCCATTTAAAATTTTGTCAATTTGATCGCTCTTTTTTCCTTGGTTTAGCTAAGGGTTTGTCAATTATGTTTATCTTTTCAAAGAACTGACTCTTCATTTGGTTAGTTTTTTCCCATTCTTTTTCTGTGCTCTGTTTCACTTATTTCTGCTCTAATCTTGATCATTTCCATTCTTTTGCTTACTTTGGACTTAGTTTGTTCTTTTACTCATTTCTTAAGGCATAGAATTAGTTTGTTTAGGGGCGCCTGGGTGGCTTAGTCGGTTAGGCGACCGACTTTCGCTTAGGTCATGATCTTGCGGTTCGTGGGTTCGAGCCCCGCGTCGGGCTCTGTGCTGACTGCCAGTTCAGAGCCTGGAGCCTGTTTCAGTCTGTGACTCTCTCTCTCTCTGACCCTCCCCTGCTCACGCTGTCTCTCTCTCCTAGAAATAAATAAAACATTAAAAAAAAAAAAAGAATTAGTTTGTTTATTTGGGATTTTTTTTTTTTTTTTTTTTTGCTTCTTAATGTAGGCATTACTGCTCTGAACTTCCCGGTAAGAATTATTTTTTGGAACCCCCCCCCCCCAAGTTCTGGTACTTTGTGTTTCCATTTCTGTTTGTCTCAAGAAACTTCTTAATTTGTATTTTAATTTCTTCTTTGATCCATTGGTTATTCAGGAGGGTAGTGTTTAATTTCCATGTAATCATGGGTTTTCCAGTTTTTCTCTTGTTATTGATTTCTAGTTTCATGCCATTGTGGTAAAAGAATATGCTTGGCATGATTTCAGTCTTCTTGAATTTGCTAAGATTTGTTTTGTGGCCTAACATATGGTCTATCATAGAAAATGTTCCATGTGCACTTGAGAAGAATGTGTATTCTGTGGTTGTTTGATAGAATGTTCTATGTAATAGGTCAATTTGGTCAGTGTTGTTCAAATCTGCTATTTTCTTATTTATTCTCTGTATGGACCATCTATCCATTATTGAGAGTGGGTATTAAACTCTCCAACTATTATTGTATTACTATCTATTTCTTCTTTAACTCTACTTAGTTTTTGCTTTATATTTTTAGGTGTTCCAAATTTGGTGCACAAATATTTATAATTGTTTTATCTTCTTGATGTATTAAACCCTTTATCATTATATAAGGACCATCTTAGTCTCTTTTGACCATATTTAGTTCAAAATCTATTTTGTCTGATAGAAGTTTGGCTACAAGAAGCTTGTTTTTTGTTGTTGTTGTTGTTGTTTTGTTTACTGTACACTTGAAATGTCTTTTTTTCACTCCCTCAATCTCAGTCTATATGGGTCTTTAAATCCAAAGTGAATCTCCTGTAGGCAGCATATTGTCAGATCTTGCTTTTTGTTTGTTTGTTTTTTGTTTGTTTGTTTTTTGTTTTTAAATCCATGCAGCCATTCTGTGTCTTTAAGTTTGAGAATTTAATCTACTTACATTTAAGATAATTATTGATAAGTAAGGACTTACTATTGCTATTTTGTTAATTGTCTTCTGGTTATTTTGTAGACCCATTTTTCTTGTTTCTTATCATGCTGACTGTTTTTGGTGTTTTGATGTCTTTTGGTATTAGTATGCTTTGACTTATTTATCGTATTCTATTGTGTAATTACTACAGGATTTTCCCTTGTGGTTTTGCTCTGCAGGCAGGGGAAATTACAGGCCATGCTCCCTGTTCAAGTGCCACTTTGTGTAGAGTTGTTGAATGGGTATGCAGCTTCCTGTGTACTCTGGTTGGGTTCCTGAGTTGGATAGGCTGAAGACTGTATTCAGTGATGGGCAGAGAGCTATGAATTAGATTCCCTACCCCGGTGCAGCAAGAGAAGCAGCTCTAAAACTGGTAAAGGTCTTTGTTGTCTTAACTCAAGCCAAACTGCACCTTAATTTCTCTGACCAAGCAGGGCCGCTAGCTTTGCTCTGCAAACTACTGGCTCTATCTTCCTGCCTCTCAGCTTAGCACTGCTAGGCCAAACAGGCTCCAGGAGTTGTCACCAGCCCTTCTGCTCAAGTGGGGCTGGAAGGTATTCTCCACAGAGGGTAAGGCTATGATTCAGCTTCTTGCCTGGGTGTTAGCAAACCGGGCTATCACACTGCCAAATCCCCTCATTTGCAGATCCATATCAGGCAGATCTTGGCCCCGGAATTGGTTCTTCAGATGAACAGAACCACAAGTTGGGATACTGCTTGGACACTGCAGGTATGAGCGTGGTCTGCCAAGGTTCCACATCCTTGTTGTTGCACCCCTGCTCCCTTCCCCACCATAGTCAGACTCTCAGTGGCCGAGCCCCACAGAATCCTATGTAATTGCCATGGAGTGAGATCAGAGTAGCGACTCTGTCAAAGCAACCCACAATTCTTTGGCAGTGCTGGTTGTCTCTCCTGGGTCCTCTTTTCCCACTGGAGAAGCCACAGGTTTAGGGGAGACCTCTCGGCATGTTGCTACTGGCCGGGGGAAGGGGAATTGGAGTCAGAACTGCTTCTCTTACTCTTCTAATGCAGTGTGTCTTGGTCTCTGAGGTACATGGTGGTGGCAGGGTGGGAGGGCGTGTCCTTCAGCCTTGCCCTTGTGTTCTAGGATTCTCTCAGTGGTGTCTTATTCTTTAATAGTTGTGAGTTGTTCTTATGAGGAAGAAGCCAGGAACAACTTATGTCATCATATTGGTGATGTCACTCCTTATGCCAAAAATTTTGTGATAGCAGTCCACCTCATAATTTGTATGTTTCTGCAACCAAACCACAAACTTATTGGGAGTCAAAAACCCTATATTCTTCTTATTCTTTCTCTCCTCCTCCACCACCTCCTCCTCCTCCTCCTTCTTCTTCTTCTAACACTCTTGCCTTGATGCTAGGTATAATACTAGGCCAATAGTTAGCACCTAACTAATAAATAAGTATTGAATGAATGAATGATATATTGGGGGCTTGGAAATATTCCTAACAATTGAGGATCACGCTAGGAAAGAATAGTTTCAAATACATAGTTTGGTTTAGTCATCACCATTACTCTATGACAGAGGTGTTATTAATATTACTATTCCTCTGTTAATAGGAAGAAACTGAAGCTTTGAGACATTAAATGATGGCTGAGTTTGCATGGCTGGAATAGTCATTATTCAAGTGCAGAGCTGTTTGTTTCTAAGCCCTTAGCCCTCTCTACCACTCGGAACCAACACCATGTTAGTCAAGGCTTTTTCTTTGGCACATCTGATGGAAAACCAACTTAAACTAGTTTGGGATAAGAGAAGGCTTTTATTGGAAGAATCACAAAATAGCAGGAAGGTCTGCAGAAGCCACGGTTGTTCTGGGAACATCAAAAATAGGAACTGGAAAGAAGAGACTGTCAGACTAGGCTGTCTTTACTCAAGCTTTATTCTGTCCTCATGAGAAGAGACTCTCTCTGCCTATGTGTTGGGGGAGACAGGCATGATGACCACTAGCCACCCAGCCTCATGTTTTTCCTCCTTCATGATTGGACAGGTCTCTGTGTGTATGTATTATCTCTTAAAATCTAATTTACCCACTGATTTAATGTCCATTGCAGAAAATTTCTCTTGAAGAAAGAAAGGCAAACTATTAGATAGTTTTAGAGTACAACATGCCACGGAGGCACAGTGGAGGCCTGGGTGGTACATGGCCATCATCATACCCTAAAAGAAGACAAAAGTGAAGGTCTACCACATCCTCTTTGCCTTCATCCAATATGACTCACATCTATTTGCCAGATTTTTGTGTTCTTCCAAATAACTATTTTGCTATTATTGACAGATATCTAGAAGGTCCACATATAGTTTAAACCATTATCTAATATGATGTTAACAGATAACCAGGTTCTTGATGTTTTAAGGATGACACTGATGATACTTTTGTTTGTTATAATTGGCTTTTTTCTCTCAAATTGATTAGGTTGATTATGAGTACTGGAGAAACATGACTGAACTGACATTATCACTGTGCCAGTATTTTCTAGTCATCTTAAGCTGGCAATTGTAGGGCAATTGCAGTGGTTTTTCCACTTTTTTTTTTTCTTTTTCTTGTCATAAATCTTGTTCAAATAAAGATGCATCCAGTTTCTCAACAAGTCAGCCAGATAAAAGTAAGACTGTTGTTTTTTCTGAAGGAATTCAGAACGGGATGTGGCATGCCCACTTGCTCCTCTGAAATGCTTCTTTTAGGTGGTCTCAAAGGAAGTTCCTTAGGATAGAATTGGTGTCCCCTGGTGGATAAGACAATCCTGTACAGGAAGCCAGAAGATCTGATTCTGCTGGTAATTAGTTGTGCAACCTTCAGCAAGACATTTAACCTCTATCTTTTCCCACTGAAGTAATGGGGTAATGATATTACCCATTCCAATTTATGGTGTTCTTGTTAGGATCAAATGATACAATGGATATAAAAGTTTTTGCAAATGGTAAAAACTAGTAAAAACATGTAAAAGGCCTCATTGCACTTATATATTGCTATAGACAAAACTCCTTAATCTAGGACAGAATTTTTAAGAAGCTCCCATTTAAAAACTTTCTGTGTCTCCAGTAATTTTAAGATAGTTATGTATAGGAATATTGAAATGGAATATCTTTTTAGCATCCATAAGCAAGCAATGTCAATCTACTAACCATCTAATGTTAGCCAGGTGTCCTACCATGCAGGTGCTAGTCCTAGAAACACCTTAAGATAATTCAAAGGAAGAGAAGAGGGAGAAAATTGTGGAGCATAAAAGTAAATTGTGTGAGCAGTAATGACAAAACCTCTATGCTCGAGGGAAAAGACCACTTGAATTAATTGGTATCCTCATCAATCACAGGCTGTTGATTGCTCTAGTAACAGAGTGTAAATCCCATGAAATGAAAAGTGGGGCTGCAAATATAAATCTATTTTCACCCACTGTTAAGAAAGGCAATGAGTAGCACTGTTCCCATGTTGTATTTCCTCTTGTCAAATCCAACAGTTAGACCCACACTTTCATGAACTAACCCATGAGGTGAACAAATCTCTTTCACAGTTTCATGTCATTGGTTCAAATGGCGTAGTGTTTCTTACATAAAGAACTCAAGGAGAATAAATCCATTAGGGAAGTGGGGGAATTTATTGTACTCCAAGGCTGTGCTTTTAAACAGACCTCAACTGTACTAGAACAAAAAATGGCTTTGTGTTGAAGGCTTGTCAATTCCAGGTTTGCAGTAGGCAGTATAAGAAACCAGCAAACTGGATGTGGGTTCTCCACATCCCTTTACACTAGAAACTGTGCTGCTTTGTGTATATATCTCACCTAATGCCTACTAGCTTCTTCCCAGGAGATGAGTGGGTCAAGATGTGTTCAGCCACTGCAGTTTAATCTTTATTTACTTTCCCAGTAATAGCTGTACTTTCTTAATTTCTACAACTGTGGTAAAAATAAAATCTGTGAGCTGACACATCATTTCTGTTGGCCACCTCAGAAACTTCCTGAGAACACCATTTATAAGTGATATCATTTCCTTCAAATGCACAGATTTTTTTTCTTCTTTCACCTAATGGGCTACAAAGAATCCCATTCTACCTTTTCCATAAATATCAACAGTTCAGTGGAAAGCTGTTTCTTTTTCTCCAGAAGCACATTAATGCTACCAACAACAGGAGGTTTTCAAAACTCAGAATGCAAGACTAGAAGGAGCCAGTATGATTCTCCAGGAGAAGCTGTTTCACCTCAGGCTGTATGTGAGAAGGGATTTTCCTTTTTTCTTTTAGGGCATCTTTCTCCATTCACTGATAGTACCCCTAACTCTGCTTCAGAGAGAATAAAAAGGGCTCAGGGACACTTTAAAGTGAGGCTTTTAGAAAGTTAAACCTGTTAAACTACAGAACAAGTACTGCAGACAGCAGGTTACTTTTCACATCAGAATAGATCAAGATATATATATATATGTGTGTGTGTGTATATATATATATATTTTTTTTAAATAAATTTAAATCTATAAATAAAAGTAAATTATTTTTCTTATCACTGTTTGGGAATATTCGGGTGTAGCCAGAAAACTTTGTGCCTTGTGCTAGGAAGTCCCAGCTTTCAGGCAGGAGTTAACTTTGATCTCCAGGGAACAACTGATCTCTTAAAATTCTTTAGCTATGCTAAGTTCATAGACTTAAGTCTCACACTGTGGATTATGGCCATAGCCAAGCAAAGCCAAACTGGACATATGGTGGTCATTCCAGAAAAGAGAGCTCTCCCATGGGTGGACAGGCAAAGTGTTCGATAGCAGATCCACTGTTAGGAATCTATCCTGTTGTTTACTATACCAGTATCTTGGTAACTGTTTCTGTTGTCTTCCTTTATTTTTTATTTTGAGCTTTTGAATAATCTTGAGTCCTTTCCTCTATCTTCTCAATTCCTAGGGTTGTGTTTTCCATCAATACCAGTACTGACAACAGCTTTTTATTAAAATTCTAAAAGACGTTCAAGAAATTCACAGACTAATAAACCCAACAAGTTACTAACACTCTGAACAAATCAAACAGGCAAATTGATCTTTCTGAGAATATACAGCGAAGTTTTGCAAAGTCATTGGAAAAGCCCAGATTCCAGGACTATGCCAGTCCACTGCTTTTTCCATCATCATAAGCCAACCTATAAGATACTTTGTGGGTTTAAAACTGCAGTTTTTCTCTACATGTACAGACTTTTCTTCCCGTATGCCTCTCTACTCTCTAGATATGGATTAGAGGCCATAACTCATTTGTCTTTTCATGCCCAGCTTCTTGTACAGTACCTGACGTGTGGTGGGTGCTCACTCCCATTTAGTACCAGTACATCTCTAACTGGCTGATGAGTTATGTCTCCCCAACCTGACTAAAGCTCTTCAAGGGCATAAACTTTAACCTATTATTTTGAAGATATTTTAGTTCTTAGAAGTATTTAGTCCATGTGGGCCTTTTTAAAAATTGAAAGAATGTGACATCAACCCAACTTTCTGAAGAACTATGGTAGGCTGAATAATGGTACCCCAAATATGTCCATGTCCTAATCCCCGGAATCCGTGAATGTTGCCTCAAATGACAAAAAGAACTATGCTGAAGTGATTATTTTAAGTCTCACTTTGGAAGAGAATTGAGGATTACCTAGGTGGGCCCCTTGTAATCATAATGGTCCTTATACGAGGAATTCAGGAAGACTCTCCTCAGGCTTGAAGAGTCTCCTGTCATTTGAAGATGGGGAAAGGGGATGCAGACCAAAGCAATGTAGGTGGCCACAAGAAGCTGAAAAAGGCAAGGAAACAGATTTTTCCTTCAGAGCCTCCAGAAGGTACAGTCCTGCTAACACCTTGACTTTAGCCTAGTAGTGTGACTTTGTACCTCTGACCTCCAGAACTCTAATAAATTTATGTCGTTTTAAGCCACTAAATTTGTAGTGCTTTGTTATAGTAGAATCACGGGAGACCAATACAAGTACCACGAAGACAGTTTCTGCAGAGAAAAGTGACACACACTTGACAAACATACTGAATGATAGAAGTGGAAGGCAATTTGAAAAATTATTTTTTCTGATCACCTGACCTAAGGCAAAGGGCAGTGTGTAGGACAGATGGTGGGTGTTCGTGCATTTTGTAGGAACAATGACTACATTTTATTTTGTTTCTTCAGCCCTGTAAAAGATAAAATTCTGCTTGCCTTTCACTCATTGGGAACACATATAATTTCTGTTTTTGGTTTTTGCCCCAAGAAGAAAAAAGCTGAGCTAGCTGTGTGGCTGGTAGGCAGGCCACTTCACCTGCAATCTTCCTAATATAGATAGAATCTGGAGATACAAGTAGTAGCAATCAAGCAAAAACAATCCTATAAACAGATGGTTTTGGAGATGAAATATCTAGTTTTCTTTAAGCCAATTCACTTCAGCTGCGGTCTCACCCTGACCTCAACTCTACTTCTTAATCCCACAATTCATGGTGTGTGTGTGTGTGTGTGTGTGTGTGTGTGTGTGTGTGTTTGTATGTGTTATTCATCTGAACTAAGCTTACCCTTGGCTTATGAAACATGTGAATTGGAAAGCTGTTCTCAAAATGAGCTCCCTCCTGGAGGATTTCCCAAAGCTCGGCCTGCTTTAATTACTTAACCAAGAAGTTTTCAATGAACTGTTTTGAACCTGGCATTCACAATACACTTGCCTTGTACTGAGCCATAGCTTTATGACAGGAAGCTTTGTTAGCTGGACCACCCGGGAAATGGGGCTTGAATAGAATATGGCTGCCTGTAGACTCAAGAATGCGAGCTCCTCTGGACATGTCACACCTGCGTTCCCTCAGCCGCCCCCAACTCCTGTTCATTTCCCATGAAACTTAAGGTGTTGAACCTAATCCACAGAGCTTTGCATCAATAGCTTCATTTATGGGTCTTTCTCAGGCCCAGGCTATGCTAGATACCCCTTTCCATGTAGTCTAAAGGTGCTGGAAGGCTGTGCAGATTATGTGTTTAAATGACATCTGAGGTATGATGGAACTGTGTTTATGTAACAGCTCCAAAATAGTTCAAGAGTGAAATCTTTAGGATTTGCTGAATAGCACATTTCAGGGTTGACTGAATTTACCATCTTCACAATCAAAAGCAAAATAAAAATATCATTTAGGTGAAAAGTCCCAAACTAATTTGAACATAATTTCTTTTTCTGGTGGAGATTCCAATAATTTCTACCTACTTAGTATTTCAAACAAATCAGTGGCCTCAGCTTGCCTCACCACATTCTATTCCTTCCCGCAAGGCATCTTTTGTTTGTTTGTCTGTTTTTGATAGAGAAAGAGACAGGGCACAAGTTGGGGAGGGGCAGAGAGAGAGGGAGACACAGAATCTGAAACAGGTTCCAGGCTCTGAGCTGTCAGCACAGAACCCGATGCAGGACTCAAACCCATGAATTGTGATATCATGACCTGAGTTAAATTTGGATGCCTAACCAACTGAGCCACCCAGGCACCTCCCGGGCAATGCATCCTTTGATTTAGAACCTACTCCTTCCCCAGTTTTGTGGTAGGGTGGATCCTAAGGGTACAGCACATTAGCCAGACTTAAATTTTATTCCTTTGGTCACAGTGATTGCTTCAGGGACAAATGTCTGATCTAAGATGGACCAACCAGTGTAAATGCTGGGCTTTCACTGAGAATGTGAAACAAAGATGTTTGCTTCTTTACATAGATTTAAACCTAGAAGAATGTGGTCCTGGAATGCGCTGTCAGTCATCTGCAGCCATGTGTGACCTAAGAATGGAGCCAAAACTGAGACATGGAACCCTAGTGAATGAAAAACTGATTCCTGGCGACATTGTTTGAATCCTGAAACAAGTCTTCCTGGACAGTTTAGTTTCAGAAACCACTAAATTCCCTTTTTGCTTTCGTCACTTTTGAGTTGGGTTTCTGTCACTTTCAACTGGAGAAATAATAATAATTGTTACAATGATAACAGTACAAATCTCTGGATCTAAGCACTTTCTAGGACTCTCAGAAATCAGGGAAGTGAGATCTTTGCTATTGTTAGCATACTAAAAATATAAAAGCCATCTATTTAGTTTAAAAACCTTCAAATTCTTGAAAAGGAATTCATATGTAAATACATAATTAGCCCCTATGGGAAAATGATTTAAATATTTGATCCCATTTGATCAAGCTCGTCTCATTCTTCATCAAGTATATCAGATACTCCGGTATTTAACGCGTTCCTGCTGTAAAATTCAAATAGGGAAAAGGTAAAAATAGCAAGGAAAAAGTAAAATACATTTATATCTATCTATGGGCATTCTCCTAAGGATTAACATATAATAACTAGACCAATTGTAAGTTTTTAGATTACAGTTATGCAGATTTTGTACCTGTTTTCTTAATTATTATTTCCTATTGAATATTAGATTAGCTTTTAGCAATAGAAATGTAAGTTGTAGTATTTCTCTTTAAAGATCTGAAATTTTGAACTTTTAAATAGATCTTTAGTTGACAATTTATTTTGCCTTCCTTCAAAATGTGGATAACAATGACTCTATCAAACAAATCTGCAGTGTTGTTGAAATACTGTTAAAAAAACCCAAAATAACTATGGTTTCTTAGATTAAAAACTTTTTAGTAGATATGATGGTTTAAAAACCAAATGAGGGGCGCCTGGGTGGCTTAGTCGGTTGGGCGTCCGACTTTCGCTTAGGTCATGATCTCGCGGTTCGTGGGTTCGGGCCCCGCGTCCTGCTCTGTGCTGACTGCCAGCTCAGAGCCTGGAGCCTGTTTCGGTCTGTGACTCCCTCTCTCTCTGACCCTCCCCTGCTCACGCTGTCTCTCTCTCTCTCTCCTAGAAATAAATAAAACATTAAAAAAAAAACCAAATGAATAAGAAACAGTAACAGCCTAAGTGTGTTGTGATAACAAATTATTTCAGATGTTGATTGATGTATTTCACTAACAAATTCTAAACATTAAAATAATGTTAGTGAGGAAATTGTTTTATTTAAAATTTTATCTTTTCTTTGTGTCTAGCTCATACCCAGCTCCCTGGTCTGTCTCTCCTTTGTTTTCTGATACTTCTTAATTCTCTTTTCATTCTACTAATTTCTTCATTTGGAACATAAGAACTTGCGCCATTTTCAGAGGTTTAAAAGTGGTTGAGGGGCGACTGGGCAGCTCAGTTGGTTAAGTCTCCAACTTCAGCTCAAGTCATGATCTCATGGTTCATGGGTTTGAGCCCCATGTCAGGCTCTGTGCTGACCGCTAAGAGCCTGGAGCCCGCTTTGTATTATGTGCCTTCCTTTCTCTCTGCCCCTCCCTTGCTTACACTCTGTCTGTCTGTCTGTCTTCTGTCTCTTTCAGGAATAAACATTAAAAAAATTTTTTAAGTTGATGAATTTTTCAGTGACTGAGTTCAACATAACACAATTTATTTTTTCAAGGAAATTTCATAGTTCTTAATTTTAACTTCCATGTTCTTCTTCCTGCCATAACCTTTATAAACGGATTCTATTTTTATCTGTATCATGCTGAGGTTCTTTTTCTAGAACAGAAAAACAAAACAAAAACCAAAATTTAGTTGGATGAACTAAGATATACCAGCCATTATGGGTTGATTTATGTTCCTCCTTCAAACACACACACACACACACACACACACACACACACACACACACACACACACACAAAGAGACATGCAGAAGTCCTAACCTTTAGAACGTGAACTTGGAGGGTTGCCTGGGTGGCTCAGTTGGTTAAATGTGCAACATAGGCCCAGGTTGTGATCTCATGGCTGGTGAGTTTGAGTCCAGTGTTAGGCTCCGTGCTGACAGCTCAGAGCCTGGAAACTGCTTCAGATTCTCTGTCTCTGTCTTGCTCTCTGCCCCTCCCCTGCTCATGCTCTCTCTCTCTCTCTCTCTCTGTCTCTCAAAAATGAACAACCATTTTTAAAAAATTAAAAACAAGAATGTGAATTGGGAAATAGGGTCTTTACAGAGGCCATCAAATTAAAATGAGATCATTAGGGTGGGTCCTAATCTAATACGACTGATATCCTTACGAAAAGTGGAAATTTGGACAAGAGGAAAGCACATAGTGAAGACTGTGTAAAGACACCTAGAGAGAAGATGGCCATGTGACTCGGGTAATATACCTACAGATTAAAAAATACCACTGATTGATGGAAAATGCCAGAAGCTAAAAGAGGCAAGGAGAGATTCTCCCTGTCACAGAGAGCTGTCAGAGAGAGCATGACACAGATGACACCTTAATTTCAGCTTCCAGAACTGTAAGAGAATACATTTCTGTTGTTTTAGGGCACAGAGGTTTTGGCACTTTGTTATAGTATCCATAGGCAATGACCATGGAAACTTTTGGCACCTGGACTTTGCGATGGTTTACCAGCACTTCAAATGAAAGATTAATATTAAGCAACAACATTTTTTTTGTCTCCAAGAATTAGAGGAGTAATAGCTAAATAAATAAAGGCCCTCTTGTTCAGTCCCCATAAGAAGATTTCTTTTCAATATTATTTGAAGGAATATGGCATGTAGTTCTAATGACTATTCTTTTTTAAAGACTCTATTCACAGTTATAATATACGGTCTGTAAAAGAAAATAAGACTGCTTATTTAAGACCAATTTTTTTTTTTTTAAGCCTCAACACGGGACTTGAACTCATGACCCTGAGATCAAGACCTGAGCTGAGAACAAGAGTTTGCCGCTCAACGGACTAAGCCACCCAGGTGCCCAAGACCAATTTTCATTTACATATTTAAATGTTCTCAATGTATGAGAAAGATTTTAGAATAAAAAAATCATGTTAAAGGGCCCTTCAGATCACAATAGACAGAGGTTAGTTTTATGGGTGCAGGAAAGTATCAAACTTTATGTTTTACTGAAAATTAAGAAAAATTACATTATAACTCTACTAATGGCTGAAAATTTCATATTAGATAAATGCCTGCAACTACTCAAAATTACACATGACTAGTCCAAAAACCTCAGTAAGAAGCAATTGTAGATGGGTTCAAAATAATAAATACCATGAATATTAAATTGAGATGTGGCATGTTTTTGAAATAAATATAATGAGATGCATATGAATGGGATTCTTTCTTCTTACTTGTACTGTAACTACAGTACAACTATCATCTGTCAACTATGATGACAATAATATGGCTACAGACAGGAAATAGTTTCTCTTCCTTTCTCTTACTCTTTTCTTTCAGGTGTTCACATTTTTTATTGATACCTATGTTCACATTTTTGTACCTTTCCCAAATATATTGAGAAAACATATCGATAAAAATTTAAATTTATAAAATGGATAGTCTAGGGGTGCCTGGGTGGTTTAGTCATTTAAGCATCTGACTTTGGCTCAGGTCATGATCTCACAGTCCGTGAGTTCAAGCACCGTGTCCGGCTCTGTGCTGGCAGCTCAGAGCCTGGAGTCTCCTTCAGATTCTGTGTTTCCCTCTCTCTCTGTCCCTCCCCCTTCCGTGATCTGTCTTTCTGTCTCAAAAATAAATAAACATTAAAAAATTTTTAAAAATAATAAAAAACCCTCCACGTAGTCTGAGCTCCAGCTAATAAAGACACATTCTTTCAAAAACAAGTATAAAGAGTACAGAAAGAGGGGCCAAAATTCTGGAACTGAAATCTTGACCTTAACAAAACATACTATATATTTCTATCTCTTGTGGGCTGGACACTGAACTTACCACACCCAACATAAATTTATTTATGCAGATACAACTTGCCCTTCTATACTTGTACTTTTTTTTTTTTATACTTGTACTTTTGTTGATAACTTGTTTCAGCCAATTTTGTGTTTTCCTTGGATCTTTGAATTGATTTGCTAAATGTTATCTACTGACCAGAAAGCTAAAACTCAGAATCCTCAACATGAGAGTTGTTAAGAGTTCATTTTTATTTTCTTTTAAAATTTTGTGCAAGTTGCAAGAGAAGAGACAAAAATTCTTATTAATTCTACTAAAATATGGATATACTTTTAAAATACATGGACAAAAAGTAGTATTGGTATAGTCTGTAATCTGTATATTCTTTTTTTTTTTTTTTACTATTTGACTTGACTCTCCTTTTTTTTTTTTTGAAGTTTCAAGAAAACATGTAATACATGAAAAGTAATTTTCTTTAAAAATTGTCACCAACTCAACCTTGGTTTATCAGTAGGAAAAGTTATCAACTATTAAAAAACTAGTAATACTCCCAAGGTATTGACTTCTGCTACAAAGAAATGAAGAATTAATACTTTACTTGGTACCTTTAATCATTGTGGAAGTCAATTTAAAAATCCCCACCATAGTGGGGAGTTATTTGAAAATGTATATAAGGTTAAATCGTCATTAGGAAGGAATTAATTAAGGGTAAAGATGACAATGAAAAGAAAATGCTTGCATGGTCTCATGCCTTAGTATCAATCATCTGTTCTGCAAATTTTCACGATTACTTTCAATATCTCAAGCAACTTCCTCAGTCATTATCATTCATTATCATTTAGCTTTCTGATTCTATCAGACTGTGCTAAAATAGCAATATGAGATCAAGTTAAATGCAGACCAGAAGGTATAGTCATTTGAAATGCACTCTAAAATCAATTAGAAATTAATTTGTGTTATCAGGGGAGGTAGAAACATAATTATAGGCAATTGAGAATGGACTGTGTACATGCGCTTATATACTTGTGTTTTTGTACAAGTTGGTATGATTCTGTGAAATGAGGGGAAAATCTTAAATTATTCGGCTGCTTCTGCCCTATTTTATGGTTGGACATTCAACTGACATCACAGGTTACAACTGAAGGGAGATAAAAAGAAAGTATTTAATAAAGTCTAGATCTTCTAGGTATAGTGCATTCACTCCGATGATGGTATTGCTCACCTCCAAAACCTTTCTCATGAGTTGACCTTGCTATTTTCACCTGCATGTCTCAATCTATATTGGGCTTAAAATGTGAGTATCAACTAAATGGAAACAGAGACTGTTTCCCCTTTCTCCTCTGCTTCCTCTGCCTCCTTTTCTTTTAGTTTTTTTTTTTTTTTTTTGTATGCATATGCATTATAATTCTTATTGGTCCAGGCTCCATACTGAACTTTGACAATGCCTGAAGAAACCCCAAGTCATTAACACATAGGAAACAAAAGTGACCTTCTTTTATTTCTGGGCTCTTGCCTTCTTGACAAAGCATGAAAAAACTCTTTATTCGAGGGATTGTTCATCTTTTTTTAAACTGACTTGCTGATTTGCCTTTATTTAGGACATCTTGTAAGGTATATGGGTGTCTGCATCCCTGACACCCTAAGTCAGATGAATGGCCTCCTTTTCAGTAACTTTCACTTTGATATACATATTTTTGAAAGCTTTCCCCCTTTTCTTCCTTCAGAAAATTGGATGTGTTAAATATGCCCTGCCTGCTTTAGCATTGCCTATCTGTCTGGTGGAGTGCTGGAAAATTTACATTTAACCAGCACCTCCAACAGTTCTTAATGATGTGCTGAAAGGCGGCTGGCTCAAATCCAAGTCTGGGGTTTTACTGCTTAGGCAGGAAGGTCAGTTTAGTCCTAAGGGGAAGGGAAAAAACCCCCCAAAACACTATAGTCTGTATATCCTGCAAAAGAAAACTTACAAATTCAGATGTAATATTTAAAATACTTCCTTCTTAATTTCAAAGTAATTGCTTTTAGTAGGCAGTGAACTCCCAATGGTTAAAATTATTAGCTTAAGACATTTTGCCTTAGTTTAGACGAAAACCTCTAAGTGGCCTACTTTCATTTTCGTTTGGTTGAACAGTTTGTGGTTATAATATTTAAAATAAACTTTTAAAATGATTTTGGCAAGGGGGTAAAGGAGTTAAAAAAAAACCCATCAAACCTCAATTTTTGAAACCTTTTTCCTGAAGACCTTTGCCTAATTGTTCCAACAAGGACATAAAAACTTGTATCAATGATGTGAGTTTAGTAGTCTCAGCAGCAATACAAAGCCAAAAAAAAAAAAAAAAATGCAGGCAAGTTATGTTTTATTTCTTAGCTACTCATTTTGTTTTTCATGAATTTTAAAGAAATGGTTATGCCTACCCGAGGTACCTTAATAGCACAGAAGGAAATTCTTAGTGAATAGGACTTCATGCCGACTGACAAGGACATTACTTATGGATGATGTGTGCTCTTTCGTTATCCCTGAAACTCCCCTGGTACAATTAACTGGTTGGGAGGTGAAGGCTAGGACAGACAGATTAATGTTAACAACTTTCCTTCACAACTAAGTCATTTGTTAAATAAAATCTATGGGAAAGCTAATGCCATAAAAGAAGTTAGAGAGCATCACCATGGTGTTATCACTCATTATCCTTGAACTCTAGAGACTTAATGATCTTCAAATAAGTAGTATTTAAACAAACGTCTTTTCAAAAGAAATGAAGGACTAGAGAGCTTATTTAGTAACCACCACAAACATAAAGTGGTAGAAAATTCTGTTTTCTTGATTTGCTTTTGATAACAATCCAATGTGCTGAGTAAGCCTTCAAATCCTAAAGTTAAATTTCTTGCCTCCCCCCGCCCCATTTTCCACTGCTTCATCTATTGAAGAAAATGATTACTACTGCTTTTGGCTTTTTTGAGCACAAACCATGTTGTCTAATGCATACCGAAGAACCTGGTTAATGAGCATCAATCAGTTCAGAGATTACTCAAAGACAGCTTGTACATTATGTTGAGGTTTGAGGATGATACCCCTATGCCCTCACAACAGTGCAAAACACAGTAGGAAACTTCTCGTCATTTTCTGTCCACAGAGTCACTGCGTGAAAACACGAAGGCTGCAATCTGCTTTGTGATATCCTGAAATATTTTATTATCTCCACTTGGTTTCTCTAAGAACAGAATTTTATGAAGTCTGAGATCATTCTGAGGGGTATCCATTAAAATGTGACTGTTTTTTGTCTCTGTGAGGATTTCTATTTGGTGATGTTTCTTATTCTTCTTTTGGGTGATAAACCCCTTTGAGAATGGGTAAAAGTTACAGAGTTAAGAAAACACACACACACACACACACACACACACACACACACACACACACACACGTTGCATATCTTATAAGGGAGTTCCATGAAGTTCCTCAGCATGTCTATGAGCCTCTGCTGCACGTGAGCTATGCTTTACCTGACTGATGAATTCATCTTACATTTTTATAACCTTTCTTGGCTGCCTGAATTTTACTGGTACTTTTTGGTAAGGGAGCCAAGATTCCTTTAAACACACACACACACACACACACACACACACACACACACACACACAAATGTGATTCCTTGAAGAGGAGAGGTAACAGACAGACAAAACTAAAAACCCAACAGTCCCCAAGATTCGATTCCAGTAGGAAAATCTGTCATTACTTTTCCTGTGTTGCTATCTCATTCCAGCTTACTGAGGTTCTAGTCCTTTCCTTCCCTTTGCTGCTTCCATCCTCTCTTCTACTTTCCCCACACCTGACCCTAACACGGACACACTCTTACCCTTTTTGTTCCAGACAAGTGACACCTTTGCATCCGCACACTCATTTAATTTGCGTAACCAGTTCCCTCCCTTCCAGTGAATGCAATTTTACGTCATAGAATGTGTTCCTTTTTCTTCTGAAAAGACTTCTACAAGAAGCATAAGATCTGAACTGAAGAAATACTCTCCTTTCTCAAATTAGAATTTGAAATTAGCTATGAATCCGGTGTGCTGACTCATTTCAAATGCAAGAGATTGTACACGTTTTCATCTGCACCACTTTACTCTTTCTACCATAATGAGCCAAATATTAGCCAGTTTCATACCTCTCTCCCCTTTTGCACCTTACCCTTATCTCCACATTCCAAAAACAGTAGCATCTATAAGATCTCCGTGGGCTTTCACCTGCCGGAAAACTGGTGGTTATCTCTCATGTAAATGGTTTCTCTTTAAGTGCAGTTTTCCAGTTTTCCACTAGTTGGGGCTCTATACAAAGGAAAGAACACCGGGGCGCTGCTTTAGAGTTATTTACCAACAAAACAGTGTTTTACATGGTATCTCTGAACTATTTCCTTCATCTCTGACATAGGCTCACTAATTTTCGTTCCAATGTACCAATCACGAAGTTGTGTTATAGAGCTGGATCAGTTGTGTTTGCTTCGTTTACTGTCGTCAGAGAAGTCTCAACCCAGTTTACTGCTTTTGGTATGACTTGCAGTGA
The DNA here is from genome assembly GCA_017311185.1 of Proteles cristata cristata. Taxonomy (NCBI): domain Eukaryota; kingdom Metazoa; phylum Chordata; class Mammalia; order Carnivora; family Hyaenidae; genus Proteles; species Proteles cristata. The sequence goes on from JAESUZ010001232.1 coordinate 4,003,687, forward strand.
TCCAGTTTCCCCAGTGCACGGTTATTACAAAACAGGAAAAGTATAAAGTACACAAATAAAACATTCAGTACATAAGCAGCAAGACCATCTTTTGGGCAAGATTTTTCTAGGGCATGGAAGACCCCAGTGTTCTTTAAAAGTCCATGGCAAAGTTCTGCACAAATTAGACCCTTAATGAATATGGTTTGATTTCTGCCTCTACCGAAGGACCTCAGTTTGGACAAGATTGTCCATTATCGGTTCTCTTGAAAAGCCATTGGGAAACTCTCTTGGTCCATGCTAACGTTTGGCTCTCTCTCTTGGCTTTATTTACTTTGTGTCAGGATGAAAGATTACCTTAGGTAGTCACATATAATCAAGGTCTCCTAGGGCTTTGCTTACCCCTGCATTTTGTTTTGGTTTGTTTATCCTGTCTCTCTCCACCTCCCCGGAGATCCTTTGGCAAATCTGATAAACAATGCCTTTTTCTTGCTCAGGGCAGAAAGTCCAATCGAATACAATGGGAGGCCAGACTTGGCTGAAATGCAGGCTGCAGGTGTCCTCTGCATTGTGGTCATGGAAACCAGATGCCGAGAGGCCAACACCTGCTTCCCTTCTCTGTCTACACTCCGGAGACCACCACTCCTGGGCAGGACCAGGTTGAAGAGAGTAATGTACACACCACAGCATCCTTCTGACAGATAAAATGAGTTGCCCTAGAAACATTTTCACAGAGTTCCCCTTGAAGTTCTCAAACATACACAGTATGATCGGTTCTCTCACTCCCTTTCCTGATCTGACACTGCCATCCTCTCGACACGCATGCACTGGACAACATAGTCTACTAGAGGCAGATTCTTAGTGGCAAGGTTTTTTTTCTCTGGATTATATTATCTGCAAAGACAAGACTGGCCACGGACAAGAGGGTGATGATTTTTATGGTTCTGATAACAATGACACAGGTGCCAAAAGCCCTGCACAGCCTCAGATTTTATGAACATTCCTATAGGTGTCATAAATCTTTGAACCATCTAGAAAGAACATTAAATCTGTCTTGACTGTTGAGCATTAAGAGATCAGGGAGAAATTGGTCCCTGTTGGAGGGTGACTATGCTCTAAGCACCAGCTGCCAGGAGGTTGGTTCTGGTATTTTCCCTAAGCTGATTCTACGTTATATTATTTCAGTTCTAAATATTAGTAATAAATTGACTGCATGTGTATTGGCACCCTTAACAGCAAACCTGAATGAATTAAGTTTGTCCTGCTGTTAATATTTTTTATTCTAGTTTCAATGTTACTTTTTGTCACAAATGCCTTTCTGGACAGAGTTAATATCTTGCATTCATACAGAGGAATATGGTTTTCTCTGTGTATCCCTGTACTATGTTCCTAAAAGTCAACTGAGAAAGCTTTTGCCTTGAGGATTAACGTCCTGACCCCACTCCACTTGGGAGGCCTTCAGGCACACACCTCCAGTGAGGGGGCTGGGGCCATGGCCCGGAGGAGAGAATGCTACTGGGCCTCCTCAACACCACCATCTCCTCATCCAAGAGAACGAGGTCTCTTGTCAGTGAGCTCCTACGGACACCACAGCTTAAGGAAGCCCTTTAGACGCATTCTCTGTAGCTCTGTAATACATGGAAATAGTTTTGTTCCTGCATGCTCAGACCAAGTCTAGCCTGAAGAGAATATTTTGAGATGATGAATTTGGGGTGGGTCTGTGGGCATAAGAGGGTAGGCTGGGAGAGGAGTGACAAATCAGAACTAGTGGAGTTGACGTGATATGAAGGATATGTGGTATTTTTTGACAATTCCTTAAAATAGATCAAAGGGTTCACAACATATTTCCCAAAAAAGGGACAACTTCAACTCACACCCATATTCTTCTCTGCCAAAGGCTCATTAGAAGAGGCACCCAGACCTAACACAGGGGAAAAGAGAGAGGGGGGGGTCGGGTAGGTGAAAAACTATGGACAGATACCCTGACCTGCAGATATGCTGTGTCCAGGGTTTGGAATCCACTTGGGGGCGGCAAATGGGGCACAGGGGGTTGCTTAGAAGGAGAGGAATATGGAAATGGAGATTACAACCTGAGATAAACAACGCATCTTTTATTGAAGACGATTGGAACTGTTTTCACTTATCTGCACAACTCTTTTGTGCCTCTTAATTTGTCCTTGAAGCTCTGTATCTAATCATTAGCTGAGCAACCAATAATTCTTCCTCCGTCCCCCACCCCTTTTTACAACCAACTTTAATCTTTCGACTCAGTGAAAAACATGTTTCCCCTATCATAACTGGTTTAACAAAAATTCTCTTTCAAGTTTAGATTGCTCAGATACAATGCTTTCCTGCAGCTTCATGCTGGAGAAAGGAATTTACATTAGAAAAGAGAGATTTATGATAGCATTGAATTTCCATTTGAATACGGAGAGTTAATAACATGCATATGTTTTTTTATTATTATTATTTTAAGGTTTAAACTGCGCCATAGGCAAGAGGAAAGCTGGAAACTTCGGGGCTGGCGGGACTCAATGAATAATTTAATCTGGATTTCATTCACAAACAGCAGCTCACTCCTAGGGAAAGGACTGGTGTGCTTCCCCAGATCGGAACTGGAGTAAGTGCCAGGATTTCCTGATTTGTTTACATTTCTCAAAAAACTTTTTCCCCCCCGGACCAGGACAGAATTAGACTTCCTTTTCCACTTTTGGCTCCTTCCAGGCTATTCTTGCTCAAGGTATTCTCTCCCCTTTCCCTGCATTCTTCTTTGTCGAAGTCTCAGCTGGGTTCTTTTGTCTCCCAGAAACACTGAGAGGCAGTGAACGATATTGGCGGAAGAACCATGGCCATCGCGACAACAATGCGCCCACTGAAGCCCGCTTTTCCTGGACCTTTTCCTGGACCTTTCTTGGCCTTCTTCTCCACCTCTGCATTTCAGGTCTTCTGTTCTGTCTCTCACCGAGCCTTGGAAAGCAGTCTGGGAGGCCCCGGCTCTGCCGAATCGTGAGGCTCCCGAAGGAGAAATGGAAATCACTTCCATTCACATGCCCTCTGCCGATGAGACCCGTCCTCCAGATAACACAGTTTCAGCCAGATCTAAGCATGGGGCACTACTGTTTCATCTTCAGGGGCCAAGCCCTTGGGACCCGTGGCTAGGGGCTTCTCGTTCACCCTGTCACCCTTTCTACTCCACTTTCACCCTCTTGACCGTCTATAGTTGTTACAAAAGCTTGTTTTGAAAATTTACTCTACGTTCCTCTGTTTATAAATGTTAGGCAATCCGGGGATTAGTTCCTTTTCCTAACAAGGGAAAATGTAGGCCATGGTCAATGGCCTATCCGCATGTCCAAAAGGCAAGCAGATCTTGGCGGGCAGCGGGGTGGGGAGGCACAAACACACAAACACGAGTAAGTCAGACAGACAGCTGTCTGAGGTAGAGGGGACAGGTTCATTGAAAGAGAGGTGTAGCTCTCTTGTTTATTTGCATTTCTGTTTCTTTTTCCTTCTCTCTTGTTTCTGGGGCTAAAGGTCTCTTCTGATTCACTAGTTAAGGTCATCTCTGTTTTGAAACAGGTCTGCCTTTTTGGCCCTAGGGATAATTGTGAAAATTGTCTCCAAGCAACCCTTTCCTCCCTTCTTGGATACCTTTCTTCCCCATTTTGGGTTCCCTGGGGCAGCCAGCTTTATCTGTCCTATTTGCTTTCCTAGAAATCAAACCTAATTCTCAGTAGAGAAGCAGATAGCTTTGTTTGTACTGGAGTATGGCTCTAAATATTAGTTAGCACCATCCCAGTGTTATTTACCTCGTAATAGAAGGAGAAATTTAAAGTAAAGGAATGAGTCTCTAATGGTGGAATTTATAATACCAGTGGACATACCTCTAAGCAGTATGTCTTCCAAGTGCTCCTGTAATCACCTCATATTGAAGGTGGATTATGTTTAAAGTAGGGGTCAAGTCAGGCACATGTGTTTATTTATATCCTTATGTATACATATGTAGATCTACACACAAACAGAGTTTCTCGCAAAGATCCTGCTGGTGCTCTGTGTGATCTGATGAATGACCAAGAGATTTTTCTGAACCATCTACTAAAATAATGGAGCTATGCATCAAGACAATATTTAGCTATTCTGAAATGTCATTCATAGTGTTTGTTTACTCATGCAGGTAACTGTGGGGATGCCTACCTTTTAGAAGGTCAAAATGGACTCTTTTCTATGATCTCCTAAAAGTAAGGCTGACCAAATGGCTATGTTTTCAGTATAACCTAAACACACATTAAGATGCACCCAGTGGGGGTGCCTGGGTGGCTCAGTTGGCTAAGCATCTGACTCTTGATTTTGGCTCAGGTCATGATCTCATGGTTTGGGGGACTGAGCCCCACATCAGGCTCTGTGCTGACAGCAAGGAACCTGCTTGAGATTCTCTCTCTCCCTCTCTCTTTGCCCCTCCCCCACTCATGGACATGCGTATGCTCTCTTTCTCTCTCAAAATAAATATACTTTAAAAAATAATTTAAAAAATATACAGTCGGTAGACTCATGTGCACAAAGAGAGTTTAAATGGACACTGGCATATCTCAGGACATCAAAAGGATACAATTTTTCTTTTTTCTCCTACTGGTTTCAGAGACAGTACGGTAGGTGTATGTGTTACAAAAAGAAGCAAGGTTTAACGTTTTGATGATTTCCTTCAAGTCTTGCTTTGGATTATCTTCTTCAACAAGCGCCTAGGAAATGATCAGCTGACAAGTGTAAGTGAGCGTCGTCATTGGGGTTTTAGAGAAAGATAGAAAATGAGTAATGACATGAAGTCCAATATGAAATGTATCTTCTAAGGGGAAACCCCACCCCCCAAACAAACATGTGTGATGGGAAAGGGAAAAAAAAAACAGGTTTAAAACAATGTTAATAGAAAACCTAAAAGTCTCTGAAATCACACGAACATACAGGCAAACTAGATGGTAGAATAGAATACATTTTATTTATTTTTTTTTTTACTCTTTCAACTACTTTACTGAGGGATGATTGCCATAGAGAAAGCTTTGCATGTTTGATGTCTGTGTCTCCATGAGAGAGGGCGAGGATATGGTACATTTTTGTACTGTGTGTATAGCTACTGCAGCTATCAGTATTTTCCAATATGTTTCATATGTTGTATGTTCTGAATTCCAGGTCTTCATTTCAAGAGAAGACCAGAGGCAGACAGCTTGCCTTAGAGAGCTTTCCCTATGTGTATGAATACATCAAATAATCTGCAGGATGTTTATATTTCTCCACTGTTCATAAACAAGACCAATTGGCTGATCTGAAGGGACCCTTGGACCCTTGGGAGTCCTGGCTTGAGTACTCTGTAGGCAGACCCAATGATTCTTTTGGGCTTGTCTCCAGTGCTGACCTAGACTCCCACACAGAGAAAACACGGGTTGGCTCCAAGACAGCCCCAGTGTGCCAGGCACGGGAGGTGCTGAAGATGGGTTAGTTTCCACGTAGCAAGTAAATGTACTGGTTTTGCCTTGTGATTGGCAGAAGCCTGAGCGGGCTACTCAGCCAGGCACTCGGAAGTAGTCTGAGTCCTGCCAGACTGTATCACCTCCCTAGCCTGCAAGGGGAAAATTTTTCCTCTCCTACAAAAGGTGCACCTGACTTTGCAAGCTGGCAGTGCTGAGAGGCTGCAAAGGTACACATTTTCTAGGGCCTGATTTCTGTTGTTTTACATACCATATTCTTAGTTCAACAGCTACAAAGCTACTATATGTTGAGTAAGATGTGAAAATACAGTAGCCTTCAATCCTAGAAACATTTTCTTTTAATCACTGCCCCATTTACATGACTTCATGTGTACATGCTGGTTGAGTAGGTGAGGTCAGACTCCGGATTTCATTTTCTTTTTCTTTTTTTTTTTTTTTATTATTTTTAAAAATTTTTTTTTTAATTTTTAGGAGAGAGAGAGAGAGACAGCGTGAGCAGGGGAGGGTCAGAGAGAGAGGGAGTCACAGACTGAAACAGGCTCCAGGCTCTGAGCTGGCAGTCAGCACAGAGCCCGACGCGGGGCTCGAACCCACGAACCGCGAGATCATGACCTAAGCGAAAGTCGGACGCTTAACCGACTAAGCCACCCAGGCGCCCCTTTCATTTTTTTTTTAAAGAGGTATTTTGTATTTGATACCTGTCATGTTTCCACCACAGCTGACAAGTCTTCACTGAATGATCAGCTGGGTTCTCCTTGGTCTTTAGGGAGGTACTGTAGACATGTCTGCTGCCTTCTAGGTTCCTGGAGATGCCTTAGAAAGAATCACTGTCCAGTGATTTCTGGGTAGTTTTGGTCACTGGGAGACCAGCAGAATGTCTGGACATAAAGGTAGCCATCAGCTTGGGGTGAGGTGGGGCTGCACAGAATAAGTTAGCAGAGCTGAAAAGCTGTGTGGCTCTGACCAACATGGAGATTTGGTCTTCCTCACAAATCCTCTATTCCACTCTTGGCAGAATATTTCAGAGGAGAGAAAGCTGGGACATATGGAGAGGATGTGATCCCTGAAGTCTACTTCGGGATCCACCGGCAAAACAAGATGAAATCACCCAGTTTCCGACTACGAGACAGATGGGCCTAGGTATTTTCTGAGCCAATGGCAGAGTTTTCTCCCTTATTTCCTTTACCCCATCTCACCCAGCTCAGATGCCTCTTCCTACTACTCAAGTTTAACACTTTCAGACCCCCTGGAAAGCAAAGGACCTTGGCTGGGACAAAGTCCAAACCCACCACGCCCACCCCCCTTGAGCCATCTTCTTATCTCTTCTTGGAGTGTGATTTAGTTCCACATGACACTAAGATATGATAACCTGAACTCTCTATTACTTTAGGAAAGACAACAGAGCAAAAAAATGCTTGTTGGATGGAATAGCCCGTTGATTATAGCTAGCAGGTGCTATCTTGGAAGAGGATGGAAAATAACCCAGAGCCAAGAGTTGTTTTGGATGGCTAAAGTAAATTCAAAAATACATAAAAATCTGCCCACATGTTAAGAAAATCCTCAAAGACAAGACAACCGTCAAGGTTGCACTTCTTAGCAGTTATCACCTACTTTTTGTTTTCTGCTTCATCAGCTATATAACCCTGCAAGTTTCATTATTAGGATTTCCTGCTACACTTTTAGTTTTCAGTTACAGATTGACTAGAGCCTGCCAGTATGTCTGGCCTACTGATGTTTGCTGGTAGATTATCCTTGTAAAGTTACTATCGCAAGGGTTCATTTTTGAAAGGTAATGAAGAATGACAATTCAAATAAATTCCACGGCCTCCTTGCTAGTGATGGTCTAACAACTATGAACACAACAGAAATATGGCCTCGTTTTAAATAAACCTTGTTTAAAATACAATAGCAAACTAAGCAAACAAGCCAAAAACAGCCCATGGTTGAATTTACCAACCTGAAGAGTTCAGACTGCCCAAGTCAGGGACCAACATCTAGTACCAAGATTCATTTTCCTTTTTCTCAATATTGAATGGAACTGCTTTTTAAAAGACTTATGATTTATTGTCTAAAACTGGAACTGGGGCAAATTCAAAGCAGGATGAAAGGAAGTCTCTAAAACAATAGCATTGAAATTCTCCCAGGGCTTTTTCAATTGTGAGAATGTAGCAGAATGGAGTTGCTATACTGTGTCGAAGCAGAGGACTCAATAGATTTGCCTCACGCCCAAGTCGTGTATTCTTGAATTTCAGTCTAAGCAGGTAGAATGAACCTTGATCGGGATTTTTTTTTTCCTATTGTGTTGAAAATACTGTACAATTTTCCAGAGATTAAAACCTACTAGGCTAAGCAATGAACGTAAGAGTCCATGTTTCTGTCCTCAATATAAAGCTTCAGTGCTTCTGTGTGCCAGGGTCTAAGTCACACACCTTACATGCATTAGTTCATGTGATCTTCACAACGATCTTATAGACACAGGTACTGTTACTGTTTCTATCTCATAGATAAAGAAACAGAGGGGTTAAGCAACCTGCCTAAAGCCACGAGGCTGGTGAGTGGCAAAGTCAGTATTTGAAGCTGGCTAGTCTCACTCCTTTGCCACACTCTCACCACTTGGCGGTATTGCCTCCTAAGAAAAGTAAACTGTCTGACTCAAGGATGTTAGTAGGCCTAGTAGGAATTGATCTGTTGTCCAAAGAAGCCCGGCATGTTTAGTTTCTGAAATGCGTCCTGAAATTTTCTGCCACTTAATAATGAGGCTGGATAGGCGGGGTCCTGCTATCTTTTTTTTTTTTTTACAAATAGTTTATTGTCAAGTTGGTTTCCATATGCTCATCAAGTTGGTTCCCAGTGCTCATCCCCACAAGTACCCTCCTCCATGCCCATCTCCCCCCTCTCTCCCCCTCCCCCCACTCATCAGTCCTCAGTTCGATGGAATACTACACGTCAATGAGAAAGAATGAAATCTGGCCATGTGTAGCAACATGGATGGAACTTGAGAGTGTTATGCTGAGCGAAATAAGTCAGGCAGAGAAGGACAGCTACCATATGTTTGCACATATAGGAGGATTAGGAGGAACTAAGGACCATGGGGGAGAATAAGGGGGGAAATGATGGGGGAGAGGGAGAGAGGCAAACCATGAGAGACTCTTGAATGCTGAGAACAAACTGCTATCTTTTACTATACAGCTGATAGTCCCAGTTCAATTTCATTCTATTCCCAGCATGTCTGTTTCTGACAATGATTGAAGTAGCTTACATGCACTGCTATGTTTTTATTCCAGGCCTCTGTAGAGCTCCAGTCTCATTTCAACCACGTCTAAACATCACTGCTGAATCCAAGCCTTCAGGTAACCTCCGCTATCTACACTGGTCCCTCTGGCTCCACCCTAAACTCACTCCTTGTTTGGACTTCTCTACCTCTGTAAGCGTGTAGTCCTGTCACCCAGGCTTGGAAGCACAGGGTGAGATTTATTTCCCTCTTTCCTGTGCCGCCCCTGCCCCATCCCCTCCACAAACATATAATCAGTTAGTCATCAAGCCCTGTTGATTCTCTGTGCCATATCTGTCCCCGCCTGGCTCTATGGCGAGGAACCAAACTGCTAAGATCAGATTTTAGAAAAGGCTCCAGCTAGTTTGTCCACGTTCAGGCTCTCTGTCCTTGATCTAGCTACAGACGGAAGCTGTGAACCAATTCCTTTAAACTTTTTTGGCGGTCTGTGGGGTGCCAGGCACTGTTCTAAGCTGGACACATGTCACCTCTCTGCCTTGCTTCTTGCTGTCCCTCCTGCAGGGACACAGAGCCCTATGCAGGGTTCTAACCCATGAACTGTGAGATCATGACCTGAGCCGAAGTCAGACGCTTAACCGACTGAGCCACCCAGGTGTTTGTTTTTTGAGTTCCTCATGGTAACCTCTTACTTCATACATTTTACACAGTGTCCCCTTACTATAACCCTGCCCATATACTCCATCCCTGTGAGAGAGACCCAACTTTCTCAAAGCCTCTGCAGTTTCTGATACTCTATCTGCCTCTTTGTAAACTAGAATATTGTGGTTCATTTGTTCAACAATCAGTAAATGTTTATCGAAGGCCCTCTATGTGCCAGAGGCCAATTACACAACATGTAGCAGGAATGACAATTTCCTGTCCCTCTGGTGTTCACTGTCTCACTGGGGCAAGAGATTACCAAAAGAAGATAATTTCAGAGAACAAGAAAGACCATGGAGCAAACAAAATGGGCTGCTGAGATGGAGAAAGAGGAAGGTGGAGGAAGATGGAGCAAAGGCTGGTTTAGATAAGATGCTAAGGGAAAGCATCTCAGGTTGGACTTGAAAGTTCAGAAGGAACCAGCTGTGCATAAAACCAGGGGAATAGGTCCATGCAGAGGAGCCTGCAGTTGAGAAAGATCCTACTGGGGCACCAGGCTGGCATGCCCTAGAAACAGAAAGAGGCCAACAGATGAGCAAAGGAGGGGAAAATGGTAAGAAAGGTGGCCATAGGGGCCCAAGCATGGAAGTCTTGCTGCCATGTCCCTGAGAGGTAGGTTTGTTGGATTTTCCCCAGTCGTTGGTTCCCTGACCCTCCAGATCTTCTGCACTGTTTGCCTGACAGACCTCCCCCTTAGCTCCTTCCGGTCTGATGTGTCCTCCCCTGGCCCCTAGACACACCTATTTCCATGGCAGGATATGGTTATAGACTGTTGGATTCCACTCACTGCCCATCTCATGGTCATTACATGGGCAGTGCCCAGTCAGCACACATCCAAGGAGAGATGGCACCCAGCCAAGTTCTACTCATCTTTCAAAGCCCAATTTCCATACTAGTTTCTTCAGGATATTTTCCTAAAGGATCCTAGCTAGAGAAAGATCCTTCCTCAGTAGCCTGCCTTGGACTGAGTCATCACATGCTGCTTTAGACTGTGGTGTTACCTTCCCCAGCAGAATGTATGCCTTTGAAAGTAGGGACCATGTCTGGTACAATTTTGTTCTGCTTGGTTGAGACAGCATACCGTCTTGCTCTCAGTAGCCACATGACAATAACTGTGTTTTGAAGAAGAAACTCTTTGTGATGGGTTCTGGCTATTGTCATGAGGATTAAGAATATCTCTAAAGCACCTGGAACATAATAGTTTCTAAATAAACCATAATACTATGATCATTATCATAATTGTGTGACCTTGGGAATAACTCTTTATGTTTAAATGATGCCGCTGGAAAGAATGATTTCTAAAATGTTCTCTGGTTCTAAAACTTGAGCATGGACTTAAGAATCTCAGGAAAAGACAGTCTTTGGCTGTTGGTTACCACTTCCGCAGTAGGAAGGCTCGAGGGCATTGCAGATTCTTTTATAATATTGGCGGTAATTCACAATAGGTTATTTTCAAGAATGTAGCAAGTGGGTATTTATTAGTAATATTTCAGATACTTTGAGGCTATAGACAGTGATAATACCTTTTTTTTTTTTTTTCAAATGTGTACCTGCATTTTTCAAATGCAGTAGCAGGCATTGTCAGAGAGGTGGGTAAACAGAAATTCTCATATACTTCTGCTGGGTATATATGTCAGCACACTCTCCTTGGAGGATTAGAAAATAGCCAGGAAAGTAAAAGATGCATATATGACATGATCCAGCAATTCTGCCCCTAGAAAACCTCTAGCACATTCACAAAGAGCCTTATTTTAGCAATTCATGAGAGCTTTGCTTGTCGTAACAAAATTCGAAGCAACTCAAGTGTCTGTGAACAGGATGGATAAATAAGTTATGGTTCATTTATATATGGCCCTTAAGATAAGTGAGTTACATATACAAATGTCAACATGGATAATGTCAAAAACATGTAGTATATAGTTATGGATATGAACACATAATGTAAAAGTATAGCAACATGCATGGGAAACACCAAATTCAGAACTCCAGGAGGCATGGAAAGAGGGGAATAAACTTAGGAGAGGGGTATGTAAGGGGCTTCAAACTGAATAAAGAACATGGTTTTTTCCTTAAAAGAACATTGGAAAGAAATGGGGCAAAATATTAAGATTTGATGAAGCTGGGTGCATGCATCAGTGCTTATTATTGCTACATTCCTTTCGTAGATACATAAGAATTAATAGAAAAGAAAATCTAACTATTAAAATACGCCTGTAAATTGCTGGGTTTGCAAGAAAACAGGTATTTTAAGCTACTAGTGAAGTGGCTGTCTAAACTCTGCGTCTTAATACTTGTCTTTGCGTTCACACAGGAAATACTCTTGGATTTGAGACTAAATATCAATAATTATAGTGAATATAATGAAAATAATTAAGACGACACGTTTTGAAAAGTATTTCTTACTACTACATCCTGGAAGGGTATCGCATTCTTTTCCTTGAGACAGATTTCATCTTACCAAGTGCCCACGGAAGTACTTAGTTGTCGACTGTCTTTTACTTTCATTTAACTATTTCATGTGCTTATCTTATCCTTCCCGCTGAACTGAACCAGAACCCTGGTCACCCAGTTTTAAGTCTGGAGTTTGTCTTGGCAAAAGCACGCTGCTTTCCTACTCAATAAATGCTTTTTGAGGGGATAAATAAATAACCATAATTTTAATGCACCAGTTTCTCTTGTAAGAGACCTCGGCGCTCTGAGCACAGCAGAACCATCTATTTATTAAAGAATCTGATGTGTGTCAAGGAAGTAGGACATGACAGTATTCTTTTACCAGCATGCAGGTATCCCAGTCTGCAGAGCCCCACAAAACAACCAACTGACCTGATTCTTTATTGCAGAGTTTATAAAAATGCACACTTCACTTCTTTCTGGAGAAGGCCGCTGGCCTCCCCTCAGGCTCCTAGCACAGTGTGGGATGGCCCCTACCATGCTGTCCGGCATCACTCATTCTCATCCAGGAAACATACACCCGGCCCACCTTTGTTCTCTTTTGACTGACACTTGTATTTCTCAAAGGCAAAAGTCAGATTTTAATATTCAGACCTAAATACTTACTGAATTCTCAGTGAAGTCAGGAAAAATGAGAGGACACAGGCAAAAGTTTCTCAGCAATGTGGATGAAAGCAATCTTTATTTTTTTCTCTAATACTTGGTCCAGCTTTGAGGTTCTCTAGTTCCAGCAGATAAAACGCCAAGCCTTTGTAGTGTGTTTTGTTATGTTTTTTTTTCTCCTTTTTTTTTTTTTTTTTGATGTGAGCTGGCATCTCTCATGAAAAGATAAAGGCATCAATTAAGTATACTACCAACCCCCAAGGATAAAAGCTATTGTTGTGAACAGGAGTTAGGCACGCACATGGTATCAAGTAAGGGCCTGGAAACAGACCGCTGCCAAGGGAAACAGATGTCTTCAAGGAGCCCAAATTATGTGTGTATTAGCCATTGCTAATCTCCTGATTGACTTAACAATGATGGTACCGATGAGCTAATTTGGTTGAGCACAATCATTGCCATTACCTTTGTCACAATAAAGTTTAAAAATGATTCAATCAGCCAGTAACGAACAACAACAAGGAAGCAATAGCCAAGGAGCCATCCTAAAAGAGTCAAGGATGCATCGAATCCAGAAATGATAAAGCGTCGAACGGTCTCTGCTTCTCTGCTTTGCTGTAACAGCAGAAGTCCAGATGTGGGTAGGAGAGGAATTCCCCCACATAACAATGAGTAATAACGACTAACTCACAATCATAGGATGCATGAGACAATGATGAATTGTATATTTCAAGCCTATAGAAGACAATCAAAATGGTTACTTTCTTCCTAGTGGAATACACCAACAAAATTGGGACTGAAAGAAAATTCCGCCTAAGGTTTTGTACACTGTTTTTCCTGTTTTCCTGACATGGTTATAAATAAGAAACAGTGCAGATGTTCAGATTCTCTTCGCAGTACCATGACTGTGTTTCATTCTTTTATTGGGTTGCTCTTATTGTTCCTTTTATGTTGTTGTTTTTAAACTCCTCTGCACATGCTGTCCTCGGGACCTTTCTTCTTGCCCCCTCTTTCTGTCTTTCTCCTTCCTTCCTACCTTTTCTCCCTCCTTCTTTCCTTCGTTTCTTCTTCTCTTCCTCATTTCTAACGCCTCAGGATTATTGAGAGAAGAGAGGCAGGCATAGATCATGAGCCAGAATCAAGAGAAGCAACCCGAGATAGAGGGCCGGTCTAGAAAAGAGAATACAATATGTCCTGCCAAAGCCCCGTTAACTCTCTCTGTCTCCTTAAGGCTGGCTCAGTCCTTGTTTATGTTCATTCTAAGGAGGCATATCCAGAAATAGGTCAGCTTGAAGGTTAAATAACTTCAGCATGACCAGGCTGGTCATGAAAATATGAAAAAACTTCTGAAGTCTGTCTAGAAGGTCAACTTCACTCTTGGGAGGCAGAGGGTCCAGTATAATAAGTAATGCCTGCTATCAATACAAGATTAGACTCAAACTTTTACTTGCTCTAGAGCTGAGCTCCTTGCTGCCCCTTCCCAGAGATTTGAGGGATGGACATATAAAAAGGTGCACTGGCTGGGAGGCTGCAAAGTCATTTGAGCTGCAGTGGGCTTTGTCCTGTGTTTCTTTTCTTTGTATCACTTACTCTGGCAAAGCCCTATTAACCCATGTGTTTACCACCAAGCTCTTTTCACGTTTTAAACTGAATCACTTTACTCTCATGAAGGTCTCATGAGATTCCTACAAACAATCAGGAAAAACGATGCCCAAGGTCCTGGCCTTCACTGCCCAGTGGTCCAAGGCTGTTTCTACAAGACACAAATGCCTAGGTGCTTCCAGATTTTGGATGTTGGTCTGCCTAATGCCAAACATCTGGATAGTTGAAAACATCAGGATGTTTGGCATCAAGCAGACAAAACATCTGGATGACTGCTTGAGTTTTTCACTTTTTAACTGGATGTTTGGTGTCATGTAGACACAAGCTGAGGTTCTGACTTCATCCTGTAACAGCTCCCAGGCTGCCAGGCTGGCTCCAGATTCATTTTATTGCAACTGACATTTTTACAGGGAAACTTTGCATTCTGTGTGATGCCTGTTGCTCTTACACTCAGAAACAGACTCATTACTCACCAAAAAAAAAAGCACTGAACCAACCCCCAAACACAACATGCTTGAACAACAGTTTGAAGAAGCTGGAGAATTTCAGAATCACCACCGTCTTTGTGAACAGAATCATGACACAGCTTTAGTAAGAGGGGGTGGCTGGTGAGAGATCTCCAGAGTAGTAAAAGTGCCAGATCCATTCTACCAGCTCACTCCCATTTCAGCCAAGAAATATTGTTTCCATGCTGGCACAGGTGGGGCTTCCTACATTGTTGGATGTAGATTAATGACAAATAGCCAAACATTCCATAAAATACACCAGTGATTCTACAAATGAAATGGGTAGTTTAGGAAGCACTTCCTCCAGAATTTTTGCACGTAAGATGCTCAACTGTGCCTCATTTGAGTTTCACGATCAAATGAGGGCTTATGCACATCCCCACTTTGGAACAATTGTGCTAATGGTGAAAGTAAATTATCAGCATCTATTTATTGACCACCTTCCATGCCTGGCTGTCATGAACTGCCTGACTTCACACCCTTTCTCATCTCAAGCTCTTGCCAAGTGTACTTATTAGCTTCTCCGATGAGCTCATACCTGCCAACTCGTTGTGAGCACCCTGTTCTGAGGCACAGAAGGATCCCTGGCCTTAGAAAGCGGTTGGAACCAGTTCAAGTTATACTCCCTTTTCTCCCTCCATGCCTGATACACAAGATGTCTTGCCCGGGACACCTTAGTCTTTGGCCTAGGTTATTTGTGTCCATTAGAGTCCCTCATTTATTTTTTAGCCTTGGAGACCATATTCTGTAACTCTGGGCTTCCAATCACCCCAACTCTGGATGATATGTATTAGCTATTGGAATTACAGGATTTGCTGCTTCCTGCCTGCCTTAACAGCAACCACTTGTTGAGTACAGGATCTAGCATGGAGCTGACCTTTTTTATACACTACCTTATTAAATCCTCACATGAGGTCGGTAGTGTAAACTGCTATTTCACAGAGTAGAAACCAAGGTTCAGAGCAATTTAACAGCTTGCCTGAGCTCCCAGGGTAGAAGCCAAGAGAAATGGAGGCAGCGTTCAAACCCAGGATTGATGCCTAAGCCCAGACACATACCACTACTCAGTGTTGCCTCGGTTTGTTTTCTAGACTTGAACTTCTGTTTGCCTGGCCCAAGTACACCTCCACCTTCAACACTTGAACTTTTCCTTACTTGACTGAGTTTATTTGCTTTATGCCTGACATGGATTTACTCTTTCATTTATTGGGCAATGTATCTGGAATACCCATTCTGTGGCAGGCACTATGTTTTGTGCTGAGAATAAAATGATAAGCAAGATAAGACCTAAGCTCTGCCCTTATAACTTAGTGCCTAGTGGGGAGACAGACAAGGAAAAAGACAATTTTAATATGGTGCAATAAATTTAGTGACACAGGAGCTATTTATAGCAACTGGTGGCTAAATTTCCGGTCCTGGGCTCTTCTGATTTTCCCTGTTACTGGTCCCACGGGGTCCCCTTTTTCTCTCCCTGACACAGCTGATGTTGTGTTCTCTGAGTCTTCTCCCAGTAGGGTCACTCCCACCCTGAATGTAGGCAGATGGAAGGTCAGTGGTCTCAGGGCCACCATCCGGGGGAACGTAGACGTGGGTTCTGTTCCCCAGATCTGATATTCAGGCAGAATTCCCAGGCTCCTACAGCTCCCCCAGACTCTTTTGCAGCCTAGGAGGTATTGGTTCTGGGGTTCCAAGTATGAGCTGCCTTATTGCTAGCATCTTCCTTAAAGGCTCATAAGGCCTATAAGGGTTCAACTAAAAGTCCCAAGTTTTTGGCTAAGTTATCTTCCTCAGTATTTTCTAGTTGTTCTCTAGGATTGGGGCCATAGTATTCCCTCATCCAGGGCAGGGGTCCTATAACCTAAGGAATACATGACTTTTGGCTTGGGCTGGTCCGGTATTCAGAATCCTGTTTGCCATGTTTTACCTCTGGATGGGACCTCCTAATGCCAAGGTTATGAGAATCTCAAGTGAATTTGTTGTATGTAAATCTACATTAGGCTTGAGACCACTGAGCTGCAAATTCTAGGATCATTCACTGTAGACTGGTCAATACCGGCAGTTTTCTTAGAAATACAGAAACCTAAAAGAAAATGTGATCTCTCTCAGAAAAGCGATTATACATCTAATTAAATGCTCAACAAATATTCGTTAAAGAAATGAAATAAAGTCAATACAAGAACTGGTACCACCACTCAACCAGCACAGACTAACACACATTGGTCACCCAATAACCATTTCCTGATTTGAATGTGTCTGCATTGAATTGAACTACAATCTATCTGGAGAGATAAGATTTATAGGTATGAAACAATTAAGAGCAATAAAAGACAGCACACCTCTGTGTCTCTGTATCATATCAACTGTCCTGTGGATAAAAGAGATAGCCCTAGGGATCACAGTTGTCAGCAAAAATTTACAGAAGATGAGGGACTTGAGATGGACTTTGGGCTGCTAATGGATTTCACATTTTTCCCAAATGAGTTTTCCAAATGGTTTCATACTAGATATAACACCCTCATTTTGTTAAAAAAAAAAAAAAAAAGTAAAAAAGGGTTGAGAGATTATTTAAAAGGTATTTGTATACAAGGTAATAATTTTGTTCTACCTTGGCAAATATTGCCTACTACATGCCATCCTTTATTGCCAAGAATTAGGCATATGATATGAGTAAGAA
The DNA here is from genome assembly GCA_017311185.1 of Proteles cristata cristata. Lineage (NCBI taxonomy): Eukaryota > Metazoa > Chordata > Mammalia > Carnivora > Hyaenidae > Proteles > Proteles cristata. The sequence continues at coordinate 4,020,904 of JAESUZ010001232.1, forward strand.
ACACATGGCATCTCCTTTAGGGCACCACATTGTGTATAGGGTATAAATTAGAAATTAAAAGACAATGACAAAGATAAAATCTCTAAAAAAGAATTATTTTTCTTTAGCACATTTTCTATAATATGTGCTATAGGAACCCAATGAATGGATGATATCACCTGCCTTCCTGGCCATGGCAAAAAACGGGAAGACCTCTGTAAGGAAATATTGTGGGCTCTGAGTCTGAAAGACAACCATTAGTTCATTGTGCTAGGGAGAGAAAAAATATAAGAGAGGGGATGACTTGTATTGGGAAAGAACATGGCATACATGGATGTTGGACAGGGAGGTTAGGAGCAGGTGATCAGGGGCACCTGGGTGGCTCAGCTGGTTGAATGCCTGACTCTTGATTTAGGCTCAGGTCATGATCCCAGAGTTGTGGGATTGAGCTCCATGTTGGGCTCCATGGAGCCTGCTTAATATTTCTCTCCTCTCCCCTCTCTCTCTCCCTCTCCTTTCTCTAAGAAAGAAAGATAAATAAATAAAATAAACACACAAAAAAGAACAGGCGATGAATCACCTCCATCTTGCCAAGGTGACTGAAGAGGAATTTCTGAACCTTGTGCTGGCTTATCCTTCTAGGCCATGGACTACAGAACATTTTCTGTCTACTTTTCTGCTTTCTACTTTGGCAACTAGACCTGAACTCTTTCTGCTTGGCTCTTATTGCCCAGATTCATTCATGTGCCAGGACCAGCTCCAACAGAGTCTAAAGTAGGTCTGCAGTCCCCATCAGCTCTCCATAAGGTCTGTGCCTTCAGACCATCTCCTGGAATGTTCCCCTGTAGTTGAATTCTGCCTTTGCTTTCATGAGAGAAATCTAAAAGAAGGATGTCCATGACTTGCCAACAGAGTCGGAAGAACTGCCTTTTTCACACATTCCTTGTAATGTCTGGAAAAATTCAGAACACTACACTGCATAGAAGGGACAAAGCAGAATACAGTACACATCCCATGGTGTTCATTTCTGGCCCCTGGCTGCAGAAGCACTTATTTTTAAAGATGGTAAAGCATTAAAAGCCAAGCATGGGGGTTATATCTCATATCTTATAGGCTTGTGAATGTGATTCTTTTCTCTCAAATATTAGGCAATTCCACTTTCCATTTTGGCTAGGCAACAGATTTTTAAATTCTTTCTTTTAGAAGTGGAGTGGCTGACAGAAAAAATCTCAAATTCAGTAAACCATGCAGAGGATCATCCTTCCTTTTGGCCCCATGACAATGGACTCTAAGAATCCCAGGTGCTTGTTTCTATTCTGAGAGTGGGCTCTAGTTTGGAGATTTGCACAGTCCATTAAATCATTTCTGTGTCGTGCTGAGTCTTCCTGCCATGAGCCCAAGCCCTCCATGTGAGCATGAAACTGACAGAATTCCTTGCTAGGAAAAACAGAGCCTTCAATAAGCTCAACCTGTCAGGGTTTCAGTCTTTGCACAGAATTTTAAAGGAAATGGTACATAGGAACCAAGTCAAGATTTTGACTTAACTCTCTGCAGGCCAGACTTGTGTCATGTGGTTCACAAAGCCTGTCCCGGTACTGGGGCAGCTCCCCCTCATGGATTTTTATTTAAAGGAAAAATACACTTTTTCCTTCTCCATTAACTTTATTGATTTTTTTCATTTTTTCCTACCATATTTATTTTTGGTTTCACCTCTTCCAAATTTAAGGTGGCACAGCCAGATTTCTAGTCTCACTTGGCCTCTTACCCAATGCTTCTTTCTTTCTTTTTTTTTTTTTAATGTTTTATTTATTTCTGGGAGATAGAGAGAGAGAGACAGCGTGAGCAGGGGAGGGTCAGAGAGAGAGGGAGTCACAGGCTGAAACAGGCTCCAGGCTCTGAGCTGGCAGTCAGCACAGAGCCCGACGCGGAGCCCGAACCCACGAACCGCGAGATCATGACCCAAGCAAAAGTCGGACGCTTAACCGACTAGGCCACCCAGGTGCCCCTACCCAATGCTTCTCAAACCACATTTTGGAGATTTTGTTAAGGAGCAAGAAGTTATGAATCAGGAGATTAGGGCAGACGTGAGACTCTGCATTTCTCACAGGCTCTCAGGTGATGGTAATGCTGCACGTCCATGTATTGCATTAGTGGTAACATGACTATAGAATACTGAGCTCCTTCCATGGACCAGGCATTGGGAGAAGACAGAGGACACTTTATATTTTTATAACAAGTGTACAATCACAGTTAGTTAATTGATAAAACCTGATTTTATTCTCAACTGAGAATTATAAGTGACTGGAAGTTAGGCTCTTTCATCTACATCTATCCATAGATTATTGATTTACTTATAGGCAGAGTCTTCTCACTTTCCAGGGATTATAAAGGGGTCACCATTAACTCTGATTCCCTAAGATTTGTCCACCCTTTTGGGTAAGTGAAACACATATAATGGTTTATCCTGAGAGGTGAGTGCTTCCCAAACTTTTTAAATTTTATATAATAGGAAAATCTAATGTTGGTATGTCACCCCAAGGGAAGTTGTTTGCCTTGGAGTAACTAGTAGCCATTGGAAAGCAGCTGGCCCAGGGGCTGCCCAGTGGAGATCAAAACTGTGGCCTGACAGCAATTCATACACTCAGCCGCCTGAATGGTAAGCTCTGTTTTTTGCTATAGCACTTCAGCTTCAGAAATTCATCTTTAATATATAAATGGCAATGAGAAGAGTAGTATCAAAGTCCCTATCAGCTAAGAGTGTGGTGGGGATTAACTGAGAGCTAACCCAAGTAAAGGAGGAATCTGGTTACGGCCTAAACCATGCCAAGGAAAAAGAGAAGAAGCATAGGGCAGGGCAGGGTCAAAGGGGTGGTAGAAAGACACCAAAAGTGAGTTCACCTTCTTCAAATTTTGCCAAAGGCCTGCCTGTTTCAGTAGTAATCATACTTGCTCCAAATCTTTCCCCTTAACCCAGCATGGACTGTGGGTCTACATGAAGATCAGGTAATAAAAGGTAAAGTGATAAGAAACACAGGCAGGTATCTGCTTTTGCATAGAATGTATATATATATTTTTTCCCTTAGTGAGTTGAAAGGAAATGACTTTAAAGTTTACTTATTTATTTTGAGAGAGAGAAAGAGAAAGAGAGAGAGGAGAGAGAAAAACCCAAGCAGTGTCCAAATTGTCAGCACAGAGCCCAACGCAGGGCTCGAACCCAAAAACTGTGAGATCATGACCTGAGTCAAAATCAAGAGTCGGATGCTTAACGGACTGAGCCACCCAGGTGCCCCAAAAGGAATTGACTTTATATAAAAAATTCTTTTGAAATGTTTCTATGATGAAGAATTAGCACCCAAACCCCTACAAAAGGATAACCCTCTCCTATAATATATTTTCTTCCTTGCAGATCAGAGTCAGCACACGTTTTCTATAAAGGGCCAGAGTAAATATGTTAAGCTCTGTGGCCCATACAATATCTGTAGCAGCTATTCAAATGTTGTAGCATCCATAAACACTACATAAACAAATGAGCATGAATGTGGTGCAATATAACCTTAATTTCAAAATCAGGTTGTGCGCTGGATTTGGGCTGTGGGCTGCCGTCTATGACCCCTGTTATGGATGAAACCTTATATATTAATTAGCCAAAAAAAAAAAAAAAGGTGAATATGGAAAAGAACAGTGTATAACTACTTGTAGGATAAGGTGCACAATCACAGAGGTACAGGGACAGATCTCTTCTGAACACCAGATGCTGAACACAAATTCTCTCCCATAGCTTCTGGAAAGTGGTAGTGTGCCCAGCAAATTGCCCAGGAGTAAGTTATAAGGGGGAAAATTAAGGCTTAGTTAAGGCAAATGTCCTATAAAATGATCCTTCTAGGTCATCTTGGTAGATAGATTTGAAACTCCAGAATTTTGCATAATTTTTGCTTTTTTAAGTTTTCCACACGCCCTTTGTCATAGCAGTTGTCATGCATGAGATGGCACCAAGAAAGAGTCATCTACAGGAATACTACCCAGTTGGTACAGGTTGGGTTTTTATGTTTTATTAAAATTCTTTGAGCACATACCGATTTATCTCCATCTTTGAGCCTATGAGACTGCTCACTTGGATGCCTGGTTATGAAGCGGGAGCTAGTAGTTTAAATTGTGCTCTCTGAATTTCTCAAAAGAGGCCACATATGCACTGTAAATACTATGATCTCAAAATACAACAGATAAGTGAATTTTTTAGGATCGTCAAAAATATATATGTACATTTACTGCACATAGTATTCAAATATGTACATATTCAGAAGGTGAACTTTTCTTCCTGTGTGGCCCTTTCTACATTAACTATTAAACTGCATTTTAAGTGTAAATTAAAGGTATCTAAATGCAAGCACTTTTATGTTAATTGCACAAGTAACAATTTACTTCACTCAATTATGTTTCCATTTTTGTTTTGTTTTTACAGGAAGTGAAATCCCTGTCAGATAGAACAGTAGGTAAGACTGGGATTTCTTGTTTGTAATAAGTGTGTTGTTCACATTATGCCTTTTAACATTTATCCTAAATCAACCCTTTAATCTAGGAGTCTTTGATCCTAGTTCCTTTCTAGAGTCTTCAATACCAGAACTTCCCCTGAGTTATTCTTGTGTAAATCGATATCATGGATGTTAGAAGGCAATAAATGAACAATGCCACATCTAGTATTTATAACAACAGGGATTATTAACTTAATTACCTTATCCTTTTGAAATATCTGAAGAAGAATTATGACCTCTGGGACACCAGCAACAGTCACCTAATCTATTTCTAAAGTTATAGCAGCACAGTCTCCAGCAGGCATCCCTATGTGGTCTGGCTTATTGCAACCACTATCGGGCATTTTGCAGAGTGTTCTGTCATGGAATTCTAAAGGCAGAGTGCTGATTGTAGGAGCCTTGAATTTCTTTACAAAGTAAAATTACAAAGTTAAGTTTGGGGACCAGTCTGGAAGTGTTTACTTTCTATTTTGTCAAGTGGGGATGATAAACAGAATTCTTCCAGCTATCCTATCTATAACTACAAAAAAGGAAGGACACTGGAACTAAAATTTTAAGACGGAAATCATCTCAAACTGAAGTAACAGATCTTTTTTGAAAAGATGCACTAGATTGTTTTTATTTTATCTTTCCCATTTTAATGTAGATTGGGAAACAAATGAATAAATGATAAAGAAGATAGTGGAAATCAGAAAATCTTAAATAGAATTAGAAGGGTTATTTTCTGTGTTTAGACTAAATCATTTGGAACTATTCCTTTATAGCAAGTGAATTTAAAAGAGTGAAGGATTTAAGAATTAGGAAAGGTCTTCCCCTCAAGCACTTTAAACTCTGTAATTCTATGGGATATGTTCCTTTAACAGGATAGGATCTTTTTTAGAATATTATCCTTGGAATTACAGGGCAGGAAAATTTATCTTAATCTTTCCTAACTTTTCAGGTGTTCAAATGAAAGCCATTATTGGAGTGAGCTATTAATAAGATGATTTTAACTGGTAGTGATAATAATAACCATATACAAATATTAAAGAATGGCCATCCTTCTATATAAAGCAATATTTCCTGGTAAATCTATTTTAAAAACATTTTAGATGGAAAATTACCATACCCCACACAACAAAAAATTTGTAGAAGATGTTTTCAGCTCCTTTCCTATCCAATTCTCATTTCCTGTCCATTGGCCTCAGGGGTATAAACCAAGCAAAATTTCAAAAGCTCTTGGAAAAACAGAAGCTGTGTGTGTGTGTGTGTGTGTGTGTGTGTGTGTGTGTGTGTGTGTGTTGGGGAGGTGGAAGGACAGTAAAATTAAAACAGATGAAAACTGTCCCTTTTTCTGTAATTTGCCTATCTATTCTGAAGGCACAAACACACACATGCTCTGGGTTTGTGAATTTCCCTGCGAAAGGCAGAGCCTGATTGATAATGTGCTATGATGAGGGAATCCAGTGGAAGCATTCACTGAAGGAACATAAATGGTTTGGGAGACACCAAAGTTATCTTATCATCAGGGCTGTCATCAATAAAGCTGCTATAAATAGCAACACTTAATTCATTATATAGTAAAAAAAAAAAAAAAAAATGGAGGACACTAACTGGGACCTGGACTGAGTATGTCCTACTAATTCAATACCCTTTGGAGTTGGAGGGTCAGGCTGAGACAGCACCACAGAGTGGAGCTGGAGAGTAGAAATGTATGGTAGCAGCCGTGCCCAGAGTTATGAGTCAGTGTATGTTGAGACACAACAGTGAGCCTGGCTGTATGGATGGGCTTACGCGAAGAGAGAAGAGACCATTAAAAAGTGAAATCCCTGCACTGTGAGATTCCACAGCAATACAGGAAATCGACATTAGGACTTGTGGTTTCCTGCAAATGGGGAATCTAAGAGAACATAAAAAACAAAGCCACATGTTTCCATTATCAATGGAGATGTTACTCAAAGATTTCTCACTCTGTTAGTGTTAGGAACAAACATATGTGGGATAAAACAGGAAGTCAGAGAATAGTAATTCTAGAAGATGGGAATAGGATGTATATAAAACATTTGCTCAGAACATCCTTGGTAGCCTATCAGGAGGAGCGGGGCTGGTTAATGAGTTAATGAAAGAAGAGTAATGAAAATCATAGCTCATATTTACTTGAGGAATGATGCTGTTTCAGGCACTATGAGCAAGGCTCTATTCTGTTACTAAATCTGTGCTCCTGGAAGCACAAAGGGTGGATTAATAAGGATATCGGTCATGGGTAGCTGCCTTTTGTTATCGCCACTGGCGAATTTACTATCTTTATTATGCATTCCAGGTGACTAATATCAATAAATTGTCCTCTGCTTATTAGAAAGAATGAAGTCTAAATACTGAAAAAGGATAAACAACATACAGATAAATATTTTGAAAGAACCCAGATTTGGAAAGTCCTAATACATTGCCAAACTTTCAACATTTTCCTCACCACAGAATGACTCCTCTGAGAACAAAGTAATTGCTGACTTCAAAGAGCTCCAAGGAAGTTCAGTGGATGGAAAGAATTTGGCCAGAAACTGGGTGAATCAAATCTAGAGTTTTTCTTTCAGCCACTGGTGTGTGTGCATGTACGTGTGTGTGTATGGAAAGCACATGAGTATTTCTACAGATTTTAATTCACTATCAAAGTATTTCCCAAAGTCTAGAATTCACTGAGGAATGGTGATGCTGCCTCTGGGTTGCTCTCAGACACTTTAATTATGGGCATCAGTGGTTCCCAACCCTAGCTGGGCCTTAGAATCATATGGGGAACTTTAAAAGTATACATTGTGTGGGGCACCAGAATGGCTGAGTTGGTTGAGCGTTTGACTTCGGCTCAGGTCATGATCTCACAGTTTGTGAGTTGGAGCCCCACATCAGGCTCTGTGCTGACAGCTCAGAGCCTGAAGCCTGCTTTAGATTCTATGTCTCCCTCACTCTCTGCCCCTTCCCCACTCATGCTCTGTCTCTCTCTCTCTGTGTCTCAAAAGTAAATAAACATTAAATGTATACATTCTTGAGTCCTAACAGCCCTACTCAATCAAGCTCTCCCAGGGTAGAGCGGATGTATGTGTATATATTTATAGGAATGATTCTGATACCAATTTGGGTGTACTCTTACATTTAATTCAGGTTGGCAGGGAATCTTGTGAACCACCCACTGAAACAGCTCAGGCTGCGTGGTTGTTCCTATTATTCCCTTAATAACAGCAGATCTGGGTAGACCTCAAGGACTTTAACTTTGATGGAAATGACCTGTCCATACTGCCATGTGAGACCCTGCTTTGAATTCTTGTCTTTCAAAGAACATGTTCCATCATGAAACCCTAAAAGAACCTGGCCAACCTGACTTTGAAATTACCTGACTGTTGGGACTGATGCCCCTCAAACAGATTTAGGGAACATATCATAGTATCTGCCCACAGCAAGATGCCAGCATGGATTCCAAACAAATAGGTCAAATGGAAAATCCCCCAAATGCCACATGAGACATTATTAATAAGCTCTTGATTCCACTGATTCTTCTTTTAGTTTTCTACATTTGTATAGTCTCTTGGCCTTGGAAATCTCCCCACTATAAATTCAGCTTATCAGGTGTTAAAGCTATCAATAGACAGATCACATACAAGGGACTAGTGCATCATAGTGATAGCTTAATCCTGAGACCACAGCTGCTTAAGTTTTTAGGCCACTGAGTCTCACTGGAGGACAGCCCACTTCAATTGCTAATTTTCCTTTTTTTGAAAATTATTTCGGTAAACCAACTTCTACCAGCATCTCATATGGTATGTTTGTGAGTTTGGCACAATAGAAAGAGGTTTTCAAGATCTCAGATTTTATTCTTTTCCTGGAGAGACAGGAACACGGACACTTGTTCTCATCCCTGAGAAATGGTCCCTGAGTCAAAACTGCTTTGCTCTTGGCCAGGGCAGCTTTAAAGGCATAGACTTTCTGCTTCTTCCTCCAATCCTTTCTTTCCTTTTGGGTCTTAGCAGTTACAGAAGTTGGGAAGAATGCATTATTCATTGAGCAATTTACCTCAATGTTTAGCTCTCATTGCTATGTGCCAAGCACTTTAATGGGTTCAAGGTAATTGTGGGGAGAATAAATTATAATTTCTCATGCAAAGTAGAAAGTGCACATGGAAGAACAACATAAAGCCTGCCATATGAGTTTCATGGATATAGCTATATATCTTATAATGGAAGAGAAATTTATTAGGGAAGGTTTCCTTTCCTTCCCTATTTCCAGTTCCCGGCTCTTCAATATGTGGTATAACATCTCCTGAAATGGCTGTGAGGTCTTGTGTGTCAGTAGTCTCTGTTAAAATGTCAGGATCCATGAGGTTGTCGGGGACTAAGGCTATCTTTTCAGTAGAACATCTCAGATCACCTGGGGAGCTTGTTGAGAATGGAGATTCCTGCTTATACCACAGAGGTCCAGATCACGGTACTGGACTGACTCCCTCATGCCATCACCAGGTGTATGTGCAAATTTCTCCTGGGGATTAGGCCAGTGTCTTCCAAATTGAGAGAGTCAACTCTTTAAGAGTCAGAACCCTGATTTAAACTGATTTTGTTTCCAACAGCCCCTAATCCGCTAGGAGACACAAAGGAAAGTAAAGCTGAACACCTAACAGCAGTCACTTCGATGGCATTTAATTTTCACTGCCACCTATTTCATGGATGTGAAGACAGACTGAGAACAAGAGCAAATGAATGACCCTGAGGTCATAGGAGGTGAGTGGTAGAACCTGGCTCTGGACGCAGATGTCCCTCCTCCAAGTCCAATGCTGTTTCCATGTTGTCTCCTAGGGCACAGAGTAGTTAGTACCTGCCAAATGGAATTGACTCAGAAACAAAGTAGTGTTTCCAGAGTACTCAAGCGCGAGAGTGGATTCGTCTATTTCTTTTGGCAATTCTATGAGTTTGTGCCATGAGCACCAGGGAGGAGAGCTGCACTCTGGCACCTCTCCCTGCAGCAGGCCCCCAGGGCGATGTGATGCACGGGCAACCCAGACACAGCCCCATGCCCCCTGAAGCCAGTGGTGGGGGACATTGAGCCCCATCCAGCTGTGCCAGAATACGTTTTCCCTTCTCAATTTGGTAACTGTAACAATGGCTGAGTAGAGACCTGCATACTATTGGCAAAGATCTTTTTCCGGCCCTACCCTTTGAGTCAGAGAAAAGGAAAAGCCACCTTATAAGGTTCCACTGCTTTTTCTTCAAAGTTACCTTTATCTGTCATGGTTGCATGAGCAGTCCTTATACCATATTGGAACCATTGAGAAAAGGGACAATCATTCTATTGGTCATCAAGGCAACTGAGAAATTTGCACCTGTAGCCATGGTTGAGTTTTCTGCCTTACATATCTACGATTTAGTTATTACCTTTCAATATATTAAACATCATTTTATCTTTCATTTCATGTAACATCCATTAACTAAAGTATTTTTTAAAAATCGTCAACAAATTAACTGCAGTAGAAGGAATACAAATTGACCCTTAGCTAAGTTGACTAAGGTCTACATGGGAAGTTGTGGTTTGAGGTATTCAGATGAGAACTCTTTTATCAACTTAAACTATTATTAGCCTTCTTATCAAATATTTTCTGTGTGCTGAGATAAAAAAATGTTTATAAACTTTTTTTCCCCTCATGGCTTAAAGCCCTTATCTTGATTATTCGGACCTTTTGGCTTTCTTCTTCAGTGCTGTGATTCATTGGTTTCCTGTCACTTCACTCAGCAGGGTCTGGTTTTCCCATTGACAGCCAGCCATATATTCTCAGCAATAATAATTAGCCTGAAGTACTTGGGGGCCGAGACAGTGGCTCCCTGACTTGTTTGGGTCTATGGGGAGATGTGGCCATGACCAAACAAAACAACAACCAAAAGGAAAAGCTACCAGGTCCTCCTGTATTTGGACAGTGCAGATGTTATTTACAGCCTTGTTTATGAAGTATTTTCTTGACCCTGCTGGCTAAGATCCACACACTTTGTCATTTTAGAGCACACACGTCCTGTCACATGGTGATGATGTACGCCGAACAAGTAAACAGGCGGGAAGACTATTATAAGGGTAGAAAAATCTTTGAACATAACATTGTGCTTCCTCACCCCACTTCCAAAAAGGACAAAGGAAAGCAAAGAGGAAGAAAACTGTAAAGTGTTTTATTTTTATTTAAAAAATTTTTTAAAGTATTTATTATTTTTGAGAGAGAGAGCATGAGTGAGGGAGGGGCAGAGAGAGAGGGAGACACAGAATCTGAAGCAGGCTCTGGGCTCTGAGCTGTCAGTGCAGAGTCTGGCTTGGGCCTGGAACTCATGAGCTGTGAGATCATGACATGAGCTGACGTTGGACTCTCAACCAACTGAGGCACTGAGGCACTCCTCAAAAGTGTTTTATTTTTAGATTTTTAATTAGCAACAGCCAATGCAGCCATTTGGAAACCCCTACTATGTGCAAAGTGCTACAAACAAAAAAGTTGAATAGTTCATGAACCCAACTCTCAGTGTCCTCAAGTTCCCAGACTAGTGAGAAGCAGATACTAATAAACACAGTGAGCCATAGCAAGCTGAAGGTACAGTTGCTGTAACACTCGGGAAGGGTACAAACATTCATTCTAGAGTTATTTTTAATACTGAGAATGTAGGGAATATCGCATCCCTCAAATTAAGAGAAGGAGTCACTAAATTCAAGTCTGTCCCTACAGGGGAGGGCTGTGCTGCCCTGTTCACCTTCCATCACTGTTCGAAGTCTCCTTGGCCAACCCTACCCCACTCCCCTGGCCTCTTGTCTCCCACGGGTATGTATTTTGTAGTCTGATCCAGTCTCTTGCTGTTCTGATCACTTCCCAAACTTCTCCACCATGCTGTTATCAGCAGAATCCTCTGCACACTTTGTTTGGATCTTACGCTGTGAACATTCTCTCTTTACCCAAAACCTGAATGTTCTCTGAGAACAGTGCAGCCCATGGTCACACTTAGGGGGAGGCTGTCATGTTCTCTACCCCAGCTCCCACAGCATCTGGATGTGGGCAGGTATCTTTCTTGCCCCTCCCTCAAAATCTCCACCTCTTTTCATGCTCACCTGCCATTAGGAGCCAGCTGCTATCTGTCCTTACTGAAATAATGAACTGACAGTCTGGTCATTCTTCCTTAGTCACTAAGGAATGTAGCCCATGAATTATTACCTTTCCATCTGGCATCATCCTTGGCCACCCCCATAGACACCCCCATAGACAATTTAGCGAATCTGCTATCCTCACAGTTCCTTAACCTAAGTGGTGATGTTCTTTTCCATTATAACACCTCTGCCAACCTCTGCCATGGTTATTCCCTAGAATTTGAGCAAAATTTTAAGCTTTTCTCTCTCTGTTCACCATCTCTTCTTTTCCAACTCACTTACTGTAGTAGCCTGACTCCATTTCTTTGGCCATATAGGGTCCACCAGTCGAATCAGCCTCACCATTTTTCAGTGCCCATTATCTACCCCAATACATATCCTAATGTCTCTTTCTTTACCAGACTCTGTGGCTTATTGCTATCATCACTTCCTTGCATATGCCCTCAACCTTTGTAGTGAGTTGAATAGTGTCTTCCAAAAATTCATGTCCACTCAGAACCTTAGAGTAAGACCTTATTTGGAAATAGGGTCTTTACAGATGTAATTAGTTAAGATAAAGACATATCAGTTTAGGATGGGCCTTAGATACAATGACTGGTGCCTCATAATGAGAAAAGAAACACATACAGAGGTATAGGCACAGGGAAGATGGGGGTAGAGAATGGAGTTACATTGTGCCACAAGGCAAGGAATGCAAGGGACTGCTGGAAACCACCAGAAGCTAGAAGTATGGGATTGTTTTTTTTTTTTTTTCTCAGAGCCTCTGAAAGGACCCAATCCTGCTGACACCTGATCTCAGACTTTTGGTCTTATGAACTGTGAGAGAATATATTTTTGTTGTTTTAAGCTACGAAGTTTGTAATAACTTTTTGCAGCAGCCTTGGGGAACTAATGCAATCCTCCCCCCTTATAACCATACAGCAAAATGCCAACACTGAGTAAACCCAGTTCTTCACTTCTTCTGTGCCTGCACCTAACTGACAGATTTTAGTTGAAAGAAATCACACAAATTTACTAAGTGATTTCACTTGACAGTTTGACCACAGGTCTTAAGGACTTGTGACATCTCCTAGTCATTCAACTACATTTTGCATTTATTGCTTCTTCTGTTTCCTAGGGCAAATACTTCATACCTTTTTCTGTCTTTCATGATGGTGACTCTTCCTCTGATTACACTGAGAAAATGGAAGTAATGAGAAATAATTATTCTTCCTTCCACCAAATCTACTAACCTACCTGAACTTGTACACACATTTTTCTATTGTTCTTCCTGTTCTATTCATTTAATACACAAATGCTTATTGAATGGGTATTATATACCAGGCAATGTTATAAATTTGAAGGACAGCAAACAAAGTCCCTTCCTTTCGGGGATTACATTCTTGGGTAAAATACAAACAGTAAATCAATAAACACATGTTCAATAGAATATTAGACACAAAAGTGTTATGATGGGAAACACAGGGGATCGAAAGTGGAACTGTGGTCAGGAGGTAGGATACAATTTTAGGGGAGGTGTTCAGAGAAGACATCTCCCATTAGGTCTGAGCAGAGTTCTGAAAAACATGAAGAAGGGATGAGCTTCTTTCTAAGGCTTTATAACACCTTGTACTCTGGATCCCATCTGACTTGTCCTACTTGGAAACTTCGGTCTTAGAATTTTCACCCACATTCCTCCTGTGTTACTAATATCTCCTTTTTTTTTTTTTTTTTAACATTTATTTATTTTTGAGAGACAGAGTGAGACAGAGCATGAGCAGGGGAGGGACAGAGAGAGAAGGAGACACAGTATCTGAAACTGGCTCCAGGCTCTGAGCAAGCATTTGGCACAGAGCCTGATGCGGGGCTCGAACCCATGAGCCGTGAATTTATGACTTGAGCCGAAGTCGGATGCTCAACCGACTGAGCCACTCAGGCACCCGTGATATCTCCTTCTTTACTGGATCACGCCCATCAACATACAAACATGGTGCAATATCTGCCATTTTGTAAAAAACGCCCCTGGAGTCTACATCCCCTCACCATTCTCTTCTTGATTATAAAATTCCTCCAGTGGCACCTGGGTGGCTTAGTTGGTTAAGTGTCGGACTCTTGATTTTGGCTCAGGTCATGAACTACTGGTATGTGAGTTCAAGCCCTGCATCAGTCTGTGTGCTGGCAATGCAGAACCTGCTTGGGATTCTCTCTTTCTCTCTCTCTCTCTCTCTGCCCCTCTTCCACTTACACACACACACACACACACACACACACACACACACTTTCTCTCTCAAAAAAAAAAAAACCTCTTCCAGTTATAATATTAGCTGTCTCATTGTGAATCACTCCAATTATGTTTTCATTCCTACCAATAATTTCCATCTTTTAAGGTGCAAAGTCAAAATTTTAGCCCTCATCTTATTTGATTTCTTAGCAAAATTGAAGCAGACAATCAAAAACCCTCTGTTAAACATCATTTTCTTCTATTGCCTTCTCAGATAACCTAACCTCCACATCCTCCTCTACCCTCACTGAACTCTCCTTCTCAATTTCTAAGTGTCTAAATGTTGGAGCATCCCAGGGTTTCATGCTCAGAGCCCTTTGCCTCTGCATTGGCACACATACATTAGGTAACCTCATCCTGTCTCATTGCTTTAAAAACTATCCATATGCTACTCATGCAGATTTTATCTGCAGGGCCTCAGAGCTCCAGACTCATGAGTATCCAATTTCCTATTCAACATTTCCACTAATAGACATATCAAATTTAAATGTGTACAAAACCAAACTTGATTTCCTTGCCTAACGAGTTCAATGCTCTCCCACTCTTTCCCATCTCATTGACCCCTGGTTGCCCAGCCCCGAATGTTAAATAGTCATTATCCTGAACTCCTTTATGTATTTCTATATCCTGGCCTAGCACCAAATTCTGTGAACACTACTTTCAGATCATGTCTTCCTTTTAGCTCCTCTACAACTGCCCCCTCACCCAAACCTCTGTTGTTTCTCTCTGGGCTGGCAATAAACTTCTCCAGTAGCTGTCAGTGTGACTTGCCTACTTCCATTGCTTGTATCCAATACATTACCCAGAATGGTCTTATTAATATATAAGCCAGGCCACATCATTCCCTTCTACAAAATGCTCCAGTGACTTTCTATTATATTCAGAATAGAATCCAAAGTCCATATCATGACTCACAAGGTCCTACATGATTTGGTCCTACCCATCTCTCCAATCTCAGTTCTTAATGTTCTATTCCAACCATCTGCACCTTCCCAGTGGTCTCCACCAGGACGTGTGTTTCTAACCCAAGATCATACCTGCACCTCTCTGCCTCGGAGGCTTTTCTCCTCTATTCTCATCTACATGGCTTGCTAGCTCCTTTCATTTAGGATTTAATTTAAATGATTTCCTCTTTAGAAAGGCTTTATCTGATTATATTATTTAAAATAGCACTGCATCTCTGTCCTATTCAATCATTTTCTATCTCCTAACCTGCTTTATTTTTCTTTGTGGCATTTACTAGTATCTGATATATATTAAAATATTACATATATATGTGTATTTGTATTTACTTACTTCCTAGTTTCTTTCTGCCTTTCTTACTAGAATATAAATATCAAAGGGTAAGGAATTTGTCTTCATTTACTATTTTAACTCTAAAATCTAGGACATGGTAGTCATTAGATAAATATTAGTTTAAGTAATTGAGTAAAACTTACTTTAAGGAAAATTTAAGTGCATGGAAAAATGTATGAAATAAGGTTAATAATCAAAATGTTAATTGCTTATCAGATTCTAAGCAGTTTGCTAAGTGCTTTACAAGTATGATCTCTTTAATTCTTAGATGAACCTGAGAGCTGGGAGTATTATAGTATCCATTTCAGAGACGAAGAAGAAGAGTTTTAAAAGACTAAGAAACCTGCCTAAGTTCATATACTAGTAGGACAAAGAGCTGGAATTCTAACCTAAATACGTCTGGTTCCAAAGTCCTAGGATATCAAGTTGTAATTATATAAATGTTTATTCTTATTCATAACAGATAAAGGCCTGGTCCAATTTCAATAGTATCCATACCCTAGATAACATTCTAGATTAACACAAATTCTTGGGTAGAATAAAAATATTTCATTGAGCTGGCACAAAAGCAAGGAATTCACCAAGCACATAAAAGAAGAGGAACCAGGAACTCTGGGAGATGAACAAATGTTAAAAAGCGGGCTCCAGACGGGAATTCTCACTACACCTGAAAACTTTGAACTTCTGCTCTGACTACTGCTTGGGGTTCACAGAATGACAGATAAACCTCAGCTTCCCCAAGGTAGGGAATCCTTGCATGAAATGGGAAGTATCTCAAAACAGCTGCATTCCCTGTAAAAGGGTGAATAAGAAATGAACTGTCCCGTACAGGAGACGTACAAAATAACTTGTATAATTTCAGGCTCTGGAAGAGGAAAAATACTCTCAGTGAGAATTCGTAATCATATTATGGAAAGATTAATTTGGAATTCATGCTTTCAAGCTGAGAATTTAATTTAAATACTTTCTAGTGGGTAAGCAGTTCCAGGTAACTGGCAGCAGGAGACACAAATCTACTCTAAAGAACCAGAAGTTCAGTGCAAGCCTCAAAGGATTCTTATGGGAAAGTTAGCAACTCACATTCACAAATCACACTAAAAAAATGGCATACAAAATTCTCAAAGAACAGATGCTGACAACAGACTCTGAAAGATTTAATTTTGATTTGTCTTATGTTGAGTATAAACTATACTTAATATGTTTGTAGAAATAAAAGAGAAGATGAAAATATGAAAAGAGAACAAGCATCAACTTTTTAAAAACCAGTAGAATCTCTAAAAATTTAAAAAGGTTAATACTTGAAAATAAATTTTGGTTGATCACTTCATCAGCAGACTGAATACAATTGAACAGAGAATTGGGGAGCTGAAAGATGGAACTTCAGTCCAGAGGGTTATGGGGGGAACTGCTGAGCCACCAGGCGTTCTAGCAGGCTACATGGAAGCTGAAAACATCAGGTCTCAAGTTGCCCCAGCATGGAAGCCATCAGGACAAATGCTTCCAGATGATACTAGGCAGCTCTGAAAAACAGCCAATACCATTAGGAGTCACCAAAGGACCAGCATGGGACCAGGATGTCCTTTCCCCTAATCCCACAAGGACTCATAAGCTACATCTCTCCCTGTATACACTTGGAAACCCTATTAAGGGATAGTGATCTCTCTGAGGACTCAAGGATTTTTATCAAAATTAGATACTATTATTCAATTTTTATATAAGTAGCAAATTACACTAATATGAAATTAGGTTGAAAATTTAGCTAATTTTTATCCACAAAGTAGTTGGGAGTTGTGAATAAAACTATATGAGCTGGGAGCAAAACCACAGAGCTACATTTTCTTACTACATCTAAACATATGACATTACTCCATTTGCAGAATCTTTTATTTAAACTGGTTAAAATCCCATCTAATTCCATTCAGATCTAGTCAGTCTCATTCCTTCTTCATGTATAGTACAGATTGGAAGATAAAAATTAAAGATACAGGGAAAAATGTTTTGTCACCAATTTTGTTGCTCAAGGCACATGACTCTAATGCAAGGTTTATGCAGCACTTCTTTCGTCTGTTAAGTAATAAGTTGTTTGATTCCTTGTGCCTTGTCTAGAGACTTGGCTTCAATAAACCTTTTACGTAATTCTACAAGTTTAGCAGGGGGAAGAGAGAGCCAGAACTAAATAATGTTTCTCATTTCTGCTGCTTATGTGAAAAATTCCTGGCAACTAGAAGTCAGAGGGCAGAGCTCATTTGGGAATGGGTCTGGAGTAAAAGGCTAAGACAGTAGGGTAGTCTCAGGAATGGCCTGGTGGTCACTGTATCTTCTGTCTCAGGGCAGTGATTTCGTACGGTTATAAAGAACAACCAACTGGATAGTGAAAAGATGAGTCTTTACACCCCAAATATGCACCCATAAAAGGTGGTAGAAGGCTAGCCAATGTCTAAAGACAGATTCTGACACAGAGGTGCCAAGTCACGACCTGATGAGTGTGATCTGATGAGTGATCCATTTTGCTGACTCATTGAGGCTACCAGTTTTGCAGCCATGATTGGCTCAATGGCTGAGGGCTGATTAAGGTATGACTTGTTCCAAAAGAGTACAAAAAATTACTTCCAGCAGCAGAGAGATATGACAGGAAGGAAGGGGGTTTTCCTTCCGGCATGGCCTCAGTGGTTGTAGGCTGAGTTGGGAGGAGAAACTAGGCACGGATGTTATCAAGTTAGCTCATATATTCCACATTACTCTCATTCCTGAGTCAGGAAGGATAGCTTACTGAAGAACTCTGGCAGGTCAGACTCTTAGAACCATACTGAGGGACCCGGTGGATGTTGTCAAATCCTGCCTCTCTCCTGCAATAAGAACCTACCCCTGGCACCATGCTTTCTGCCTCAAATAGGGTATTCCTATCACCAGCTTCACCATGACTGTGAGCCCACTTCCTCAGGAAGGGACACTTTTATTTTCTGGACCAAGGACTGTCATTATTACAAGGGAGTCTGATGCTTGATTCATGTGACTTGTGTCCAGCTTGACCACTGGGATCACCTGCAGCCAGGGTTTTAACTCATCTAAAGAGCATTCTTGTCTTCACCTATATTTTCTTCTCTTCTCTATGTTCAGTTGTTGTCTCTGTTGACTTTTTAATATAACCTGTCCAAATGTGGCTCACACTCTTGTAGAATTATCTTTCCCAACTTGTGATTTTGTTGCTTGAAATTTCATCTTTACTCTGTTAAAGTCTATCTTAAATGCCACCTTTAAAAAAAACTATCTCTAAAAATGATACTAAGCAGCAATTGCACTACTAGGTGTTTACCCAAAAAATACAAAAATACTAATTCAAAGGGATACATGCACCCCAATGTTTAGAGCAGCATTATCTTAGCCAAAAGGCCCAGAAGCGATAGAGCAGCATTATCAACAATAACCAAATTATGGAAAGATGCCAAGTGTCCATCAAGTGAAGAAAGGATAAAAAAGATGTGGCACACACACACACACACACACACACACACACACACACACACTGGAATATTATTCAGCCATAAAAAAGAATGACATCTTGCCATTTGCCACTTGCCATATCCATAATATGGATGCAGCTAGAGAGTATCATGCTAAGTGAAGTAAGTCAGTCAGGAAAAGACAAATACCATGTGATTTCACTCATATGTGGAATTTAAGAAAAAACAAATGAATAAAGGTAGAAAAAAGAGAGAGAGAGAGAGAGATAAACCAAGAAACAGAATCTTAATTATAGAGAGCAAACTGATCATTACTGGGGCAGGGGGGTGGGGGGATGGGAATTAAGGAGCACACGTGCTGTGATGAGCACAGGGTGATGTATGGAAGTGTTCAATCACTAAATTGTACCCCTGAAACTAATAGTACATCGTATGTTAAATAACTGGAATTTAAATAAAAACAAAAAATTAAATGATACTAAAACGTTGATAATGTAACAAGAATATGTGTAATAAATTTGATCTAATCCATTGCAAACTGAATGTTAGATTTACTAGGCGCTATAAGGAATAAATGAACAAAATAATTAAAATCCCCAATAAGTGAAACTTTTATCTAAACTGAAAATCAGGAAGATTAGCTCCTTTTTCCTTTTTTTCTTTAGGAGGAAATATAACAATCATTTCTGAGCTTTTTTTGGTTAATGACTAACTATTGAACTTCTTAAATAGTTCTAAAAATTTATTCCTACCTCTTCATTCCTTCCATGATTATTCATTAAGATTTTGTCATTTTTTGCCTATCTTCTTACAAAATTAAAAGAAACCAAAGGGAAAGAGATCAGTTATTGGAAGCAAACTGTGTTCTGAAAAGTTTGTCATATAGAGGATATAGGAAGGAATAAGACTCAGTTCTTGTCTTAAAGGAGCTTGTAGTCTAAATGGTAGACAGATATGTAAACAAGCAATTATACTGAAGTGTGATTAGGATCACTAAAGCAATGATATGAGACAGAGCATTAGCACTGAGGAAGGAATAATTAACTTCTGTGTAGGGATGTTAGAGAATGCTTTCCAGAATTTACTCTTAACTGGCAGTTAATGGAGTAGGGCAAGGCATTCCAGGAAGAAGGAACAGCAGCAGATATCTGGCCTGCTGTGGATGAGCTGGATCTCAACTACATTCTCCAACCTGTATCTCATGCTCATTGGCCCAGGCACTATCAAAATGCTTATGGTTCCCCCGTACATTCCATGCGGTTTTATGACTTTCTACTTTTGTGTTGTTCCCTTCATTTCCTGCCTTTATCCTGGAACTAATGGCAGCTAAGGAAGATTATTGAATAAAGGAGAAGCATAGTCAAACTTTGTTTTAGAAATATTTTTAGGGCTCTATTGAGGCTGAACTGAAGGAGGAAAAAAACTATAGTTAGAGAGACTAGTTAAAATAGTACTACAATAGTCAACAAGAGCCTAATCTAAGGCAGGTGCAGTGGAAAAAAAGGACAGAATGGATATTAAAGATGTTAAAAAGGTGCACTCAAAAGTACTTGATGATTTCTTTGAATGGGATGAGTAGGGAGAAGAATTAGGATGAGGTGAGAGGAATCTATGATGCCTCTTAGGTTTCTGCCTTGAGATAATAGGTTTGGCATTGTCACCAGCCAAGGTAGGACATACAGGTGGGGCAGCACAATTGAGGGCAAGATTAATTCCATCTCAGGCAGTCTTTTGGGTAGAGATGATAGTAAGCAGCTGGATTTCAGGAGAGAGGTCTGGGCCAAGGGTTTATATTAAGAAGCATCATCAGATAAAGAGAATGCATTTTAAAAGTGGAGAAAATATGGGTGAAATTCATAGTTGACTTGTAAAGGGAAAGATACACTGGGTTCATTGCTATGGTAGAATCTTTTCTCAGAGTAGCCCAAGTGGACAGAATGCTATAGTTCCCCAAATAAAATGAGTGTCAGTTTCTCCAACTTGAGGTGACCTTTCCATGTAGGAAAGGTCCACACTCATACTGAGCCCTTAAGCACTGGTCACCATGAAAATATTATCTATGGGTGCAGGAAACCTTACTGGATGTGCCATCTGACAATATGCCTTACAGTTAAATGAATAAGGTGCTTTCCTCTCTAAGTAATTACAGTAAGACTTGCAAACGTAAGAAAGAGAACAAATTGTGAAATTATTTTGAAATAGAGAAAGGACATGGTGTACTAACAAATGTGAAAAAAAAGTGTAATAGTCTTCACAGTCTGATAAAAAGAGGTACATAAGAATGCCCATATTTCCTCAGTTTCTATCCTAGAAAGTATTTTTTAAAATAAGGTTTTACTGCCACAAATATCAGAAACTGTTTTTCTTTTCAGATTCACTTTCTTTGTATGTTAATAGTCCTGCCTAGATACAAGAATGTAATCAATGCTTTTATGACAGAAAACCAGCCAAGTGGAAATCCTTCCTTAATTCCAAAGATAAACATTGCATTCATTTACTGCCATTGTTGATTTTTCCAGACTCAGGTTATCTTTTTGATGGAAAAAACCTTGGGTTTAGTTTGCGCGGACTGTTCATGAATGTCACTTGGATTGGGTTTGGAAGGGGAGAGGCTTCTTAGAATGCTAAGAAGCCTTGTGCCCGACAGGAAGACTGGGCTCAACAATAACCAGCCCTGAGAACAACTTTCCAGAGAAGGGTGGTTCACAGTCTCAAAGGAAAGCACCCCTGACAACAGACACAGAGCTTCCAGGTCCTACACACATTTATGCTTGGGGAGATCCATGGTAAATGTTGCCTCATTCAATGGCAGAGGAGCCCGTGTATAAAAATATACATATTATCCCTTCACGGAAGCATTTCATATCATTAAGTAACCTAGAAGGAAAAAAGGGGAGTTTTGGGGAAACACAGTAAAATGTCAAATTAATACTTCTGAAGGGTTTTCCACACATTCCTCCTTTATAATGACTTGCAGCTTACAAGCGATTACAATTTCTGGGCATAGTTGATAATGATTCATAAGACAGACTCAGAAGAAGAAAAACAGTCATCCCTATGGATTCACATTCACAAGTTTATCGCATACATACATATGCATATACATATGCGTATTCTTTCACTAATAAGGGGGTGATGAAATAGTTATTGAAGAACTCCAATATTTAAGGCTCTCCTTCACAACTGGATGTGGTGGGAGAGCCATCAGTGCTCCGATAAGAAAGGTGATGACATATTTAAAAAACATTTAACTGAAACGAGTTTAAAGAAAGGATTATTTACAGTGGCATGATCAAGATTAAGGAAACCAACCAGGAATGGCAAAATGCCAAGGGACTGGAAACAGTAGGAGAGTATTATCATCATTGGGCCTGAATGAGCAAGGAGAGCAGTGTAACCAGAATATGGGGGCCCTGGAGTTGTGGGAGGCCTCCAAAAAAGGAGCTGTGCTTTAAGAGACACTGGTGAGGCAGGGAAGGAGCAGTGATGGGAGAAGGAGGGTGTCTTCATCTCTTCATTCCCAACCATCAGATCTACCGCTGGTGCTTTCCTTTGGCCCAACCCATTAGGAAGTGGAGGGCAAGAGAGTGGATGATGCATGCAGCCCAAACAGTTAGTCCTTTAAGACACCGGAGCAAAGCAGAGAAGAGATTTTGGGAGGTAAATGGTGAATAAAATCTCAGTGAGAGAGCAAACATACACAGAAGAATTAACTAATGATGCAAAGCTATAAATGGCAAACATCAGATCTAGAGAGGACAAGCAACATGAACAATAGGGCAGAGCCTAGCTTAGTAGTTTAGAGCATGGAATTTGGAAGTTGGCAGACATTCCTTCAAATCCAAGCCCTACCACCTACTACTGAATCTGTGACTATGGCAAGTTACCGAACCTCTCTGTGCCTTTGCTTCATTCAGATGTAAATAATAGTGCCTAGCATATAGACTAGTCTTATCCTGAGACTATAATGGAATTACATATATACATCTTTGGGTTTGGTACCTGGCACATAGTAATATGTGAATTTCACTCTCTAGCAATGTGAATTATTATCATCTTCATTATCAGTAGAACAACTTAGCAGAACTTACCAATGGCTATTGGGGTGAGAGAAGGATGGATAGGGTTTGGAAAGGTAAGAGAGGAACGAATTCTGGAAAGGTTTGGTGGGGCGGATTGCATGAACAAATTAAGAAGCAGGGTGTATTCATGAGGTTATATCAGGAGCATTAGATTTGGGTTTGAAGAGATAAAATGTAGGAAGGGATGGCCCTTGAGTGTCAAGTCAAAAGTTTGGCTTATATCTTGTGCACTGTGGGAAACAACCAAAAAAATTTAAGAGTACTATTTTTAGAATGTGATATGCGTGTTTATAATAGTGTGTTCATAATGTGGCAAAATTTTGGATAAAATTAGGTAGGGAAACTAGTCAGGTTTAACAGTGAATTATCAAATTCTTTGAAAAAACATGGGGAAATTAATATAAGTAAAACCACTGATTAATATCTATTAGGTACTGTAAGTACATTTATGTCTATCCTCCTAATAGTTACTGCTACCTTTATATTTTGGGGGTCTTGGGTATTGTACCCATTAAAATTTCAATGTGTTCTCACATTCAGTGATTCTATTCTTAGTAATGTTTGATCATTCATTTCCTACAACTTAAAAATTTTAAATAGAATAGTTATTGCTTGGTTCATAGAGGAAACAAGGGTTATTCATTATAAAAGCATAAAACCTTTAAGGATTTATAATCTCCAGTTACCATGTTTTTTAATAAGTTTAATGCATTTAATCCCCTCAATAATGTTATGAAGAAATTCTATTACCATTTCCATTTTGAAGGTGACAAAATTAAGGCCTATGGTATTTAAATGACTTATGCAACACACGCAATTTATAAGAACTAATAATAGAATCCAGGTTTGTACAAAGGTAGCTGCGATACATTTTTTCCCAGAAAGAAACACACAGAGTGTACAGTATCAATTACTAAAGTTTGATATCAATGACATCATTTCATCTTGAGCTACATTATATGCAATCTGTGATTCTTATTATTTATTACATTTTCAAAGTCCTTTACTATTTTAAAATTTAACATCCATGAGCATCTCTGATTGTTACCACAAAGAAATAAAGTTGAAGGAGTTTGTTAATTTGTTCAAGGTCTCCACCTAGTAGGTAGCACCGTTG
The DNA here is from genome assembly GCA_017311185.1 of Proteles cristata cristata. Taxonomy (NCBI): domain Eukaryota; kingdom Metazoa; phylum Chordata; class Mammalia; order Carnivora; family Hyaenidae; genus Proteles; species Proteles cristata. The sequence continues at coordinate 4,044,753 of JAESUZ010001232.1, forward strand.
GGACTTAAATGCAGATCTTCAAATTCTGAATTCTGTATCATTTTTATCAGGCAAAAGAAACTTGATTAAGAGCAGAAATTTTAAAAGAGGCATCCGTTAATTTATGTATTAATAATATACAAAGCACAAGTTGTATCTCTGAGAACATCTTGCATACCAATACAAAGGAAGAAATAATCTCTGCCCTTAAGGTACTCATCCCTTGGAGGGGAGACCAAAAGACAGATGCTGAATGAGTGGGGCTTAGTTATCACAGATACTAGATGAGTACTGGGAAAGGTTGCTACTCAGCTAGGAGAGGGGGAAAGAAAGATTCACTGCAGAAGTGACAGCAGTTGAATTGTGAAGAACATGTGTGTGGTGGTGGCAAAAGCAGAAAGCTTGTGCAAAGATTTGGAGGCTTAGAGCACAAGGCACTTGGAGAGGTACATGCAGCCTGACCTGGGGGAGCACAGGGTAAAGAGAGGAGGTTAAAGATCAAATCCAGGACCTTATGCTCCAGGGTAAGGAACTGGATTTTCAGCCCATATAGTAGGAGAGTGATGTGCTCAGATGTGCATTTTAACAGCCTCTCTTTGGAAGCAATCTAGAGGCTGAATTGAGGTTGGAAGAGGTCATGGGGAGGATGTGACTGGCAGATGCCCAACAGCCTGGACCTGGGTAGTCAGAGGCTCCTCACCACCTCCCTCATCCTTGGAATATATGTTCTCCCCACCATTCCCATGGTGGTGTCCATTTTCAAGGATGCAGCCTTGACAGAGTCAGGTGTTGTTGAAATCATCTGGATTATATCTATGACTGTGCCCACTTAAGATTATTAAGATAAACTTTTAAGATTCTGGCAGGCAGGTGCAGAAATCTATTTGTCTTGCAGCTGCCCAAGACAAGCCTCCTAAGTTCTCTTAACTTATTAAACCTCTCACCTATCAGTCCTAAGTGGTCTGCATCTTTCTTTGGTTTCTCTTTGTCTTCCGACTACAGGGGCCAGTTTGCAAACCAACAGTTGGAGGTTCAGACACCACATAACAGTCCTGAGGGAAAGCACTGCACAGAGATGTAGAGGATGCATGGAAGGGGAGACAGATTTAAGAGTGAGTGCGAGGTGAAATCGTCAGGGCTGTGAGACCCTCGATGCAGAAGTAAGGGAAGGAGAAGGATGTCTAGAATGGTTTCCAAACTTCTGACTTGGGCAACAGAATTTATTGGAAGTAGAAAATGCAGTGATGGTCAAGGGGAGCGGTCATGTGGGAATGTTGAGATGCGTTCTACACATTCTATGGTTGGGATGGCTGTTGAAAATTCAAGCAGAGCTGTTTCATAGAAAGTTAGACAGATGTGTTTGGAGGTAGAGAGTATTATGAACAGGTAGCAGAAGTTTAGAGGTCAGCAATACATAACTGGTGTTTAACAATAGTTCCAAATAGGGGCGCCTGGGTGGCTTAGTCGGTTAAGCGTCCGACTTTCGCTCGGGTCATGATCTCGCGGTTCGTGGGTTCGAGCCCCGCGTCGGGCTCTGTGCTGACTGCCAGCTCAGAGCCTGGAGCCTGTTTCAGTCTGTGACTCCCTCTCTCTCTGACCCTCCCCTGCTCATGCTGTCTCTCTCTCTCTCTCCTAGAAATAAATAAAACATTTAAAAAAAAAAAAAACAATAGTTCCAAATATTAGTTGATGACCATATGTTAGGCATTAATCTTTCTGGGCATGCTGAACATTTTGTTGTCTCATTTAATCACCACAAAAAAAAATTTTAAGAAGGACATTATTTTCCCCATTTTATGGGAGAGAAAACTGAGTTTCAAAGAGTTTATGATATTAGTATGGAAGTCATGAGAATGGATGAATTGGGGAGATTACTAAGAAAAGAAGGTACAGAGAACAGATTGGTGGATGGCAGAGGCAGAGGAAAGGGATTGGACAAAATGGACGAAGGTGGTCAAAGGTACAAATTTCTAGTTATAAAAAAATAAGTCCTGTAATGTATGGTGTAGTGACTATAGTTAAGAATACCATATCGTAGGGGCACCTGGGTGGCTCAGTGAGTTAAGCATCCGACTCTTGATTTTGGCTCAGGTCATGATCTCATGGTTGATGATTTTGAGCCCCATGTCAGGCTCTGCTCTGACAGTATGGAGCTTGCTTGGGATTTTCTCTCTCCCCCCTCACCCACTTTGCCCCTACCAGCTCATGCACATGTACATGTGTCCACTTTCACTCTCTCTCTCAAAATAAATAAACAAACTTAAAAAATATAATACCATACCACATAGTTGAAAGTTGCTGAAAGTAGATATTAAAAGATCCTGTCACAAGAAAAGAAACTGTAAACTATCTGTGGTGATGAATGTTAACTAGACTTTTGGTGGTAATCATTTCACAATATACACACATTATCAAATCATTATGTTGCATGCCTAAAATTAATGCAATATATATGTCAATTATATTCCAATTTAAAAAAAAAGAAGAGAACATACAGGTCAGAATATAAGAAATAACCAGAATAAATATTTATTGAATGTCTGTTATGTGCCAGGCACGATTCTAAGTGTTAGAAAATTTTCCTTGAGTGGAAGCAAATAGTTCCTTAATTTTAAAAAAGCCCCTACTTCTGAAGAATCTCTAGATATTCCTTTAATTATAATCTTTTAAAATGTACCTGATCAGAATTCAAAGTGGAAATTTGTGTTTACCTATCCCAAGTTATTGGTGAGATTTTGAAGAGCAAGAAAATGTTAGAAAATTAATGTCAATTATTTACTAGGAAAAGAAACATTTTAGATTTCAGTCAGCTGTGAAAGCCTTTTGGGGGCAAGTTAGCAGAGGATGGTTATGTAGAATCTGGCATTTGAGCTTTTTCTCTACGCTCCATTAACTTGTCTCTACTCTTCATTAGCTTTTTTGTCCCTAGTCATCATTCACTTTTTCATTTACTAAGTAATCCACTTAGTAAATTCTCAATAGGGTGTTAGTATAGAGTGAAATTATAACTGTGATAATACATCATTTGGTACAAGGTAAACACAAAACTGAAGATAAATATTGCTAGAACCTACCTGAATCATATGTAGACTTATATGGCATTCAATATAGATTTCTTGATTCACAATAATAGTAGATATCACTTATGGAGGGCTAACCATATGTCAGATTCAGGAACAAGACTGTTATAAACATTATTTATTTGCTGCATGATCGATGATTCTTGGCCCCAAATCATGCTTTAAAAATTGTTATTATTTAACATGATGATCTGGAGTCTCATAATGGTTAAATAACTTGCCCAAAGTCATATAACTAATAGGTGGAATCTAAAGAAATGATGATCCAGTTCCTTTCCAGGTCTTCTCAGAGACTGAAATCATTAGTAGGTGGGTCAAAGAAAGTCCATCACAACTTTATCTAAAATCACTTGCCTGTTCTGCCCACACCTTATACTTTTCAGCACAAGGACTTTGTATACGTGCCTTATTCTTTTCACTTCTTGACAAAGACATTTCTGTCATCTTCCTCACCATCATCCTCATCATTCTCAAAATATGAATGGCATGGGCAAGGCACGGCTGAACCAAACAGGAGACAACCAGACATGGCTACGTTTCTCACAAACTTATAACCTAAGAGGATATAAGAATTACTCAGACTGTCCACTTGTCTCTGCGTAGTTAACAAGTCGAACATTGTGCAATAGGAAGAAAGTATGTCCTAGCATACAAATTGAGGGGGAAAGTGAATTCAGAGGAAATGACAATGCTGGCTTAGCTAAGGGAACAGTCAATTCTTCTAAGCAGTTAGTATAAAGGATTTTGTGGAAGTGATGGAATTTCAGGAAATATATGATAATTTCATATTTCAATGTATGAATCATTGTTGACTGGCTTCCACAGGATTTGTATGCCAATATGACGCTAGCTTTTAAAACAAACAAACAAACAAAACCCATTATGGCTATCTGTGGTTTCCCCAGGGTAGTAAGTTGACTACTCTGGTTTTTATAATGTTCACTGAAATAGGTTATCTGGGTTATAATATTACAGCAGTGTATTAGATAAAATATTTCTGGTCAAATATAAAGCACTTAATTTCAGCATTTGCTATGTTTCTATTAAACACTGCATTTCCTTTGTCCTTTATTTAATAGTGAAAACAGTTTAGATGGAATATATTATCATGGGAAATATTACCCATTACAATGATTAAGATGGTTAGCTTTTCTTGAAACCAGTGCTTTTCCTCTGAATTGCTAAAGGAGCTTTGCAAATATTTGTGATCTAGAAAACAATGTATATTATGCTTTTAGCTTTGTTACTACAAATAAACTCAATTTTAAATATTCATACAGAGTCAAAACTATGAGCTTGACATTTCCTTTTTTCAATACTCAGATATTTGTTTTGGAATTAATTAGAGAGTTTTTCTATATTAGATTAGGAGGAGAAAACAGAACCCCAAATACAACCCAAACTAATAATGCCATTAAATGTCTTTGTGGACTCACACTCAACCATTGTGTGATTATAAAACTGTTTTTAATATTATATATGTGTATATACTATATTATATGTATGTTTCTAATATATATAAATGTAGCTATAGATATGGCCTTATACTTTCTTCATACAGCTACATAAAATTACTCTGAGAATTAAATGATATAAGATATTAAACATAACAATAGCAGCAAGAATTATTTTATCATCATTATTACGCTTCCTTATCTGAGGACTGATTTTCAGCAACTGCCTTTCATAGGTGAGAAACCTGCAAAGTCACTTATTAGTATAATGTTTATACTTCTTGGTTCATTACAATCATCTGTTGTTTTTAACTGAAATGTTAAATTTATTCCATCTTCAATAATGTGCTTACATTTCACAAGTATGAGTGAATTTTATTCTTTGGCAGCTCCTAGCAGAAATTCACTCAATATGTTCATACTTAGTTGTTGTAATCATGGCAAAGGATCTTCTTAAAATTAAGAAGTTATTATCCTGCCTAATGTATCTATAGCAGGACACTAATAATTAACAATTCTTTTTAAAAAAAAACAATTCTTGACCTTTTATGACATTCATCCTCATTGGTCACTGGCCTTCAGCAACAGATTCAAATATAACAACAGATTCACTAGTCATTTGTACTAGGATTGATAATACAGAATCATTTAAGCATTCAAGTCTTTTCAAATTTTAAATTTTTGAATCTCTAAGACTGCTTTTCTATTTTAATTGATGTGCTGCATAATTTCTCAGCAAATGAGTGATGGAATATTATGAACGGAATTGACTGTATCTTAGTGTCTTGAAAAATTTTCTTCTTAGACACATTGGCTGTGATTTTTAGTGAAAATGATGTGAAGAGTTTCTCAAGGATTCAAAATCTAATGAAATACGACCATCTAAAGAGCCTTTAGATTCCTTTTCGAGGCGGTATCTATAGCAAGATGTTCTCTCCACGATGATATAGGTGATTTCCCAGATATTGTTTCAGACTATAGTAAAGTAGGGATAAGATCATTCCCATTCCTTCAAAATATTCAGCCCCAAAGGGCTGTTCTGAAGAACTGAAGTGACTGAGTTCACTTTGCACAAAGGGCAGGGAGTGGTGCTATGGATACATTACAAGACAGTTCTTCCTGGGAAAGTCACCTAGAATTAAAATGAAAGGAAATAAACCATGTCACAACTTGAATGTACTGTAATCAGAGTTTCCAAGTAAGAAATGCTTGGCTACCAGACAACTGAATGAGACTCAGACTTTCAATAGCCTACTTGAATGGTTTCTCTGAAGAGCTGTACACTCACACTCTCGTCAATACTTAAAAAATATTAGTGGCAGGGCGCCTGGGTGGCTCAGTTGATTGCATTTAACTCTTAATTTTGGCTCAGGGCATGTCCCAGGGTTGTGAGATTGAGCCCTATGTTGGGTTCTGAGCTGAGCATGGAGCCTGCTTATTTTTCTCTCCCTCTCCCTCTGCCCCTCCGCCACTCGCGTGTGTGTCTGTGCACGCGTGTGCGTGTGCGCTCTGTCTCTCTCTCTCTCTCTCTCAAAAAAAACTCTCCAATAAAAAAACTTTTAGTGGCAACTTACTTTGGGGAAAAATTGATCCCATCAAGTTATATTTTCTCTTAAGAAACTATAAGAAGATTGAATGTCTCCACATTTGGTAATACTAAATGGTGACAGAATTAACAGTATATTATTGTTCATTAAAGATTTGATGTTATTCTGAACTAATTTTGTCACACTGGAATAGTAATGAGGAAAGAGATTATATAGTTATACAAAGTTAAAGGTTTTTGAATTCATACATTGTTGCATTTGAACACTCTATTGCTATAACTTCTCTATTAAAATGTCAGTGCAACATGAAAAACTTTTTTCCTAAAAAAATAAAACATGGGATGTAAGGGCATGTTCTCAGTAGAAAAATGATCAGGTAAATTCAATATCATGCAAACACATGAGAGTGGAGAATTTGATGGAAGTTTAAAATCTTGCAACCCAGAAAGGCTAGCAGACAGACTCCATAAATGGTGCTGCCCTTGAATGGTCAAAGTTGTATGTGTGCTGATGTGTCAGATATGATGGACCAGATATGATTCCAGGAAAATATCTATTCCACCAGCTACTCAGCTACCTCCACAACCTACCCTGCCCTCAAGAAGTATTTAATTTCCTCCATTTTTAATCTAGAAAAGGCTGTGAAGAATGGTAAGACTCACTGGAATATTGAAGTTTTGGTCCCAAATCTGCAATTGATAAAATTATTTACATTTGATAGAAATAGATCTCATGTAATGTATCTTTTCCATTCTTCCCATGTACCATATATAGATCAAATCAATGCTTGATTCATTCTAAGCCACAGGTACCGAGCTTTCAAGATTCAGCTTAGATATCAGCCCCTTGGGTAATTCTTTTCTTAATAACTCTGATTTGGCTAACTGCACCTTCTATTTACCTTAACATAACACTCTTGTTCTCTCTGTATTTTGGTTATATTTTATTTGCTTGCCTTGGTTCGAGACTGCAAGTTTACTGAGGACAGTGATTCCCACTATTAACCACTTTCTCTCTAGCACCAGAGGAAGACTGTCACAGAGCAGGTCCTCAAAACATACTGATACAAGAACTGATATAAGCCAACCATAAAGCTGGATCATTTGCATTAAGGTTATTTTTTCCAGATAAATAGCATTAAAAATGACTCTGAATACTGAAAAAGCCAGAACGAAAATTCATTTGATCGTGTTTCTTTTTTTAATGTTTTTAAATGTTTATTTATTTTGGAAGGAGAGAGAGAGAGACAGAGCGTGAATGGCAGAGGGAGAGGGAAACAGAATCTAAAGCAGGTTCCAGGCTCTAAGCTGTCAGCACAGAGCCCAAAGCAGGGCTTGATCTCATGAGCTGTGAGATCATGATCTGAGCTGAAGTTGGACACTTAACTGACTGAGCCACCCAGGAAACCCTGATCTTGTTTCTTAAAAGCTTGGAAAATCATCAAGGAAAACAAGGGCTCATCTACCTACTTTCTAAGGTACTTTTGATACCAAAGAATTTATCATCGTGTGAACTCATGTCCTTAAAAAGACTTGCCTCGGGTGGCTAATAGGAAGGTGTGCTTCCAACAGCTATTTTAAATCCCTGAAGTAAGAGGAATATTGTCACAGAAAGAGTAAGTGCCCAATTAGATGACACTAATCTTGGCAAAATATTTCCTGGGGGATAGGTTCAAATCTGAATACTAAAACCTCTGCTATTTTATTGTCTGATAGCCAAAGCTTGTGAACATAAATTTAAAAGGCAAATATGCTATGATATGAGGTAGAATTACACCTGAGGTGATGTGGAGAGGCAGTATTATTCACTGAAAAGTAGTCAGTCTTGGAGGCAAACCATTCTGGGTTCAAACCCCAGCTCCATCCATTAACTGCTTGAACTCTTTAAAAAAGGTACTATATTTTTTTAAATTCCTAAGTTTCTTCATCTGTAGAGTAGGAAAAATAGTACCAGTTTTGTGGGGCAAAACAAAACCAGAACAAAAACTATAAACAGGCCTTGACACAGTATATCTTCAATAAATATTACTTATTATCACTTTGCTTTAGCCCATTTGTTCTGTTAATTACCACTAAGGATTCAGGCACATATCTTTTTTTTTTTTTTTTTTTTTTTTTACAAATAGTTTATTGTCAAATTAGTTTCCAAATAACACTCAGTGCTCATCCCCACAAGTGCCCTCCTCCATGCCCATCCGCCCTCCCCCCCACATCCATCAGTCCTCAGTTTTTGTCAGCATTCAAGAGTCTCTCATGGTTTGCCTCTCTCCCTTTCCCCCACCATTTCCGCCCTTCTTCTCCCCCTTGGTCCTCAGCTAAGCTCCTCCTAATCCTCCTATATGTGCAAACATATGATATTTGTCCTTCTCTGCCTGACTTATTTCGCTTAGCATAACACCCTCAAGGTCCATCCATGTTGCTACACATGGCCAGATTTCATTGTTTCTCATTGCCATGTAGTATTCCATGGTATAGATAAACCACATCTTCTTGACCCATTCGTCTGTTGATGGACACTTAGGCTCTTTCCATGTTTTAGCTATTGTGGAAAGTGCTGCCACGAACACTGGGGTACATGTGCTCCTATGCATCAGCATTTCTGTATCCCTTGGGTAAATTCCTAGCAGTGCTATTGCTGGGTCCTAGGGGAGTTCTATTGTGAGTTTCCTGAGGAACCTCCACACTGTTTTCCAGAGGGGCTGTACCAGTTAACATTCCCACCAACAGTGTAGGAGGGTGCCCGTTTCTCCACATCCTCGCCAGCATCTAGAGTTCTCTGATTTGCTCATTTTACCCACTCTGACTGGCATGAGGTGGTATCTCAGTGTGGTTTTGATTTGTATTTCCCTGATGAGGAGCGATGCTGAGCATCGTTTCATGTGTCTGTTGGCCATCTGGATGTCCTCTTTGGAGAAGTGTCTGTTCATATCTTGAGGCGCATATCTTAAACACTCTCTTTTAGATCTTAGTGTGAGAAGTATAGTTAAAATGATACATATATGATTAGAAGGATGATTATAAGACTTTTTAGGGTACCATGATAGTATGAAGGCTTAAGTATAAAGTGTTATTAAATATTAACTTGGAAAATATTTTTTAAACTCAAAGAATAGAGAATGAAAATTGGCCATGACAGAGGCCTGGGAAAGGGACCAAGTTGTTATGAGTCTATGTACTATACATTCCTCTTTTAGAAACATGGATAACTTATCATTACAAATTAAAGGAAAGCCATATTTAACAGTGCATTCCAAAATAATTTAAAATACAGACTTTAGTCTGGATGCCATATAACCAAAATAATACATATCAGAAGCTCCCTAGACATCATGTGTCTGCTCAGTAACTAGTGACCTTGCCTGTACTGTTGGGAATCCTGCCTGTTTGCTTTAACCAGTGATTCCCAAATTTGTGTGCTTCTTTCCTATTTCAGCTAATGGGTAGCAGTATCTTAGCTCCTGTGTTTCTGGTAGTTCTGGACCATGGCTCAAAAATGTACTAAGGTATAAAACAAAAACTGAATTCTATCTCAGGCACATTATGAGAAAGAGAGACCGCATCCAAATGTCACATGGAGATCTTTAGAGAGATAAAGCTCAGGATGGTAAAATTTGATGTCAGAGGAGCCCATCTTCTGACTTGTGAACACGAACTTGTGCTATAACAAAAAAGTCACCCAATTTTTCTCTTATAATTTCCTCTTTTAAAATAACGAAAATAATAACTATTTCACATGCAAGTTTTCTGTTGAAGAGATGCTTTCACACCCATGATTTCATTTCTTTCTCCCTATTTCTTTCTCCCCATTTCCATGAGACAGAATAAGGATTATTCCCACCCAATATTTTCTTTATTTTCAAAAACATTTATTCACGTATGAAAGACAGAGTGTGAGTGGAGGAGGGGCAGAGAGAGATGGAGACACAGAATCTGAAGCAGGCTCCAGGCTCTGAGCTTTCGGCACAGAGCCCGATGCAGGGCTCAGACTCATGAGAGGTGAGATCATGACCTGAGCCGAAGTCAGACACCTAACGACTGAGCCACCCAGGCGCCCCTCCCACCCCATATTTTATAGATGAGGACTTATGATTTGTCGAAGTGACACCTATAAAACTGAAAAGACAAAAATGTAGCCTGAACCCCTTCTGAGTTAGATGTTGAGTCCTTCTCCCTGATGACTGATAGTCTCCAAAGTGTATTCCACTGAATACTAGCTTTATGTAATGCTATGGATAAACAGTACCATTATCAGAGAAGACAGAGACCATTATATTAAAGAAAATTCAATAGTTTATCACATTCCCCTGTGTGTGTTGTCAAGAGGAAAGAAAGAAAAATGTATCTTATTTTCTAAACTTATTTGACCAGCTGCAACTAGTCAGCTAAGATGAATACGTATAAGGGAAATTGCCTTATACCATGCCTATTGAAGAGTATGGATGTTTCAGCAATGTTTAATAGTTCAAAATCCTGATTTAGCCCCTGGCTCTCTGCTCAGCAGTCAGCTGCCATATTGTACCCCAAATCCCCCTGACGGTGAAGAGTCCTGATGAGTTCACACTTTCACAAAGACCCAAGAAAGTGGAGAAACTTATTTTAATTTTAAAATATTATAATTAGGAGAAAATAATCTAGTTTTGACCATATGCATCATTTAAAACGGTGTCTTGCTTTAGCCTTTAGTACAGAAGTCAAAATAAGCCATCCCTTATGTTTTTGAGTTGTACTGAATCCGTTTGGGGAGCTTTTGGGGGCATTTTGGAAAAGGGAGATGGATGTCACCATGTGGAAATAATAGTGTTTTTGGAAAATTAATTAAAGGAATATTATTTTGTGTTATGTGCACTCATTCCCAGAGGACCTATTCAGAAAAATGCAAAAGAAAACCTTCCCACCATTGGTGAAGCGAATGAAAGATGCTGTTTTCACTGGCTTACAAAATAATCCCCCAAATATTTAGCAACAGTATTTTTATTTCTCTCATTTCAAATGCTTCATAGGGATAAAAGACTGAATTTACAAGTGGAAAATAGCCATATATACAATTTCAAGCATCCAAATTGAAAACTGGTAGCATCCCACGTTTTTAATGAATAACATTGGTGCCACATTCACATTCACTCATATGGGATTAATGCTGGCGAACGTGCTATAATCCCATTCCAAACAGGACTGCCAGACAAAGGAAAGGCCACAGAGACAGATGCAGTAGATAGGTTTCTGTGATTATAGTTTGAACCTAAAATAATTAAAACACAAAGCTGATGTAAAGGAACTGTGAATATAAGGCTGTGCCCATATCCTAAAAGATGACAGCCTACCTGAAAGGATATGAACTCCCCAATGACAGGGCTGGAAATGGTTTCAGCTACTTCACTGGATACCCAGATGGTCCTGGGTCTGAATCCCCATCCTGCCACTTACTAGCTTTGTGACCTTTGGCATGACTCTTAAGGTTTTTCTCAGCCTCTGTTGCTTGTTTGTAGGATGTAGATAATCATGCCCATTTCCCAGAGGTGAAGTGAGGATGAAATGTCATTGTATGTAAATGTTCTGACAAGATCTAATAACCCAATCACTATTCTCTTTACCTGCAACAAAAATGGGGGAGGGGAGAGGGAGGCTGAGAATTTGAGAAACTTTGTAAGAGAGACAAATCTGCCCTGTGTGGTAGAGCCAGGATCCCTGGAAATGGTCTGAGAAACGGTGTCGTCTATTTTATCTCTTTCTAGACTATTATCCCCACGCTCACCATAAGGAGGATCTACCAAGAAGTGCGCAAAAGAGATCTGTGGCCTACTTCTAAGATTTGGACATTTATAAGTTTACTTGATATTCCCGGTGAAATGGCTGAAAAACAGAACAATGAGAAAGCACTCTCAGTCTGAAAAAGCAGAGGTTGTGAAGGGATTTTGTAAAATCATCCAAACTGTGGGGGGAAAGAACATAGATTTGTTTATAAAATCTGACTTAATAGGAGGGGGGAAATAACCCATAAAACTCCAGAGACAGAAACTGAGCTCCAACCAGAACACATTCACAGTGAATAGTCTACATATTCTTGTTAACCTCAAAAGATAGTTTGGACTGAAATATAAATCACTTCATAAATAATTAGCTAAACTCACGGATGATGGATCCTAACGTTCTTCTGAGAGAGATCGGAGCGCTTGTGGTTTATCTAGAATCTTCTGAGGTCAGGATGATAATGGAAAGCACCACCCACAGAACATCTCTGGCCCAGCAGGGTATTAATTTTGTTATTTTAAAATTTTAAGGCTTTTACTTGAAGGAGAGTTTTTGGACCGTTTTCAAGTATAGTTTTGCTGTTGTTTTAAGATGAGCAGGTTATCAGAAAGACGGTCTTGTGTTTGGCTATGTTCTGGCCCTTTCGCTTTCTGTACACACGCTGGGTTAGAGACAAGTTACTCAAGTTCTCAGCCAAGAAACTGTAGTTCGGCTTCTCCTCAGCAAGCTTGGAGTAGAGCGAACAGTGCGTGACAGGGAACATTCATCACCCGTGCTCATGTATCATGGACAGAGCTTGGGGTAGCAATTTATTGGGCATTAGCCTACTTATTAACTGATGTTAGCCTAATTTTTAAGACACTTCCTAGTGACTGGAGACACCTGAAGCTTGGAAGTGAGACAATGAATTCATTTAAGAACAGAGATAAAGTAAACAACTTTTCTCCTGAAGACCTCTGAATTGCTCCAGAGTATTCCCAAAACAAGTTGGGATTTGCTTTGGACTAACTGTATCACAGTGCACAATCGTTCTTCTTTGGATTTTTTGTTTTGTTCTGTTTTTGGTTTTTTGGTTACATTATGCTTTTGACTGAATGGTAAATACCAGCCTTTAATACGGAAACCACCATGATAATACATGAGTGACATTTCTCACGTGATTGGTTCTGTGGTCTGATCCCCCTGAAGGCTGGCCTGGGAAAGCTGGAAGGCGATTGTTCACTCCCCCACTCTATTTATATACAGCTATTGAAAGTTAAAGCCTTTCTCCAGGGCTTGGCCTCTTTAATTGGAGTGCAAAACACAATTCCCATTAAGATACCACTTGAAGCAAGGAAACCGTGTTCATATCCTGTGAGCCAATGTGGATTTTTCCACTGATGCCCATTTAAATGTCTCAGTTCCTGAACGCAAGAATAGGGGTGTCAGAAGCTTAGCATTTCCAGGATTTGGGATAGGGGAATCCTGTGAGCACTGTCTCATAACTTGAGAAAATTTGTCTATTCTGAGAAACTCATAGTTATTTATCCTTATAATAATTACTCATTTCTAATTTGAGAAAGAGTCATTTGGGAGGCAAGAGTCTTGCTGCAGTGATTCATTTCTTTCTTTCATGGGGATTAATTACACTATTGGACAAAGCACAATGTGAGTTGCATCATTTTACACTACAAATGAGACAAATATGAGATATTAAGGAATGGACATTTTCCAAAGTCTAATTCTGCTTTCTGTCAACAGCAGGACTAACTTTAAGGGTGTTCTTTTTTTTGCTCTCCTTTTTTTCCCCTTAAGTATCTCCAAATCTAATGTCATGTGTAAGGAGCTCTCAGAAATAGAACCAGTACAGAAAACATGTGGTACCACCTCCTGTTTCTAATTCACAGAGGACCCTTAAATGGTGGTCCTTTGAGGCTGGCCTTGGTACGAATTGTGGGAACAAGGCTTAGGGACAGGGACTATCCCTGAGTAAAGAAGCTCAGACCATCTGTGCGTGAACACACAGGACACATGGTGATCAGGTAGAACCCAGACACTGAACCGGCAGAAATGAAGACAGCTTTATGAAAAGGGGAGTAAGCTTATGAGACAAAGGTGTGCATGTATGTGTATAAAATTAGGGACCTGAAGCATTGGAAGCTAGATGGGAGATGTAGAATAATAATACTGAGAGGAACCAAGAAAATATAAAGACGTAAATGTAAACACAAAGTTGCAGAATTAGAAGACAAATGCCTTCAATGAGTACAGTTTATTTTTCTAGAGCTCAAAGCACTTTAAATCCCCTTTGGTTATTGCAAGAAATCCTGGGAGTTGAGTGGACAGAATTATTATATCCCTTTTGGTCACCAGTAGCAACTTGTATTGGCTTAGGAAGAAGAAATTTTTCAGGGGTGCTAGTGCTTGGATGGATGTTAAGAAATAAAAGTTTTTATCCTGGTCCTATCATTAGATAAGTCATTTGACTTGCTGGGCCTCATTTTTCTCATCTGGAAAATAGGTTAATAAATTCTAAATTTCCTTCTATTAGTGAGATAATCCACATACAATTACTATTTTAATTTTTTTATGTTTATATGTTTTGTGAGAGACAGAGAGCAAGACAGAGAGAGAAGACACAGAATCCAAAGCAGGCTTCAGGCTCTGAGCTCTTGGCATAAAGCCTGTTGTGGGGCTTGAACTCACAGACCTCAAGATCATGACCTGAGCCAGAATTAGAAGCTCAACTGACTGAGCCACCCAAGCGCCCCTAAAATTATACTTTAAAAGAGCATTTTTGATTTCTGTTCACGTAAAAATGAATGTCTACTCGTTCTTCTGATTCACTTTAATTTCTATACGTTTCCTTTAGAACGTATAGAAGGTTTCTATTTGTTTTCAAAAAAGCAGGCCTCCATTTAAAAGACAAGATATTTTGAAAATGAAGCAAACAGAAATATGTGGATTTCGGATTACAAATTGGCATTTTTTCTGTTATCTGATGGTTTTGTTACTTTGTTTCCAAAATTTGCATTAAAAATTTTTTTTAATGTTTTATTTATTTCTGAAAGAGAGAGAGAGAGAGACAGCATGAGCAAGGGAGGGTCAGAGAGAGAGGGAGACACAGAATCTGAAACAGGCTCCAGGCTCTGAGCTGGCTGTCAGCACAGATCCCGACGTGGGGCTCAAACCCATGAACCGTGAGATCATGACCTGAGCCGAAGTCAAATGCTTAACCGACTGAGCCACCCAGGTGCCCCCAAAATTTGCATTTATATCTAATTCCTTTGCATTACTATATTTCTTCCTGTTCAGGAAAGATAATTTGTTTTCTTTTTCTTGAGTTACAGAAGGAAGAAAGGAAGGAAGGAAAGAACTATGGAAAATTTTAGGATGTCTATTGTTAGAATTTTACATGTCAATATCATTCTATCACAATTACGTTACAGCAATAAAACAAATGACAGTGTTTCTTTTGGGGTGTGTGCATGGGAGGATGTTACTTTACCCCCAAACAGAAACACACAGGTGTGTAGATTTCCTAACCGCTCTCTCCTTTACTAAAAGCAGAGCCCCATGCAAGTCTACAGTTCTTGTTTCCACTTCCTCACTTCCAATGAACTCCTCACCCTACTTGCAAGCTGACCCCACCCTACTACTGAAACTATCCATATCAAAGTACCCAATAACCTACCTCGTTCACTCTCTATAGCAATTGACACTATCAACCATGTTTTCCTTTCTGAAATTCACTCCATCCTAAAACCCCATGACCCCAATCCTGCCTGTCCTTTGTTTTCTCTACTTCTTGGTCATCTATTAGAATTCCTCATTGTCTGCCCAGCCCTTAAATGTCTGTGTTTACCAAGACTGTTTCCCTGATTTTTTTTTTTTTTCTCACTTGCTCTTGCTGGGGGATTTCCCTCATACAATGTTTTTTATCTCAAGTCTAGATCTTTTCTCTGAAGCTCCAGGCCAATGTGTCCAGCTTCCAGAATTCTCTACCCACAGGCATCTTACATGCAAATGTTCAAATTCCAACTATCTTTTACCAAAACTTACTCTTCTTCCCGCAATTTCTAATTCAATGCCCCACCAGCTACCCCATCATCCAACTTAATCTGGAACCAACTTCTCAATCCTCAATTCTGTTAAAAAACCCAGCCCCTCGTCAAGGTTCAGGACTTGGCCATTTCTCACTTACTGAGAAGGGCTCCTATTTTTAACTCTGATTCCAGTCTTTTCTGTGACCAATTCTTCACCATGCAGCCAGAAAGATTCTTCTAAAACTAATCATCTAACAGTGTCATTCCGCGGCTTCAGTCCTACGGCTTGAAAGCTTTATTTCACTTCGCGTTAAAATCTAAACTTTTTGTCCTGACTTTCTAGTACCTTATTACCTCCCTCTTGTCTATCTCTTCAGTTTGTCTTCCGCATAAACTCTGCTCACCAACCTGTATTAATCATGAAGCAGCCATGCTCTTTCAAAGGCTGTGTTTTACAAGTGTTCTTTACTGACCATAGAGTGTGTTTTCTTCTCAGCGTGGTGGGTGGATTACCTACTAACTTTGACCTGTCTGACAACAAATTGCTGGAGAGGAGGCCTGGGTCTTAACACCCCCCACCCAGTGCTCCAAGCAGTTCTGAATAAAACAAGACTCGATACAGGAGCTGATATCTAGCTTTTAAATTTCAACTGGCTTGGGGGCACCTGGGTGGCTCAGTCGGTTAAGCGTCCGACTTTGGCTCAGGTCATGATCTCGCGGTTTGTGGGTTAGAGTCCTGCATAGGGCTCTGTGCTGACAGGTCAGAGCCTGGAGCCTGTTTCAGATTCTGTGTCTCCCTCTCTCTCTGCCCCTCCCTTGCTCATGCGCTCTCTCTCTCTCTCTCTCAGAAATAAATAAAACATTAAAAAAATTCAACTGGTTTGTAGAAGTTATTTCAAAATTGATTAAAACATGCTCTATTTCCTCTTCTGCTCTTAGTTTTATTAAATTAGATAGTTACAGCTTTGCTTTTCTGATAAAAATTAAATTTTCATTTATTCCCATGTCAAGTTCCTAACAGACATACTCAAATTGTCTCCTCCAAGGACCATCTATAAATTCTTTTACAAGATCCTAACCAATAATCATTAATTGTTCAATACATTTTTCTTTACTATTCTTACGATCGTATAAAAACGTAGCCACTGGCTATTAACTAAGGAAAAGGCAAATTATAAATTGTCACATAAAAAGTCTACGTGTAGATTTTCTTCCAGGAGAAATAGATACTTAAAATCCTTCTGCCTTGTTTGGTAACAAACGCTGCTTCTCAGTTTATTTTATGGACAATGAACAAAACCTATGCTACCTGATGGTTTCTGCTCACTTATTAGAGTGCCTCCCCTTTTCTCTGCAAGCTATGTGAGGGAGGCACCCTGCCTGTTGTTAAGACACTGTATCTCCAGCACCAAGACGTAGCCACAGTTGGCTCTTAATAATAATTTTTAAATGAATGTTGAAATATTTAGTTTTTGTTTTATGTGCTGCCTTGTAAAAGTCAACGTTAAGCTGCCAAAGAGGAGAGAAAATGTCACACAAGGTCATAAAAATTGCATTGGGCCAACTTTTCATCATGAAATGGCAAAAGAGTTTTGTTTCTTACCGCTGCACCATTTCTTGTCATTCTAAACCCAACTCTTCTATGCAACTAGTTGAAAGTTTAACAATTCAAGGTAAACTTTTGGTCAGTCATAGGCAGTCCACTAATGAATCTGGGATGAGTTGATTAATGATTAAACTTAGCAAGTATCCCTGTGGGAAACAAGGGATAACAAAGTAGATCTCTATGTCTGAGAGGCAAAGACATACTTTGCAAGAATTACTCCACCTATCACCACATGGACATTGCGTTTAGAAGAAGTATCCATGAATTCAAACAGATTTTCAACAATAAACTCTCCCAGTATCATAAAATAAGTTTTCCTTCTGCAGTTTCTTAGTGACCATTCATCAGGAAGTTGTACCACATCAAGGGATGCCCATAATAGACTCAACAGTCTCCATATAATATCATTTAGGCAAGCCATTGTTTTCACATTTATGGTTGATAAAAAAAAAAAAAAAAAAAGAGAGTCTTTTCAAAGTATGTGCATCTGGTTAGGAGAGAATAGGATAAACCCAGACTTACAAAGAGTGACATTTTTGTTTCCTGATTCAGCACAAAGAGAGCCAGAATCTGCAAGGTCTGAGTTTTCCTTGGAGTGGGACCCTAGACTCCAAGCCCTGATCCAGACACGGATATTGCAAAAGCACAATGAGATATCCTGCTAAGGTGGCAATGAGGTCAAAATAGAGTCCATCTTTCTGGGAAATGTCACTCCATTTTGTAATAAATCTGGAATGACTTCCTACCCAGGATGCTATCAATGAGGAAAAGCATAGACTTTCTAGTTTTCCAAATGCAAGGAGAAGAAAACAAGCTAGATAACTGTTTATAAAAATGAATCCACTGAAAAGGGGGTTCTGTTGACACCAAACATTTATTTTATTCTGTCTGTTATTTTACTTAGTGTGGGAACAGAACACATTTAAAGTTGGCCAAACATGGTAAGTATTAGTCTGCAGAGTTCTTGAATCCTGTGTTGACCGTGCTCTAGCTCAACCTTTTCTCTTCTGTTCCCAAATGGATTAACAGCAGGCTGACAAAGCAAGGGCAAACTAAAAAAAAAGCAAGGGCAAACTAAATAGCATAAATACTAGCACACTCGGTTTGCCTCTTACATGACACCATCTCCTTTTTCTAATTCTGCTGTCTAAATTCTAACTAATCTCAAAAGCCAATTCCTCTCCAACTCAATTAGATGTCACCTCCAGTACCTTGTACCCTCAGAAACACACAATTCTTCTGCCTTATATGACTATCATGTGTGCATTTAC
The DNA here is from genome assembly GCA_017311185.1 of Proteles cristata cristata. NCBI lineage: Eukaryota > Metazoa > Chordata > Mammalia > Carnivora > Hyaenidae > Proteles > Proteles cristata. The sequence continues at coordinate 4,063,462 of JAESUZ010001232.1, forward strand.
CTTTTGAGCTCCAGGCAAACAACCTTGCTTATCTCTGCAATACCCCGTGTAATTCCTTGCCAGTGGAATCAAACATAACTTTGAGCAATTGTCCCTTTACTTTTTTAAATCTATAAGCATTTGATACTATAATTGCTATAAATCATATGAACCCGTTATAGTGAAACATGATATCCTTAAAGCGATTTACATAAATGAGGAAACTTAACATGAAAATGGCATCATTATCCTCTTTTCTCTTTTTACCTTTTTGGCTCCTAGTGTCCACAAGAAGCATTTCTGCTAATGATCTTTCCTGCTACTGTGCACTGTTGAAATGTAATGGTCACTAGCGATTCTCATGTAAGTCTAGTATCTTCCTCACACATCTCAGGTTCTCTTTATTTCAAATTCCTCTGCTGTTGCTCCCGTAGGCATTTCACTCACACGTTTCATTCACAGCCACATTTTTCATTTGGTTTGTTCTCTGCTTCCAAATATGCAAGGACTCCTGCCTCTTAATTCAGAGGTAAATATTTGGAGAATGAGCATTGACTATTCTGAAACAGGAGACCCAGGTTAGTGGTGATACATACGCAGCAAGGAAACAGAAACAGACAGTATTCAAGGAAATGAACCCACGAACCCCGGGATCTGATGTAAGAAGAGCTAAAATTATGAGAGGCGTGTTAGAAGAAGTGTCATAATCCATATGCCTTCAGCCATGAAACTTCCTGGAGTTCTTGCTGCAGAAGGGCTTCCGTGCAGCAATAGCAGTGGGTCCTGGGAGAAAGAGCTGCCAGCAGAGGGGCCAGCCTCTAAGACGGGTAGCCAGTGGAACCCTCCTTCAGCAGTTACGGGCTAAACTCAGTCAGAAGGCAGCCTAGAATCTATGGTTAAAAGTCAAGTTTAGTAATTAGAAAGGTCAAGGCTGCAGGAATCTGTGGGTGGGGGTGGTGCTTACTTTCCGTCAGGGAGAGATCTTTCTGTGCTAAAAGGAAGCCCCTGAACAGCAACTGCCTGAAGGTTCAGAGACCCTTTAGTACAATAGAAGACTAGAGTGTAAATTAGGAGCCAAAATACGAATCCACCCACACAAACCAAGGGATTGGTGCTGGAAGACCAAGGGAAGCTTGGCTTAGTGCACACACGAGTAGCCGGGGTACACCATAAACCACACTGGGAAGAGGGAACTGCTGCCGGCCCCATCCCCCTCCGGGCAGATGGAGTTCCAAATTTGTTTCTTTTGTTCCTGTTAATGGGCAAGGCTATGATTAAAGGAACTTTGGTGTCTCTATTGCATGACTCAGGGAACAGGCAGGTATGAACACAGGTTAGGAAGATAGGAGTTTGGTCCGGATTTGGACACTCCCACTGTCCCAAAGAGCCAAAGTGCCTGGCAGACTCCAGCGTACTGTTCAAGTCCCAGAGGTGATGTTTCGGTTTCACAGGAGCTTGCCTCAAAAAGCCTCCACACAGTGGTCACTTGAGAATTGAGAGCCACCGCCACGGTCACCCCTACTGTTATCTCCCTCCAGGTCAATACCATGTCAGGAGTTAAATGATAACCCCTCTGCTCACAACCATCAGGTTTATGAGTGACTGACATTGTTTTTAAAGTGCTTTCATTACAAAATTAGACACACAATATGTTAAAGAGCATATAACTTAGAGGCATATGAAAATTCTGTGAATGATATGTAAACTGTAAATGGGGTGTATCAGCGCAGATGCTTTTGGATGGAGATACCAAAAAATTGGCCTCAAACTGGCATAAATAATACAGGGAACTAATTGACTCTCCACAGGGAGAACTGACTTCAGGTGTGGCCTGGTCCAGTGACTCAATGATACCACCAAAGAATGGGCTTTCTTTCCTTCCTCCCAAGAACAGTTGGCTTTTTTCTGAGGTAAGCTTGCCAAAATTGTTAGGCTACGGACATCTCTCCTTATGTACTGCAGGAAACAGAATACCTTTGCCTCAACATTCCTAGAAAATGTCTGGCACTCCACCATTCTCTGGGCCATGCCCACTCAGAAACCAATCACTTTGTTGATTGGCTAAGCAGAGGTCACATGCCCCAGCCTGGCTCCTGGGGTGATGCATGTTTCCCCAGAACCACATGAATCCTCAAGTGGAAACCAGAGCTGCGGGGAGAGCGAAAGGGAAGAATGGGCACCAAAAGAAATATCAGTTAGGGTCCTAAAGTACAAATAAGAAACTAACTTTGGTTTAAAAAGTGAACTGGTTGGGAAGATCTTAATACAATGAACGAACAGAAAGGCTGGAAAACCAGGTTGGGTAAAAACACGTACACTAGCTCCCTAGGGCTGCCGCAATGAAGAACCACAGACTGGGGGACTCACAGAAAGAAAATTCTCTCAAAGTCCATGAGGCTAGAAGTCTGAGTTCAAGCTGTCAGCAGGGCAAGAGGGAGAATCTGTTCCACGCTTCTCTCCTAGCTTCTGGTGGCTTGCAGACATTCCTTGGAGGTCCTTGGTCTGTAGATGCATGACGCTGATTTCTGCTTTCATCTTCATGTGGTGTTCTTCCTGTGTGTGTGTGTCTGTGTCCAAATGTCCTCCTTTTAAAAGGACACGGTCATATTAAACTAGGGTCTGCCCAAGTGATCTTAACTTGATCATATGTGAAGACTCTATTTGTATGTAAGGACCCATTCATAGGTACTGTGGGTTAGGAGTTCAGGATTTTAGGGGAATGCATAAAATTCAACCCATAATGATAAAAGAGTCACCTCAGACCATGACGGCCACATGGCTAAGCATAGTATTGGCACCTTAGCTGCAGGATGTGTGATGTTGCTTCTGCTGGTTCTAGTGACCCATGAAGCTGCCCGGCTTCACAGTGTTACTGCCTCATGCTAGCTCCTTGGCTTCAGGGTGTATAGAGGGGGAGCTTCTGGCTCCTTCTCCTTCCCCTCTCCTCCCCCAAGATTCACAAAACTGGGTATTCTCCCAACACAGGACAGTGTTTGGTTGCTAGGCAGCCAAAAATGAAAGCTATCTGCTACAGGTGGCAACCTACAAACTACCATGTAGCAAAGGTAAATTCTTTCCTCTTTTGGTATAAGGAGGTGGTTGGGGAAAAGGTATGCACTGTGTTGGAAGGGGTCAGGGGATCTGAATCTGATAAAAAGTAAAAAGGAGCAGAAATGGCAGGATGGAAAAGACAAACTCCTGTTCTGCATTTTTGTCCTTGAGATGACTCCATTTATCTTCCTGTACTTGTGACTGAAAAGCAGCTGTGTTCGTTGGCTGTATTATCCTGGATGGCCACATGAGCAGAGCTCCACTAAGCGATACTCAGGGACAGGGTTCTCTGTTCATGGCACTGCAGCAGAGCAGCAGAGCCCAGTCAGTTATCTTGCTTTCTGACACTGGCAAATTCATGGGACAACTTGATTAGCCCCAGGCCAATGCTGACCCACTTGTTTTTGAAATAACACTAAGATGCCTATGTATCCAAGATAAGCCTACCCAATGATAGGCTACCTTTTGTGTTCTAATAAAGCTGTGATTTACTCCCCTGTGGTAACACATATGTTGTAGCCTTCTGGAGATTAGAGGAGGTCTCATTTACTCAGTATTTTCAGTGCCTATGATGGTACCTGGCAGGCACACTTTTGTTTTTGACTTATTTTATTTTAGAGACAGAGCTCACCAGTAGGGAGAAGGGCAGCGGGAGAGAAAGAGAATCTCAAGCAGGCTCCATGCTCAGCATGGAGTCCAACACGGGGCTCATTCCCATGACCCTGGGATCATGACCTAAGCCGAAACCGAGAGTCAGATGCTCAACCAACTGAGCCACCCAGCCCCCTGTGGCAGGCACACTTTTGATGCTCAGTAAATGTCAGATGAAATAGCGAATGGATGGATAAAAACACTGTGTGTGTGCAGTGATTTTGAGGGTGAGGCAGGGACAGGAGAAATTACGAAACAACTTTAAAAGGCTCAAAATTTGAGAAGAAAATTTCCTCAGAGTAGTTCTACTATGGTCTATGACCTTGCCTGATTTATATCACAGCCATGATACACAGTTAAACAATAGGAGGCACAAAAAGGTAAGAAGATGTATAATCAATCTCTTAGAAATGGAGGGCTTGTGTTCGCTTCGGCAGCACACATAGTAAAATTGGAACAATACAGAGAAGATTAGCATGGCCCCTGCGCAAGGATGACACGCAAATTCGTGAAGCGTTCCATATTAAAAAAAAAAAAAAGAAAGAAAGAAATGGAAGGCTTGCTTGGTCTTGTGTTTGTACCTTAGCGGAGGTTTGTAACATAGGGGCAGTAGACTAATTCTACTCCTTCCACAATGAGAAACCCTAGAAACTAGCAGAGATTTTGCCACCTTACACTTTCATCCTGAACTAGGTTTTCATTACATCAGTTCCAGACTGATACTTATTGGTAATTTTTTTTTTAACTCATTTCCTGGAAATTAAATACAGAAGGTCCCTGACTCATGATAATTCAACCTGGGATTTTTCAACTGTACAGTGGTGAAAAAGCGATACATATTCAATAGAAACTATACTTTGAATGTTGAACTTGATCTTTTCTTTGGCTAGCGATATGCAATGTGATACTCTCTCATGATAGTGGGCAGCAAAAGCTGCAGCCTACAGGCATCCACCAAGGCACAAGTGTAAATAGTTGATACACTTTGAACCATTTGTACCCATACAGCCATTGTACTTCTCACTTTCCTTACAGTAGTCAATAAATTACACTATGCAGTCAACATTTATTGTAAAATAGGCTTTGTGTTAGATGACTTTATCCAACTGTAGGCTAATAGGAGTGTTCTGAGTATGTTTAAGGTTAAGGCCAGGCTAAGCCACGGCATTTGGTAGGCTAGGTATATTCAACGCAGTTTTGGCTTACAATATTTCAACTTCCAATGGGTTTATTGAAATATTACCCTATTGTAGGTCAAGGAAGACCTGTGAACAGTTATAAAAAAATCCATAAAATGCTTTAAAATCTGGAGTAAGAACAGAATTTGAAATGTTTTAGCTTGTGTTATATTCACCTCTGAAAACACATTAGCTTAGCCTTTTGAATTTGAGTTCCTTCATAGTTATAGAAGCAAACAAGAATTAATTTCAAACAAAAATCTGTCTTTATTTGTATAATACAAGTTTAAACTTAGTTAGGAAAAAAACATGTTTTTTAAATTAAATTTCCTTTGAAATAACAAAGGCTTAAGTTAAGGAGAAAATGTTTTGGAAACTTGAAGTTTCGAAAAAACAAAACTTGAAGGAAAATAAAAATGGTTTTAGGGCTTTCTGAAAAATCCCTAATACTGCTGAATCTCCTTCTTTCATTTGTAATAGGATCTGGTCTAAACACTCTTGCCTTTCCAACATTGAAAATGGAACCCTTTTAGAGGGGCCAATACGGTGTTAATTATTCTTTTCATTATTACATTGATAGCTCTCTTCTACCCTTGTTTATAATTTTTAATGAAAATGGAAATAATTTGGTATGACAAATTTAAAAATTTCGGACATTTACTTCTCAGTGTGGAACAAGTACATTTGAATGGCCAGTAACAATCAGAAGTATCCAAACTAAACACATCCAACACCACTTATCCTAAATTATTCATCTGAAATTTTTTTCAAATTTGAAACACACAATAAATACCTAATTGATCTACAATTTCTTAAAGTACCATATTTTAGGGGTGCCTGGATGACTCAGTCAGTTAAGTAACTGTCTTTGGCTCTGGTCATTATCTCACAGTTTGTCAGTTTGAGCCCCACCTCAGGCTCTGTGCTGATGGCTCAGAGTCCAGAGTCTGCTTCAGATTCTCTGTGTCTCCCTCTCTGTCTTCCCTTTTCCTGCTCGTGCTTGCACACATGTGCGCTCTCTCTCTCAAAAATAAAGGTTAAAAAAAACCCTATATTTTAAATGTTTACTTAAAAAATAAAATACTTTTATAACAAGCACATTATTGAGTGCTCATCATGTATACACCATCTTGCCAGGTGCATGCCTAATAAGAAAAGTTTTTTTTTTTTTTTTTTTATTTCTAGGAGAGAGAGACAGCGTGAGCAGGGGAGGGTCAGAGAGAGAGGGAGTCGCAGACTGAAACAGGCTCCAGGTTCCGAGCTGGCAGTCAGCACAGAGCCCGACGCGGGGCTCGAACCCACGAACCGCGAGATCATGACCTAAGCGAAAGTCGGAAAGTCGGACGCTTAACCGACTAAGCCACCCAGGCGCCCCAAGAAAAGTTTTTAAAAGATATTCCTATTCATCTCTGGTGTATAACTTTTATTCATATCTCACTTCAGACCCAGCTCCTAGATATTTAGAATAATTTTCTGCTTCATTTTTATGAAGGTGTTTGTTTCCCCTGTGTACCATCAGTGATTATTCTCCTATTCCAAAAATCTCCCATCCATCAGTCTCATTGTCTACATCTTCTGCCTGTCACTTCAGCAGCGTGTACTCAGTGACCCTAGTTTATAGGAATGATAAGGATTTTCTTCTTACTATGAAGTCTCTGATGGTCTGGGGAGAGGTAAATCCATATACATTCCTTGGCCAGAAGGGTAAGAGAAAATGTGAAATTAAAAAAAAAAAAAGTAAGGATTGGTGGGCCTTTGGCAAATAGGGGGTATACATGATCTTTCTGAAAGTACTCAAATTATTTAAGAACATGATGCCAGCCCAACAGAGTATTGCTGCTGAGTATTTTTCTTATCTGTTGATTTTTTTATTTTCTTAACATTTTTAACAATGGTGAGACAATACAGACCTCCCCTCCTTTAAAACACAAACACAGCGGAACCTGAGTGGCTCTGTCAGTTAAGCATCTGACTTTGGCTCCGGTCACAGTCTCGTGGTCCATGAGTTTGAGCTCCGCATTGGGCTCTGTACTGATAGCTCAGAACCCAGAGCCTGCTTCAGATTCTGTGTCTCCCTCTCTCTCTGCCCTTCCCCCCACTCACACTCTGTTTCTTTCTCTCTCTCCAAAACAAATAAACATAAAAAAATTTTTTTAAAACACAAGCACAAAGATTCATGGTCTGTTGCTTACTCCTGAGGATGATAAACAGAAGCACCTTAAAATGTTTTCTGATGAGCACATTGCTAACTAAAACAATAAAAATACTAATAACTGAAAACAAATTTTCATCTCTAGATTGATCTATCAGAACCATATGGCACATTGAATTCCCAGTAACTCTTAGGGTTGTATTGCTCTTTTTAAATTATTATTATGAATTAATTGAGAGCTCTTGGCAAATTTTTGCTCTGTGTATTTACTAGGAGTCATTAGGCATGGTGTTTGTTTTCTATAGTGTTGACTCTCAATTCAACCCGGCACTATTCAAATCATTATCCCCAGATTCAGCCCCAATTCAGCAGGAATGCTCAATTTACCACCACAGAGAAGTTGCTGATCTCAGAAGAATGATGGGAAAGCACAACAGCTGCTTTAAACAAATCTTACAAACACAATTTAGCACAGATACAGAACAGGAAGAGAAAATAAAGACTGACTAATTGCCAGTGGTCCAGGGTGCGCCCTGAAGCCCTGAATCTGGAAATTATTAATTCCTATTTTTGCTCTCACCTCCCAAAGGTTCAGTGCGCACATTGATGTCTGGAGTAAAATCTACACAAGATGCATTTTCACCATGACATCTGGTTCTCTGGGAACTCCATTGCCTGCTTTCTTGCTGCCTTTAACCTTTTTGTCTGAAGTATGCTCTGGCAGCCAAAGACGTGTCTGAGTTACTTTGTGTTTTCAGGAATCCCACTTTCTCTTTACTCATAAAATCTGCAACCTGGCGTAGGGATGTTTGAAATCTGTTTCCTGAGTCCATGCGTTTTGGGGGAGGATAATGGAACTATTTGCTGCACATCCACCCACATTTCAGGCCTCATGCTACCCAGAGGCGGAGGTTTCCTTCTGTCAGTGGTCGTACTTAAAACTGCAAACCTTGTGGTGATCAGTGAAACCATGTCTTGCCTGACGAATGGGGTAGCTATTAGATCTCTGTTCTTTTGTGAAAAGCATATAAAATGAAGTGAATATAAAAAGGAAAACTCATACAATTTTTAAGAGCAAAAGTACTCAAGTTCGAAAAATAGCATTAGATTTATTACACTATCATTGGCATCAAGCCTAGATGTTTTGTTATATAAGAACATCTAAAAAAGCAATAATTTTGAGAAGAGTACAAAGAGCTTAAAATATGACTCCCTCAAGAATCTTCCTTTATGGAACCGGAACCAAATATGTTACGTTATATGACTGAGATGAAGCCACAACCATGGCCTTCCTCCTCCAAACGGAGGTGACTTCTCAAAATGGCATGGCCTCATCACACCATTTTCCATGTTAAAGATCGTGGGCTAAATCACAGCCACAATGATGAAAGTTTCCAAAAGAACATTTTATAAATCCTTGTGGCAACATTTTCTCTAATTCCAGGCTGTGGGAGGTTACTAATGGTTCAGTTATTTCTTTTTTTCATTCTCAAATGGTACATTCCATTTTTGTCAAACATAGAGTATTCAGGAAATGATCCTACAGCAATATGATGAAAGTGGCTAGGTCCACTAACTTCACATTAATATGTAAACATCAGGAACTCTGTACAAAGGCATATGTTCATAGAGAGAAGGTGATTCACATAACACCATGCAAATCCATTCTTCCAATAAAACATGATGAATGGGATGGATATGCAGATATTTGTGAGTGGGGCTTGTTATCACATATAGGTATTAAGTTAAAATCTACCTTTGGAAGGTTTGTATGTGAACCACCTATTCAAGGTAAACAACTGTATTTACTCTAAGAGAAAGACTTTATATCTCTCAAAGCACTTGAGCAAATCAGGAAACAATACTCTTAAAAATTTTTTAATTTTGTTCCATATTTGATGGTAGGATTGGAAATCTTCAGATATTGATTTTACTCATTCATTTGTATGAAATTATGAGTACAGCATCAATTTAGGCTTAACTTCATTATAACTATCTATCTACCACTTTCAGTTATCCCATTTGAACCTCATGTATAGGAAGAATCTTGAGGTCAAAAAATTTAAGTGCTGCCGTTTAAGGTCATTGAGAGTAATAGATGGAAATAGGATTAAAACCTCAGTATCTGACTCCAGAATCCACAGTCTGGCCCTTAGAACTGGGGTTTCAGTCACTCACAGAAATAAACAGGTGTATAGGTATTCATGTTTGAATTATAAGTTTTATAAAATAATGCTTGTCCTTATTGTATATAAATCACTATTATTTTAAAATGGTGTATATATTCAAGCTAGCTATGACTCATGGCTAGATTGATTTCACAACCAATGGATCACACCCCACAAATGGCTATTCCCACTTATTACACTTTGGAAAGCTGTCACAGGGTCCTTTATGGAAGGGTTGTCTCATGAAATCTCTATAGTGGCACAGGGTCCCATGCTCAGAGGAGCCCTTGATTTAATGCTCTGACGTCATTTTGAAATTCTAATTAATTTTATATCTGAACATGTGTTTTGGAAGTGAAGTCAAACGGGACAATAGAACATGAACTTGAGCAGAGATACATGAACTCTGCATGTCTGCTCTTTCTTGCCACCCATTCACATCCAGCATTCCAGGTGCCCTATGAGCACAGAATTCCAGTGGTCACACAACCCCTCTGGGCATTCAGCAAGACTCAAAGTGAGTACAAGGTAAGTGTGCTATGCCTATGACTAAGTAGGGGTGTTCACAGCCTTGAGAAACCATGCTCTCAATTTAAACCTGAATTTGCTTCAAATGGGAAACAAGGCAGTGACACAAATTCCGAAGTGGTCTAATCGTATCCTTTCTTACACATATTACTTCCCTGTATAAGCCAACCGCTTAGGCTGAAAAGGATGATATAGAAAGAAAGGGAAAGATGTGGCAACCCAGAGTTCCTTTTCCTTTCAGTCCTTCCTTACTCATCAGTGAGACAAAGAGAGAGTGTTGGTAGAAAGTATGTGTGTCAAGAAATGGAATAAAACGGTTGATGTAGTTTTGTGCAGCATTCCGATGCTCTGGTAAGAATGAAATATATATGCATGTGTTAGTTATGAAATACAAATCATGTAAATTTGGTGATTCTGCATATGAGTTAAAGCCTATTATATTTACATTTAAAGATCATTGCACAGAAGGTGACTGATAAATTCATGCAAATAACTTAAATTTTCTTAAAATGACAATAGCAAATGAACAGCCAGGACAAGTCGAGACTAGGAGACCAGCAAAGGAAAATGTTTTTAGTGCCTTAAAAGACATGGTTTTCCAATATGGACCTGGCATTTTCATTTTCCCCTGGGCACTGAAAAATTATGTTGCTGTTTACAGTGGGTTGAGCGGTGGTCCCCCAAATGGCATATTTATTCCTAATCTCTGGACCCTGTGAATATACCCTTCTGTGGCCAAAGGGTGAATATTATTTTGTATGGCAAGAGATGTGATGAAGTTAAGGATCTTGAGAGGAGGAGCTTGTGTGGGATTATCTAGGTGGGCCATAAATGCAATCATGTGTATCCTTAGAAGGCAGATACACAGAGAAGAGGAAGAAGCAGTATAACCTTAGGGGAAGAGGTTGGAATGATGTGGCCACAAGCTTCAGGCCATCAGAAGCCAAAGACAAATGGTGTAGAATCTCCTCTAGAGCCTTGGCATGGAGCACAGCCTGGCAGGCACTATGGTTACAGACTTCTTGCCTCTAAAACTGTGAGAGAAAGAAGTTTTGTGGTTTTAAGCCACCCTGTTTATGGTAATTTATCACAGAGCCCTAGGAAACTAATACCCAGGCTGTTTCATTGAGTCCCTTTTCTCAAACAAGACATGTGGGCCTTGCTCTAGAGAAACTCGTCCATGACAGCAGCCCATGGAGAGCTCTGCCTTCTCCCAACGGAGTATACTTCATCATCCCTAACCCTAACCGTGAGGATGGTAGTGTCTGATCTTTCACACACTAGTTTTGCTCCCTTCTCTTGGGTCTGGGCTTTTCATTTCCCCTTGGAAATGAAGAGCATATCTTAATGTCCATACCCTGTAGGCTATCTTGAACAATGCTGGTTTCATAGAAAATTCTCAATTGATTCCTGTTGATTGACCTGAAGTACTAATGAGGTTTTATTTTATTTTTTTTCTATTTAACATTCAGAGAACTGATACCAGAGAACTAATCTCTCATCCTTATTTGAAACACCGAAACCTTTAGTATTGAATCTTAGGCAAATATACCTGAACAAAGCGATCCTTATACAGAAACCTAAAAGTGATTTAAATCCAAAAGGTTTAATAGCCTTTACTTTCATTACTGAAGAAGGCCAGTCCCAAGTTTCATGAGTACCAGAGGCTTTCCTTTTCTTGTTTTCTAATGTTTATTTTTTTAATTTTGAGACAGAGTATGAGTGAGGGAGGGGCAGAGAGAGAGGGAGACAGAGAATCTGAAGTAATCTCCAGACCCTGAGCTGTTAGCAGAGCCCAATTTGGGGCTCAAATCCACAAACTATGAGATCATGACCTGAGCCCAAGTTGGATGCTTAACTGAGCCATCCAGGTGCCCCTGGAGGTCTTCCTTCTATGTCAGATAGTGCTGCTCTGATTACACATGGTACAACTTAAGGCTAATAGGGGAGACATCTTGGGACAAGGATTTTCTATATTTTTTTGATTAAAACTTGGAATGAAGTGGTCTACGTAGCAGATCCAGTACACAAGTCTTGCTTATAGGCTATATGAACCTTAATTTAAGCTTTATTTTAATTTGTGGGCTTTAATTTCTTTTAATTTTAGAAGGTGGCCCATATTAAATTTAGTTCAGCAAATATTTACTATCTTCCCTAGAAGAAGCCCCTACTAGTAAGCTGTGGGATCTACAAAAATGACTAAGATACAATTCTTATCCTGAAGGGATGGACTCTCTAGTAAGGTCAAGCAATTCCATAAATAACTTCAACCTGGTAACTAAGTCTATTAAAATATGTGCACACACACACATACGCATACATACTCATGTATACACATACCCATGCATGCTGAAGACTTGCCAAAGAAGAAATTAGTTCTGAGAGGCATGGCTGGGGGTGGGTTCATTAGAGACTGTGACATTTGGACCACCTCTCAAAGGATAGGAATTTTGTTTCCAGCCTGATAATTTTGAGAGAATAATATTCTAGGAAGAGGCTCTGCAAAAGCCAGGAGAATATAAGTACTGTGGTGGCTACAGGGCTCTGCTAGTATATCGATAGTGTTTCTGGAGGGGATGTGTGTGAGAAGATGTGGTAGGAGATATGACTTGAAAAGGTGCTCGAACTCAATCACTAGGAGACTCACACATCAGGCTAAGGTCACCCTATATCCTGTGGGATGTGAGAGACTTTGCAGGTTTTTGAGCAAAGGAAATATGTAACCCAACCTTGTGTCATGTTAATGAGGTGTGGATTGAAGAGATACAAGTTCAGTTGCAGACAGAGCTATTACAAAGGTCTAAGGAAGAGATTATAACAGCATGGATTTGGGAAGTAGCATGAGAAATAGAACGGAAGAGAGAGAGTTGTTTAAGAGAGAACTAAAATGTAGAATTAACAGGATTTAGTGACTGATGGGATATGAGCAGAAAAAAGAGTTAAAAATGAGCCCGGTCAAAGTGGCCTGGTGCAGGGAGGATTAAATGAAGTATATAAGGAAACACAGGAGAAGCTGCAGTTCTGGAAGGAAACTCTCCGGAAGAATTATAGGTTTAAGATATGGGAGTTTTGAATCGCCAACAAATACTTTGAATTGGAACTCAGGAGATATATAATTGAAAGTCATCGGCGTGAGACTGTGTTTAAAGCCACAGAGTGGATGAGCGCCCAGAAAGAAAGTACTGAGTGAGAGGAAAGAAAGGGAAGAAAGAGGAGTTCTGTGGCAGAACATTAACCCTGGCATCCCTGAACCAAAATAATCCTGAAATTCAGAGGGGAGAGAAAAGTGGTTGGTCTTTTTTTAAGATCAGGTTTATTGAAGTACCAACTTATGGAGTAAAATTCACCCTTCTTGGTATATATAGTCCTGTGACTTTTGACAAATACGTACAGTAGTCTAATTACACCAGAAGCAAGATGTGGAGCATTTCTATTTCTACCCCCAAACTCCTGAATTCCCCTAGTAGTTAATCTCTCCCCACACCCATGCTCCTGGGCAACAACCAGTTTTCTAACCCTATATGTTTACTTTTCTGTCTAGATTCTGACAGATTCTGATCTGTCTAGATTCATATAGTCTATAGCCATTTGAGTTTGATTTCCTTTAAGTGTAACATACTTGAGATTCATCCAAATTATGATGAGTATCGATAGTCATTTATTGATAAGCAGTATTCCATCATGTGGATATACTATAGTCTGTTTATCCATTCACCAGTCAAATGACCAGTCAAAAACTGGTCATTTCCAGTTTTCATTTATTATGGAAAAAAGAGCCATTGTAAATGTTTGGATACAGATTTTTGTGGAAAACATAAATTTTCATTTCTCTTGGGTAAACAGTAAAGAGTGGGATTACTGGGTAGTATGGCAGGTGTATATTTAACTTTACAAGAAACTGTCAAACGGGTTCCAAATTGGCTGTACTATTTTGCCTTCCCATCTGCAGTGAGTGAGAATTCTACTCCTCTGCCTTCTTGCCGGTGCTTGGTATTGTTGTTGCTATCTGTTAGGTGTGGGTCTCATCTCAGTGGGAAAGGTGTCCATAACTCCATCAGGTTCTCAAGGGTCTATAAGCCTGAACCTGAAGGTAAAACATCACTGAATTGCAAACTTGGAGAATAACGAGGAGTCAGGAAAGCACACAGGGAAAATTGGAGAAGAGTTTTAGATTGTAGGGCTTGCAACGCCAAGGAGAGAAGAAAGCTTAAAAGGTGAACAAATGAAAGGACACTGTCATCAGCAAGGGAAGGTTCCTGATGATCTTGGAGAAGCCAATTCAGTGGAGTGGGAGGGAGGAGAGGTGAAACATAGGAGTGTGCTGGTTTGAAGAACAAATGAAAAGTAAGGTAATAGATGCAGCATATACAGATCATTCCTCTATCATAATAAAGAAAATTCCAAATCAATTCCTATTGCTAGAAAAATCACTTATAGGAGCCCTCGGGGAGGGAATTTTGATAACAGTGAATAATGTTACTGGTATCAACACTGCCTATTTTTTAAGACATGTGGTTCTTTAAAGTGCATTGGATTTTACGGGCATTTAATTCAAGTTTCCCTGAGAAGCAAATTCACTTTACCACAGATGCCACTGACTTGGCTGGAAAGAACTTTTGGGCACATAGAGTGTTGCTGTGGCCGTAAGAGCTTTCCCCAACTACATGTCCGAGGGTTTTACAACATGCAATAAGTGTGTTGTCAGGAAATTTTACAAGTCAGCTGACGCGTGCCGCGGCGCCACAGTCATCCTACTTTCCCGGACTGCGAGCTGCTGTGTACGACCTCAGCTAAGCTCCCTGGGCATCTGCCCCCAGCACAGAAAAGATGAGCACACTGAAATAAGGGGGAAATCAGCATGTGGTCAGTTAGGATTCACCACTCCACTTTGTCTCTGATTACGAGAAAAGTTGTGGAAGGAGAGGAGACAGGGCTTTACTGAAATTCAAACACATGCATTTAGAGAAGTTTTCTTTGTCATGCGGGAAAACTTAACTGTAAAATTGAACTATTCCTGTGTCTTTTCTCGGTCTTCTTTGAACACATCAGAAAAACGAGGAAGCAGAAAAAACATTAAGTTGCACTGTCTCCTACCATTTCTCCTCAGCCTGCCTGTCTCTCTCACACACATGAGCACACACACACACACACACACACACACCTTGCCTCCATAGCTTGAGGCACGCTACCTCAATTTCCCATCCTTCAGTGTTGTTGCTTGGCAGATAGATGGTTTTGAAGCTGTGAGTAGCTTGTCTCTCTTAGCTTGTCTTTTAGGGGGCTAGAATGAGGATAGCACAATAAAGCCATTAGAAGACTGGAAATCTTGGGGCGCCTGGGTGGCTTAGTCGGTTAAGCATCCAACTATTGCTTAGGTCATGATCTCGTGGTTCGTGGGTTCGAGCCCCGCGTCGGGCTCTGTGCTGACTGCCAGCTCAGAGCCTGGAGCCTGTTTCAGTCTGTGACTCCCTCTCTCTGACTCTCCCCTGCTCACGCTCTCTCTCTCTCTCTCTCCTAGAAATAAATAAAAATATTAAAAAAAAAAAAGAAGACTGGAAATCTTATCTAATGTCAGCCTCCTCCCCTTGTCTGAGATGCTAGATTCACAATTGCACTTGAAACTTTTACAAGTGAATGCTATTCCCTAGAATAGACCATAGAATGGATGGCTACAGCAACTGTGGTTCTGTGAAAAGTACAAAGGATGTGGGATAAAAGAGATGAGTTTGAGACACGGTTGAGTCACACACTAGCCACGTGACTGTGACTGGGCTACTAATTCCTTTTCTGTCTCAGGATTTCCATCAATAAGATGGAAATAAATAACTCCTAATTTATAATTTATCTTTTATTGGGTGTCCAAATAATGCTGTGAAAGCTCGTACAAACTCTAGAGGGTTTGATAGTTACCAAGCATTGCTATTATCACTCTCTACAAACTGGAGATCATTGCATCCACACAGTGTGCTAGGAAACTTGATGGAGTCTGACGGTCTTGATTTTCCTCTGCCTTTCCTCCCTGGGAGTTGCCATCAGAGCGAGGGAGTCTGTCTCCCTCTCCTCTCTGCTGTGCCTTCCTTCTGTCTTCTGGAAACACACTAACTCATCCTGAAAGCTATACTTCCTACAGTAGTGAGTTTACCATATATTCTGAGCTCCATAGCTCTCTCTCTTCTTTCCTTCACTTTCATATTATGAGAAAGGATAGTGTTTTCAAAGTAACCTCTTCCCTACACCAGCAACTACTCCTTTCCCCATAGCACTGACTCCTGTCAATTGGTGGGATACCCTTGAACAGAAAATTTAGCGAAGCGCTGGTCCAAGTGAACCAACCCCCAGACTATGAGGTGAACTGTGCATCTAACTGGTATCTTTGAGGGCAGATAGTTATTTTCCTAAAATGGATTGTCTTTGCCTGACACCATTACTCCACAAACATTCTCAGGCTCTGCTCAACCATTTTCTGATCATTTTCTGTCTTGATTTACTTGATATCAAATAAGGCATTAAAAAAAGCTTATGCAAACGAAAGTTCTTATCATCTCAGAGTATTAGACAAAGCACTGTATAGTCAGACTAGAAAACTTGTCAAGGTGTGTGATAGATAAGTTAGCTTATGAGAAGCCAGGACCTAAGATAATGTCAATGTGAATCATGTTGTTTTTTTTTTTCTGGCAGAATTGTGGCTACAAACTGCCCTTTGCCTGTCAGAATATATCCCACTTCTACTAATGTGAATGGTACGCTTGGGCCAAGGACAGACGTGGCCCTTTAGGATTTCAAAACTGGGTAAAGACTTTGAAATACTGGTTGAGCAGCTTGTCAATATGTTGTCATCACATGACTGAGTTGGAGACTATCTGGTCTCTTTTTACTTCAAAGTACCCTTGAGGAATGATGTTTTTTTTGTTTGTATTCTCTGATCTGTAAGAGGTCAAAAAATAATGTAAAAAAATGGAAAGTAGACAGGATGACTATATACAGAGAAATTGTGTTATCTTTCCCTTTTATGAGACAAAACTGGGGAAGTTCTCGTTCTTTTAAACCCTGATTTGATAAGTCTTATTTCTGTGTACAGAGTCTAGTAGATAAAAGGCATTGGTAAATATTACTTGAGTGGGGACATCCGGGTGGCTCAGTCGGTTGAGTGTCTGACTTCGGCTCAGGTCATGATCTCACAGTTTGTGAGTTGGAGCCCTGCTTCAGGCTCTGTGCTGACAGCCAGCTCATAGCCTGGAGGCTGCTTCAGATTCTGTGTCTCCCTCTCCCTCTGACCCTCCCCTGCTCATGCTGTTTATCTCTCTCTCTTTCTCTCCCTCAGAAATAAATAAAACATTAAAAAAAATATTACTTGAGTGAAATGACATATGATATTGGCTTTTATAAGTGCCGGGAAGGTCTGTTCTGTGATACTCACTTGTAAACTTGGCCTTCTCCCCAGCTCTCTATTTATAAAACGATTCTTGTGCCATTCCAAATCCCAACTGGAGGGGAAAGAATGAATAGGCCCCTAAAAGAAGGTCCAGAGAGATGTGGATTCTTAAGTTCTCTCAAATCTTTCACAATTATCTTTTCCCATTTTATCTGCTTATAAAATCTCCAGATTGCTCTGGGATTAGATTATTATGAGGTCAGCCTCTAGCCCTGGCAGAGAGCAGGCCCTCTAAGGGACCTCTTAGAGATGTGCTGTTGCAGTCCTTTTTACAGCAGACAAAAGGACCCAGAGAGGTGAGTGAGTTGGCCTTTCTTTGGTTATGGAGGTTCTGAAGACTTTTATTTTGGATAGTCAGTTACTATTTAACTAAAGGGGTGCTTTACTGTATTTTTATTCATACTCACTCCCCAGGAGGAAGGTGCCAGGATTTTCAGCTCCACAGCTAAACTATTCTGTGACAACCTCATCCACTAGTCAAGCTTTCTTTAAAGGCTATTTGCCAGCACAGTGGTCATCACAGGAGTTTGCTTGTGGGTGCTCTGCTGATCTGCATCCCTCCCACACAAAAGGGCAAATCCTCTCTGGCATTGCCAGAAAACAACAGGTTATTAATCAGATAAAAAATGAACAAATGTCATTATGGAACCTACTTCCTTAGGTAGGAAGGAAGCAAACTTAGGAGCAAACTATCTTCAGGTAGAGAATTCAGATCAGAAAAATACTATGTATCAGCAATGAAGATAAATACCATGGGCCATGCATTTTCATCCGTGCTTGACTTTATGGGATTAGCTTTATTGGATGAACTCAGAGGAACTTCTCAAAGCTCAGCTGAATTTTATTTTATAGTCAGCAGGGAGTACATAACATGGAAAATTAGTTTCTGAGAAGGGATGCTTCATGAATAAACATAGACACAGAGCTATGAAATGGTTAATACCCATGCTAACTACAATCCAGGACCCTCATTTATGATATGATTCATGAATGCCAAATAGAAGGAAAAAGTTCACTTTTAAAACCATTAGCCCAATGATAAGATCTTTGAGAATCTCATCCAAAGCACCATTCCCTGACTATTGAGAGTTTCTTAATGTTTGTGGGAGATAACCTCTTGACTTTCTTTTTCTGCAATAAGCCTTGTCTGGTGAACCTGGAGTTCGGCGGAAAAAGATAACACCTTCCCTCCTGTGGACTTTGACAAATGACAAGTTCTGAGTCTACCGGAACCACTTTATTCTTATCTAGAGGAATCTAAGAGTCAGCATGTTCTTTTTAGTTAAATCACTCACTTTCTAATTTTTGCTTAACCTTTGACCATAGCATTTTGTTATGTGGCTACAGCTTGAGCAAAGATTATGGTATTATTAATGAGGTTAAATTTAATAATGATCTGAACCTCACGCAGGTTTGTGAAATTCAAAGGTGAGGAGTATATCAGCTATCTTGTGATCCAGGGGCAGGGAAGGCAGTTTTCACATATGAAGCTAATATCCCACAGCTATGTTAGCAGCACATTTAACACAATAGGTAACCAGGGTGGTGGTATGTGACCAAACATGGGCCTTGCAGCTGCACTGACCACTGTTGAGATCCCAATACTGCCTCTTTCTGGCTGTGTTTTCTTTTTGACAAGTTATTAAGTTTTGTTAAATTCCATTTTCTCATTTATTAAAATGGAGCCACAATTCCTATGTCAGAGCTGTTGTATCTGGAAGATAATATATGAAAAAAAAAAAAACTACACATAGCACTTGATATGTAGTTAAGTACTCAGTACATGCTGATTTTCCAACCTCTTGAGACCAAAGGGGCTTGAATTATCAGAAGGTCATAATTATTGTATAATTTCAAGTATCCACTGATCCTGGAATATAAACCACAGAGCAGCAGGAGAATAAAGCTTACATACCCATAGCTTCAAAATGGATTATTTATGTTAGCATAACTATGAAAACCTACAATGCCTTGGAAACAAAAGTTTCACACCACCTTAGAGGGGGACTCTTTGTGGAAGCACATCTTTCCACTGCTGAGAGAGTCAGCCCTTCTTAGCCATTCTTTTCTCTCTCCAAGTAGCTTGGGAAGTTAGCCTCATTATCCCCTCTAGTACAACAGGCCTATAATCAACAAAAGAAATTTCCCTGCTCTATCAATTCATGAGCCCTTTCTTTCCTACTGAAGTGGCATTCATTTATGACATGAGGATTGAAGAGGAAAAGAAGACACACAGAGAAAGTCGTGGTATTATCATTAGTCATGATAAAGATGGCTAATGTTTATTAAGCTATATGTCAACTATTTCGCAAACATCTCTTTTAATAGCCACAACATCCCTATGAAGAGAGTAATATTATCAATTTCATTTACAGTTTGAAGAAACTAAGGCGCCTAACCTGTCCAAGGCCATCTCTCTAGGAGTGCAGAGGTAGGAATTCAAACACAGGTCATCTGAATACAGAACCATGTTCTATAAACCATTTCACTGTTGGGAGCAGTGAATTAACAAAAGGGAGAGGTAAGTGGGAGCTCATTTATTATGTTAGCCTAGTGGGCTATTCCGCAGCCATGATGTCTCCAGGGGGACATTATGACACCCCATGAGGTTCCCAGGGGATCCTTACTGTTCTTTAAGGAAAGTGAAGATGGTATCATAACTACATCTTCTGTTGCACAAGTTAAGAGTAGAGTTTGGGAAGGTATTACTTGTGAGTATCAATTTATCCTGGTAAGACTGAAAGGTACTTGGGAATCACCAGTAACTGGCTCATGATTTAATAAATAATAGTTGAATTTCTAACAACTGAAGAAATGGTATGTGTGGAATCTCTAGTGTTTTCCTGATTAGGTGGGGAATCTGCCTTACTCTGAATCTATAATTTTTTCCATTTTATGTAAATACACACCATCTAATTTAAAAATGGGCAGAGAATATATTGTGCAAATAGAATGGAAGAATACTGTTAAAATGTACATACTACTCAAAGCAATCTACAGATTCAATGCAATCCCTATCAAAATACAACAGCACTTTTCATAGACCTAGAACAAATGATCCTAAACTTTGAATGGAACGACAAAGTATAGAACAACCAAATCAATCTTAAGAAAGAAGAAAAAGCTGTAGGTATCACATTCCCTGAGTTCAAACTATACCACAAAGGTACTGTAATCAAAACAGTATGGTACTGGCACAAAACACAGACACATAGATCAATGGAACAGAACCAAGAATCTAGAAATGCTGATACAGCCAATTAATGTTCAACAAGGGAGGCAAGAGCATACAATAAGGAAAAAACAATTCTTCAATAAACAGAGTTGGGAAAACTGGAGAATGAAACTGGACCACTTTCTTATATACAAATATGAACTCAAAATGGATTGAAGACTTCAATGGAAGACTGGAAACCATAAAAATACTAGAAGAAAACATAAGCAGTAAGATCTTGAACACTGGACAATATTTTTTGGATCTGCCTCCTCAGGCAAATGGCAACAAAGGCAAAAATGAATAAATGGGACCACATCAAATGAAAAAGTTTTTTTTCATGGCAAAGGAAACCATCAGTGAAACTAGAAGATAGGAGAATTGGAGGAAACTAGTGAATAGGAGAAGATATTTGCAAAGGATAGAATTGATAGGGCAAAATATATAAAGAACTCACACAGCCTAATACACAAAAATCAAGTTTAAAAACAGGCAAAGGACCCGAGTAGACATTTCTCTAAAGAAGACATACAGATGGTCAACAGACAAATGAAAAGATGTTCAACATCATTAATCATCAGGAAAATACAAGTCAAAACCACAATAGAATATCACTTCATACCTGTTAGAATGATTATTATCAAAAGTCAAGAGGTAACAAGTTTGACAAGGATGTGGAGAAAAGGGAAACCTCATCACTGTTGGTGAGAATACAAAATGGTGTAGCCACTGCGGAAAACCGTATGGAGATTCCTCAAAAAATTAAAAATAGAATTAGCATTTGATCCAGCAATTTAACCTCTGAGTATTTATCCAAAGAAAATGAAAACACTAACTCAAAAAGATACCTGCATTATTTATAATAGCCACAATATGGAAACAACCTAAGTGTCCATCAATAAATGAATGCATAAAGAAAATGTGTACACACACACACACACACACACAAAATGGAGTATTATTCAGCTATAAAAATAAAGGAAATCTTGTCATTTGCAGCAACATGGATGGATCTTGAGGATATTATGGTAAATGAAATAAGTTGGACAGAAAAAGACAAATACGGAATGATCTCATATGTGGAATCTTAAAAAAATTGAGCTCATACGTAGAGAGAACAGATTGGTTGTTGCTAGTGGTGGGAGTAGGTAAGGGATGAGCAAAATGGAAGGGGGTCAAAAGGTACCAACTTCCAGTTGTGAAATAAATAAGTCATGCGTGGATCTAGAGGGTATAATGCGAATTAAAATACGTCAGTCAGAGAAAGACAAATACCACATAATTTCACTCATATGTAGAATTTAAGAAACAAAAGAAAGAAAAAAGAGATGAACAACAACAAAAACACGCCAGACTTTTAAATATAGAGAACAAACTGGTGGTTCTCAGAGTAAGATAGGTAGCAGGACAGGAGAAATAGATAAAGGGGATTAACAGTATGCCTACCATGATGAGCACTGAGAAAATATAGAATTGCTGAATCATCATATTATAAAACTGAAACTAATATAACACTGTATGTTAACTGTACTACAGTAAATAAATATAAGTTACAGGGATGTAATGTACATCATGGGTAATGATCGTTAATAATACTATATTGTATATTTGAAAATTGTTAAAAAAGTAGATCTTAAAATGGTACTAGGAGTCCTTACCTTTTTGTGCCATGGACCCATATAACAGTCTGGTGGAAGCCTTTGGAACCTTTTCTCAGAATAATATATTTAAAAAATTTTTTAGATGTTTTTATTTATTTTTGAGAGTGAGTGTGAGCAGGGGACAGGCAGAGAGAGGGGGACAGAAAATCCAAAGCAGGTTCTGCACGGACAGCAGCAAGCCTGATGCGGGGCTTGAACTCACAAACCACCAGATCATGACCCAAAGTGAAGTCAGACACACAACCAACTGAGCCACCTGGGAGCCCCACAGAATAATATAAAATACATAAAAGATAGAATGCTATAAAGCAAACTAATCAAAATTCAGTTATCCAAGTATTTTAAAAATCAAACTTGTAATTAGTAATAAATGCATTAAATAATAAGACCTAAAGTTAGGTTTAATAGCAACAGGAAATTTTAAGTTTGTGATAAGTATAAATGTTATTTTGAGACAGCCAGTACAACCGAGTAAAATTTGAAAATATCTGAATCCCAATGGTGACAAAAATGTGCTGGTAATGTTATCAAAGTTTACCGCTCATGTCTATATTTGAAAGAAATGTGAAGTTCCAGTTAAAGTTTAGTAACAATTTTTCTTTGAATTTTTTTTATTCAATTTCAAAGACCCTCCTTAATTCCAGGCTCATAACTTGGCCCCAGGTAAAACCTTGGATTGATGTCAGATAGGGCTTCATGCAGTGTGGCTCATAATGAGAACTCTATAAATTACTCATTATGCAAAGATATCCTCTTAGGAATTGAAATGATGTCATTCCAGTAGAGTGAACCACATGAAATTGCAAATTTTGTAGGTAAAAAAAAAAAAATCAAATTTGGACAATTCATATGATTCAATCTAATTTAGAAACCATATAAAGTAACTTGTGAAACTATTTTAATTCTTTAGGAGGCATTTTTTTTCTAAGAGTACATATTAGCTTAATATTTTTTTAAAAGTATAAACTATTTGGAATGACATGTTTGCCTGTTTCTTTGGGTTCTTTCCAGTATTTGTTGACAAAGACAAATGGACAACATTTTGGTTACTTGGAGATTTATGATGCTTCTTAACATACATCTTTATCTTCTTAATTAGAGAACATTCGTTTTGTCTGTGATTTACTCATTCCTAATGATTCATTTAGATCTGAAAAACCTCTATGCTGCCAAAACGTTTAGCCTTATTAATCTAGAGGAAGCCCATGACCTGGCTGAATTTAGTTTTGACATATTATTTGGAAAGATACTTTAAGGTTTTTCAATCACCCACAAATCAGTATCTAGTATAGTCACAGAAGGAAGCTACCCTGGGCAGCACTACACTGTTTCCAGATTGAAAGAATGGAGGCAAGGGGAAATTTCAGTTAATACAAATTCAAGTTCTTACAACAGTGTTCCCATTGCCTATAGCCCCAATTAGATGGTAAAATCTGAGAGCAGATATTCTCTTTCTCTTGCGCATTATAATATCTTCAGTGCCTACCCCCTGTGCCTGGCACAGAGTAGACATTCAGTGAATGTTTGTTGAATGAAAGGATGAAGAGATGACGGACGAAATAAAGAAGTACTAGCCCCACTAAGTGCTCTTTTCACCTCTGGCTGATAAAAGAACAATCAGTATGTTGTGTTTCTGCTTTGGTTTGCCATTAACATTCAATGTTAACTTTACACTTTCAGAAATATTGTCAGTTCTCAAATGGGAGAGGAAACCTTAGCTCTGTGAGCATATTAAAAAACGTTGCTCTGAAAGATTAATACTTTTTCATACAATGCACAATAAAATTAAGCATATAAACAAGACTGTGGAGTTTGACTTGAGAAAAATATGCCACCTTTGAAGCATTACCAAGCTCTTTAGAAGCATCTGTGTCTATTCAAATTACTGATCATATTATTAAAAATTTGGTAATTTATTATGGAAAATATGTTTGCAAGAATATTATGGAAGATATACTGATAGGAAAATACTAAAATCACATGGCACATAGTAGGCACTCGTGATTAATCTGATAAAAATACCACTTTGTTGTTCTGGGTTTTGTGGTTTAAAATTTGTGACAAAATGAGCATCTTCACATGTTTATTAATCATTTCTTTTGCTCTGAGCTATTTCCTTTGTCCTTCTTATCGAAATTGGGTTTTTCATACTTTTGTAATTGATCTACGAGAGCTCAATCTTTCATCCTAAAAATTGACAATATTTTCCCTAGTTTAACAATTTCTTTTGGCACTGAGTAGGGGTGTGTTTGCCATGTCAAGGATGAATATTATTCTATGTTTTAAGAGGCCTTTTCATGGGGCGCCTGAGTGGCTCAGTCTGTTAAGCATCTGACTCTTGATTTTGGCTCAGGTCACGATCTTGCAGTTCATGAGTTCGGGCTCCACATTGGGTTCCGTGCCTGACAGCGCGGAGCCTACTTGTTATTCTCTTTCTCTCTCTGCCCCTCCCCTGCTCACTTTCTAACTCTGTCTCTAAATAAATAAACATTTAAAAATTTTTTAAAAAGTGTTTTCAGCACATTGTAAAAATATTTACAGTTTTAATTCTTTTAGAATTTAAATTTTTTTTACATTCACATTTATCTAACTTGGGGATAAGAAATTATGTAGAGATCTAGCTTTATTATTTTCCAAATGGCTATCTAGGCATCCCCAATTTACAATCACTGTAAACCTGTTTTTTCCCTCCACTCTCTGGAAAACCCAGCTTTATTGAAGTCACCCTGTCATAAACTTGTGATTATTTCTGAGTTTTTTCCATTGAACTTTCTATTGTTGCAAACCACAATTACAGTTGTTTAATCCACACTTGTTATTTTCTTTCCCAGAATTTTCTTTGCTATTCTTGCATGTTTATTTTCAGACAAACTTTACAGTCATTTTGCAAATTCCCATGAACTTGTGACTTTGATTAGAGTTTTATGAGCACTTAACCCAGTATCTGATACATAGTGTGAGCTGTAATAGTAGTTTTAATAAAATTATGATTATTACATCAAATATAATGATGCATATGAAGAGGATTAACATCTTTACAATACTGAGTTTTCTTATCCAAGGGAAAATTTGGATAATTTCCATTTATTTACACATAAAAATATATACCTCAGTCGCCAAATTGTTTTTCTAGTCTGCTCACTACTTACTCTAGTTCTCTCTCACAACAATTATTTTACATCTTCCTCTGTTTCCTTAAATCTCCTTTCCCAGTGTCTATACTTTTGTAGAGAAAAGTCAGTATGACCTGGCTGCCTACAGCTCCTTCATCTTCCTCCAAATTAGCAAGCCTGCCTCCATTTACATTCCTTTCCCCCTTCTTCCCCCCCAGTTACAAAAGATCTTCATGTTCCTAAATCCAGTGGTCATTTCTATGCGTCATCTGACTTGACTTCTCAGCAGATGATTTAACATAGTTCACTATTTATTCCTTAAATACTCTTTAACTTATGCTTCCCAAAGATAACTCTTGGGTTCTAACTCCTCTCTGACTGCTCCTTCTAAGTCTCCTTGACATTTAAATGTTCAAGTTCTTCAGGAATTTCATCTGAGCCTCTTCTTTCTTTTCCCTCTCTCCCTTAATGACTGCAGCTACCCCCTTGACTTTAAATATCATCTAGATGCCAAAAACTTAGAGCTTTTATCTCTGGCCCATATCTCCATTTCTGTGTTCCAGCTGGAGACACTTACTTGCCTCCTTGAAATCTCCACCTGGGATTCTTGCTGGCATCTTATCTTAGATTTAAGAATGAACCAAACCAACCCCTACCCCACTTCAGAACTGTACTTCCTCTAATCTTCCCCACCTGAGAACATGGCTTCTCCATCCACTCCATTGCCCATGCCAAAATCTGGGTATAATCTATGCCATCAATAGCTCACATTCAAATCATTACCAAATCTGTCCATTCACTGATTCCCATCTTCACCACCCCACCCAATTCCAAGAACTGCATCACTAACCTGGACTCTATGATAACTTCCTTTTTTCTGCATAGCTCCAGGTATCTTCTCCAACCAGACTGTTCTCTACCTGTAAGTTGAAGTAATAGTTTAAAAATATAAAGCTGAATAATTACTGCCTTGCTTAAAGCATTTTAGTGGATCCTCTTTCTCCTAATAAAGTTACTATAATTCCAAGGTCCAGTATGACTTGTTTCCCAAAACTCTTTCTTTAGCATTGTCTTCTGTCAACCTTCCTTATAATTCTTTGCTGAAACCCCACTCTCTGAAATGTGACAATCTTCTATTTTTCTCCTCTTTTTTGTTTGACCACTTTCTACTCATTCTTAGGCTTCACTTTAAATGTTACATCTTCAGGAAGGCCTTCCTTGACCCTTCAGTACAGACTAGATTCCAATACTGTATGCACTTACAGCACCTTATACTTATCCTCTATGGAATAGTAGTTATCATACAGTTATTTTTCTTATGATCTATGTCTATTATTATATTGTATTCTACATGATGTCAGGGACTACCAATTTTTAAAACCTTTTTATTTTAAGATAATAGTAGAGTCACATGCAGTCATAAGACACGGTACAGAGCGTCCTTAATTTCTTCTAATGGCAACAACTTGAATAACCAGAGTACAAGATCACACTAGGAAACTGACATCACTAGAATCTTCCAGCCTGATTCAGAGATAACCAGTTTTACATGTGCTAATGTGTGTGTGTGTGTGTGTTGTTCCTTACAATTTTATCACATGGAGATTTGTGTGACCACCATAACAGTCAAGATACAGCACAGTTCAGTTAAAAGGATACCTCTTTATAGCCACACTCCCATCCCTCCTTATGACTTCTTAATTTGCAACAGGTCTAGAAGTTAAGATAGAGCTTGGTATATAGTGGATATTAAAAGAATATCTGTTAAATGAATAAAATTCATAAATTACATAATGTATTAAAGGTGAAATTCATTAAAAGAACAATTAACCACAACCCAAAAGGATTTATCCTAGTAATTCATGGAAGGAAAATCTATCAAAATAATATCCTATTACAATATTTTAAAAAAGAAGAGTTCATAGACAAAAAATTATTAAAATTTTGTATCACTGTCAAGATAAGCAGAACTATCCTTTTTTTTTTTTCTTTTTGGAGAGAGAGTGCAAATAGGGAAGAAGGACAGAAGAAAGAGAATCTTAAGCAGGCTCCACACTCAGCATGGAGCCCAATGCAGGGCTTGATCCTACAACCCTGGCATCATGACCTGAGCCAAAAAAGAGACACTCAACAGACAAAGCCACCCACGTGCCCCTAGAACTATTCTTAATATGACAAAGCAACCAGCTCTAAAAGGAAAGCAAGTAATACCATGGTAAACATGTTAGCCCCTCTGAACAGGAATGTCTTCTGTCACTATCACTATTCCTTGTTATTTTAGAATCTGGTCCATGCAAGAAGATGTGAAAAAGAAATAAGAAAAAAGTTGGTATGAAGAAATGATCAATGTCCTCCACATAAAGACCACCGGGAACATAGGAACACACTTGTCTTTAAACAATTTGGTCTTATCACTCTTTGCAGGGAGAGAGAAGGTTTGCTGGCAAAGGAAACGAATGGTGAACATGGAGTGTCTCATTTACAAGGTATTAAAAAGGACTCAAATAATTTGGCTCGTGTCAAGTGACTTTGGGGTGGGTTTAAGGAAGCAGAGCTTAACAGTAGACAGGATGTGGTCATGAAATGGGGCTAACTATTTGAGTGGCTACCTTAATAAATCTTCTCTAGAGGTATAAGAGACTGGGCCAAGGGTAGAGCTGTAATTGGTAAAAATCAACAATCACATATATTAGTCAAAATAGGAATATATTTGGTATTTTGTGGCTTGGACATTGTTCATGTTTTGTCTGTGCTCAGACAGGATTACAGAGTGGTCTTGTTTTTGTCTGGATTCATGATAATCACAGTGTGGCCTTGTCTGATGCTAATTTTCTATGAAATCGTGTATATTTAATGGAATAACACCAAGGCCTGACTTGTAGTACCAGACCAGCTCCTGGAGGTCAGGGATTGCTTTTTTGTTTCTCAAGGCAGTTATCTTTATTTGCAAACCATATTAATATCTGTACACAATCCCTGGAATAAGAAATTAACTTGTTAAAAGAGTATGTTATTCATTATAAAAGACAAAGGTGAGCTATCATCATCTATATCAGCAATAGGTCATTTTAAAATGACTTCTTTCAGGACAAATATCATCTGTTTGCATGTATAGGAGGATTAGGAGGAACTTAACGGAGGACCATGGGGGAGAAGAAGGAGGGAAATGGTGGGGGAGAGGGAGAGAGGCAAACCATGAGAGACTCTTGAATGCTGAGAACAAACTGAGGACTGATGGATGTGGGGGGAGGGAGGGATGGGCATGGAGGAGGGCACTTGTGGGGATGAGCACTGAGTGTTATGTGGAAACTAATTTGATAATAAACTATTTGAAAAAAATAAAAAATAAAAAAAATAAAATGACTTCTTTCATAATAGAAAACAGATATATGAACTAAGATTAGACTTAGTAAGATATGTTAAGGAATTTAGTTAGAAAAAATGAAAAAATTTGTACTCTCATGAAGATGAGTCATTTAGAAATGTTAATAAATATGCTACACTTCTTTTTGTATATTTTATAACACTCACCTACTTTAGGTATCTACTTTCCTGTGTATCAGAACGCCTCATTATGAAGGTAAGGCTGTAATACCAAATGTTCTTTCCTAAGTGGATTTGAATGCCTGGTCTCCCAAATGAAAGGAACAGGAAAAAGCTGGTGAGACACTATAAATCTTTGTGAGTAAGTATTTTCTAAGAAATCAATTCTAAGGTTAACTTAATAGTTAAAAAAAAAGAATGTGCCTTCTAACCATCTATAGCTGATCAATAGGGACTGGCCTGGGTTATAAAAGAAGCAATACACTATCTTATCAAATCATAGTATTTTAGTGATGGGGCAAGATTTTTATTAATCAAAATATGAAATAAAAGGAGTTAAAGTGAGAAATGACCCCCAAATCCAAAATTATATTATCATGTGATAACATAAGATCCTTCCCTTGTTCTATTTGAGGCAATAGTTATGGAGGAAGGGACATGGTTATGGAAATTAGAGTTCTGGCTACAGATTCCTTATCTTCAATTTACTAGGCTGTAGAACCTTGAGCTCATTATTTAAATTCTCTGAGTTTCAGGGGCACCTGAGTGGCTCAGTCAGTTAAGTGTCAGACCCTTGATTTTGACTCAGGTCATGATCTCATGGTTCTTGAGTTCAAGACTTGAGTCGGGCTCCTAGAGGAGAGCAAGGTGCCAGCTTGGTAGTCTTTCTCTCCCACTGCCCCTGCCCTGCTCGCAGGCACATGCTCTCTTGCTCTCTCTCTGCCCCTCCCCTGCATCCAAGCTCACATTCTCTCTCAAAACAAATAAATAAACTTAAATTCTCTGAGTTTCAGTTTTTTCATCTGGAAATGTGGTATATGTCCAACAGAAGGCACTTTATAATGATTACATGAGATAATATGTTAAAAATAAAAACTACTGGACACAGAGCAGTTCTCAGAAAAAAATGTTGATATCCTACAGATACCTTCTCCCTCTCCACTTTCTCTGAGATTGACTTAGAAGAGGAATTTAGAGTTCTGAAATACATCTGACATTTAAACATTGTGAACCCTGACGCCTAACCGTAAACACAGTGTAAGTTCAGTAACTGTGTCTTATGGTGGTAAATTTAAAAGACTTTAAAAAGATATTCAAACAAGGGCACCTGGGTGGCTCAGTGGTTGTGCATCCAACTTCAGCTCAGGCCATGATCTTATTGTTTGTGAGTCTGAGCCCCACACTGGGCTCTGGGAGCCTTGGGAACCTGGAACTTGGAAGCCTGAAGCCTGCCTCAGATTCTGTCTGTCTCTCTCCCTCTTCTTTGCTTGCACGCTCACGCTCTCTCTCTCTATTTCTTGCTCTCTGTCTCTCTCTCAAACAAACATTAAAAAGGAAAAAGACACTCAGACAACCAATTTAAAGGGGTTCTTATCACCAATTCCAGTATGTGGGGAGTGAGTCCTACACAACACCAAGAAATTCTCTGGCACCAGAGCAGTGTCTTACAAATCAATTCAATTTTGACACTATCCACAGGCTAAGGGCTCAGTCCCACAAGCCTGTCCCACACCCTTGATGCTAATCACAAGCCCAGATGGTCACCTGTACATTTCACCAATTGGCTAGACATCAGAGATTCCCATAACCCCCTCCCTGGGTTCAATTAATTTGCAGGAGCAGCTCACAGAACTCAGGAAAACATCTACTTACTAGATCACAGGGCTTTTTAATAGAAGGATATAATTCAGGAACAGCCAGATGGAAGAGATGCACATGGAAAGTTATCAGGAAGGGGCTCAAAGCTCCCATGCCCTCTTCAGGCATGTCACTCTCTTCTCATCTTCTGGTGTTCATTAACCCAGAAACTCTCTGAACCTCCTCTTCTTTTGGGCTTTTATAGAGGCTTCATTTCACAGCCATAGCTGATTAAATCATTAGCCACTGGCAAATCGAATCAAGCTCCCACCCTCTAATCATGGTTAGTTCTCTTGCAACCAGCCCCCATCCTCAGGTGCTTCCAAAAGTCACCTCATTAACATAAACTCTGCTGTAGTAGAAAGGGGGTTGTTAGGAACAAGACACCCATTTCACCTTTATGGCTCTGATGGGTTTTCAGGAACTGAGGACAAAAGACCAAATGTTATAATAGAAGATGCTCCCATTGCCCTTACTGTTCTGAAATTTGCAAAAGGGAGCTGAGACAGTATCTGTGGATGAATATCAAATATATACGAGAAATATATTTTGGTAACCTGAAGAACAAAATATATAGTTCTTCTAAATCACAATATCACAGACCTCTTCTGAGCTTCTTTAATGTTAGGCCATTCTAAGACTTTCTGTTCCTCCTGGTGAAAAGATAACGTTCTACCTCTGGCCCACTAGCAGTAAAATTAAAATACCAGATGACAATCACAGCTGTTGGAAAACGAAACTCTGGTCTTTATTCATTGAAATGCCAGAACAGAAATGTGACTCTGAATACTTTCTGCCAGGCTTTCATTGGAGACCTGATCAAATACCACCAGAGAATTGTCTCCCTTGATTATCTTGTGAAACTCCTGGGATCTTCCATCAAACTCTGGATTTTCCTCAGAGAGGAAAGGGTTTCCTCAGAGTCAGAGAGGATTTCAAAGCATTCTTCCTTAAGGGGTAGCTTCTAAAGCACCACCCTTCCCCCCCTTCCCCCTCAACAAGTTAGGGTTTGCCTGCAGCTCTGAAACATACTGTTAAAGGCCAATCTACAGTTGTCACTCAAGCCTTCTGACTCTACCTACTCACTCCCCTTCTCTATCTGGTGACTTGCTGCCCCTAAGACTGAAACTGCTATTTCCTTGGGTGCAGGGGGAGGGTAGGGATAGGGGTGGGTAACTTTGTCTGGTGCTGACTTAGTGGAGCCTTTGCTTATCTCTGCACTTCTCTAAAGCTGAACACACACCAGAGACATTTACAAACCTGACTGGCAATGAACTTGGAACCACCAAGCTCAAGTCTTTCGTGAGCCAAATCATTATTTAATCAAGTTGGTGGATGTGGGAGAAAAGAGCAAAACCACTTAAATATGGACGATAATAGTCCCTGACTTCACCTCTACTTGTGAGAAATAATCATTCTTCTCAGTGACATATACAGTAAGTCAGAAGATTGCCATTTACTGCTCTTGCTTTTAGTGTATTCCTCATCATTATATATGGCATTCCACCTATCAGCAAAACCTTAGACTTCATTGACATATAGGTTATAAATTCATCATGGAAAAATAAGACTACTTTTCTGGCATGGACATACAATATGAGAGTATATACAACTTAGTTCAGTCTTAATTTAATTATAATATGTAGTATCTCATAGCTTATTTGTGTTTTCATCTTATCTACAGGTTTTTTAATGTCCAAAAAGTCTCTGATGCATAACGTTCTTCCTATTCAGTATTTGTTAGTCAAGATTTTTAAAAATTAAGACACTTTTTGTTCATTTATTCTTAAATATTGCTGAATTTTCCTTGAAAATATTAATTACTTATTGAAAGAAAAATAAATACACAGGAGGAAAAGGATTTTTATTGTAAATATTTGATATTATAAAATCATTACTAATTGGCCTCCATGAATATTAAGGTTCTTCAGTCCTAAAAAAAAGTCTATACTGTAAATATATGTTAGTTATCATTGCAGTCTCTTTGCCCAAAGCACTTTATAGATATTAATCTCCATTTATCTTCACGTCATTCCCAACAAGATAGATAATATATTTTAGCCATTTTTAAAACATATGATGCACTTGAAACTTTTAAAAAGTGAAATACATTTTTCAAAGATACACAGCTATTAGTGACGGAGCTAGGATCCAAAATTACATAATAATTCATTTTTAACATAGTGAGATAAACTTTTTTTCCTTTCTAGGATGTGATAGACAGTAATTTTGCCAAATTTACGATTAACAGATTAATCAACTAAACAAATGTAGCAGATATAAATTTCCACATATTCAGGTGTGCAAGAACAGCATGTTCCCTATGGATTAAAGCAGCTTAATTTTTTATTGTTAGCCGTGTTATTCTTAATCTTTTTAGCATCCTCACTTACCCCAAGAATGCATCTCACACTGTCCAGGGACCTAATATGATACCATGAGTGGAGGGGCTTTTTGTAAGACTGTCCCTAGTCAGGGGAGCCTGGGTGATTGAGTGTCTGACCCTTGATTTCAGCTTAGGTCATGATCCCAGGGTTGTGGGATCAAGCCCTACATTGGGCTCCAAGCTCAGTGTGTAGCCCACTTAAGATTCTCCGTCTCTCCCTTTGCCCCTCTCCCCTGCCTGCCTGCTTTCACTCTCTAAAATAGCAAATAAAATAAAATAATAAAAAATAAAAAATAACTTAAAAAAATAGACTGTCCTTATGCAGTCAGCCTAGATACACCTTGTATCCATTCCTCTTTGAGGGTTTTCTACCTGCTTGGAATTACTGTCTTCCAGGCAGGATCTGAGTCCACACTAATACTAGACTCTTGGAAACCTCTCTACTCTCAATTTCTCAGCCCCATTTTTTTTGAAGTTAGGGGCAGTGAAACAGGGAACTGACAATCATCTGCTCTCCCCACTTACTCAGTTGGTCTGTCTATACCTAGAAATCCCATTCTTCATTTACCACACCAGACTTTCTCTCCATTCACTGTTCTACTCCTGCTTCATACCTGGCCTCAACCTGTCCCTGAGGCAATGAAGTTTGGAGCCAGCTTCCATATTGAATGGGAGTAAATGAGGGGTGGAGGAAATTCAGGAGAAAATGTAAGTTAATATTTCAAAATATAATCAAAACCCATAAATATTTGGGGAGTATGAGAATTATCTTAAGTCTGAAGGGGCATGGGAATATGGTAGAGGACATTAAATAAATAAATTATCCCAATCCCTAGGAATCTCCGATCTATTAATAATTACAATAAAAGAAAAAAACAAACCAAAACTATTATCTGTAAACCATCAGAGAACAACAATGCCAAACTGTGCAATAGGAGATAAGAGAGAAGAGGAGTGAGGAGGAGCTGAAATACAGAAATATCAAAGTATTTTAATAGTACCCACTGCCAAATTAATTAGATATTACCAATGGAATTCAAAAATATTTACCAAGCATCTACTATGTACCAAACACCCTACTAGGCACCAGGAATACAAAAAGGGAACATAATTTTATCTCCCAAGTCAGGGATGGAGGGCTAAAGATGGGGAGGAAAGGAGAGAAATACAGTGGAAAATGCTTTTTAATGGATGTGATTTTGAGCTGGATATTAAAGAAAGAGTAGATTTTGTAACGGAATTATGATTAGAGAAAACACTGTGTGCAAAGGCAATGATAGAATTAACGCAGCTTCAAACTCTTCCTTTCCCATCAGGTTGGGAGTGAGGTTTTTTTCTTTCAAGTTTATGTATTTATTTTCAGAGAGAGAGAGAGAGAGAGAGAGAGAGCAAGTGGAGAGGAGCAGAAAGAATCCCAAGCAGGCTCCACACGGTCAGCACAGACCCCAAAGTGGAGCTTGAAGCTACGATCTGTGAGATCATGACCTCAGCCCAAGTCAGATGCTCAACTGACTGAGCCACCCAGGTGCCCTGGGAGTGAGTTTTGTTAGGAATGGCAAACAGCATGAGTAAAGAGAGGGGAGTTTTTCATTAGATATACCTGGATAAAAGGCCTCTTCATACAACATGAAGGAGGGCTAATTTAGATTCCTTTATAGAGATTGAGGATGAAAGCCAAAGCAAACTGTAGCTTAAAAAATAGTCTGCGCTATGACTAGTAAAGTAAGCAAATGGCCTAAGGTCAAATTGTATAATACATCTTTGTTCAGGCCTACCGGTTCCAAGATAGGACCATTGCTAGAATGATGTATCAGTAACTCTGCAAAGATCATATGTTCTAAAAATAAGACCACTGACTATTTCAGCAACTTGCCTCGGTTTACAAATCCTGAACAATCCATGTCAAGACCATCTTAAGACTAATTCTGCCCCCCAGGTCCTATCAGTACTGTACCCTAAGCTCCTCTTCTTTTGACTCAATCCACAGTTCCTCTGCTTTGTATTGTCTCTTGTTCCAGTAGGGTAAATCAACCTAACTTTTTTTTTCTTTTACTACGTGTGTTCCTGGTGGTCTCTGGACAGAGTTTTAATAAACAGATTATCAGAGACCTTGATGCTATAGAGACAGACTCTTACTGATAATCACACTTTGGTCTTGAGTCTCCACTGGTTCAAAGCCAATCTACCTGTCATGACAAGCCAAGTCTCACTACCAATGTAGCTCCAAATATTTCATTGTGCCCTTTGGCTTTGGTCTTATTTTACCTTATGGATAAGATCTCCCAATACATTTTGGCTACTTGATTGTATATGTACTCATTCTCTTAAAGCCACCCCCAAAGTATTGATTTGCCATTCCTCTGCTGTTTGTGTATCGACAATCCTATGGTACATCTGAAAGATTCACAGGGCAGGAGACAGGAATAGGTCCAATGAATTTGCATTGCACTTTGATGGTTGGTGATCAAATATCACAGTTTTATGGAAGTTCTTTTTTTTTTTTTTGACTTCTAGGAGCAACAGGGTTTCTTGTCCTTTTGGGAGGATGAACATTTGTTGAATCATTTGGCATGGTAGTTCCTGTATAGCAAAACTTAATACTCCAAAGATCACATATTTGTGTCTGCAACACGTACAAACACTATGACAAGAATTGTTATAAAAATTTGAAGTATGTTTCAAATTTCAAATCTCATAATCAATTTGGATTTCTTTCTCTGGGGAAAGCCAGCTGCTGTGTCTTGAAGATACTCAAGCAGCTCAGTGGAGGCCTGTATGGTGAGGAATAGAGGTCTTCTGACAAGAACAAGCAATAAATTGCCAGCCATATGAGTGGCCACCTTGGAAGTGGATCCTCTAGCCCCAGTTGAACCTTTAGATAATTACAGCCTCCGAAGAAACACCAACCAGAACAGCCTAGCTAAGCCACTCCCAAATTCCTGATCCACAGAACTCTGTAAGAGAGGGAGGCAAACCATAAGAGATCCTTAAAATACAGAGAACAAACAGAGGGTTGTGGAGAGGAGGTTTGTGAGGATTGGGGGGGGGTGGGGAGGCTGGGTAATGGGCATTAAGGAAGGCACTTGTTGGGATGAGCACTGGGTGTTATACATAAATGATGAATCAGGGGCGCCTGGGTGGCTCAGTCAGTTAAGTGGCCAACTTCAGCTCAGGTCATGATCTCATGGTTCATGGGTTCAAGCCCCGTGTTGGGCTCTTTGCTGACAGCTCGGAGCCTGGAGCCTGCTTCCCATTCTGTGTCTCCCTTTCTCTTTCTGCCCTTCCCCCACTCACACTCTCTCTCTGTCTTTCTCAAAAGTAAATAAATGTTTAAAAAAAAGATAAATCAATAAATTCTACTCCTGAAACCATTATTACACTATATGTTAACTAACTTGGATTTAAAAGTTAAAAAAAAAAAAAGAATTCTGTGTAAGAAAACAAGTATTTATTTGTTTGTTTTAAGCCATTAAGTTTGGGGGAAAATAAATAAACCATTAAGTTTGGGATAATTTGTTAGCAAGAGATAACTAATGAAACAGGTAACAATACTTATTATATCATTAATATGATAGCTAATGTCAAGTGGACTTTCATTTAATTTGGATATGGATGATTTATGTCTGCTGGTGTCTCTAGGATTACTGCTAATTGTCAAGAGCAATGGTTTTGAAAGTACCATAACTACTAGAGAGGACTATCTACTAACAATTTAGAATCTTGGACTAGTAGAAAGCTAAAACGCTGCCTTTTAGTGAAATCTTTTAATATTTTTTTTCCAGAAGACTAAATTTCTGATGATCTCTGGGGCCTTTAATTAATTATAAAAAAGAAACAAAAAACATCTGTGGATGATAAGTTGGTAGCTGGCCTCTAAGATGGCCTCTAATGATCCCTGCCTCCTGATATTTGTGCCCTTATGTAATCTCTTTCATCTGAGTACAGTCTGTATCCAGTAACTTGCTCCTAAGTGGTACAATATAACAAAAGAGATGAACTATCATTTCTAAGATTAGAATACTAAAAGCACATGGCTTCCATCTTGCTTGCCCTTTTTTACCATTTTACTGGCCTATTCTGAGGAAGATAACTGCCATATTGTAAGATGCCCAATAGAGAGGCCCACTTATTGAGAAAACAAGAGCCAGCAAGTACCTAAGTACTTAGTCCAGTAGCCCATAAAGAGCTGAATCCTGCCAATGAGTGGACTCAGAGCGGATCCTCTCCCAGTTGAGCTCCAATCAACATCTTGACTGTCAACCTGTAAGAGACAATGAGCCAGACATATCCTGGTAAGCCGTGCCCAGATTACTGAACCATAGAAACTATAAGATAAATGTTTGTTGTTCTAAGTCATAAAGATTTGGGATAACTTGTTACACAGATATCAATAACCGTTGAACAGTTAGATAAAATAAGACTAAATTGTTCTGGTTTGTTTTTACATTAATAATTTTTATTATATTAATATGTTATTATATAGCAATATGAGAGTGGAGGTTTTCTCTTCTGTTGAGGTTTTATACATTACCAATTTTATAGGGATTTAGTCACTAATTATCCTGAAAATAAGGATATATTATGGACATTCAGAACATTGAAAAATCATTAATTTAACTCATAACATCTATTACAAATGTCACCATCTGACAAGGACATTTAAACTTATAGGAAAAAAATCTTTTTTCCTCTCATTATTCTGTTAACAGTTATCATACTAATCTTTGCGCATAAGCATGAGTGAGTATACCTCTTTCTAACCAGAATCATGTTTAAAGTAACTTTTTGCCAGGGCGCATGGGTGGCTCAGTTGGTTAAGCCTCAGACTTTGGCCCAGGTCATGATCTCACGATTCGTGGGTTTGAGCCCACATCCGGCTCTGTGCTGTCAGCTAGCTCAAAGCCTGAAAGCTGCTTCTGATTCTGTGTCTCCCTCTTTGGCCTTCCCTGTTCATGCTGTCTCTCTCTCTCTCTCTCTCTCTCTCAGAAAGATATAAAATATTTTTAAAAAATTTTTTAAAGTAACATTTTGCCAGACTTCTTATTTGATTTGTCAAGTTGTTTCTTTTATCATACATTTGGTTAATAAAAGAACAACTGTAATCATTTTGAAATACTTAAAAAACCTTTTTTTTAATGTTTATTCATTTTTGAGAGAGAAAGTGAAAGTGGGGGAGGGGCAGAGAGAGAGGGAGACACAGAACTGAAGCAGTCTCCAGGCTCTGAGCTGTCAGCACAGAACTCAACATGGGGCTTGAACTCACAAGCTGTGAGATCATGACCTGAGCCAAAGTTGAATGCTTAACCAACTGAGCCACCCCGGTGCCCCCATTTTGAAATACTGAAAATTTAAGTTTTGTTATCTTCTTTCATTTTATAAAACAAAGAGGCAAACATTAGTATAGAGATATCATTAACTGTTATCCTTTGGAGCTCAAATTTGGTAAAGACAGAGTCAAGAAGAGCTGTTTTCAAAAAACAAAATGTGTTACCAAAGAGTTATCTCTCAAAAAAGACACAGGGTTCAATTTACCTTCCAAGAGATTCTTTCAAATGTTTAAGAAACTAATTTATTTTATTTAAACTCAAGGGGAATGTAGGAAAACAGAGAGTATGCTTCCTATAAAAGTTTATGAAGTTAGAATAACTGACAGCAAACTGAACAGAATGAATGAGCATGTTGATGGCTGCAGAAATAAGGAGTTCAGAGAGCAAGTCAAGAGATTCTGTGAGAGCAACAGAATGAAGAAGGACCTCCACAAAATTTTTACTTTAGGATCCAAATTCTAATCAGATGTCTGCTGCAGGGGTTTTTGTCCTTGCTGAGTACAATACCTGGCAATTGAACAAGTTCTCATACTTTTGAACTGTTTTCACTTGAGATCTACTTTTCTTCCCATTTGTGTTCTTCCAAATCAAATCTAGGGGTGCCTGGGTTGCTCAGTCGATTAAGCGTCTGGCTCTTGATTTCAGCTCAGCTCATGATCTCAAGGTTTGTGAGTTTGAGCCCCACATTGAGCTCTGCACTGATAGTGCAGAGTCTACTTAGGATGCTCTCTTTCTCCCAAGGTCTCCACCTCTGCCCCACTTGCGTGCATGCATGCTAAATAAACTTAAAAAATGAAGTAAAATAAAATGTTAAATTCTGGCATCACTTACAGAATCTCAGGTTCTAGCTCTTTATTACTGAACAAAATAAAGGGAGAGATTGCCCTCATAGCCATCTTTCCTTATTTTATCGCTATTCCCTTGGCTTGGGATCTCTAATGGGCAGTTGGTGGTTTCCATGGAAGCTCTATGGAAATCAGCTAAATAACAAGGTAGCTGTGTAAAGTTTTTTCTATATGACACAATTATGTTCATTTAGAACACAATCAGCCACGGTCACACCTTTGCCTCTGCTTTTAAAAAATTCCTGGAGTCTTTGTGCGTCCTACGACTAATCAGAAGGAGAAAACATACACACAAAACTGAACATCAGGGAAAGAGAGAGAGTGAGAATCCAGGGAGCCCATAGAGAATCATTTCAGAAGATTTCTGGATATCGGGAAAGTGGATTCTAAGGGATCAACATGGCAGATAAATAAAAGGTTATTTCTGACTGTTTAATTTTTTAAAAAATGTAATGTGTACTTAATTTTGAGGGACCGTGACAGAGCAGGAGTGGAGGAGGAACATAGAGAGAGGGAGACACAGAGTCAGAAGCAGTCTCCAGGCTCTGAGCTGTCAGCACAGAGCCAATGTGCGGCTCAAACCCACGAACTATGAGATCATGACCTGAGCTGAAGGCAGCCACTTAACCGACTGAGCTACCCAGCCGCCCCTTGATTTTTAACATATAATTGCCAATATCCAGCTGACTTGGGAAAAATTCACAAGAAATGATGCATATCAGGTACCAAATTCTATCACACACCCAAAAGTCAGCTGTGGTCTTTCCTTTTTTTCTCTTTCTTCCTGCCCCTAAAACCCCAAGGCAAGGAATCAAGGCTTCTAGACACTGCTGGATGAGTCAAGGTACCGCGGCCCAGACAAGCTAAGCACTGGTCCTGTCACCACACAGACACAAAAGGCATTCAAGAAACCACAGCCTTCTGGTTTTGTGGCTCCTGCCTTCTTAATCAAGTCTACCGTACAGTGCGTATGCAGAGCTTACCCACAACACACACAAACGCGGTGAAACACCTTGGGGCGGTTGGCTGGCAGAAATGTCCATCGAGCTGTGATTCACTGGGCAAGAGGAAGGCCTCCAGGGGCAGCCAATCAGAGTCTGGCCCAGGGAAAAAATCACTTGGCTCTTCCAGGAAGCCATCTAATTATGTTACTGTAATCCTCAGGCTTGCATTTTTCAGCCTCCTCAACACTAACTCACAGACTTCACTGATTATGTAATTACGGAAAACTTCACAACAAACATGAAGATTCCTTCTGGAGG
The DNA here is from genome assembly GCA_017311185.1 of Proteles cristata cristata. Lineage (NCBI taxonomy): Eukaryota > Metazoa > Chordata > Mammalia > Carnivora > Hyaenidae > Proteles > Proteles cristata. The sequence goes on from JAESUZ010001232.1 coordinate 4,103,590, forward strand.
CCACATTGAGGATCGGGATGTGCATTTGAGCGTGGGAGGGAAGCACACGGCTCACAAAGGGAAGAGCAAAGAGATTTATTGAACTTAAAAGGCCGCAATTTAAAAAAGGCCTCTACCAGACCTCCCTTTTCGTGTGCACATTTTTTGCACCTGCAACTGTTTGTGGGCTGGAAAGCAATATCCCTCCCCCTTCTCCCAAGAGACCATGCTTTAATGCCTTGGCCCCAAATGTGTCATTTTCATGCCGGGGGGAAAAATCAAAAGAAACCAAGTTTTTAGAACTTTGCCATAAAGAAAATAATAGTTCTGAAAAGGATTGGAGCCACATTTTCAGGTTAGACACAGTTGTTAGAGATATGTCAGTAGGGGAAACATTCCTCTTCACTTTCTTTCCTAACTTGCTCAAGTTCTTCATTTCACTGGGTTCTGTGTGACATCTGTAGCTCCCATCCCGTGGGGGCTGCACGCGCTTTCCGCTCTGCAGCACAGGGCTGTGTTCAGACCACAGTGTTCAAAGTCTAGATTCCAAATGGACCTTCCCGATTCTTAACAGAGGAGATGCTATATAAATTATTTCCACTGAAACAAACCTTTGATACCAGAAGTGAACTGTGGCATCTTAATTACGATGCTCATGAATGAAGTGCTGACAAATGATCTTGCTTTGTATGGTGTTTAGATGGTGGGTGGGGCTTGGCTTAGAGCTGGGATCAAAACCTGATTTTGGCCATTGATCCACTTCCTCCCTCCCCCACCACCCACCTCATATGTTGAGATGAAAGTTAAGAGGCAAAAGCCTCTTTTAAACCATTATGAACTGTTTTATTCAAAGCAGCATCTGTGAAATCTTATAACAGTCGCCTAGGTTTGCCAAATTATTCCTTCAGGGAAAAGAAAGTTTAAAATCAAGGGTCATAATGGAAGAAAAGTGTTATGCTTATATGAGGCAGTATACGTTGCTAAAGAGAGGGAAGATACGACAATGCCCCTCACTCAGCATATATAATAATAATTGCACAAGGATGAACTTGAATGGACAGATTGGAGAAGCAGATGCAGATCAAATAAGCCTAGTTTTCTTTAGTTTAACTTGAAAGACATTAAGGATTTTCTATGTGATATAAACCTTGATGAATATTGATGACACAGTGGTGTGGTTCTTACATATCTTATAAGATGCTAGTGTGTCATGTGGTCAGGTCGTGGTAGGAATCCCTCCCTAAGGAGAAAGAAAAAAATGAAGAAGAGAGGAGAGAAGACTTCAAGGTCACCTAGATATGGTCCAGCTGCCTACATCCCCCATGTTCTTGTAAATTGAAACAACTTAATCGACTGCATGTTTGTGTGTGTTACCATATATGGGAGACAAAGAAATAAAAAATGTATTAAAAAACTATGCCATGTGATGTCGGCCGCTCAGTTCTTTTGGGTACGAACCCAATTGAGCCATGCCAGCACGAGTAAAGTTGCTTCCTGGAAAGAAAGGCCTCGGTGTCACGACTCTCTGCACGAGAATCCTGCAACAAGGTAGCTGGAGATTTTTAGAAAGTAGATATGTTTAATCTCCTGAAAGAGTGGGAAATAATAATCGGAGCTACAGAGTGATCATTTTTCCTCTCATTCTATTGTCCAATCAAATGTTAACATTTTTGAAGTGGGTAGGTTTGGGTTTCAAAGCAAACCTCATAATGGTCTTCAGTTCGGTTGTCTCATAGGAAGATGCAAGAGAAGGCTTAAGTCATTCATTGTCATTGAGGTACATTTATATCATATTTATATTACTGAGTTACATTTATACAGACAAAATGATGGTATGGAATGGGGTGGGGCTGGTTAAAGGGAAACGCAGGAAGCCTACGGTATCAAGAATTAAAGCTGAGGGATGAGGGATAATAGAAGATGGAAGAAAGGATAGAAAAAGGAAGAAAGTAAACTCAGGAGCAAATAGTAAATTACTTTGGGCTACTTGGTGGAGAAAACAAGACGTTTCACTTAAATAAATATATTCTGGGCTGACTTCACTGGTGTCAAAAGAGGCAGTCAGAAAGTCTGCTTAGAAAATTGAAGACAGGAGCTTTAGAGCCAAAGTGAACAAGGGTCAAGATTCTAGAAGGCTTCTTATCCACATAGATAAGTTCACCAAGAAAGTCTGATTTTAGATATCTGTTCTCAAATAAAATAATGCCTCCTTTGATGGGCTTATTTCCACGGGAGGGAAAGGGTCAGGTGAAAATTCTGTGTCAAGGGCAGAATAGGGCCCACGGAGACTATTAACCTGGGAGGGAATTTTTGGAGGACCTGATACACGTAAGAGTTAGAAATTCATAGTCAAAGATCTCTGCATTTTCTCACCATTTAGATTCCAAATATGTAGACTTAAGTGTCTGTGGGGAATCTTTTCTGGCAGTGGAATCTGAACACATCTCTTTGCAAACCTTTTTCTGTGGATGAATTTCTTCCTCCTTGACCTGTACAAGCAATATAGATTTGGAGTAAGAGCAGTGGAATGAAACCTTGATGCCTCCCGAACAGTTTTAATTATGGTTTCATTTGGAAGAGAAAAATAATTTTTTTTCCATTTTATTTTCCTTCACTCCTGGAGAAAATAAATCATTGAGTTTTGTCTTCTTCAGTATTTCGGTATTTTAAATACCTTTCCCTGCTTATACAGAGAGGCCTTTTTTTCCAATGAGAGGGCACCCCCGTAGGTTGTCCAGAGGGGTAGTGCGGTACTTGGTGCTGGCCCTGTGTGCAGAGGCCCTGGAAAGCTCTCCCATCCAATGCGGTGGACACTGGGGGCCCTGAGGATAAGCGAAACAATTAAAGCCCGATTGTTTTGCCTCCCACTCAACAAATAAAGTCTATCAAGGGCATAAAATTTGCTCACTTTCACTACAAAGCATGAAAAGCAGGGACAAAAAAGATAAAGATATACTAGAAGGAGTGATCTCTTCCTTCCATTATTGCAGATACCACTGACCTGTTTGCTTTTTAATTTTTAAATTTGAGTAGAGTTGACACATAATGTTACATGAGATTCAGGTGTACAACATTGTGATTCAACTTTTCCACAAGTTGTGCTGTGCTCACCGCAAGTGTAGTTACCATCTGTCGCCATACAACACTATTGCAGTATCGTTGACTATATTCCCTGTGCCGTGCCTTTCATTTGTGTGACTTCCTCATGCCATAACCAGAAGCCTGTATCTCCCACCTCCCTTCACTCATTTTGCCCATCCCCCCAACTCCCTTCTTTCTGGCAACCATCAGTTTGTTCTTTGTATTTATAGGACCACTGACCAGCTTTGGAATTATACTCTTTCGGTTTGGGGTCATTTCTTTCTCTTTCTATTCCAGCACCTAAAGGTTGTGGGGTTTTAAAAAATAAGTTTCTTTTGGAAATATTACTGGTTTCCTCAGTCTTGTTTAGGAAAATGAATCCCTTATGACGATGTGCCCCTTTTGAAGACTAATGGACACTCTCTGTCATAACCTAGAGGTGCTTAGCAACTCTCCACTTGCCCCACCTACTAGATTATCTGTCTGCAGTTGGGACATTCCACTAGCCACTTCCTGAAAACAAGCTTTCGACTCTATGGCTATAGATGACAGGTTGATAGGTGTAGAGTGCCCAAACACTCAGTAAGCACAGTTGTGGAGAAACACCTAGGCCACTTTGCCCAGCAGAATGCCTGACTCCTTCTCTGTCCTAATCTAGCCCTTGCCACTTCATGGATTTTCCAGGGTTTCCCCTGATTTATAGGTAGCAGCTATTTCTCCTTTATAGGGGAAAGTCAAGTAGACATTTCCTCAAATATTGCCAGTAAGTAAGTACAAAAACAAAAACTAAATCATTGTGAATGTACAGTTCAGATTTTGTCAGTCTGTTCATAGTATTTCTTGAGTGACCAGTGTATGCAGGAAGAGGCTGGCAGGAAACATTTTGGGGGGATTATAAAACAACAGTGACAACCACCAGCAGATTAGGTGCTTTGCTGCAAGATTCAGAACACTCAGGAAAAGAAAATTTATGTAGGTTTCAGAAAATACTCCTTTATATAAAGTCTAATATGTCAATACACATAGATCTACAGTCTAATACATATAGCCTAATATTATAGTCTATCATAACATCTATATAATAAAAGAAATCTTCTATAAGATATGTAATTTTCTTAAAAAATTTTTAATGTTTATTTATTTATTTTTTTGAGAGAGAGAGAGAGAGAGAGTGGGAATGGAGGAGGGTCAGAGAGAGAGGGCGACACAGATCTGAAGCAGGCTCCAGGCTCTGAGCTGACAGCACAGAGCCCAATGCAGCGCTGGAACTCATGAAATGTCAGATCATGACCTAAGCCGAAGTCGGACACCTAACTGACTGAGCCACCCAGGAGCTCCAACATGTCATATTTTAACTCACCACAAGTCAGTGTATATTCCAGGGTGTCATAGTTCAATGAAATGTTATTTTGTTTTACCTAAACACATATCAACATAAAAAGAAAAATAAACACATAAGATTTGGTATTCATTTATTTGTCAGCAAAGACAAGCTCTTAAAAACCTGATATACTATATACATGTATTTTTATTAAAAACATTTTTTAATGTTTATTTATTTTTGACAGACAGATAAGAGTGTGAGCAAGGGAGGAGCAGAGAGAGAAGGCAACACAGAATCTGAGCTGTCAGCATAGGACTGAGCTGTCAGCATAAGTCTTCAACCTCACAAACTGTGAGATCATGACCTGAGCCAAAATCAGACACTTAACTGACTGAGCCACCCAGGCGCCCCTAAATAAGTATTTTTAAAACATAATGCTTCTCTGTCACATTAATAAAAATATACTCAAGGGGACACTTAAATTATATTGGTTTGTCATCTGTATGCTTCTGAATCAGAAAGAATGTTAATGAATGAAATATAAAGAGCAGCCTAAAACTCTTTTGGGCCAGGAGTGACCAGCAGACAGATCAGGCAGGCAACCAAGATAAAGGAGAGAAAGTTCTGGAACTTGTTGGGTAGAATGGAATAATGAAACCTAAGAACTTCCCTCTGAGGAAACAGTCTTTTCAAACACATCTGTCTTGGACAAAATTCAAACTGCCTTCTCTTAGTGATTCATTTTCTCATAATTTTATATTTGTGTATTTGCCACGTGAGGAAAAGAAACAGAGTCTGTCAGACTTTAAAGGAAAGGTCCTGCTCAGTTGACTCCTGGGCCCCACCAGCCCACTCCAGTCTTGAAATCAGTCCTAGTCTGAGGCAGGAGGGACTCAGGGAGCTTGAAGGGGACTCAGCATGGAGGCATCCGTTAGGTTGTCCCGCCAGATCTCGACTCCTTGTTCCGACGTATGGGCTTCTGCCTTGTGTGACCTGGTCCCCATCTGGGGATCCCTGACTCAGGTGCTGAGCCTGAGTCACTGCCAGCACTGCACTACTCTCGCAGCTTCTCTGGGCTAGGTTCTTGGCTTCCCAGAGAGTGGAGAACCACTCCCATCTGCTTCTAATGCCTGATACTTTATGTTAGTTGTGTGTTGCTGTCTGACTCCCCAAAAATCTCTAGATGCCCCTTTCGGCATCTAATAACCGTAGTCCTCTTTATCTGAACATTCACCTTAGAGTGAGCAGAATGCTGAGCAACTCACATGCTTTATCTCACTTAAACCTTATGAGTCAGATTATTATTCCCATTTTATAGAAGAGGAGCTCGAGGCTTTGAGAGGTCAACTTGTTATTAAGTAGTGAAGCTGAGATTCAAATTTACATCTGTCTCCCCTCCTTGGAGTTCTAGTCTATGCGGGTCTCCCCTCAGTGGAAGACAGCCCCGGTCTAGATCTTTCTCACTACATGTGTGTTCTGAACTACGATGGGCTCCTTTGGACTTTTCAATGCATTTTATAAATAAGTGTGCTTTTGTTCATCAACTATCCTCTCTGTTTCTTCTTTTACTGCTACTACAGTCATATCTTAAGTGACATTTAGGAATCCAAGCAAATCCCACAGCATCCCCGCCTCTTGGACTTCTAACGGTCCCTCAAAGGACATCATAAAAGGAAAAGGCTGGAAAACCTCTGAAAGGAAGTGTTCAGAGAGTGTTTACATGACAAAGAAGTCAGGAAAATATGGTATTGTTATGATTCTCTTCATCATTTCAGGATCTGAAGTGGTTCAGAAAGAAAGACATCCAAAAGGAAGATGGACTTCCAGGGGATGTGACTCATAAGGAGGAATATGAAAGAGAGAAAAGCGACTTGTCAGATGGACAATGGGCTTTTATTTGAAACATATGGGGCCATATGGAAGACTACAGAGAGGTGGAAGTTAGAAAGGGACCGGAGGAGACAGAAGATGTTTCTGACTTGGGCAGGGTGAGGGGGTGGGGCCCCGAGACGGAGAGCAAAGGAAATGAGTGTAGAAGCACAAAAATACAGGAGACCTTTGTGTATAACAGTAGAGAAACAAATGCCCTACTTTTAGCATCTTGAAAAACACTGGCTGTTTATTAACAAGAATGAAATAAATTTCTCTAATGCTTTCTTCCAAATTACTCAGAGAGCCTCAAAAGCTTTCTGCTTATGCCACACGTTAACCAGGAGAAAATCTCAATCTTATCTTCTCTGATAGATAGAATGATAGCAGAAAGAGTTCCAGATTCATGAAAGGATGGTTTCCAGAGAGAGGCATGAAAAGTGTGTTTCCTAAAAGATACCAAATCTTTATTTATTTTTTTGAGCTTGCCTATTACCTATAAGCCTTAAGGAAACCAAAGAAAACAAATCCAGGCAGAAGGGAATTGGTTTCCTTGTTTGGCTCATGTCTCCACAAGGAATGGTCATATGTATGTGGCTTCCTTTGGTGCCACTTATCAGTCCTCAAATAAAATTCTGTGGATGACTTTTCTTGTCTCTGAGGAAATGCCTGTATCAGAAATCTCTGTTTATAAAAGCAAGTACCTCAGAAAATGCCATCTAGTACTCTTGAACTTAACATTCTTGTACAAGTTTATCCTGATGAAATCCTTGGCATTTTCCTGAGGCTTTTTTTGCCTTCCTGCCAAAAGTTAATTGGTACCTGTTCCTGTAAGTCTTGAATTCTCCTTTCCCAGCTGTGGAGATCAGCCTTACGGGCACTTTTTTACTTCAAAGTCTTTTCTCTGAAACTGTCCTGTTTTCTAGCCCTCACTGGAGCCCCATCCCCAGGCTCTGCATTATCCTGTCTTCTAGTGGCCCTTATACTGGATTCTTCTCTGGGGATCTCCACTTTACAGAACTGACCTGCTGTAGCGTTACTTAAAGGTTGGCAAACTACATTAGGATGCACTGTATTATATCTACTTAGTGTTTGTCAGTCACCATAGGTGCCTAAGCCTTCCACATTATCTCAGATTGCCATCCAGCTCCTCCCGAATAAAAAGCCCAGACATACTCTTCCTTCAGTATTATTTCCACTATTTACAGCTTTCTATGTAACAGCTTAGACCTGGGAAGAAACATGATAGAGAAAAAGCATTGGCTGAGACCAGAGAGATCTAGTTTTAAATCCTGGTTTCCTCCTTTTTAAAAAAATTTTCTCACTGAACTTAGGCAAATGACCGAATTTCTTATTCCTTTATCTTTATTATTTTAAATGGGTTTATTTGAGGGAGAGCAAAAGAATGTGTGCAAATCGGGGAGGGCAGAGAGAAAGAAAGAGAATCCCAAGCAGGCTCCACACTCAGTGTAGAGCCCGATGCAGGCCTTAATCTCATGAACTGACCTGAGCTGAAATCAAGAGTCATATGCTTAACCAGCTGAGCCACCCAGGTGCCCTATTTCTTTATTTTTAAAGTGGGAGTAATGGTCGAGCTGTAAAGATTAAATAAGACAATGCATTTAGGTGGCTGGAACATAGTAGGTGCTTAAGATATTTGTTGGATAAAAGAATGGATGATATTAATGAAAGAGAAGGGCAAAAGAAGGAATAAAGGAGACCCTACAGTTTTTTGTGTATCCACCGAGTACAGGCTTTATGGTAAGAGCCTCTCAGTTTAGTAAAGAAAACAGATACAGGCGCACAAAACTACCAAGCAGTATAGTAAGTATGGATGATGGAGGAGGGCAGAGGAAAGGTCCCTCCTTATGAAGGAGGAGAGCCAGGGAAGGATCGAGGTCTTACCTCTTCTAGAAGATCTGTATCTTTTGGGCAGAAGCTTTGCCTGCCTCTTGTACAATTATTGCTTACCAAAATATTAACATTTTATGTAACATAGAATGCAATGACTCCATATTATATATCACACCACAGAAATTCAACCAAGATGAGTGGTGACTTAGTGAGGTAATGGAGCTGAGGCATATTAAGTGTGTTAAAAGGAAATATCACACTTTCTTTTCCAGATCTACAGAATAAGCTTTTTTGAGACTTGATTTCAAATACCTATATAAGCCTGGTACACAGAAAATGGAAGTCATTCTCCTGGAACAATGGAATTGGCAATGGTCTTGGTCTTATTTCCTATACTGTGTATCAGCTAGTAAGGCAAAGTCCCCAAACCTCCACATTCCTTAGGTTTATAGGTACCAAATGTCACCAGAATTATCGTGGCATTATTGAGATAGTGTTAATGATGATCACCTTGAAGAATCTTGGACATGTGCTCAAAGTTAGCGATTTTCTACAGGTAGATTGATCCCTAATCATGATGGAGTTATTGGTTACCTCAATACAATCAAAAAGCTTTTTAAATGAATTTTAATTACTTTTAAAAATGAATTTTAAAATGACACATTTTCCTCATTTTAATAAAGATTTTCTTCTAAATGAAAGTTTCAAAATGCTTACACTGACCCCACAGAATCAAATATTTTGATTTAATAATCTGGTAGTACTTTCTGATAAATATTTCCCCCTACAGTTAGAGAATAACCCTGTGTTGTGGATCAGTACTGTTCTCCTATTTTACAGATGAGAAAACTGAGGCAGGAGTACAATATATGATCTGCCTAAACTTTCTCAGCACCTTAAGGAAGACCTGAGAATCTAGTCCACAATGCCTATGTTTTTAAGTCTATTGCTTAGTCATGAGATGTAAAGCATCTCAAGAACTGCCAACGTCACTAAAAATGTTCTCTTCACGGAGGTCAGTGATTCCCTTCCCAGGATGTAAAATGTGATGAATGGCAGGGAGGAAAACAAACCACCTCAGAACAGAAAACCACACTGGAGAGTAGAATCTCACCCTCAGCTCTGAATATTATTATTCAAGAGTTGGAAAATTATGTGACATGACTGCACTGGGTTTGGCCACTCTTCAGTAATGTCTGTGCTATTCAAACACTCTTATGCAAACTCAATTTCTAAAAGTTATGAAGGGAATTTTTGTTCAACAAAATGTTCTTGTAAAAGTCGTCTGCTATTAAACTCTAGACACAACTCCAAGGAATCTTTTACTAGAAAGCAATGCATTATTCCAACATGAATCACAGGCTAATTGACTGTTTTCCCAGGATGTTATAACTGACTGCTGTACTCCACTGGGAACTAGGATACTCTATGACATCTGTGACTGAGATGCCCACTGAACAAGGGTCCAACCAAATCCAATTTAGTGTGAGTTTGTTGGATGTAAAAGGGAACCTCATGGAATGTAGTTAGGGCAACTTTGAGTTAAAAAGACTACAAATTAGAGAGAATGTGTACAGGGGACATTAATCACCACACACTTAACTTATATTTAAAGTGGATCTATCAAGCACTTCTGGAACATTCTGCCTTTTTCCATTTGGATGTCAGGTGCAATAAAATTCCAGCATGGAAAGAGGAAGTCACTCTAGAATCAAGCCTTGAGAGAATGAATCTCTTTGTGTATGCAGGTGGATTATGACCACCATATAAGACTCATTAAGTGCCCAGATGCCCATGGCACTGTAATTGGTAGCGCCTGGATGAGGAATGTACTTTTAATGCCAGTCTCATCATCCCCACCATAATTTTTATTAATGGCATTTGGGAGAGAAGGAAATCAGGAGAAGATACTATATTTTTAATGAAACATTCAAACAGTGCTTTGTTCTTTGAAAGTTTTATACATCTCTTCCTCACAAAAGCCAAGTGCATTAGCTCAAAAGGCATTATCATCTCTACTTTTAAAATTAGAAAACTGAGACCCAGGTAAAGGTAAAACAAATAGTAAGTTAGCAGCAGAACTTAGACTTACCCAGATTTCTTTCTTTTTCATGTTGATAGCTTTTGTTTAAGTTTTTAATCCTGCTGTACAATATTCTCTATGAAGTTTTTCTTTTAAGTTTATTTATTTATTGAAGTAATGTCTACACCAATATGGAGCTCAAATCCACAACTTCAAGATCAAGAATCTAGTGCTCCTCCACCTAAGCTACCCAGGTGCCCCCCTGTGAACTTATAAATAGCCTTTAATACTTCCTGATCTTAAACAGCAAATATTTGACAGATACTCTACACACAAAAAAAACTTCTATCTTGGTTCTAGGGATGGAATACTTGTGGCAAACTTTCCTTATGTAAAAACATTAGAAGGATATTTATTTCATTGATTTATAAAGTAAAAATTTTTTCAGTAGAAACACGAAGCTCTTTTATTGATTTGTGTTTGTTTTAAAAGTTATAAAATAGGGGCGCCCGGGTGGCGTAGTTGGTTAAGCGTCCGACTTTCGCTCGGGTCATGATCTCGCGGTTCGTGGGTTCGAGCCCCGCGTCGGGCTCTGTGCTGACTGCCAGCTCAGAGCCTGGAGCCTGTTTCAGTCTGTGACTCCCTCTCTCTCTGACCCTCCCCTGCTCATGCTGTCTCTCTCTCTCTCTCCTAGAAATAAATAAAAAAAAAAAAAAAAAAAAGAATTTAAAAGTTATAAAATAGAAAGGATACAGTAAATAATATAACAAATATGAGTGTATCTACTACATAGTATTGGCCAACACTGACAGGTCAGGGTTTGCTTCATGTATAAATATGAAGCTAATGTATCTCCCCACGTATTCATTTTCTGTACACTTTAATAATACAAAATCCAGATTTTTTGACCCAGAAGCTGGAGAGTGCAAGGTCACAGAGACCACGTGAAGACAGAAAGCTCCTCTCTACTCCTTGAGAGAAAAGCTTAAATTGTCAACAGGCCCCAACCCCAAGTAAAACAAGCATAAAGCTGCTGGTGTTTTCCAGAGGGAACTGGTGAATTATGATTTGCTGCATTTTTCTAGAACCTTTCTTCTAAAGTTTTAGGCAGCACCTTGATCCATACTCAGCTCTCTATAAGGGCTTCTGAGTAATCATTCCTTGAAAGTTATTGATTCATTGACTGGCTTGTTTAGTAGCTCCCAGTGAAAGGGAAAAGGGCTTTGGACACAAAGAGTGACTATTACTGTTACCTGGACAAAGTAGAAAAGTAATTGATTGTTTTTCCCTGTCTATTCAAGTTCCTCAGATCAGCTCTTCTGAAGGGTAATAGGGTTACATGCTGAGAAATTTAGGGGAAACCTGAGGTAATGCGAGACCGTAGGGGCTTTTTGTTGTTATTGAAAGGTAAATACCATTTTATATTCAAGTTCTGTAATGTATGTGGCATACGGACTGAAGGGTGACTCATTTGTTCTTGGAAAGTGAATGATGGTGATATATTTTTCTTTTCTGTGTGTGTGTGTGTGTGTGTGTGTGTGCGTATGTGAAAGTGTGTATGTGAGAGTGTCTGTGTGTGTGTGTGACTGTGTTTGTGAGTTTGTGTGTGACTTTCCTTTCTGGGCAATGACTCCCTTGGACTCACATTTGACATTAAGGCATTGTTTTAAACTGACAAATTCATTTTCAAATTGTTTCCACCAATTCACTTGTCTTATCATTTTATTTATTTTTTTAAATAATTTTCAAATATCTTTATTTTGAGAGAGAGAGTGAGAGAGAAAGTGAGTACAAGTGAGGGAGGGTCAGACAGAGAGGGAGAGAGAGAATCTGAAGTAGGTTCCCCACTGTCTGCACAGAGCCCGACAATGGGGCTTGAACTCATGAACTGTGAGATCATGACCTGAGCTGAAATCAAAAGTAGGACACTTAACGGACTGAGCCACCCAGGCACCCCTGGTTTCTTGTCATTTTAGAAATGTGGCTGAAGCAGCAGAACTACAGATGGAATGCAAAAGCTTGTTAGGGACTTTGGAATATAGGTGACAAATCAGAACCATGCAAAAAGGGATATTATGAAAAATCTATACTTCAGGACAGATTTATATTTAAAAGAGTAGTCTAAAAATTAAGAAATGTTGATAAAAGTGCTCTGCTTCATTAACAGAAAATATCAACACAAAATAACACACTATAACATGATATCCAATTTAGGATGATAATTCTTTACTTCCTTATACAATTCATTTCTTTTTCTTCTATTTTGGGCTCCCCTCTTTTTCTTGCTTGTGTAATTCACTTCAGTACTTTGTTTAAGATGAACTCAGAGATAAATTTATAGGTTCTGAAATCCCAAATCCTCAGTTTCGGTGTCTGTGTATTCATTTGGGGCCAGTGCTTCCTGACTGATAGGTGGAAAAGATGAACCCAATACCTGACATCCTTATTAAAGCATTAGGGTGTTTTTTGATTGCTGTTGTTTTATTCATCATTTTTAAAAATATAATTTATTATCAAATTGGCTTCCATACAACACCCAGTGCTCATCCCAAGAAACGCCGCCCTCAATGCCCATCACCCACTTTCCCATCTCCCTCACCCCTCATCAACCCTCCATTTGTTCCCTGTATTTTAGAGTCTCTTATGGTTTGCCTCATCAGTTTTTTCTTAGGGCTCTTGGATTTCCATGTCTTTCAAAGCTTTCTAGAATTCCATTCTGTGTTCCACTCTGCTACATGCATCCTTACCTCTGTCTGTGTTTCTCTCCACCCTTTTGAGATGTTATGTATCAAGGCATCATCAGGGGAAGAAGCATTGTGAGGTGCCAACATGCAAAAAGCTTTAAGTACATCTTAGATTGTAGTTTTCAAGCCTCATAGTACAGAGCAATGGAAAGACTATTCTATAAACAAATATTTGGAAAGACTCAGGAGAAGACTGGCTCTTCTAAAAGCAAATGATGGTTAACATGCCCAGATAATTTTTTGCAACTTGACTTGGAAAAGACAATCTATGACATTCTTCAAAGCACTAAGTAGTCTTAAATGGATGATGTTGCCTTTGTTGGCATATTTAAAACTTCCTGGTTTATAGACCACAACATATCCCCAAAGTCTGATTTTTTTCACATGAATTAGAAGGTCTATCTGATATGTGTGTTCTAAGGACTTTACTAACACAAATGATGTCCCTGGTACTCTTTGATTTTTGTCCCTTTTGGGATACTTGATTTTATCCATAGGCTTGGTATTTGCTCTGTTGTAAGCACTCACATGATTTTGTCAGTAATTTGGTGCTGGATAACTGACTTCTTGTTTTTCAGGATACCAATTACCCTTCCCAGTTTACATCTTGTGTGGGCTTGGCAAACATCAGCTCCTCGCACCTACAAGGCTCTTCCTTCTCCAGACTCACTTCACGGAAACAATGTTTCTGTTGCAACTGGCTGAGGTTGGAATGAACTCCTCTGTCTGCATTACAAAATAAGTGAAGACTAACGGGCCCAGGCAGGTTTTCTGTATCCTTGGATTGATCTCTTTGCATGCTCTTTGCCTCTTTTCAAGAGCTCTTTCTGTAAAATAGCAAGACTGCATCTAAATTTAACAATGCGATATGGTACAAACAGGCTTTCATGCATGCTGTGTCATCAAGGGGATTTCAGGATTGTCTAATTGGTCTGCCTTGGCGAATCTGATGCAATCTCCCATTGGTCTATACTCAGGAATCTGGGTGGGAAGTGAAAGTACAGGCAAGCCAGCCCGGGCCATCTCCACCATGCAAGAGCTTGCCACTGTGTGTGGGTCTGAGACCCAATTTCAGGCCAATTCAAAATGAAAAGCTTCAAATGAGTGCCCTGAAAGTAAAATGAAAATTGAATCTGCTTGCCACATCTCAGTGAGGCCCTGAAATAGCAAAAGTTTGGGGGTCCAAGGTCAAGCTGAAGGGTTAAAGACAGACCCTCAGACTGATGAAGTAGCCTCTCCCTGGGGTATGGCTGTGGAAATGTGGCACAGAGGAAGGCCAAGTGATCCGCATGGGATCTAAATTTCCACTGCTGGACTGGACTGTACCTCATCCAAGCCTTTCCCTCTGACACCCCCACAAGAGGGACTGGCTCCAAATGGAGCCACAGTTATATGAAATCCTTTCTGCTTTAGGACTTACAAGGGGAAAAGAGAATGTTTATGTTTAAAAAATATATTATTTTCTCTGATTTCTCTTAGTTATTTTTATTATTGAAATGAAAAGGAATCAGCTAAAGTGGTTTGGCATAAAACATATCACAACATTTTTTATTTAAAAGATCATTTTCTTCCGATCATCAATTCATGCTCATGAAAATAGTCAAATGTTACAGAAATATGCAACATAGAAAAGGAGAGGCCTTCCCTCCAGTACATTCCCTAGAGGTAACTTCCCATTCCAATTTCCCACCGATTATCTATGTATCTATGTATCTATCTATCATCTATCATCTATCTATCTATTACCTATCTACCTATCTCTAGTTTTTACAGAATGGAATCTTCCTTGATACACTTATAAGTTGCTTTTTCATTCTATTCAACAATACACCTTTCTATGTTTGTTTATAAAGATATACCTTGATACTGTGTTTGATTTTTAAGACGAATTTCTTTAAAATTATTTTACACAGAATAAAAGCCAAGAATATACAGAGATATATTGAACCTAAAAATGCTTCCCTTCTCGAGGGTCCTGGGTGGTCCAGTTGGTTAAGTGTCAGACTTGCCTCAGGTGACGATCTCACAGTTCATGAGTTTGAACCTGACGGGCTTGCTGGTATCAGCATGCAGCTGCTTCAGACCCTCTGTTCCCTCTTTCTCTGCTTCTCTCCAACCTCCTCAGAAATAAATAAACATTTTTAAAAAATGCTTCCCTTTTCTTCTCCATTCTACAGTATTACTCTGGTCTTTGTAATGTTTTTTTAAGCATATACAAATGTATGCATATATACTTGTTTACTCCTATGTTATTTTTTTTCACACCAATGGAATTGCACTATCAAGTTCCATGTCTTCAGTATTAAATTTAGTTTTCTCTCAGTTATACTAAAAGGTGTTTAACTTAGATACAAGAGCTCGTGTCTAGAGGGAAGAGACCACATCTGTCTGGTTCACAGATTCATGGAAGTCCTGAGGGTCTTCTGCTCCAGTCAGAGAATCTCAGAGAAAAAAATAAAAATAAAAAACAAACTACCCCTCAGCTCCAAGTGCTCAACAGATCTCACAGGATCACCATGTGGGCTTCCTCTTATAGGCACCAGGCAGCTTTGAGACCTGTTTCTGGGTGTAGGAACCATGTGGTGCTCCAGAGTCAATAGGGGAGTGTGTGTACTGGCTGCAGAGGGAATAAGGAGGTCAAAGACGTCAGCAGAACTTAACTGAGCTATAGTTTCCCTCGTGTCCAGCAATGTGTAAAATATATCCAATCTTTGTGGGAACAGAAAATCCAACTTTGATAGCAGGAAGCGGATTCTGAATAATCAGTAAGATTATGAATAAAGAATTTTCATAAAATTCTCAGTGGTATTGATTTAGTAAATTTCAAAATTATTTGTGTGTGGTGTGTGTGTGTGTGTGTGTGTGTGTGTGTGTGTGTGTGTGTGGTGGCTGAAATAGCCAGGTAACAATATTAAATAACGTGTGCATTTGAACTCTTATGGACACTACAATTTCTCCAGCATATTCACTGTGATATCCCCCCTCCCCAAATGTGATTTTGGTTTTTATTTCTTCAGTGCTAGGAAAACAAAGTAATCCTTGTCATTGAATTTGCGCATCATATGAGGCTATTAAAAAAAGTCCAGTAATTCTATTTGAGAAGAATTTTAACCATAGCTTTGTGGCTAACAGAAATGAAAACCAATATATGGTAGCCCTGAATAAGAGCGAAACTTATCTATTGGAGAGACTTCAAAGGTCAACACATCCCAGAAAGGCTCTAACTTATAACAGGAGACATTTATTATGCACTGACTTTGGGACATTAAAATGTCACCTCTAGAATTTATGGCTTTTACAAAATGTGTACAATTTCTGTGGGGAAATTTCCTCATCCCAAAGGACAGGGATAATAGAAAGGAAGCCTTTTATTAGGGCTTACTTTTAAAATGTTCTAAAAGTGGTAAGGAGTCAGGATGACTGTTGTCCAGCTGGCTACAGACAGTTGGTACATAAATCAGATGGAATTGGCCTTAGTGAGCTCTGTATGGAAAAGCTCACATAAACTGGCAACCGATCATTCCCTCTCCTTTATTTCTGTATAAACTGTTTACAGAAAATTATGTGGCAGAGTGTTTGAGAATAGTGACGTTCTAATCCCCAGTAATTCTTGGGAAATGTAATTGTAGGAACGGATTTCATAAAGTGCCTTCAATCTTATATAAATCTGTGTAAATCACAGAGCCCTGTAAATGCCATTTGGACATCAGAGCTCTAGCTGGGACCAGAGCCTTACTCCCCTCTGGAGCTTTCCGAGAGCAGCCGCTGGTTCCCTGGCAGAATATTTGCCTTCTGAGTGGCTAAGTCTTATCACTGCTTTTGGGAGTTTCTGGGGGGTTGGGGGCAATCTCACCCTGTCTGCTGTGCTAAGAATTTGCCCCTCTGAGTTTTAAAGGCATCTGCCTTTCATAAGGAAAAACCAACCTCTGCTTCTGACTCACTGGCACAGAGATTTGCAGATGCCTAAGTTGAAGTGATTGCTGTGCCTGGCTGTGAACAGGCTCTCTCTGTGTTGAAAACTGAAAACCTATGTGGTAGATGGCATGAGTCCTGTTTCCTGGTGCTAACCTCTCCTCCACAAAAGCACTCTTAGCATGCATAAGGGATGACAAAGTGAGGCTAGAAATGTGTTGCTCATGGCTTCCAAAGCTGACGAGGATCAGTGAAAGAGCCTCTAGGAATGCAAGGAGTCCATGTCCCTCTTTCAACTTCCCTAATGTGAAACAAGTGGCAATTATAATCTTAAAGATACAACTCTGGGAACATAGGACAGGGAAAGTTTTCTCCCAGTTGTTCACACCGGAGAATCGAATGGACCAGCATAGGCATAGACACTCTGAACTTGGTTGTTACCGAACTGGATCTCTGCCGTGCTCCAAAATATGATTCCAATCCTGCCCCACTTCTCCACTTGTACACCATTGTCCCATCCTGGGCTTTGAGAATCTCTCACCTAAATTATGTCTGAAGCCCCCAAATGGCACCTCTAGTTTTAATTTGGCCTCCTCTCATTTATTTTACCTCTAGATCACTGCCAAAATGTGATCCATCCATCACCTACATCTATTAGGTCATTCCCTTATTTATAATTTTTTGAAACGTTTCAATCACCTACAGAATAAAGTCCATCTACACGCCTGCCTAATGCTCCAAGCCCTGCCTCCTGTGGCCATGCCTCATGCCAGGCACTCTGCCAACATGTGCCTTCCTCACACTCCTCGTTCTCTCTTGCCTCTGTGCCTGTTTATGTTGCCCTCTCTATCTCCGTGTTCCCTTGGCTAGGGTGACTATGGTTCATTCATTAAGATTCAACTCATACACTGTCTCCTCCAAAGATCCTTCTCTGACCCACCAGAGAAGGGAGTGATAAGGAACAAATAAGGGATAAGGGTGGATAAGGGACCCCACTGCTCTGTGGGCCATCTCCTTCTACAGGCCCAGCCTTCAGGGCACTGACCTTATTACAACCTACTAGCCTCGTTGTGTGTCTTCTGGCCTCTGAGACGCTTGAACATGTGAACTGTGACTTCGTCATTGTTGTGTTCTCCCCTGAAGTATAGCACCATACTGGTCAGATATTTGATATCCTATAAATGCCTGATGAATGAATGAACAAATGAGTGAGTGAGATGTGAAAGGCAAAATGAGCAATAAGAAGGGCTTATATTTTTATACAAGTTTTGCAAAGGTTATAGGAGGTTCTATAAAGTTTACAGTTTGTTTTTTTATAAGGCTGTTTAAGTTTCATTGGAAGCATATATATTTATGAATAAGCAGAATAATTTAAAAAATAATTTTTAGGGCTGTAAGAGACTTTACAGAACACCTAGCCCAACACTTTTCTTTTACAAATGGGGAAACACAAACTCATAGAAATTACAATGAGCTCAAGGCTCCACAGTAAAGTAATGATAACCTGTGAACAGGTCTACAGAGAGTATTTATGGAGTCTACTGTACAAACTGAGGTCTGTGTTATATATGCTTTAATATTTATGTTCAAGAAAAGAATCAATATCATGATTCACAAGTGGTACATTCAGCCCTATCAAGGTACAAATTTAAGACACAAAAGTGTGTAGGATTGCAGAATGTTCCTCAGCTACCATCTAAAACAACAGTGAATATTACACTAAATTCTTTTTCTGGAACCACCAATTGGAACCCACAAAGGAGCCAGAAAATGAGAGCTCAGTACTACCAGGAAGTGATATTTGATTTTGCAATCTGGAAAAAGGGACTTGACTAAATTAATTTGTCTTTGTCTTTTCTTATACCCAAGTGCTTTTGCTACCTATACGTTCCATATTCTGAAGCAGTGCCTACCTCTGATGTCAGCAGTGGCACAGCCCACAAGCTTGGATGGCATTTGCTCAGTTCTTTTGTCCTGAGGAACACAGAGCAAGAGAAGTACAACAGTGTTTCCCTGGGGCCTGGGACCCAGTTTCACTGGGACCAGTGCTAATCATCTGGGCAGATATATTTAGGGGTATTGGCTGTGTTGTACCATCACTGAGCATCCACATGCTGCTTAATATGCATGGGTATTTGTAGTATGTGGTATCCTCTAAAGCTAGGGGACCAGAGCAAGAATCCTTCTTGTCTTGCTTCAAGAGCAGTATGAAATTTGAAAGAAAATCATACACAGTAACCATCAAGCTCCCTATCAAAATGTCCTGTAACGGTGATAAGGTATAAGGCAATAGCCTCCTGGGTCCTTAATACAGGGTTTCTTACATTCTTATGGCATTGCATTTAGGATCTAAGGTATAAAGGTATAATCAGAAAGGCCAAGAAACTGGGAATTTGCAGTCTTGGATTGTTTTCTTAAATCTACTAATTACCTACTGGGTAACTTTGAGAAAACACAACCTGTTAATGGTTAGCCATTTCAGTTTCTCTACCCATAAAATAAGCCATAAATTATCTACACCCTTGCAGAAATACCAGGAGAATAAGGGCTCAAACAGAAGGTATTGTATAAGGATAACATGGTTTTACAAAGTTTGAAAGTTGTTCTGACCTCCACTTAAATAGCATGATGTCAGGCTCTCTTGGTGAGAGTGTCCAACATAACCAGTCTTAGATGCAACAGTGTGTTTTCTTTGAGCCACTGAAAAGAAAAATGCTTTCTAAATTCAATCTATTTTCTTGGGCAAATGGATTAAATTTGTGTGTAACATGGAAGTATCATTTGAAAAGAACCCATTATGAAAACACAACCGTCGCCCAGGAGACTCTTCTCTTCTGTTCACATCCCATCGGTCATTACCTGTTCTTTTCTGGGCTGCTGGACACTCCTGTCCCTCTTTGTTTTGTTATAAACTGGACAAATAGAGTCTTCTGCCTTCCAGTGCCACACTGAAGCTGATTTGAGTCCTTGAGTCTCCTAGAACAATCTGTTATTTGGATTAAGGATATATCAAGTAACTCAAAGACACCGAGACAAATGTGGTTAAAAGCAGATATTTTCCTGATTTAGATTAGGGACCAACTTCACAAGTTTGATTAAGGAGGCATTTAGAAACCCAAACCATCTAATTCTGTCTTGAAGGGCTGTGGGATCCCTGCTGCATGGCTGGAGTCATATTCCCTCACAAGAAATGTTATGCTTCAAAAGCAGAGAGCATTCCCCCTCCCACCTACAAGCAACACTGAACTGGTCTCTGGGGACCCAAGGACTCTGGAATCACCAGACAGAGCATGGTCAGGATATATGCTTTGATGAGCTGTAATTTCTTAGGGTTCTAGTTTGAAAACTAGCTCTAAGAAATCGGAGGTTTCTGGGAGGTGGATGGTTCATTTGTGCTTCCTTTTACCCATGGTAAGGAGGTTCTTCACCTTGAGAACCATCATTCCAGTGGCATATGTTTTCCATTTTAAAAAGTTTATGTATTTATTTTGAGAGACAGAGAGAGACAGTACAAGTGAGGAAGGGGTAGAGAGAGAAGAAGACAGAGAATCCCAAACAGGCTCCACATTGTCAACGTGGAGCTTGATGTGGGGCTTGAACTCACGAACTGTGAGATCATGACCTAAGCTGAAACTAAGAGTTGGATGCTTAATTTACTGAGCCCCCCACATAGCCCTGTGTTTCCCATTCTGGTTCAGTCCACTAAACCAGATCCTTCTTGTTCAGGGTCATCTCTTTAGAACCTGTCTCAGCCTTGGCCATGATAGCTGCTCAAAAATTATTTGTTGAACAAATAAACAAATAAAATATTACTTCATTACTCTTCCCTTGGCAATTATTTAATTAAAAAAGTGATACCCTACTTGCAAGACCTTCAGATGTATTTTCCCATCCTAAATTTCCCAGAAATCCAAATGGACAAAATATTTCCATTTTAATTTTCAAATATCAGAAGAATGCAGTGACCACAGTTTATATTTTCCCTCCTATTTTCCTCAGGGCCTGAGTTGCTCATTTAATGCAATTTGCTGCATGTTTGGGTCAGTGACTTAAGTCGGGAGGCTTTTACAGTAACTCGGCGCTGTGGAAATCCCAGACCTTTGGCTGGGGTCTGGAGGAGAAGTCTAGTTTGGGTAGCTCTGAGGACCACCATAGTTCAGCACCAGGCAGAGGGCTGGTCTACTTAGGACAGCAGGTCTCCAGCCTCACCAGTTTGGTTTTGCATGGAATCAGTCAGCAATGCCTGAGAAAGACAGGGGGCCAGTCAGGATGACTGGGAAGGTTATAAACCAGAAAACTTCCGCCTTGGTATTCGAAAACCACACGGTATTTACAACATTCCTGTCTATTAACTGCTGGGAAGGGCACTACCTTATTGCCTTTTGCATAATGGAACCAATCTTTCCCCTCAGAGGCCCTCGTGTTGCTTTGATCAAGTTCAAAAGATGAGGGAAATGATGACTAAGAACCTTGGGAACCAGACCGAAGAATCTCACAGACATATTCAAGGGGTTTTGTTTTTTTTTAATTGTTGTTTGTTTGTTTGTTTTACTGATGCATCATTTTGGTAAATAATTCCTATAGTCAGTGCACTTATCAAATTCCTTACCCAAATATTTGTTATTTATAAAATTATCAAGGAAACAGACTTGTGTTTATTATTCTGAAATCAGCAGCAGTTTGTGAATTGAAAACAGTCTTACTTTTTCCTCTTTCCTCTCCCTTTACCAGCCTCTTGTAAAAGTGCCAACATTATACACCCACCCCTCTAAACAGTAAAAATGAAAAATAAAAGTGACCTTGGTGAACTGTGTATTGCCTCTGCCCAGGTTAGACTTTGGGCCAAGAACCCACTCCCCTTAGCATCAGAGGTAGATATTTGGAACCACTTGAGGTGGAAAGGGATACTGTAAATGTCTGTTTCCGGTTCACAGGGCCCTCAGCGTCACTGCATAGTTTGGACGTCTGACTAGTTTCCTGACTTTGAGAGTCTCCTACTTTAAACATGAGGGACTGACCCTGGAAAGGAAAGGAAAGACACGCACAAGTCTGCCACTGACTCCACCAACCATTACTCTCAGGTCGGGTTTCTCCCGGCAGGATTTAAATAGAACTATTGTGACAGAGAGAGTGCTTTCTGTTGCTGTCCTGAAGCAGGGTGGTGGTGAGGTCGTGGGTCTGCTCACATGGTGTGAGTGGGGAAGGCCAGGTCTGGGCCAGTTCTTCACAAGTAGCTTCCAGGAAAGCCCCACCTCTGCTCATCATGACCAAAGTACAGAGCAAAAACAGACCCTTCAAACTCAGAAAACCTTGGTAAGACTGTTTCTCTTCTACATTGTCCTTAAGTGGTTCTATTTATATTTTACAAATATAAAAGAAAAGCTTTGTTAAAAGGGGCACAGATCTACACATTTCTTTCCAAAGGAGCCAAACTTGTTAAATCATCATGAGGAAAGAACCAAAGCATTCCAATGAATCCTTTAAAAAAAAAAATTGTTTTAAACATTTATTGGTTTTTGAGAGAAAGGGTGGGTGGGGGAGGGGCAGAGAAAGAGGGAGGGAGACAGAGACTCTGAAACAGGCTCCAGGCTCTGAGCTGTTAGCACAGAGCCCAACGTGGGGCTCAAACTCATGACCCTGAGATCATGATCCGAGCCAAAGTCAGATGCCTAACCTAAGGAGCCACCCAGGTGCCCCTGAATCCTTTTATTTTAAAATAACTACAGTTATCCTTTACCAGACTAAAACTCTAGGCCACAGTAACTTCACCTCTGCACAGAGTTGCCACAAAGCTTAACATACATATTTAAACCATTTGAACTGTCTTTAGAGTCACCCTATTCTTGAATGTCCCCAATTTTGTCCTTACTTTCATGACTATGTCTCTATGTTAACAAACGGAATAGCGATTCTCACCTACCTCTGAAGGTCTTGAGTAGGTTGCTTCTAATCCTTTATAATTAATATGCTGAGCTGGCTGAAAAAGGATTCTGCTCAGTCAAGGTGTGACTCGTGGTTGCTAATTCCTGAGGGCAGTGGGTTCCTGTTGGCATGATGATTGAGGAGGCCAAAGAATCCAGCTTCCCAGAGGAAACAGGAGTAGGGAGAGATACCTGGGGAAGGGAGCCGGCAGGGGTTGACGGGAGGAGAGTGGGACGCTAGCAATCAATGCCTGCCGGTGTTTGCTGGGGGACAGGGTGCATTACATAGTCACAAGTTAACGTTTCATATTCATGAATAAAAATTTCATTTACCATTATGAAAGTAATAATTTATGTTCATAAGTAAAAATTTCAGCAAATAATTTTATTATACCCAGGGGATCCTACTTGCAGGAGTCATCTCACGCCCCCACTCCCACCTGGCGCCAAGTAAGAGAAAGGGGGCCCCAGCCTTGGAAGCAAGGCAGCCGTCAGCTGTCAGTCACAGGCATCCAGCCGATGGAAATCCACATAAGAGTGGGAGGGGAAAAAGCTTTTGGTTTCCCTTTCTTCCAGCATTATGAAACATCAAGCGAAGTTGGTCCCTTAGGATTCCACTGAAGTCTCGCTCAAGCTACTTTCTCTCAAGAACTTTTGCCTTGAACCACTTTTAGGCACTGAACTAGTTCCTTCTTGCTGGAAGAACATTATTGTATTGTCTGAAATAGTGCATGCTTCCTTCCAGAAGGCCGGCGGAAAACCCCAATGATGCCTTTTCCCACTAAACTATTAGGATTTCTCCTTCCAGTAAATGCAAAAAGAAGAACACGCAACCATTACTAACTGGCAGCCTAGGAATGTTCTTTGAATTGAAAAGTTACATTTTTTAACTTAAAATTTCTATTATAAGTGCTGTCAGTTCGGAGACCATGCACTTCCATACATTTTTGGATCCCCACAATATCCACTATTACTTATGCACATAATTGGAGATGAGTAATAACTTTTTTCATAAGAAGGAAATTGACCGCCACATTTAAAGACTTTTTCATACAGAACTTTGGCCAAGGAAAGGCCCCTAGTATCTGCAAAGGTGATAGAGAAGCAGTGAGGATACTCCTTATCCCAGTCTAGTATGAAAATCTAGATTGATGAGTGGGTTTTACCTTTCACTGTCTGTTTTAATGAAGCGACGGAGGAATGTGAATAGTTGAAAAACGGTTTATAATTCAAACAAAACTCATCTGAATTTAGCTTTGATTTGTGATAAATCCCTCACCTCAGTAGTGACCATGATCCTTTTCTACGTCTTTACCTTTAATCTCGGTCCCATTGATCAGGTCCTGGCTGGGAGGAGACCCAAGAAGACTCCAGACATCGGGGAAGGCAAACTGTGGGAAGAAGAGGAGAGGTGGGAGAAAGTGCTAGACTAGAGGACCCAGCAGTGGTAGCTGTTGAAATTCATTTCTACTGCTAAATCACTTTGTGTTAGTGAGAAATGTTTTTCCCCTTTTCATGCCTGAGATTTCTTCTTGACAACTGAGATGAATGGACCAGATAATGTGAAAATTTCCTGCTGGGACTATGACTGAAATTCACATGTATATAAAAATTCATAGAACTTTGCATTGTTTTGGTATTATGCTGAATGTGGTTAGTGCTTATAAATTTAATAATAAAAACTAAAAATGGACAAACTGAGTCAAACAAAGAATTATCAAAAGCTCAAAGAAATTTAGGGACAAAAATGAAAACAAAGTAAAACATTTACATACTTTTAATTCCAGAGTTTACCACTGTTTCCTTCTACAGCTTATTTAAATGCACATTTCAAAGTTGTAATAGTTTTGAGTAAATCCCCTCATAGACTTGAATGTATGTAAATTTGATCTTCGTCATTTGAACTTGACACAATTCAGCAATTTTTAAAATTTGTATTCTAGTTATTCAAGTAAATGAATAGTGTCATTTGCTTATTTGATGCGATTTTAAAAAAATGGGTCCTTTGAGAAACTGCTTCTGGGTATCAATACTAAAATGGAAACACTGGCTAAAATCATAAAAGCAGGAGAATTAATTTCAGGGCATTTTAAGTTCCCCCAGCTTCCTGGGCTCACAGGGCTTCAGAAGTTGAGAATTGTTCTCTGATGTCACTGTTCTCTGAAAGCTGATCCATTCAAATCCATATGGTGGACATCTTTGAATCACATACTGCTTGCATTTTTCAGTGCCTCTGAAAAAGAATTTTCCCCTTTTAATCCTCAAAACCAAACTCAAATGAATTGTTTTACCCACCTGCTGCTTCCTCTGAGGAATATAACTCTTTGATTTAATCCATAATTTCCTCCATTCTCCAACCCCCAAATTATCTAATTTTAGTTTTAAATTCAAATCATTATTACTGTCACAGATTCTGAGCTGCGAAAATGGAGGGCAGTTTTTTTGTGATCCATCACGGAGATGTTACACAAATATAAACCGAGAGATTCCTCATTTCTTTAGTTCTCTACTACAAACTACAACTTTATTAATTCAACACAGTTTCAAAATTGTTCCATAGACTGCAAATCCAGAAACCTTTGGCTTCTAAAAGCCTCTTTCAGGGACACCTGGGTAGCTCAGTCAGTTGAACATCTGACTTTAGGTCCGGTCATGATCTCATGGTTCCTGAGATTGAGCCCTGCAGCAGGCTCACCATTTTCAGTGCAGAGCCCACTTAAGATTTTCTGTTCCCCTCTCTCTCTGCCTCTCCCCCATTCGTGCTCTCTCTCTCTCTCTCAAAAATAAATAAAACATTTAAAATTGATTAATTAATTAAAGCCTCTTTCAAAGAGAAAACTATCTGCTGAACAACAAAGTTCATAGAGGAATGGAGCATGGGTCCCATTGGTTTGTGCTTCAGACAGAGGACGCTGGTGGCAGGAGGCTAGAAGAAGACTGTCTGTAATATAGAATTGCTGCTGGCTCAGGAAGCACTCAGATAGTGCCCAGGATCAGGTAATAAGCAAATGGATGATGGCCAGGCCTCTCCTGGGCTCTGTCTCTTCCTTTGCACCCAGTTTACACCCCCCACACTCTATCATTGCATTGCTTCAACTAAACTTCAAGCTCATTCATGTTTCTAAATATCTTTCCTACTGGGGTGTCTGGGTGGCTCAGTTGGTTAAGTATCTGATTCTTGGTTTTGGCTCAGGTCATGATATCATGGTCATGGGATCAAGCCCCACATGGGGCTCTGCACTGATGACACAGAGTCTGCTTGGGATTCTCTCTGTCCCTCTCTCTCTCTCTGCTCCTCCTCTGCTCGTGCTCTTTCTCTGTCTCTAAATAAATAAGCATATTTAAAATAAATAAGTAAATATCCTTCCCACTTGCACACATCCCTATTTTGTGTCATTATATTGTAAGGACATACATCATTGTAGAATTTTTAGACTGAAAATAAGTTGTGGTTCTAACAGTACATAATGTCACCATGTACTCATGAGTTTTTTGTTTTTAATTTTCTACTAAAGTTTATTTTATTTTGAGAGAGAGAAAGAGAATATGTCAGTGAGGGAAAGGCAGAGAAGTGGGGAGAGAGAGAATCCCAAGTAGGTCCCGCATGGTCAGCGGGGCTCAAACTCACAAACTGTGAGACCATGACCTGAGCAGAAACCAAGAGTGGGACACTTAACTGACTGAGCCACCCAGATGCCCTATATACTCAGGATTTCTTAATTTATACCCTGTTCCTTCTGTGGGAAGAGCCCACCATTTACACTCAGGCCAATTGCTGCATATCTTGCAAGATCTGGTTATTCCTCAGATGCTCTGTGAAGCTTCTCTGACTGTTCACCTTTTCTGTACTCCCCAAGCATCCCAAGGAACCTCTATCATAGTTTATAATAGACTGTTATGGACTAAATTGTGTCCCCTCCCCCCAATTCATATGTTGAAGTCCCCATCTCCAGTATGTCAGAATGTAACTGTATTTGAAAATAAGGTCTTTAAAGAGGTGGTTAAGGTAAAATGAAGACATTAAGATGAGACCTAATCCAGCATGACTGGTGTCCGAATAAGAAGAGGAGAAAAGCCAGAGATACACGTACACAGAGGAAAGGCCATGTGAGAACAAAGCAAGAAGTTGCCATCTGCAAACCAAGAAGAGAAGCCTCAGGAGAAACCAAATTTGTTGACAACGTGATCTTGGACATCTAGCCTCTGGAACTGTGAAAAATAGGTTTTTATTGTGTAAACCAGCCAATCTGTGGTATTTTAGCAGCCCTAGCAAGATAATATGTTGTCCTGCAAACTATTACTTTATCCATCTCTACTTCTATATTGTGAAGACCCTCAAAAGGGATTGACTTTGATCTCTCCAGTCACATAACCTAGCGATTGCCTGACATGTCAAAAAAATATTTCTTAAATGAGAAAAAAAAGGATTTTCCTGACTCAATTTGATCATCAGCCTCTAGTCACTTGGTGTCTTATTTTGCTCCCTATTTTTATTCATCCTCTCCCATCCTAATCCTAGTGACTTGAATACGTGTCTCTATTTTGCACCTAAGTCTTTAAAAAAAAAATTTTTTTTTTATTCTAGGAGAGACAGAGACAGCGTGAGCAGGGGAGGGTCAGAGAGAGAGGGAGTCACAGACTGAAACAGACTCCAGGCTCCGAGCTGGCAGTCAGCACAGAGCCCGACGCGGGGCTCGAACCCACGAACCGCGAGATCATGACCTAAGCGAAAGTCGGACGCTTAATCGACTAAGCCACCTAGGCGCCCCTGCACCTAAGTCTTTAATTCTGTCAAATTTATTCCTAGTTTTCCGAGGTATCACTCAGGACATCAGCCAAATCTGGAACCACCTCTCCTGTACTAGACATACACATGGCAGTTGGGTGCTGTGGTTTCTCATCATGGCAATATGCCTGGCCAAAAGATGTCAATTTACATGGTACAAACAGTGAAATGATGCCATACGTGCTCCTTTTCTAGAGTCAGGATAGTATCTCAATCTCAAAGTGGCTGAAACTGCTCCTAAGAAGAGCCTCTTATGACTGCCAGTTCTGATGTGATCAAAGTAAGAGAGCAGGAGTGCCTGGGTGGCTCAGTTGGTTGAGCATCTGACTCTTGATTTCAGCTCAGGTCACGATCTCACAGTTGCTGAGACTGAGCACTGCGTCAGGCTCTTGTGCTGACAGCATGGAGCCTGCTTGGAATTCTCTCTTTCTCCTCCTCACTTCCTCTCTCCCCCGACTCTCTCAAAATAAATACATAAACATTTTTAAAAAATAAGAGAGGAGATCACTGGCACAGTGACCTAGCAAATGTTTAAAAGGGTGGGAAGTCGGCTTAGCAGAATTGGGAGCTACCTCACATCCTGAAGTAATTACTCCAATAAAACGCTCTTACATCCATATATATGTTAGTTTCTCAAATTAGGGGATAACTACATATAACAACTCAGAAAAATCCCATTTGTGTGAATAAAACCTGATTGTACTTTGAAAATATCATTTTAGCATTTTTCTGCTCTGGTCTCCTGGGCCCCAATAAACTGAGGAAAGAATGGCAGGGCTGGAGTATTTACACATCCACAAAGGCTGTATTTGTTTTCATATATACTTGCTGCTTGGCTGCCTGGCTCTGCTTTCT
This sequence comes from Proteles cristata cristata, assembly GCA_017311185.1. NCBI lineage: Eukaryota > Metazoa > Chordata > Mammalia > Carnivora > Hyaenidae > Proteles > Proteles cristata. The sequence goes on from JAESUZ010001232.1 coordinate 4,131,938, forward strand.
TGCTTAAGAAACACAGTGTGGAAATGGTATTTTATGTGAGGGTGTGTGATGAGTCCTCTTGTAAAAGAGTAGCCTGTTCTGATGCAAGTAGACTCAAGTTGACCTACTTTCTCTGGACATTGGTTAGCAAAATTTGTAGTGGACGCTATTTGAATCTAATGTGTAGAAGAATGTTTTCTCCTATAACATGGTTTGTAATGGCAAATCATTCTATTTTGTATTGTGCATGTGTGTTTTTTAATCCCCAGTTTAAATGGTAAGTCTAGGGGCGCCTGGGTGGCTTAGTCGGTTGAGCGTCCGACTTTCGCTTAGGTCATGATCTCACGGTTCGTGGGTTCGAGCCCCGCGTCGGGCTCTGTGCTGACTGCCAGCTCAGAGCCTGGAGCCTGTTTCAGTCTGTGACTCCCTCTCTCTCTGACCCTCCCCTGCTCACGCTGTCTCTCTCTCTCTCCTAAAAATAAATAAAACATTAAAAAAAAATAAAAATAAATGGTAAGTCTAGCAATTCTGTACTTTTTTTTTTTTTAAATATTTTTATTTTTAAATAAAATAAAAATCTTACTGTCACAGCTATACTAAAATACTGTGGACCAGTTTGTTTTACTTTCCAAAGAAGTGTTGTAAGGCAAACTATACATTTAAAAGAAGAAATGGTTTAAGATTTAGCACTAGATGCCTTGAGGTGAGAAATTAAGAGCAAGGAGCTCATTTGTGACTTGAGATAATGATGAAGATCCTTCAGTAAATTCCCAGGACTGCCTCTTCTAGACTTTCAATTAAGTAAACTCCGTACTAACTGTCCATTGTGTGCAAGGTGTGATGTAAATGCCTTGAGAGCCATTAAGGATTAACATTTTTTAAATGTTTCTGGTCCTCAAGGAGTTTACAGCAAAGTTGGGGACAAAAGTTTTCATCACAATCAGGTCAAATAGAAATAAAATGTTTTAACAATAGATCTAAATACAAAGAGATGGCAGTTGCCGTAAGGCTATCCACGATTAATTGCTAAATGAGTTCAGCAAGCAAGCAATGCTCTGAGGCCCCAGAGAGAACAGGGTTGGGAAAATATTGTCAGGACGGGTATATATAAATAGGCCCAGGGGAGGCCAACAATCCTACCTAGTTGTTTCCCGATTATGAGACCAGGCAGACATGAGCTTAGCTCCACCAAGGATGACCTGGATCAAGTTCTTTTCTTCACTGAATCTTTCTTCTCAGAAGAAAATAAAGATGATAAACTTACCCTTTGAACTGTTGTGAGAAGCAGAGGAGCTCTGTGTAAGTAAATTCTTGGTATAGACTCTCACACATATTAGGATTTATGAGAGCAAACATCATGTTATATATCAACTTGTCTTTTAGTTTATTGTCCGTTTCTCCCACTCAAAAGTAAGCTGCTTGAGGGCAGGGACTTAGGATTGTTCTGTCCTTGGATCCACAGTATCTATATCACTATCCAACAAATAGTAAGTGCCTAGTACATATTTGTTGAATGAATTAATCAATGAGTAATAAATTTAACATCAAAAGAAGTAGATTAGTTGGGGCACCTGGGTGGCTTAGTCGGTTAAGCGTCCGACTTTCGCTTAGGTCATGATCTCGCGGTTCATGGGTTCGAGCCCCGCGTCGGGCTCTGTGCTGACTGCCAGCTCAGAGCCTGGATCCTATTTCAGAGTCTGTGTCTCCCTCTCTCTGACCCTCCCCTGCTCACGCTGTCTCTCTCTCCTAGAAAAAAAAAAAAAAAAGTAGATTAGCTAATATTATTGTTCAACCCTATCTTTTTCATATTTCTTCTTCTTCATTGTCTTTAACCTTAGGAGCAACAAGAGATGTTATAAGCAATAGGCTAAACTCCAAATGAGCAGGATCATTTGCAGTTATTAAGTTGTCCCTATGAGTTCAGGCTTTTGGAACTTGCATTTTTTTGCTTTGAGAAGAGTAGATAATGCAGTGGGAGGAAACAAAGTTTTTCTTCCTGTATCTCCTTCCTCCATCAGCTTCTCCTCTCTGGGTCCTCATCAGGTCTGTGCCCCTCATGCCCTTCTCACGCATCAATATCTGAAAATAAAGAATAGAGAAAAATGATGGGTAGGGAACAATTTTTTTTTTTTTTCACATAGACCTTCCAACTCCCATGGAGAGAAAGTTGGAACGTAACTCCCCCTTTCTCCAACCCAACTTAATGACCATTTGTAAGCCCAGGAAGACTTCATTAGCCAAGGCCTGCAAAATGAAACATGCCTCATGTCTGTTAGAAAAATGTTGTGTTTGCCATGACACCAGGTCAAGCAGAAATGGGCACCTAGTGTGAGATCACTTGGCTTTGTGCAAAAGTCCCTGTCACTGCCACCAGAGACAGACTTATTTTTGACCTAGTTTTCAGTTCTGTTATGATTTTGTAGACTAAAATGGAATTTGGTGTGTTTTAAGAACACTGACCAGGGTTTATATCATTGGCAGAAGGGAAGGAATCAATAATCAACATTTTATCATCTTGTGTTGGTGTGTGACCAACTGGCGTGTCTCATTAAAATCTTATTTGCAGGAAATGGACTCATTTACAGCTCCCCACTCAGTACGTACATTTGTTAATAGTGCAGAAGGGAGGTAAAATGAGTCACAAAAGGTCAACTTTGGATCAAGTAAGTTTCCTCCCAGACTGCAGATTGCTGACACCTCATTGTGTTTTCTGTGTGTGACACAAAGCTTCAGTCCATGCACAGGGTAGCCTCTTTGATAAAATGCTATCTCCAGACCTGCAAAACCCATTATTGCCTAAGAAAAGCCAAAATTACCGAATGTTTTCCTTTCTTCTGACTTAAAATGCACGTCATCAACTATGTAAAGGAAAAAGAACAACATGCAAAGTATTCTCTGGGGTTTCTCACCCGTTCTAAGATATTCTCACAATGAGTTCTTAGCTTAAAAATGGTTTTGTCAGAGGATTTTAATGTCCCTGAGTGAGTATTTCAAGAAATTCAAAGAAATGAAATCTAAACATTTCAGGGACATCTTGTGGAGAGATTGATTCAAGTACTTAAGTATTTTGTTTTTCATATGAAAAATATCTTAGAATCTACATAAGATTCATAATGGACTTAAAAAATTTTTTAGTCAGGATCCTGGTAAGAAACAAAATTCACCCCAGCAGCTTACAGTGAAGACATTTTAATAAATAACTACTGACAAAGGCTGGGCAGGTAAAAGGAACAAACGAGAGACGTTGAGGCACCCAGAGACCAGTAACAGTGGGAAGCCATTACCGCTGTTATGTCTAAAGGGCAAGGGGAGGGAATGGTGCTACTTGATTTCCTTGGAAGCTGATAGAGTCTACAGTCCCTACCAAAGACTCACCCAAGGAAGACAGGGAGCCAGAAAGAAACACCCTGATCAAGATCTCCCTCCCACCTCTGATCTGCTGGTGCTTCCTGTTGGCCAAACTGAACTGGAAGGCAGTGGCAAAGGAGGCTGGGTGACAGAGTTCCTAGGGGTTAGTTGCTTCGCACATAGAGCGAAGAGAAGAAAGGCAGAGGATTAATATACAAGGGCAAATGGAGCATATAAAGCATAATGGTTTTCATAGGCAATGGTTTTAATATTTATTTATCTATTGCCGGTATTCATGAAAAATTTGCAGCTATTTATCCAGGAATGCTCTCTACTCTGATCCCCTTTGAGATCCTGTTATCTGTATTTATATTCCAGGCCTTGAAATAGTTTCTCTCTGTGCAGTGCCAACTCTTCCCTACTGGGATTAATCCTTATCTTTATGTCAACTAAATTTAAAATTATGAAAACTGTGAAGACCAGTCTTCACCTTTATGAATCTTTAAATTCATAATCTATTGGTTTGGTACAGTTTTATTCTTTCAGGGACATTAACACATTTTAGTTTTGTTATCTCGTTGATCTTTGCCATATCTCTTGATAGGTAGTCATTCTGGTGTAGTACCTAGTACAGTGGCACACGGAAATAGACGCTCAATAAATGCTTGTTGACAAGATGATCATCATCGAATGCCTCTTGTGCTGATAGGAGAGCTTACATTGAAAAGTTAAGCAATTTAGTCAATATCTCATGATGTGCCAATAGGAATAGAAGCCAAGTTAGAGGACTTACTCTGAATATGCTTCCTCTAAAAGGAGATTTTGCTAAGCAGGACAAGAATTTGAACAAAAGTTTATTTTCTTCTTGTACTTTGATCCAATCTTAAGAACAGTTGAGAAATTCAGGGCATAGTTTTTCAACTGATTTCTTTCCTAGAATGCCATCAAGATCTATGCCCCATTATTTATTCATAATCATTAGACATGAAACATTGTTACCAGCAGGAACAAAAAAACTGAGTTATTCTCTTAGAGGAAATGAACTAAACTACTATAAATTTTTTGTATTATTTCTGGGATGGGGAAGGAGGTGAAACCTGAGAACTACGTGTGAAATCAGTTACAGCCAACTCTTCCTTATCAATGAAAATAAAGGATAGGAATGACCTGAAACACATAAATGTACATGGTTTTAGAAACTCTACAGTTGCATATTCCAAAGTTTAAAATGCTAGTTTTTCTTGGTTGTCACTGTTTTTCCTGAATATCCCATGAAGGGTTCATATAGAGAAGGAGAAACAGAGGGGCCTGGATTCACCGCAGGCAGGGTTGACTTTTTGTGAAATAATATTAAATCAGGTAGGTTAAATTTTATACATAAAGTAAGCCATTCATCAGCATGAAAACATGTGGCCACAAGGATGATCTGTAATTTTGGAAGCCTGTGTTGCAACTTCTTTCAGAGAGTGTATTGCCTACCCACTTGATCTATAAATGGTATAAGCCCTTTCTCTAGGTCTGTCCTCCAAGAAGGGACCATGAAGGCATGTGCTCACTCCTAGATCCAAGGACCATCCAACACAGCTATTTGTGAAGCATATGGACAGAACTTGTATAAACAGGCTAGACTGTCCACAAGTGTGCATGCAAGGTGTTCTGTGACAACATCAGAGAAGAATTTGGAGGAGAAGGCAGAAAGGCAGAGAGCTGGGATATGGGGCCTCAAGGAATTAGAAAGTTCTAAAGTTGAACTTGGCCTTCTAGGTAGTTATAAATGTATATTAATCATGGTGAGAGGATAGATCATATTTTATCATTTGCAACCTTGAAATATTTAGATATATGTCAATGTGAGCCTGCATTTGTACTCTAGCTTGAACCTCTATAAATGTTAGGAGACTGATTTCTTCACTAGTACAGTGCATAGCACATAGCAGATGCTTAATTCATGACTGAGGACTGGCTCACAGTAAAAAGATGTGAAATAATTGAGACTCAAGGGAAATAATTATGCAGCATTTGAGTAAGAGAAAATAATGGAAGATGTTAATTATAGTTGAATTAGCAAACTAGTTAATATATTTCCTAAGATGTTTATATTCAAAGGCCAAACTTAAACATTCTTGCTAGGAAGATGTTATTTACCAAATTAATGGTTAATTTTTAAAAAGCCTCACTTGTATTTTAAAAGCCTCTTTGCATTTCCAAAACACAACACTAATCTACAAAGCACTCATAGGTGGGTTAAGAATGAAGTCAAATAAAACATGAGTCAGATAGCAAAGTCAGTTGTGGGAGTTATACTCCATCCAAAGAGGAAGAATTAATAAAAACTGCAACAAAACTTCTTGGAACCAGCATTTCTGGTCTCCATCACTTAAATGACCCCTTTATCCTTCATAGGCAGATACTATCATTCCTGTAAGGAAAAGGAGCCTTTGTCTTCTAGATGGAACCTTGAGAACTAAGATCCTGCTTACCACAAATATGATAATTTCAAAGAACATAGGCATTTTAACTTTTTCTCCAGTATAAGAATCAATGGTTTGCCACGTTGAGTAACCAAGACTTACCTCTTTTCTAAAGATAGTACTTTTATTATAGATTACATTGGAGATCTACAATATTTTACTGTAGATAACACATAAATGTGTGTTACTAACAATTGTAATGAAATGTCAGGCTAAAATATGTATCTACACATGCTTATATGGGTGTACATGTATATATGTGTGGAAATGGAGAGAGAAAGGGAGAGAGAGAACCTATTTAACCTGGAAAATCAACTAAGAGACATCTATTGAGTGACTTCTTTATATTCACCATTTGCCACTTTATGCTAAGTGTAGGAGATGAAAAGTCAAGGTCTTCAAACCACAATGAGATACTCCTGTACACCTATTAGAATGGACAAAATTTGGAACACTGACAACACCAAATGTTAGACAGGATGTGGAGCAAGAAGAACTCTCATTGCTGCTGGGAATGCAAAGCTATTTTGGAGGATAATTTAATGGTTTATTAAATAACTAATATACTTTTATCATATGATCCATCAATTGTGCTCCTTGATATTTATACAAAGGAGTTGAAGACATGTCCACACAAAAACTTACACATGAATATTTATATCAGCATTATTCATGAATGAGAATTTGGAAGAAACCAAGATATCCTTCAATTGGTGAATGGATAAATAAACTGTGGAACATCTGTGGTAATGGAATATTATTATTCAGTGCTAAAAAGAAATGAGCAATCAAGCCATAAAAAGACATGGAGGAAGCTTAAATGCAAATTACTAAATGAAAGAAGCTCATCTGATAAGCTTGCATATTCTATGATTCCAACTATATGACATTCTAGAAAAGGTAAAACTATGAGGACAATAAAAATATTAATGGTTGTCATGGTTGGAGGAAGGAATGAATAAGCAAACAAAAGAATTTTAGGATAGTAAAAACACAATATTGTTAGGTCTTTATACATTTTATTATGCATATCATCATATATTTGTCTAAATCCAAAGAATGTACATCAAGATTGAACTGTAATGGGGCGCCTGGGTGGCTTAGTCGGTTAAGCTTCCGACTTTCGCTTAGGTCATGATCTCGCGGTTGTGGGTTCGAGCCCCGTGTCGGGCTCTGTGCTGACTGCCAGCTCAGAGCCTGGAGCCTCTTTCGGTCTGTGACTCCCTCTCTCTCTGACCCTCCCCTGCTCACGCTGTCTCTCTCTCTCTCCTAGAAATAAATTTTTTTTTTTAAGTTTTATTTATTTCAGGAGGGAAAAGCTGACAGGAAAATCAAGAAGAATCTGGGCAAACAGCTCCAGGTTCTGAGCTGGCAGTGGCACCACAAGCCAGTCTTGACTCGAAGCAAACTCTGAGATCATGACCTAAGCGAAAGTCGGACGCTTAACCGATAAGCCACCCAGGCGCCCTCTCCTAGAAATAAATTTAAAAAAACATTAAAAAAAAAAAAAAGATTGAACTGTAATGTAAAATATGGACTTTGAGTGATTATGATTTGTCAATGTAGGTTCATCAATTGAACCACTTTGATGTTGTATTGTTGAGGGGTCTGGGGGGTATTGACAATAGAGGGGGCTATGCATATATGGGGGCTGGGAGTATATGAGAAATCTCTAATTTTTCAATTTTGTGGTGAGCCTAAAACTACCTTAAAAATTAAGTCAAGAAGGAGAAGGAGGAGGAGGAGGAGAAGGAGGAGGAGAGGGAGAAGAGGGAGGAGGGGAGGAAGGGGAGAGAGGAGAAGGAAGAGGAGAGGGAAGAGAGTGAGGAAGAAAAGTAAGAGAAGAGGAGGAAGAAGAGGAAGAGGAGGAGGATGAATCATAGTAGTAGTAGCAGTAATAGTAGTAGTAGTAGTAGTAGTAGTAGTAGTAGTAGTAGTAGTAGTAGTAATAGAGTAAGACAAGGTCTTGTCCCCAGAAAAGTTTGCAATATTTAATGGGAATTGGGTCTGGAGTGATGAGAGAAAGGTACTGTGGTCATGTGTTGGTAGGGGTGAGGGCAAGATTTGCATATTATTTCCCATTAATAGACACTGTGATTACATGCGTTATATTAGGACATCTCATTTAATTTTCACCAAACCAGTGCATGTAAATACTATCCTTATTTTCCATATGAGGAAGCCAATGTTTAGAAGAAGAGCCTATGGGTGCCTGGATGGCTCAGTTGGTTAAGTATCCAATTCTTAATTTTGACTCAGGTCATGATGTCAAGGTGGTAAGATCAAGCCCTGTGTTAGCCTTCCACTGGGCATGGGGTCTGCTTGAGATTCTTCTCTCTCCCTCTGCCCTGTTCCCCTACTTACATTCTTTCTCTCTAAAATTAAAAAAAAAATTAAATAAAAAAGAGAGAGAGAAGAATTTAACAAAAGACCAAAGATCTAACTGACAAGTTGCCAAAAGAACTATTAACAAGTAACTATGGGAATGTAAGTTGTTACTGTCACTATGGAAAACAGTATAAAATTTCCTCAAAAAATTAAAAAAAGAACAATATGTGACCCAGCAGTCCCACTTCTGGGAGTATATCTGAAAGAAATGAAAATAGGATATCAAAGAGATATCTGCACTCCCTTGTTAATTGCAGAATATTTACAATAGCCAAGGTATGGAAATAACCTAAATGTGTTTCAATGGATGAGTAGGAAAAGATGTGGTTCATGTATACTGTGGAATATTATTCAGCCACGACAAAGAAGGAAACCCTGCCATTTGTGACAATATGGTTAGACCTCGATGCTAAGTGAAATAAGTCAGATAGAGAAAGACAAATACTGAATGGTGGCTCTCAACTCTTGGAAAATCTTAAATAAATAAATCTAAAAACAAAAAATAAAAAAGCCAAACCCTTAGAAAGAGTAGAAAAATGGTTGTGAGGGGCTAGGGGTAGGGGTACAGGGAGAGAGGTTAATAAAAGGGTACAAACTTTTAGCTATAAGATGTATAAGGTCTGAGGATCTCATGTATAACATGGTGACTATAGTTGGTAACACTTTATTGTATAACTGAAATATGCTAAGAGAGTAGAATTTAAATGTTCTCACCAAAAAAGAAAATAAAACAAATATGTGAGGTAATGGATATGGTCATTAACCAGACGGGAGGAATCTTTTCACAATGCGTATGTATACCAAATTATCACAATGTACTCTTTAAATATCTTAGAATTTTATTTGTCAGTTATACCTCGATAAAACTGAAATACATAAACTTGAACAGCTGAATCAGATTGCTCACACAACTCAATTATGTTATCAAAGACTCAAGTCATTCCCTCTCCATTCATGGCAGGGTCTGCAAATGGGAAAAATGGATGGGTTTCACAAGGGTGATCTTGGCTTCAGAAACAGTGATTACATGCATTGTTCTCACTTAGAGCTAGTAATGCTCAGAATCAAGAAAAAAACTTTAAAAAGAGAATCGTTAATTCAGCATCTCTTCCTTTTTCATTGTTTTATATTAATTCTTTGGTTTTGTTTTGAAAAACATTCTATCTGTGCTTAAGAAAGATGTATAGTCTCTAATTATTGGGAGCAGACTCTGCATATATGTGTATTAGATCATGTATATTATTTATGTCACTCAAATATTCTGTATTTGTTTGACCTTCAAATAATTGGGAAGATGTATTGAAATCCAGTAGATATATTGCATTTTTATATTTCTCCCTATAATCCTATGAATTTTGCCTCATATATTTTTTTTAAAATTTTTTTAATGTTTTTATTTATTTCTAGGAGAGAGAGAGAGAGACAGTGTGAGCAGAGGAGGGTCAGAGAGAGAGGGAGTCACAGACTGAAACAGGCTCCAGGCTCTGAGCTGGCAGTCAGCACAGAGCCCGACGCGGGGCTCGAACCCACGAACCGTGAGATCATGACCTAAGTGAAAGTCGGACGCCTAACCAACTAAGCCACCCGGGCGCCCCAATGCCTCATATATTTTGAGGTTATTTTAGAATTACTCAATCTTCTAAAAGAGTTGAAAAAACATAAGGAAAGGAATTTAAACATTTTGAAATTGATTGAGGACATGGTATCGGTTAACTCACAATAGTTTTATCCTATGGTTTCTTATATAACTGGTGAAATGTAAAATTGGTCCCACTTCTGCTTAGCACATGTATTAATCCCTCATTTGAATTTAATCAAATAACAATACAAAATTTATATACATATTTTAACAATTTCCTTACTGCCTTATTCTTCACTAGATAGAGTCTGGTACTGAGCCCTGGTTCTTTGGTTTGTTGAGTTCAAAGAAGTATTTACTCCCAGTAAAATGATCTTTGACATAATTGAAGATTTCTATTATTCTGTAGAAGGAGGATGCAAGTTTAGAGAGAAAGCAGTGAGACAAAGTTAAGTTACTCTCCAAAGAAAGGGAGAAAGATTTCAGGAGGCAGAAGACCTGTGAACCGGTGTCAGAGCTGGAGAGGATGGCAACCAAAAAGTCAGGGTGGGAGAGAAGAGGCTTGTGAGAGGGGGATATCCAACGAGGCTTTCTCAAGTAACGTGCTGCGTACTCTGCAGTATGGACCTTCTCCTTATGATCCTCTACCTAGTCTTCAATGAATTCTACATGACCCATTAACACTTTTGACTTGAAGGAATCAGAGCTATAGGACAAGGGGATGGGAATATTGTTCAAGACAAAGATATACTGAATTTTTGTTAGCAGAAAATAGTTTATCTACACCCTCGCTAAGTAAAGGTAAATATTCAGAGATCATCAACTTGAGGGAAAGCTGGTCATCGACCTGGCTGGGCCACTGACTCCTCTGGTGAAACAACCAGGTTAGGCAGCAGGCCATTGACAGGGTGAAGATTCACACCCAGCCTACGATTTCTTTGTCTGAACTTGGAGAGGGGAAACTTAGTTGTAAGCCTCAGCTTTGCTACTTATTAAGGCTTAAATTAGTACAATTGGGTCTAAATTAGCCTCTCTGGACTTACTTTCCCCAACTGGGGAATGTAAATACTCAAACCTTTTCAATCCACCTCATCAGTCAGGTTTAAGGATCAAACAAGAAAACAAATGAGAAAATATTTTGTAGACCATACCGAACTTTGATTGGGCCAGCTAACCTCACAGAAATACCTGAATCATCATGACCATGCCTGGCCTGAAAGAAAGGTCCTGGGTTCGGCATAAACTGATATTACCAAAAAGTATTAGTCACTTGCAAAATGCCAAATGACTGGAATGCAAAACAACGAAAACCACCCCCCTCCCAAACAAATGAATCCAAGAGGTTAGGCCTCTTGTTTTTATAGTCAGTATCAAAGTTTAATCACATGACTTCTTAAATAGTTTGATATTTTCTGGTGAACTCAGTTGGATTCCTGGGAATAGAGTGGGTAGGAAAAAAACACTAGAATTCAAAAAAGTGTTTAGCTGGAAGTTCACTGGGTGGTATCCTTCCTCCCAGTAACTTGGAGAATGCTGGAAGTCAATTTGAACCTATTGAACAGCATGTGCTGCAGGAAAAGTCTGGGTTTACCAAGGTTTTATGATATGAAGGGTCCAACTTTGGTGTCCTGAGCAGGTGACAAGATCCCTTCCATCCTGGTACCGACAAACCCATCGTAATCACTCTTGACCTTAACTGCGGTGGCCTGAACTTTTCCTCTCTATTTGATAAGATTTTCCAGGCATACATAATATAAATACTTAAAAACACAAAATATAGTTTTTATTCCTCAGAGCAGAGCAGTGGGTGCCAGCATGAATTTATTCTATTATCATTCATGTCACTTGTTTCCTTGGACAATTATTGAGTCAAACTAATAACTAAGTTAGTGCTTCCCTTCCCTTGATCTGCCAATAAAATAAAAGAGGTATGGAGAAAAGCCATGCAACATTGTCAGTTTTTAGTGTTCTATCTTACGGATCCTTACCCTCATAGTTCAGGAGATGTTAGTGCCAGGAATATCTTCATTTAAATCTCCCTCAGGCATATATTCCTAGAATAGACAATTTTAGAGTTTGGAAAAATTGTGCTTGTCCTAAAACATATGAAAGATAAATGAATCAGCTTGTGGTCCAACTCCTGGGGATTGTGTTTGTCATGAGAAAGGATTTATATTACACCATCTTCAGCTCCAGTTACAGTTTACATCAAAAACTTCAACATTCATGCCTAGCATATTTGGAGACATTTTCACTCTGCTCCTAAATGAGACAAGGCTGGGCCATCAACTGTCAATTGGGATGGCTTTTAAGAACTAGAAGACAATCTTCATTCACCTGCTTCCAAAGTGCTATACTGAGGACACGAAAGCCATGTTCACCCAAGCCTTGGGGAACATGCTCTGGGGGGTACTGGGACAAGGTTTTCCACCTCTTTTGTCTCCAACGGGGCTAATACAGAGTTGACAATTATAAGATGTCAATAAATGATTAATTGAATCTAATCAAGATTGCCAAAGGAGATTAGATATAATAAAGAAGTCAAAGAAAGAGGGGCACCTGGGTGGCTCAATCAGTTAAGCGTCCAACTTCGGCTCAGGTCATGATCTCACAGTTCGTGGTTTTGAGCCCCACATCGGGCTCTGTGCTGACAGCCAGCTCTGAGCCTGGAGCCTGTTTCGGATTTTGTGTCTCCCTCTCTGTCTGACCCTCCCCTGCTCACGCTGTCTCTCTCTCTCAGAAAGAAATAAAACATTTAAAAATTTTTTTTAAAAAACACTAAAAAAAAGTTTTTAAAAAAGGAAACAAATGAGAAGCAGCATGTCAGAAAAATAAAGACAGAAACCAAAGTATTCTTTAAATAGAAGAAAGAAAGGGTGGCGCTCAAAAGTCAATCCTACTGAGCCCATTTGGACAAGTTCCTTTTCCTGTTGATCTCTCTACCTATCTGTTCTTCCACTGGTGCTTGTGACCTTGACCCAACTCCAACCCATCCTTTAAGACCTACCTCAAAATCACCTCTCCTAAGAAGGTTTTTTTTGTCTCCCCAAAGTGAGTTGCTTCCTTTCCTGTGGAGTTTGAACCTACCCGGAACTTCATCCTTAGCTTTGTTTCACCACTTACCTCACCATACAGTTATGGTTTGCTGACATATCTGTCTCTTCCCTCCTCCCTCCCTCCAGACCCAGACTGTAACCTTCTTGAAGATGTTACATTGTTTGTCCTGTTATCTATGACTATCATCTATGTATCCCCTCCTGAACCCAGTCCCTGGCCACAGGAAATGCTCAGTAAATGTTTAGTGAACAATGACCAGTATAGCTTCCATCTGTGGTTTTCATTAGAAGCATCAAAATGCAAAAGGAGCTCCTTGAATTCCTGCTTGAACCTCAGGAAATTTACAGTTCTTTCTCAACAGGGAAGAAGAAAAGCACTTTCGACACAGAAAGAGTGCCCCACATAAATATCATTCCTCATAAATGTGTAAGCCACAACTTCGTACCCTTAATGGTTCACATCCCTCTAGAATAAACTAAATCAATAGACATTTGTGATAGGCAAGTTCTTTCAAAAGATCCACTGTCCCTGCTTCACAACAGGAGTCCACGTGCAATTATTTTCTATGCTGCTTTTTCAAGGGTCTGGTCTAATCTGGTTTTAAAATAACCACTACAGAGAAGGTCCCATTAATTCCCTAAAATGGCTGTCTCCTGGATTAGTAGACTTCTAGGGATCTCTTGTACAAATAAACAGTTTGTGACACTGAACCAAGACTGGCCTGCTTTGGTATTTCTCTGTGTGAAGCTTAACTGAAACATAGCTGGACTTGGAACATGTTTATACAAACTAACTAATCCTTCTAGATCATCATGACCTGCAATTACCCTGCTATTCCCAGCATGTACTCAACTTGTGCCAAATGAGGCAGTAGTTTCATAATGAAATAAAGAGTTTCCATTAAAGAGACAGGGCCGACCCCCATAGTGCTTTCCTGTTCACTCCCATGTCCCAAGTCTCTGCATATCTAGCACTCCCAAGGAAACAATGTTTAGGGCACCAGCCTCCACAGGGCAGCTGTACCGAACTTGAAAGAAAGCTTCTCTTTGTTATCAGTTGGATCAGATGTCAAAACTGACAGGTTTCAGATGGGCCTCACCTTCTGGCAGCAGCCATTTTGTTTACATAGGACCTTATGGTTCAAGGAGTTTTACTCCACTCATGATAACTCTAGTTACTAAATAGTTCACTTATATACATATTAATGAAATGATATCTCTACAGGCTTGCAGAGTCAGACTTCAAGCTCATAGAATATCTTAAAATATTCTACATTTGGTATCTGATGGAACCTCAACTATACTTTCCCTCAGATATCTCATACAGATAGCCTGAAGATTTCTAGGGGAATATTAATCCATGTGTTTCTAATTCATTTACACTCATACCATTAAGATCCTGTATTATAAGAGCTAGCTGATGTTCAAGAAACCAGTTAAACTTTTAAATAATCTTTGTAAAGTCTTTCTTCTTAACAACAGGAAGATGTGTTTGCCAAAAGAAAATGAACTGAAACACTAGAAAATCTGGGTTTGATTCAAAACTAACCCAGGAGGTTTAAAAGGGCTGTAAACTTGGTGAGTGAAACGGGTTTAGTTTCCATATACTACATATCCATATGCCGTGTTGATACTTGGTGTGCACACACTTAGCTCACATGTGCTGATGTGTAGTGTTAACATTTGGAAAGTCAGAGCCAGTTGGCAGGTTAGGTAGGAACAGGGTGCTAATGAGGTCAAGATTCCAGGCTCAGTCTTCCTGAGGATGGGGTGCCACTTCTCTTAAGCCAACCACTTGCCACTAATGAGCTCAGTGGCCTTGGGCTACTTTGATTCAATCTAATTTAACAAGTTCATTGAGGCCTACAAAGTGCCGGCACTGTACTCGGCACTGCGACTGCTCCCAGGGTTACCATGTAGTCCCTACACTAAAGGAAGTCACAGTCCACCGAGTGAAACAAATAAGTCAATGTACCAGGCCAGTGGTGTAATGCAGGAAATAAGTAGGGTTTACGATCCTTGTAGGTCAAGGAAGGCTTCACAGAAAAGGATTTTCCATACCTTTCGAGGTTCAGCCCAAGCATTATATTTTTCTGTGTACTTTTCTCTACAGTCTTAATGTCCTTGGAAGAGAACTCTATTAAGGAAACTCAGGAATATTTGGTGAATAGGTGGTGGAGATGATACAGGATTATAGATAGAGTTTGGAAAGGAGAAGAGCATACCAGATGAATGGGGGTGGGGGGAAATGTGTCATGAGAGCCAATGGAGAGAAGAATAACAAGGGATGAGGCTGGGGAGGTAGAAAAATAAGATACAGCTCTTAAAGAGTTTACATGCTTTACAGAGAAACTTCAATTTCATTTTGCAGTCTATGGGGAGTTATAAAGGATTTAAAAAAAAAACTGGACTTTTGTTTTAGCAAGACCAATTTGGTAGGCTGCTTAGATAGGAGATAAATGAGCCCAGAAGTACTGGGATCAATTAGGAACCTATTATTGCCACTTTCTAGGCAGGAGCCAAGGATGGTCTGAATTTAAGATGTAGTGAGGATGAGGAAGAGGAGAGGGTGGAACCCAGAGATGGCTTGAAGGCAAAACAGTGAGAACTGAAGAATGACTGGGTGTGGGGTGAGCAAAAGAGGAGTCCTGCATGGTCCCAAGCGTCTCCTTGGGGTGATTCTGTAGATTATGGTGTCACCAGTTAGCATGAGCAATGTGGGAAGATATCTAAGGCTGAGTAGGGGAAAATGTAAGAAGTTCAATTTCAGAAGTAATGAATTTCTGATGCTTATGGATATTTGTAGGGAAAGTGTCCGTTGTCCAATGAAAGATAAGGTATTTCTTCAGGAGCCTGTGGAACTGAGATATGGATATAAGATGTGATAAAGATGGAGGTGGAGACAGGTATCTTGGTACAGCAGGTAGAGTGAGAAAGTAGGAACGAAACAGAAAAAAAAAACACTTCGGGATCCTAATATTTGAGCCATGGACAAATATTAGAGAAGGTTGATCGAACAAAAATTCTTAGGAAGAGTGTTCAGAGATAGAAGGCGAACCAAGAGAGGGTGGTGTCACAGAAGACAAAAGAGGAGGGAGGGAATGGCCAGTCCTGCCAAATATCCTAGGAAGATCAACAAAGGAAGAAACTGAGAAGAGTCCACAGACTTTGGCATCAGGAGATAATAAACAACTTTACTGAGAACAGGTGTCACAAGTGAAGACCTGTTTCCAAGGGACTGTGTGAATAGACGTGAGGCATGAATGGTGCCTACTGATGAGAAACTTGAGGACAACACAGAGGAAAGCACTGAGGTAAAAGGTAAGGGCCACTCTGCAAGGGCTTCTCTTTATGTAGGATGAGCCAGATTGAGAAATGTGAGAGGCTGCAGTTAAGAAGCACCTCAGGAAGGAAATAGGAAAACAACATCCCCAAGAAGGAGGAGACATGAACAAGGGAACTACTGGTCTCACCAGGAGGCCTAACACCTCGACCACCATAGAAAAAGTTCTTACTCAGCTTCAGGAGTATTTGGATGTTTTCATAGTGAAATCTGTTATTCCATTATTCATCTAAAACTCTTCCCATATCCCCGCTTGAAATCATCCTTGACCTTTGTTTTTAGATATGAGAAGTAATGAATTTTGGTTGCTTATGGATATTTGTAGGGAAAATGTCCATTGTCCAGTATGAAATGACACTGGATGGGAGGCATTGTTGTGGTTTAAGGAGATGGGTTTGCAGGGGGAAGGTGCAGGTTGGAGTCCCAGCCCTGCCACTTACACGTTATCTGGCCCCTTGGGACCTTGTTGCTTTACCATATCCAACCTATTCAACAGGGCTCCTGCACTGTCAGCTTGGTGAAAGCTCTTGGTAAACTAGTGCGAGACAATGTTAGCAGTCGTATTCAGTTCCCCGGTGCACTGCATCTGTCTTCTTCTGTGTGACTTTCAGGGTCTTTTGTTTTAAATAAGGTAATACATGCACGTAAAGCCCTTAAAAGGTGCTTGGCAAAGGTATGTACACAATAGAAGTTAACAGTTATCAAGTTCCTCCTATAACTCCCTGTACCTCCAATGCATTAGTGAGCCTCAACAAGCCATCCAGAGATGTTGAGGCTTTCACATTTTTCTTTATACCCTTCCAGGAGCTTCTCACCCTGCCCAAAATGAAGGCTCACTGGTGTTGTGCTACATTTCCTCAGACCACCCCTTCTAACAGCTATTATAATAAAACCTGCTTATCTTATTCTTACTACAGTGGTGATGAGAGATACTACTACTTTAAATTATTTCTTCCAAGAGTATTTAGTTTAGTATGGTATAACTCTTTAGCCAAGGAATGAAACCTCTAATGGTAAAATATCAGATAATATGTTAGGCAAGTCATCACACAGCAAATTAAATGGAATTCAGTCTTGGTATATTTGAGATAACAAACATTTTCTAAAGTAGATGAGAAAGTGAAGCTGAATGTCCCTTGAGAGGGTCCTATGTTAGAATTTTCATCATTCATATTCACATTTATTATTTATACTACAGCCCTTTCTTAAAAAGACTTGAGTCAGCTTATAATAAAGTAGGTATGCCTAAAAAGTTTAATAAACTCAAGATATAAAATCAAAACAATGTAGAGGAAAAATATAGAGAGAACGTTTCAAATATAATAACTTTGTGTATGTGTGTGTGTATATATATATATATATATATATATATATATATATATATATATATATATAAATGCTACAAATTTGACTTTGGGTTTCCTTATTGCCTGAACATAAACAAACAAACAAACAAAAAACACAAGCATCTGAGTGGCCCAATTGGTTAAGTGTCTGACTTTGGCTCAGGTCATGATCTCACGGTTCATGAATTTGAAACCTGTGTCAGGCTCTGTGCTGACATCTCAAAGCCTAGAACCTGTTTCAAATTCTGTGTCTCCCTCTCTCTCTCTTTGCCTCTCCCCTGCTCACACTCTGTCTCTCTCTCCCTCTCAAAAATAAGTAAATGTTAAAAAAAGTTTTTAAACACACACGCAAAAACCAAAAGAATTCAATTCTGTAAAGGGAATTAAAGCAGCTCACCAATGTCTCTTTCTAAAAATGATATTTCACATTTTTCTTACAGCTAACCCAGCTGTATTTGGTGGTACAACTTTGGTACAAACCCGGCCATAAGATTAACTTCTGGGCTATGGGATATAAGTGGAATTTATAGGTACAATTGATAACTTCAGTGTAATGGTCATGAGACAGGATACAGACAAAATGGCAGGAGCTGGGGCAGTCATTTAGAACTCAGAAAGGGTATGTGTGTTCAGGATGGCAGAATCTCTGTATGATCCATGAACTGCTAACCTTTAGGCTCTTACTTTGCTGAAGCTACTTTAGTTTTGGATCTTTTTGTTTCGTTAGTTTAGATTGTACTCTACCAATATAAAATTTGGTATCTAGAAGTAGAATACAGAAGTGACAACAGAAACCCTGAAATAGATGACAGTGCCTTAATAATCAGCAATAGGCATTGAGAATAAAGACACTGAAATAGGTAATGCTGTTGACCATTGTCACGCCATGATCGACCTTTGCTAAAACTACCAACAGTGATAGATGACTGGTAATTGGCAACTTTAGTAAAGTCTTACAACAGAGCTTAACTCAGGTGATAGCTAGTCAGCTTGCAAGCAGATGTCTGCTCAAGGAAGTTTTCTCTTGCATGCAGTCTACAATCTAAATGGAATGAAAGTCTGGTAATTCAAAGGGTTGAAAATACATCTGCTTTTGCACCACCAAACCCACTCAATCTTTCCTCAGAGCTAAAACAGAGTGTTCCCTACTAGACAATGGAGTCACTCTCAAGGTAAAAATTGAGGCTGTTACCTTGTCATTCAAGCCTCTAGGGAGTTTCCAGCAATATGAGATGGAGAGGTATGTTGAACATAGAGACCAGGAAATAAAAGAACAGAATCTTCTGGCTTAAGAGGTATGGATAGATGAGATCTTTGACAGTGGTTACTGGAATCTGGAACTGACAGGAAGCAAGTAGACCATAAGTCTATCAGATATTAAGGGAATTGTATTGCCAAAGAAACCACAGGGATGTCCTGCAAAAGCTATCTGAAACTTAAAGTAATCCCTAGCCTCCTAAACACCAGTGGGCAATGAGCTATGCTCACTTTGTATGTGGCCATCAAAAGACAAATACAAGAACACATTTCAGTGAACCAGAGAGGGCAATACAAAGGGCAGTTGCTTTCAGCATCCCATCCTCCACAGGGGGCCTCTGTACTGCCAGTGCATGGAATCTGCAATTCCCGTCCAGTGAGGTTTGACAGTTGCTATGGGCTAGTGGCTGTTGAATGTTTATCATTTTTTTTCACTTTTCTAAATGGGAGTTGTTATTGTGGTTATCCACAATCAAATGGTCATAAAGCTCTGTTTGTTGTGGTATTGGGGGTGGAAGGTGGAGATGGAGGTAATTCGTCTCTTAATTTGTAGGTCTAGAGCTAGGCTTGATGGAGAAGACTGCAGGTTATGCAGATTCTGAACTGTAAATCTGATGGAAAATGTTCCATGTGTGAGAAGAATACACATGGTTATCTGGGTGGCTGAAAGGGCAAGTTCTGGCAGAGTCTGTCCACCAATGTCAATGTCTCCTTTCTCTCTTCTCATTTTCCCTCACAGCCAGGCACAGTCATGGGAATAATTTCTGTCCACTGGGAGGTAAACACAAATAAGCCAATTCTGGGTTTCCTTGTCCTTTGTCCCTTGGAGCAATCAGTTTGAATCCAGAGATAGAAGTCATGTGTTGATGATGGCAGAACCTCTTACTAGCTCTAGACCTCCTATCTGTGGAGTTTTACACAAGATAATAATTAACTTCTTCCTGTTGAAGCTACTGTGATTTGAGATAACTTGGTTAAAACAGTTAACATACTCTACTTATTACAAAGGAGAATGTCCACCAGTTTTTGTAAGAAAAGACTTTTTGTTTAATCTAGCTCTCAACTCAAAAAGAAATTTTCTCAAGTGTATCCCTACATTGAGTGTCCTGTAGACTCTATCCTTGACAACACTTTATAACAAATCAGAAGCAATTTGCACATGGCTGTCTCCTGCATCCTTACCCTTTTGAAGTGCTAAAACCAAAAGCATAACTTTGGAGAGCAGCTCAGTGAAAGCAATTCTTTAAGAGTTTCCACTAGAGTGTTTCAAACATGGGGTCCCCAGGGGAGGAGGATGCAGAACACACTTGATTCAAGGATAGATCTTACAACCTTCTGGAATAGCAGAATTACAAGTACTTCTCAACCTAAGTCTTTCAAAACCTCTTCAGTAAACACTAGCAGTAGCAACTAGGGTCAAGAGGGAATGTATTTATGTTACATGGATGGGCTGTAGAGTAGATGAAGGGATTGACATTCGATAAGGAAACTGGAGAAGCATGGCCAGTGTTCCCTCGTGTATTAAATCTTAGCTCATCCTCACATGAAAGAGACTAAACAGGGCCACCTGAGTGGCTCAGTCAGTTAAG
Organism: Proteles cristata cristata; assembly: GCA_017311185.1. Lineage (NCBI taxonomy): Eukaryota > Metazoa > Chordata > Mammalia > Carnivora > Hyaenidae > Proteles > Proteles cristata. The sequence goes on from JAESUZ010001232.1 coordinate 4,152,294, forward strand.
TGTCTGGCTTCAGCTTGGGTCATGATCTCACAGTTCGTGGGTTTGAGTCACATGTTGGGCTCTGTGCTGACAGGTTGGAGCCTGGAACCTGCTTTGGATTCTGTGTCTCCCTCTCTCTCTGCTCCTCCCTTTTTGTAATCTATCTCTCAAAAATAAAATAAACATTTTTCTAAATTAAAAAAATAAGGAAAGAGACTAAAGAGCTGTTGGCACCCCAGAAATCAGGAGTTTTCTCAGGAGGGGCTCAAGTGCAATTACTAAAGTTGCCTTCTGCAGCAGACTTCTTTCCAGGCAGAAGTATCACACCACTCTGTGAGCCCACAAGCAACATAATGAAGCAACCCCTATGGTTCTTCAGTCCTTTAAAAAGAAGTCACATGGGGCACCTGGGTGGCTTAGTCAGTTAAGCGTCCGACTTTCGCTTGGGTCATGATCTCGGGTTCGTGGGTTCGAGCCCCGCGTCGGGCTCTGTGCTGACTGCCAGCTCAGAACCTGGAGCCTGTTTCAGAGTCTGTGTCTCCCTCTCTCTCTGACCCTCCCCTGCTCACGCTGTCTCTCTCTCTCTCTCCTAGAAATAAATAAAACATTTAAAAAAAAAAAAAAAGAAGTCACAGTACCCAGGGCTGTGACACAGAAAGCAAAACAGCTCACTTTTGAAGCACTGGCCTTTGGTGCTTCGGTACCCAAAAACACCTTCAAAAGCCAATACTGTTTGTTTCACTGTCACATGAAAGCAAGTTTCTATCCTAGAAATCAGAATGTATTTTAAAATAAAATAACATAAAGCCTTTTATCCATCTTATCAATTATATTAGAAAATTACTGGGTTTTAAGCTGAATTATTTCAACAACTAAGAAAAATATCCTAGAGGCTCTAGGTAGACATTCACTCATGGGCACATATAAACCTCTACTTCTATATCACAGCAAGACATGGCTGATTCAGGCCTCGAATATTTTCAAAATAAGTGTCATAGGACACCTAATTTGCCCAAAGAGTATCTACAATACTTGTATGGATTTTCAACCTAATAGCTAAACAGTAACCTTTGGGTACCTGAACATGTAGGCACGCTTTATGGGGTTATTTAGCTTTCTACAATTTAAATACACAGATCATCTATCTGTTACATTGATTTTAGATTCATTATAATATTGAGCCACATTTCTTGTTGTGTATTTAATATCTGACTTTTGGCTTCATTGGGTCACCAGAAGCTTTGAGGGGGAAAAAAAAATGATTCAAGGATGGATTCATCTTAATACCTTCTGGAGTAGCAGACCATACAAGTTAAATGACAAGTTCCCAACTTAAATGATCTAAACCTTCTCTGGTAAACTCCAACAACGATGGCAAGGGTCTAGAGAGTGTACATTTTATGATACTTTAGCTGCCTCTGAAGTAGATGACGGGTTGACATTCGGTCAGGATACCAGAAAACCTCCTGATCATAACACCACTGCCTAGGAGGCTCTCTGTTTTCTGTTTGTTGCATAGGCTAAATGCATCTAATTGCTGTTCTCAATTCATGTTAATTGAAAAAAGCCAGATACAAAACTACACAAAGGGTGTGTGTGTGTGTGTGTGTGTGTGTGTGTGTGTGTGTGTGTGTATTTGGAAGGTGAAATTGAGAGCAATTTTAATTTTCTTCTTAGTGTATGTTTGTATTTTTGATTGAAGCACACGTTACTGATATGTTCAGAAAAACACTTTAAGACATATCCCTCTCCAATCTGCCAGAATTTTTTAATAGATAGATTGGGCTGACATTACTTAAACCCACTGGCTTGTGCAGTTTTAGCACCTTTAAAAGAGTGATGATGATCAGACAGTATGTACTTTTTGATGTGAGGCTATAGGACATATACAGCATCTTCCCATGAAATATTCTTGTCACCTGCCCCCCTAACCCCCTCAAAACACACACACACACACACACACGCACACACACACACACACAAACGCCACAACCAACTAAGTCTGAATCAGTCAAGACTCAAGATCTAATTGCTAGTTAATAGGAAGTATAGGGATTAGAGAAGCAAGTTGAAAGACACTACAAGGAAGCAATCTACCAAATCTAGGATATGGAGGTATTCTACATGATAAAGAAGAAGAAATGACATTATAAAAGGAGAATAATGTCAGAGTTTCTAAGGGACTTATGAAAGTCAATAATCAAGTGCAATGTGTGGACCCTGTCTATAAATTCATTCAAATAAACCAGCTATAAAAAGACATTTTTGAAGAAACTGGGGAAATATGAATATTCAGTAGAAATTGGATCTCTATTCAGAAATTAATATGAAATGTTGATTGAGAAAGAAAAAAAGTACAAGGAAAATAACTGTCAATCTACAATTGTATACCTAGTTAAACTATCCTTCCACAGGAAGGGTGAAATGATATTTTCAGTCATGCAATCTCCCTATCCCCCAAAGTACTATGGCATTAAGGAGAAGATTAAGTGCATGAGAGAATTAAATAAAACGTCCTTTTACGTCAGTTGAGATGGTGATCTAATTCTGCAGTTTCTGTCCTGATGTAATTCTTGTAGAGGGATTAAAATCCAAATGCTATAGCAGTCATCATCAACTGATGATGTAAAGTACAGAATACATTGTCCTTGCAGGGATGACTAATGTCCAAAACACCAAAGGGAAACAGCATAGACAGATATGATAGTAAAGTAATAAATAAAAGGTGAAAACAGTTCATGTTGTTTTCTTTAAGATGAAAGGGAATATAGTTTTAGTTAATATATCAATATACCTAAATTCCAATGATTCCTCAATTAAAATTTTGGACTGAGAGATGTGAACTTGCCTCTCTTGGGTGAATCCTACTTGGAGCTCAGCTTTTCACAGTGTGTTCCCTGTTGAGGGGCAAAGATCCCCAGGAAGCAGCTAGAGGGTTAGCCCCACAATGACAAAGATTGTTGTGTTGTTCAATGATATGTCCCAAGCATCAAGAGCAGAGACAGGCACATAACGAGTGGTCAGGATTTGGGGGTAGAATTTTTAAAATGTGTACCACATAGAGAAAAAGAGATCATTAAAGCTAGCCTGGGGCCTGGGGCCATCAATTAGCAAAGAAGATATTGGAGGAAAAGCTACAGAGGGTTGCTCTGTGCTTATGGGTATAGGCTTACTCTGAAGAGCTTTTAAGATAAAAATGAACATCATGGGATTATGGTGGAGGGAAATGATATAAAAATGAAGGCATTGTGTATTAATTGACTTGCTAGGTAGAATCTCTAGGTTACCACAACAGTGTCTTATTCTTCCTTCCAAAGATGAGGTCAACGACTACAGAAAAAGGTTCTTAGCTCACCTCACTTTGAGGATTTCTTTGTAAGAGAATGAGGTTTATGGTCAGTGCATGCAGTGGTGGGATTCATTTGGTGGAAAAATGGAGATCTGGAGCAGTTCAAGTTAGATAAAGAGTATATTGTATTTTAAGTGAATATCCCAAATAGGAGCACCTGTCTCTGTGCTACAGAAATCTATGTCTTAGCCAGCATTGTACTCATGGTGATAAAGAAAGGGCATATTTACATGTGTCTTGATTAACATCATATGCACATTCGATCTGCATCTGTAGACTCTTAGACCACATCTGTGGTCCATCCAAGCCTACTTATTTATATTGTGATCTGTCGATTTCATAGGGAAATCCACAAACAAGGTAGATCTGTTCTTAAAGGGTACCATGATACCCAACAAATTCAACTTGGGAAGGTCAGTATGAATACTCCCAGGGGATTAGGAGAAGATCTGATTTGGGCATAACTCAGCACTTAACAGTCCCATTGTTGGCTTATGCCTGATACTTCAACAATTTTAGAATTCTCCCAATTTGTGAATCATTTCAAAGATGTTGGAAAATAACCAGCATGGACTTGTTTAACATAAACACTCTCTTTCCTATTAATGAAGGCTTTTGTATAAACATCATGGCCCTAGCAATGGCTGTAAATGTCATTAATTTTCATTATATATATATATATATATATATATATATATATATATATATATATATATATGGCCTGGTACAATCCAACTAATCATTCTACCTTGATTCTTCCTAGCTTGTGCCAAAAGGAGTTTTCATTTTAATGGGTGTGGGATAAAAAGCTGAGGGAAGTGCCCTTCTGCATTTCTTGGAATGTTTTTGTCATTAAGTTTCCATGAATGTCTTGATTGTACCATCATGTTAATAGTCTGCTCTGAATTAGGAGGAAATTTTATTTCATAACACTTGTCACCAAAGACAAGCACATCTCACCACCCATCCATAACATGTATAAACATATGAAAAATCAAATCCAGGTGTACAGTCAAACCTGAGATTCTAAGATGAAACAGGTTAGACTGGTAGAGAAAATTTTATAGGGCTTTGATATTCTTACTTTGCAAAGTGTAAATAAGAGTCTGTCACTTGATGCTTCAGTAAAAAATGGATTATATATAAATTTACAAATGTGGCCAAACAACTTTTAATAACTAAGAATTAAGTTGGGTGAGAGGAAAATATACCCTGTGAGATAACAAGACATTATGAGGCTATGGTAATTAGATAAATATAAGTGTTCAGGGACAAAAAGATAAGTCGGTTGAATGCAGAGTTTAGAAGTATATGAAAAAATATAGAGTTTGAGCATAAGAGAGAAAATAAATGAGTCATGTATATAAACTATGGCCCCCAAAGAAGTGGATTATCAAACATTTAAAACTCTTCTATATGGCTGTCTTCAATAATTTTTCACTTGATCTTAGCCAAAAGGCCAAGAAGCAATTCATTAATTCTTTACTGTATACTCAGGTGTTATTCAAGAATGAGCTTCCTGAAAATGTGTGTTTATTAGAAGCAATATCAAGAGCACCAATAACAATAGCAGAGCACTGGGAGGCCAATATAATTTTTTTTAACTTGTGACTTACACTTGGAGACTTAATATCTTCTGAGTACTTTGTGGCAATGAAAACCATATAATATGTCATGCAAGTTGTGACACTGAAGAACAAAAGGGGAATTATCAATAATTATTCTGAAAGAACACACAGAATTCTGGACCATCCCAGGAATATCAGGTCATATAGTCACCCTATCCATGGCCATATAATGCTAGGGATTTCATATTAATTCTAAACCCCTTGGGAACACTATCATTTCCAGAGGTGCCCTGGGGATCCAGACTTAACTTTGGGTGAATCTGTATATTCCATCTTGGCCCAGAGAATGTGGATATATTTGTTCCAAAATTACATCAATCTTTTTTTTTCATGCTCCATCATCTTTAGATTCTCTCAGGGTTCTAATCTATAGGAGGCAGGAACTGGAGTACATTATTCAGGTAGGAAGATGAACTCTTGATCCCCTTGTATCCTTCCCAAAATGACTGGAAAGCCAACATTTTCGGGAACCAATCCATTCCAGCTTGATTTGAGTTAACCTGACCAACAAGGTAGTTAAAATTTTCTACATATGTTATGTGATTTTATCATTTTTAGGCCAAAATGTTTTAAAGTTAATTAGATGCCTGGAAGCATAACAAAGGAGAGAAAGGAGTAGGTGGGGAATTACATTTCCTGAACACCTAGAACATGCTAGGCACTGGGTTTGATGCTTTATAAAGATTATCTCATGTCAATCATCCTAAAAACTCTATGAAATAGCTGTTTTATATTTATTTTTAGGTGGAAATATTAAGCCCCAAAGACAACAGGTAATTTGCCTAATATAACACAGCTAGTAAGAGCCATGCAAAGGAACATTTGTTACCTTTTGCTTTCCCACTTTCACCTGAGTTTCTTCTTTTCATTATTGGCTTTACCCTACTCAGTGTTCTAAGTGATAATGATGAAACTTTATTGTAAGATACAACATAACCATTGGAGGCACATTCAATGAAGAGGAAAATGTTGTATTGCCCAGCACCAAGAAGGCAGAAAAATCATTGTATGAACTATCTAAAGAAAGAGTCATACAATTTAGCTTTATTTCCCAGACTACTATTTGACCTAAATGGGAGTTTTCCATACTGACAACAAACTTTCCTCTACCATAACTTCAGTGTATGTTCTGATTTCTCAGAAATCATCACTTTTCTGTTCACTCTCTAAGGTCTCTGTCACCCTAGTGGTGAGTCCTGTGCTAAAAATCCAACACTCCCCTAGTGTCAGATGTGCCGTTTACATGTGACCACATTGGTCGCTTTGATTCTCAGTTTCCTGTGCATCTGGCTGAAGAATGGCCAGATGGAAAGTTGGGGATGCAGTTGTGCACCATATTACAGCACACAGTGGTTGCAGCATGCTGAATTACACACCAAACTTTCAAACTCCATTCTAAAGATCAGTCCACATTCTGTAGCAACTCACCTATTTTGGATTTGGGGTGCCCTGAGTAGGCAGATAAATTCCTGTCCTTTTTTTTCCTGATAGTTCATCATCTCTGCTTCTGATAGTACATCTGTACTTTCAATCCACCTCTCCTTCTCTCTGTCTCTGTCTCTCAATTAAGCTATATCACACAAGAGGTATTCTGAGTTTAAAATAAATGTTTATGGTTAAAATAATAGGATTATCCATTGTGCTTAGAAATTACCATAAACAGAATGCTTGACAAACAAGGATAATGGAATCACAGAACAGTGTCATCGTTCATTAGAGAAAACAATGACCCTTATGATGCTGTGAGTGTGGAGAGCTACATTATCATTTATTCCAAACACAAGCACATATATGGAACAGGCAAACTAATGAGTTGAGATGTCATCTGAATTTCCATGGGTTACACTTACAGCTTCGAATTGTAGATTTATTGAATGGTGCCAAAACATTCTTACTTTATAATAGCATTAGTGACAATTCACTTGGATAATCCTGTTTGTTTTTATTCATTTTAATGAGGTAGCTTGGGATGGAAATCCGCAGAGGAAAACTTGGAAACAGGTGACAGCATGATTTTAAATGCCTCTTGAATTGAAAGGTAGTTAAAAGCTGAACTAAATGCTTAGATGCACAGTGGTTATCCAGTACTATATACTTTACTCCAAAAACAGTGAGGCTAAAGTACCAATTTTAAGAACCTAGGACTTTATTACCTTTTAAAACTTTCCTGTGTGGATGAGTGGATAATAAGGACTAATTTGCTGCATTTTTGTGGCCTGTTTCCACATGTTTGCATTTCCCAATAATGCTTTCTTTATGGAAAAGAGTATGCTAGGCACAACACATTTTTTTCCATGCAGTGATCATATGTCTATGATTCATTAAATCCTTTAATATATACACACAGTCAATAGTGATGCAGATGGCTAACGGGTATGGATATTTGCCAAGCCTTTAGGTGTCCCAGCTTATAAAAGGGGTTTCTAACACTGAGAACTTCAATTATGTCACCTAAACCCATCAACCTTTTTCCCTTGCCTAATGCTATAAATCTTTCCGGTCTCTTATTTCTGTAACATCTGATGCCTGGAGTGAAAAGACCCCTGCTGACCATTTGAGTTTTCCACAGAAACTTTGAATGAAAGAAATGGAGGCTCTGTAGGTCTCCTTTATCAATTTAAAATGAAAAAACTTTCCTCATTCCATCTATGCAAAGGCTAACTAAACTGGTAAGTAGGCCTCTCACATCTTTTGGGGCCAGGATAAGAACTCATACTTAACTCTAGTCTTTTAGGGCCAGGGAATAAGTAGCAATAATGTATTCCCACTGAAAGAACACCATTCTCAGCTTGGCTTCAGGTACACCTTAAAAGATTTAGTCAACGTCCAAGTGAGACAACTCTGAGATAATGGAAAGGACTCTAATTTTTATCACTTCAGGACTAGTCAGAAGACAAATTAAACCAATGAAGAGAATTTAATAAACAGAACACAAAGAATTATTTGCTAGCGATTAAATTACAGAACATACACAGAGGAAACACTGAGTTATTATGGAAATGGGATAGTTCCCACCTGTAGGGCTGGGGAGCAAAAGGAAGAGATAAGAATTATTAAGACCAGAAGCTCAGAGCAAGGGTCCCAATGGATCCAACACTGAAATGTCTGAGGAGGGAGCATGGTTTTAATAGAGCTGGGCTTCAGATCTTAGAAATGAGCCCTGTGGAGGGTAGACTCAGACCTCCCACTGGGAGGTGGCAGCTGGCTGCTGCTATGTGTCTAAGGCCCCTAAGCAGAGCCTGTGGGGTTGGCCCAGACAGCTAAGAATTCTGCCAACTGAGACAGTGTCTCTGAGGGGGTGGCATGAGACAGGTTCTACAAGTTTTGAAAAACTGCACACTGGTATCACCTCCTGCTTATTGGAATGATCTGCTGTGGCTTGGGTAAAGAAATGTTGCTGGGTGATACTAGGGGAAAATAAAAACAGCCAGCAAATCTGAGCTCAGAGTTAGCAGGAAGGAAGTTAAACTTTCTCCTCCTTTAAGCTTCTATTTTCCCATTAGCCTCTCCTATAGGCAGAGCCTAACAGAGAACTAATAGCAATCAAGAGGTAATTGTGTTTTGCAGAGACCAAGCATCTCAAAGCAGAGTACAGAAGGCCGGGTTTGACCCTGGGAGGCAATATCTTCATAATGAGAGACAGTAGTTTTATACATTAAAAACATATATTGACCAGAAGCACAAAAACACTTTGTACTTCCCCATCCCCCACCAGGTCAGCTCCTTTGGCTAAAAGCATTTATACATTTGGTAAAACTTGAGTCCAGACTTTTCTTTCTAATTTTGTTGCACTATTTCTTCAGAACCAGAGTGGAATCAATTAGAGAAGGTCTTTTATAGAGGTTATCTAGATGACTTTTACTTCAGAGAGTTGTTTACCATTGTGAGGAAGGATTTTTTTAAGGCTATTTTTACTTAAGGAGGAAGAGCAAACCCTACTCGGGAAATGATTTATCATGGAGGTCTTATTTATGAACTGTGTGTGGCAGCAGTGAAATCCCACTCATCATGACCTTGACTAAAATACCTGGTCATTCTCCCTGAGCATGAAACAGAACCTGCAAGGTACATGGGTGCCCCTTTCCAAATCTGTAGGCTTCTTAGCCTTACTTGCTAGTTCTGAGGTGAGTTAGATAACACAATGAGAATTCCCATTTGTTTGTCTTCTTTTTTTTAAGTTCTATTTTTTAAACTTTGGAACCCAATCCATTACTCAATAAATATTTCTTCTAAAGTGTATAGACATTGGCAGTTACCTTCTAACAAGAAAGCAGAACAACAGCTGGATTTTGCTGGTGATAGAGACTTAAGTTGCTGAAATGAATCTCTGATTCATGTCAAGAAGGACCAATCAGCTGCCACTGGGTTTAAAGAGCGTGCCTAGCAAATCCCTGGAAGCGGACTTATGTAACAGCTTCCCACAATAGGAAACATGAAGGCAGTACAGAGTGGTATTGTTTTCTAGTGATTCCCTTTAAGAAATTAGTTTGCTATCTGGCAAAATGAGAGATGTACAAGTATTCCTAGAAACAGCAATCTACCTGTGTGCTTACTGGCACTTCCACTAAGTGAAGAGAGGCTTCTTTGTGATTGGCAGGTATTGGTTTCTGGCCTGCAACCATATTAGCAGAGAGCTGCTCAAAGGAACTGGGAAAGAGTTACTTAGGTCTCATCTACAACATGAATCTGATTTTGAACCAAGTTCCTAAGAAGAAGTGACAACAGGTGTTGTAAATGATGCTTCATTTGGCAAACTAATTGAAATAGAACACCAGGCAAGATTTATGTGCATGAGAAAGGTGAGTGGACATGGAAAATTGCAATCTGAGTATATCTGCAAATTAGAAAATAACATCAATAAGTATAAGAATAACAAAAACAATGAGGTCAGGCCTGTGCTAACATGACAAAAGGAACACCATATCGTTTACTTTGGGATGGAGGAGTGTTAGACATTGTTTATTTCAGTTGCCATAAAACTCATTTCCTCCATAGTAGAATTGATCCCAATTGCATATTTGTTCTGGCATAGGCACTGGGCTCTCCCCAAAGTTTAAAGAGTTCAGATTACTCTCATCCCCAAGAATGAACCTGGGACAAAGCTACAGTTTTCTAGCATTGAAACAGAGGTCCTCTATTCCTGTTGTTGGGTAAAACACCTGGAGAAGTCACAAAACACTTTAAGTCTTGGGTGACTCTTCAAGAATGGTGCAAAGTTACCCAAGCTTCATATTCAAAAAGCTGCTAGTGGATTCCTCACATGACCTCGAGCCAGAGAGAGAGGGGCTTTTTAAGACTCTCTCCTAGGAGTGCACAAGTGGTTTGAATTCTGTTAACAACCTGGACAGAGCTAGCCAGACCAATACAGTCACAAACATTGAATGTTCTTAGAGCCTGTCTGAGACCAAATGTATTAATAAATGAAAAAAAAAAACCTGTAAGTAACCTTCCCACCAACAATAACCACACCAAAAGTGAGCCAAACCCAGGCTTCTCATAATTGGTTCTTGTTCCGACACAAGGGTGAGAAGAGCCATTTGCTGTGGCCAACGGTTACTGTCGCTCTCCTCTGTAGAAAGCCACTGTCTTCGAAGAGCTTACTAAGGGTCTCCACTAAAGAACAAAAAAACATGGGTAAGACTGGTTTCCTCTCAAGTTATGACTCAACTTTGGTCACCGCACTTCCACTTGGGCCTATTAACATTTGGTGGCCAGAATGTCACTCTTCTTAATTAGCTGCCCTAGCAAACAACAGCCTTGCTGCCTCTCAGTCATATAGAAAGCCACAAGAATATTTCCTTTTGACTCCCTTCTCTCCACATCAGACCCACAAGTCAAGCTATTGCTGAGATCTATCTTTTCACAATCTACTAGAAAGTGGCCTGCCTTGACTTGCTTACCCTGCTAAAATGAGAGGCAAGAAATAAACATCTTAATGTGAACCATATAAATAGAAGACACTGGTTCCTGAGCTTGTCCGTAGCATAATGGAAATTCAGGGAAGCATCCTGCTCCATCTTTGCTCAAGTTGTGAGAATAGTGCCTTCCTCCTCAACACCAGGAGAAGCAATGTGACCCTAAGCAGAAACATATGACAGATCCTCAAGACCACTTAGGGACTCCTGCACTTGGGAGATGGGTCAGAGGGGGAAAAAATTGTTTTCTTTTCTCTATCCTTCTTGGAAATCAGAAAACAATAGTAAGTTGTGAAGATCTACTCTTATAGATGATCTCCTCTGTGGTCATGTGCATGTTAAGACTTTAATAATGTTGCTTTGCTTTGAGATTTTATTATTGTTAATATTGTTTATAATTATATTAATACAAAATTAATCATAAAGATTTATTGGGTCCAAGTACTAGGATAAACATATTAAATATTTTCTTTCTTAAACCTCAGAGCTTCCAGTCAGATTACATACTAATATTAAACCCAGTTAAAATTAGGAGCTTGAGACAGAAAGAGATAGACTTGTTGGAGACCACTTTGCTAAAGAATGGCAGGGCCAGTGCTAGACCCTAGGTCCAGCGCCCCCAGAGCCCATCTTATTTTTCACTTTGGGTCAGTCTTTTCCCCTTTAAAACACTTAACTCTTTATATTCTCAGCAGACCCAAATGCTTAGCTTATAGAGCCAAACAAGAGTAATTATTACAAATGCCACTGTTTGGTTTCTCAGATGGTACATCTCATGGTTTTAAAATTTAACCCCTTGTTCTTTTGCTCCAGTAGCATCTTTGCTCCTTGGGAAATGTCCCTTCCATTTCTTATACCGTATCTTACACCATTTCTTCACAATCCCTCACTCTATCCCCTACCCCCATCCTCACCTAGGATGTCAGAAATCTACTCAGGATGTAACTCAACCTCTCCCAAAAAGGCTTCTCAAAAGCCTTCTCCCAAAAACCTCTTCCACCTCTCCCAAAAAGGCTTCTCCGACTCCTGTAGCTTCTACCTCTGTTTATTAGAGGTTTTACTATCAAAATTAGTGTTTCTACTACTTATTTGATATTTATGTTTTACTTTTTACTGTTAGTTCTATTTGAGAATAATCCATCTTCAGACTGAATTCATTGAGTACTCACAACCCTTGAAGGCAAGGATCATGTATTAAAACATTTTTATATCTACACATACACTTCAAGCTCAGGCACACAATAAATGACCACTGAGAGCTGGATTAGAAAGCCCACTGCAATAGCACTAATAGGAATTAACCCAAAGGATACAGGAGTGCTGATTCATAGGGGCACATGAATCTCCATGTTTATAGCAGCACTTTCAGCAATAACCAAACTATGGAAAGAACATAAATGTCCATCAACTGATGAATGGATGAAGAATATGTGGTTTATATATACAATGGAATACTACATGGCAATGAGAAAGAATGAAATCTGGCCATTTGTAGCAAAGTGGATGGAACTGGAAGGTATTATGCTGAGTGAAACAAGTCAGTGAGAGAAAGACAGATATCAAATGTTTTCACTCATACGTGGATCTTGAGTAACTTAACAGAAGACCATAGGGCAGGAGGAGGGGAACAATAGTTACAAACAGAGAGAGGGAGGCAAACCATAAGAGACACTTCACTACAGAGAACAAACTGAAGGTGAATGGAGGGTTGGGGGAAGAGGTAAAATGGGTGATGGAGGCACTGCGAAGGGCACTTGTTGGGATGAGAACTGAGTGTTGCATGTAAACCAATTCGACCATAAATTATCTTAAAAACAAAACAAAATAAAACAAACAAACAAACAACAACAACAACAAAAGAAAGCCCACTGCAGCCTGGAATTTGAAACAGCCTGACTTGGTAGAGAAAGCAGCTCCTCTGTCTTCCTAGAGTTCTAGTGAGTACTGTAGAATGCATGTAAGAAAAAAGTCTAAGGATCCTTAGGGGCAGAAAACAATCCTCTTGCCCCTCAATTCTTGGCCTTCCATATTCCCACTTCTCTCACATGGTCTGTTCAGACTCCTAAATTTTGAACTAAAAGTATGTAGAGTATCAGACCCTGAAAAACAACACCAACTTTTACTTACCAGTTTCACTGAACTTCACACCTGTGGTTTTGAAGGTGTCAAATTTCCTCTGAAGTCTTTCTGCAAAGCTTTATTTTTCCCTCATTTTCCCCACCCTGCCAGTCATCCCTGTCAACAGTGACAATCTCTTTGTCAAACAGAAGTCACTTGAGCTATCAGTTTTCACTAGCATCTGGGTTAGGATAATCCTGGCTTCCTACAAAACTGTTTTCCTTCTAGAAATTACTGGTCTCTTTTTATTTAGGGTTTCTGAACCCTCTCTAACTAAAGCACCCTGCCCAGATGATTTCACATGGTTTTCTGAAAATCTTCAGCTAAAAAGATGTGGTAAAACTTCATTTTCTATAATTTGAATTATGCAAAAATTTGGTATATTACTTTATTCCCACCAAATGATACATGTTACCCCAGAGAGTTTAATATGCCCTAGAAAGTGAAATCTCCCCTGGGATAACTGTTCAAATTACTTTTCATTTTCAATAAGATGTGTTTCTTTATCCCTTTTATTTCTTGTCCAGAGCCCATCCTTTGAGGACTTGAGCTAAGTGAAAAACCTTTTGCCGACCTCAGAATCCTGTCATCTGTTTTCATTCAGATTGTTAAATTCACTAACCTAGAGGAAATCCATGGATAGTAAATGTAACTATACAAAAGGGCCCCCCCTTCCTTCAGTGTGTATGAGTACTAATTTTGGGAACAAGTAAACAAATATCCAAACCTGCCTACCTCAGTTCTCCCCCAAACCATGTCTCCATTTTCAGTGCACCAATTCTTTGTCCTCAAACCCAACATTTTAGAGAGATTGTGTTTTAGGAAGGGATAAGTAGCTCTTCATCTTCCCATGAGATTGAGGTGAGCTCTGAGCTTATTGTCTCCCAGCACTCACTCACTCTTACCTGCTCACCCATTCCCTTTCTATTTCCATTTCCTACCTATTCACTGGGAATCGAGCTGTTGGAACAGAGCTGTAGGTAAGAAGTGACAGTAATGATACTATGAAGGCTACTTAGAACAATCCAAAGAAGTTCTAGAAGCTGATCCCTCTTCCCTGGGTATTCAGTCTTCACCTGACCAAAATTAATGCAAAAGAACCAGGTGATCAGAGTAGCCAGATATGTGGACCAATGCATTCTCATTAACCAAGTGACTCAGCTGTCTGTGTTAATGTATAAAGACAACCATTCATCTTAAAGCAAACTGTTAGAATTATCTTTCTTTTTTATCTTCTGATTTCCGGGAAATCATCTAATGGCAAGCAGAAGTTCTGTCTTCCTTCCTAAAGCACAGAACAGTCACTCTCAAGAATCAGAAGACGCATGTACAAGTCCTGATTCAATAAGACACTAGCCATGCAACCATGGACAAATTATTTAGCTTCCCCAAATAATAGTTTTTCTCAAACATAAAACACAGATTTTGCCCCAACTATTCCACAGGTATGTTGTGAGAATAGACTGAATTAATATATAGAAATACTTTATAAACTTCAAACTCTACATGTATTTAAACCCCATATAATATTATCATTCTGTTTTTATTTTCCTATCAATAATTCTTGATCTGCCATTTCTCAAATCCATTCTCTTAATATACCAATTATTCTTTTCTAAAATACTGAAAAGTTTCTTTCTTGTAGTTTGAAGCCCATTTCTAATCCCCTGCAAAACAAAATCTCTCCCCCGCCCCCCAAAGCCGAGCTCTTTCTTGAACTACTTCTGGATAAATATTCAGGTATTGTGGTCTTTCAACTTTTTTTAATAACTAAAAAGCTGATTTTCTTGTGAGAATTTTTGAAAATATTCTGGGCCCACAAGAAGGAGGTTGAAATCTCTTTAAGCCTATTCAGAGAATGGGGCACCCAGGTGGCTCAGTTGGTTAGGTGGCCAACTTCAGCCTAAGTCATGATCTCATGGTTCATGAGTTCCAGCCCCACATCAGGCTCTGTGCTGACAGCTCAGAGCCTGGAGCCTGCTTCAGATTCTGTGTTTCCACCTTTCTCTGCCCCTCCCCTGCTTATGCTCTGTCTTTGTCTATCAAAAATAAAAATAAAATAAAATAAAACTATTCAGAGAATATAGGGGCTCTCAGTCACATTTCATATTACATTGTTACAACATCAACATCTGCAGATGTCAAGAAACATTACAAAACTATCACCTCAACTATTGCATTGTATGATTATACCAATTTTTAGAGCTAAAAAGTCTGGATTTAAGTAGTTGGAGAAAGCCATACATCCTACTATCGTGTTCAAAAGCACAAAATAAATGGGGAAATGATGACGGTTTGGCTAGAAGAGGAAAAAAGAATTTAACTTGGAAAAGAAAACTTGGAGGGAGTAGGACACCATCCCTGAATTCATCACCCTCATTTAGTGACGTCTGAAAAACTGAAAACTTTTACAGTACATTTTCTCACCTCCTATTGGTACATCAGTTTAATAGAGCAAGTCTTCTTGAATGACCAAAAATACCATGTTATCACCTCAAACTTATCATTAATTATTTTTCACAAATATTTTTTAAAAATGCCTAGGATTAATGAGACTTGCCTAAGCCTGGAATAGATAGTTTGTATGTTTCAATCAAATCATTTAATTCTGTAAAAAGAAAAAAAAAGAATCTGGACAACATAACCAAAAGATTAACTTCTTCCTGAACTCTTCAATTGATTGTGGCATTATGTAGATACAGTTTCATTTAGAACTGACCCCAGGATAAAATCATAAATCAACTCTAGCATTAATGCTTATTAGCAATGATGACTCATTGTTCCCTAAGTTGATGTTAAACTTTTTACAGGGGTGGAGACGTTATTAACCAGACCTTTAAAGAACTCACATAGAGAAGTTTTGGAGTTGGCAAAACGTTCAGAAAGTGAGATGAATCTGTGGTACAATTGCAATTTAGGGGAAAAGCCGAGGGTTTGAAAATGCCAAGTAAGGCTTTTCTTGTAAATTGAGTTGTCATTTCAAATGTAAACGTATTGGGCTTTAATTAGGGATGCAAAGCTGTCCCGAATAGATGAGAATTTTAATGACAGTGTATTGCCTGATAAGCCAACTACCCATGCAAGACATATCAATGTGCAGACATGTCAATTCATTTTCTTATGATAGGTCACATTGAAAATTATCTGTAGGAAATTGTTCTGTCATGAGCAGAGAAAAGTGGGGAATTTTCATAACCCTTTTGTAAGACAAGGAAGAACCTATGTGCTGTAAAGTATAGTAAGAAAAGAGAAATACAAGAGGAGGGAACAGTGACTTATACAGTCGTACTCTGAAGATACTGCAGGTTCACTTCTAGACCACCGCAGGAAAGTGAATATCACAATACTGCAAGCCAAATGAAGTTTTTGGCTTTCCAGTACATGTAAAAGCTACATTTACATTATACTGTAATCTATTAAGTGTGCAAAAGTGTTGTGTCTACAAAAATATATATTGCTTAATTTAAAAATACATTACTGCTAAAAATGCTACTCATCATCTTTGCTTTCAGCAAGTTGTAATCTTTTTGCTGTTGGAGGGTCTTGCCTTGATGTTGATGGTGGTTGACTGTTAGGGGTGATGGTTGCTCAACGACAACAATGGAGTTTGTACCTTGATTGGCTTGTTCTTTTATGAACAATTCCTCCATAGCATATGATGCTGTTTGATAGCATTCTACCCATAGTGGAACTTCTTTCAAAATTAGAGTCAATACTCTCAAATTCTGCTGCCACTATATCAACTAGTTTATGTCATATTGTAAATATTTTGTTGTCATTTGAAGAATCTTCACATCTTTTCCATCTCTGGAACCTACTGTTTTGGCTCTTCCATAAGGAGCAACTCCTCGTCTGCTCTGATTTTCTCATGAGATTGCAGCAGTCTCATCTTCAGGCTCCACTTCTAATTCTAGTTCTCTTGCTATCTCCACCACAGCTCCAGGACTTCTTCCACTGGATTCTTGAAGTTCTCCAAGTCCTCCATGAGGGTTAGAATCAGCTTCTCTTTGGGGCGCCTGGGTGGCTTAATCGGTTAAGCGTCCGACTTTCGCTTGGGTCATGATATCGCGGTTCGTGGGTTTGAGCCCCGCCTCGGGCTCTGTGCTGACTGCCAGTTCAGAGCCTGGAGCCTGTTTCAGAGTCTGTGACTCCCTCTCTCTCTGACCCTCCCCTGCTCATGCTGTCTCTCTCTCGGTCTCCTAGAAATAAATAAAAATATTTAAAAAAAAAAAAGGGGGGGGGGTTCAGGTATTCTTAAAAAAAAAAAAAAAAGAATCAGCTTCTCCTGTACTCCTGTTAATAATGATATTATGACCTCTTGCCATGAATCACAAATGTTCTCAATGGCATCTAGGATGGCAAAATCTTTCCAGAAGGGTTTCAATTTACTTTGCTCAGATTATTCAGAAGAATCACTATCTCTGGCAACAATAGGCTTGCAAAATGGATTTCTTAAATAACAAGACCTGAGAGTCAAAATTACATATTGATCTATGGGCTGCAGAATGAACGTTGTGTTGGCAGGCATGAAAACTTGTATCCTGCTATTCATCTCCATAGGAACTCTTGGGTGACCAGATGCATTGTCAATGAGCAGTAGTTTGAAAGGAAACTTTTTTTGTTTTTCTGAGCAGTAGGTCTCAATGGTGGGTTTAAAATATTCAGCAACCCATGTTCTAAACAGAACATACTGTCACCTAGGCTTTATTGTTCCTTTTTTAGAGCACAGGCAGGGAAGGTTTAGCATAATTCTTAAGGGCCTTAGGACTTTTAGAATGGTAAATGAGCAGTGGCTTTTGAAGCTTTGAATCAGGCATTGACTCTCCCTCTCTAGCTACAAAGGTCATAGATGATATCTTCTTCCAGTATAAGGCTGTTTCATCCACACTGAAAATCTGTTATGTAGTATAACAGACTCATAAATTATCTTAGTTATATCTTTTGGGTGACTTGCTACAGCTTCTACATTAGCACTTGCTGCTTCACCTTGCACTTTCATGATATGGAAATGGCTTTTTGCCCTAAATCTCATAAACCAATATCTACTCTTCAAACTTTTCTTCTGCCTTTTTCTCACCTCTCTTAGCCTTCACAGAACTGAAAAGAGTTAGGGCTTTGCTCTGGGTTAGGCTTTGGCATAAGGGAATGTTGTGGCTGGTTTGATCTTCTATCTAGACCACTAAAACTTTCTCCATATCAGCAATAAGACTATTTCATTTATCATCTGTGTGTTCACTGGAGTAGAATTTTTAATTTGCTTCAAGAACTTTTCCTTTGCATTCATAATTTGGCTAAATGTTTGGTACAAGAAGCCTAGCTTTTGGCCTATCTCAGTTTTTGATATGCCTTCCTCACTAAGCTTACTCATTTCTAGTTTTTTTTATTTCAAGTGAGAGACTTTATTTCACTAGAACACTTAGAGGCCATTGTAGGGTTATGAAATGGTCCAATCTTAATACTGTTGCATCTCAGGCAATAGGGAGGCTTCTGGGGGGGCGGGTGTGTGTGTGTGTGTGTGAGAGAGTGAAATGGGGGAATGGCCAGTTGGCAGAGCAGGCAGAACACACACAACATTTATGTTTGCCATCTTATATGGCCACAATTTGTGGCTCACCCCAAAATTAAAACAGTTGGCCACAATTTGTGGCTCACCCCCAAGATTAAAACAGTGACATCAAAGATCACTGATCATAGATCACTGTAACAAATATAATACAAAGAAAAGATTTGAAATATTGTGCAAAATACAAAAATGTGACAGAGACATGAAGTGAGCAAATACTTTTGGAAAAATGGCGCCAGTGTACTTGCTTGATGTAGGGTTGCCACAAACCTTCAATTTGTAAAAAACACAGTATCTGTGAAGTGTAATAAAGCAAAGTACAATAAAATGAGGTATGCCTGCATGGTGATTGCAATTTTATCTCTCTTGGCTTTCATGCATTTTGACTAAAGAAAAGAAAGGTCAATGATCCACCTTTAAAAGTAAAAATAAATGGGTGGAGTACACCTTTTTATTGAAAGCATTCCTAAAAGCATGTGAATCATAGTTCATACATTTTAATTAGTTTGAATTAGAAAATGTACCCTTCATGGCCAATTATTTCTGACTCGGTTGTTTACTTACTTACTATGAGAATGACCTGTGGAATCTCTGTTGAGCCAAGACAGATATTCTGAAAAGCTCTGCCTTATAAATAAGTGTTAGGGGCAACTCATGATGAAGTGTTCTTTCTGAAACAGCATAGTGACATCTAGATATATACTCCAATACATTGAGGGCATTTTGAGTAATTATACATTACCTAAATGATCATTTAATATCTAGGTAACTTAATTTTTTTCCTGTAAGCATTATTCATAAGGTGTTAATTCTCACATCATCTTTGAGAGGAAGGTCAATATTATTAGTCATACAGACAAAAGTTAGCTTTGACAATTCACTCTTCAAAAATACAATGTTGAAAAACTGAAGAGACCAGCAGTCACTGTAGTAGCAAGTAAGTCATTTAAGCCTTCTTTGTTCTCCTTTGTTTAGAGATGAAAAGGAAGGAAAAAATCCAAGGAAGAATCTGGAAAAGATGAAGGTCTAGTTAAGAAAAGACAGGATAAGAAAACATGAAAAGATGAAAATTAAAAGATTTGTTTCAGTGGGAGATAAAATCGATAAGTTCTGATGGTGCTCTGAATCGTTGATTCTGATTTGTGATTTGGGTTAGTTCCTGAAGGAAAATACTTCTAAAAAATGTTTTATTTATTTCTGAGAGAGATACAGCATGAGCAGGGGAGGGTCAGAGAGAGAGGGAGACACAGAATCCGAAACAGGCTCCAGTCTCTGAGCTGGCTGTCAGCACAGAGCCTGACACGGAGCTGAACCCACGAATCAAACCCACGAACCATGAGATCATGACCTGAGCCAAAGTAGGACGCTTAACCAACTGAGCCACCCAGGCGCCCCTGAAAGAAAATACTTCTAGAAGAATTCAGGAAATTTCTCCAACTCTGATTTCCCAAACATAAAGAATGAATTTTTCTTTTGCACCATTAGAAGCTTAAAATACCTACATATATGGGATTATTCATTCCAGAGACTGTTCTTTCTAGAAGTCAAAACAAATGATGAGCATCTCCACAGTGGGATGGACTCTGTAGTGATTCCCATCCTTCTTTCCACATAGCCAAACCCAAGGATACAATGCATCCCTAGCAATATCAGAGGTTACCCATGGTCCTGTCCACAGGGGAGTATGGGGATAAAGGTTTAGTCTGGCTGACATAAGTGGCAGTGTTTAGGCCAGATAGATACATTCCAGTGTCTACACAAGAAAAAAGCGAGAGAATGCACCATACACTCTGTTCCCTTCATGACAGTCATCTGACCTATGCTCAGATGAGGCCCTATTCTTCCCCATGCTAATGAGATCAGCTCATCACTTCAGAAATTGTCTCTCTCCTTGCATATGGGAGTGCTCCCAAGACATCAGCATCAGAGCACAAGGGAGTTGATACATAAATGGCTCACCACACTCCTAAGCACAAGGGGCCCAGAGGTGAGCCTTAGAGCCGTCCTGAGGGATAAGGGGCAGGGCAGGTAATAACTTGTTTGGAGTGGAGGCTTTGTCTCCAAAATCACTTGAACATAGCAAGAGCATTTTAACCCGATAGAAGCACCAAGAGAGAGTATCATGAGGCCGGCTTCCACCTATATTTCCTAGGATATGCTTATTAAGTCTCATTGTGTAGTTATACTAATAGAGTAATATATTTTTTAAATGGAGACATAATGCACATACCATAAAATGTACCCTTTAAAAGTGTACAGTTGAGGACAGCAACATGCAGAAGAATGAAACTAGATCATTTTCTCACACCATGCACAAAACTAAACTCAAAATGGATAAAGGACCTGAACATGAGACAGGAAACCATCAAAACCCTAGAAGAGAAAGCAGGAAACAACCTCCTTGACCTCCACCGCAGCAACTTCTTACTTGACATCCCCAAAAGCAAGGGAATTAAGAGCAAAAATAAACTGTTGGGACCTCCTCAAGATTAAAAGCTTCTGCACAGCCAAGGAAACAACCCAGAAAATTAATAGGCAACCAACGGAATGGGAAAAGATAGTTGCAAATGACATATCAGATAAAGGGTTGATATCCAGAATCTACAAAGAACTCACCAAACTACACGCCCGAAAAACAAACAACCCAGTGAAGAAATGGGCAGAAGATATGAACAGACACTTCTCCAAAGAGGACATCCAGATGGCCCACAGACACATGAAACGATGCTCAGCATCGCTCCTCATCAGGGAAATACAAATCAAAACCACACTGAGATACCACCTCACGCCAGTCAGAGTGGCTAAAATGAGCCAATCAGAGAACTCTAGATGCTGGCGAGGATGTGGAGAAACGGGCACCCTCCTACACTGTTGGTGGGAATGTAAACTGGTACAGCCCCTCTGGAAAACAGTGTGGAGGTTCCTAAGGAAACTAACAATAGAACTCCCCTAGGACCCAGCAATAGCACTGCTAGGAATTTACCCAAGGGATACAGAAATGCTGAGGCATAGGAGCACATGTACCCCAATGTTCATAGCAGCACTCTCAACAATAGCTAAAACATGGAAAGAGCCTAAGTGTCCATCAACAGATGAATGGATCAAGAAGATGTGGTTTATCTATACCATGGAATACTACATGGCAATGAGAAACAATGAAATCTGGCCATGTGTAGCAACATGGATGGACCTTGAGGGTGTTATGCTGAGCGAAATAAGTCAGGCAGAGAAGGACAAATATCATATGTGTGCACGTATAGGAGGATTAGGAGGAACTTAACAGAGGACCAAGGGGGAGAAGAAGGGCGGAAATGGTGGGGGAAAGGGGAGAGGCAAACCATGAGAGACTCTTGAATGCTGACAAAAACTGAGGACTGGTGGATGTGGGGGGGAGGAGGGCACTTGTGGGGATGAGCACTGGGTGTTATGTGGAAACTAATTTGACAATAAACTATTTGTAAAAAAAATAAATAAATAAAAATAAAAGTGTACAGTTGAGGTTTTAAAAGTATATTCACAAAGTTACGCAGTAACAATCATTATCTATTCCCACAACATTTTCATCAATCCACAAAGAAACCTTGTACCCAGTAGTGATCACTCTCTTCAGTCCCTGGCAACCACTATTTAATTTACTGTCATTATGGCCATGACTATCCTGGGCCTTTCATATAAATAGAATCACACAGTATGTGGCATTTTGTGTCTGGCTTCTCTCACTTGGCATGTTTTCAAGGTTCATCCATATTGTAACATGTATCAGTAATTTATTCCTTTTTAATGCTAATATTCCATTGTATGGAATTACCACATTTTGTTTATATGCTCATCAGTTGTTGGACATTTGGGTTGTTTCCACATTTTGGCTCTTATGAATAATGCTGCTCTGAACATTGGTGTACAAGTTTTTGTCTGAATATATATTTTCAATTTTCTTGGGTATATAGCTAGGAGTGGAATTATTGGGTCCTATGGTAACTCTATGATTTAACTATTTGAAGAAAAAAGAAACTACTTTCCTATGTGGCCACAGAATTTTACATTTCATCAGCAATATGTGAGGATTCCAATTTCTCCACACCTTCTCAACACTTGTTATTTTTTATTTCTTTGATTATAGCTACTCTACCGAGTATGAAGTGGTATCACACTGTGGTTTTGAATAACATTTCCCTAATGACAAATGATGTTGGGTGTTACTTATGTGCTAATTAAGCATATTTTCTTGGAAATATTTATTCAAATACTTTGTCCAGTTTTAAATTGGGTTATTTATTTTTAGTTGTTGAATTTCAAGAGTTCTTTATATATTCTGGATAATAAATACTTGTCAGATATATCATTTACAAATATTTTCTCCATGTCTATGGGTTATCTTTACATTTTATTGGCAGTATTCTTTGAAGCATAAAACTTGCTAGTTTTGATGATGTTCAATTAATGTAAGTTTTCTTTGGTTGCTTGTGGTTTTGTTGTCATATTTAAGAAAACATTGCCAAATACAAGGTCATAAAGATTCATGTCTATGTTTTCTTTAAGAGTTTTAGCACTTACATTTAGGTATATAATTTCTTTTAAATTAGTTATTGTGTATAGTGTAAGGTAGAGATCCAACTTCATTCTTTTGCATGTGGTTATCTAATTGTCCAACAACATTTGTAGAAAAGACTGTTCTTCTCCCATTGAATGGTCTTGGCTCCCTTCTTTGAGATCAATTGACCATAAACATTTGACTTTATTTCTGGACTCTCACTTCTCTTCCCTTGACCTAAATATCTCTCTTGATACCAGAAACACACTATCTTGATTATTGCAGCTTTGTAATTGATTTAAAATGAGAAAGTGTGAGTCCTTCAACTTTTTATTTTTCAAGGTTGTTTTGGGTATTCTGGGTCCCTTGCATTTTCATATGAATTGTAAGATTAGTTTGTCAATTTCTTCAAAAAAGACAGCTAGAATTTTGATAGAAATTTTGTTGAATCTGTAGATCAGTTTGAAGAACACTGACATCTTAACAATACTGAGTCTTTCAATCCATGAACATGGAATATCTTCCCATGTATATAGGTCTTCTAAATTTCTTTCAATGATACTTTACAGTTTTCAGACTGTAAGTTTTATGCTTCTTTTGTTAAATGTATCCCTAAGTATTTTATCCCTTCTGTTGAGTACAAATGCAACTGTTTCCTTACTTACATTTTCAGTATATCCATTGCTACTATATAGACATGAAATCCATATTTGAGTATTGATCTTATATCCTGGAACCTTAATAAATTTATGTATTTATTTAGTGAATTCTTTTTTTTAAGAGATCACTTGTTAAAAATTTATTTATTTATTTCGAGAGAGAGAGAGTGCTTGCGAGTGAGCAGGGGTGGGGCAGAGAGAATCCTAAGTAGGCTCTGTACTGTTGGCACAGAGCCCAATGTGGGACTCAATCTTGTGAACTGTGATATCATGACCTGAGCCAAAATCAAGAGTAGAACACTTAACTGACTAAGCCACCTATGTACCCCTATTTAGTAAGTTCTTAAGATATCCTATATACATGATCATGTCATCTATAAAAATAAATAGTTTTACTGTTTTTCTAATTGGGATCTCTTTTATTTCATTTTCTTGCCTAATTGCTGGCTAGAACCCTAGGTACAATGTTGAATTCAAGGAGTGAGATTGGACATCCTTCTCTTGGGAAAGTATACAGTCTTTCATCATTAAGCATAAAATTATCTGTGGGTTTTTCAGAGATGTTATCAAGTTGAGGATGTTTTTTCTACCACTAGTTGCTGAATTTTATAATAAGGATGTTGAATTCTGGCAAGAGTTTTTTTTCATCTACTGAGATGATCATGTGGTTTTCGTCCTTTATTCTATTGATGTGATGTATTACATTAGTTGACTTTGGATATTATGCCAATCTTCCATTCCTAGGATAAATCTCAATTGGTCATTGTATCAGTCTGCTTGTGTTGTTGTAACAAAATACCATCGACTGGATGGCTTAAACAACAGAAGTTTATTTTCTGGAAGTCCAAGATCAGGATGTAAGCATGGTCAGGTTCTGGTGAGGTTTCTCTTCCTGGCTTGTGTATGGCTGCCTTTCCACCATCACTTTACATGGAGAAAAGAAAGAGAGTGACCCATCTCTTTCCTTTTATATTTTACTACAAACAGAAAGAACCAAGCCACTCCTTCAACATTTTGCCTAGAAATCTCCTTAACTAAATATCCAACTCCATCACTTTCAAGTTCTATCCTCTACAAAACACTAGAATATGATTCAGACAAATTCTTTGCCACTTTACAACAAGAATCACCTTTCCTTCAGTTTCCAAAAACATGTTCCTCATTTCTAAGATCTTGCCAGAATTGCCTGGGACATCCATATTTCTAGTATGTACTCCAAAACTTTTCTACTTTTTACCCATTAACTAATTTCAAAGTCATTTCCACATTTTCAGGTATTTGTTATAGCAGCACCTAACTCCTGGTACTAAAACTTGTCTTGACTAGCCCAGACTGCCATAATAAAATACCATAGATTTAGTAGCTTAAAAAAACAGAAATTTATTTTTCATAGTTCTGGAGGCTAGAAGTCCAAGATTAGGGCTAGTGTTAAGAAGTGTCCAGAATAAAGGAAAGCTCTGAAACAGGTCCAGGCTTCTGTATAAGCTGTTCTTCCACTTAGACCATATGATTAAGAAGATCTAGTGGCACCTGAAATGTCAGTGACAGATAGGGATGGTGTTTGGAGCCTTTGGCAGTTTCCTTATGTAAACTGAAGTGTAACCCCTTAGTACTTATGGTCAAAGACTCACCATCCTCTTGGATAACTGCTTTCCTTTTGAGAAGCAACTCTTGGCCTGCTTCTTGGACTTAGTAGAGACTTCATTCTTAACCATGAGTCACAAAGTTACCATGTATTCCAAGGTATCTACAATGAAATGAGTGTTATGTGACCCACCAAATCATAAAGTTGGGCATGCAAAGCATCATTCTATCATCTAACAGAAATGTTATATACATGATTGGGCCTAATCAGGCCTTGAAGGCACAAATAAGTTACATGAATAAGTGGCCCAAATGCCCATGGTCCCCACTTCTGCTACACTGCCTTATTTCTCCTTGCCTATACCTATGTCCTCATAGGGGAATTCCCTATAATCAGTTGGCAGAGGAAGAAGACTTGGGCCTGATTTACAGATGGTTCTGCACAATTTGCAGGAATGACCCCAAAGCAGAGAGCTATAGCTTTCTGGAAGGTCCCTGAAGGACAGAGGTCAAAAGAAATCTTTCTAGGATAGAACTTCAAGCAATACACCCAATTACTCACTTTACCTGGAAGGAGAAATGGCAAGACATGCAATCTTATACTGATTCATGGGTTGTAGTCAATGGTTTGGCTGGATGATGAAGGACTTGGAAGGAACATGGCTAGAAAATTTGTGACAAGAAAATTTAGGAAAGAGGTATATGGATAGACTTCTCTGAACAGACAAAGTCCACAAATATTTTGTGTCTTATTTTGTCACTCACAGAAGAATGACCTCAACATAGGAGGATTTTAATAATAAAATAATCAATAATTAAATAATAGAATTGATAGGATGATCCATTCTGTGGATATCAGTCAGTCTCCTTCCCCATACATCTCTGTCATTGCTCATTGAGGTTATGAATATCCCATGTGGCAGGGATGGAGGTTATGCATGGGTTCAGCAACAAGGACTTCCACTTATCAAGGCTAACTGGGCTCTGTCAACTGCTGACTGTCCAATCTGCCAGCAGCAGGGATCAACACTGAATTCCTGATATGGCACCACTGATCAGCCAATCACATGGAGACATACTGATTATATTGGACCACTTCAACCGCTGGAAGGGGCAGGATTTTGTTCTTACGGGAATAGATACTTATTCTGGACATGGATTTGCATTCCAAGCACACAATGCTTTTGCCCAAACTACCATCTATGGATGTACAGAATGTATTATCCACTGTCATGGTGTCCTACACTAGTAATTTCAATAAAGGAACACACTTTGCAGCAAATAAAGTGAAGAAATGGGTCTATGCTCATGAAATTCACTAATCTTAACATGTCTCTCACCATCCTGAAACAGCTGACTTGATAGAATGGTGAAATCCCCTTTTTGAAGACTCAGTTACAGTGCCAGTAGGTGGTAATACCTTGCAGGGTTAGCACATAGTTCTCCAAAAGGCTGTATATGGTCTGAACCACTGACAAGTATATGGTGCTATTTCTCCCATAGCCAGTCTTCAGGGTCTAGGAATCAAGGAGTGGAAATGGAATAATCACCACTCACTATTACCCTAGTGATCCACTAGCAAAACTTTTCATCCTGTTCCCATGAACTTATGCTCTGCTGGCCTACAAGCCTCAGTTTCAAAGATAAGAATGCTCCCACTGGGAAATGCAACAATGCTTCCATTGAATTGAAAGTTAAGGCTGCTGCTTGGCCACTTTGAACTCCCCACGCCTCTGGATCAACAGACAAATAAAGGAGTTACTGTGCTATCTAAAGTGATAGATATAGGTTATTGAGGGGAAATTGGACTACTCATCTACCAAGGAGGGAAGGAAGGAACACAGGAAATTCCTTAGGGTGTCTCTTGACATTACTATGCCCTGTTATTGAGGTCAATGGAAAACTACAGCAACATAATCCAGGCATGACTAATTGCCCAATATCTTTCACGAATAAAGGTTTGGGTCACCCTACCAGGTAAAGAATCACCACCAGTTGAGGTTCTTGCTGAACGCAAAAGGAATACATAATTAGTGGTAGAAGAAGGTAGTTAAAAAAATACATCAGCTATGACCACATGACCAGTTATAGAAAGAAGGATTGTAACCATCATGAGTATTTCCTCCTTATTTCTTATGAATTAGATTGTGTATTCTTTTCTTTCTTATTCCCTTATCAGGTAACATAATATGTATTGGCTGTATATCATAGTATTCAATTATTGTTAATTTTACATCATAGTATTTAAGTTATAAGGTATCAAGGAGAAATGTAAACATCACTCAAGGACACTATCTCTTCTGAGGAAGGGGTTAGTATGTTTTCAGTTGTACACAGGACCCTTGTATCATGTTAGGCAAAATTATGACCTCTTTACTGTCATTATTTAGAGGTTAAACTTGGTTTAAGGAGATGCGCATGGGTACCAAGTTGACAAGGGGTAGACTTGGTAATGGTTAAGTTTATGTGTCAATTTGAGGGGGACACTGGGTGCCCAAATATTTGGTCATTTTCCTGGGTATACTGTGAGGGTGTTTTTAGAGGAGATTCACATTTGAATGGTAGATGGAGTAAAACAGATTTCATCCCTAATGAGGTTGGCCCTCATCCAATCATTTGAAGGCTTGAATAGAACAAAAATCCTGACTCTCACAAGTAAGAGGGAATACCTCCTGCCTATCTATTTGAGCTCAGACATTAGCCTTTTTTTTTTTTTTTAACCTTCATCTTAAATTGAAACATCATCACTTTTTGAGTCTCAAGTCTGCTGGCTTTTGGGCTGGAATTACAATATCAGCTCACCTGAGTCACTACCTTGCTCACTGTATATATGTATACAGAGAGGTGGGGAGGCAGGGAGTTTGGTCATTTCTCTGTACAAACCTGACTAATACAGTCATGGTACAGAATTCATTTTATATACTGTCAGATTCAATTCGCTAATACTTTGCTGAGAATTTTGTATCTATCTTTATAAGAGATATCAGTCTGTAGCTTCCTTGTGCTGATTTTGTTGGTTTTGTAATCAGGATAATACAGACCTTATAAAATAAGTTGAGAAGCATTTCCTTATCTTCTATTTTTTTTGAAATGTTTTCAAAGAATAAGTACTAATTTTTCATTAATATTCTTTGATAGTCTTTACCAGTGAAGCCTTCTGGTCCTGGACTTTGCTCTATGGGATTTTTTTGTTGTTGCTGCTGCTGTTACTAACAGAATCTCTTTACTTATAATAGGTTTCTTTTCTTTTTTCTTTTCTTTTCTTTTCTTTTCTTTTTTAATTTCTAGCAGTTTATTTATTTTTTTTACAAATAGTTTATTGTCAAATTAGTTTCCACATAACACCCAGTGCTCATCCCCACAAGTGTCCTCCTCCATGCCCACCCCTCCTCCCCCCCACATCCACCAGTCCTCAGTTTTTGTCAGCATTCAAGAGTCTCTCATGGTTTGCCTCTCTCCCTTTCCCCACCATTTCCGCCCTTCTTCTCCCCCTTGGTCCTCTGTTAAGTTCCTCCTAATCCTCCTATACGTGCACACATCTGGTATTTGTCCTTCTCTGCCTGACTTATTTTGCTCAGCATAACACCCTCAAGGTCCATCCATGTTGCTACACATGGCCAGATTTCATTGTTTCTCATTGCCATGTAGTATTCCATGGTATAGATAAACCACATCTTCTCGATCCATTCATCTGTTGATGGACACTTAGGCTCTTTCCAGGTTTTAGCTATTGTGGAGAGTGCTGCCACGAACATTGGGGTCCATGTGCTCCTATGCCTCAGCATTTCTGTGTCCCTTGGGTAAATTCCTAGCAGTGCTATTGCTGGGTCCTAGGGGAGTTCTATTGTTAGTTTCCTTAGGAACCTCCACACTGTTTTCCAGAGGGGCTGTACCACGTTCCCACCAACAGTGTAGGAGGGTGCCCGTTTCTCCACATCCTCGCCAGCATCTAGAGTTCTCTGATTGGCTCATTTTAGCCACTCTGACTGGCGTGAAGTGGTATCTCAGTGTGGTTTTGATTTGTATTTCCCTGATGGGGAGGGATGCTGAGCATCATTTCATGTGTCTGTTGGCCATCTGGATGTCCTCTTTGGAGAAGTGTCTGTTCATATCTTCCGCCCATTTCTTCACTGGGTTGTTGGTTTTTCGGGCGTGTAGTTTGGTGAGTTCCTTGTAGATTCTGGATATCAACCCTTTATCTGATATGTCATTTGCAACTATCTTTTCCCATTCCGTTGGTTGCCTATTAATTTTCTGGGTTGTTTCCTTGGCTGTGCAGAAGCTTGTAATCTTGAGGAGGTCCCAACAGTTTATTTTTGCTCTTGATTCCCTTGCTTTTGGGGATGTGTCAAGTAAGTTGCTGCGGTGGAGGTCAAGGAGGTTGTTTCCTGCTTTCTCCTCTAGGGTGTTGATAGTTTCCTGTCTCACGTTCAGGTCCTTTATCCATTTTGAGTTTATTTTTGTGCATGGTGTGAGAAAATGATCTAGTTTCATTCTTCTGCATGTTGCTGTCCAGTTCTCCCAACACCATCTGTTAAAAAGGCTGTCTTTTTTCCATCGGATATTCTTTCCTGCTTTGTCAAAGATTAGTTGGCTGTATAGTTTTGGGTCCACTTCTGAGTTCTCAATTCTGTTCCATTGGTCTATGTGTCTCTTTTGGTGCCAATACCATACTGTCTTGATGATGACAGCTTTGTAGTAGAGGCTAAAGTCTGGGATGGTGATCCCTCCCGTTTTGGTTTTATTTTTCAGGATTACTTTGGCTATTCGGGGTCTTTTGTGGTTCCATACAAATTTTTGGATAGTTTGTTCTAGTTTTGAGAAGTATGCTGGTGCAATTTTGACTGGAATTGCATTGAATGTGTAGAGTGCTTTAGGTAGTAATGACATCTTAACTATATTTATTCTTCCTATCCATGAGCATGGAATGTTTTTCCATTTCTTTGTGTCTTCTTCAATTTCCTTCATAAGTTTTCTATAGTTTTCATCATACAGATCTCTTGTATTCTTGGTTAGGTTTATTCCGAGGTATTTTATGGTTTTTTGTGCAATTGTGAAGGGGATCAGTTTCTTGATTTCTCTTTCTGTTGCTTCATTGTTGGTGTATAAAAATGCAACCGATTTCTGTACGTTGATTTTGTACCCTACAACTTGGCTGAATTCTTGGATCAGTTCTAGTAGGCTTCTGGTGGAGTCTGTCGGGTTTTCTATGTAGAGTATCATGTCATCTGCGAAGAGTGAAAGTTTGACTTCCTCTTTGCCAATTCTGATGCCTTTGATGTCCTTTTGGTGTCTGATGGCTGATGCTAGGACTTCCAGCACTATGTTAAACAGCAGTGGTGAGAGTGGGCATCCCTGTCGTGTTCCTGATCTCAGGGGGAAAGCTCTGAGTTTTTCCCCGTTGAGGATGATGTTAGCTGAAGGCTTCTCATAGATGGCTTTGATGATGTTTAAGTAGGTTCCTTCTATCCCAACTTTCTCGAGAGTCTTTATTAAGAAGGGATGCTGTATTTTGTCAAATGCTTTTTCTGCATCTATTGACAGGATCATATGGTTTTTATCTTTTCTTTATTGATATGATGTATCACATTGATTGATTTGCGAATGTTGAACCAGCCCTGTAACCCAGGAATGAATCCCACTTGATCTTGGTGGATGATTCTTTTGATATGCTGCTGGATTCGATTTGCAAGGATCTTGTTGAGAATTTTTGCATCCGTATTCATCAAGGATATTGGCCTGTAGTTCTCTTTTTTTGCTGGATCTCTGTCTGGCTTGGGAATCAGTGTGATGCTGGCTTCATAAAATGAGTCCGGGAGTTTTCCTTCGCTTTCTATTTTTTGGAATAACTTGAGAAGAATTGGGATTAATTCTGTTTTAAATGTCTGGTAGAATTCCCTAGGGAAGCCATCAGGTCCAGGGCTCTTATTTGTTGGGAGATTTTTGATCACTGATTCAATTTCTTCACTCGTTATGGGTCTGTTCAGGTTTTCTATTTCTTCCCGTGTGAATTTTGGTAGTGAGTGTGTGTTTAGGAATTTGTCCATTTCTTCTAAGTTGTCCAATTTGTTGGCATATAATTTTTCATAGTATTCCCTGATAATTGCTTGTATTTCTGAGGGGTTGGTTGTAATAAGTCCATTTTCATTCATAATTTTGTCTATTTGGGTGCTCTCTGTTTTCTTTTGGATAAGTCTGGCTAGAGGTTTGTCAATTTTGTTTACTTTTGCAAAAAACCAACTCTTGGTTTCATTGATCTGTTCAATTGTTTCTTTGGTCTCTATCTTGTTTATTTCTGCTCTAATTTTTACTATTTCTCTTCTTCTACTGGGTTTAGGGCGTTCTTGTTGCTCTGCCTCTAGTTCCTTTAGGTGAGCTGTTAGATTTTGACTTGCGCTTTTTCTAATCTCTTGAAATAGGCCTGGAGAGCAATGTACTTTCCTCTTAGCACTGCCTTTGCCGCATCCCATAGATTTTGAATTGTTGTGTTTTCATTTGCATTTGTTTCCATATATTTTTTAATTTCATCTCTAATTGTCTGATTGGCCCATTCATTCTTTAGAAGGGTGTTCTTTAACTTCCATGTTTTGGAAGTTTTCCAGACTTCTTCCTGAAATTGATTTCAAGTTTCAAAGCACTGTGATCTGACAGTGTGCATGGTATGATCTCTATTCTTTTTATATTTATTGAGGGCTGCTTTATGTCCCAGTATGTGATCTATCTTGGAGAATGTGCCATGCGCACTTGAGAAGAAATAAATTCCCTGGCCTCAGGATGTAAAGTTCTAAATATATCCGTCAGGTCTATCTGGTCCAATGTATCTTTCAAGTCCATTATTTCTTTAGTGATTTTCTGTCTGGTTGACCTATCCATTGCTGTAAGCGGAGTACTAAAGTCCCCTGCTATTAGCACATTCTTATCTAGAAGCTTATCTCTGTTTGTGATTAATTGTTTTAGATATTTAGGTGCTCCCATATTCGGTGCGTAGACATTTATGATTGTTAGTTCTTCCTGATGGATGCACCCTGTAATTATTATGTAGTGCCCTTCTTCATCTCTTCTGATTGTCTTTATTTTAAAGTCCAGTTTGTCTGATATAAGTATCACTACTCCGGCTTTCTTTTGATTTCCTGTAGCATGATATATATTTCTCCATCCCCTTACTTTTAATCTGAAGGTATCTTCCCGTCTAAAATGAGTTTCTTGTAGACAGCATATAGATGGATTTTGTTTTTTAATCCATTCTGCTACCCTATGTCTTTTGATTGGAGCATTCAGCCCATTTACATTCAGTGTTATTATTGAAATATGTGGGTTTAGAGTCTTTGTATCTTTTGTAGGGTTCATGTTTGTGGTGGTGTCTCTGGAATCTTTGTTCCTTGCAACCATAATAGGTTTATTTTCATTTTTAGTTTTTCTTGAGTCAGTTTGGTAGTTTTTATTTTTCTAGAAAGTTGTTTATTTTATCTAAATTCCTTGTTACTATACAATTTTCCATTGTATTTCCTTATAATTCATTTTATTTCTATAAGGTCAGTAGTGATGTTGTTTTTTTTTCATTTCTGATTTTAGTAATTTGAGTCCTCTCTTTTTTTTCCTGATTAAATTAGGTAGAGTTTGTCTATTTGTTGATCACTTCAAAAAACCAACTTTTTATTTTCTCCATTTTTTAATCCCTCATTTTATTAACTGCTATTTATTCCTGTGCCATTTTCATTAATTTGTGTCTTTTTAGAAATTTGTTCACTTCATCTAGGCTACGTAATTTGTTGGCATGCAATTGTTTATAGTATTGCCTTAGAATATTTTTTATTTCATTAAGTGGTAAGATCCTTTCTTTCAGTCCTGATTTTGATAAATTGAGCCTCATCTCTTTTTTCTCAATCAGTCTAGCTAAGGTTTGTCAATTTTTATAATCTTTTCAAGAAACCAATTTCAGGTTTCATTAATTCTTTCTACTGTTTTATTTTTTCCTGCACCAATTTGAATTCAATTAATTAGTTCTTAATCTTTTGATCTGTTTTGTTTTTCTCTAGGAGTGGCAGGGAGGCTGTGACATTACCCTAAGGACTGCATCATCTGGGTTCTCTAGTACTCTGGGTTCCTGTTGGGCTCAGCATCAGAAGCTGTTGGGGAGAGGTAGAAGCTGGGGAGTATTCTTGCTCATTTACTTCTGCTTCAGAATCTTGGCTCTGGCAATTGCTACACACCTCTTGTCAGGAGGTTCTTCTTCTGTGGCTCCAGTTCACACTAGACTCCCAAGACATTGTTTTCTCTCTTTAGCTCTTCAAGCCTGGGATTGGTAAATACTGTTCGTTTTTGCAAGTCTCTGGACACTTCCACACCCTTTGTTGCTTCCTTTAATGTTGCCTACACTTGTGCTAAGTGTTATTAAAGTCCTCTAAAAGTCGCATCTAAGTGTATTTTCTTTTGTTTTAAATTTTTTTAAATGTTTTATTTATTCCTGAAAGAGAGAGAGAGAGACAGTGTGAGCAGGGGAGGGCCAGAGAGAGAGGGAGATAATAGAATCTGAAGCCGTCTCCAGGCTCTGAGCTAGCTGTCAGCACAGAGCCTGACATGGGGCTCGAACCCACAAACCGTGAGATCATGACCTGAGCCAAAGTCAGATGCTTAACAAACTCAGCCACCCAGGCGCCCCCTAAGTGTATTTTCTATTTCTCTTTGGGACCCTGACTGATACAACCAATACTCGTTTACTGGCATTGCGTAATATAATCTACTACAATATTTATTCTCTCAGTCAACAGTTTCATTTGGGAAACTATTATCTATATCTGTATCTAAATATCTATCTATCAACATTAATGATAGATTGTTTGTTTTTCAGGAAACATTTTAGAGAAAATAAGCTTATGAAAACCCACAAAGCAAAGCAACTTTAAAAGATATATGTATTTCATCCATTTGAGTTTTTTTGTATGTATGATGTAAGAAAGTGGTCTAGTTTCATTCTTCTGCATGTTGCTGTCCAGTTCTCCCAGCACAATCTGTTAAAGAGACTATCTTTTCCATTGGATGATCTTTCCTGCTTTGTCAATTAGTTGGCCATACATTTGTGGGTCCAATTCTGGGTTCTTTATTCTATTCCATTGGTCTATGTGTCTGTTTTTGTGCCAATACCATACTGTCTTGATGATTACAACTTTGTAGTAGAGGCTAAAAGTCTGGGATTGTGATGCTTCCCACTTTGGTTTTCTTCCTCAATATTACTTTGGCAATTTGGGGTCTTTTGTGGTTCCATGCAAATTTTAAGATTGTTTGTTCTGGCTTTGAGAAGAATGATGGTAAAATTTTGATTGGGAATGCATTGACTGTGTAGACTGCTTTGGGTAGTACTGACATTTTAACAACATTTCTTCCAATCCATGAGGAGGGAATGTTTTCCCATTTATTTTCCCTTCCTTCATAAGCTTTCTATAATTTTCAGCATATAGGTCTTTTACATCTTTGGTTAGGTTTATTCCTAAGTATTTTATGGATCTTGGTACAACTGTAAATGGATCAGTTTCTTTATTTATCTTTCTGTTGCTTCACTATTGGTGTATAAAAATGCAACCAATTTCTGTACATCGATTTTGTACCCTGCAACTTTACTGAATTAATGTAGCAGTTCTAGAGAGTCTTCTAGTGGAGTCTTTTGGGTTTTCCATGTAGAGTATCATGTCATCTGAAGAAAGTGACCTAAATGTGAGACAGGAAACCATCAAAACCCTAGCGGAGAAAGCAGGCAACAACCTCTTTGGTCTCAGCCACAGCAATTTCTTACTTAACACATCTCCAAAGTCAAGGGAATTAAAAGCAAAAATGAACTTTGGGGACCTCATCAAGATAAAAAGCTTCTGTACTGCGAAAGAAACAATCAACAAAACTAAAAGACAACCAATGAAATGGGAAAAGATACTTGGAAATGACATATCAGACAAAGGGCTTGTATCCAAAATCTATAAAGAATTTACCAAACTCAACACCCCAAACCAAATAATCTAGTGAAGAAATAGGCAGAAGACATGAATAGACACTTTTCCAAAGAAGACATCCAGATGGGCAACAGGCACATGAAACGATGCTCAACGTCACTCATCATCAGGGAAATACAAATCAAAGCCACACTGAGATACCACCTCATACCAGTCAGAGTGGATAAAATGAATAAATTAGGAAACTACAGATGCTAGAGAGGATGTGGGGAAAAGTAGATACAAACAGAGAGGGAGGGAGGTAACCACAAGAGACTATTAAATACAGACAACAAACTAAGGGTAAATGGGGGAGTGGGAGAGAGGGAAAATGGGTGATGGGCAATGAGGAGAGCACTTGTGATGAGCACTGGGTGTTTTATGTAAGCCAATTTGAAAATAAATTACGTTAATAAAATAAAATAAGATATGTTTATATTTTTATGCTTCTATTTATGTAGGTTTAAAAAGAGGCAAAACTAATTTATGGAACTGGAAATTATAAAGTGACTATTTCTGGAAAAGAGAGGTGTAGTATTCTGCAGGGAGGACGATGAGGTCATTTGAGATGCTGGTAATATTCCTTTTCTTGATCTTGGTGGTGCTCTCAGAGGTGAATTCACTTTGTGATAATTATTGAGCTGCGTATTTAGTATTGGTATGGGGTTCTGCATCTTTCTTACTATTCTATTTTGAAAGAACAAAAATGATTAAAAAGCTAATATTTCTCATTGTATTACACAAAAGAAATTTATGAGAAATCATTACATCTGCTCATTACAATGAAATCAACTGAGCTGGCTTTTATGGAATAGTTGAAAGGTGTTTTCCAACCTCATTTTTGTACAAAGTTTAGACAAGCTTTTTCAGTGTGTGCCAGAATAGTAACAGATCAAAACTTTTGAAATGAAATTGAGTCAGTTCTTTTTTTTTTTTATTAGTTCAAAAGACTCTTTTGATTTTAATTTATTTAATCATTTATCCTTTCATTCAATAGCCATTTTTCTGAGTGTCTAGTATGGTCTGTACCTTGTGCATATACAGGGATAATCAATAGTGTAAAGAAAGATCCAGGCCACAAAGCATTCATCTTTGAAACAAACCCAAGGAAATGAAATTTAACATGATTCTTCCTGTAAGAAGAAAAGAGACTTCTGGAGCCTGCAGGCCTTTGGAAATGCTCAAAAGAAGGGGAAGAACTTAGCAGCCACTTTGGAGGTAGGGGTGGGAAAGTGGGGCTGAGATAGGAATCATAAAATTCTGGAAAACCACTCCTTTCTAGGAAGTCTGGAAGCCTCCCTTTTTTTGAAATCATTTATTTTTTATAAAATATAGTTGCTAAGCTCCCCCAAATGCTTGCTGCAAATGATTTTGATTTTTGTTTTGCAGAAATACTCATTTACTGTATTTTTAAGTTCTACAATTTCCATTGGATTTTTAAATAGATTCTAGTCCTTAGCTAAAATTCTACATTTTGTAATCTAGTTTCCTGAGTGTGTTTAACAATAGTTACTTAATATTTCATGCCTGATAACCCCCAATATTTCTATCTACTTTGAATCTGTTTCTATGGCCTCATTTTGCTCTTTGGTTTTGGTTATGTGCTCATCTTTTCTGGCATGTCTAGTAATTTTATGAAAAGTGGGTGTTGTACATAAAAATTGTGGAGATTCTGGGTGATGTGTCTTCTTCCAGAGGGAATTTAATGTTTTTTGTTTTGTTTTGTTTTGTTTTGTTTTCTCGCAGGCAGATCACATTGCTGAGATTGGGACTAAGGTGGCTGCTTTATTTCTGTTTTTTTGTTTTGTATTTTTTGTTTTTCTTTACCTAGGTAGCTCCTGAAGAAAATCAGTGAAAGCCTGAGTATTTACCACAACTTTTACTCCCTTGGGTGGGAAAAGGGAGCTCTGAAGTCTAATTATTTTTGTCCCTAGTTCTTTGAGATGGCAAAAATCTCTGAATGTTCATTTAGCCTTTTAGAAACTCCTGGGGCGCCTGGGTGGCTCAGTCGGTTGAGCATCCGACTTCAGCTCAGGTCATGATCTCAGGTTTCTGGGTTCGAGCCCCACGTTGGGCTCTGTGC
This sequence comes from Proteles cristata cristata, assembly GCA_017311185.1. Lineage (NCBI taxonomy): Eukaryota > Metazoa > Chordata > Mammalia > Carnivora > Hyaenidae > Proteles > Proteles cristata. The sequence continues at coordinate 4,189,680 of JAESUZ010001232.1, forward strand.
TGGAGCCTGTTTCAGATTCTGTATCTCTCTCTCTCTCTCTCTGACCCTCCCCTGCTCATGCTGTCTCTCTCTCTCTCTCTCTCAGAAATAAATAAAACATTTAAAAAAATTAAAAAAAAAAAAAAAGAAACTCCTTTCTCCCTGGAATCTTGGTCCATCAATTCTTTACTACTATGATAGTCTTGAACTCTAGTTTTTCTCTTTCTAACCCACAAAGGCTACAGTAATCTCTCGGTTGCTGCTTTTCTATTTATCCTCTGAGTCCCAAGCTTCAGATTAGAGAGCTCTGAAATAGAACTACGCCTATATTGTCGACTGATTTTTGACAAAGCTGCAAAATCAATTCAGTGTAGAAATCACAGTTTCTTCAACACAGAAAGCTAGGAAAATTGAATATTCCCATATAAAAGCATGAACTTTGAGCCATACCTCAAAACAAATAATAAATAAGACCCAAAATGATATCCAAAATGAATCATGGGCTTATGTGTAAAACCTAAAACTATAAAAGTTCTAGAAGAAAATTTTAAGCAAAAAAATTTGCAAGCTTCAGTTAGGCAAAGAGTTCTTAGGTATGAAGCCATAAAAGAAAAAAATAGTAAATTGGAGTCCAGTAAAACTAAGAAGTTCTATGCTTTGAAAGTCACTGTTAAGAGAATAAAAATACGTGCTGCATACAGACTGGGAAAAAATACTTGTAAACTAAAGTTTAATTTTCCCCAAAGCAAATTGCTTGAGGGGAAAAGGACCTTGGCTTTACAAGTGTTGTTGCGTGGTAACAGTTTCTTTTTAAGATTTGTCTTACAAGGGCCCCTGGATGGCTCAATCTGTTAAGTTCAGGCTTTGGCTCGGGTCATGATCTCGAGGTTCTTGAGCTCAAGACCAGCATAGGACTCTGTGCTCATAGCTCAGAGCCTGGAACCTGCTTCAGATTCTGTGTTTCCCTCTTTCTCTGACCTTCCTCCACTTGTACTCTGTCTCTCTCTCTCAAAAATAAAATAAATATTAATTTTTTAAAAATTTGTCTCATATTGTCTTTTCAGATTTATTGAATAGTATTATTGATGTACAATAAACTACTATTTTAAGTGTCCAATTTCACAAGTTTATAAACCCATGACACCATCACCACAACCAAGATCAAGGACATTTCCATCACCCTCAAGAATTTCTTCATTCCCGCCTTCTCCTCATTCCTCTTCCACTCTCTGCCCCCAAGCATTATCTTACTGTAGTTTTTAGTTAGCATTTCCCCAATGATTGACGATGTTGAGTATCTTTTCATGTACTAATTTCCTATCTGTATATCTTCCTTGAAGAATTATCTGTTCAAATCTTTTGCCCATTTAAAAAATGGGTCTTTTTTTAAAAGAATTCATTGTATATTCTAGAAACAGGTTCTTTGTCAGATATGTATTTTGCCAATATTTCCTTGTAATCAGTGTCTTTTTTTGTTTTTGTAACAATGATTTTGAAGAACAAACTTTAAATTTTTTTTGAGTCAAGCCTAATTTATATATTAGGTTTTTTTATGTCTTGCTTTTGGCGAAGTATTTAAGAACTCTTGGTCAATTTCAAAGTTACTGACATTTTCTCCTGTTTTCTTATAGAAGTTTTATAATTTTAGGTTTTACATTTAGAATTCATCTTGAATTCAATTTTGTATATGGTAGGAGGTAAGAATAGAGTTCATTTTTGCACATGACTAATTGTTCTGGCATCATCTGTTATAAAGATTATTATTCTACACTGAATTGCCTTGGTATGCTTGTCAAATATTAATTGATCATACATGTTTGTATTTCTTTCCAAACTCTCTATTCTTTCCCATTGATAAATATGACTCATTTTAAGCAAATACTGTACTATCCTGATTACTGTAGCTTTATAATAATACCAAAATCAGCTTGGTCTTTTTCTATATTGGCTGTATATATTGGTTTCTATATATATTGGCCTTTTTCTAATTTGTTTTCGCAGTTTCTAAGTACTTTATATTTCCATATAAATTTAGAATAAACTTGTCAATTAAAAAAAGTTGTCAATTTCTACAAAGACGTTTGATAGGACTTTAACTGAGGTTGCGTTGAATCCATACATGAAGTTGCAAAGAAATAACATCTTAACAATATTGATTTTTCCAATTCAAAAACACATCTTTCTTATATTTAGTTCATCTTTAATTTTTCTCAGCAATGTTCTGTAGTTTTTAAGTTGTACATATTTTGTCAAATTTATCCTTAAGTTTTTTTTTTTTAATTTTTCTTTTTTTCTAGGAGAGAGAGAGAGACAGCGTGAGCAGGGGAGGGTCAGAGAGAGAGGGAATCACAGACTGAAACAGGCTCCAGGCTCTGAGCTGGCAGTCAGCACAGAGCCCACGCGGGGCTCGAACCCATGAACCGCGAGATCATGACCCAAGAGAAAGTCGGACGCTTAACCGACTAAGCCACCCAGGCGCCCCAATCCTTAAGTATTTTTAATGGATTGATATAATTGCATATGATATTGTTTTTAAATTTTTAACTGCAGATTGTTCAGTACCAGTATATAAATATATATGGATATTTGTATATAAATATATTTAATATAAAAATTTTATTTCATTTTCAGAGAAATTTTAATTTTAAAAAAGAATATTTTAATATTTTAATTGGTGATCATTCATTACTAGTATACAAATATAAAAATATATATTTGGATATCTATTTGGACATTTGTATAAAATTTATACTTATAAATTTGTGTATGTACAATATGTACTTGTATATGTACACATTGCATACAAATATATATCTTATGTCCTGCAATCTTGAAAAACTTACTTATTAGCTCTAGTAACCTTTTTTGTTAGATAATTTACGATTTTCCATATAGATGATCATGTTCTTGAAGTAGGGAATTTTACTTCTTTCCTTTCAATCTGTATGCTTTTTTTATACCTTTTTTTTTTTTGGTGATAACACAGCAAAAAACACAAATTTTAAAGCTAAAATAAATATTATCAAAAAAACCAATGAAAATATTAGTAAGGTAATGTAGCTATAAAGAAAAATCAATTACAGATATAGGATATAAAAACATATTAATTTTTTAAAGTTCTTAATGGATTAGATGTATGGCTGAGTGCTGCTGAAGTATGAGTTTGGGATCTGGAAAATCAAGATGAAGGACATGCCAGGCATCAGAGAAGAATAAAGAGATACAAAAAAAAGTTAAGAAAAAAGTAAGGAATGGGGCACCTGGGTGGCTCTGTCGGTTGAGTGTCCCACTTTGGCTCAGGTCATGATTTGCCCTTTGTGGGTTTGAGCCCCACATCAGGCTCTGTGCTGACAGCTCAGAGCCTGGAGCCTGCTTCAGATTCTGTGTCTCCCTCTCTCCCTGCCTCTCCCCAACTCACATTGTGTCTCTCTCTTTCTCTCTCTCTTTCAAAAATAAATAAACATTAAAAAAATTGTTTAAGAAAAATAAAATATGGAGAAAAGAAGTTGAAGTAGCAACATTTACAAAATTAAAGTATTAAAAGAAAAAATTTAATAATATATGTGAAGAAATAATGGCTCAAAATTCACTAAAATGAAAGAAAAATATAATATTTGAGATTAAAAATTCTCAAAGAGTATCAAAAGGTATGGACAATTAAAAACCACACCTAGACACACTAGTAACACAACACTAGTGTTACTTGTAACATTAGTAACACCTAAGAACATCAAAGAAAAAATTCTAAAAGCTTCTGGAGATTAAAAGATACTACCTACTCAAGAAACAAGAATCGGATTAACATGAATCTTCTCAGTAACATTCCTTGTTTCAAGAACACAGTGAAGAAATATTTTTAGTGTTGAAGGAAAAGAACTATAAAACTAGAATATTATAATTAGATAAACTATTATTTACTTACAAGAGCAAATTAAAGATTTTGTTATATTTATGAGACTCAAAATTGTTAATCACACAAAAACAGTCTGAAAACACATTTGGAAAACATATTTCAAGAAAAAATATAAATGCAAGAGGAAATTTTGTGATATGTAAAATAAGTGTGAGTAAACAATTTGTATCGCTCTGTGTCTATCTAACACACAGAGAGATAAGGTGGGGATAAGAGAAAGAAGACGATCAAGAAGAACAAGAAGAACCAGTACAAGAAGAACCAGAAAAAGGAGAAGGAAGAGGAGGAGGAAAAGAGGTGGAGAAAAATAAATACATAATAATTGGAAGAAAAATCTAAACATTTCCAAAATGGTTGTTAGAAGACTGATTAGAGTAGGGGTAAAAAGAGAAAAATAAGAGAAAGAGGAAAACAAAATAAAATGAGACTAAAATTTTAGATAATAAAAACAAGAAATAAGACAGCATTAAGTCCTAATAAAATTATAATTGCAATAAATGTAAATGGCTTAAACTTTGCTAATCAAAAGACAGTATCTCAAATTGAATAAATTAGAATCAATAAAATTTTGACAGTTATGTAGTGAAAAGAAAATGATACATGAAAGTGGAAAGTTAGGGACAGGGAAAGATCTATGTATTTTATACCTATTAAATTGGGGAAAATGGAAAAAGTCTGACAAAACCAAGTGAAAACAAAAATGTAAGGCAGTAAGGACTATTATGCACAGGGTAGAAGTGTAAATTAATATAAGGAGTTTAGAGAATAATGTTATAATATCTTGTAAAGTTCCCAGGATCTAGCAATTCCACTGCTTAGTGATATTGGTCAAGGTAAATATCACTAGATGCTTGCTATGAACTTGTGTCTCCCTCAAAATTCATGCTGAAGTGCTAAGTGTCAATGCATCAGGATGTAATTATATTTGGAGATAGGACCATTAAAGAAGTAATTTTAGTTAACTGAGGCTGTATAGATGGCGTTAATTCATTCTGACTGATGTCCTTAGAGAAAGAGGAAATTTGGACACAGACTAAGAGACACCAGGAATACATATGCAAAGAGGAAAGGCTGTGTAAGAACACAGCCGGAAGATGACTATCTATAATCCAAGGGAAAGGCTTTGGGAGAAATTAAACTTGTGCCAACATCAAGCCTCCAAAACTGTTGGAAAAAAATCTCTTCCTTAAACTACCCCAGTCTGGTATTTTCTTTTTTTTTATGGCAGCCCTTCCAAACTAATATACTAGTATAAAAACAACCTCAAAATATGAGTAGCTAAAGAGAAATTTTTCAAAGCTCACATAAATCCCAACTTAATATTAAGTGATGGCCTTCCACTTAGTGATTTCAAGTCTGAGGGTGTTTTTATCTAGTAATATCAGTATCACCCAGGCTTAACTTCTCCACCACATCCTCTGCATCTGGCCAGAAAGTAAGGGAAGGGAGAGGAGCACTGAAGGACCCCCTCTGGGAAGTTTTCAAAAGCCAGCATTGGAAAAATCATATATCACTTCTACATATTCTACCGGCCAGAAGCCAGTCACATGGCACCCAGCTAACAATTGTAACAGACATTGTGGAATGCATCCTAGCCACAGTGCATACAGAGGAAAAGGAGACAGGAATTGTTTGGCACATAACAGTTGCATTCACATAGATACATAACTTAGAGAAAAATATCTCACATATGAACAAAGAGATGTAAAGGGTGTTTAATACAGCATTGTGTGAAATAGCAAATGGCCAGCAAAACCTAACTGCCCAATAACACAAAACTGGATTAAAACCAGACTTTTTAAAAAAGACTTCAAAAGCATTAACACTAATGCAAAAAGTTCATAAATTTAACTGCATTAAAACACTGATGACAACATCAAGAGAAGACTCATACACTGGGAGAAGATAGTTGCAACATCTAAACTTAAGGATATATTTGATAACAAAAGAGGGTCCTATTAATTATTAGCTAGGACAATAAGCATAAATCTGCCATATAGTCACCTTATCTAAAATCAATGAGGTAGGGTGCCAGGGTGGCTCAGTCAGTTAAACGGCCAACTTCAGCTTAGGTCATGATCTCACAGTTTGTGTACTCGAGCCCCATGTTGGCTCTCTGCTGACAGCTTGGAGCCTGGAGCCTGCTTTGGATTCTGTGTCTCCCTCTCTCCTTGTCTCCCCCCTACTCTTGCTCTGTCTTGCTCTTTCAAAAATAAATAAACATCAAAAAATAAATAAAATAAAATAAAATAAAATAAATAATATAAAACCAACATGGTATTAATCACTAGAAGACACATATAACCTTTGCAAATCAATAAGAAAATATGAGAAACCCAACAGGAAAGGGGTAGAGGTGGGAGAGAATGACCATTCACAGAAAGAGAAACTGAGTGTCTAGTGATTATATAGAGTTTTCAACTGAAATAGTAACAAAATAAACACAAAAGAAATAATTTCTTGCATATATTAGATTTGCAAATATCACAAAGTCAGATAATATCAAATGTTTGTGAAGATACAGGGAAATGAGAGGCTACATGCACTTCTGGTGAGTGTATAAATTAGTAATGCCATCTGAAGAGCAACACAGCAGTGTTTTGTGAAGTTAAGTATGCATTTACTAAACGACCCAATGATTCCATTTTGGGCATATGCTGTAAGTACATATATGTCAAGATGGGTACTACATTAAGGGTTGGAGGCCAGCTGGATGTTTATTACTAAGAAAAGGGAGATGCCTATGTGGAATGAATTTTACTAGATGAATATATATATTATATATATATATAATATATATAATATTATTAATGATGAATTTTCTTTTTTTAAGAGTTTATTTATTTGTTTCTTTGGAGAGAGAGGGAGAGAGTATGTGTGTACGTAGGGAGAGAGAGAATCTCAAACAGGCTCTACACTGTTAGCACAGAGCCCCATGCAGGGTTAGATCTCAGGAGCCACGAGATCATAACCTGAGCCAAAACCAAAAGACTTAACTGACTGAGCCCCCCAAGTGTCCCCTAATCTTGAATTTTAAAAAGTAAATTAGGGGTGCCTGGGTGGCTCAGTCAGTTAAGCATCTGACTCTTGATTTCGGCTCAGGTCATGAATTAATAGTTCATGAGACTGAGCCCCACATCAGGCTCTGTGCTGACAGGGCAAAGCCTGCTTGGGTTTCTCTCTCTCCTTCTCGCTGCCCTTACCCTGCTTGCATGTGCTCACTCTCTCTCTCTCTCTCTCTCAAAATAAATAAACTTAAAAAATACAATAAATGATAAAAGTCAATTAAAGAAGGAAACTAATAGTACAGAACCATTTATGCAAATTAAGAATACACATAAATACAAAATATCCTTAAAGTTTGTATGCATATCCAAGGGCATATAAAGTACACAAGTGTGGCTACTTGTAAAGGAGGAAATAAAGAAATGTCATAATTTGAGATGCCTTGACTAGACTGCTGATGATAGTGAGTCTTGAACTAGCAAGATAATTATAGCTTGGAAAACTGTACCTAAAATTCCTCCCCAAAAGACAGTAAATAAATGGGAGGGAGTGGTGAGGCATGCAGGCAGGAGGGCAGACAGACTGGGCAGAAGATATGAAAGAAAGTATAAAGTCTTTTGAATTTTAGTCAGCTCTTGTAAAACTGGAATGGTTTGAAAACTGAAGAACAAACAAACAGAACCTTATTCTATGACACCATTGGTTTTGTAGAGTGTGAGAAGCTTTGTGGGGTTTTGGGTGAGCTTTCCTTTTTATTGAGAAACACATGGAGTGGTTTGAAATGTTAAGCCTGGTTTGCCACAATGAATACCCTGTACTGTAATTAAACCATTGGATTAGAGGCCTGTTTGCCCTGTTTAATGTGCTTTGTGAAGCTCAGTGTTTGCCTTTAGTTGTTGCTGAATCTTTCTGTAAAGCAACAGGAATTTTCCGTGTGTTTTCCTGCACTGCACTTGGGCAGACATTGTATACACTGTTAGTTAAAAAGCACTGCCCTACAATGCCTATTTGACTTCGGCTACAAGTGTTGGCAGGAGATGTTCAGGGAGACAAGCGGTATTTAGGGTTCTGTGGTCCTTTGAGATACAAAATGGTAAAGCAGCCACGGAAAGGAGTCAGCCTCAATTAGGCCATGAACACAGCTAGCCATAGTGCTTCCACAGTCACCAAATACATAGCCCTTGACATGCTCCATTCTTTCTGTATCCTCATTACGCCCAGAACCACATTCCTTAGTTTCCTAAATGAATTTGTTGAATAACTGCTGAACACTCACACATTTACACATATTCACAAATATGAGTCTCAAGTCTGCACAAATGTATTGGCGTTCTCGGGATTCTAAAATTATTGAGAAGCTAGGTGCCTGGGGGGCTCAGTCAGTTAAGCATCCAACTCTTGATTTCAGCTCAGTCATGACCTCGCAGTTCATGAGTTCTAGCCCCAATCAGGCTCTGTGCTGACACTGCAGAGCCTGCTTGGGATCCTCTCTCTCTCCCCCTTTCTGAGCCTTTCCCCTGCTCATGCTCTCTCTGTCTCAAAATAAATAAATAAATAAATAAATATTTTAAAAAATAAAAGATAAAATAATTGAGAAGGATTAATTATATATTTTGTTGAACAGAAAACAGTCTTACAAATACTTTGAAAGATGCAAATGACTACAAAATGATAGATGGAAGAATGAGACCAAGAAACCAATTTTATTTTATTTTTTATTGTTTTTATTAAAAAATTTTTAAATGTTTTATTTATTTCTGAGAGAGAAAGAGGCAGTGTGAGCAGGGGAGGGTCAGAGAGAGAAAGAGAGTCACTGAATCTGAAACAGGCTCCAGGCTCTGAGCTAGCTGTCAGCACAGAGCCCGACGTGGTGCTCAAACCCACGAACCGTGAGATTGTGACCTGAGCCAAAGTCAGACGCTTAACCGACTGAGCCACCCAGGCGCCCCCAAGAAACCAATTTTAAAGGGCAATCATAATTTAAAAAAAGAAAGAAAGAAAGCAAACTCATGAGTGGTAAGAGAAAATGCAAAACTATCAAAACAAAATGACTTTAAAATGTCACAACAAGAGTGGTGCCTGGTGGCTCAGTGGGTTGAGCATCCAACTTTGACTCAGGTCGTGATCTCATCGTGAGTCAGAGCCCCCATTGGGCTCTGTGCTGATAGCTCAGAACCTGGTACCTTACTTCAGATTCTGTGTCTCCCTCTCTCTCTGTCCCACCTCCTCCTCCTCCTCCTTCTTCTCTCTCTCTCTCTCTCAAATAAATAAAACATTAAAAACTATATCACAACAAGAAATGGTGGTTAGTGAAGTGTAGAAATTTAAGGACCAAAAAGTTCAACTCTTAGCTGTATTTTAAAATGCTCTTCTGGTCCCATTTACGCCTCTTCCTACTACAGATTTTCTCTGCTCTTTTATAGTAAAACTCCTCCAAAGAACTGTCCCTGCTCACTGTCCTGACATCCTCTTTTACCATTCTCTCTTGAAAACAGTAATGTCAACTTTATGTTCTCACCACTCCATGAATTTGCTCTCAGCAAAATTATTAATGAGCTCCATGCTACCAAACTAAATACTCAGCTCCAAGTCCTCTTAACTGACTTCTCAGCAGCGTATTTGCTCTTCTTGTTGAAACTGCTTTTAACTATATTTTAAATGTCTCCTTTCAAATGCTTTTAGTCTCACAGAAGTTGCAAAAATAGTTCATAGGGTTCCTGTGTCCTGATCGCCCAGCTTCCTCTAATAATAGCACCTTCCATAGTCATAGTGCAATTATGCCCAAAACTTCTAAGAACTGCTCTTGCCTCCTTTAAATTCTCTCCTCACTGGTTTTCATTATACCATCCTCCTGGTTTTCCTTCTCAGTCTCTTAGGTGGATTCTCTTCCTCTCCCTATTTTTAAATGCTGGTGTGTCCCAGGGTTCAATCCTTGTACCTCTTCTCCTTTTAATCTAAACTCACATCTTGTGTCACCTTGTCTAGTTCTATAGCTTTAAATAGCATGTATATGAAGAAATTCCAAGATTATTATCTCCAGCCTTGAATGCTCCACTGAATGCCTGGCTTGTATATCGAACTGCCTACTCAACCTCTCCACTTTGGCATCTAATGAATATATCACTTTAACATGTCATAACTGAGCTCATTCAAGCTCTGTCATCCAACATTTGTGCCCTCATTCCCCTTCTCAGTAAATGATCCCATCACTTAAGCTGAACACTGGAACTGTCCTGGACTATTCTTCTCTCAAATAACTGCATTCAATTGAACAACATATCTTATTGGCTCTTAACTTTCAAAATATAACCTCTATCTGAACAGTGCTCACCGCCTCTTATCTCTACCATCTTAGGCCAAACCACTTCATCTCTTCTTAAGATTATTGCAGTAGCCTCCTAACGGGTCTCCAGGCTCCTATCCATGCTCCCCAAAGCTCATTCTCCACATGTCAGTCAGAGATTCTTTTAAAATACAAATTATGTCATATCACTCTTCTACTCAGAACTTCTCATTTTTTTCCATAGATATAAATACTTTATTCCTATAGAATAAAGCCCATGGCACTTGTCATGGCCGACAAGATTCCACATCATCTTCTCCCACCAACTCTCCAACTGTGTTTGCTTTCTCAGCTTGTGCAGCCTCCCGGCTGTTTCCAGAGTATCTAAGCATGTTCTCACTTGTCGACATTTGCTCTTAGGCTTCTCTCTACCAGGATCACATTTTCCCAGATATTCCCATTTAAGATTCTACTCATGCCCTCAGAGAAACGTTCTCTGACCACCTTGTGTGAGGCAGAACACTGTCCCACCTTTTCTCTGCACTTAGCTCTATCCCTATCCAGGCTTGTTGTTCTTAATAAGAGTCTGATATCTGGCTGGTCAGCTGGGTGGCTGGCTGGTTGGTTGGCTGTCTGTCTGCCTTTCTGTCTATCTGCCATACTAGAAAATAAGCTCCAGGAGAACCAGTACTTTATCTGATTTTGGTTCACTACTGATTTTCTGCATGCCATATAGTCGGGACTTAATAAATATTTGTTGAATAAATAAATAAGCAAAGGAGCAGTAAAGGACTGTATCTAGAAATACTCTCAGAGAACATAAAATATTTAAATTGGCAGTGATAAAATTTGGAAACCATGTTAAAAATATAAGATTTTTACAAGACAAGTTGAAATTTTTGTCACTTATGATGTAATGACTTTGTCTTTGGACACCTCAGCCTCATGCCTAACAAACGCCGTTACTTATAAATACCCTGAACTACCATGGGTAATTATAAGTATATAAATGTCAAATATTTCAAATGTAGAATCATTTTAAATGATTCATCTCAAATGACTTGCAGGTAACTTGAAGTGAGAACATTGGTCCACCAACTCCCAACTATGTAAAACTAAAGAAACATGTAAATGGTCTAATCTCTGTCTACAATACCTCCCTCTTGGGTTACTGCTCTAAGAATAAATAGAATCACTTACTTTAGCAATAAAGGTGTGACGATTTTAAATTATATCTTTGGTTAGTTTAATAGCGTAAATATTTTCTTCTTTTATCTTTAAAGATCAACACATGAATTACATTTATGGTCTCCATTCTTATTATATGTATTTCTCATTCTTCCTGAGGCAGTGTTCTATTCTTATATAACTCTTGAAGATAAAAATCAAGGACACATATATCAAAAAACAAAATGAAATCTCCCTATCCTTTCTCATTTTCACTTCGTAAATCAGCATGCAATGCTACAATCTCTGAGGGTGTATGGTCTGAATTATAATGACAGTTTGGGGCAAAAATGGTCTGAGTTTTCTGTATCAATATTCCATGTGGGAGATAACAGATTAATACCATTTACAGATACTGAAGGAAGGAAAATTTGGTCCTACAGTCTCACAACTAGAAAGTATAAAGGATGAAGACAAACAGCTTTCAACTAGCAAGAACTCAAGGACTGTATTCTCCATCAGCCCTTTTTGAGGATGCTGTTAGAAATAAACTATAGTCAACAAAAGGATGATCAGAAAAAATTATAGCAGTTGGACAGGAAATAAACATTTAGTATATTTGGCTGATGAAACATAGAATGTCAATGTTTTGACAAAATAGAAATGATACCAAAATACTGTGAGAAGAAAAGGAGGGAAATTGATATAAAGGTAATCAGTAGAAAAGAAAAATACAAACCTTCTTGAAAAAATGTACATACATATATAAAATAAACAAATGGCATAGTTAATTTTTTAATTAAAAAAATAAGAAACATAAAATAGTATGCCAGAACTAAGGTCAAATTTGTCTATCATAATGGTAACTACAAATGGGCTTAATACACCTATTATATTAGTTAATATGTAAACTGAATCTTCAAGGAAAATCCCAAAGATGGTGGATTACATAAAGTAAAATTTTCTCTTTCATGTAAAACTGTCTAGAAATAGACACTTCAGGATTACAGGAAAACTTTATTCCATGAGGCCATCCACGTACTCAAGTTCTGGCTACTTATAGCCTGGACATTTGTAGTATGATTACCAGTATCCTGTATGCTGGGTCACCACACCCATAACCCCAGGAAAGGGAGTAAAGGAAGGATAGAGAAAGTGGTTTCCTATTTCAAAATAAAGTCACCTAATTTCCTTCTACTCATATATTTGGTCATGTGGCCAAGTTTGGCCACATTTAGCATTGCAAAATAGTGCTATATATTCATTCTGGCATTTCTTAGAAAATTTATATTTTTATAAATCCCAAACCCAAAATATTTTGTAAAGAAATCAGGAAAAGGGGGCAGGGGTCACCTGGGTGGCTCAGTTGGTTAAACATCTGACTTCAGCTCAGGTCATGATCTTGCAGTTTGTGGGTTGGAGTCCCATGTTGGGCTCTGTGCTGGAAGCTCAGAGCCTGGAGCCTGCTTCAGATTCTTTGTTTCCCTCTCTCTCTGCCTCTCCCCAGATCACACTTTGTCTCTTTGTCTCACAAAAATGAATAAAAATTAATATATATGTATAAGAAATCAGGAAATGGGGGAAAATGCAAATGTTCTTTCAGGAATCAAATTTTTTAAAGTAGGTTTTATGCCCAGCATGGAGTCCAACATAGGTCTTGAACTCACAACCCTAAGATCAAGACTATAGCTGATATCAAGAGTCAGATGCTTAGCTACCTGAGCCACCCAGGCTCCCCAGGAATCAAAATCTTATAATCAAAATAGAGACATTACTGATTTGAGATAATCCACTCATATCAAATTGAAAACAATGACAAAAAATACTGACTTCTGGAATTGAAGGTTTAGGTAGAAATTTCTAGGGAATCAGGACAAGAGCACATAGGACAGAAGCAGTTGCAATCTGATCATGCAGTCTTTTTTTTTTTTTTTTACTTTAAGCTTTTGCTGTGTTTGCAGAGGGGTGAGTTCAGAGACAGCGACAGAGAATACTCTGGATATCTAAAGTAGGATCCTCTTAAGTCTTCATCTGGGAAATGATTAGTACATGCATATGAGGAAATTATTTAAGGCTGGAGAATGAATCACCCAAGGGGAATGGGGGGAACACTCCTTGGGGCTCACACCACCAAAAATAGCTTATGTTCCCATTACCCAGAATGGAAAACCTCATCAAATGTACTACCCAGAAGGCACTTGCCTTAGTATAGGAGAAAAATTAGCCCCAAGTTAAATAGTGCTCTGGTTTTACTTGACAACGCTTAAAAGAAAAATCCCCAAAATACTCACAATGTTTCTAGGTAACTTAACTATGACCCAGCAGAAAGCTCAAGAATATTTATATGCATATAAAAATATCAAGCATACAACAAAATTAATTCCACCATGTCTAACACTCAATCAGTAATTGCAAGGCCTACCAAGAGGCAAGAAAATATGATCATAATGAGGAGAAAAATAAATCAATTGAAACTGAGCCAGAAATGATATAGGTAATAAAATTAGTAGACAAGGACATTCAAGCAGTTATTATAAATTATTCATAATTTTCAAGAAGTTAGAGGGGCGCCTGGGTGGCTCAGTTGGTTAAGTGGCCGACTTCGGCTCAGGTCATGATCTCACAGTTCATGGGTTCCAGCCCTGTGTCAGGCTCTGTGCTCACAGCCAGCTCAGAGCCTGGAGCCTGTTTCAGATTCTGTGTCTCCCTCTCTCTCTGATCCTCCCTGCTCACTCTCTCTCTCTCTCTCTCAGAAATAAATAAAACATTTAAAAAAAAGAAGTTAGAGAAAACTTTGAGAATGTTAATTAGAAAATGGAAGATACAGAAGGGACCAAATCAAAATTCTACAAATGGACAATATATTTCTGAGATGAAAAATATACTGGGTGGAATTAATAGCATATTAGACACTGCAGAAAGATTAGTGAGCTTGAAGATATAACAATAGAAACTATTGAAAATGAAATGCAGAGAGAAAAACTGAACAAATATAATTAACAGAACATCATTCAAATATACATACAATTGGGATCCCAAATGGAAATAAACAGGAGGGAACAAAATGAACTTAAATAAATAAACACTGAAATTTTTAAAGTTCAATGAAATGATAAACCCAAAGATCAAAGAATCCTGACATGCAAGAAACATGAACAAAGCTACAAAGTATATCATAATTAAATTGCTTAAAACCAATGATAAAGAGAAAAATCTTAAAAGCAGTCTGTTTTTGACAAGCAATCTTATGGTAAGAAATAATGCCAGCCAGAAGATAGTCGAGCAATACCTCTAAAGTACTGCTGAATGAAAAAAATGGCAATGTACAATTTTAAATCCAGATTTTTTTCAAAAACAACTGCACAAAAATATATTTTCAGGCATACAAAAGTGGAAAGAATACCAGCAGACATGTACTACAAGGAATGTTACAAGAGAGTCATCCTGACAGAAAGAAAAGATTAAAGATGAAAATCTAAATCTACCCAAAAGAATGGTAAGTATTGGAAATGGTACTCATGTGGCTAAACATAAAAGACTTATTCATTACCTAAATCTCTTTGAAAAATAATTATTTAAAGTAAAATACCATTGTATTATAGGGTTTATAAAACAACATATCCTTTTTTTTTTTTTTTTACAAATAGTTTATTGTCAAATTAGTTTCCACATAACACCCAGTGCTCATCCCCAGAAGTGTCCTCCTCCATGCCCATCCCTCCTCCCCCCACATCCATCAGTCCTCAGTTTTTGTCAGCATTCAAGAGTCTCTCATGCTTTGCCTCTCTCCCTTTCCCCCACCATTTCCCCCTTCTTCTCCCCCTTGGTCCTCTGTTAAGTTCCTCCTAATCCTCCTATACGTGCACACATATGATATTTGTCCTTCTCTGCCTGACTTATTTCGCTCAGCATAACACCCTCAAGGTCCATCCATGTTGCTACACATGGCCAGATTTCATTGTTTCTCATTGCCATGTAGTATTCCATGGTATAGATAAACCACATCTTCTTGATCCATTCATCTGTTGATGGACACTTAGGCTCTTTCCATGTTTTAGCTATTGTGGAGAGTGCTGCTATGAACATTGGGGTACATGTGCTCCTATGCATCAGCATTTCTGTATCCCTTGGGTAAATTCCTAGCAGTGCTATTGCTGGGTCATAGGGGAGTTCTATTGTTAGTTTCCTTAGGAACCTCCACACTGTTTTCCAGAGGGGCTGTACCAGTTTACATTCCCACCAAGAGTGTAGGAGGGTGCCCGTTTCTCCACATCCTCGCCAGCATCTAGAGTTCTCTGATTGGCTCATTTTAGCCACTCTGACTGGCGTGAGGTGGTATCTCAGTGTGGTTTTGATTTATATTTCCCTGATGAGGAGGGATGCTGAGCATCGAAAAACAACATATTCTAAATGTTTCTGTACCCAACAAGTTTCAAAATATATGAAACAAAAACTGATAGAACTGCAATAAGAAATAGACAAATCTACAATTATAGCCAGACATCTCTCTTGACCTATCTCTCAATAATTGGTAGAACAAAATGGAAGAAAATCAGTGATAATATAGAAGACTTAAACAACATGATCAACCAAATTGACCTGGTTGACATTTGTAGAACACTACCCACCAATTGCAGAATATTTAAAATTGATCCTATTCTGGGCTGTAAAGCAAATTTAGCTGATTTTAAAAGGATTCAAATGACACACATTATGTTCTCTGAACATTATGGGATTGAATTAGAAACAATAAAAGAAAGATACCTGAAATATTCTCAGATATTTATAATCTAAGTAATACATACATGCAAGTGTATCCACTACTCAAAATTAATTGAATAACAAAAATTTTTTAAACCAGTGGTGTTAATTCGCTTGTACAGATGACAAATAGCCATTGAGGTCATTTCAAACAGACATTCCCCAAATATTCTGAGCTTTATTTGAATAGATACACATTCTCTCAGGTGTTAATCATTGGAAAAACAAAATGAATACTCTAGCACAGACTAGCCATCAGAGTTGTTATTCTTTGCCTCTCTCTCACGGAAGGAAAACAGATTCTTACATTTATCCTTGTTGTCCTTAATTTTTCAAGTATTCGACAAGTACTTATGGAGCACCCAGTATGTGCCAGGTACCATTTCAATTGAGCAAGAGCAAAACATTGTTCTTGTTTTCATAGAGATTACATTCTAATGGGGTGAGTGGAAGGGATATACAATAAACAAATGAATAGAAATGTGAGGTGATTATTATATATAATAAAGTGCACCAGGTAGCTAGAGATATCAATGGGAAAGAGCAGATGGAAGAAGAATGTTTCTTGACACAAGGAAATCATTTTTGTTTGTTTTTAATTTAGGGTTAGTGTCAGTTGTCTTTGAATAAGGTCACCATTTAATTAAACACTCTGGACCTTTTCAGACTTTTTTGTGGAAGCACAAATGGCTAGAACAACAAAAAGGCAAAAATTCAAGCATTTTAAATGGCAGGTGACAAGGAAAAGTATCTAAAACAACAGAATAAAAGATGGAAGAAGCTGAGAGGTGGCTTCAGAGTCAGAAAATGGCCAACAACTTGGTCTCTGAGACTATTCTTGTTACAAGGAAGCTTATGACAAAAGTCAATGAATCTCACTTCTTAAGAAGTTATTAAATATTACTAAGATTCCTTGGAAGTCTCTTCAAAGAACCCTTTTAAAATGATTTTCCTTTTTTGATTTATAATAGTAATAATAAGTCAATACATAAAATGATGATAATTTTGCATAGTAGAGGATGGCATTATAGCTTATTAAACATGATCAGTATAATTCATTTCCCTGATAAAGGGGGGTCTGGACATGTATAGTTTAGAAAGTCTCTCAATGGGATCTTATTAGTATAATACCAAAGGACCACCAATTCTCATTTGAGAATTACTGACCTACTACATTGTCACCACAGCCACCATGAGGCTTATTTCAGTGCAAAGAGGCTGGATATATGCTGGGTCCCCATTCCAATATAGCCATTATTTGGAAAGAGAGTCAGTTTGGGGTCAGATCTGATGTAAAGTTAACATACTGTATGGGAATTTGACTTTATAATTACTTGAAAACCCTTTTTACTGATGATGAAAAATCTAATTCTATAATTGTGTCTTTACTTAATATGGTTTCATTTTTCCTGTTTCCTTCAAACAGTTTGAAAAATCTTGTCTTTTGCCTTGGTTAGTACAGGGTATCAAACACCCTATCCTGCAAAGGTCAGATGCTAGAGGAGTCGGGGATGGCTAGCAGTATGTATGTGTGTGCACGCACACACATGCATTTAAGCTAGGATTTCCATTTTTACAAACTCCACCACTACTACCGTCTACTAAGTCACACACACACACACACATACTCCTACCCTTCAAAACATCCTAGTCTTTGAATTGGATAAGTAGCCTGGTGCCTGTGTAACTGAGCTTGAAGATACCCTTCCCAAATCATTTGCCCCAGTTCATATTCCAATGATTCCAGAATATCAAAGTCTAGTTTACTATGGCATGAAGAGCCTACAACTATTTCTGGCTGCATGGCATATGCAGTGGACAGTTTTCAGCTAGTGGTCTGCACTGCAGCCATATGAGACCTACCCATGTTGTCTAGGTGGGTATGTAACAATGACAGAGAATTGGCTCTAAATGGATTTGCCATCTTCAGATGATCACTTCTGAAATGTTACAGTAATCCTGGACATAGATGCTTCTTCCAATCTTCTTTTTTCTTGGTGAAAAGATGTGCACAATAAATCTTATCCCTCAAACTCCTATAATAATTTTGAGGTCCTTAAAACTCACCATAAGTGTTTAATATAACATTATACTATAAATATCATTCTCGGGAAAAGTGAGTTTTTTGTTCCATCATGATAGGAATCTAAGAGTTTTTACTTTATGTGGTGAAATGAAAGATCCAAAAAGTTTGAGAATCACTGGATGAAGCTGTGGCATTTTCTGAATGGTTAGATTTCTTTTCATGATTTATTAGAATTAAAATGAAGCATTGTTTTTTTTGTTTTTGTTTTTGTTTTTTTTTTTTGCCATCACAATGAAAGTGGCAAAAACTTGCCTCCCTCTCTGGGGGAACTGGTGGGTCCAGGTGTGGGGCTGAATCTGTACTCCCCCAAAATAAGGAATGTGTTGGAAGAAAAATCGAGGATGGATCCATTACCAGCGCCTATGCTAACTCTGACCTAGTGCCTATGTTCCTTGTCTCCGTGTGTTGCTTTGTTTTGACTCTGGCAAGAACAACATATTTCATAAAGGGGTCAAAATTACAAGAAGGGGTCAGCCTGAAATCTGGGAGTTTCCTGTACCGCATGAAAACATTCCACCAGCATGCCACAGGTATACGTCACAGCAGTACAAAGGAAAATATGGCATTGCGAAGGATGTGGGAGGAAAAAACAAAGAGATACTGTGGTTATATTCAAGAAAATAAACCAAACATTTTGATCCTTGAAAGATAACTATGACTTACCCCCCACTTAATCTGTAAAGCTCTGAACGATTTTTTCACAAACTATCCTGGTGAAAGTCATTGGGGTGGACCATTGAAAATCAGAACCAGCTCACTGATGCTCTTATGTTCTGCTTACTTCTTTAAAGTTCTGGGCACCTTATCCTGAATGGGTGAGTGGTAGATACACCATCTGATTTTAACCACAAAAACCTCTGTCACAGTAACATAAAAGGGCAATGAAAAGGGCTATGAAATCAAAGTGCGCTCATGACTTTGATGTGGGCAGGGTTGTTTTGTGCCTGAGAGTGCCAACTTCACGGTACATGTAACCATCTGTGACCATCAGTGGCCAGTGATCCTTATCTGTCCAGGTTGATGCATTTGCAGGTGCAAGGTATTTGAATCCAGCTTAAAATGTGTACATTCACCTATGCCATGCTTGAACTCCACCCCAGAATGACCCCCAAAATAAATAACTCAGGGAAAAGTTTGAATATTTGTACCTCAGTTAGCCTAATATAGTCAAATCAAGCTATAAAGTTGCCTGAGGCTTTCTTTCAATGTGCAATAGAATGCTTCGTCTTTAAATGTCAGTCCAATAGGACCATTGCTGGCTGGTTTCCAGATTTGTATGGTATCAATATAATGCCCCAATACACTGTCTGACATCATCAGCTGAAGCTACTATGGCACTTACAGAGGTTGTACTTCTTGCCCTAGTTCTCTAGTTCAGATGAAAGTTTAGAGAATATTGAGTTTTGTCACATAAACTAGAAGGCAGAAAAAACCCAATGGGGTGACATTACAGTTCAAACCCAAATCTGCAATTGAAACTGACCTTATTAAAATCAGACTTTCGATCAAAGTCCACATCTATTAAAGTAGTATTTTTCTGAGATAATAAACAAAACTACTTTTAAGTTATTCTATGACAGTCCCTCATGGATATGTAGGCATATTGAGCCTGTCTGAAGACTTCTGTGCAGTCTGAATGTAGAAAAAGAGCAAAGAGAGATGGTTAGTGTTAAAAGGGGTAAGAAGGGGCACCTGGGTGGCTCAGTCGGTTAAGCGGCCAACTTCAGCTCAGGTCGTGATCTCACGGTTCATGAGTTCGAGCCCCACACAGGGCTCTGTGTTGACAGCTCAGAGCCTGGAGCTTGCTTCGGATTCTGTGTCTCCCTCTCTGTCTGCCCCTCCCCTACTCATGCTCTGTCTCTGTCTCTCAAAAATAAATAAATGTTTAAAAACAAACAAAAAAGGGGTAAGAAGACTGAGCCTTCATCAGATATATGATGGATGTCAGTTAGAGATAGGTTAGCCAGGCTGAGCCTGGATTGCCAGGCCACCTCTGTCTGTAAGATGCTCTCCTTACATATTTCTGTAATTAAATTGCCTTTGCTTTATATACACTCTCATAATATTCTGCTTGGTGAAAATTAGAAAGTTTTTTCGGTTTTATTTGTTTTAGGAAAGACACCACACTTTCAGAACCTAAAATCAAAACACAGAGTCTAAAGAAGGATTTTATGAATCAATTAATGTATAAAGTTGTACCAAGCTAAAGAAATTAAGTTACAGTTTTTATACATTTAGCAATTCTTCTCTACTGCAAAGAAGTGCTATTTTGAGAAGAGGCCTCAGAGTTGACCTTGCTAAGAGCAGTACACTATAGAGAAAGGAGTGTGGGATTTGGAATGAGACCTATTTAGAATCAAATGAGACCTACTTAGACCTGTCTTGGCTCTAATAGTTATTAGATGTGTGAACATTAATAAGATCATTAATCAACCTGAATCTTGGTGCCTTCATCTGTAGAATTAGAATGAGGATAATAAACTGCCTTACTGGATCATTGTGACTACTAACGGTGTAATGCAAATAAGCAAAGTTCCCAGCCTAGTGCCTGGCATATAAGGGCTCAACAAATGTCTGTTTTATTCTCCTGCTCCCTTTTACCTTTCCTCTCTGCTGATTATATAAAGCCATAGTCCTTTCAGAAGTTTTCACAAAGGTACAGTTGTGACATGTATAAGTTACGGCCTTAGGAAAAGAACATGACCCAAAGGTCTCTTGATCTCCAGGTGATGATAGGGTCCCTAATACCCCAGCTGATCATGAAGAAACCTATTTATTTCTTCCATGAAGCCTCTCCTTGATTACAGCTGCTGCTGACCTATGACAATTAAATCTTGTACCTCAGAGCTTAATATTTCATCCTATGTTCTCAGGTATTTTTGGTGGCCAGCCCAGGCTTCAAATAAAACAGAAACTTCTTAATGTACAGTATAATTTCTTCTTGTTTCAGCCTTGAGGATAAATTGATATTAATGGATTTATCTGCCTAAGAAGGATCATATTTAGTCCTGAACTAAACAGTCATATCAAGAACCCCAACGCTAACAAAAACAGTAAGTGGAGTGTTCCCACAAACCCTGAAAACTAACAAATTCCACTCATAAGCTCAATTAGATACATTCCTGAAATAAATACTACTTAAATATAATTCATATTCCTGAAGATGAGTTAAATGCAATTTTTGAAAAGCTTTTCTGAGAATATATTTGAAGTAAAGTATGTAGTGTTCATTTTCAAAGGGCTGGTGAAATGTAAATGAATATTTTACATATTTTTATATAAGAGACAATAAAATGGAACTTTCCTGAGAATTAAGGTTGTTCTTAGGGACCCCATTTATATCTGTTTATTGAAAGACTACTTATAAGGCTATAGGGAAGAAACAGATGGTTACCAGAAGAGAGGAGGGTGGGAAGATGAGTGAAAAGGTGAAGGGGATTAAGAAAGCACTTGTCATGACGAGCACCGAGTAATGGACTGAATTGTTGAACCACTATATTGTATGCCCGAAACTAATATAACACTGTATATTAACTATACTGGAATTAAAATTTTTAAAAATTTAGAAAAAAGGGAAAAAACTACTTATAAAGTATATTTTAAGAACTATGCAGTATAGCGTATCGTCTTACTCTTCTAATGCAAAAGCACTGAGTTTCTTGGGAAAATAGTTTGAAAATAAAGATCATTTAATAATATTGTAACAATTCCAAACTCTCTATAAACCAAAGTTATATATTGTCATAGACCGAGACTGTTGTGTTATTTTAGATTATGGATCCCTTTTTTTCTTGGAAGGGAACAACTTCCCTATGGAAAACTCGTATAAGAAATAAAAAACGGAAGCTTATTTGTGAGGGTTGTGGTTGGAAAAACTGGTAACTATTCACTTTTTGAGGTTTTTGAAAAGCCCCTTCTCTACTCCTTATTTCCACAAAGGATGAAAAATAGACATCATGTGATTGGGATGTACACAATCGGATAGTATTTTTCCAGTTAGCAAATATTAATCTGATTAGACACTGACTCCTGGATTGTGTGTGTGTGTGTGTGTGTGTGTGTACATAGGTATATACATATGTATTTGATCTCTATGTGTATATATGCATTTTAAAAAACTTTTTGTCTTCATTTTATTTTGAGAGACAGAGACAGAAAGCGAGCAGGGGAGGGGCAGAGAGAGAGACACACAGAATCTGAAGCAGGCTCCAGCCTCTGAGCTGTCAGCGTAGAGCCCAACACGGAGCTTGAACCCATGGACTGTGAGATCATGACCTGAGCTGAAGTCGGATGCTTAACTGACTGAGCTACCCAGGTGCCCCTATATATGCATGTTTCAACTGGCATTTTTCTCTTTAGTATACTTTAACAAGTTGCTTAGCTATTTCTTAATTATTTAAATGGACATTGTTGACCAATTTCCCCAGTGAAATCATTGTCTAACAATGTACAGGAACAAAATGTAGCAGGTTTTGCTTCATAAAGACACAAGCAAAACTG
The DNA here is from genome assembly GCA_017311185.1 of Proteles cristata cristata. Taxonomy (NCBI): domain Eukaryota; kingdom Metazoa; phylum Chordata; class Mammalia; order Carnivora; family Hyaenidae; genus Proteles; species Proteles cristata. The sequence goes on from JAESUZ010001232.1 coordinate 4,212,375, forward strand.
GGTATTTTTAATTGATTCAAATTGTACTAAGAAGAAGCATCTTAGTTGGAATTGATGGGTTCGATTGGAAATAACCTTAGGGAGCATCTAGAGGGCCAATCATGGCAGATAGGCAGATGATTGGGCTTCCTTAGGTATCCTGTGCTTAATTAGAATCTTTACCAAACTATTAGAGTAGGGAGGGTGGGTGTGTAAATCCCCCAACTGTATGGCTCCAGGTACCACGTGCACCCAACATGATGAAAACAGCTCAGTGTAGAGACCCTGATAGAGTTTCCATCCTGCTGTCTGGGAATTAGCATCCCGGGGCTCTCTTCCTCACACTTGTCAGAGCATCCACTGAAAACTTACCACCCTCATACAAAAGGACTATTGAGGGGGCCATGAGTCAACTGGAAAACATACATGGCACTTTCTCAACTTGTTTCTTTCCATTGCTGCAAAATAGCATGTCTTTTAATTTGGATTTCCACTCAACAAAAGAAGGGCACCACTTTGACAAGCATTTACAAGTGGGCCTTAAGGCAAGGTGGAGTCTAGTTCATTAGGAACTAAATTTCTAGTAAACACCTTGATGGGCAGATCCGGTTCATAACAATCAGGCCCAGTTATTTTGTGCCTATTTTATACCTCAGTGAACTCTTAAGCTCCTTGAAATCATGAAGGCCTGTGGGAAGGATAGGGGACATGTAGGGGGGTCCTACTCTATTTACAGTGAGACGTCTCCTCGGCCACTTCTTTGAGCATTTGAGGATGGTTGCTCAATAGAAACTCCTCATATGCTGCATGTCACATGTGACACGTACTTGCATCTTACTAAGTCAGTGGAGTTGATTCAAACAGCTATGTGTAAACAATAGTCCCCCTCCCCCCGCCCCAAATTGCCTCTGGCAGATTGCAAAGGGAAATTCTGTTTCCAGTTTATTCTTTTATTGAGCTCTGTGTAAAGTACATGAAGGGATTCTGAAACCCTTTTCTCTCCTCTCTCTCTCTCTCTCTCTCTCTCCAGCTAATGCTGTTTTCCAGTCTCTGAGCTGCCAATGTACCATGAGAAATCCACTCATTGACATGACAGAAAAGGCAGTTGTACAGCAGAAATGGTACGGTCTGTTGCAATAAATTACAGGTTTCCTTTTCATGTTCAGCACAAGAGGCGGCCCTCATGCAATTAGCTACAGCTGGTTAAAGAAAGAAACCATGCATCTGTGGACAGATCAGACTGAGAACCAACCCTTATTTTTTGGCATATATCACTACAGGAACAGAAAAGAGACCTCAGTTTTGTTCCTGAGCATAAGCCATTTTTAAAACTTTTACTTCCCCCTTCTGAATCACCAAGACAGCACACCATTTGGGGAAACAAATCTACAGTCACGTTTTTTCCGTTAAGGTCACTGGTTATGACAAATAGCTGAGTGCCTTCCACTTGATTCTTGTCTTTTAGGCCTAGCAAGATCTTCCTCCAGAGTATCATGGCCTAATGCCGACTCCTAGTTGTTCAATTGCCACTGTCTGGTTGGAAATTTATATTCATATAGTAGAGTTTTTCTACCATGATGATTCAGTGTTTTATGTCTTTCTGCTATTGTTGAATGAAAATTTTCATAATATAATTTGTAGTTTATTTCAGAAACACTAAACATGCAGGAAGTCTAGAACTATTCTAAGTGCACATATATGGGCAGCTAGATCACAAATATATTAATAACATATTCATGGCACTATTATATAAAAGATATAAAATTATTTTAGCGCGTATATCAAATGAATAGCTTGTCCTCAGAGACAACCTAAGACAATACTGGCTATTATCAGTTTAAGGAAGGCATTGATATGTCTGCATGATGCATGTACATTCTAATGATTTACTTCCTTCCTCATCATCCAGGTAAGACTCTAGTTATGTTTTTTTTTTTCTGCAAATAAAGTCAGCCCTTGGAAGCCTGGGACTTCCTTCCCAGACCTTTTGATGTCAAGATCACACAATTTTAAAAATCATTTCAATATTTGAAGATACCTGTATTCTTACTAATCCTGGTCGAGAAAATTTACTTAATAAATGAAAGAGAGTAAAAGTCAAGAAATTAAGACAAATCATAAGATTAAAGTGGTCTACATTTAATCTTCTGGAACTTTTGCAGGGTCCCTGTAATCGACCATTTAGACATGTTCAAATCTTATGAAAGTAAGAAGAAATTTTTGTCTTGTTGGTTTCTTTGTTTAGCACAGAAAAGAGAAATCATAATGGAAATCAGATGTAATTACTTACTCCCCCCTCCAAAATTGGCTCTGTTTGTCTTACAGAAAAGCAGTTAAGCTACTGATGTTAAAAGGGGGGAAAATAGCTTGACAGTCCAGCTAAAGATCACAGGGCATTTGTTGAGATGTCTCCAAAGCATTTGCCTGAAGATTTATTTTGAAAGTTGTGCTTAAAAGTAAAAAGCCACTTGCCAGTTTCCCCTCCCCTGTGTTGCAACCAACCTTCCTGTGCCATTAGAACAAAGGAAACAATGATTCCCATATTTTTGTTCATTAGGTTTAAGAAAGGCATACAGGGCAAACAGCCTTTAAACAGCAAATCAATATTACATGTTTGGAAGAAAGGAAAAGAACAAGAGTGTGTGCCCAGACAACAAATTTGTATCATCTCAAAACCTGCAATTTACTTGAAAATGTAGTTTCCTTGTACTGGACTCCCAGACTCCTTGTGTAATGAACAATTTAAGTGTGAATCCAAACAGGTAGAGGGAAAGGGAGTTATGAGCTATGAAGGCAAACATTTGCATGATTGTGAGATAAACAATATTTTTTGAACCTTTTAAAACTAGTCCTTTTTTCCCCCTCTAGAAAGACAAATTTTGCTCTTGAAGAAGGAACAGGCTAGAGAGACTCCCAAGTACCGAAAATGTATATTCAAATGGCACCTCTTTAGTAAAAATCATCTTCCAATAAAAGCAAAATCACCATGCAGTGAAAAAAAGAAAAATTGAAATGTATACCATTATAAAAACCCACTGGGAATCACGGCTATTGAACTTTGAGGGGAAATAACTACTTCATCATGTCTGGCGACGTTTCAAGCTGAAGAGGACAAAACACTGAGATCTGTATTAATGCTTACAAAATAGAATTGGTAAGATTCAAACATCTATCTTTATTTATATTTTGGAGCCTAAAAATAATAAACATTCTCTACTGGCCATTTTTAGCATTACTTAGTCAAAGAAAGGTGACAAATTATGAAATTGTTAAATAAATATTGCCTGGCAGCCATACCAAATACAAAGAAAGGAGACTGCCTGAAAATACATCTTTTGTTTAAACCTGGAGAAAAGCAGCCCAGAGCTTCTTGGTAATACTATTTTAATTATTTCAAAGGCAAATACAAATTACAGAAGGAAACCCTCCAACCTGGAATTTCAAATTCCCCTTCAGCAGATGATACAAACTGACAGTTTTGATGACTATTTCCTTTTAAAGAACCCCTAAGGAGGACCCTGAGTGACAAGTGAGAATCAAAGAGCCACACCTTACCAAAGTCCCACTGCCAAGTCTTACATGCATGAACATTAAATTTGTCTTTACAGAGAAATGCGTTGAGGGCTTATTATTGCCAGCCACTCTTCTGGGCTACACTAGTAATCCAGGCACACAAATATGCCTGCTGTCATGAAGTTTGTAATCTAGCTGGACGGACAGAAGATAAACAATAAACAAAAGTAAATCATGTTAGTGAGTGATGTGTTTAAGAAAAATGTCGTGGAGGATACAGGAGACTGGGAGTGTGTGGCAGAACACTTTGGGAAGGGGGGCAAATCAAGAAAAGCCTTATTGAAAAAATGACATGTGAACCCAGCCCTGAAGGAGGTGATTAGACACGTGGATGATTCAGTTTATCAACCTCAGTACTACTGACATCACGGGCTCGTGAACTTGTAGTAAGGGCTGTCCAGTGCATTGCAGGAGGGTTAACAGTCTCCCTGGCCTCTACCCACCAGATGCCAGTAGTACACACGCTAACCCTAATTGTAACAACCAAAAATGTCTCCAAACCTTGTCAAAAGTCCCCTGGAGGAAAAAAAGAGTGGAGTGAAGGAGGTAAGTTGGAACTGAGGTCAGAGAGGTGACAGGAATGATCCTCTGGGGCTTCATAGGCCAGTGCAAATCCTTTGTTTTTTACTCTGAATGAAATGAGAAGCCATTCAAGAGTTTTAGAAGGATCGCTCTGGCTGCTGTGTGGAGTAGATGAGTGAGTGGGAAGTGTAGAAACAGGAAGGTCAATTTGGAGGCTATTTTGATCCACGTAAGAGATGATGGTGGGGGCACCTGGGTAGCTCAGTCAGTTGGGCGTCTGACTTCAGCTCAGGTCATGATCTCACTGCTCGTGGGTTTGAGTCCAACATCAGGCTCTGTGCTGACAGCTTGGAGCCTGGAGCCTGCTTTGGATTCTGTGTCTCCCTCTGTTCCCCCCTCAAAAATGAATAAACATTTAAAAAGAGAGAGAGAGAGAGAGGTGATGGTGGCATCTACCAAGGTATTAAGAAATGATCAGATGCAGGGTATATTTTTCATGTACTGAATGAGATTTCCTATGACATGAAAGTTGGGCTTGAGAAAAAAATGAGCTAACTGGAAGGACGAGGGTGAGGATCAGCAGAGAGGGTACAGTAGAGAGGGAAGGATTGTGAGAGTAGGTCAGGGAATACATTGAAAAGAAATCCTAGGCCAACAAGAGGCAGTGGAAAATGTATTTCTGCATGTGTCAATCCCAACTAGCCCTATTGGTACTAATTTTTTAAAAATCAAAGCAGTGGCAAAGTTTTCATATGTGAAGGTAATACTGGATGGAAGAAAGAGAAAAGTTTGTATCTTAACGTAGAATCTGTTTAAATGCTTCTCTTTGGGGAGCTAGGATTTTTCATAGTATTTTTCCTAACTCCAGGATCTCCATGTGGCCATGCAAAGTGTGTGCAGCATTGCTTGGACTGAGTACATTCAAGGGATATCTCAACAATGCGACAAGCTGTCTTTCTCAAGGGAAACTATAATTATTCTAAAATAAAGAGCTACTATTCTAACATAAGTGTTATTCCCAGCAGAGACCCAGAATACCAGAACTGTGTGTCTTTAGGACTTTGTTCTTACTTCTGTCACAGTAGTCACTATGTTGGATTGCTGTCTGTCTGAGTGGTGTCTGCCTGCCTCTGTATTCCCAGAGCCTATCACCTAATGGACACTCAGTCAATATCAACTATATGAATGAATGAATAAAAGGATGGTTACTAAGGGGCCAAACTTTGTGTGCACACATATAGCATTAGACACGCAAAACAGTCTCACTGAGGCAGAAACTATGTGGGAGCTCCCCACCTCTTGTTTCCTTCCCTCTCCTCCTGCTTGGTGTGACGGAAGGTGGAAGACTTGACAATCTGTCAGACCTGAGTTGGAATCCCAGCTCTCCCATTTGGATTAATTACCACACGACAGCAGAGACTCCTGGGTAAACAGACCAGTCCTGGCAAAGACATCCAGCAAAGCGATGGCTGTGTGTCCAGAACTTTACAATCAGAAAAATCTAAAAATCCAAAAATGGTTCTTTTCATTTCCATGTATATCGTTTTAGCTTCAGTGACACTGTCTATGGGATAGAAGTTTTTCAAAATGTCTTCATCTTGCCTGAGACTGGCACTGTGTTGGTCCTTAGGATACTGAACAGGACAGGTCTATCCTTGCCCTTGTGGTGCCTTCTGCCCAGCAGGGAAGGCAAGCTTCTAAAAAAATAACTGCAGAGATAGTTATTTATCTGTGGTTGTGTTAAGTGTCAGGAAGGGAAAAAAATGATATATTGTACAAGAGGGATTCAGAAGAATTGGGGGTGGGGGTAGGAGGCTTTTCTGTGGAAGTTCCATTTAAGCTAAAAACTGAGTTGCAGTTGAGGCTGCAGACTTGGGAGGGAATAAACTGGAGAACAAGGGAGTCAGGAAGGAGAGCTGGGGAAGAAGAGTGCTCTAAGCTTAAGACATTTAAGGATCCAAAAAGGGTCTGGGCTTCAGCATTTCTCCAACAATGAAATGAATATAATCCCCATTGGAGGTACTCAGATCATGTTTGATGGATAAACAAATTCTTGAAACCCCTCCTTCTGTTAGTTACACTTCACACTTCACACACACACTCTCACCCATCCCCTAAAATGCCAATGTGAACCACCTGGAGAGAGTTCCAAGCTCCCAAGGAATTCAGGTTCAGGTTTGTCAGTATTCAAAAGGCCACTTTGCCTTTCATCTAAGCTCTTCTGAATCACTCTTCAAACCACAAGGCACTTGACAGCATTTGTGTTGTAAATAAGATCCTACCTTTCACCTGCCCATTGGCCCTGGCTGATCCATCTCTTCTAGTGTGCATTGTACCCTTGTGACTGCGAGCTCACCAATTCACTAGGTGGTATGGCCACTGCTGTCTCTATGAAATTACATCTGGTGTCTGCTTTTATTTTGCTTTTAATGAAACCTACAGACTAGAGGTCTTTTTCAAAGCTTTACATTTTTTTCTTCAGCTTGAAGGAAACTAAATGAAAAAAGTACTTCCCTTTTATTTAAAGAATCATTAGAGATAAGTGGGCTCAACCAAATGAGAAAATAAAACCTGAAGACCTGTTCACACAGTCACGTCTTCATTCCCTGGTGCTTTCATGAGAACCCCTGTGGCTCATGTATTTATGGTAACTCTATCATAAAATGTGATCTTTATTGCAACTAGGCATATCAAGTTTCAGCTCAGGGGCAAGTTTACTTCCCCACCAAACTACATTTGCAAACTGGTCCTTTTTGAAACGATTCAAATATTAAAACAACTGAGAAAAAACGGGCAGCTTGCATCCTAATCCATTCTTCTATTGTAGTCACTTCAGTCCTGGTAAGAAAAAAAAAATCTGGCAGAGAATTTGCTCAACTCATCATAAGTTTCTCTCATCACTTCTGTAATTTTGAAAATGAAATTGCCAAGATATTTAGAGGTTTATGAATTGCTTGAATTCTTACAAGTTTCACACATTCTGTTCATGTCATCAGAAAGACTTCAGAATCCCTATTACTCTGGATAACCAACGAATTGTGCACATTCACAAGCTGTCGGCTTTTCTGTATGTTTCTCTAAAATTTCTTAAGTCTAATGTAATCAATCCAATCGTGGGGGAGGGGTGAGTAGCATTTTATATTATGGAGCAAACAAACTAAATAACAAATCTGGAAAATGCAGCTGTAGCATATCGTGAACAGTGCACATGCCTCTATAGAAGCACACACAAAAAAATGACGGTTATTCCTACTCTCAGGAGCTTATAATTTAACTGAAGAGATAGAATGTACAAAAATGCCATATAGCATGATGACACTTAATTTTCTCTGGAGGATGACAAGTTAGTAGAGGACATGTCTGTCTGGGTCCTGACCATCATAACATATAAGGTGCATTGAGATTGTTGCCCTTTTACCAGCTTCCCAACTATTGGTATTATACCTCTCAGCCTTGGAGATCATTCAGACTTACTTGCCTTGCATGTTTCAACAGCTCTGGCCATGAGGTGCTGCTGATAATGAGCAGATTCCGGCCCCTCCTTCTCCTCCTCATCAAGTAACCTTTATAGAACACCACAAGGAGCAGTAATAGAGGCTATCCAGACTCAAAGGGGCTGAAGGAGTAAATGAAAAGCCCCAGATCAGTCATCTAAAGGTGTTTCATGTCAGTGACTATGCTCAGGAAGTGGAAGCACAAGTAGGCGTCCGAGATATTTCAAAACCCTCTGGGGAAACAGCAAGGTGTTATGGCTTGATCTCAACTCTAAAAGAACCCTTACTGCTTTCAAATTCTATCTCAATATACCCCTAAAGTCCTACACACAACAAAAATTTTCACTGGGCTTAGAAACATTCCTACTAGTAAGAACCTCTTGTTATGTAACAGCATCTACTTCACCTAGATATAAAATTACAAAGATGCTGAAAAATGAATGAAGAAAGCAAAGGTGACCTTAGGAAACTAGAAGAGAACAGTGTTGCTTACAGCACATTTTTCAAACTTTGCTGAGATCCTTTAGTAGTGGCTGAAATCAATCTGGTGAAACCAAGTACTTAAAAAAAGAAATAAAATGGATAGGACGGGAGAAAAAGTATCAAAGGATGTCTCTCTCATGAGAGTATTTTATAGAACTTTGGTTTCAGTTGTGGGTACGTATGTGTAAATGTGACAAATCATGATGTCTTACTATGGATCATGGTGAAAAATATTTGAAAACCATAATATTATACCATTGTTTAACGATCCCCATCCAACCAAATTTCTCGAGAACAACCAAGCTGCCATTGGTATGACATTTGGACATGCTCCACGGTTATATACCAACTCTTAGCCATGGCCATGGCTCCAGGATGCCTTTTAGTGCAGAAGTGGAATAAAAGAACACGCTTAGACAAAGAGACACCAAATCCCAGCTAATGCTTGTGGCCAGATCACTCTCCAAACACTCTGGACATTTGTTTTTGCTTCCTTTGGAGAGAGACATTTGTATGTATAGTCACCAAAGAGGCTTTGTCCTGAATATTGGCTTTATACTACTATTATAACAACATGGACTGAGCACTTAAACCATATGTTTTATATGTACTATCTCATTTAAGTTTTCACCTCAACCCTATAGGAAGGTTCTAACATTGTCCTCGTTTTCATATGCAAAATAAAGAATAAAGAAGGTTAAATAAAGACGGTTAACTAATTTGCTCAAGGTCTACATGTTGGTGGAGCCAACACTCAAATCCAAGTCTTTCTGAAACAATGTTGTCATCATTCACTATGTTGTTTACAAGCCATTCACTACTTGAACACCTTTTTCTTTGCTAACGAGGCCAACTGATCATAAAATCAAACATTAATCAATATCTTCTTTATCTTTTACTGCCATTTAAAAATTCTTTCACTAAATTTGAGCTTTAAAGGCAACTGAAGATTTTCAACAAACTAAGAATTTACAGAGAATACTAACTCATCGATGTATAGACTTGACTAAGGTACTTCACAGTGATCACCTATCTGTAGGCTATACTCATCTGAACACAGTTCATCAAATATGATTGGGAAAAGATAATTTGGCTTATAAGCCCAAACAAAAAGTTCTTAAAATCTGTTATTTTATTGTTCCTCTGTAATAATGCCTTCAATAAGTCTATAGCATATTTATTAATAATAATTATTTCTCTATGCCTAAAATCAGTAACTTTGTTTCCTTTAAATTTCCCATTATACATTGAATCTTATGCTTTATTATTTATTACAACTAGTTTTTCCTCATTTTAACAAGAGGGCTTCAAATTCTGATTTTGTTTTGTAGGTATTTGGAGATCTGGTTTACTTTAAAACAATGAAGCAGACAGAATCCCCTGAGGGCAGGCAACTCATTGAGAACTGGGAGGTCCTAGTGGCACAATTAAACTGGCAACAAATCAATAGAAACAGAAAAGAAGAGAAAAGAAAACAATAATTAAAACATTCTGTCAAAAAATAGAATGGTAATTAAAAGATGCAAACCATTGTTTTGCCCCACTAATTATATTTTAATTTCAGTAGATTGTTGAAGACCATGAAAAGACTTTGTCTTTTACAATATTCTGGTGTTTCTTACTAGGTTGATATTACTATGATTGTGTCACAACTGAATGGCAGGTATTTTCACTGAGAGGATGAAGCAAAGAATAAACTGCTGCCCTGCCTGTTACATAATGTGAACAAACCCTATATATAATCATTCCAGTATTGTCCATCATTAACCATGGCTCATGTTTTTACATGTGTACCTAAGATGACATATGATGATGCGGATGAAAGCTGCTCTATTGAATACCATGTAATGAAAGCTACTCTATTGAATACCATGTAATGGGGGTACTCTGCTAAGCACTGAACATGTATTACCTGATTTAATACACATAAAAAATTTAATACACAGGTAATTTTACTATTCCCCTGTTTTATAGCTGAGTAAACTAAAACTTAGAGTAAAAGTAAAACTAAAAAAAAAAATCCTATCCACAATCACACAACTAATAATTAGAGAAACTAGGACTTGAATCCACTCAGACTCTGGAGCCTTTTCTGAACCAATATCATTCAACAAGAGCTTCCTAACCTTGTGACAAGGTCAGCAGAAGCAGCTACGGCTTTGCTCTGTCCTTCACTACTCATTGCTAGGTTCATGTAAGTAATTTTGTTTTCACTTCATGGGTATTCTGATTCCCAAACTGTGAAAACTATGATGCTGGGGGAACATGTTTTATAACTCTTCCAAGGAATTTTTTTTAAGTTTGTTCGTTTGTTTAGAGAGAGAGAGAGAGAGAGAGCATGAGCAGGGGATGGACAGAGAGGAAAGGGAGATTCCCAAACAGGTTCCTTGCTGTCAGTGCAGAGCCCGATGTGGGGCTCAAACCAGGAAATCATGACCTGAGCTGGTCAAGAGTTGGATGCTTAACCAACTGAGCCATCCAGATGTCCCATCTTCCAAGGAGTTTTACTGCAACAGGAGGAAGAAATTAGCTCTAATTGAAAGGAAAAGTACAGATAAGAGAAAATTTAAAATTGCAAGAGAGAATAGGATGGATGTTTACTGATGGAATTATTGAAGAGAGAAAAATGAGAAATTTCTAAAGTGATAGCCTTAGGGTAAGAGGAAATGGGAACTAGAGCAAAAGAGGACGCATTGGATGAGAGGGGTAGGTGGTAAATCTGAGGACAGTGACAGGCAAGAGTCTGAGTATAGATGGTGAGTTTATGGATAGATATAGTAAAGGGAATCTGTAGGAACTCTTTTATGACTGCAAAAATTGAAAAATTGAAACAATTGGAAAAATCTCCATAAGTGATTAATGCTTAAAAAAACAATTTGGAAATGCATTCTGAATGTATTTTTAGGTGAAATGACATGATGTCTCATACTGCTTTAAAATACTGTTGGAGGGGCGTCTGGGTGGCTTGTCGGTTAAACATCCAACTTTCGCTCAGGTCATGATCTCGCGGTTCGGAGTTCGAGGCCCGCGTCGGGGTCTGTGCTGACTGCCAGCTGGGAGCCTGGAACCTATTTTGGATTCTGGGTCTCCCTCTCTCTCTGACCCTCCCTTGCTCACGCTGTCACTCTCTCTCTCTCCTAGAAATAAATAAAAAATATTTATAAATAAATAAATAAAATACTGTTGGAAAAAAATTTTAAAGTGCATCTCAGAGTTAATGAAATATGGTAGTAATAATAATACCAACTGACGATATTTATTGAGTGCTGAGCATGAGCCACTGTATTAAACGCTTTACAACTGAGCATAATTATTGGTTCTCTTCATTCGGTTCCCATTTGTGCCTATTTTCTCAGGAGATTAAGAGGGTTTCATCTTGGTCTCTCCTATTGTACCATGTAAACACTTCACTCCTAGACCCACAAGGCTGAAACCCCGTGGCTGTGCCCTGGAAATCACCAGTGAGTGTGGAGTGAGATTCACAAGATGGCTTCCCTGCCTATGGTGGTGCAGCCATCATACACTGGCAACAAGGCTTGTACTGAAGACATCCAAGTCTTTCTAATTTGTTCATTTCTTTAACTTTTCAATCCTTCTGCTTCCTTATTTTACTTTTCTTCTCTGAGGTTAAAGAGACACTGTATGGGGGCAGGGAACACAGAGGCCCATTCTGGGGCTACGGTATTGATAAATCTGCATCTATATACAGGCAGCATGATGATGAATTAAGGTTTGGGGGATTTTTTTTCTGGTATTTTCTTTTATATCCTCACCCCTGAGTCTTCTCATTTAGTCACCTCATTTGGCTCACTTCCACTGCTTAAAGAAGAGATGTGGGCACAAAAAGCAGAGGAAAAAGTATTCTACTTCCTGGATATTGAGTTGTAGAAGTATACATCTTTAGGGGAAAAAAGGGTAGAGCCTGTCACAGAAACAATTTGAGGTGAAGCCTTGAGAGGAAGAACAATTTTTCCAGTAGGCATGAAACTATAAATGACTTGTGAAGGGGAAGTCATGTAGCTGGCAAACTAGGGGAAGAGAGGGCTAACCAAAGGGAGTTGAAGAAACAGAAATATCAGGATAGCTGTATAGTAGCTGCCATAACAAATTACCACAAGTTAGGGGGCTAAAACAACAGAAGTGTATGGTCTCACAGTTCTGGAGGCTGAAAGTCAGAAATCACGGTGTCAACAGGATTGGTTCCTTCTAAGGACTCCGAAGGAAGACCTCTTTCAGGCATTTTTCATTAGCTTTTCAATGGCTGTCTTCTCTCTCTGTTTATGTGGTCTTCCCTCTATATTATCCTGTGTTCAAATTTCCCCTTTTTATAAGGCTATCTTTACAGAGCGATATGACTAAAGGTCACATTCAGAGGTACTGAGGTTTCAGACTTCAATATATGATTTGGGGGGCAGGGGAGGTGATATGTGACACAATTCCACCCATAACAAGCTGGAATGTGAGACTTTTCTTAAAAGGACCCTATGGATGTTCACTCACCACATTAGTACACAGGTTCCCCAAGAAGCCTCCTATCACTAGAGGCTTGGACCTACATGGGAGCTGAGGCAGCCTGCATCGACCACTAGATTCCTCTAACCCACTCCCCAAGCCACAGGATCTGTCATTCTTATCATCATCTGGTGACAATTTCTCTTTGTCCAGCGCAACAATTATGCACCAGCAGGAATCACATCCATCTGTGCTCTAACACTTGGGGCTGATTCATCCAACTTATCTGCAGAGAGAATCCTCTTGTATCAATCCACAACAGAAGCAGCCATCAGGTCAAGAGGGTCCATGTTTTGTAGCAGCATGTGACAGTGTACACAGAAACTCTTTCCATCAATACCATAATGGATTTACAGAGCACTAACTAACAAGGCCATCAGCCATGGGGCAGTGCTAAGATGCATTCCTGAAATACATATACACAAAAGAAAGATATCTTCATTACATACATCACCACCTATAAGGATTTTCTTTTCATGGTTCTGTGCCTATATTAATAATCAGGGGTTAAATAAAAGATCTGAGAGTCTGCCTTCTAATTCCTAACTTGATTCCATATTTTCAATGCACTTATTAAATGAAAAATGGTATGAAAACAGTACCAAACACAAAGATGGAATTACTAAAAACACAAGTCTGCTTTCTAATTTTATAGAGAGAAATCTCATTAATCATCACACATTATATAAGATAATAAATGTCCTGTAATAACATGTAATAATATATAATGACAACTAATATTCAGTGTTATGATTTTCTCCATGATTTCTAAGGTCATGGCTGAAAAACTCAAAAGGAAGTTTGAGTGTAATTTTCTTCCCCTCTTGCAGTAATATTATTAGACACACTTTGAACACAAATTTCATGAGTTCTGCAAATTAAACCAAATTTAGTCCCTAGTTCAAACCAAGTTAATACAAGTCTGACAGGGCAGGAAGTGAGTAGGGTGAAGAAAGTATCTGAAATCAGTTGAATTTCAGAATCATTTCATCACTGCAGTGATGATTCCGATGTATCAAATTCTACCTTGGGGGGGGGAGATTCAGTAGTCTTGTTAACTATTCTCAGAGGCATCAGTGCTGTTGTAGACAAAAAGACTCATAAAATGCTGGTCATCTTTAAATGGCATATTCAAATATTGGAAAAAATATAACTATTGCCTTGTACTAAAGTGGCTATGTCACCATATCTCAATATAGCTGAAAGTATGAGAGAAGACCCAAGGAAGTGAAATGTAAATTACTATAGAATTGTAGTGGTTGCCAAATTAAGATATATGTAAAAAATTAGAAGTCTTTGGTTTGGCAGATAAAGCCACAGAGCTGATATGATTAAAGTCCCTAAAACAAATAATAAATGTGATTGTTCTGGAAAATGGAACTTATGACCTCTCTCCCCCTCCCCCACCAAATACTGGCTACATGCAAAAGGAGTGTTATTCCCATTTACTGACATTATGTTGACTATAAGACATACTCTGAAAATATCTCTTGGTTCCCTAAATATAGTCATTCTCTGTTCTCATTTTTCCTTTGTACAATTCAAGATGATGATTGGATATAATCATCCATGCCTATGTGTATTACACAGCTGGGCTGGTTTCATTCTCCTGAGACATAGTTATCTACTTTCTTATTTGGGAGTTTTTCTCCAGTTATCCTTGCACCCTAAAACACTAGGTACTTCCTTTAAGAATGGCGAACTCCCCTTTAATCACAAGGACATTTTCTAAAACTTTCTTCCCTTTCTTTTGTACCACTGCCTTGTATAAAGGTTAACCTACCTCCCCCCCCTTATTCATTCCAACTTTCTTGTTCCCTTTAAACATTTTTTTATTATTTATTTTGAGAGATAAAGCACAAGCAGGGGAGGGACAGAGAGGGGTGGGGGAGAGAGAATCCCAAGCAGCTTCCTCACTGTCAGTGAGCCCTATGTGGGGCTCGAGGTCACTAACTGCAAGATTATAACCTGAGCCAATGTCAGACACTTAACCAACTGAGCCACCCAGTGGTCCCTCCTTCTTCCCTTCTTGACAAACTTCTTGAAAGAATACTTTAGAAAGGTTACACCCATCAATTTCATTTCTACAACCTCATCCAGACCCTAATCCACTGTTATCTGCTTAATTTTTTAATACTCCCTTGAAATGCTATACATTACAGTTGTTAGTGACCTAATTGCCAACTCTAATACCTATATTCAGGTCATCACCTTTCTTCTTGAAAATATATACTAATGGTTTCCAGAATAAGACTTACCTAAATTGTCAGTTATACTTTTGACTGTTTCCTCATGTTCTGTGTACTCTTCCCACTCTTATAAATTCCCATCTACATGAACTTTACTTTCAAATCTTTATGTCCTAGTCCTACCTTTCTTCTAAACTTAGAATTATATTTTTGGGGGGCTGCTGGGTGGCTAAAGTGAAGCATCCAACTCTTGATTTTGGCTCTAGTCATGATCTCACAGTCACAGGGCATGGAGCCTGCTCAGGATTCTCTCTTTCCTTCCCTCTCTGCCTCTCCCTTGTTTTCATGGTCACACTCTCTCTCAAAAAATATACACATATATATAAATCTAGAATTATATTTTAAAAATTTTTCCACAGTATTGATTATACTGCATTGCAATTGTCTATTTACAATCTGTGATGTTCAATATACTCTCATTCCCTGAAAACAGAAACCATATCTTCCTTTCCCCCTTCTGGTTTTTCTTCCTTCATTATCCAACAGTTCTTCAGAGTCAGTCAGCCTGTACAGGTCAGTTTTATGAGAAGAGGACATGTAACCAAACACTGGAAGTAAGTGAAAGAATGAGATTTATGGATATCCAGGGAAGAGCATTCCAGGAAGAGGGAATGGCCAATGTGTAAGACCTAAGTTATGAGTATGCCTGGTATATTTATGGAACACCATAGAAACCAGTGTGCCTAGAGTAGAGTATTTGGGTAGGAAATAAAGTCAGAGAGCTAATAGGTGGCAAAAATGTTACAGGGCTGCATAAGGGCTTTGGGTCTTTCTCTGAGTGAAAGTGGAAGCCACTGGGAGGCTTGAGGCATAGAAGGACCATAATCTGACTTGTGTGTATATGTATCTGTGTGTTTTTAAGTCACTCTGGGGCTATATCAAGTATGCTACATCAAGACTGTAGGGAAACAAGAATGGCAGCAAAGAGATTCGTTTGCAGGTTTTTGCAATAGTCTAGGCAAGAAATGATGTTGTGACAGAGATGGTAGTAATGATGGTGACACTAAATGGACAGATTCAGATTATGTTTTTTTTTTAATGTTTTATTTATTTCTAGGAGAGAGAGAGACAGCATGAGCAGGGGAGGGTCAGAGAGAGAGGGAGTCACAGACTGAAACAGGCTCCAGGCTCTGAGCTGGCAGACAGCACAGAGCCCGACGCGGGGCTCGAACCCACGAACCGCGAGATCATGACCTAAGCGAAAGTCGGACGCTTAACCGACTAAGCCACCCAGGCGCCCCCAGATTATGTTTTGAGAATAGAGTTAATTAGATTTTTTTCTGACAGATAAAAAGAAAAGCGTCAAGGATGATACAAAAGTGTTTGCCCAAAGAACTCTAAAGATGAAGTTTCCATTACCTGACATGGTTTCAAGGAAGGGAATAGAACAATCACAGATTGTTGTAAGATGGGTCACTATGGAAGCTAGATAACGGCTTCTTTGAGGGAGAAAGACTGGGGTTAGGTTGTGACACATTATCAAGTTATTGTAGTAGGCTAGGAAAGAGATAATTAGAGTTTATTTATTTATTTTAGGAAGAGAAAGAAGGAGGGTCAGAGAGAGACAGAGAGAGAGGGAGGGAAAGGGAGAGAATCCCAAGCACACCCCCACCATCAGTGCAGAGCCGGACATGAGACCTGATCGCACCAAACACGGGATCACAGCCTGAGCAGAGATCAAGAGCCAGACACTTAACTGACTGAGCCCCCCAAGCATCCCCAGGAAAGAGATAATTAGAGTCTGTTCCAGAGCAAGGATAGCTGAGATCAGACGATAGAACATATTCAAGTAATACTGGAGAGAAAATTATTTCCTAATTTATAGATAACTATAGCAAAAAGGAATCATGTTGAGGGATATACACTTGAAATTTTAATTTTGAAAAAATAAAAACAAAAATCTAGCTCAATAGAATTTGCAAATTCTGTCTGCAGGAATGTTCAGTGATACATATCCTTCTTTGTATGCTGGCTTAGAACCATTTTGCATGGCTAGTTATTTTTCCTTTTTAAGGAACCTTTAACATATATTTGGTGAAAAATTATCCCCCAAGGAAGATGACAAAAGAAAAATTTTAATTAAAATGACAGCAATCATTACCAAATATTCACTGAGAATCCATATATTTCAAAATACTGATTTATGAATTCCAGGGAATATAATAAAATACATTTTACCTCTACTTTTTAAAGTAAACTTTTCATTCAAGTATAATATCCATAAAGATAAGTATACAAATCTTAAATATACATCTGAATGAAGTTTTACAATGTGAACATATCCATGTAACCAACACCGAGCTGTTGATTACATGACCAGCTCCCAAAACTCCCTCTCATTCCCTCTGGTCATTATAGGCCATGGAGGGTAGTCAGTCTCTTGACTTCAATTCCCACAAAAGAGCTTTGCCAGTTTTCTAGCTTTATGTAAATGAAGTACATGCATACTTTACATATGTATATACATACTTACATATTTTATATATACAAAGTACTCTTTGTATCTGGCTTCTTTCACTTGACATTATGTTTGTGAGATTCAGTCATATTATTCTATGTATTCCATTCATTCTCATTCCTTTATATATTTCAATTGGTTGAAATTCACATAATTCATTTGTGCATTATAATCTTGATGGACATTTGTGTTATTTCTGGTTTTTAGCTATTATGAGTAGCACTGCTAGGAATATTCTTATAGCCTCCTTATTTCTATATTTAGATATCTGTAGATATTTATATAAAGAGATATAGATATATAGATGTAAATATCTATAGATCTAGGTGTAGCTATAGATGTAGAGATATAGATATAAGTCTTCTGGGTATATACTGAGAGTAGAATTCCTAGGTTATAAGTTCTGTGTCTATTCACCTTTGATAGATACTGCCAAACAATTTTCCAGAATGGTACATTGCCTTTATTTTTTCTGTTTAAATGTTTAGAAAATACTCTGTTCTAGAACCGGTTTGACCTTTTCAGGGAATAATTTGACCATACACCAAAAATGTTGTTATTGCAAGCTGTGTGTCTGAGTAGGTTACAAAAGATTCTGACTGTATAGGAAACTATTTTAGAAATTTAGTTCGTACAAAACATAGTAAGGGAGACAAAAAAAAAAAAAGGTAAGGAAAAGATAAATAATATGCGGTAATAATTATAATGGTCAAGTTTGTTTTGAGCAGCTACTGACTCCCCACATGAAGGAGACAAGAAGTTCCTACAGAAGAGAGAAGCAGCTTCTTTTCCCCCAAATGCCCCACCATGGGTGTCCTTGTGTCTCATTGGGCCAAATGCCTACCTCTGAATTGAGCCAAATGTCTAGCCATTCTAAAGCTGGAGTGAGGTCAAGTTACCAACTGGAGTAGCTATGTTATGTTTAACATGCTGTTTAGTACCATATCTCCAGCTCTCAACACAATACCTGGCAAAGAATAGGTGCTGAGTATATATTTGAATACATTAACAAATTATTAACAGAAGTAACTGCTGGGAAAGATGAGCCTGAAGATTTATGCTACTGACCTAATCTCACCATAAAACTGTACTCTGTCTCTTTGTTCTTCAGTTAAATGTGTGACCTGGAATCAGCTAGGTCATCCTGCCCTTCAGGCTTCAAACGAGTTGGCTCAAACCTCCATCACCTATGTCCTGGGAAAGCCAATGTTTACACAAATCCCTCCTGAGAATCTTGGAAGAATTTCCATTTTGGTTCATCACTGATGGTTTCATAGTCTCAGATCCTTTGCATTAGCTGATCTTGTGAATTATCTTGCCATATTCTCTATGTTCTCCTTTTCCCACACTGTGTGGTCTTGTACTGAATACCAACTCAATTCCTTTCTATCTTCAAGATACCACCAATGCAGGGGCGCCTGGGTGGCTTAGTCGGTTAAGCTCCGACTTTCGCTTAGGTCATGATCTCGCGGTTCGTGGGTTCGAGCCCCGCGTCGGGCTCTGTGCTGACTGCCAGCTCAGAGCCTGGAGCCTGTTTCAGTCTGTGACTCACTCTCTCTCTGACCCTCCCCTGCTCACGCTGTCTCTCTCTCTCTCTCTCCTAGGGAAAAAAAAAAGATGCCACCAATGCAGTACAGTACGTGCAGCAAATTTTTAAGAAGGCTTAGAATAGTAGAGGAAGCTTACATCCTTGAACCACAGACAACTTAAAACTGACTAGTGGACCTCTTTGTTTTAAAATGTCTCAGACATACTGACACCAGGAATCTCACTAGTTATTCTTTTTCAGTAGATACTTTTCTCCATAAATTCCAAGCTTCTAATTGCTCAGTCTTCCTTTCCTCGACCCATCTTCTCCTCTTCACTTCTTTCAAATATCTGTTAACTTCATATGTAAAAAGTTTTAATTTTCTGAATTGGTCTATTCCACAGCTCTCCATCTCCCACCTTCCATTCTTTCTACCCTGGCATAAATCTGCCACACGATAGCCAGAGAAATCTCCTGAAAATGTAAATCTCCTGCTCCAACCCCTTCACCAGCATCCCCTGTGCTTGAATTAAAACACATTCCCCTTGCCAGCACTACCAAGCTTTACATGCTCTGACCCCTGTTTCCTCCCACAGTTCATTGCTTTCTACTCTCCTTCTTACTCACAATGTTCCACTGCCCTGGTTTGCTTGTTATTCCTTAAGCACGTTAAGTTCGTTCTGCTCTAGGGCTGTTATCCTTGATGCTTTCTTCAGCTTAGATCTTTACAGTTCTGTCTCTCATCCACCATCAAGGAATGAATTGACTCAAACCACTGCCCAAATGTTACTTCCTCAAGAGGTCTTTACTGAATTACCTATATAAGGTAATAACCTCCCTCTCCCATTTTATCTATAGCTCTTACCATTATTTGAGACCATTCTTAAAAATTAATTTACTGTATGTTGCCTCAACTAGAACCAATGTATCATGAGAGCAGAGATTTTCCTGCCTTGTTTATTTGTATATCTCAGGGCCTAAAAATGTGCATGCAAGCATTCACTATATATTTGTTGAGTAAAGAAATGAATGAGTGAAAGAATACCTTTATGTCACTCTCTCCCTACTGAACATATAGTTGGACTTCAACTTCTATATCTGAAGAGATCAATTAATATGACTGGCAGACAACAACAAAAAATACAAAGAACAATGGTGGAGATATGCTTCATGACTTCAGACTACATTACAAAGCTATAATAATCAAAATGGTATGGTATTGGCACAAAAACAGACCCATAGATCAATGGAACACAACAGAGAGCTCAGAAATAAACCCATACTTATATGGTCAATTAATTTAATAGCAAAGGGGGCAAAAATATACAATGATGAAAGGACAATCTCTTCAATAAATGGTGGTGGAAAAACTGGACAGTCACATGCAAAAGAATGTAACTGGACCATTGTCTCACATCATTCACAAAAATAAACTCAATATGGATTAAAGACTGGAACAGAAGACCTGTAACCATAAAGCTTTAAGAGGAAAAGATGACACTAAGCCCCTTGACATCAATCTTTGCAATGATTGTTTGGATTTTGACACAAAGAACAAAAACAACAAAAGAAAAAATAAACAAGTGGGACTACATCAAACTAAAAGGCTCCTATACAGCACAGGGAACCATCAACAAAATGAAAAGGCAACATACTGAATGGAAGAAATATTTGCAAGTCACCTATCTGATAAAGAGTTTGTATCCATAATACATAAGAAACTCACACAATAATACAATTCAATAGCAAAAAAAAATCTGATTAA
The DNA here is from genome assembly GCA_017311185.1 of Proteles cristata cristata. Taxonomy (NCBI): domain Eukaryota; kingdom Metazoa; phylum Chordata; class Mammalia; order Carnivora; family Hyaenidae; genus Proteles; species Proteles cristata. The sequence continues at coordinate 4,232,938 of JAESUZ010001232.1, forward strand.
AAAATGGGCAGAGGATCTTTACTAGATATTTTCCAAAGAAGACATACAGGTGGTCAACAGCAGGTATGTGAAGAAGTGCTCACCATCACTGATCATCAGGGAAATACTAATCAAAACCACAATGAGATATCACTTCATACATCTTTAGAATAGCTATTAGCAAAAAGATAAGAAATAACAAGTGTTGGTGAGGATGTGGATAAAAGGAACTCCATGAGGATTGTTGGTGGGAATGCAAACTGGCACAGCCACTATGTAAAACAGTATGCAGTTTCCTAAAAAATTAAAAAGATAACTACCATATGATCTAGTCATTCCATTCTGGGTATTTATTAAAAGGAAATGAAAACACTAACTTATATGGAAGCAACCTAAGTGCCCATTGATAGATGGATTTTTAAAATGTGGTATTATATATATATATATTTAAAATGGAATATTATCTAACCATTAAAAAAGAAGATCTTACCCTTTGTGACAATATGCATGAAACTTAAGGGCATTAAGGTAAGGCAGAAAAGACAAATACCATGTAATGTCATTTATATACAGAATCTAGAAACAAAACCAAACCAAACCAAGTTCATAGACATAAAAAAGAGATTAGTGTTTGCCAAAGGTAGGGGGTGGGAGGTGGGTGAAAAGGTTTCAGTTATAAAATAAGTAAGTTGTGGGTATATAATATACAACATGGTGACTACAGTTAATAATGTTGTATTGTATATTTGAAAGTTGCTAAGAGAGTAAATCTTAAAAGTTCTTACCACAAGAAAAATAATTTGTAACTATGCAGAGTGATCGGTATTAAACTAGACTTTCTGTGGTAATCATTTTGCAATGGATGTGAATGTTGAATGATTATATCATACACCTTAAGCTTGTATAATTCTCAATTATATCTCAATTTAAAAGAAGGGGACCATAGAGAATGTTACTAGCAGAACTGTAATACAAAAATGCTGAAGAGGGGCACCTGGGTGGCTTAGTCGGTTAATCGTCCGACTTTTGCTTGGGTCAAGAAAGAAAGGAGGGAATGGAAGGGAAGGGAAGGGAAGGGAAGGGAAGGGAAGGGAAGGGAAGGGAAGGGAAGGGAAGAAAAATGGAATGGCTATATTAACATCCTAAACATAGATTTTAATGCAAAGAGTAGCACCAGGGATGAAGAAGGTAATTTCACAATGAGGGGTAAATTTATCAAGAGGACATAACAATACCTAAATATATATACACTTAAGGGGTGCCTGGGTGGCTTAGTCAGTTGAGCATCTGACTTTTGCTTGGGTCATGATCTCGCGGTTCGAGGGTTCGAGCCCCGCGTCGGGCTCTGTGCTGACTGCCAGCTCAGAGCCTGGAGCCTGTTTCAGTCTGTGACTCCCTCTCTCTCTGACCCTCCCCTGCTCACGCTGTCTCTCTCTCTCTCTCCTAGAAATAAAAATAAATAAATAAATAAATATACACTTAAAAAGATGGCTTCAAAGTACTAAAAGAATATAATACATATGAAACAAAACTGTTATAACTTAAGGGAGAAATAAAAAAATTCAAAATTATAGTTGGAGACTTAAACAGCTCTTTTTCAATAGTTGAGAGAACAAGTATACAGGAAACAATAAAAATGTAAAAGATGTGAATAATTACCAAAATTTTTACCTAATTGACACTTACAAAACACTCCACCCAACAACAGCAGATAATTAGATATTCTTTTCAAGTGCATACAGAATATTCACCACGAAAGGATATATTCTGGATCAGAAAATAATTCTCATAATTTTAAATCAATTAAAATCATAAAAAGTATATTCTTTGACCATAATTATATTTAAAAGCAATAATAGATAGCTCTATGGAAAATCTACAAAGACTTGGAAATCAATAAACATACTTCAAACAAACCATGGGTCAAAGAAGAATTCACAGATGACATTGGAAAATATCCTGAGGTTAATAAACACAAAAAATACAATATACCCAAGGTTGTGGGATGCAACTAACACAGTGCTTAAAGTTTAATTTAGAGCATTAGCTACTTGTATTAGAAAAGAGTAAAGATTTCAAATAAATAATCTAAGTGTCTACATTAAGAAACTAGAAAAAGAAGAGTAAATTAAGCGCCAAGTTAACAAAAGAAAAGAAATAAGGATCAGACCAGATATCAATGATATATGTAAAACAACAGCAAGACAATACAGAAAATCAACAAAAACAAAACAAAAACTAGTTCTTTGAAATTATTAATAAAATTGGAGAAATTCTCCCCCAGGTGTTAGTAAACTACCACCAATGGATGAAGTCCAGTCTGTAACCTGATTTTGTAGATCTGCAAACTACGAATACTTTTTACATTAAAAAATTTTTTTTAATATTTATTTTTGAGAGGGAGAGAGCAATTGTACAAGTTGGGGAGGGACAGAGAGAGAGCGAGACAGAGGATCTGAAGCAGGCTCTTCATTGATAGCACAGAGCCTGATGCAGGGCTTGAATCCACAAACCATGAGAATCATGACCTGAGCCGAAGTCAGACGCTTAACTGACTGAGCCACCCAGATGTCCCAATTTTACATTTTTAAAATATACTCAAGAGGGGCACCTGGGTAGTTTAGTCAGTTGAGCATCCGACTTCCACTCAGGTCATGATCTTGCGGTTCGTGGGTTTGAGCCTGGTGTCAGGGTCTGTGCTTATAGCTAGCTATCTTCGGATTCTGTCTCTCCCCTGCCCACACTGCCTCTCTCCCTCTCCCTATCCCCCACCCCCCCTCAAAAAATAAATAAAACATAAAAAAATTTTAAAAGGATATTCAATAATAGGAGGAAGGGGTGAAAGGTGACAATAAAAAGGAGTCTAAAATAGTTATTATCTGACATGTTAGAAAAGAAGTTTGCCAGTTTCTGACCTAGCCAGACAGACACATCACTACAGTTCTTACTGACATTAAATAGTTAACTGGAAATACTATGAACGTCTTCTGCCAATAAATTCAACAATTTAGAATGAGTATTATTTCTTCGTTAAATGCTTAGAAGAATAAACTATTGAAGCTGGATACAAAGTTCTCTTCATGGGAAGATTTTTTTAAACTACAAATTCAATGTTTTTTATACATATTTAGATTTTAAATTTATTTGAAAACTTTCCATAAGACACAAACTATTAAAGCTCACTCAAACAAAGGACACAAATCACTTGAATATCTATTAAGGATATTGAATTTGTAGTTTAAAAAAAAATCTCCTCATGAGGAGAACTTTATGTCCAGCTTCAATAGTTAATTTGACTACTTAAGGAAGAAATAATACTAATTCTATATAAACTCATAGAAAATAGAAGAGAATGGAATTCCTTTTAACTCATTTATTAGGCTAGTGCTGGCCTGATCCAATACTAAAGATAATATAAGAAAAAAAATACAGAATATTAAAATAACTATACGAAATTTTAGTGTTAGTTAGTCCTTTCAAGAATTCAAGGTTTGTTTAATGTTTGAGACTCAGAGTGTGAATTTAGTGAATTAACAGACTACATTGACAGATCACTAGAGGAGGGCATGGCAAATTGCTCAATGGGTGTGAATTTACGGTTATACAAGATGAGTAAGTTCCAGAGATCTGTTGTAGAACATGGAACATGTGGACTAATAATAGTAACATATTATTGTTAATAATAAGGTATTGTACACTTAAAATTTTTTAAGAAGGTAGATTTCATGTTAACTGTTCTTACCACAAAATAAAAAGAGACAAGAAAACTTTCGGAGGTGATGAATATGTTTATAACCTTGTTATGATGGTAACACAAGGATATACATATGTCCAAAGTCATCAAACTGTAGATATTAATTATGCACAGTTTTCTGTATATCAACTATATATTAATAAAGCTGGGAAGTAAAAGGATATATTACATAGTCCTCTCAAGAAACACGCACACAAAACTTGGGAACCTTAACACACATTTTTGATTAAAAACTTTTAGTAATTTAGAAATAAAAGAAAACTCCCTTAACCTAATAAGGGATATATACAAAAAACATGCAGCTAATAGTGTGAGGATAGACATATATTGCTTCTATTGGATAGAGAGCCCATAAAGATATCCACACATACATCATCCATTGATTTTAATTATCTGTGATAAATCAAGCAGGAAAGAGTCGTCTTTCCAATAAATGATGCTGGGAAAAAATAGACATTCACATGCAAAACTATGAACACATTCCATATTTTATGTCATCTATAAAAATTAATTATAAATGTATCATAAACCAATAAGTAAGCACTAATACTATAAAATTTCTGGGAGAAAATACAAAAGAAAATCATTGCTATCTTGAATTGATAAAAAATTTCTTAAATACAACACCAAAAGAATGAGCCATAAAAGAATTTAAAAGCCTAAATTCTAAATTTAGACTTCTAAATTTAAGAAGTCAGACACAAAGATTTTCTACTGTATGATTTCATTTATATAACAGCCTATAAAAGGCAAAATTTCTGACAAAAGCAGATCAGTATCTTGCAGGAGCTAGGGCTGGGGGAAGAATAGTGAGTGCAAAAGGGAATGTCTTCAAGGTGATAATGTTCTATAACCTGATTGCAATGGTGATTACACAATTGTATACATTGGCCAAAATGGGAGGTACAGGCTTCCAGGTATGGAATGAATACATCATGAGGATGAAGCACAGCGTTAGGAAGCTAGTCAATGGTGTTATAATAGGTGGTGTGGTGACAGATGGTAGCTATACTGGTGAGCACAGCATAATGTACAGAGTTGTTGAATCACTATATTGTACATATGAAACTAATGCAACAGTGTGTGTCAAGTATATATTAATGAAAGAAATGTAAAAAAAGAGTACTGAAATGTATACTTAAAAAAGATTAATTTTCTTGTATCTAAAATACAGACAATTCTTTTTAAAAAGACAATTCTAAGTAAGATACTTTAATAAAATAAGAATATAGAAAAGTATATTAGTATTTCTTGGATACCTCTAAAATTTTCTAAAACTTGAAAACTGTAATCCGGCCAAAAGTTCTACCTTTTGAGTTCCAAGTAAAGCCATTTGTTTTGGCCACTTTGTTAAAATGAAATATGGAATTAAAAACATAGTATGCGGGAGGGCAGGGGGAGCCTAGGTGGCTTAGTCAGTTAAGCGTCTGACTTTCACTTGGGTCATGATCTCATGGCTCATGGGATTGAGCCCCGCATCGGGCTCTGTGCTGACAGCCAGCTCAGAGCCTGGAGCCTGTTTCCAATTCTGCTCTCTCTGACCCTCCCCTGCTCACGCTGTCTCTCTCTCTCTCCTAGAAATAAATAAAACATTAAAAATTAAAAAAAAACATATTATGGGGGAACAGAAAACAGTTAGTAAGCCATTCACATGATGAACATCCACTTCATAGGAAAGAAAATAAGCTCAGACCATAAAAAAGAAGAAAATCCAACCATTTGCAACAAATGGATGGACCTTGAGGACATTACACTAAGTGGGGTAAGTAAGACAAAGACAGACAAATACCATATGATCTCACTTACATGTGAACTCTAAAGAAACCAAACCACCTCATAGGAACAGATATCAGAATAGTGGTTGCCAGAGGTCAGGAGTGAGATTGGTGTGAAGGTGTTCAAAAGCACAAACTTCCAGTTATAAAATAAGTAGGTCCTGGGGATGTAATGTATAACATGGTGACTCTAGTTAACAATACTGTATTATATATTTGAAAGTTGCTGAGGGAGTAGATCTGAAAAAGTTCTCATCATGGAAAAACAATTTTGTAACCATGTGAGGTGATGGATATTACCTAAACTTACTGTGGTGATCATTTTGCAATATATAAATATATCAAATAATTATGTTGTACATCTAGAACTTATACAATGCTATATATGTCAATTATACCTCAGTAAAACTGAAGGGGGGGAAGAAAAAAGTCTCAGAGAAATTAAGCAACTTTTGTGGCAAACTCAAACTGAAGGTAGCAGAGGTTATAGTATGACTCAGCCTAAGGTTTCTAGAATTGAGCTGGTGTTCTTTCTCTTCATCACGCTGCCTTAACATGACCAAGACATCCTAAAAGAAGATGAGGCAATAACAACTTTCAAAACTGGATTTTCTTTGAGGGCTTACGTGGGAGAAAATAAATACTTTAAGCACATAAGCAGTGTAGAACACTAAAATCATACAGAATTGGAATAAGATCTTTTGTCAGTAATTTACCCACAAACAACCTTTAGAGAGGTAAATATCTCTAGAAGGCAGTTCCTTTCCTGAAATAACAATGTATTTCTTGCAAGATTATTATAATGCTTAGAGATATACTATGTATAGCTTAGTGTACCATCTTAATAAGTAGTTAAGTCTACTCTATATTTTTGCACACAGTGAAATGGAAGGGTTCTCTGTTAAAATAAACTTAGGAAATGTGGGTTAAATAGATTTGTTCACATCAAGATTTCTTAGAGCCTTTGATATACATTTTTAATCTCTAAGAAGGGAAAGAATGCATAAATTATTTCTTGTATTTTTTATAATGAAATCATTTTTCCATACTACATGAATTTCAAGACTCTGCCTTTTAAAAAGGCACATGTCTTTCCTAAGTTGTGTCCAATGTTTTCTGGTCTGTTCCTCTTGAGCATTTAAACAATGAAAGGTTATAGTTAAGGGCATGGGCTTTATGGTCAAATTTCTGCCACATCACTTCCTAGCCGTGTAACCTGGGCCCAGTGTAACGCTCAGTTTCCTCATCTGTAAAATGAGGATAATGGCCTAATGTAAAGGGTTACTGTAGAGATTAAATGAGTTCATAAATGTTAAGCATTTGGCACAGTGCCTAGCATATCATAAGTACTCAATAATTGTTAGTTATCACCCACCTTTGGTGTTTTGAGTTAGGAACAAGGCCGCAGTTCAAAGTAGCCACAAAGAGAAATTGAACTGATTAGTGCTCCTCAAATAAGCAATGACTCTTCCCCTGAATACGTAGGTACCTGCCTGCTGAGTGTGCCCCACTTGTTGCATGCTCAGGGTATGCCTGGACAGGAGACCCAGAATGTTCACAATTACCTTAGGCATGAAGAAAAAATTTTATGCCCATGGGGCAACCTGGTTACCTTCTAGCCAGGATGTGACCTCCGTGATCTCCCTGATGACATGATATTATTGGATAGAGTTTGCTTTCTAGCTAACTGGAAGGAGCTCAGAGGAGGGCAACCAAATTAATAAAAGGTTTGTAAATGAAACCCTGTGAGCACAGATGAGAAACCTGGGCATGTTCAGTCTCGAGAACAAGCAAAGTAGCAGCAGAGGTGCACCATGTCATGGAGAAGACAGATTCATTATTCTTGGCTATGGATGAGGTTACTGCAGATGACATGGGGTTTAGATTTGCCCTGAAACATTTTGGAGAAAATGAACACACTTCACAATGAAGTAGAAGACAATATAGTGGATGCCTAGGATAACTATTAAATTAGTTTCAAGAGGAATGTGTTTAGGACTACAGTAATTGGCCAATTGGTCTCCTGGAGTAAATCAGAGACAAAGAAACCAATCATACAAGAATGGAAAAGATTGTCTAGATGTAGTAGGCAGGTTTCTTTGGTTGTAAACAACACTTCAACTGCCAATTTTTTGCAGCAGAGGATTTCAATAGGACATGAGGTTGTCAAAGTACTGAGTTTGAAAGAAGATAGTAGTTGAGGCAGCTCTTCGAGGTCCAGACAGCAGGAATCAAAGAACAATCTCTTCATATGTCAGTTAATTCAAGATTCAAAGTGTCAAAAGAAAATCTCGTTGGCTTAGTCCAGTCATATGTCTGCCCTTTGCTTGCACTAGAACAGAGACTTTGATTGGCAATTAAACCAAAAGACAGGTAAGAAAATTAATGTTACCAAAAGAAGGTAAAATAAATTCTAGGTAGAAAAACAAAACAGAAAAAAGCCTACTCATTCTGTGAATTCATATTAAGTGTTATAACCATCATTTATTTAGTACTTAATATAAAATGTGAGAACAATGGGTCTTAGAGGGGTTTAGAAGGAACTCATGCAAGGTCATAGAGCTAATAATCGATGCAGAAGAAACTCAAATTAAAAATTAATACAACAGGGGCGCCTGGGTGGCTTAGTCGGTTAAGCGTCCGACTTTCGCTTAGGTCATGATCTCACGGTTCGTGGGTTTGAGCCCCGCATCGGGCTCTGTGCTGACTGCCAGCTCAGAGCCTGGAGTTTGTTTCGGAGTCTGTCTCTCCCTCTCTCTCTCTCTGACCCTCCCCTGCTCACGCTTTCTCTCTCTCTCTCCTAAAAATAAATAAAAATAAAAATAAATTAATACAACATACTGCTTTCTTGTGCATCCTTTTCATAATCTCTGCTATCACTGCCACTCCTTTAGCCCCAGTCACTAACAAAAAAAGTCGTTATTATCCTCTTTCATTCCAAGGCACTATATCCAACATAAGATTGAAAGTTTTTGTTCTTATTATATACCTATCATTACCATACAGGCCCCAAATTTGGAGGACCTGGGAAGGGAAATCTGAGGCTCAATTCCCTTAAATTGGCAAGGTTTGGATTTGAGGATTTTGGAATAAAGGATTATTGGAAACAACTCTTCCAGCATCAGAAATCTCCTTATCCTCCTAAGGATCACGAAAAGTACCTTGAAGAGCCACATCAAGCTATCACACAGACCAATTATTTCAAAAGGAGTGGTATAAACAATGTTTCTCTCTATAATTGTCCTATAGAACCAGACTGTAACTCTCTTGTGGGTAGGAACCATGCTTCTTTGTAGCCACTACAAACAATGGGCATTTAATTATGGGGATAAAAGTAAATATAATGAAGATAGGATTATGATGACTTTGGCTTTACTAGTTTTAGATCTAGATTAAACCTCCTACTTTTGTGGTCTATAATCTTAAAGATTCAGATTCTATGCAGACAAATCAGAAAAGTTAAAAGTTGTGAAAAGTTAAAAAATCATTATGTATACAGAGTCAAGAAATATTACAATGTTATTGAACTTTAGCATTGGGAAGACCAAAGCAAGGGAAAGCTATCCAGTCCAGTATAATGGTTAGATCACAGACTTTGGAATTAACCAGATCTGGGCTCAAATCCCAGCTCATCTACACGTTTTGCAAATGACCTTCTAAACTTCAGTTCCTTAATTAGCAAATACAAGGGGTATCAAATTTGTAGAGAAGATTAAATGAGATTATCTGTGTAGAGCTTTTGGCTTGGTCCTTCCCAACAGTAAGGCTGAGCAAATAGAAGTCATTATTTTAATATATCCATACATATCTTTTTACTCCTACTACAATTGTGTGCCTGGGGGCTGGGTGGGATTGAGTGGGCTGGGCTTGATTTGAAAATTACTGAATAGTCTTAGAGGTTCTAGGCTAAAATTTTTTTTTTTTTTAATGTTTTATTTATTTCTAGGAGAGAGAGATAGAGAGAGCATGAGCAGGGGAGGGTCAGAGAGAGAGGGAGTCAGACTCTGAAACAGGCTCAGGCTCTGAGCTGGCAGTCAGCACAGAGCCCGACGCGGGGCTCGAACCCATGAACCGGGAGATCATGACCTAAGCGAAAGTCGGACGCTTAACTGACTAAGCCACCCAGGCGCCCCTAAAATTCTTATACATAATTTCATAATTTCTGAAGACTTCATAGCTAATTTAGTTTATATTTTATATGTACTTATTGTTGTCACTGAAAATTTTGTCTAATAATACTTCACTTTTTATATTTGAGCAATTTTGTTACAATAGAATTCAATATGCTTTTATTCATTATCTTTTCTGGGCCAAGCACTGTAATAGGAACTAGAAATAAGCCTTTAAGTTGCTGGGAACCCAGAAGTAACAATAAGCTGCAAAGAGTATGAGAAAAATTATCAAACATTAGAAGAAAAGTTATCCCATAACTCAATATATAGGATAAATTCCAGAAGAAAATACAGCAAATGGACAAAAAGCTAATATAAAAACCTGCAGAAGCACTTTTACCTGAATCATGGGAAGATTTAGAATTTTTAATTTTAGACTTAAAAAGTTTATAAAGTATGTAGCAAAATTAATGAAATGACAACTGGGTCAACATTGAATTTCAAAGGAAAAAAAATTCCACAAGGCTCATGTAGATAAATAAACAAAGCCAGATTCTTTGGAAAGGAAAACTTTCCAGTTATCATTGTCTTTATCCCTACAATAAATCCCTAAATGTTGTACTCATTTCTACTAAATCATAAAATCAATAGCAAGACTATTCTTGGGGATATAAGGATAAATAAAGACAAGAAATCATTTATCTTTTCTGATATTTTTAATTGAAAATACATACTAGCTGACCTACAGATTAATAAAAAGAACAAAGTCAAAAAATATTTAGTAAACTTAATATAAATGTCAAAAGTAAGCTTTGAAAGAGAGTATAAATAAATTTTTTTTAATTTTTAATATTTTTATTTATTTCTGAGAGAGAGAGAGAGGCAGCGTGAGCAGGAGAGGGTCAGAGAGAGAGGGAGATACAGAATCTGAAGCAGGCTCCAGGCTCGAGCTAGCTGTCAGCACAGAGCCCGACGTGGGGCCTGATCCCACAAACCGTGAGATCATGACCTGAACTGAAGTCGGACACTTAACCGACTGAGCCACCCAGGCGCCCCGAGTATAAATAAATTCTTACATCATTATAAAAATAAAGGCAATAAGTCAGTTGGGTAGGGAGAAAGAAGAAATCAAACAATGCTAAATTTTTATTTTATGCAGGGACAGTAATAGTTTTACATAAACAGTTTTAAAAGATATAAAATATTAACACATGATGAGCTCGCATTCAAACCAAAGGAAAAATGGATTACTCAACTTCTGGTTGAGACTACCAGCTAACTAGGCGCACCTGGATGGCTCAGTTAGTTAGGCATCAGACTCTCTGTTTCAGCTCAGGTCATGATCTCATGGTTTGGGAGATGGAGCTCTGAGTCCAGTTCTGCACTGATGGTGCAGAGCCTGCCTGGTTTTTGCTCTCTCCTTCTTTCTCTGCCCCTCCCTTATTGGCATGCTCTCTCTCTCAAAAATAAATAAATAAACTTAAAAAAAAAAAAGACTGCCAGGTAACTAAAGAAAGAAAATATAAAGTTAAATTACCACAATATACAGCATCCAAAATGAATCCCAGATAAAGATTGAAATACAATAAATAGAATTATAATCATATTAGAATAAAATCTAAGTAGCCATGTAGTCTGAGGAGAGAAAAACTTTCCAATGTGTTATATCAGTGACCAAAATATACGGGAAAAGGTTGATAAGTGTGACTTAAAATTCTTTTTCTTTGTACTTAAAAGACACTCCATGTAAAAAAATTGAAGGACAATAAACCAGGGGAAATTGCAGAGTAAATGCCAGAGGTTAGTGGATTTAATATACAGAAATTCTATTAATAAATAAGAAAATGACAGATAAAACACACACACATTCATAAAAGATATACTTGAGCAACTGACAAAAAGAAATACTAACACTTAGTAAATATAGAAAAAAATTTCCAATCTGATATTATTCAAAAGCAAGGTAAATAAAAGTATGTTGACTTGTTCAAAGTGAAAACAATAAATGAGGTAATTTTAATGGTGTTTATTTCAAAATCTCAGGACACAGAACAGATACTCAGCAAATATGTGCTGAACATTTTCCCCCAATACCTTTTATTTCTCAAAGTCTTTTCTGAAAATAAGTGTCAATTTGACACTGTGCAGGACATGAAGATCAAAATATTGCTTCATTATTTCATTCTACTATTAATGGTTGGTTGCTTCTTTTCTTTGCTTGATTCTCCTTAGCATGGAAAACCTATAATCATGCTGATACTTTAAAATATGATTCACTGTAACTCCATTGTAACTAAAACTGTACACCCTTAAAAGTCAATATAATTAGAAAATTAGTTTGTGGGTACAAGTTACACCTTTATAATTATGCCCTGACTTGACTGATTAAGGGCAAACCAAATAGTGTGATACATCTATGTGTTTTCCTTCTAAAATGTTCATTTGGTAAAGACAACTAAAAATGTTTTGCATATATTTTAATCCCTTTTTCAGGAAGAAGGGGGGAAAACAATGCCCATTCCAGACTCCATCTTGCCCCTGCAAGTCCCTAGGTCATGGTTGCAAAATTTGAAGAAATTTACCATCTCCAATTTGGATTAATCTCTAGCCAGATTAATTAATTCCTCCCTTGAAAGCTCCCAGCCCAGCCTTGGCTCCTGGCCAATTGGAGGATACTGGGAAGGCAGGGTCAGAACCAAAATTAACCTAGTGAAACAGATGTACTCTGATGTAGGCTCAGAAAAAATTAGGCTCAGTTGTCCTTTGGATTACTTGAAAGTGACTTCAAGTAATCTGTAATTCTTCTCTAAGAATCCTATAAACCTAAATCTGAATCCTGTGTATGCAAGACCCACTTATTTCTAGATTCAATACTCAGAAGATTGGATGAGTTCACAATGGCTTTAGAAAGTGAAAGGAAGACTTGAAGATCACTGAATTCGTTAGCTTTAGAATCCACAGGAATGAAATGAGAAAAAGAACAGGCTCAGTGGATAGCAAGTAAAAGTCTATTATAACAAACCTATGAATCTGACAAATAATTTCATGAAAGGGTAGTTTTATGATGATGGATATATTGCTGGAAATAATATTCAGTCTTATGGACCAGAAGAGAAAAGGGAATCAATGTCAGGAATAAGTTATAAATTAGGGGAAATAAAGAGTTGAAGGGAAAGAGAGATTTTACCTTCAAATGGCTCTCCCATTTTATTATTCCTAATGGAAGCCCCAGATCTTTCCTTTTCTAGCAGAGGGGATGGGGGAAGTGCATTGTTTTGTTTTGGTGGATTGTTTGGGATTTGTTGTTGTTGTTGTTATTCATTATTATTATTCTTTCCTTGTGGACACGGTTAGAGGTTAGAATGTGTGATGTTGGAAAGGAGAAGGAAAGTTGAAAAGTTCTTACTACTTAATGTCAGGACATCAGGTCTGTTAAGCTGTATGTTTCAATAAGTTTTTCAGCCTTTCTCCCCAGTGCCAACTCTCAACAATTAGTTAACTTTAGTATACAGACTGGCAGGCGCATGGAGGGAGACTAATAAAAATATTTGTTGAGTTTATTATAGAGAAAATGCTTCAACCATTTTCCAAAAAAGTACTGTTATCATAGACCAATGTCTGTCAGGTCATATAAACAGCTTTACTCTAAAGAATGTTTTCTTTTAAAGGGGTCTATTGTCATGGAACTTTATCGATCTGCAAAACCATAGATTTATCAGTGAAGAATATAAAAATGTGAAGCTTGTGATGTGTTATCCAGAAAAAATAATTTAAAAGATGTCTTCAGGGGTGCCTGGGTGTCTCAGTCGATTTAGCATTGACTTCAGCTCAGGTCATGATCTCACAGTTAGTGAGATCAAGCCTTGTGTCAGGCTCTGTGCTGACAGCTCAGAGCCTGGAGCCTGCTTTGAGTTCTGTGTCTTTCTCTCTCTCTGCCCCTCCCCCACTTTCTCTCTCTCTCTCTCTCAAAAATACATAAACATTTAAAAAATTTTAAAAGATGTCTTCAAATGTATCTAAAACTAAGGTTGGTTTTAATAGGATAAAAGAAAATGTACAAATCAATAATTTATAAGCATTTTTGTTTTTAATTACTTGAGACTGTCTAAAGCTTGGAAGAAAAAACTATTTTAAGACCTTGGCTAATTTCATTAAATTTTTATTCAGACTTATAAAACATCTTTTGTATATAACACACATGCACATACATCTAGTCTAATGGCTGTTCTTGAGGATGCAAGAATCTAAAAATTCCTACAAGTCATTTACCAAATAGTAGGATCAATGATCAATTTTCTTTCTTTTTTTAAAAATTTTAAACGTCTTATTTTATTTGAGACACAGAAAAGGACAGAATGCAAGCAAGAGAGGGGCAGAGAGAAGGGAGACACAGAACCCAAAGCTGACAACCCAGAGCCTGAGTCAGGGCTCGAATCCACGAATGCAAGATCAAGACCTGAGCCAAAGTTGGACACTTAACCCACTGAGCCACACAGGTGCCCGACAATTATCAATATTCTGATTTCTTTTCACTTGAGTCTATTTATTGTTCTTTTCTTTTTTTCAGTAGTGCTGCTACTTGCCTAGGAATTCAAGACAGCCATTTCGGTGGTGGAAAAAGACTAACAGTAACAGATCAATCAATAATCTCAGAAGAATTTCCTCATTGTCCCTCAGAGGCATATTCCTTTACTCTAAAATAATAAACCCATGTAGTGGACCACATCTACCCATTGGCCTTACTCAGTGGTTATGCTTTTGACACAATAATTTTTATTAATTTAACATATTTTGATCTTTGAGGCACTAAGACAATAAGGCAATGGCAACTGAACATAAAGTCCTAATAATAAAAATATCTTTTATTAAATAAATCAAAGATAACAGTGTACTTTAATAGATACACTATTCCATCCATAGAAAGGAAGAATTTCTGTTTTCTGAGGGATTTTTGAGGCACTTTTCTTGTGGGTTAGCCACTAGAGGGCATCATGATGCTATACACTTTAAAAATACTTTGAATATTGATTACTCTTGAATCGATTACTCTCAAAACACTGTCCTTCATGCTCACACTTCTCATTTAACTGGATAAAAATGAAATTGTGAAAAACAAACTCATCTTTCTTCCATTAAATTTGACAGAACATTTGACAGAACTGGAGAAGAGACTAAAGTCCTATATTCCCAAATCCACTGGATTACAACTGAAAGAATTCATCTGAGAAAAGAGTGGATATGGCCAACAGAAAATGGAACACTTCAATAGGATTGTTGAAAGTCAGTAAAAGTCTTAAAAATTCATTTCTTGTTCCACTATGTTTTCATATAAGCATTATAAACCAAGAACCAACATTCAAATAATTGCTACTATGAAGACAGTCATGCTCAAAGTTCAACTCATATTTCTCATAAAATGTAACACTGTGATTTCTACTTCTTCATATAAGATCTCTGGATGTCAGCCAATAGTTCATTTTTAACCTTCCGATTTGGAAAAAATGGTTGAGTGTTGTTAAAAGTTGGGCTTGGATTCAGTTAATACCTGGCTTCTTTGATTTCTTTCACATAAGTTTCATGAAAACATTTGGCCAAAGATGGTCAGGCTACATTGCCTTTTGTGATGCATGAATAGTCTTAACTTTAACATGGACTGCAACAAATTATTTTACCTAATATATAATTATTTCTCAAGAAATGTGAGGTATGCTGCTTTAACTATTTGCATATTTCTTTAATTAATAAGCTTTATTTTTTAGAGGGGTTTGAGGTTCACAGCAAATTTGAGTAGAAAATACAGAGTTCTCATATACCCTGTACAACCTCCCACACACATACAACCTCTCCAACTAGCAACATCCTGTACCACAGTAGTACATCTGTTACAACTGATGAGCCTACACTGACACATCATTACTGCCCAAAGTCCACAGTTTTCATTACAGTTCACTCTTGGTGAAACAATGGGTTTTGACAAATGTTTAATGGAATGTATCCACCACTGTAATATCACACAGAATAGTTTCACTGCTCTAAAAAAATTTTTATGGTCTGTCTATTCATCCCTCCCCTCTCACTCCTAATCCCTAACCCTTGGCAACCACAGACCTTTTTACTGTCTTTAAAGTTTGCCTTTTCCAGGACATCACATATTTGGAATGATACAGTATGCAGCCTTTTCAGACTGTTTTCTTTCACTTAAGTAATATGTATTTTAGTTCCCTCCATGTCCTCTCATGGTTTCATAGCTCATTTCTTTTTAGTGCTGAATAATAGTCCATTAGCTGGATGTACTACAATTTTTCTATCCATTCACCTCCCAAAGAACTTCAATTTTTTGGAAATTTTGCCAATTATGAATAAAGTTGCTATAAACAATTGTATGCAGGTTTTTGTGCAGATATAAGTGTTCAATTCATTTGGGTATTTTGTTTTGTTTTCAGTCAATCTGAGCTCTTTGAGCCATGCTTCCTTAGAGTAGCTAATGTTGGCCATTCTGGTTCTGTTGACTCATAGAAAGCCATGTGGCATTAGAACTGGAAGAGAATTTGGTTGGCTAATCCAATCACTCATTCTATATTTCAGGAAATTCAGGCACACACATGGAAATTCGTTGTTATTTTATTCTTTTTAAAAGTCAGATATTCCTGGGTTCTGTTTTTGGTTTCACTTTCAGATGTTTTCAAAATATGACCACATTACTTTTTAAAAATTTTTATTTATTTATTTTGAGAGAGAGAGAGCATGAGAACAAGGAAGGGGCACAGAGAGAGGGGGAGAGAGAGAATCCTGAGCAGGCTCCGTATCATCAGTGCAAAGCCTGACATGGTGCTCAATCTCCCAAACTGTGAGATCATGACCTGAGCCAAAATCAAGAGCTTAACTAACTGAGGCACAGAGGCACCCCAGTCACATTACTTTTTGAGTGACTGGAATCTTAATGATCTCTTGTCCATTGGGTTCAGTCTCAGATTTTACCATTAGCTTTTTCAGAAAAAAATATAAACACAAAAAATACAGCGAATAATTTTTGAAATGCAAAGCATGGAATGGGAATGGACATGGAGAAGAAACACTATTTTAACAGTAAGAGTTTTAGTTAAAAGGTCGTTCCAAGTTGGTAGTTCTTCAATGTTGCTGCAGACTACTCTCATCTAATTAACTGTTCAACAGACCACCAGCCTCCCACTCCCCCCAAACAACCCTCAAAGCAGGCTCCTGACCTCCAATATGGAAAATCACCCAGATGAGTGTAACTGGATGCTAAATGAGAACTCTCCTGTTATCTCTCTTTCAGCAGAGGTCCCAAAGCAGATAGTCATAGGTGACAAGTATTCCCACCTTTTAAAGAGAGATGTTAAATTACCACTACAGAACTCGCCAACAAAGTGGCCCTTACCTCAGCCTGATCAGAAAAGGATGACAGTGAGGGTTTCTTTGAAGGTCAATGTTGGAGAGTATGCTGTTTCTCTAAATTCAAGATGAACAAAAAGAGCCTTTACAAGATCCCCTTGTAGAGAGTGTGGGTCTTGTCAGGAAAGGATACTGACATTTTATCCAACTCACACACTTCTAGGTCAGAGAGATTCAGGACAGAGCTTGGTTGGTTGCAGGGTTCTTGGGAAAACTTGCCCTGCATTTTCCGGAATATGGAGACAAGTATCCATTCTTACCTGGAAGAGTTTTAAAAATAGAAAAAGTCTATGTGGGTTTCCTGTCAGTTGGAAAAGCTGGGCTGGCATGGCAAGGAATCAGCCAGAAGGCTATTCCCTGCTCTAGGAATGGTAATGTTGGAGCTCCTCTGGGGAAGAGTAGAATGATCTCATCAAGAACCCACAAAAGCACTTGCATTAGTCAATACACGTGCTCGCAAAATATTAAGAAGAGTTGAAGGAACAAACTTCCTGGAATGATTTGTAGAATGATACAGAACTGACCAACTGGGGGAGCTAGCACTTCTGAGGCCACCACTTAAGCTAGAAGTAAAACCCTCATCTACCACTACTTTTCCACATACAAGAATGTGGAGATGGACACGGGAGCCCTGCTGCCGGAAAGTTTAATGTGCCTACCATGTTGACTTATTAGAAACCATAGTCCAAAGCCTAAGATGACCCCTACATCATTCCTGACTTCCGAATTTGATAAATAAATCCAATTGACAGAAATGAATCCACATCAAGAAACCCACCTGCAAAGTAGTCTGGAAAGTATAGTTTTCAGTTATCCAACCCCTCCTACTAGAATCGGTGTAGGAGGAAGTTCACAGGCCCATACAGGGTACTCAAGACAGTATCCTATGAGAGAAATAACTCATAATTGGGCTCCTGCTTCACAGAAAGCCTCATTGCTAGATTACAACAGCAATGGCCAAGTAAGGTATTTTTTCTCTTTATCTCACCTCATGTTTTTCTCTCTCTTCTCTATCCTGGAGAAGCCAGAAGTAGAACATAGCTGGGAGTAGTAGACAAGATAAAGAAACAGTAAAGACTCCGTTTATCTAACTTACTTATCGCAGGTTTCTGAGACTGGGTTGGGTGTGAGTGATGTAGAGAGGGAAAAGCTTTAAATTGGTATGAAATAAAAGTTAACATTAGATAAAGTCTTAATTTTTTTAACGTTTTAATGTTTTGTTTATTTCTGAGAGAGAGAGAGAGGGAGAGAGAGAGAAAGAGAGGCAGCATGAGCAGGGAAGGGTCGAGAGAGAGAGAGAGAGAGAGGGAGAGAGAGAGAAAGAGAGGCAGCATGAGCAGGGAAGGATCAGAGAGAGAGAGACATACAGAATCTGAAGCAGGCCCCAGGCTCTGAGCTAGCTGTCAGCATGGAGCCCGATGCAGGGCTCGAACCCATGAACTGTGAGATCATGACCTGAGCCGATGTTGGACGTTTAACTGACTGAGCCACCCAGATGCCCCAATAAAGTCTAAAGTTTTAATTGCTAAAACCATGACTGTTCATTAATATCAGAATGTGGAGGTGATATTTAGTAAGTTCACCAGGTAGAATAGTATGGGCATTGACCAATCAGGATGCAGACTAGCTGTAAGTAACTGGTATAATTTTGCTGGGCACTATTTAGGCTGGACATTGGCCTGGGCTGAAAGTACCCTGAACTGGAGAGGGATCTTCCAAAGATACTGTTTTAGGGAAAGAAAGAAGGTTATCTACCAGAACAGATGGGAAAGTTAGTTGTAAGAAAAATACAGTGTTGTTTCCTACTTGTACAATACCGTGTTCAGCTAATTTGATCAACTGGTTACAATAGATTTTTCCACTTGCTGATCACTTTATTGCTCTGTTATAGTCATTCATGGCTGGAGTTTAACAAAGAGGTTCCAGATTTTCCTTCTTGATTCTGAGTTTAAAGAGTTGGGTCAATGCATGTCTCCTGGACTCAATCGCCATTTAGCTCATCCCTCTTTCAGTCCTTCCAAACAAACAACATGTTCAACAGAAAGTTTGCCTGGGTATCTCAATCCTAATATTCTCTCTTAGATACAAGAACTGGAACTTGACAGAGGTGACTGGTGAATGATTGTAAGGACAGAATATAGAGATATCTGAGATTTCAATATGTGAAACTTTCACGAGCCTCAGACATATTTTCCCAAAGGTAACAACTCATCCTTATATCCATTCTATGAAGCCTGGCACTTTAATCTAGTGATCTCTCTGTAAATTATCACTAAGGGTCATTCCTTTTGAAAACTTTGGGATTTTATTTTATGTTGTTAGTATGTAATACAGGAAACCCTTGGTTTGCAAGCATAATTCATTACAGAAACATGTTTGCAATCCAAAGCACTTGGATATGAAAGCAAATTTCAAGAATCTTTGGCCCAGTTGTGATCATGTGACATTCAGCATCACGTACTACTTAGATTGCAAGACATCGCTCATTTGTCAAGTTAAAATTTATTAGAAATGTTTGCTCATCTTGCAGAACACTCACAGAACAAGTTAGTTGCAATCCAAGGTTTTACTGTACCTGTATTTTTTGAGTTAGGGTCATGTAGTAGCAGTATATGAAAAATCAATAAACTCTAAAAAGCTTCAAATTGATTAAACAGAGTAATTGTGTTTGCCTTTTTAAACACTTGTCATTTGTCATTTTAAACCTTCACTGAATTAAGGGACATTATCCCAGGAAACATTAGATTTGGGGGTTCTCCCTGTGGCTGTGTTATTTCTATACTACCAGATCCTAGTGATTTTCATAAATAGTGGGTCACTTTGAAAAACCAGTGTATATTGTGGTATCATTGGTCCAAACTGATTTTATTCTCTAGATAAAGTGACGTATCTGCCATCTACATTGCAGGGATCCATGCACAGAGAGAATGTCATGATGACTAATACCTAGCTGTTACCACTTTCCAGTTACTGTTATTGTAGGGTAAGAAGGGAAAGGGACACCACTCATTTATTAAGAATAGCAGAAAGTACCCGGTTTTGATGTACAATTCAAATAAATCTTCTAAAATCTGCTTTTAGAAAAGTATGAAAAAGAATTCTGTGTCACTGTGTCTTCCCCCTGTACTTATAGCTTTACCTTCACCAAAAACATTCTGCTCATGTAAAGTCGATCTTATATTGTGCGGTTCTTATTTTGCTCAAAGTTGTTCTCTGTTTTGTGTCACAAAATGAAAGATTTAGTTGCTTCTTTTGTCATTTTGTTGGCTTTCTTCCAAATTCTGACCCACTTTTTTAGTTTGTTTATTTTATTAAGCTTAATGGATATACTAGCGAGCATTTCCTTTCAGAAAGAATATCCTAAAAGAAATTAGTGGGATCAGGCACTGATATTCAAGAAGACAAATGAGATAATAACCAAAATTCATCTTCAAGTTGATTCCAGTTAAATTACGATCGTAATATTGAAAAAATCCATTCTCATTCTTACTCAGTATAAACCTGGGTTTCCTGACTTAGACCTGAAAGTACATGTGAAATTATATTCAGCAAACACTGTGTCTGTGGTGACTCTAAACATCACAGCCATCTGAGCTAGCTCATACATAATTATGTCTCATCACATGGTTTTTCAAGCCTTAATTCTTGCCTTGTGCTCATCATCAGAACAGACAAGCTTCTATTGTTCCATTTTCTTCTAAGTAGAAATAAAAGACTCAGGTGTGGAGGCCAAGAAAGAGGTTTTCGTCTCTGAAACAGTGAGGTTCTTGCCTGAGGCAAGATGTTTGAAATGTGCCATATAAAACTTCTCTTTCTGTTCCCAAATAGGCTTCATATGCCAGTGAAGATGGAAGTGGAGCACTGTTAAAATTAAAGACAGTTTGCCTTTCAACACAACAAATGAGAGCTGACTCATCCCGGACAACCTAACCAGTCTTTTTCTTTTCTTCTCTTTCTCTCTCCCCCAGAAAACCTGGCTTTGAGATGGATTTTCCATGGTGAGAGTTACAGAGCTGCACCCAGGACTTGTCATGGCCCCTCTGGTCGTCCCACGATAGATAGGTGGACCAGAGATCAGAGAACTCTAAAGATACGAGAATAGCAGCAAGACTGACTCAAGTTGGGATGACTCCAACAGATCAAGGCCACAGCAGCATGACAGTTAGATTTAAGACCCATGATGCTACTATGGGAAATCAGCAGTCTGAATGTTGCCCAGACCCTGGATGGGTCCCAGGGCAATGCCCAGAAACTGGGTCTTTATTCCTTCGTGCGTGCAGTGTCGTTTGTGAAAGCTCTGCCCACAAAGCCATCAGATGGTAACAATTTTCAGTCACTTCCAACACGAGATGGTTTTGAACTTTAATATGCAACTTAATTATGACTGCAAACACTTTGTTAAGCAAACAAACTTCAAACCCTTCTTAAAAAAAACAGCTCTTCTCTGGTCATTTTGTCTTGTACAAAGACTTTAAAAATAAAACTGTATGGAGAACTAGGGAATCCAGGGATAAAAAAAAAAAATTAAAAGCACTGCGCAAAATTAAATGGCTTCAATGTAATCATCATTTGAGTCCTGAGTATCTGAAGGTTTTCTTTCAAACCAAAATCTAGAACACTCAGCATCATATATTTCGTTTCTACTTTTTAACCATTTGACTTCATCCCCAGAATTACGGGTATTTTTAAAGAGGATAAGGAAGATTTTTTTTACTTTTCAAATTTCCCTTAGCATCCTAACCTCCTCCTTTCTGATTCTGAAATAGCTCAGGCATTGGAGGTTTCTTCTGTGCCCTCTCTCCCTATTCTCTTTTTAATTTTCTCACAGTCAACTTTTATTTCGTCTTTCTTAGTCCCTGTTCAAGAACTGGGATCATTATATAGCAAAGAAAAATCCATGGATATCCTCTTTTCAGGACAAAACCAGGGAATATGGGAGATTTGCAGTGTGAGAGGGTTGTAGGAGAGACAGACCCTTAAGTAACTCACCAAGGACACTACAACCTTTGCATCTCCAAATTCTACAGAAGTCCATGCTCCTCCTGTGTTTATGCCACAATCCCCCCCACAGTTAATGCCTGTGCTGTTTTCTTAATCTTCCTGCAGTCTTCAATAAGCTTCTTGAACATTTTTTTTTCATGCCACTTCAGAGAGAGGTTGAGACAAAGGAATTAGATCTCCGATTCCCACCGGTATCATTCAATAAGTTTAAGAAAGTAAAGATACAGTAGGCATGTTCTCCAGATCTCTAAAACACCAGGGTCCCCTGACAGAAGGGGAAAGTTATTAAGAAGAAAGTCTAATGCTGCTCCCACTGGAGAATTCCCTAAGGCATCACCTAAAATTCATGTTCTGTGAACAACCCTTCTTGCCTGGTTTTCGTTTCCAGAAAATAAATTGTTTCATCCCTTGTGAAACTGAGAAAAGGTTGAAGCCAAAATATTGCCAGTAATCAAGCACATAAGACAACTCTGTCCACGGAAAGCCCATCTGGGCTGAGCCTGTCCAACTCCAATTTTATGACAAACACCTTTTGTTGCCTACTAAACTGCTACCCCTCCCTGGGCCTTCTTCCCCCCAACAATGAAATGCAAAGTATGCTGGGAGCTCATGGAAAATGTTCTTTTGGATAGCAAGAGACACACAGAGGAAACAAATTCTGTGCTGCATCTGGGTCTTGCTGTCTGCATTTGAGAGTGGGCAGAATGGCAGTCATCTTGGGTGAGAAAATTCAGTTAAAAGATAATCCAGTGTCTGAGAGAGGAGAGATGGAGGGAACCTGGGGCCTTGATTATATCATTTGAACACTACATTAAGCAAAGCTGGAACCACCAAGCTTCCAAATACCTGTTATGTGAGATACAGATGTTCCTTGTTATCATTTTTGTTGTTTTTGAAATTTATAACCAAAAGCATTTTGACATTGACAGTTGGACTATACCTCTGAAAGCAGAGAAATACACAAAATTATTTTCCTGTAAACCCTATGGGCAAATATTCTTATTTTACATTTTGAGTGCAACATGCCTTGATATGTGATCACTAAATGCCATTGTACATGATCTCTATTAACATGTCTTAATCCTGGCCAACCAGCGGATATTCTTTAACTCTTCTGATATCGATCAGTTGAAAACAAGAGTAGATTCATATAGACACTTTAAAAATGTTGTGCTAAAATGATTATTTTATCAGCCCTTATAACAATAGTAATTTGGGGACCATGAACCTGAACTTGGAGATGTTCCTCCTCTCTTATTTACCATCTACATTATCTCTTCCACAAGTCAACATAGAAACAACAAAAAGCCAAATTTTTACTGTGACTGTGATAAGTGGAAAATGCAATCACTTGTCCCCTCTGTCAAAAGGAGGCTTCAGGACAATTATTTGCATCAGTAATACATCACACATGAGAATTCCAATAAGCTCTCTGTCACCACTTAAGCTTTAAACAGTCAGCCTCAAACACAGTTTTACAACTCAACTCAGACAATTCTGAGTTCTTATAGAATTTCTTTTTAATCAGAGCCCAAGCTCTTGGTTCCCAGCTTGCTCCTTTAGTTCACAGAATAGAAGTTCTTTCATAGGCTCTGAGCCCATTTTGGGAGGGGGTCCTGGTGAGAGTGTGCCTTAAGCTGAGGCCATGAGGGGATTCCTTCCTTCCTAACTGAGGGTACCTTGACCAGACAATGGCAGAAACCTTCTTCCATCTGACAGCTTAATACTGAGAGTGAAAAGGGACTGTCCTCAGGTGCTTCTCACCTAATGCCTGTTTGAATGCAGGTTGTTGGGTGGAGAAATCTTAGGGGCATTTTTTAAAAGGCCACTATGTTCTCAAAATCTATTACGTGGAGTGTTAATTAAGAATTTACTGCTGCTTTCTAACTGTCTCCTTCTGGGTTTTCTTGCACACATAAAGTCAAATGATTAACTAATCATGGAATGCTCCAAAGTAGGGGATTCTGTGCTCTCATGGGAGAGAGGACTGAGAAACTGGGGGCCTATCTTGGGATTCACTAGAGTATCTCCTTCCTTAAACTAAACTGGTTTACTTCTTCTGCTCCTGCTTGAACTCTGGGAAGCCCACATTGGCTTTCACCAGAGTCTAAATTGTACCATTTGATACATATTATGATCTTTCAAAATTTTTTATATCCTCTTTTTTTGTCTCTCTTTAAGAAGAATGTTATTCTGTCTTTCTCACTATCATTCTTTTTCCTTCATATGGTTACATTAAAATGTGCTTTGGAGATTTGACTTTATTTAATAATTCCAAGGTTATAGAAACTGGAGGGAGTTATCTCAGCTTGAGGAGAAACTTGGAAAATAAATACATCATTTAAAAGTGAACATTAAGGGGCACCTGGGTGGCTCAGTTGGTTGTATCTGACTTCGGTTCAGATCATGATCTCACGGTTCATGGGTTTGAGCCCCATGAGGGGCTCTGAGCTGACAGCTTAGAGCCTGGAGCCTGCTTCAGATTCTGTCTCTCTGTCTCTGTCTCTCTCTCTCAAAAATAAATAAATAAACTTTTTAAAAAAGTGAACATTGATAGAGGTGCCTGGGTGCTTCAGTTGGGTGAGCATCCAACTCTTGATTTCAGCACAGGTCATGACCCAGGGTCATGGTATTGAACTCTGTGTCAGACTCCATGCCTAACATTAAGATTTTCTCTTTCTCTCCTTCTGTCCTCCCCCTGACTTGTGCTCTTTGTCTTTAAACAAAAAGTGAACATTGATAGTACCCAAAGAAAAATATCTTTCCCATTCTGAAAAATATTAATATGTGTTTGATTGTGTCTAGGGAGTATTAATTGGGTGTTTGGAACTGTGTTATAAGGTTTAATGCATAGGTTTATTTTGACTACTAAAATTGAATGAAATGGCTAGTAGTTGGTAGAGTCATGGAGCATAGGGTTCATTCACAGAAATGGCTACTTGATGGGTCATAAAACTAATTAAAGCCAAATTTGAGAAAAAGAAGAATGGCAATAGAATTCAGGAAGGGCATGGCCAACTTTGCTTTGTTGTATTATTCAAAATGACTCTTTCATGTGGGAAAATATTTTTACTTGAAATAAATACAGGAAAATATAATTGATCTAGACAAAATGGACAAATTAGCACATGCTGAAATTCTAGAGTCCAAAATAAGTCAAGCTACAGAGTCAAAAAGAAATTCAATAACCTCTACTTTTTATTTCTGTTTCCAGGTTAGTTTTCACATAATTTTCACATGTGAGGTGCAACTCAAGAGTACTTGACCATGACGCCAGACATTAAACATATAATCAGAAGGTGGTGGCAAAAAGAATGTAAAAAAAAAAAAAAGTCAAGCAGAGCCCCTAAATAGTTTGAGTAGATCCGACTAGTTGCAATAGAGCTAAAACACCCCAGAGACTGCATTTCAAACGGCCAAAATTAGTATGCAAGCAGCACTTGAATCAGAGCTCTTTTTCTTCAACAAGGATATATTTATAGAAGCTGAATAGCTCTAGAAGAAGATGCTGATTATTCACACTGCTTTGGCCTAAGCTTTTATTTATTCTTTCACTCCATCAAATATTTATTGAGAATCTTCTGTATAGCAAACATTGATGCTGTGAGAACAAGATGAGTTTCCTGGCCTCATGGAGTCTATCATAAACAATTACCCAAATCACCATTTGATTAAAGTTATGATTAATGGTGAAAGGAAACTGCAGTGCTTGGGGAGTGTACTGAAGGGATCCCTAACTGGAGCAGGGGTTCAGGGAAGGTATCTGCAGACTTGAGATTACAACCAAGATCAGAAGACTGAGAAAGATGAACTATTTGGTGAAGAAACACTACAAAGATTCCTCAGCAGAAGATAGAATGATGAGTGGGGATGGAACTGTCTTGGAGTCCAGCACACTCAAGGAAAACAAGTGAGAGCATGAGTGCCGGTGTGGTGAGCAGGTGGGCAGGGACCACAGAAGCAGGGGGAATGTTCTAAATATTTAGCAACTTGGAGAGGCACAGACCTGGCGGGTCAGAGGGGACACTGGCTGCCAACAACCTGTGTGACGGAACCAACCCAATGGGGTGACTGTCAGCCCAACACAAAAGGCCTTGTAGGACCATTATGAGTTCCAGACTTGATACTGTGGCCAGAAGAAGGCAGTATAGAGTTTTCTTTTTTTTTTTTTTAATATTTTTTTTTAATTATTTATTTCTAGGAGAGAGAGAGAGAGAGAGACAGCGTGAGCAGGGAAGGGTCAGAGAGAGAGGGAGTCACAGACTGAAATAGGCTCTAGGCTCTGCGCTGGCAGTCAGCACAGAGCCCGACGCGGGGCTCGAACCCACGAACCGCGAGATCGTGACCTAAGCGAAAGTCGGACGCTTAACCGACTAAGCCACCCAGGCGCCCCCAGAGTTTTCAACAAGGAACATCGGGATCAAATATGAGCTATAAATGTTTTCTAGGTAGAACAATCTACAGAAGATGAATTCATGTGACCCAGGAGCACTTACCACAGAGATGCACAATGGTGTTCAGTGCACTGAGATGAACAACAGAGACTGCAGTCGCTGCTCCCGGGGGAGGTTTCAACTGATAGTTAATGCCACTCAGATATTACTGGAAGATCTGCTCTGCTGAATAGAAAGTTCTAGAAGCTCTTCAGAGCAATGTTGGGACAGAAATACAGTCTTTGCCTGAAATTCTTTATATCTTTATACAGTAGATGAAAATACCATCCTAGTAGTTTCGTATTATAAAGGGAAAATCATTTAATTTTTTTTATTATTGAATTACTTTTTGTTTCCCTGAGAGTCAACATTTGTAGTGAAATCATTGTCCTCCAGGTCTGCATAAATCACTCCCCCAGTACAGAGAGCTATTAGAGTCTCTTTGAAGGTTTTGCTTCCCAGTGATCCGGCACTGGTACTCACACCTCTGTCTCCATGTATCAATAAGACATTACCCTAATCTAAAGGCCATCATCTTTCCACCCTCCAAAATCTCCCTATAGCGTCAAAGTGGTTTCATCTTCTTACAAGCTGTGAAAGGTTTCTCCTTATCTCCTTCTTGAGTATATGCTCTAGCAAAGCTATGTAAATTAGTATAGGTCCATAGTCAGGGTTGGGAGAGAGCAGTCAACCTAATATTTAAAAAAAAATAGGGGTACCTGGGTGGCCTAGTCAGTTGAGTGACTGACTCTTGATTTCTGCTCGGGTCATGATCCCAGAGTGGTAGGATGGAGTCCTGTTGTGCTCTACACATAGCATGGAGCCTGCCTAAGATTTTTCTCTCTCTCTCCGTCTCTCTCCTTCTGTCCCTCTCCCCTGCTCATGCTCTCTCCAAAATAAAAAATAATAATAACAAAACAGGCTAAGGTCAAGTGTTACTTTTTAAATCTTCATTTGATATATTTCAAAAGTGAATTCGTAAGAAACAATTTAACAGGGGTGCCTGGGTGGCTCAGTTGATTAAGTGGCCGACTTTAGTCAGGTCATAGTGTCACAGTTTGTGAGTTCGAGCACATTAGGCTCTGTGCTGACAGCTTAGAGCCTGGAGCCTGCTTCAGATTGTGTCTCCCTCTCTCTCTCTCTGCCCCTCCCCCAGTAGTTCCCTCTCTCTCTCTCTCCTCTCTCTCTCAAAAATAATATTAAAAAATAAAAAAATAAACAACTTAAACAAATGGAAAATTCATTGTAACATATTTAGAAAATATAAAAATGTATTGGGCATGGACAAAGAGACAGTTCTCCTTCCTCCCTTCTAATCTCACTCCCAGGGGGATCAATGCAATATGTATACATTGCCATTTTTCTATGTTTATCAATACATACACCTATAGAGTTTTCTTTTAAAAACAGGCCATTCTAACATATAAGGTGACAGATTGTTCTCATCATTTAATATATCTTAAACTTTTAGACATATCCTATATGGCAGCATCTCATTCTTTTTAATAAACTTATTATAGTTCATAGTATAGATTTATCATCATTTTGTTATATGTTCCCTTATTATTGGGCACTTTATAGTGTTTCCAGTTTTGTTTTGTTTTTTTTTTTTTTTTGCCTTTGAAGCAATGTTGTAATAGCATCATTATAATTATGTCTTTGTCTGTTTATAAAATAAGATTCCTAGAAGTGGGGCTATAAGATCATAAGGGGTTCACATTATTATTTTTAAAAGAAAATGTCAAACTGTACTCTAAGTAGGGTTGTGCTGATGTACTTTCCCAAAGAAATCATTTTAAATGAGAGCACGGGGAAGAAATGACCCCATATTTTTAGTGCTACTGACATTTATTCACATCATGCTAAGAGCTTCTGGATACATTATCCCCTGGGGTCACTACCCTCCTAGGAAGTGAGTAGATCAGATACTGTGTGGTCATTTTTCTGCTGAGAATTCTGGGAGTAGAAACATTGGGCCATTTGCACATGGCCATGCTGGCAAACAGCCTATGTGTCAAGCATAGAAAGCAAGGCCATGACTGTGATGTCAGGCTGTCTGAGTTCAAACCCTGACTCTATTTTGCAGCTGAGTGACATGGGCTTTACTTCTCTGTGGTAGCTAATTTTATGTGTCAAGTTGGCTAGGCCATAGTGCATGTATTTAGTCAATCATGAGTCTATATATTGCTGTGAAGGGTTTTGGTTTTTTTTTTTTTTTTTTTTTTTTTTGATGTGATGAACATTTATATCAATAGACTTTGACTAAAGCAGATTATCTCCCCAACCCCCAATTTGGGTGGTCCTCATCCAATCAGCTGAAGACCTTAGAAAGACCGAGTTCACTATAATAGAATAAATTCAGCTTCTACACTGCCTTCCAACTCAAGCTGCAGCATCTACTCTTCCCTGGGTCTCAGCCTGCCAAACTCCACAATTATGTGAACGAACTCCTTAAAATAAATCTCTTGCCGGATAGATGAATACACACACACGCCTCCCTATCCTATTGATTCTGTTTCTCCAGAGAATGCTAATACATTCTGTTAAACTTCAGCTTCCTTATCTGTAAAATGGTAATGATGCTATTTACTTTGTGAGATTACAGTACAGACTAAATGAAATAATTCAAGTTCATGTGAGTTGGCCCTCTCCAATCAGTTGAAAACGTGAACAGAAAGACTGAGTTCCCCTGAGAAGAAAGAAATTCTGCTTCCAGACAGTCTTCAGACTCACGTGCAACATAATTGCCAGTGCTGGACAAGTGGTCTGGAATCCAAAAATTTTGACTATAATTTTTTTAAATGTTTATTTATTTATTTGAGAGAAAGAGAGAGAGAGAGAGAGAAAGCAGGGAAGAGGCAGAGAGAGGGGGAGACACAGCATAGGAATCAGGCTCCAGGCTCTGAACTGTCAGCACAGACCCTGATGTGGGGCTTGAACTCACAAACTGCAAGATCATGACCTGGGCCAAAGTCGGATGCCCAACCAGGCACCCCTTGACTATTATTTTAGACAAATGAGCTTGAACCCACTGTTCTGTTCATTATCACTCTCCTTCCCTCCAACACACAACATGAGCATACATATACTCTCACTCACACTTTTCACAATCACACAGGTCCACACAGGAGCCTCTGGAAAACTCCAAGCCCACATTCTTCAGTTTACCACAAGAAATAAAAGTCCAGACTGTGAAAAGATGTATTCAAGAGCTTCTTGAGCAACACTGAAGCCAGGAATGAGATCTCCATCTTCTGGAGGCCTGTTCCCTTCTGCAATACCACTTCCGCACTTTCAGCAGAGCACATCTTGCTTCATTAATTTAAGCTGTTTGCTTCACAACCCACATAGCATGTGCACTTTAACCTCCACAACATGCATTAGTTGATGCTAAGACACTGTCCTCTGCTTCTGCTTTGTGCCAACTTTAGTGAAGGTCCTCTCTGTCTCTGCTCCCTTTCCCCTTGGCTTTCACTTCAGTAAGTTATCCTGCAAGAAGCAGGAGGAAAGGAAGAGGAAAATCAAAGAAGGAAATATCAATGACAAACTCAGCTAAGCCTTTACCTAATGCCAGACAAGTCATTGTTCCAACTTGGCCTGGAGGAAGCAAGTTCTAGACTCTCACTACCTCTATTTTGTGACAATAGGCATGATGAAATTACAGCTCCTATTGTTCTGAGGTTGCTTATTCTCCTAAATATACACGGTCTCATGTAGCCAGCAATACATTCTGGGTCACATTCACTCCAGCTGCAACTCTGTGCTTTCCAAAATACTGCTAATATGTCTTGCTACTTTGGGTGCTTCAAACAGAAAGGCTTCCCAGAATATGTCCCAACATGCAGGAGAAATTTGAAAATCTGTTCATGACCGAGTTGGCAACCTAGAGTTACATTCAGGAGTGGCTCAAATGAAAATTTATTCATAAAAACTTGGTGAATATATGGTGGCTAATCGTGATGGCATTTTGGTATTTTAAAATCCATTCCAATAATGGAGGTGGACACCCTCCTTGCCTGTGAGTGACTTCCTGAGAAGACAGGGTGGAGGCATGGAGAGAGACCCATGTACTTATACGTATGTAGTAGACCCACCAAAAAGCATCTCTCCATGTAATGCTGAGAAACTCAAGTATGAGGATAAAATAGTGAGAAATAACAAATAGCTATATTTATTGCTTGTCAACACCAATCATGCTCAGGAGAAATTTAATAATAAAATGAACTAAAGGAACTGAATTGGTGAATAAGTGGTTTGAAATTGTGACTAGGCTTTGAAATGCTTAAATATTTCCCAAGTGAATATATTTCTGCAAATAATATTGTAATTCTTAGCAAAATTCATTAAAATTAAGTCTTTTGATGAAGTTCATCTTTGTGACCATGTGGAAGTCAGCAAAAAGCCCGTAACGGATCACAGTGTGGCAGGATGAGCCTAGAGTGGGTCAGATCCCAACACCTGTTTTTCTGTTAGTTACTATTTCCTAGAAGCGGCCCCCTTGCTTGCACCATCTCAGAGCCTGTCTGGAGATAATCCCTACTTGTAAATTTAACTGGACAGCTGTTTCCCAAACTGGAAAACAAAGGGAGTAACATCCTTTGTAAAAATTATTTAAGATTTAACCTGCTCCATTCACCAGCCATCTGGTAATTTCCTCTGGAGCAAGAACCAGAAAAAAGTCAGAAGCACAGGGACATAGGCAGGCCCCAAACAGTTCAGAGATCTAGAGTCTGAGCAGGTCACAACAAATGTTGCCGCTCCATATAACACGGAAGCTCTATGTGCTTTGCTCTCTTCCTGTACACTCTGACTGGCCATTTTTGCCCACTGAATCAGGACTGCCCAGCCCAGAGGCAGGACTCAGTCAAGTCTTCACTGTTAAGCTTTCCAGTTTACTCTCACACATCGTCCTCAAAGCATACCCAGTGCTGGGGAGGTTGTGGGTGTATGAACTTCCTGGACTGCTATAACAAAGCATCACAAACTGGGTGGCTTAAACAACAGAAATATATTGTGTCACAGTTCTGCAGGCTAGATGTCCTAGATCAAGATGTTGGCAGTGCTGGTTCTTTCTGAGGGCTGTGAGGGAGGTTCTGTTCCAGGCCGCTTGTCTAGTATCTGGCGGCCTCAGGCACCCCTTGGCTTTTGAATGGCATGTTCTGTGTCTCCACATTGTCTTCCCTCTACATATCTGTCTCTGTGTCCAAATCCCTTCTTTTAGAGGACTGCCAATCCTATTGGATTAGGGCCCATCCTAAAGACCTCCTTTTAACTTTCTTATTTCTATTCTCTATTTCCAGTAAGGTCACATTCACAGGTACTGGTTAGGACTTCAACATTTTAGGGAGGAATGCAATTTAACCCATAACACCAGGTCAAAATGAACATCCACATTCAGTCAAGCCAAACTGTGGAACTTCAGCACCATTCCGTGCCCACCATATTAGTTCTCCCAGACCTTGAATCTCTGGAAGCAGGAGTTACCATCCTGCTTCTTTCTCTCCCAGAAGACTCTTTACTTCCCAGATATATCAGTTCATCTCATCTTCTTAGACAAAATTACTATACCAGGCATCTGGATTATCTTCAAAGAACTACAATATTTTAACCCCAAGCAATGGCTATGGTTATTTAATGTACATTTGCAAAACTAAGAGGGCTACTCAAGTAACAGGACATACTTGTCAGCTTCTCTCAACTCAAAAAATTACTACATAAAATAAAGATAATGGTATTGCTTCTGACCACCTCATAAAGTTGTAAGGATCATATGAGATGGAAGGGAAAATAAGTAAACCTAAACAAACCACAATAAAACCTAACACATATCTTAGGTATAAACATTTTTGTAAAGCAGGAGTCAAAAACTTTCTCTGTGAACCAGATAGTGAATATTTCAGGCTTTGTGGGCCAAGAAGCAAAATCAAGGATATTATGTAGATACTTCTACATTAGTCCCCCACCATCTGTGGTTTCAGTTACCCACCATCAACCACCAGCTGGAAGTAGATAATCTTCCTTCTGTTGTACTGCTGGAAGGTCAATGGTAGCCCAAAACTATGTCAATGCCTATATCATTAACTATATCGTTTCATGTAGGTATTTTATCATCTCATATCATCATAAGAAGTGTGGATATGGTACAGTATTTTGAGAAAGAGAGAAAGAGACCACATTCACATAACTTTTATTGTAGTATATAGTTATAATTGTCCTATTTTGCTATTGGCTATTGTTGTTAATCTATCACTGTGCCTAATTTATAAATTAAACTTTATCGTAGGTATGTATGTGTGGGGAAAAAAATCATAGTATGTATAGGGTTTGGTATAATCTGTGGTTTCAGGCATCCACTGGGTTTTTTTTTTAATGTATCACCTGCAGACAAGGGGAAACTATTGTGCAGCAAGAATGAAAACAAGTTTTTGCAATTTTGCGGGCAAAACTCAAACTATAATAATAATTGAGTACAGTTTTTTATAAATACAGGTCTACCAATAAGAATAATGAAACTCTTGGGGGGAGGGGCTAACATTTCCTTAATCAGGGTTTAAAACTAGTGTTTCCTATTATCAAAAGTGGTTGCAAATATTCATCTGTTAATGCTGATCTTGAAGAAGACTTTATCCACTTCTTCTCTCAAGATGTCCTTTGATGCATACTGGTGATCCACCGTGGCACTCAGAACATTGTCAGTTTATAACCACATCACTGCAATTTTCAGTGCACAGAGTGACACTATGAAGCAATATGAGTACCACATAGGGCTTCTGTCAGAGCTCCTCAGTTTTCCCAGTTGAAGACAAAATCAGTAATCGACAATACGTAAAGAAATGAGTGTGGCCATGTTCCAGTAAAATGTTATATATGGACACTGGTATTTAAATTTCAAGTAATTCTCTTTTTTTTCATGAAATATTATTCTTTTGATTTTTAAACCATGTAAAGAGATAAAAATCATTCTCAGGCTATACAACAAGCAATGGACTTATACCCATCATCTGGGCCTAGGTCCAGCCCTTGATCCTGTAGGAAGCCTTCCCAGCCATTCTGGTTCAACCTTAAGTCCACCTTCTCTGTGTTTCCATTGAGCTTATGATACATGCAACATAATTTACCACTAGCCCTTGATGAGTTCTCATGCTAGTTTTGACACTTAAATAAAACCAAAAGCACTCCAAGGAAGAAATTGATACTATCCTTACTTTTCTTTCCCTTGGAAACTAATTAACTCCATACTAGGCACAATCATAGGCTATGAGTTCCCTGTGAATAGGACTGGCTGCTCCCCTAGCACTCCTGTAAGGATTAGTCTGGATCACTGTCCACCCACCTCTCTGGCCCAGAGCCTTTTGCCAAGGCATGACTACACTGAATCAACAGTGATGCCATCCATGTGGGCATCGAAACTCCAGAGCTCAAGGAACGGGACTGCTGGAAGCCAGTAAGCAGTACCTACCTCAAAAGTGACAAATTAGAAAAAATATTAACTACAGAAATATTTTCTTAAGCACAAAGTTTTAGGGAACACTGACCACATTCACTCCCTAATTTGTGCCCTCCCTAAATACGTGAACTTCCAGAGTAAAGGGAAAAGTCCAGTGTCTCCCATTCCATGTCAGTCTCCTCACTGGGCATTTTCATTCTTAGAAGATACCACAGTAATTAGCATACAAGTTTTTTAAAAGAGAAGTTTGACCCTTGATATATAAAATGAGCCCCACAGCAGTAACCACTATTTTTAAGCTTGTCAAAGGAGGGATTTAAAGCACCAGACCAACATGTTTTCCTCTATGGATGACTTATAGTGCAAGATTAATAAAACACTCCAAGATGTGGTAAGAATAGGCGATATCGCCACACCTTGGGTGGGGGAAGCCACTTGGCTCAGGCACACCTTAGAGGTGTGGCAGGACACTAGAGTATCACCACACCTACTGAGTGTGGCGGCTCAGTGAAATGCAAACACTTGCAAGGAGAAAAAGAAAAGAAAATTAATAGAGGCGCCTCAGGAAGTGATACTAGAAAATGATGTGAAGCTCAGAGGATTTTCACTGCCAAGTAGAGACACACAATCAAAAAGAGATCACTTCTTTAAGGGTTCAGGCAATGGCTAGTTGTGAATTCTAAAGCCTTGGTTTTTGAGTGAGCTGGGATTGATGTCTTCTCTAGTCAATCTCTATATAGAACATTTCTAAAATTGCTAGGTCTTCTAAACACTGTAAGGATTTGGAGACTGAGCTGAAAACTCAATTAGCATTATGCAAACTGTGGGCTTCTGGTATTTCTAGTAAGTTTCAGGAGCTGCCAAACAATCCTGCCAAGTTCCTTTGAGCTTGGAAAGGCCTGGAAACACTAATCCAAGAAGATGGCTGGCTGGGACAAGTACTAATTCTTTCACAGGCTGAAAGGGAAATGATTCGGGACTGGGGAGGTGAACAATTTGTGAGGGAACAATTAGGCCCTAAGGACGTCAGCTTTGGAAAAAGCTCTTGGTGAGACTAGACAGGGTGGAGAATAGTTTGTAAGACCACAGGGACGTGAGATGTAGGCACAAGGGATCAAATGTAAATCTTCATTTGCAATAGGACACCTCATGCAGACAAGGTCAAATGTCTAAAGTACTCAGAGAAATTAAACTCAGGAGGTTTCCTTTCCTCAGTAATGTTGGAAGATGTCAAGTTTTCCATACAGGTTATAAGTACAAAAATACATCATCTTCCTTGGTGACACATTTGGCTTTCACACAGATTTGATTTTATTTATAGTTAATACATAGTTCTTTTAAAATAGCACCTGACTTCCTCCTTCTTTTTGTTCTACTTTATTTCTTAGAAGACTGGCTAGTTGTCAGGAAGAATCTATTCTTGCAACAAGTGTTTTCAAGGACAATACATAACTGGTGTTAACAACATGGTCTTAGGAAAGAAAGGAATGGAAAGACAAAGCAAACATGAGTGCTCTTTAGAGGCCAGATTCTGTGTTAAAGTGTTTTTCATTTATTGTCCCATTTCCTTGAGGAATATATGTTCTGTTAGTTTTAGAATTGATACAAATCAGAAGAGCTATTAAATTTCAAAGGAGTGAAGAGTAACTGCATAATCTAGAAAAAGATTTATCAGAAGGGAAGATGGTTCAGCTCAAGTGTGGCTGGAGAGAGGAATCGCCACTCTCTTGTTTAGCAGATACATAGATGATGGCACCAGGTGGGATCTCAATCTATTCTTCAAACTATTATCCAGATCCTCTGCAGCCTCCCCTCCCCACCACATGCCACCATTAATGAGTTTCTCATTAGATTCAAAATGGAAAACCAGGGGCGCCTGGGTGGCTCAGTTAGTTAAGCGTCCGACTTCGTCTCAGGTCATGATCTCACGGTTTGTGGGTTCAAGTCCCACGTCGGGGTCTGTGCTGACAGCTAGCTCAGAGTCTGGAGCCTGCTTCAGATTCTGTGTCTTCCTCTCTCTCTGACCCTCCCCTGCTCACGCTGTCACTATCTTTCTCTCTCTCAAAAATAAATAAAAACATTTTAAAATACTTTTAAATGGAAAATCAGCCTTTTTTAAAACCTTTCTGAGAATCCATTCCTTTATCTTCAATATCCACCTAATAAATACTATTGATAGATTATCATTGCATCTTCCAATCATTCTTTTATTCAATCATTATTTATTGAGTATGTACTATGTGCCATATCCTGGGCTACACACTCTACATCCAGTGCACAATCGCTGCCCTCAAGAAGTCCACTGTCAATTCCTTTCTCCTTAGGAAGCAGGAGGCAAGGACACTAGCCAGAGGAGCAGTATGGCACCCAGGGAGGCAGGAGGTAGTCCATGCTCCGATATGTGCAGCTCGTGGTGACTCCTCCACTTCCAAATAGGAACTAGAAGACCATTACTTCTAGAATCAGTGTCAGAGTCAGGTATAAGTCTTTGACATGGAAGAAAAATCCAGTTAATGATCATAAATGGAAGAAAACAAAGGAGCAATTGTTCCCATTTGGGGGCCAAGAAGGATATGGAGGACTCTCTAAGTCAAGGTGTCTACTGCATAGGGAATTTTACTGAACATAGATTCCTCCATGAACAGTGAGGGAGCTCTCAAGGATGCTGCTCATGCCTCTGAGGCAGCTCAGAGGTTCAGAAAACAGAGACAACAGGAAATTAATAACCATGTTGAAAAAGAGCATGACATGAGTCAAATGACTATGGATTTCAGAATGAAACCAGAATGTCAATCCTGGTACCACCATTTCCTTGGACAAGTAACTTCAGCTCAGTGAGTTTTAGTTTCCTTATCCGAAAACAGGGATAATGTTTTCCTTGTAAAAATTAAGCGAAATGATGTATATAAAGGCCCTGGCACATTTTAGATATCCAAAGAGCAGTAGCTATTTCCATTATTTTTGAGCATGGTAGAATAAGTGCTATAATAGAAGAAGCACCATAAAAAAGACATCTTGAAGTCATCCCTGGAGAAGCCTAGAGGAGGTCTGCCTGGTGCACAACCCTGAAGAATGAGGAGTCCCACAAGTGGTCATGGAGGGAGAGTAGAAGAAACCACATGGGTGAAACATGCCTAGTGCCTAAGTGTGGCTGGAGCACAGAGGACAGAGTGTATGAGGAAGAGTGGTGGGAGGGGAGGTGGAGCCACAGCAAGGATCCAAGTCAAGAGAAGATGCATGCCAGGCACAAGAGATACATTTGCCCTGATCAGCTACAGACTATATGAATCAGGAAATAATAGCTTATAGTTATATAGCCAACACTTAATTAGAACTTACTATGTGCCCAACACTATTTTAAGTGCTTTATGTATAGTAACTCGCATAATCCTTAAGTAAATGAAGCCACAAAGAGTTAGTGAACTGGCCCCAAAACATATCATATTAAAAGGTCTCAGATAGATATGGCTGAAAGGGAAGAAATTTGGAAGGAAGACAGATTAGAAAAGAGAAGCCATGAGAAATGAGTCAGGAGAGATAATCCAGGTAGGAGATGAAGGTTCCAGAACTAAGGCAGAAGGAAAGAAAAAAGAGAGGATACTCTTAAGTGTAAAACCCAGAGTATGGGGAGTCTGGTGACCAGCTGTATATGGAGACAAGTTATTCCTTTGGAAAAATCTCTCATGAATTCAGCTGGTCTGTTTTTCTCTTTCAGATGTTTCTATACTGTTGTCCTTTTCCATGGGGACATCTTTACAAGAACAATAGCTTACACTTTCACCAATATCCATTCACTTGTCCCTAGCCCCCAAATCTAAACAGTCAAAAGTATTAGGACTTGAAAAAAAATTCAAACTGGTGTTTCTGCTTTTGCCTTGAAATGGGGTATTTACTCTTCATCTAACAATAGACATGTTGTTTCTATCTTCTAGGAGTTTCACTTTGATGTGTCAAAGGAAATGCCATGAACTCTAGGGGGAGAGTCATCACTGCGTGAGTGCAGGATAAACAGCAGGTGTGGCTGGGGCTTTAGGAGAGGTGCCAGGCCCCCTATTCCATTTTTAGGGATAAAGAAGATGGATATTTGAAATGCTTTGGTTTTCAGAAGTCAAAGACTGTTTCCCAAAGAGTCTTCAGATAGAAACCCAACACTTCAGAGTGAAGCTGCGTAAGTGTGGGGCCTCTCACTGTCCTGATGATCATGATTAGGAAGCTGAAACCAACACGCTCTTCTTTGCATCACTTGGGTGAAGCAGGTGCAAGACAGATGCACTGCCTGAACACCTGTGTAGGTTGAAGTCAGCTCATTAGTTTGCACATTAAGCAATGACCTTCCCTTTTAGAAGTTTACAAATTAAATTGTGTCCTAAACACTAGTAAACAGATGATCTGCAATAGCTAGCTTCAGAGACCAGAAAGAGATAATAGCAAGAACCCCTTACATTACTGTGTCTGTATCCCTCACACAGAGGTCTCACTAAAGTGATCATATGCATATTCTTGTCTCCATTGAACAGTGAAGGGATCAGAAGCTTGGAGAGATGTCTTGTCCAAGGTGACAAAATGATGGAGGCAGAATGGGACAGGCCTACCTATAAGCCTATTGCCTTTGTTACCACACCACGAAGAAGTGGATTGTGGTGGCTTTGGTTCTTCTAGCAACAGAATCCTCACTTCCTGACAATAGAAACTTCTCATTCCTTAGGGGAACTCTATTTCCCTAGGAATGGACATGTAATCTAGCACATATATTTCCTCCATTTGGTTAAAGGTCAGACAGCTGGTCCATGCTGGCCCACCTTCCCTTTTCCCCAGTCTCCCCATCTTTCTCTCTTGGTGAAAGACATACTCTTCCTGCTAAGGCTGTGGAGTTGGTAGGATGGGTAAATAACCCCTGCCCATCACACTCACCCTGGGAGAATGGCTTTCAAAGAGATGGAGCTAGAAATAAATCATGTTTAAACTTCTCCTTCCAGCCCACCTTTGGACAGTTCAGTTCAGTTACACTAGCTAATAAATTATTTTTAATGCTTAAGCTCATTTGAGTGTCTTGTCGTGTGTGCACGCGCGTGTGTATGTGTGTGTATGTGTGTGTTTTGGTTCAGTCACTTTCAACCAGTTCAGACCAACAGATGCCCAACAGAAATAATGAATCTGAACATGAGTAGCTCAGAGAAGAGCTCCTGAATACACTACCTGGTACTCCATCCTTACCTTCCACTTCTAGGCCCACTCTCAGTGTTGATTCACTCATTCTGCTGAGTAGGCTACCATCTGGGGTCATTGTAGGGAACTCTGGCTTGTTGCTTTCTATAACCAGAATGGCTTCTTCCTTCCTCTGTCTTCAAGTCTCAAAAAGCATGCCCTATGTCAAGTTGGTGGCTGGGATTTGAGCTCCTGGGAGCCCCTTAGCTCTGGGAGGTAGAAGGTAATATAAGATGGGGCCACAGTGGGTTGTGTACAATATTCATGGTATCAGAGGGAGAGGGTAGTTTCTGTCCCTCTCACTTGTTTGCGCTTGGACAGTTTTCAAGGCACTGAATCAATAAAGCAGAACCCTTCACAAGACCTCCATATGGCCGGGAAAGCCCACCAGGATTTGCCTATTGGAGCTTTCTGTCCAGAGCTCTTACCCACACCTCTCATGGAGGCCAGCCCAGCAAAAACTGTGACAAAGTCTGTGCCCCTTCATGTCTCTCCCAAAGCTAAACAGAGACAGTGACAGGACCTAAATATGTTTGTTTTCCCTCCAAACCAAAACATGTCTCTTTTATTTCTTTAAATGATGGCATAGACAAGGTTTAAGCAAAAGCTGTCTCATTGCCCCTGAAGAACGGGCACACCACAATGACGGGCTTGCTGCTAGTGGGTGTGCATTTTGACTTGCATGATCTGGCCTCAGAAACATTTCTGACATATTGTTGTTTGTTTTACTCAGGATTAGCAGAAAATTTCTGTGGGTGTTTTACGTCACTAGAGTAGGAAGCACTGCAGAATTGTAGCTGCCTGGTTGATATTTCTGGAAAGGGAGCTCTAAATTATTAGATGAAGGAGAGAAAAAAGGGGGTGGGGTAGCCAGGAAAGAAATGAATGAGTAAGAATCCAAAAAGCCCCATCAGGAAAGCCCCACATGGAAAACCAAATTGATGGCAAACAGGATTTCTTGCATGCAACTGTGTTGGACTCTGCGGCACAGGGAAAGAGAAGTTCTCAGGGTCTCAGAGGGGGTTAAAAACAGTGTGGATCACATCTCAGTGTCTACCAATCTGTGGAACTGAATTTTGGCAAAGAACAGTGAGAGTTATTACAAAGCACTAGAATTTCCCTTTCAATAAACTACAGATCTGTATATAATTGGATGGAAGAGGTTAGTAGAGTTTAGTCTGGAAACATTTGGTATGAAGTTTGAGATTTTTCAGATAGTCCAAAGAAGCAGAGCAGTCACGGAATGTCTAGTCCACATTTCTTTTTTTTTAGGCACAAGAGAAAAAAAACACCACAATACAAGAATGGGCAAAAGATGTGAATATGCAGTTTGCAAAAGTGGAAATACAAATGCCAAGACCCAAAAAAGCAAAAGCAAACAAATAAAAACCCTGACGTCATTTATAATCAAAGAAATGCAATATAAAATAAGGCCCTATAAATATTTTAGACTATAAAATGAACAAAAATGTTTTTAATGTGATAGTCTCATCTTGGACAGGGTGTCAGGAGACAGGGACACTTGTGTACTGATTCAATTAATGCCACCATTATGGAAAGTAGTTTGCCAGTATTTTTTTTTAAAGCATGCCCTTTGACCCCCATAAGCTTACTTCTAGGAATTTACCCTAAGGACTATTATGAGAAGCACACAAATATTTACATTCATAATAGCACTGTTTAAATGTTGAAAAATGTGAAAGAACTCAAATGTTTAACTACAGAAGGGTTAAATTAATTAACATTTACTCACATAACAATACCATTAAAATGTTTTGAAAAAAAGTTTTTTTCAAAAACCTTTAGGGCCATGGGAAAAGGCTTAATGTAATATTAAGAAGCAATATCCAATTCCAAGCTATATTTAAAATATGATCTTATATGTCATTTGTATAATATATAATAATATATAATATTAAATATACATTATATAGTAAATATAGTACATACTGTCTATAGTAAACATTTACATGTGGAAAAATATGGGAGAGAAAATTTATTCAGGGTAATATTCACTGGGTGATAAGCTATAAATTATTTTGATATGTATATTTTTTAAATTATCTAGGTTTTAATATTTGAGATGTAGGAAACCTAAAAAAAAAAAAAAAGGAAAGAAAAGAAAAGAAAGCACACCTAAGATGTAGTAGGGAATATTTCTAAGATAGTGAAGTAGCAGATCGTCAGATATAATGGGTAAAGCATTTAGTCTTTAACATTTTCTTGTATTTATTTATTTTTTTATTTTTATTTTTAGAGAAAGAGAGAGTGCAAGTGGGGATGGGAGAGAGGCAAAGGGAGAGAGAGAATCCTCTCAAGACATAGGGCTTGATTTCAGACCATGAGATCATGGCATGGGCTGAAATAAGGAGTTAGACACTTAACCGACTATGTATATACCCCCTGCACTTATTTTTTTAAAAAGCAAAACAAAGAAGTGCCTATTGGCTCAGTAGATTGAGCGTCCAACTTTTTGGCTCAGGTTGCGATCTTCCTGGTTCATGAGTTTGAGCCCCACATAGGTCTCACTGCTATCAGTGCAGAGCCTGCTTGGGATCTGTCTCCTCCCTTCTCTCTCTGCACTTCCTTCTCATGCTCTCAAAGACGAATAAACATTTAAAAAGAAAGCAAAGCAGAGATGTGCTATGAAGTAGTAAAAAGGCTATTGGACTCACAAATACATTGTATGTCATATAAAATATGACCTGTTACATATAAGTATGTGATATACACATATTATACACATCCCAAAAAGATTTCGATCTCTTAATAACATGAAGATGTATGAGCAGCAGGTATTATGGATATACAAAGGGAAAGTTAGAAACTTTTTGGAATTAGACAACAGTGAAAGTTGACAGTACCAGAAACATGTCGTATGTTTGTATGAGCACTATACTTAACTCAGAGCTTCTTAGAAGTGAATCCAAATGAGGAAACATAATGAGTTACACAGTTCTAATTATCTGGTGAAAGGCAGCACACAAGTTTATCTGGAAAGACAGACTTCTTTTCCCTACTGACTTCTAGTAGTGTATACCTTTATATATGAAATGTTTCATAGCAAAATAGACACTGATCTTTGATAGAAGTGAAGGACATCATATTAAACTAAAGCTCAGTAAATATTTCTATAAGGAGTTAAGCTAACACCTGCCTTGATATATTGCTTTTTGGTGAGCTAGCTTGATGCAGGAATAAAACTTAAAGAATCCAGAAATAATGAAGCTGGGTGTCACAGGCTGGACTTGGCATATAGGGTGTTTTATAAAAATTTTAATCCATTGCCAATATTGAAAAATCAGATTTTACATAAAAATCCAACTTTTGAGCTTCTTTTAAAAGGCAAACTACTTTCTTCATAGTCATTGGATGACTTTGAGCAGTCAATGGCTCTTGGGTCATTCGTTCATCATAATATCAGTTAATATTCTTCCTTCATTGGCCATACTGGCCTGACCCATAGAGGCATGTGCACATGTGAATCTAGGTCTAGAAGAATGAACAGATAGCATACCCTTATCTCTCAAGTATAAATTGTTTTGTGTTGGCTAAATCTAGACGACAGTCCATTTAACATTGAGCTCTTAGATGGTATGTTAAAGGAGGCAGCATAATTGATTCCATAAGTCACTAAAAGGTTATGAAATAGCATACTTAGAGCTAATATCTGATAGAGTCAGGCCCCAAGGAAATGATTGTCTCAAGGAGGTCAAGTGTTTAAGTGTGAGGGGATTTGGAATTCCTACTTTCTCTGAAGACCAAGGTGGTTGGCACACAATCAGGAAAGCACTGCCTCTCCCACTACATCATTACTTTCCCTCCTTTCTCCTGCTTCATTGTGCTGACTTTTCCCAGCACTATCATGATGCATCTGTCTGAGTTTTCCCAGGGGCAGTTTCCAAACTTTGCACTGGCCACATGCACTCTTACCAGTTCTCCCACCCTGCCCCCACACATGGTGATTCATGCTAGAATCTTGTGAAAAGGCAAGTGGGAATTTTGAGTTCAACTTGTGGCACAGAAATGAGAGGTGTTAGCTAATCCATATGGAGACTGAACTATAAAAAAATACCCTTGACCTTCTTAGCCAATGTTATATCCAACCAAGCTAATAGGTCTCCTACTAGACCATCTTTAGTGATAGCAAGAAATAAGTTTTCTTTAGTCTAGCTGTCTGTGGCAGAGGGTGTTGGCGGCATGGTTGATAACCACTCCCTATCTTCTTTTTGGGTTTTGTGGGTCAGAAATTTGAGAAAGGTTCATATGAGAAGTTCTTGCTTACAATTTCTCATGCACATGCAGACAGATGTTGGCTAGGGCTGCCATTGTTTAAAGACTGGACATTCAAGACAGCTCATTCTTGTGGCTGGAGTTGACGTTGACTGTTGGCTAGAGAGCTCAGCTGGAGCTGTTGACCATAGAGCCCACATGTGGCTTCCTCAGCAAGGTGATCTCAAAATAGTTAGACTTCTTTCACAGCAGCTGTTCCCAGAGCGAGCTTTCCAAAAGAACCAAGCAGAAGATGCATGGCCTTTTGTATCCAAGCTTCAGAAATCACACAATATCACGTCTAACCAAGAAGAAGCAGTCCCATGCCTGCTCTGATTTAAGCAGTTAGAACATAAGCCTCACTTCTCAATGGAAGAAGGGTCAAAGAGCTTACAGATATATTTTAAATCCTCAGCAAATTGTGATGCATCAGCACAGAGTGCTCTTCCAAGATAGCTCTACATTTACAGAGTCACACACTGTCCAAGTCAGCTGCTTATTTTAGTGCAAGAAGGATCCGCTCTAAGTTGGCCAATTTTATGAGAGACTGTGGGTAAAAGCCTTCATTATCTGCCACCTCATTTTCTGTGTCATTTTTTATTAACTGTAGAGGAGTCTGGTACCTTCTCAGGCTCCCTGAGATTTCTCTACTCCTCCATTTCCTCTTTTTCCTCTCTCCTT
This sequence comes from Proteles cristata cristata, assembly GCA_017311185.1. Lineage (NCBI taxonomy): Eukaryota > Metazoa > Chordata > Mammalia > Carnivora > Hyaenidae > Proteles > Proteles cristata. The sequence continues at coordinate 4,277,010 of JAESUZ010001232.1, forward strand.
TTCCCTCCCTCCCTTTCTCACTCTCATCCTTTCACTCTCTTGCTCTCTCTTTCTGTCTTTCCTTCCCCCCTCCCTCCATCTTTCTCATTCTCTCTTTCCACCAAAACTAGATCTTTTTTGCTCCACATCTCCAGATAAATTCGACTTAATTCAGACAGGCCACTTCCCTCAACCCCCACTGCCCTGACACTACCCAACTGAGACTGAAGACATTTTGTAGGTTGTACTTTTAAATTCCTGGGTCCAAGAGTATCATTGGTCCAGAAGAAAAAGACTTACATGCTACTCAGCCAGGTCTATTAGAGCAGACTCTTTGAGAATAGGCATGGACATTGAGGAAACCTAACCTATTATATATGAGTAGGAAAAAAACAATCAATTATATATAAGTTGGGTTCTAGTCACAAAAAATAGCTCTCCCCAAATCAGAATTCCCTTTACAGACTTTCTATTGCCTTCAACATAACTGGCTGATTTATAGTCCACTTGTAACCTGCCCTCTGCACCCACAATACCTTCTGTGAACTCCACAGGCAATGATGCTAAAACATTGTTGTCTACTTGCCCAGCTCACTGATTCCTATTACCAGTCCCCAGCTCTAACTCACCAAAGACATTTCTGGCCAAGTAAAAGTAATCTCAAACATTACGTGCTCCAGCAAAAGAGTTATAAACAAACGTTTAGACTGATGGCTGGACTCAGATATTCCTTTTTTTTTTTTTAATGCTTTATTTATTTCTAGGAGAGAGAGAGACACAGCGTGAGCAGGGGAGGCCAGAAAGAGAGGGAGTCACAGACTCTGAAACGGGCTTCAGGCTCTGAGCTGGCAGTCAGCACAGAGCCCGACGCGGGGCTCGAACCCACGAACCGCGAGATCATGACCTAAGTGAAAGTCGGATGCTTAACCGACTAAGCCACCCAGGCGCCCCTGGACTCAGATATTCTTTAGCTTAAGGGGGAATCATGTTCTTTAGGACCCATCCTCCTTGCATCCACACTGCCACTACTGGCCATGTCAACTTACAGGTGTTTCCTCTGTGGCAGAATCCCCATCTCCTTAAATTTCTATTTTTATTTTTTTTTAAAAAAGCAATATGAAAGGTAAAAATGAAGCTAGCTTGTATCACTTCAACATTTCCAGCACAACACTGCCCTCGGCCTGTTTAGGGTACTTAGTCATGGAAGTTCATAGGATGTAGGAGCCTGGTTTTACATATATCATTATACAGACACTAAAGAAATACTCAGATGAATCCTTTACTGCCTCTTCCAAAGAAAATATGTTAATACAGGTCATCCTCAATTATACAAGAAAAGGATACTGTAGTAGTGGTTGTATCCCCAGGTAAGGGTTCAAGTGCTTTTTGGAAGGATTAGGGGAATTAGTGCTCTTTCCAAGAGCAAGAACTTGGAAATATCAATGTCTATTTCCTTCCTATTGAGGAGATGGAGAGACCGCACTAGAATGTGAAGTATTTCAAGGAATTGAGAGATAGTAGTTTTAGAATCTCCATGCATATAATACATAACTCAGATAATCCAGACTCTGCTAAAGCTCATAAACAAACAATAGTATCAAACATTACAAAAAAAAATAGAAAACTATACTCCTCTCAATAATTTTAACAGCATGGGACTTTTTATATTCTGAAATCCACAGATTATCAGCTGCAAGCCTCAAATTCACAAAGGAAAAACATCATATTCAAAAACAAGACCCAGAGTCTATGGGACAAGGACAGGGTATTTAATCCAAAGAAGAATTCATAAATATTTGAGAAACCACTCAGCAATCCAACACTAAAGATCTGAGTAGAGAGTAGTAACACATTTTCTCACCGATAGGATTTTAAGCCACAGTGCCCTAACTCTGATGTCTTTCAATCAAGAGACTCAATCTGTTTATTTGCTATAATTTGGAGGTGTCTCTAGACTGAAACTTTTACTTCACTTTACATAATCTCATACACGATAGTGAGCAGAAAGAAATCAAGAGAAGTACAATGTCCTCCATTTTCAGTTCTTTTCTTCTCCCACCCTTTATAGAAATGTACATAGACATGTTTTAGTATCAACCATACCTTAATGAAGAATTCATCCTACTGACAGAAGGGATAAAGTTCTAAAGATTCTACTTTGCAGGACTTGGAGCCGTGGTTGAATTGAAGTGGGGCTACTGGTGTTTCTACTGTAAACCTCTTGTCTGTATTTGGTGAATCCAAAAGAACGCCTGAGACCAACTTAATCAATTTCATTATCTGATTGTTCCTTCAACTTCTTTCTGAAGATAGATCCATTGTACCTACTGAATAAAGATATATTTATTCTATACGCTGGACATTTCAACACTGTATTGTATCACATTTTGATTTATTGTTGCTTATTTCCTTACATAGTTAGACTATTTTTCTTCAATCTCTTATTTAATTGATGCATAGGTAGGACCAGTTGGTGTATTTTGTGTCTTTGATTTATTCTAGAAAACACAAAAGACTTTCCCCACTATATTATTTTATTTTATTTTTTTTTTCTGTAATTGAGCTTTTGAGTAATCCAAGTTCCTGGGGATTATTGAGAGCTTTTGAAGCATGTGGTGCTGTCCTCAGTCTGTTCCGCCTTTCTCTTGTGAGAACTCAAGTAACGTGTAATCTACTTCATGAGCTAGCCAGCAAGGACGTGGTGTAATGAACAGGAAGCTACTAAATGCACATAATAACAAGGACAAATAATATACAAATGTTCAAGTTCCATCTTAATGCAATTACAAATAGAGAAGGAAGTAAACACATAGTGGTCGAGTTCAGATTCTGTGGTCAAAACCATCTGAACACAAACCCCAGTTGTGTGATCTTGGGCATAACCGATAATCTCTTCAAGCCTCAGTTTCCTCTTCTGTAAAAGGAAAATAAGAATAGATACCCCATATAATTATTTTAAGAGTTAATTAAAATAAACTAGCACATTTCCTGCACATAGTAAATATTTTCTAAATGTATGCTGCTGTTACCTTATAAAAGGTAAAATGAAATAATGGTTTGTTGTAATTGTTCAAATAAAAAATAGTAGCAAAGGGAAAGTAGTGGATTACATCATTCATGAAGACACTTCTCCAGTCACCTTCTTTTTTGACACAGCACAATTAACAACGTTCTCAATCTCAAATGTGATCTCTCTTTAAAAGATTATTGCCTATTGCCATAAGCATTTAAACATGCCAGGATGAAAACTTACCTTGATTGCTACATAGCTTGATCACCACATACCCATACCCACACACTGGCACATACAGTAATAGCCTACTGCCCTATTTCTTTGTTCTCCTTTGCCAGAAAACTCTTAAAAACAACCTTCTATGTTCATTGATTCCATTCCCTCCCTCCCCCCACAATCTCTTCAACCCATTCCTATGGTCTCTTGTCAGTCCCCTTCAGAATCGCAATCAGCACCAGCCTCCATATGTCTTACATCCTTACTCACTTCTCAGTGACATCTTCTAGTCCCATGGCTTTATACTGTCTACAACTTAAGCCTCCCCATTTTTGTATTTCCACCACTGACCATACACCTACTGTCCAGATTCATACATCTGTCTTCCAAATAGACATAGCCATCTGATCATCTAACAGAAGCCCCAAACTTAAAATGTTCACCACTGAACACTTGATTCTCCAATCCTTCCTGAAATAAACTAAAGCCTTCACCTTCTTCAGTCTTATTCATCTCATCTAATGGCAACTCTATCAGTATCTTTCCAGTTGCTCAGGCCAAACTTGATTTTACTCTTTTAGCATATCTCTTATCTAATCCTGCAGCAAATCCTGAGCTCGTTGTCTTCAAAATATACCCAGAATCTAACCACTTCTCACCTCTCACTCTCACCACTAGACTCCCAATCCAAGCTACTATAATCTCTGGGTCATTGCAACTGCCTCCCAGCTGCTTTCTCTGCTGCCATCTTTGTCCCAACATCATCTTCTCTCACAATAGCCAGAGGGAACTGTTTAAAATAGGTCAGAGCAAACTTCTGATCAGAACATTGAGGGGCTTTCCATTTCACTCAGTGGTAGTGATCTGGCCCCAGTTACATGGGTAAAATCTATCTCTTACCAGTGTCCTTGAACATTTGGCTGCCTCAGCTTGGCCACTGCAACTGCCTCTTGTTTCTGTTTCCTGTCTTGCCCCTCCCCCCCCAGTCCTGTTCTGAACTCATTGGTCTCCCTTCTGTTTCTTAAACATTCTGAACCTACCCTTTGCTATAGGCCCTTTGCATTTGCTGTTCCCTCTGCCTAGAAAAACCTTCCCTCAGATAATCTATATGATTTATACCCTCTCCTCCTTAGGTCTCTGCTCAAACATCACCTAGTCAGAAGGACCTTCTTTGGCTATCCTAAATAAAAAAGCTATCCTTGCCTCTATCACTTTCCATCCTCTTAACCCACTTTATTTTTCCTTTTACCACATAAGAACACTAGAGTGTTTATTTGTTCATTTATCTTTTCTCTGTCACTGCTTGAATGTGAACTTCATAAAGGCAAGGACTTAATCGCTGGTTTAGTCCCAGTGCATAAAATAGTGCCTGGCTGACAGTAAATGCTCAGTAAATATTTGCTAAATGAATGAATGAATGAATGAATGGTTTTTTCCTCAATGCACAATTTGTGGTAGGCAGCAACCTTTTTTAAAAGTTAAAGAAGAAGATCAGATCAGAATTTGGATGAGTTAGAAAAAAAAAAGACATTTAAAAAATCAATGAAGTTGATTAATTGTCCAGTTAAAGCTGTCCATTAAAAGCTGATTTTTCCATTGCTGAAATTTCCAAAGAATCACTCCCCTGACTAAAACCTACACCAGGCTGAGTCATACAGGACATGCTGCAAAGCCAGTTTTTCTCCTGTTTGACCTGAATGACTCAAAGTGCCAATGACAATGTGGGCCTTATGTACCAGGAACTCTATTTAGAAGTCTGGAATCAACTGTGGACTTCATTAGAGTATATCCTGCTCTACTTGGTTAACTCGAAATAGTTCATTCCTTCAACAAGATTGCTGCTGTATCTTTTGTCATCCGCTTGCTGTGTGACTAATTTGAATGTTAACATTTTTAAGTGAAAATGCTTTGATGCTAAACAAAAGCTTTTGAAGAATTTCAAGTGTCTGGATATGATATTTCGGTGGGGGTGGGGCAGCAATTTAAGACTTGCTAATCATAAACTAAATATACATGACTTTAATTGAGTGCCAGGGGTCTACACTTATCATTTAAGCATAATAACATCTTACCGCATGCTAAGTATTGTGGCATGCTATTTGTGTCCAGTTTATATTAACGAACCATACCCTAAGCTTAGTTCTAAGACATAAAAATTTCCTTCCACCCCACCCCAACTACATGAAGTAAGATGAACAGTGGTGAAGTCCCCAACCTGATACAAAAATGTTAAGAGTTTTATTATTCTTATTATCACTATTATTTGTTTTGAATACTTTTTTGTTTTAATACTTTTTAAAATATTTTTTAAATGTTTGTTTTTGAGAAGGAGACAGAGATAGAGGGTGAGCGGCGGGAGGGGCAGAGAGAGAGGGAGACACAGAATCTGAAACAGACTCCAGCCTCTGAGCTGTCAGTACTGAGCCTAACACAGGACTCAAACTCACAGACTGCAAGATCATGACCTGATCCAAAGTCTGATATTTAGCCTACTGAGCCCTGCCGGCACTTCTGTTTTAATACTTTTAATGGGGTTTGCTATGATCTTCATAATTCGATTTAGAAGTCCATATTTGTATTAAATGACCAAACATAAGTCTTTTGGATAAAGGGGACACAGAATTCATATTTCTAAAAATTCTTAGGGAAACAAAGAGGACAAAGAAAGAAAATAGCTTATGTTATATGACCAAGTTAAAAAAAATATGCCTGGGTAGCCTTGGGAGATGCTATAAAATGGCACACAAACTACTCCTTCATGTAAGGTTTTGGCCTTGCCTTAAGGAAGATGTTCATGTTCAATTTTCATCTTCAGAGATAATGAACTAAAGGAGGTGAGGAGCTTAGGACACCCAAATGAACTTTCTAAGATAGTTTCTTCAATTTCTCCCAGGCTGAGATGTTGGTTTACCACTTCCTACAACATTTGCTTTTCGTTCTATAAAAATTAGACCATCTTGGCAAGATGAGGAGCCAAGAACCAGGTATAGTAATGCAGAATGCTATGTTAAGTTCCTTAACAATATTAAGAGAAATCGTAGTCTCCAATATGATCATTTTAAAGGTGACATCTAATGATACTCAACTCTCAGGATGGGTCTAAAGTCCCCCTTAGGTAAAGTAAATTAACTTTTTTTATTCATTGATGGTATCAGGGTAACATTCCACAATCTCTCCTACTTGGTCACAGAATTTTACAACTGAAAGTCTCGCTGAATCCAATCCTATTTAATTCATAAGAAGGAACTAATCAGCTACAATGTGGTATGCTGCATCCTGGGAGATTCAAAGACATAGTCCAAAAACCTCACAGAGCTCCTCCCAGTCTGTGAACTTTCTCATAGAGCTATTTGGATCCAGGAAAGACTGTGTCATGGGTGCAAAGGTGGGACCATGGATGTCCCATCCATGTGGCTTTACAGGGAGAAGGTGCATCCAGGTTCTGGAAGGCTTCCTATAAGACTAACTCTTAAATCTTGAGGAACGAGTAGGATGTGCCCTGACAATAAAGATTTAGAAGTGGCGTAGGAAGACAAGGAGAGAAAGATTATCTGATTCGTGCTGTCCAATACTGTAGCCACCATTCACTTGTGGGATATTTCAGTTAATTAAAAAAGAATAAAGGGGAGGGCAAGATGGCAGAGAAGTAAGGAGCTCCGTACTTGCACTCGCGCCCATACATCACACAGAAAAGATCTGAAGTCATTGGAAACCTTACAAAACCTGAGAGACTGGGAGAAAAAGGACCCAGAATCCACTGAGAAAGCCTTCTAACGTGAGTGCGAACCGGGGAAGATAAAATCAGGCCGGGATCAGAGACTCCAGGGTGGGAGGCGATCCCCCTCTACCCTCTATGGGGAGTGAGAGGAGAAAAGGAGACAGTCCGAAACAGAAAAACCTCCGCTCGGGGGGGAAAAAACCTCCGCTCGGTGCATAGAAAGACCGTACTTGCCAAATACCTGCACACCAGGTCCCCTCGCGCCAACTGGTCCTGAGGGAGGCTGAGCACACAAACTGCTTCTTTGTGCCACTCCTGGAGGTTGGATTTCAGAGCAGCGGTGCCCCTGCCGCCATTGTAGCTCCAGGGCGGCTGGGACCCCTGAAAGAGCTGCGCTGACACCAGGCGTCCGCGCTCCTGGCTGGCTGGAACTCGAGAGGGAAGGCAAAGAGCTAAAAAATGGGAAATTTGCCTGTGAGTTCGTGTTTCGGGTGACGAGCCATAGAGGGACCCGGTTTTCCTCACTCCAGCGGGCTCCGGCGCATGCCCGCCAGCCTGACACAGAGAAGGAAGCAGCGATTCTGACTCCACCCCCAGAGCTCAGCAGGGAGCCTGGAATAGCCCGAGGGGTTTGCTTGGGAAGCTGTGTCTAAGGCAATTTCAGCGGGGCCGCGACTGGGATTTGGAGATTGGAACTGGCCTGGGTTGAAGAGTGCAACCAACTTCGGCTGCGTCCCCGGAACGGGGAGTTGACACGCCAAAAAAAAAAAAAAGCGAGCTGCAGCGCGGGGTTCAAGAAGGGACTGGAGCACCGTCACTCTCCTCCCCACAATCGCCAAGGCAGAACCCCCGCCTGAGGCATCGGATCACGCCACGCCCATCCCTGCCTGAGAGGTGCCCTCCTCCCTTTTTTTTTTCTTTCTTTTTTCCTTTTTTTTCTTTTTTTGTTTTTTTTCCTTTTTTTTCTTCTTTCTTTTTTTCCCCTTTCTTTTCTCTTTCTTTTTTTCTTCTTCTTTCTCTTTTCTCGCTTTTTTCCCCAAAACACTGACCTGATTAACTCTGGTCGCCAGCTTGCTTAAACAATCACAACAAGTCCATTCTGTAAATGTAAATTCTACACCTACCGACCTTTTCAGCTATTTCTCTCAGGCGTAATTAGACTATATAGTTTCTCTGGATAATTCCAGCATCCTTCTCTCACCTATCCAACCATATTCTACCCTTTACCTCTTTGAAAAAAACTTCTTATCCCTTCTGCCTGTTCATTCTATTTCCAAATCTGCCTCATCTCTCCCTGCCTTCTCTCTTTTTCTCTATGCTCTTCAACCAACACTGCAAACACACAGCTATTTAACTGTAGCTGGGAAACCCAGGTATATGCTTTAAACCGTTCTTTGTCCATCGGTTTTCTTTTTTCCTTTTCTTTTCCCCTTTTTGACCCTTTTATGTATTTTATGCTCCCTATTATTAGCCCTCCCTCCTCCGTCTTTTCTCTTAACATTTTCGTTTTCCCTCTCGCTTTGCATGTTAGTTGAATTAGCCTGTGCGTTTGTGTGCTCCTGCTCCCTGTGTGTTTGTCTGTCTGTTTTCTTTTCCAGGGCTACCTCAAGAAACAAGCTAGAGTACACAAGGTGAAGAGTCCCAAATATCACTACGAATAGGAAAATAAAATAACTAAGGTCCCAACAAGAGAGACCGAGGGATACCATTCAAAAAACAATCTCTGAAAGGATAGGCCCTGGAAAGTCAAAGAGTCTTCTTGGATAGAGCAGAGCTCATAGAAACAGAGAGCATAACAGGTCTTTAAAACCAACAAGAGCCGGAAAGCTAACTAAAATGATGAAACGAAAGAGCTCTCCTCCAAAGAAACTCCAAGAAGAAATGACAGCTAATGAACTGCTCAAAACAGATATCAGCAGCATAAGTGAACAAGATTTTAGAATAATAATGGTAAAATTAATAGCAGGGCTTGAAAAAAACATAGGGGACATCAAAGAAACTATGGCTACAGACAGAATGGAAAATAAAAATAGGCATGAAGAATTTAAAAATGCGATAAATGAGATACATAATAAATTAGAGGCCTCCAATGCACGGACTGAAGAGGCAGAAAGGAGAATAAGTGATTTAGAAGACACCATTATAGAAACAAGAAGCTGACAAAAAAAGAGACAAACTGATCCAGGAACAGGAAAGAAGAATTCGAGAGCTCAGCGATACAGTCAAACGCAACAATATCCATATCATAGGAATCCCAGAAGAGGAAGAGAGAGGGAAAGGTGCTGAAGGAGTCCTGGAACAAATTATAGCAGAGAACTTCCCCGACCTGGGGGAAGGAAGTCAATGTGGAAATACAAGAGGCTCAGAGGACTCCCCTTAGACGTAACTGAATCGATCTTCTGCACGACATATCATCATAAAAATGGCAAACTACAAGGACAAAAAGAGAATTTTGAAAGCAGCTAGGGAGAAAAGGGCCCTCACATACAAAGGGAAACCTATCAGAGTGGTGACAGACCTATCTACTGAAACGTGGCAGGCCAGAAAGGAATGGCAAGAGATCTTCAATGTGATGAATAGTAAAAATATGCAGCCAAGAATCCTCTATCCAGCAAGCCTGTCATTCAAAATAGAAGGAGAGATAAAAACCTTTCCAAACCAACAGAAATTGAAAGAATTTGTCACCACGAAGCCAGCCCTACAAGAAATCCTGAGGGGGATGCTCTGAAGGAAAGGTTGCAAGGAACAAAGATTCCAGAGACACCACCACAAACATGAACCCTACAAAAGATACAAAGACTCTAAACCCACATATTTCAATAATAACACTGAATGTCAATGGGCTGAATGCTCCAATCAAAAGACATAGGGTAGCAGAATGGATTAAAAAACAAAATCCATCTATATGCTGTCTACAAGAAACTCATTTTAGACGGGAAGATACCTTCAGATTAAAAGTAAGGGGATGGAGAAATATATATCATGCTACAGGAAATCAAAAGAAAGCCGGGGTAGCGATACTTATATCAGACAAACTGGACTTTAAATTAAAGACAATCACAAGAGATGAAGAAGGACATTACATAATAATTACAGGGTCCATCCATCAGGAAGAACTAACAATCATAAATGTCTACGCACCGAATATGGGAGCACCTAAATATCTAAAACAATTAATCACAAACAGAAACAAGCTTATAGATAAGAATGTGCTAATAGCAAGGGACTTTAATACTCCACTTACAGCAATGGATAGGTCAACCAGACAGAAAATCACTAAAGAAATAATGGACTTGAAAGATACATTGGACCAGATGGACCTGACGGATATATTTAGAACTTTACATCCTGAGGCCAGGGAATTTACTTTCTTCTCAAGTGCGCATGGCACATTCTCCAAGATAGATCACATACTGGGACATAAAGCAGCCCTCAATAAATATAAAAGAATAGAGATCATACCATGCACACTGTCAGATCACAATGCTTTGAAACTTGAAATCAATTACAGGAAGAAGTCTGGAAAACTTCCAAAAACATGGAGGTTAAAGAACACCCTTCTAAAGAATGAATGGGCCAATCAGGCAATTAGAGATGAAATTAAAAAATATATGGAATAAATGAAAATGAAAACACAATTCAAAATCTATGGGATGCGGCAAAGGCAGTGCTAAGAGGAAAGTACATTGCTCTCCAGGCCTATTTGAAGAGATTAGAAAAGCGCAAGTCCAAATTCTAACAGCTCACCTAAAGGAACTAGAGGCAGAGCAACAAGAACGCCCTAAACCCAGTAGAAGAAGAGAAATAGTAAAAATTAGAGCAGAAATAAACAACATAGAGACAAAAGAAACAATTGAACAGATCAATGAAACCAAGGGTTGGTTTTTTGAAAAGGTAAACAAAATTGACAAACCTCTAGCCAGACTTATCCAAAAGAAAAGAGAGAGCACCCAAAAAGACAAAATTATGAATGAAAATGGACTTATTACAACCAACCCCTCAGAAATACAAGCAATTATCAGGGAATACTATGAAAAATTATATGCCAACAAATTGGACAACTTAGAAGAAATGGACACATTCCTAAACACACACTCACTACCAAAATTCACACGGGAAGAAATAGAAAACATGAACACACCCATAACGAGTGAAGAAATTGAATCAGTGATCAAAAATCTCCCAACAAATAAGAGCCCTGGACCTGATGGCTTCCCTGGGGAATTCTACCAGACATTTAAAGCAGAATTAATCCCAATTCTTCTCAAGCTATTCCAAAAAATAGAAAGCGAAGGAAAACTCCTGGACTCATTTTATGAAGCCAGCATCACTCTGATTCCCAAGCCAGACAGAGATCCAGCAAAAAAAAAGAGAACTACAGGCCAATATCCTTGATGAATACGGATGCAAAATTCTCAACAAGATCCTTGCCAATCGAATCCAGCAGCATATAAAAAGAATCATCCACCAAGATCAAGTGGGATTCATTCCTGGGTTACAGGGCTGGTTCAACATTCGCAAATCAATCAATGTGATACATCATATCAATAAAACAAAAGATAAAAACCATATGATCCTGTCAATAGATGCAGAAAAAGCATTTGACAAAATACAACATCCTTCTTAATAAAGACTCTCGAGAAAGTTGGGATAGAAGGAACCTACTTAAACATCATCAAAGCCATCTATGAGAAGCCTTCAGCTAACATCATCCTCAACGGGGAAAAACTCAGAGCTTTCCCCCTGAGATCAGGAACACGACAGGGATGCCCACTCACCACTGCTGTTTAACATAGTGCTGGAAGTCCTAGCATCAGCCATCAGACACCAAAAGGAAATCAAAGGCATCAGAATTGGCAAAGAGGAAGTCAAACTTTCACTCTTTGCAGATGACATGATACTCTACATCGAAAACCGGACAGACTCCACCAGAAGCCTACTAGAACTGATCCAAGAATTCAGCCAAGTTGTAGGGTACAAAATCAACGTACAGAAATCGGTTGCATTTTTATACACCAACAATGAAGCAACAGAAAGAGAAATCAAGAAACTGATCCCATTCACAATTGCACAAAAACCATAAAATACCTCGGAATAAACCTAACCAAGGATACAAGAGATCTGTATGAGGAAAACTATAGAAAACTTATGAAGGAAATTGAAGAAGACACAAAGAAATGGAAAACATTCCATGTTCATGGATAGGAAGAATAAATATAGTTAAGATGTCATTACTACCTAAGGCACTCTACACATTCAATGCAATTCCAATCAAAATAGCACCAGCATACTTCTCAAACTAGAACAAACTATCCAAAAATTTGTATGGAACCACAAAAGACCCCGAATAGCCAAAGTAATCCTGGAAAATAAAACCAAAACGGGAGGGATCACCATCCCAGACTTTAGCCTCTACTACAAAGCTGTCATCATCAAGACAGTATGGTATTGGCACCAAAAGAGACACATAGACCAATGGAACAGAATTGAGAACTCAGAAGTGGACCCAAAAGTATACAGCCAACTAATCTTTGACAAAGCAGGAAAGAATATCCGATGGAAAAAGACAGCCTTTTTAACAGATGGTGTTGGGAGAATTGGACAGCAACATGCAGAAGAATGAAACTAGATCATTTTCCCACACCATGCACAAAAATAAACTCAAAATGGATAAAGGACCTGAACGTGAGACAGGAAACTATCAATACCCTAGAGGAGAAAGCAGGAAACAATCTCCTTGACCTCCACCGCAGCAACTTCTTACTTGACACATCCCCAAAAGCAAGGGAATCAAGAGCAAAAATAAACTGTTGGGACCTCATCAAGATTAAAAGCTTCTGCACAGCAAAGGAAACAACCCAGAAAATTAATAGGCAACCAACGGAATGGGAAAAGATAGTTGCAAATGACATATCAGATAAAGGGCTGATATCCAGAATCTACAAGGAACTCACCAAACTACACGCCCGAAAAACAAACAACCCAGTGAAGAAATGGGCAGAAGATATGAACAGACACTTCTCCAAAGAGGACATCCAGATGGCCAACAGACATGAAACGATGCTCAGCATCGCTCCTCATCAGGGAAATACAAATCAAAACCACACTGAGATACCACCTCACGACAGTCAGAGTGGCTAAAATGAGCAAATCAGAGAATTCTAGATGCTGGCAAGGATGTGGAGAAACGGGCACCCTCCTACACTGTTGGTGGGAATGTAAACTGGTACAGCTCCTCTGGAAAACAGGGTGGAGGTTCCTCAGGAAACTAACAATAGAACTCCCCTATGACCCAGCAATAGCACTGTTAGGAATTTACCCAAGGGATACAGAAATGCTGAGGCATAGGAGCACATGTACCCCAATGTTCATAGCAGCACTCTCCACAGTAGCGAAAACATGGAAAGAGCCTAAGTGTCCATCAACAGATGAATGTATCAAGAAGATGTGGTTTATCTATACGATGGAACACTACATGGCAATGAGAAACAATGAAATCTGGCCATGTGTAGCAACATGGATGGACCTTGAGGGTGTTATGCTTAGCGAAGTAAGTCAGGCAGAGAAGGACAAATATCATATGTTTGCACGTATAGGAGGATTAAGAGGAACTTAACTGAGGACCATGGGGGAGAAGAAGGAGGGAAATGGTGGGGGAAAGGGAGAGAAGCAAACCATGAGAGATTCTTGAATGCTGAGAAACAAACTGAGGACTGATGGATGTGGGGGGGAGGGGGAAGATGGGCATGGAGGAGGGCACTTGTGGGGATGAGCACTGGGTATTATATGGAAACCAATTTGACAATAAACTATTTGTAAAAAAAAATAATAATAATAATAAAATACAAATTTTAGTGTCTCAGTCACACTAGCCAAATTTTAAGTGCACAATACCTACATATGGCTAGTGTTTACCATAGTGGACATCATTATAAAAAGTTCTACTGAAGAGCACTGGCTCTGAATAAAAAGAAGAGTACAGCACAGAGACAGATGTTGGTGGGGATAACTGGCAGGGGATACATACAGCTGGAAGGCTACCCAGAGACTGGACCCAGGTGATGAGGTAGGAGGCATAGGCCAGTGCAGACAGACCATGGAGTTCCTTGGCTGATACCACAAAATGTGGGAGGATTCAAGTCCTGGCAAGTTCTGTGTCTCATTATGAACCAGTCACTATAGCACTGGAAAGCTTCATGGCCAAAACATTTGAACAAGCATTCTTAGTTCACCAATTGTGTATACGAAACCATATGTCTTCTGGTAATGATGGCAACTTACCACATCATGAAATCATTACTTTTCTTTGAAAAAAGGAGATTGAATGTTTTATTTGAGCATCTTATCCCCCTTTTTTATTTTTTATACATTAAAAAAATCTGTGTAACATTTTGCACTTACAAAAAACTGGATTTTTATAGTTTCTTGGGTCTATAACACAGATTTTGGTAGAGCCAAGTGTTGGCTATAGGAACATATGGTCATGCTGTTAAGAATTCAAGAGTAAATGTAAGTAAGCCAAATCCAACTCCACCAAGCATTTTTCCTCAAACAATTAATGATCAAAATGAGACTTGAAAAATAACATAGACAAATTTAGAAATAAGTAGGAGCATATCATTCATTTAGGATTCCCTCTTCTATAATCTTTGGCTTTCTTAACAGACCATATGAAGGCAAAAGAGGGCTGGGGTCAAACATCTGTCACTTAGCTATGTGGCTTTGGTTCAGTCTCTTAACTTCTTCAACCTGTTTCTGCATCTGTAACAGAGTGTTAAAAATGTGTCTCTGGAGATGTGGAAGAGACTAATTAAGATATGTAGCAGCAGTTAGCACATAAAATCGCTCTGTATGTTTGCTGGGGAAGGTAAGGAGGATGGGAATGGCTGCTTGCTAGGCTATTTAAATACCTGATGATACTACAAGTTCATTCTAATACTTCTGGAAGTATTTTCGGAAATGGGGTTTTAGACTTAAAATTATACCAGGAATGCACATCAAAGATGATGAAATAATAAGACCACACACACAAAGATAAGTAACTCATATTTATTGCCAGGTGCGAGAGCCTAGCACCTATAAAATTTTCCTGAAAATGGATGTTCATCACGGAGGTTCCCAAACTATCTCATTCACAGTACACTTAATGACTCAGTAATATTTTTCTCAGGGCCCTACAACAAAATGCATACCTAACATTTTTATTTATTAAGTAGTTAGGGGCAAACAACACATTATAATGACTCATTCAGTGTTCAACAGATGTTTCCTAAGAAAATTTAAAATAAGCCACAACACCCTTATAACTTCATTGTAATACCCAGGGCACTCTGGTATGTAGTTTGGGAACTGTGGATTTAGGATTTTATACTTTACAAAGCACTTTCATAGCTATCAATTCACTTATCTTTGCCACAAACCATGTGAGATCTAGAATAGATGAGAAGATTGAGACTATAAGAGAATCATTCAAGATTTCATAAACAAGAAGGTGAAAGTCAAGACATAAGTTGATTGGGTTCTGACTCCAGAGTCTTCCTCCTGATCTGTAAGTTCTTTCTTCCTCCATTCAGAATGTCACTAGCATCTTTTGTTAATCTTCATTATTTTTCTGTATCATTTCCTATGAAAATTTAGTAAACTGAGATACATAAGAAATATTTCTATGCCAGATTGCTCCTTTTTGATTTTACAGTTTAGTGCCTCAACTAGACAAATGCTATTCTGAAAAATATTTTGTAATTAATGAACCTCTACCAAAAAAAAAAAAAGGTTTATAGCAGGTATATACATGTTTCCGAATAAAGCAAGCATAAGTTTTCAGATGACATCACAGAAAAGCTTTCATGCAGCTTACAGAATGAAAATAATAATAATAATATCAGCTAATTACTGAAAGATTAATATGGAGCAGGCACCTTGTGAAATGATTTATAAAATTTAACACTTTCCAATAATTCCATGGTATAGATTTTAAAAGGTGAGAAACTTGAGGATCAGAAGGATAACTTAACCAATACACTACTGAAAAAGAGCTGGAATAGCAAAAACAATCTTGCAAAAGAAAACAAGTTGAAGGACACATACAATCTGATTTTAAGATGTAAGTTATTAAGTTACAGTATTAAATTACAGTAATCCAGACAGTGTGATATTGGCCAAAGGATAAACATATAATTTAATTGAATGGGATATGGTCCATAAGTACATCCACTCAGTGGGCCAATTCATTTTTTTTAAATGTTCATTTCTTCTTTTTTTTTTTTTTTAGAGAGAGAGAGAGGTAGGGGGAGGGGGAGAGAGAGAACCCCAAGCAGGCTTTAGCTGTCAGTGCAGAGCCCTATGTGGGCTCAATCCCATGAACTGTGAGATCATGCCCTGAGCTGAAAGCATCAGATGCTTAACCAACTGAGCCACTCAGATGTCTCAGGGTCAATTCATTTTTAACAAAGGTGTCAAGACAACTGAATGGCAAAAGTTTAGTCTTTTCAACAAATGGTGATGGAACATCCATATGTGATAATGAACTCCAAACCATTTGTGTAACCACATGTAAAAATTAAATTCATAATGGGTCACAGACCTCAATGTTAAATATAAAACCAGAAAACATATAGAAAACACACACACACACACACACACACACAACCTCTTGTGACCTTGGGACAGGCAAAGATTTCTTAGGACACAAAAAACAAAGTCCATGAAAGAAAAAAAGTAATAAATTGTACTTGATCAAAATTTAGAAGACCTTTTAAAAAGTTAAAATATAAGCCACAGGTTGGGAGAAAAGAGTTGTGACACATACCTGATAAAGAACTTGCATCCAGAATTACAAAGAATTCTCAAAACTCAGTAATAAGAAAACAACTCAGTTTTAAAATAGGAAAAAGATTTGAACAGAAAGTTCACCAAAGAAAATATATGGGTGGGAAATAAGCAACAACAACCAAAAAGCATCAAAATTCTTTATAAGTAGAGAAATGCCAATTAAAACTACAATGAGATACCATTACACACTTATTAGAATGATTAAACTTTGTAAAACTGATAAAGTTAAGTGCTAGTTCTTGTAAAGTTAGACATACTTGCCATAACCCTACCTCATAATCCCACGCCTGGGTATTCACCCCTCAGAAAATAAAAACATATGTCCACAAAAGAAAAATGTTATAACAGCTTTATTCATAATCACTCACACACACACACACACACACCAACACACACACACACACACATGCATACACACACACACACACACACACACACACACACACACACACACACTCAAAACCCACAAACAACTGGAAACAACCCAAAGCCCTTCAACTAAAAGTGGATAAACAAATTCTGTTACATCCATGCTATGGAATACTAGTCAGCAATAAAAAGGACTAAATAACTGATACATTCAGGGTCTTATTACAGTAACAACTTTTTTACCTTTCATTTTCCTTTGAATCAGGTTTACAAAGCATTATTGCTGCCATTATATTTGTCATCATGCTATTAAGTAATGGCAACTTGCATTTTTATAACCACAGCCTTATTTTGCAGAAAGAGTTTTAACAAAGGTGCCAAGACAATTGAATGGCAAAAAGTTTAGTCTTTTCAACAAATGGTGATGGAACATCCATATGTGATCATGAACCCCAAACCATACCTGGAACCACATATAAAAATTAAATTTTTAATTGCAATTCAGGACTAGTCGCCTGAATTGTATTTGACAAATGTTCTAGTCTCCATGATGGGATTCAGCAGACATTCCCTATTCATCAACAACACATTCACAAACACCAAACCACTTGGCTGATTGTATTCCTTAGGTACTGATTTTTGCCAGTTTCTATTTTGGAAGCTGAAATTACCTTCAGTGTGTCTTCAAATTTTCATGGAGTCATACTATAACCCCCTAAACACTGAATGTTGGAAAAAAGACAAAGCCTCTGCTATTGCCTAATCAGGGAGACAGAATTCATGACTTTCTTTGGAAAAATCTAATTTTGGGCCATTTTATTTTTTATTAAGAAACTGATTTAATAATTTAATTGCTATTATTTTAGTAGTATCTAACATGAATTGATATATCAGAAAAAATGCATTTGTTCAATCATTTGCTCCACTTTTCATGAGGAAAAAATGAAATATGATATTATGTAAGATAGGATTTATAATCCATATGGCTCAGAACACTCTACCCTCTTCTTATAAAAATAAAATTATAGTTCTTGTTCTAAATACACTTGAGGTAGACCATTACTGTGGTAATACCAAATAAACCATACCTCCCAGTGTTGAGGCCTTTGTGTATTTCCCTTCCTCATTGACCCTGGGCTTGGTCATGTGAGTATAAGGCTTGAGAAGTGCTTGCATACTAGGCCTTATCTTCTTGGAATACTCACTCTGGGGATGTCTCTTTGTTGGAACCCAGCTACCATGATGCTGGGAAGCTCAAGAAGCAGCATAGAGAAAGCAAGTACAAAAGAACTGTTCTCTCTCTACCTACCATCTCCAATCCAGTCATGGCAGTGAATCAGATTTCACCCATGTAGACAACATCAATGCTGTAATGCAGCAGTTTCAAAACTTCTTGGTCTTAGCACCATTTTGTACTCTTAAAAATTATTAATGATGTCCTAAGTTTTTGTTCGTGAGTTATATCTTGTGACATTTACTTTATTAGAAATTAGAACAGAGTTTCAAAAATATATGCATGTATTAATTCATTGAGAATAATAAAGCATTACATGTTAATATTAATAATATATTTTATTAATATTTTAAGTATTTTGTTAATATTAGTACCAACGGTATTTCCAAAAAAAAATAAACCTAATGAGGAGGTGGAGTTGTTTCCTATTTTTTACAAATCTCTTTAAAGTCTACCTTAAAAGAAGATGGCAGGATTCTCATACCTACTTCTGTATCCAATTTGTTGTGACATCACCTATCAAGTTGCTTTGGAAAACTCTACACTCAGGGAGGAGTGAGAATGGGATAAGCAAATAATATCTTAGTATTGTTATGTAATTAGCTTTGACTCTGTGGAAACATGCACTTTGAGAACCAAGGGATGCACTAAGGGATGGCAACTGAAACACCTCCAGGTCTCTGATCTCTGAATGTCCATGCAGAGCAGAGCCCTCTGCCAACCTGGATTGTTCACCAAAGACAATATTTAAAAATATCCTGGAGTCTCCATTACAGGAATATATTCCCATGATGGTATCAAGAGAGAGGATTCTGCTGTCTCTTACACTACTTTAACCTACAACAGCTAACAACCCAGCTTCATTCCCTGGTTCCTCACTGTCTGATTTCTTATTTTACTTCCAGTGACCACATAGCCAGGGAGAGCTTCTCTCTCCCACAGGACCCACTCCAAACTTTTTCATGTCTCAGAGTCTAAATCAAAGACATCCCTAGCTCAGAAAGAGGAAGTATCCACACCTACATCCAAAACCAAGACACCTCTCTCTGAGGCTTCCTTCCTGGTCACAATATTAAATCCTCCTCAGATGGCTGATAGTGGACCTATTCATTCCCTTTCAGAAAATCATCACCCTCCTCCACAGAGTGTGTTCTGGTCCTAAAGCCTGGAAAAGGCATTCACTAACAATTGATATTGCTATTTTACCCGAAGTCTGAGTTGCGTAGTGTTTCCACAATCACTTTGTTAAATATCCACAAAGATAGATAGTTAACAGCATTGACAAGAACCAAATTAGTAACTTAGGCAATTAATTCCTGCTACCAGACTACCGTGATGAGAGGCATAGAGTGATATGTTAGTGTTTTTCATGATGTTAAAGGAACTTAGTGGATCCTAATCAACATTTGTATAAAGCAATAGAAGTACAATCCATGCTCGAGTTTATAAGAAGTTCTGCCATTTACAAGCAGTGACTTTGGGGAAGTTACTAAAACTTTTCTCTGCTCAGTTTCCTCATCTGTAAAGTGGAGACAATAGTTTCTGCCACATAAGATTGTGGGTTAGCATTTTTAAGCTGTTTACAGTAGTGCCTGGGACATACTAGGTACTATAAGTATTTGTTAAGCATAATATACAAGGTGTATTTGTGTGTGTGTGTGTGTGTGTGTGTGCGTGCACTCATGCACACACGCGTGTGTATGTGTGTTGAGTTGTGATAAAAAGTTTGGAAAAACTCAGAGCTAGAGGAAGTGAGACCTAAACTGATCTTCAGTGGACAGATAGGCTATAGACAAGCAAAAGGAATCTGTGTGCTGAGGGTGGGAGTCTGGATTTAAGTCTCTCCTTCTAGGGCAGTTATCAAGGGAGGGGAAAAAATCACTAAGGGGGAGAAAGTTGTTATTTTTCCTAAGGGTGAATTTTAAAATTTTTTAAATCTCCTTTATCAGGACCCAGATGTTTTAAAAAGCAATGCCAAGCTGTGATAAACATATGCAGGAAATACAGTGCATCCAGCAAGGAAAATTGTATGGTAATTCAGTTTGTTAATGACAAGTACTATGTACTAATCATTTGCAGATGATCATTAAAATATATTCCCAACAGTCATTTCTTACGGTATTTATTGTTTTCAAAGTTTCATCTCTAAAAACTCTTAAAGCCACTTATCCAGCTGGGCTGAAAGCCACTTACAATTAGAGAGTTGTTAGCTCTAAACTGACACAAGGAGGGTGGATGGTATGGTTTGAAGATCTCCACTCCTATATATTGGATTCCCAGACAAAGAGAAAGGCTGTGACTTCCACAAACCTGCACAATAATTTGGACCGTGGTAAGATCACTCTGAATTGGTTAAGCCCATCTAATTTAGGTTAGATTTTAATTTTAAACCTCACACAATTTTGACATGAGGGCTCATCAGATGTTCCACTATTTGTAATGTATAACCACTCAAAGTCATCTGATTTGTTCCTAAACAGGAGCAAGACTGAGGGATAAAAAAGGTGGGGGCTACCTGGATTCCACTACACTTAATCTGAGTGTCAGTGAAAGATCCATTCATGTAAATCAGTTCCAAAACAAACCTGCAATGAAATTCTGTATTGGTGATAGTATAACTCAGAATGATATCTTAAGGCACCTCAAGAGATCATTATCAAGCAGGCTGTCTTGAGGTAGGTAATGTACTATTATAGTCCCATTTTATTTTATTTTTCTCAATTCATAGAATTTTATTTTATTTTATTCTTTCATAGCTTATTGTCAAGTTGGATTCCATATAACACCCAGTGCTTATCTAACAAGTGCCCTCCTCCATGCCCATCACCCTCCTTCCTCTCTTCCTCCCCCCATCAGGCCTCAGTTTCTTCTTAGTATTCAAGAGTCTCTCATGGTTTGCCTCCCTCCCTCTCCCCAACTATTTCTCCCCTTCTTCTCCCCCATGGTCCTCCGTTGTTTCTCCTAATCCTCCTATAAGTGGAAGCATATGGTATCTGTCTTTCTCTGTGTGACTTATTTCACTCAGCATAATACCCTCAAGTTCCATCCACATTGCTACAAATGGCCAGATTTCATTCTTTCTCATTGCCATGTAGTATTCCATTGTATAGATAAACCACATCTTCTTGATCCACTCATCAGGTGATGGACACTTAGGCTCTTTCTATGATTTGGTTATTGTTGAGAGTGCTGCTGTGAACATTGGGGTACATGTGCTCTATGCATCAGCACTTCTGTATCACTTGGATAAATTCCTAGCAGTGCTATTCCTGGGCCATAGGGGAGTTCTATTGTTAATTTTTTGAGGAAACTCCACACTGTTTTCCAGAGGGGCTGCATCAGTTTACATTCCCACCAACAGTGTAGGAGGGTGCCCATTTCTCCACATCCTCACCAGCATCTATAGTCTCCTGATTTGTTAATTTTAGCCACTCTGACTGGTGTGAGGTGGTATCTCAGTGTGGTTTTGATTTGTATTTCCCTGATGATGAGGGATACTGAGCATCATTTCATGTGTCTGTTGGCCATCTGGATGTCCTCTTTGGAAAAGTGTCTGTTCATGTCTTCTGCCCATTTCTTCACTGGATTATATGTTTTTCAGGTGTGGAGTTTGTGAGTTCCTTAGAGATTTTGGATACTAGCCCTTTATCTGATATGTCATTTGCAACTCTTTTCCCATTCCCATCGGTTGCCTATTAGTTTTATTGATTGTTTCCCTTGCCGTGCAGAAGCTTTTACTTGATGAGGTCCCAATAGTTCATTTTTGCTCTTGATTCCCTTGCCTTTGGGGATGTGTCAAGTAAGAAGTTGCTGCCAGTTGAGGTCAAGGAGGTTGTTTTCTGCTTTCTCACCCATGGTTTTGATAGTTTCCCATCTCACATTCAGGTCCTTTATCCATTTTGAGTTTATTTTTGTGTAAAGTATGAGACAGTGATCCAGTTTCATTCTTATGCATGTTGCTACCCAGTTCTCCCAGCACCATCTGTTAAAGAGGCTGTCTTTTTTCCATTGGATACTCTTTCCGGCTTTGTCAAAGATTAATTGGCCATACATTTGTGGGTCCAGTTCTGAGTTCTCTATTCTGTTCCATTGGTCTGTGTCTGTTTTTGTGCCAATACCATACTGTCTTGATGATGACAGCTTTGTAGTAGAGGCTAAAGTCTGAGATGGTGATGCCTCCCCTTTTGGTTTTCTTCTTCAGTATTACTTTGGCTATTTGGGGTCTTTTGTGCTTCCACATAAATTTTAGGATAGTTTGTTCTAGCTTTGCGAACAATGCTGGCACAATTTTTATTGGGATTGCATTGAATGTGTAGATTAACATAGTGTTGGAAGTCCTAGCGTCAGCAATCAGACAACAAAAGGAAATAAAAGGCATCAGAATTGGCAGAGAAGAAGTTAAACTTTCACTTTTCTCAGATAACATGATACTCTACATAGAAAACCTGACAGACTCCACCAGAAGCCTACTAGAACTCATCCATGAATTCAGCAAAGTTGCAGGGTACAAAATCAAAGTACAGAAATTGGCTGCATTTTTATACACCAATAATGAAGCAATAGAAAGAGAAATCAAGAAACTGATCCCATTCATAATTGCACAAAAAAACCATAAAATACCTAGGAAGAAACCTAACCAAAGATATAAGTGATCTGTATGATGAAAACTATAGAAAACTTATGAAGGAAATTGAAGAAAACAAATGGAAAAACCTTCCATACTCATGGATTGGAAGAATAAATATTGTTAAAATGTCATTACTATAGTCTCATTTTCTAGATGAACCAACTAAGAGATTAAGCAACTTGGGACATGAAACTAATAAAAAGCAAGGGAAATGTAATGCTCATAGCCAAGCATCCCAGAGTGTTCTTCATTCTGTATTGTTTTGGTCTTTCTTCATCTTCATTTCTATTATTCAAGAACACAGTATGTGTTACAAATCAGGTATCACCTGTGTAAATAGGTACCCAACCTTTAAGAGACATGTGTCAATGACCCGTAGGGCTGGATTGCCTAAATTACAGTCCATGTGACTATATTCATTGATGTGATGTGAATATACATTCACTGAACATTTCACGTGTAAGCTACACAATAACAGAACGTACTTTCCTTCAGATTGCCTGGTGATTCAGGTAGTGTACATCTACCAAACTCATGGTTAGGGAAGATGAACAACAGGTTTGTCAACATTATACTCTGTGGAGTGTCAGTCACGAGCTTTTCATGAAAAAGCAAGTTGTTTTGTTTTGTTTCTAATGACATATTTGCATGTGCTTAGGAAGGGCTGTGCCTATTCAGCTCTGTGACTATAACACCAGGAAGGATAGCATTAGAGTGAAACCCATGAGGCAATGACCTTAAGTACAGATGGTTGCCACCATGTCTATTATTAGGATCAATGAGATACAGTCAGAAGTGATGTTGCAAAATGGCAGGATGGAAGGCCAGTTTTTCCTGACAAAGTGCAAAGGCATGCCGTAAACACTTGCATGAACAAATAGCCTTAGCAGCAACCACAACCAGGAGAAAAATTAGAGGAGGCTTTCCACAACAAAGGAAGTATTGTTCTCCTGTGGTCACCCTAAAATTCATCCTTTGTTGAAGAAGATGCTTAGGCTCCAACATGGAACTGTGTGTTCCACCCAGCCTTCTCCCTATGGGCCAAATGATGGAATAAATTGATTCATAATGAATTGTTCCCTTTGACTGGGGATCCCACATCTTTAGTTCAATAGTGAAGACTTCTCCAAAAAACAATGAGGTGTAGTAGGCCAAGCTGACAACTGGTAAGGCAGATGTGCACAGTGCCAATTCTCACTCAGAGGCTAGTACCCCATCTGACCTGGAGTGGGACAACTACCTCAGGGTTCCCATTTCTTCATCTTGATGGTGGGGCTCTCCATGGTAGCACTTAGTGATGATTATCAGTGTACACAAGTGAAAAAAAAAAAAACCTGTTTGCTAAGGGAAATCAAAAGCTTACAAGAAAAACATTTTGGTTGTGTAACAGACATGGATGATGCCAGACTACTGTCTGGGTTCATGTAAATTCAGAGGGGGAATTACACAAACAGGGATAAGAGGGAATCTGGGTAAATCTTCATGCTGTGGAGGCCGCTAGCACCCTATGACTCCACAAATGCTCTGTTCTCACCCACCCCTGCCCCCAGTGTGGAAATTAATCATCTCTGCCATGTCATCAAGGTGTGCCTGGTCTGATTTCTGCCTTCTGGGGAGCAAAGTCCATACAATTCAAAAACATGTATTAATTCCACAAGAATGTCTATTGAGTACGTCTTAAGTCCTTTGGCAGAATGAAAAGGGATTTAGAAGATTCATAATCTAATAATTTAGGAAGTTCAAACAACATTCTATGTGGATATAAAAGATGAATAAGACATGGCCTCAAGTTTCCAGAGGCTCATAATCTAGTGAGGAGCCTGGTAAATAGATAGCACAGGGTCAGCACTATACTACAGGGGTCAAGAGTATACAGAAGCCACAAGAAATTTCCTGCATTGCCAAGGTATGTTTATGCCCTTTCTCCCACGTGTGTTTGGACAAAAATCCTCAAGAAGAGCATGTTGTCTTCAGAGAGCCCCCACCCCACACCCCCTCATCTGGTCAGGTAAGAAGGAAAGGGAATAATTATAGGTGGGGTTCTGAGTGATAGGATTCAGTGTAAGTTCAGTTAAGCTAGCAAAGCCTATTTGTGAAAGAACTTCCTGTAAACAAGTTACCATGACTGTATCCAGCTCATGATGAATAAATGAAATAATTTATCGCAACAGGCACATTGCCTGAAAGAAAGTGGCTCACACAGTAATGTCTTTTATCTTCCTGTTCTGGGGTGTGGTTAGGTGACTTTCCCTTGGTTAAGGGACTTTTGGGTCTGAGTGTACAAGGTTAAGTGCAACTGTAAAGTTGAAAGGACCAAGCCAGGAAGTATTTGTGATTTGATAGGGAAAAAAAAAAATCCCTTGATGTTACAAAATGAGAACACCCCCCCACACCCATACACACACCCACACAAACTTCGGTGAAAACGTTTTAGTCTCATTGGCTTGAATTTTAAATCCTGTGATTATCTTTTTGGCTATCTTCTTGGAAAAGCTTTCCCCAATACTTTCCCATTAACAGATAGTGTATAAAACAATTACAATTAAAGATAGTATGTATTGCTTTACTTCTCTACCACCTTTCCAATCTAGAATACTGCCAAACAAAGCCCTGTGAATATATAAATGTTTGTTCCATTCTCCTTTTAGTCTTTTGTCCTCTATATCTTCCAATTCTATATAAATATTTTTAAACTCTACAAAATGGGTTTTCTTTACTATGATTTCTCCTTCTGCTCAGAAAAATGAAAAATTCACCGAATTCTTATTTTTTCTCTACCATATTTTAATAGATTACTTAAGATACTATATCTGAAAGTTAGCTTTGAGTTCTCTGTAGAAGTGGATGAAGGACAGGAAGAAGACAGAGACCTGATGAGAAAAGCCTCCCCCCCCCTCCCCCTGCAGTCTTTTCCCAAATGCTGCTTCCATTGAGTTCACTAGCACTCCTTCCGGGGAATCAATGAACTACAGGTGGTGGAATTACCTACCAGAGTGATTAGAAATAATGGCCAATAGTCCTTTCTAAATTATAGCAGGAGTAAGAGGAAAGAGAAAGAGTGAAAATTCCTCAGGTTTGTTGCTATTGACTCTCCAGTTGCTTTATTGTGTGCTCCTGGCTTTTGCCCTTTTGCCAATAAATAAAATAATTAATAATAATAATAATAAAGAAAATAAAATGGAATAAAATAAAATAAAATGCTTAAAGTACTAAGAAGCAAAATAATAAAGGGAAATTTTTCTCACATTTAGGGGAGAAATTAGGCAATACTAACAGCTAACACACTATATAGTGCTTACTCTATGCCAGGTGCTCTTCTAAGCACCTTATACTTAGGAACTCATTTATTGTCACAATCCTATGAGTTTGAGAGGATTATTAACCACATTTTACATCTGAGGAAATGTGGCACAGAGAAGTTAAGTAGCTTCCCAAGGGCACACAGTTAGTCAGCTTGTATTTGAAATGAGGCAGTGAGGCTCCAGAATCTGTTTTGTTTTTTAGCCATTAGGGAGCATTACCTCTTTATGCTTTTACTCCCATTTCACAAGAATTTATTGAGCTGCATATATGCATATGCATAGGGATGAAGAGAGGGGGATAGGCAGGCATTTTCAAAGGAAGCTAAAATAGGACACTGCTGAGGCCAAAAGCCTCAAAAGTGATTGAAGACAAGAGGGGTGGTCATGGATTTTCTGGGTTTCCATTTAAAGAGTCTGGCACCAATACTTATTTGGAATATCGTCTCCTGCTGCAGCCTCCCTAGGCTTCATTCTTCCAGCTAATGAGCTATGAGCCCCCTGCTTGACTGTTCCCACCCTCACTTGAGCTTTGGTCACTAGACAGTTTCTTCCAGAGCAGCATCCACATCAGAGCATGCACTGAGCCCTTCTGGCTCCCTTTCCATCCTTTCTTTTATTACTGTCCTGAGAACACATCTTGTGCTTTTCCACTCACAGAACAGCCAAACATCAGCCTTGGAAGGGGTTGGGGTGATGATTTGGTTGGGGGTTCTCAGCCGGGGCTGAGAGTTATTGAAAAGGACCAATGGTCCACAGTGGGGAAAGGAGAGCCGTGGAAGCTTCCTACGTTGTCCAGAAGGAGGTGGGGATTTGTTTAAAAGCTCAGAACTGATATTCTGATTCGACTCTTTCATTGCATAGCCAGAAGGTGTGGCCCAGAGAGGTGAAGTGACTACTTCATAAGGGGAGTCACTGAGCTAGTAAGAGGCTGCTGGGAAGCTAGGACCCAGACCCAGTATGCCTGGGTCTCAGTGCAGCTATTAACACCACATGTTAAAGGGAGGCACCTGTCACCCCCCGGGACTCAACTCGGACTGCCTCCTGGACTCTTCCAGAGACTGTCATAGTCGAGTGTTTTCACAGACCACTATCTTCATCTCTTGATCCTTTACCCATAAATCACCCTTTAACAAAAGAAAGAAGTTGCTCATTTCACCTTTCCCACATGTTTATATTTCTATTCGTTTTCTATCCTACTCTGATCTTTCTCCTGGATTCTTCCTTTCATTGACCTCTCTATTTCTCATTATTTTTTTTTACAACCAATTCTTGTGAGCTTTGAGATGGACCATGAAGGGAGCGCCTGGGTGGCTTAGTCGGTTAAGCGTCTGACTTTCGCTTAGGTCATGATCTCGTGGTTAGTGGGTTTGAGCCCCGCGTCGGGCTCTGTGCTGACTGCCAGCTCAGAGCCTGGAGCCTGTTTTAGTCTGTGACTCCCTCTCTCTCTGACCCTCCCCTGCTCATGCTGTCTCTCTCTCTCTCTCCTAGAAATAAAAATAAAACATTAAAAAAAAAGAGAGAGAGATGGACCATGAGGGGTTTGGGCCAGACTCATCATACCCACTTTACCTACTTCTTCACAGCTGGCTTTTCATAGCCTGCCTTTGGGGGGTTGGTCTCGAACCTCCCTCTCTACTTGTCCACAAGGCAGCAGGAGGGCTGTGTGCTATTTCAGTGTCTCTGCTGGTGACCCGGGAAGACCACATAGACTATGTTCTGAACCGAGCCAGTCAGCTCCCTCAACACTCATGCAAAATAACTAAGTAGTTTATCTTAACATCCACTCCCCACATTCATGCCTCACAATCCCAGACAGATCCACATCGATCTATCCTGATTCCTGACCTACAGCTATGCTCAGCTCTTAGTCCTTTCAACAACCATAATTTCACTCAAAACAGGATGATAAAAACTACTCTAATGAATGCTCACTCTGTCGCAAGAATCTTGATAGGTCCTTTGCGTAAGAAATCCATGAGAAGTTATTAACCTCGCCATTCTGTGGATGAGGAAGCTAAGCTGTTCTAACAATTTGACCTTTGTCTCAAATGTATTAAATGCTGACATTGAGATTCGAACCCCCAGACCTGTCATGGACACAATCTAAGCTCTTTCTGCCACAGCATCCTCATGTTTGGGCCAGTGTTAGAAGTCATTCTTCTTTCAGGCATTTTAATGGAAGACCCTCCAGTGAATTCATTGGTCACAGCATTTCAAGATGAGACTCTGTTCTATCCCTCAACGGCATCTGTCTACACGTCTTGCTTTTCATGTCCCACCGCCCTTCCCGACCCGCAAAGCTCTCCCTTCCCTTGCTGGCTTGCACCTTCTTTCTTTTCTCTTTGGGTCTCTGTAGAGGAAGTAATTAAAACTGACAGACAATGAGGAACTTCCTCTTCTGCTCTTGCTCTTCCCTCTCTTGCCACTTGAGTTTTGTTTTCTCCATGTATGGGGTCCTCCCACGCCTGTCTCTTCTCCTCCAAGCCTGAACTTCAGACTCGTTCCTCAGGTGCTTCAGTCAAAAATCAGCTCCGAGACACAGTTGCTCTGGCTCTTGGTCAGAACATGATTTGCCTTTCTGCCAGCTGGTTTCCATTCTGTTATCATCAAATAATGTTTGCTGGGTGATTTTCTTTATAATTAAAATCTCTCCCCTCCCTCCCAGGTCACTGACAACTTAGCTTGAATCTTAGCGTGTTGGGGGCCTGGCGGAGCAAACATCATTTTTTTCAGGGAGAAATGAGGGCTGAGGCTTGTTTGAAAGCCACATGTCTTGTCAGGAACAGAGCACTGACCAGAATCTCAACTCGAGACAGTGTATGGTTTTTCTTAGAGTCTAACACTTCATCCACTATACCAGAAGTTCTCAAACTTTGCTTCAGAAGTGAAACTGAGATAATTTTCCACTAAAGTAGATGGTGGTGGTCTTCTAATAAACAGGGGAAGAAAGATAATGGGAGGCCTTTATCATTTTTATTTCTTTCTTCCACAAAAGTCTCTAAACTTTTAAAGTTATCTCCTACTACTTATCTGAACAAAATAAATTAATAATCCATAACAAAATATTGTCAAAATGTACAAAGATATCTGAGTATTTGACACACTCATTTGTTTTACTACTTTGCAAAAATACACGTGCAATAGAATTACAGTTTGTGCTAGTAAAACCACTTCCTAAAATGGGATTTATTACATCCATATTTAATTTCATGATTTGCCCATGGGAGCCCCTGGACTGAATTTCCTGCAGGGGAGGGTGAGGGCGTGGTGATGACTGGGTATTCTTTTTCCTCCCAAGGATAATTCAAATGTAAGATATGCCTTGGGCAGCCTGGACCAGAGCACCTGCTCTGGCTGCCAGGGATACCAGAGCTTCCTCCGCGGCGGGAGGGTGCGGGGCCAGGGTGGGAGGGAGCATGCGGGAGGAGCCAAAGACAGGGAGATGAGGCCAGAGCTGGCTGCATGCAGACTGCGCAGCTTCTCCTTTCTGGCCTCAAACTTTTCTGTTCCTTCTCTTTTCTCCCACTTGGCTTTTCCAAAGATGATTATATTCAGCTCCCACTCCTCTGGGGCATTGCTGTGACAGGCCCCTCTGCCCTAAGCCCTCCAGGGAGGAGCCAGGACTGTGACCATTACAGTTTAGAATCTCCTACTTGCTTCCACGATGCCGACATCTTTAGAATACAAGTGGGGAGAAAAGAATGGTTGTCTGGCCACACACAGTTTGGACAGTTTGTGAGAACATCCCTTCAGCGAGTTACGGGGACATTGAAAACATTCACAAAATAGCCACCTGGCCCAGCAGCCAACAGTGAAAACAGAAAGGCACAAAGAAATGCTCCTCATTCAAGGCTTCCATTATGAAATTCTCCCGTCTTGCAGAAGTTTTAAACTCGAGAGCAAACCTACTCGATAGCAAACTGTCTCTTCCGGGTATACAAAAAGCGAGAAAGGTCACCCACTGATTTCAGTAGTGAAACTTTTGCTCATGGAAGGCCAGACGTGCAATGCGGTGGGCAGCGTGCAGACAGGCAGGAAGCTGCGTGTCATAGAGTTACTTGTCCTTCGCAAAGCTGGAGGTGGTGGCCACTTGCCTTGATGGGCAGTACATTCCCTCCCCAACAAAATCAACCGGTCACCCTTGAGATCTTGAGGCAAGACCTGTGAGGAATGCTGCCTCTTTTCTAGAATGTAAGTGGGTAGCTTAAGTCCATCTTCAGAGCAAGAGAAGAGAGAACAAGTTTCCAAGAGCCGCCACAGGCAGACTCCAGAGCAAAGCCTGCCACTCTGGTGTGTGTGAGAATTACCTGGTGTGATTTTCACACTGTCTCTCCCACTGTCACTCCGATGTAACTGTTCTGGTTTTGAGGACTGGAGACTTGGGATTTTGTTAGCCAGACCCAGCTGGCTGGAATGGGCGGCCAGGGTTGAGAACCACCTGCCTGGGGTCCCCATCTAATAGATGACTTATTCAAAGCCTCACTGAGAAGCACGGTGGCCCCTATAAGAGCAAAATGAAAAGCCTCTTTTCACTCATTTGGTGCCAGAGACCATGTCCCCAATACCTCATTTTATGCACAAGCTCTCAATACAGGAAATGGTGCAGCTCCTAAAGAAGTCAATGCCTGGGTTCTTAAACAGCCTAAACCTAACTACTCACTGGGCTGGTGCACAGTATGGGACACAAATAACCTTCAGCTCAGACACTCAAAAACAGAAAGCCTTTAGTCTTTCTTCACCTCCCTGATCTCAGGGTCTTCTGTAAAAGAGTGTTGGGCTCACCAGACAATCCCTGAACTCCTAGGTTTAAAAATGTGTAAATAGGGGTGCCTGGGTGGCTTAGTCGGTTAAGCGTCCAACTTTCACTTAGGTCATGATCTGCGGTTCGTGGGTTCGAGCCCCGCGTCGGGCTCTGTGCTGACTGCCAGCTCAGAACCTGGAGCCTATTTCAGAGTCTGTATCTCCCTCTCTCTCTGACCCTCCCCTGCTCACGCTGTCTCTCTCTCTCTCCTAGAAATAAATAAAAATATTTTTTAAAAATGTGTAAATATATGGTGTTTCTTTCAATTCATCTGATTGTTTCAATGTGGACTAACCTGCACATGAAACAAGCATTCTTAGTTTTGAATGCCAAAGAATTTTTCAACTGTCTTTGTAGCTAAATTCCATCTTAAATGTCTGAGTTGAAGCAAATCAAGTCTGGTTAAGGCTTACACTGGAGGAAGGGAATGTGCGACTGGGCCCTGTTTTGACATGCCTCCAAAGAACATGTTCTGGACGAGGGATACAGGGTTCGGGGCACATTTCACTTTTCTCTCAGAGCCCTGAGCATGCTACATTAAAGCTGATTTCTGAAAGAACCTGCTAAGCATTTTCTGACGCAATTCTCTTGAAAAACTGCTGAAGAACATGGAATACTTCCTATCACAGATTTCAAAGCCCGGGCTTCCAGGTATGCTGGATTCACATGCAAATGCGACCACACCTACCACCTGTCACCAGGCAAGAATGGGACATGATATAGTGGCACCAAAAGCCCCAGGAATTTAAAATTTGCAAAAGTGAGACTGGCAGTGTGCCTGCCATCCTATCTATGCATGTGGATTTCCTTTTCTGAGTAATTTCTTTTGTAGAAAGAGTGATTAGCTTTAGTACTAACATTGCCTCTTTTAGTACCTCTAGGCAAATCATTAATAGCCAGCTCTATCCTGTAACAGTAGTGATAGCGCTAAGACTTTTACACCTCCAACACTAACCACAGATAGATATGCACAAATATATGTATTTATGTGCATATATATAGTTTTAAATGTGAACACACATAGCATCATCATCATCATCAAAATCAGCCATTCATTTTATTAGTCACCTAATATGGTCTCTGCCCTCATGAAGCCAGCATTTTTTTTAAATGTTTATTTATTTATTTTTGAGAGAGAGAGAGAGAGAGTTGGAGAAGGGTCATAGAGAAAGGGAGAGAGAGAATTCCAAGCAGGCTCCGCATTGTCAGTGCAGAACCCAACACGGGGTTTGAACTCACAAACTGTGAGATCATGACCTGACCCAAATCAAGAGTGGGACGCTTAACTGACTAAGCCACCCAGGCACTCCAAGAAGCTTGTAATTTAACGAGAGAGAGAAAAAGAGAGAGAGGGAATATAGAATATTCATAAAAAAAGGGAAGGATGCAAAGATAACCATGTATAGTATAAACCACTGGTTCTCAAAGTGTGGTCCAAGGACCCCTTTGGGGGATCCTGAATGTCTCTTGGGGAGCCCACCTAGAAAAAACTACTTCCACAATAATACTAAGATGTTACATGCTTTTTTCACTCACATTTCTCATGAGTGCACGGTGGAGTTTTCTAGAAGCTACATGATTTTGCAACATATTGAATGCAGAGCAGATAAGAAATCTAGCTTTCTTTTACTAAGCAAGAAATTAAAGAAAGGGACAAAAATGGGAAAAGAATGTCACCCTTCTCATTAAACATTTTAGTTTTTAAAATTTGGCTTATTTTTTCAGTAACAATAGGCAATGTTAAAATGTGATGAGTTGTTATTTTTAAATGAACAACTTATTTAAAAATCTATTTTCTCAGTTTCAATTTCTAATGAGGTACATATCAACAGATACAATCCACACTAACAAAAGCTTTTGAGTGTCCTTAATATGTGTGAAAAATATAAAGAGTCCTAAGACCAAAATGTTTGAGCCTTGCTGGCCTAGATTAAGTTCCTCCCCTCCACTCACCTAGGTTTCACTTATTTAAGATGGAAGGCCAGCTCTTCCATGAGGCCTTTCATGATTCCCCTTCCCCTTTCAGCCACACAAAAAGGGCTTGATAATTATCCAGATGACTGGTATGCACCAAGTACTGCCCTAGGAGCTTTCTCTTGTATTAGATGTTACTTCTCACTTGGGATCTCCTCTAGTCCTTCATTTCTCATGCGATAGTCTTACTTTATAAAATACAGGCTACCAATTCTATCAAATTACATAACTCCTTAAAAAATCTATGCCTACTTTTATCTTTCTGTCCTAAAAATTTTAAGTGAATAATGAATGCTAAGTGACAAAATAGTGATTTAAAGGGGCACCTGGGTGGCTCGGTTGGTTGAGTGTCCTGACTTCAGCTCAGATCATGATCTCACAAGTTCATGAGTTAGAGCCTCATGTTGGGCTCATGCTATCAACACAGAGCCTGCTTTAGATTTTCCGTCCCCCTTGCTCTCTGCCTCTCCTTCCCTCATGTGCACTCTTAAAAATAAAAGCATAAAAAATAATAAATAAATCAATAATAGTGATTTAGAAATGAGCTGTATAGGAGTGCCAAGGAAACATCTACCCTGAGGATATGTGACAAAGAAAATGAGATTTGCAGTCAAAAGACAGAGGAGGTCTTCCATTAGTAAAATGGAAGGGAAAAGACATTTCAAATGTGGAAATAATATGATTAAGGTCACACAAATAGGAATTCTCAAAGTATACTCAAAGAACAATGGAAACATTAATGCTAAAACTGGCATGGATTCATAGGGGGCGCCTGGGTGGCTCAGTCAGTTAGGCATCTGACTCTTGATTTCTACTGAGATCATGATTTCATGGTTGGTGGATTTGAGCCCAGCATCAGGCTCTGTGCTGATAGTGCAGAGCCTGCTTGGGATTCTCTCTCTCTCTCTCTCTCTCTCTCTCTCTCTCTCAAATATATAAACTTCAAAAAAAGATTCATTTGAAGAAAAGTAAAGGAGCAGATAGAAAATGGAGTTTGGACTGTCTGATAGAGTTTTCTTAAAGTTTTCTTTGACTAAATTTGAAGAAACAGTCACATAGTGCTTTCTGATTTCCTGATGATGAGGAAAAGTACTAACATTCTGTAGCTTATTTCCTAACATGAAAATTTGGCATTAAAGGTAAAACTAAGCCATAATTTAGCAGGGAGGGATGGTAAATGAAGAGCACTTTCCACACAGGCCAAGCCAACCCTGATCTTGTGTTAAAAGACTCAATGTTCAGCTGTCTAATACATATTATACTTTCCTTGAAATAATGTAAAGTTCAAGTTTTGAGATGCTTATGTTTTAAAACCTTGTATTTTTATTTTGTAAACCTTGATTAAAATAGGAGCAGCATGTCTCATAAAAATGGCATCTAATTGTTTTTTTCTTAAATCTGTGCTCACAAAATAAGTATTTGAAACACTTCAGGCACTTTAATTTTTCTACTAAGTAAGTACCACTTCTTTATAAACAAGAATAATATTTTCCTAATAGACATGCCATTGTTTCCATCCTCATGCAAAGTTCTACAGAAGTCTTCAACATTTTGAAGATTCAAAGTATTTAGAGCTGGTTAAATATTTAAGACAGTATAACCAATTTTATAGGGTAGTAAAGTTGAATTAATAGTTAATTTGCTTTTAGTATATTTCTAATACATTACTAACTGACAAACAAAAGAAAGTGAAGGAAACTGATATTCAATCTCTCTGAGTGGACAGGCAAGTTCAAGAGGCAGTCTTGATCTCAACAAGAGAAAGGGGGGAGGTAGCCTGCACTATCTTTCCCCATGGGAGCGATTGTTCAAGCCATTAACCTGTTAAGTGTGTTCTATTTGCTTTGTGTTTGTTATGATAATGTAACAACAACAACAAAAGATGGAGAGAGGGTGGCTTAGGTGAAATATGAAAGCTTATGAAACTATATAAACATATAGTTGTGAAATTGTGAGTTTTCTTTACCATATTTTAGACATAGAGAATAGCCAATATGTACTTAACAATCAGAAGAAACATTTCCAAAAGAAACAGTGGCATTCTTGGAGACATTTTCTTATCATCAGTTCATCAAAACACTATTTTATTAGAGGTCATAAATCCAGGAAAAATATGCATATAAAATTATTTGTACTCCCATCTACTTAATACAATGGAGTTTTTCTATTATACGTTTTTAGAAAGTGACTTTTTTTTTTTACTTAAATGCCATACATATTATATAGGCAAACATTTGTCATTTTCCAAACCAAGAATTTTTTTTACAGTTCTTAGATAAAACAAACTTTGCCTCTCTGCACTGGCATACATATGTTTTAGTACATATGCATACACACACATACACACACACACCATGCCACGTAGAAGCAGCTGCAGGAGGATGGAAAAATCATGGATTTAGAGGTAGAGACCTCCGGATCCAGTTTTGATTGATTTACTAATTGTAAGACATGACCAAAGTTACTTAGTCTCCCTGAATTCCAGTTTCCTTTTTGATAAATTGGTTAAAATAATTACCTCTCTGCTTACCTCAGAGAATCATGGTAATACTCCAAAAAGATGACATATAGGAAAAAATTTTGTACAAAGATCTCATTTTCACAAAATATTTAAATATATTTCTTATGCTTTGAAGGCTCAGTTTCAATAAGAGCTATCTTTATCAGGCAAAAGTTGAGTTGTGAAACTAAAAGTACAACTTTCCATATGATGTGGAGTTTCCTGTTCTGCGTTTTACAGAGCCACGTCCCAGATGCACGACTATTTATTACCATATAACCAGCTCAAGCTTTGATTACAGTTATTAGGACATGAAAATATTGACAGAGGTGAGATCCCTGTTGTGAAATATAAGGACCATGAAAATCTAAAATGTCACGGGTTATCATCCTTCATCCGTGGGCTGTAATAACTAAGAAGATAGAGGATAATGTCATCAAAATGATTAGAATTAGAAATAGAAGGTTAAACATTACTGATGAACTTACCAGCTAGACTTTCCTGCTGGTACTAGGAGGTTATGCTGACACCTGGACTTTGATGTTCCCATGGGGCTGAGAGCTGAGGCCAGTGAGAAAGAAGCCAGTCCCCTTCCTGGGACATCATTTCTGGATGCTGCTGACCTCTACTGCAGGTACCCATCTGCCCCACTGCCCTGGCCTGTTCTCTTTGTGACAGCCCAGGATCTGGGGTGGGAACTCCCTCCAGAACCCCTCCTTGCTCTCAGTCCAGGCTCCTGACTTCCCTTGACTCCCAAAGAGCTTCTCATTGTCTTTTAA
Source organism: Proteles cristata cristata (assembly GCA_017311185.1). Classification (NCBI taxonomy): domain Eukaryota; kingdom Metazoa; phylum Chordata; class Mammalia; order Carnivora; family Hyaenidae; genus Proteles; species Proteles cristata. Next base: position 4,313,353 of record JAESUZ010001232.1, read on the forward strand.
TTTGCTGCTCTGGGTCCAGGTTTCTTGTGCCTTATGCAAGTAACAGTCATCTTACCTGATCAACTGAGTCCAAGAGTCTCACACTGAAATGACTACACGGACCAGAAGAAAAAAGTAAATGGGAAAAGGGTCCAGTAGAATCTGTCACCCTGAAGAGTACCTGAACCATGGTTCAATGGTTCCATGGACCAATGACCTCTGAGATGTAGCCAGCTGCAACCTTATAAAAATATAGCCCCTACTGAGGCATTCTGATAGTCTAGAGCCTCTGGGTAAGGGGGAAGAATGTACGCCAGAGGGCAGGACACACAAGTCAGCAACAAGCCCAATACCCAGATGAGGAAGTCATAGGTCATTTAGCAAGTTGTTAGCAAAGATAAAAATAAAAGCAGAGTTTATTATTTCCAGTTAATCCAAAAAAATTGTCACTAATTCAGAGTCCCAGATTAGTTCTCCTAGATGGGACTTGAAGATCATCCTGTTCTGACTCTTCATTTTTCAGATGAAATTGTTAATACCCAGAGACTCTTCTAAACTCAACTACATTAATGCCACATACACAGCTTACTGTCCAAGACAAAGTCATTGGAGAAAATATGTTCTCCTGTACCCAGTCTCCTCCATGTATGTATAGGATTTGCTATATGCTGCATAAATGTCAGGCAACCACTTCTCAAGAATGGAAAAAGTCAAGAGATGTTACCAATGGTCAGTGTATTTCTTTACCACTGATTATTATACCAACACCCAATAATTGTCTCCATTTCAACCAGGAAGCCAGTCGAGTGTGACATATTTGCCCTTGTTACTCAACAGGTCTCTGGAAAGCATCATTCTGACTCTGTAACTTTGAAAACCAAAAAATGACTCAACCAAAAAAATGATTTGATGGAATTACCTTGCAGAAACTACCTTTAAAACCAGTGAGTCTGTGAATTGCAAAAGGGATCTCAACCATTTTGGAAGTAGACCATAATAGTCTTTCTCTAAAGAAAGCCAGTCTGCAGCCATGGAGAAAGCAAGGTCTAAAGTTCATAGACCAGTACAATGAAATCTGTCTGAGAGCTCTGCCGTGGCTGGGGAAGGAGCCACTCTTATGTAATGGGAAATGGGCTTTCAACACAGGGCACCATGAGTGGCTCCCAGTGAAAGCAATGTGTGCTTTATGGTGGCTGTCACCCGGAGGAACTGGTTTAACAGTCATGTCCTGCTTTGTCCACATCACGTTTTACTAGAGGGTTTTATAGACCTATGTTATTATTCCAGGAAAAAAAGGATTATTAATCAGGTCAGTGCCTATGCTCCCATTTAGCCAATGGAGAAACCAGTGAGTAGTTAGCCTTTCCAGCCCCCTTCCAAGGTGAGTCACTTTGAAGCATCACACCTGGGATGCTAGGGCTCAGTGCCCTGGCCACAGAAGTGGCCCCTGAAATTGTGGTAAAATGCAAAAGTGAGAAAAGATCTAGGAGGGATTCGTCTTTTGGTGTGGATTGGTTAATTTGGGGCAGAAGGAGGTGTGGTCTCTATCATTTCAGAAAAGTAGGTTTTGACTTTTTTTTTTTTGAACCATCATGGGACTGTGTTCTCCGTTATGAACAATTTCCAAGTGTGACTTCAACTGGAAATATTATTCGCTCATTCAGGCATGATCAGTATCACTTAACAAAATGCTGCTTCGGTGTAGAAATACATGTGCACTAAACCTAAAGCACAGAGGAGTTCTTACTTCCACTTACAAAATACTGGCCTCTTACCTCTTATCACATGCTTAAAGGGGAGACAACAACAATTCAGTTTAAGCTTTTCAGAGGGGAGAAAACGTGGCGTGTCATATAATTAAATCCTTCACATTTGTACTGTAGGAGTTGAGGAAGTATTTTTGTATAAGTAATGTAATCCTCACAACTACCCTTGTTTTGTAGATGAAGCACCACAGGCTTGGGGGTGTTAAAACTTGCCCAAAGGTCCCTGGCTTCTAAAATGCTGGAGTCAGAGTCTAGCAATGCCTTTAGCTCTACTGTTCATTCAGACACATACCACACCCCCTCCCCAGCTCTACATCCCCAAGTAAAGAAGGAAGCCAGGCTTTCTCCCCTTAGCATTTATCTCTGATTATGAGATAAATGCCTTCATGCTCTTTCCACAGCACAACCTTCCCCTGTTCTACACTGCTGGTAACATCCTAAGTCATCATACCCATGACGAGAAGGGCCACCTCAGCCTTCCTCCTCTCTCCCCAAACCAATCCTAATGCCTGTCTCTTATTACAATAGGTATTTGTGGAAGGAGAAAGAAGGAAGGAAGAGAAAAAGGAAAGGAAGGAAGAAAGAGAGAAGAGAAAGAAGGGATGAAAGAAGAGAGGAATATTAGAAAATGGCTCCCATTAACCGCACAGCTAACCATATAGAAGTATTTTTAAGTACTTTCTAGGTGCTTGTATTCTGCTAGGATATAAGAGAAACAGGATCCCATCTAGGATCCCACGGTCAGGAAAATTATAATAGAGCAGAAAGATAATAAAAAGGAATCAACTGGGGAGAAGCCCAGTGTGGGACAGACCATCAGAGTCAGGGGTTCAGAGCGAGGGAGAGCAGTGGGAAGGAGACCTCCAGGATGAAGGGCCCTGGGAGAACCTGAAGCTGCCCAGAGATCTCCCTTTAAGGACAGAAGAAAGCAGCCTCTCAGGAGCACAGGCTGGCACCAGGAGAACTGGATTCCCGTGTCTTATGTGATTTACGTGCTTTACGTGCGACAGGCCAAGAACACCACAATGTGACACTGGCTACTCTGTGGGCATGAAGTGGCTCCATGAGTCATTGCTAGAATGTCAAAGGGATTTCTTAGTCAGGAAACTGTCTCTGCCTCACTGTTTATGATCAATAACTTAGACAAACAGGAGCCTAAAGAGCAAACAAGCTGGCAGATAATATCCTGGGAGGCACGCTGGGCCCCAATGGTGGTGAAAGCACCCTCCGCCTGCACCTCAGCCTTTCTCTGCTCCATCTACATCCAGACTATGGCACACACAGCTTGCAGCTGAAAATGACATTCTTCATTGTACATTCTTCATTGTAATGATTTAGACTGAAATAGTTTTAAAAGTGGGGATTTATGTCTTGTTGGACAAACATGTATAACCTTGTAATCATTTATTATTTTGGGCCTCAATATTCTCATGAGCACAATGCTTAGGTCTCCTATCCCTCTGCTTTCAGCTCTGGATTCAGTGCATCTGACCTCTTTCTATTACTAAAGTAGAAAACTACCATCTCCCCTCGATGAATCTTCAGAAGGCTGAATATTTTTTTTAATATTTATTTTTGAGAGAGAGAGAGAGACAGTATGAGCATGGGAGGGGCAGAGAGAGGGGGAGACACAGAATATGAAACAGGGTCCAGACTCTGAGCTGTCAGCACAGAGCCCAATGCGGGGCTTGAACCCACAAACCTCCAGATCATGACCTGAGCTGAAGTCAGATGCTCAACCAACTGAGCTACCCAGGAGCTTCTTAATATTTTGAATGATGGAGAGCAACATCAGCCCTCTCTTCAGGACTCACTCAAATAGAAGACTATTATCTCTCTCCAGTAACTGAGATTCAGCAAAAGACCTGGAGATTTGGAGATGCTACCAGCAGATTATTTTAGTAGTGTTTGTTTTCCTAAAATATTATCAAGTCATTTTTTTGTCCTAAAAAAAATCATCAAGCAATTCTTGCAGGCAAAGCTTTAAACTAGTGGCAAAAATAGGGTCCTAATCTTTGACCTAGCAGACCAAGATTTTAGTTCTGGTTTTACCACTTACCAAGATTTTAGTTCTGGTTTTACCACTTACTACTTAGGTGACTTCTTTTTATCTCCAACACTCAGGACCTCACACACTTCACGCTCTTAAAAAGGGGTGGTGGTGAGGTAGGGAAGAAAGGACGACTACCTTCCGTGCCCAGCTCCCAGGTTTGCCTGAGGGACACAGGAGATAACTGGTATAAAAGTACTTCATAAAATTTAATGTGTTCTACAAATGAAATGGATTGTATTTATTATCATGAAGCCAATGTTCGTGTGATTGGAGGAAGCCAGATCTATAGCATAAATGTGTTAAAAACAGAAGTCTAAACGTTATTTACTTTAGCAAAGAAAAAGTGATTTTTGTTATTATTGCAAGGACAGGACATTCTGAATGTTAACAGCCAGAAGAAAACTCATCAGAGGGAGCTCCACCCTTTAAAGATTATTACACCTTGTGACCACACAGGCAACCAGGCAACTGGAATACCTCCTATTCTGAAGCAATACAGGTGACAGTGGCATAACTCATCCTTTCCTTGGTATCGAGTGCAACTACCATGAAGAACACCACCCATGTCCAGGTAATGACAGCAACAAACATGGGTCAGGATCCCCTCCTCACCAAACGACAGAGACCTAGGATGTCAAGGTGGCTCTACATCTAAGGATCTCAGTTGACAGAGGAAACTTCCAGAAAAGCTGACCTTCAATGGCTATTTGCTCTTCCAGCCCAGGTGGCAACTTGTCCAGGCAGAAAGAAATAGGTCTCTCACTTCAGTTGGCAGAATCATGACAAGCATCAGGAAGACTCACCCATCAAAAACAATGGTGGCTCTGGATTACTCTCGATTTCCTGCGCATCTTGCAGGGCAAAACTTTTCCTGAAAATCCTGAAGTTCAGATGTTTACAATTATAGGCAATGAGGCTCAAAGAGCCAGCCTCATGGATCACTTGTGTTTTATTTTTGGTTTTGTTTTCATTAGATGCAACACTGAGCTGAGCCATGAGCCTTCCAGGGAGTTGCACAAGCTCAGCTTTTAGAGACTGTGTTTCATGGTCATGGAAAAAAAAATAATAATTGGATTTAATAGGTTTTCACAATCCTACTATCTACTTAACCTTCCAAGATCATTACTCACTTAATTGCAAGCCCCAAGGAAAGATCAGAGGGTAGGGGCTATACTAGGCAATTGTAATGATAAAAAACAAAAAACCAAACCAAAACAAAATAAAAAAACCCAGATTCTTCACCACTGATGTAAAATCTAAATATAATATCAATTATCAAGTGTTCTGATTTAAGTCCCTTAGATTTGAAATAACTGTACTCCCTTGATAATTACTCCCATGAAAAAATGAATACTTATATATTTATACAGAAATTATATTTACATGTGCCTAAAACAGATTATACAGATTTAAGGTGACAAAACTAAGTGAAATATAAGCCTCAAGCTATGAGTGACAGCCTTTTGCTCTACTTGTAGCTTTGTACAAATACCCCCATCCCATTAAAGAGGAGTAACTACAATGAGGAATTCTAAGGTCTGTTCAAAGACCTAAGGTCTGTTGTGCCCCCATATCAGAGTCGAGAGCACACAGAACGCATTACATGTGCGGGGTAAGAGTGTTCCTGTCCTGTAGGAAGTGCATTCTTCGCTTCGCTCTAGAGTACCACAACGGGTCATTCAGGTTATAAGATGCTTTAATTAGCTGTTCTACAAATGAGAGCATTCTTCAATCTCCAAGAGATGTTTTCCATCTTGACACCATCTAAGGGAAAATCTTGAACGAAAGACTTACTCTAAATCTGGTTCTTATTCTCTCATTTACTTCTGTGGGATTAAAACAAAACAAGAGCACTTTTTTCTTTCTTTTTATTTTTTTTTCTTACTCTCTATACAGAGTGGACTATAATTGGATTCCTCATTCCCGTTCCAAGCCAAGGCATCAGATCCATGTTGTTTCTGCCAAGTTTTTTTTTTCTTCAAGCTGCAATGCCCTTGTTTGTGTTCACTCCCAGTGTTCCAGGTTACACTGTCAAGGCAGGCCCACACTGCCCCACATCCTCCCACAGAGGTCTTGTTTTGTTGTTCAGAAGGCTCAGCAGGAGGATGGAGTCCAGCGTGTTCACAGTGCAACTGAACACAGCCCCAGGAGGACTGAGTCTCGGGGTAATGGCGGAGCTGACAGCTGCAGATGACTGGCTGGTAGAAGACCACCACACCAAAGTGTAGCAAACGCTGGCAGTCTCTCTAGGCTCCAAACAGTCCTACAAACCAGGGCTGGGAAAGACTTTCCCAATCTATGTCTGGCAACTTTTCCTAAGTCTGCCCCGAGCCTGACAAGCAGAGAGAGTGACATCTCTGCCGTGACTTTCTGCAATAGGTAGATGGAGGGAAGCAAAAATCCATCTTCTTTTAAAAATCTGTCTTTCTTGGGGTGCCTGGGTAACTCAGTCAGTTAAGTGTCCAACTTTGGCTCAGGTCATGATCTCAGAGTTTGTGAGTTTGAGTCCCACATCGGGCTCTGTACTGGTGCTGACAGCTCAGAGCCTGGAGCCTACTTTAGGTTCTGCGTCTCCCTTTCTCTCTGTTCCTCCCCCACTTGCACTCTTTCTTCTCTCTCTTTCTCCCTCTCTCATTCAAAAATAAATAAACATTAAAAACACTTTTTTAAACCAGTCTTTTTATAAGTTGCAGTAGAACAAAGAAAAATTATATGTTCTTGATAAGCCATTTCTTTCAGAGGTTTGTGGAAAGAAAAGAGATAGTTTTGCAATAAAATTAAAACCATACTTATTCTGTAAAATGCTAAAAATCTATATTAGGTAATCCCTTAATGAGGTGGGCCAAACAAAAATGACTTGGTTACACTGCCATTCTAATTTTTAAAAGGATGTTTTCAGGGAAGCTTGGTGTTTGGTTACTTGGTCACTACCACTGAAATGGCATACCAGAGGATTCTGTACACCCCACACCAGCGGCCAGTTACACTCCAGTGGGACAGAACAACCATGGTTTGCTCCAACATTTGTCTCTTCCCTACCCCACTCCAATGCTCCCCTCTACTGGCTTATGGCCAATACCAGAATAGCTCACACTCTCTCTTTTTCAAAAGCAACCACTCTTCTCAGTGTGCCTCCCATCCTCATTTCAGGTATCACGCCTACCCCCAAGCTTGCTGTGTAGTATCTGGACATCATAACAGAGCCACAACCAAGAGATCTCATCAGGACAATCAGTCCCAGGAATAACACAGGCTGAGCTTGGCAGACACACCCTATGGACCTCAGGGGGTCCTACAACTACTCCAGCCTCCCGAGGCCCCTCCAAGAAGGGGATGTTCTTCATCTCTGTATGCCCTACCCTCAACCACATGAAATGTTCTAGAGCCTTCTGCCTTTTACTCCCCCAGCCAGCACCTAAGCAAAATGCAAAAGTTATTTTAATAGCATTGGCCTTCATTCAAAAACACATCTACTGAGAACTTACTCTGTAAAGCACTATGCTAGTTGCTAAGGATATAGAGATGAAAAGACAGGTAGACCAAAGTGGTGGTGGGTGTTAACAATAGTCATTAAGGTCATCCTGGTTCCTTTGTTCTGACTCCATGATCACTAGTAAACTCCTAGTTTTATAGGGGCTTTAAAACACTTGGACATACCTGATCTTATTTGATCTTTACAATAATCTAGTTGGATAGGGATTGTTCATCTTATAGATGAAAGAAATTGAGGCTCAGAGGTATTGAGTGATTTAACCTCAAGTCACACAACTAGTAAGTGGCAAAATCAGGAATCAAACTTAAAACTTCTGACTGTAAGTTCCCTGCTCACTCTATACATCATCCAGCCTCTTGAGGGTCAAAGTGGAAAGTATTTTTCCAGAAACCTTCTGGTGGTAACACCACAAACCAGTCTTGAGCACCTGCCATAATCAAAACCAGCTCTGGACTCTGGGAACAGAATATAGCAATACAAACATGAATGCAACATGGTCCCTACTCAAACCAGTTTAGTGAAGGGAAGAAAACTCACTCGCTGTGAACTAATTCAAGGAAGCTAATAAATCGGGGGAAAGTGAAAGAGAAAGTGCCGTGTGGGAGTTGGAACCTGAAGGATCCAAATTAAACCTGAACATTATGTTTGGGAGGGGCCATCTTTGTACTCCATCCTAGTTACTCTGGGCCAAGAAGCAAGGAGTAGCAATATGGTCTTTCATATAGACTTTTCTACAGTTGAGAAAAGAGAGCTTCTCAGTTGTTATAAGCACCCTGATTTCTTTTTATTTTTTTTATTTTTTTTTTAATGTTTTATTTATTTCTAGGAGAGAGAGAGAGAGACAGCGTGAGCAGGAGAGGGTCAGAGAGAGAGGGAGTCACAGACTGAAACAGGCTCCAGGCTCTGAGCTGGCAGTCAGCACAGAGCCCGACGCGGGCCCGAACCCACAAACTGCGAGATCATGACCTAAGCGAAAGTCGGACGCTTACGACTAAGCCACCCAGGCGCCCCTAAGCACCCTGATTTCTAAGAATTATCTCCTAAATTAGTAAACTGGTAGAATAATTTATTTTAGCAACCCAAAAAAGTCCCTTGGAACTTGACAACTGCACATGAGTCCTCAAGAACCTGAAAACTTTTAGGAAACCGACAAAGTGTTTTAGCCTATAAAGCTAAAGGGTAGTCTTTGGACTATTATCTCTGAAATTTTACCTAAAATGGTCACCCCTCTCTTTGTTTTTGATATCTATTTAGCTTTGAAGTTTCATAAAGGCATGGTAGGACAAATTAAAGTTACTACCAATTATTTCTTCTTGGAGGATGAGGAAAAATTCAAAAAGAGTTTGCCGTGGCTAGATAATAGATGGCTAAGAAAGTACTATTTGCCACCAATAGAAGCAGCTCTGGTAATAAAAGAGGCTCTGGACCACATCAAGTACTTCTCAACACTGTAAAACCAGAATAGCTGTTAGGAAAGGGGGAGGGTCAAAATGGATTTCCCTTTTGTGGGACTAAATTGTGCTGCCTCTGCAGACAGATCAGTGCTTTCTTTGTGTAGGAGTGTAATTCCTGTGAAAACTCAGTCATGCTGTTCACTGCTTGAAAGACCCAACAGGAATTGGAGCACCCCACCAACCCCACTTACTAGTCTAGTCCACCCTGACCTCTCCAGACTTCATCCCACATGAGGAGCTACCATTAGCACTGGCACACACCAAAGCAATGGAATAAAATGGCCCATGGAGACCAGAGGATCTGCTCTCAGAGGAGGGGGCCAGAACCTAGAACCTGGGAGACTTTGAAGGGGGAGCAGAGGAAAGAAAAAGAAGACTTGTGAGATGGAGTGAAAGAGATCTGTGACAGCCTCTTTTTAAAGACTTTGTACCCTTGTGCAGTAGAAAGAAATGAATTCTGATCCTGTTACACTACCCTGTTCT